>OX451359.1:13967554-15288406 GCA_949629185.1 Apamea crenata | reverse complement strand
ATTTAAGCCTTTTAAAGTATTACGTCAACCAACACAGTCCTTTGAAAAGCTGCTGTACCTACATTATGTAGGTTCCTCCCAATTCTGCAACTATCTAAATATTTTGCCCAAGTGTTCCTGTATAAAAAAAAATAGATATATTTTTCATAAAAAAAAATAGTTTGTTATAAGTTACACAAAAATCTAAGTATAGCATTTGTTTGCTCACTAATAGTGGCCTTAAAGCGAAGAGCTAGATGTCTTAGCGCTGAGCAGCGCTTCCTAAGCCGGAGAAATGCGGGCTTTACAGCAAACGGAGTTATAGCCACCAACGGCCAGGATTTAAGAACTGTCTTGTGTGCCTTAATTGTGGGACCTTATTTTTAAGTGGAAAAAGAGAAAAGAAAATGAAATTATTTACCGTGAAGAATACTTTTGTTTAGAGGATAAAAAGATACAGTCCTTTCACAGTTATTTTACCTCTGACAGCAGCAACCCAATAGCAACCGTATTGTCACAAGAATAAGGATCACTATGATTTTGACAGACTTGGCATTGGCAGCTAGCTAACAGGAATCTAATTGTAACGGCAATAAAGATCACAATGATTTTGGGAGTGCTGCCATGCTGCCTGCTGTACTCGCGTAAGTAGGTACTTTATTTTTAAAGGTTAAAGTTACTGTTACTTACAGTTCTTCCATATCGACGTTGCATTTACACAGAACAAAATTACATAGATACATAAAGTTTCATTCTTTATTGAAATTTTAGATAAGAAAATTCAGCCCCAATTCTATCAAATAATTAGTTATCTAACTCATTCCTCAACTTAGGCTCGGAATTTTACATATCATTTACAAAAACAACATAAAACAGTTAAAACAACGTGAAACTCATTTAAATTTTCAATTGATGTTATTAATTCAATCCACGAAGTTTTATAAGTTCCAGCAGGATTTCGGTAGGTATGAAACAATTTCATTCGGGACAGGGAAATAAATAAGTAGGTAGCTACTATACCTACCCCAATCCTGAAGAAAATTCTGAAGCAAACGTTTATTACCAGGATTATGGAAATGAAATCTCCATTTTATAGATTGCCGATTAGATTATGCTCTCCATTTTTATGGGATGTCCGGGCGTCGACGACGTAATTATTTTAAAGATATTTCTATTTTACGAAGGGATTTTGGATGTTATCCCGTATTTAACGGTAGGGTGGAATCAATGAGTAGGATATTTAAAGGATTTATATGGGACTTAACATTGTGTGCGAAATATGGACGAGACGTGGAAAATCGGTTTTGTTTATTAGCCGCCAGTACCAGAAAGTTAATAGTCAATTTGCTTAACCTTTCGTTTCTATGACTGTACATCACTGCATGAAATTCTCGATTCGATATCTATACCCTGGTTTTACTCTCATACTGAACAAATTTCCTAGAATTTCCTTTGTGCTATTTTCTCTTCCTGTCCAGTGTATGTATAATATTGTCTCCAAAAATATTGTTAGTTTGTTCCTGGTAGGTAAAAATAATGAAAAATCAAACCTATATTCCTAACTAATACATAATGTAACAGTTCGAAGGTATCTGCCTCTGTGCCCCTAAAGTAGTACGAATTAATATTCATAGCTCGCTCCCACACACCATATCTGCGGACTGAAACGGTCCCATTTTATTCCTAATTACTCCCCTATATATCACGTTTATAAAGACCCTGGAGTTTTATAGCTCTCAGCGGCTTTACTTGTAATTAAATGTTATACGTATTTTATCGAAGATTGGGTATCGTTACAAATACAATTAGACTCGCCGACAACAGATATTTGCGGAGCGCGTCCCGACACGGTCCACTAACTTTGTTCTGTTTGTGTTTTTTCATCCAGTTTGTTGTTAGTCCCACGTCCGAATAGTTGGAGCACAACGAACCAATATTTTTGGGCTGGACATTGAAAAACTAAACTCGTACATCATGCCTTTGGAACTTTCAGGACAATGTCTACGTATAATTCCAGTCGATAGCGAACGTCAAACGCATACCGTGGAAGTGATATATTTTCCAATACAAAGTGCCTCGCAGCGGCGGCGGTGGAGAATGGCAATGCGTCATATAGAACAGAGCTACGGAGACAGAACGAATTAAAGTAGTCGATTTGTTTGGAGTCGATATCAAACGAGTAGTGTCAGTGTGGTTGACAGACGGCTCCCTTTGACTTATGAGAGAGCGATCGCCGTCGCGTCTTGAGTGTCCCGCGAGCTGTATTAATCAAATCGCTGTCACTTTCGATCGAAAAAACGAATATTTGCTTACAATCACATACGTCGATCAAAGTTTTTTCTTCTGTTTATGTCACATGCCTCCTCGTGATTTTCTATACCTAAAGGTGGCTATGGCTACATAATTACGTTGTTTCATGCAGGCTTATCAAACTTTCAGTCATGTGTGCAGATTATGTTTATACATATAGTAGGTAGGTACCTTAAGGGCTGATTTTTCCAACGCCAGACAATTTTATCGGAGGAATAATTTTGATATTTTGACAGTTCTTCTATATAAAAACTGCCAGACGTCAATTTTATTCCACGAATAAAAATTTTATCTGTCGATTGAAAAATCAGCCCTAACTTTAGTAAATACTTGTCCATTCAAACTTCCATCGCACAATTATTCTACGAGTAATAAGGCCTGTTATCAATTTCACGCAATCTAGCTTTTGACTCAATGATTTCCCAAAGGTGCTTCATGTGACGATGATAACGTAATAATTAACTTCGTGTATTGGACACTGGATCTCGATTAGGGACTGATTTGAATTGTATAGTGTGTACCGTTACGCAGATATAGGTAACAATGGATAGTTATCTAGCGACGGGACCTATCCGGCTGCATAATTTTGGCATTACTGAAAGTTAGTAGGTATTAATAACATTACATTTTTCAGTCATATAAAGGATCCATTTCGCTAATTAGCATCACCGAAAACACAGATCTATTAAACTATCTTTTCAGTCACCGGTTTTGCTAAAACATAATTTTCTCATAAATGGTCATTCTTACAAGTAATATAAAAGAGCGAATTCATCTATTTGGGTATTTAATTTGCGGAGAATTCTCATTTGGCACGTGCCCAACTAGAACTAAGGGAATTTCAACCGCAATTCCGATGAACTTTCGCAGAAACTAAAAAGTTTTCATTATTTCTTTCCCCACGTTCATCCTCTTATACGATTTGTTAGGGAGCGGGTCAAGGTTCTTATTCCTATTCAATGAGATTATCACCATCACACGGATTTTGAGTAAAAGCAAAGGAAATAATTCATACATTATTCCTACCTTCAGGAAACTTTATCTCTCCGGGCAAAATTTTACCGTAAAGCCACGAATGAACGAACAAAATATGTCTTCCATTGTTACTCTGGACACTTTAATCAAATTAAAAAAGTTTTTCTTCTCAAATGTTTGTACAAAAAGTGAATTACTGAGGCGAATTTCATCCGAGAAAAAGTAACCCTAAAGCTAGGTGTTGTCGAGTCATGTTTAATACAATGACGGCGAGTTCTTGCCAGTGGGACGGCGGCTTAATCGAAAAATTCCTTCAGGCATTCCGCAAATACTTGCATGATTGAGGAGGCAGCCGGCAGACGAACACACGCCGCCCTTACCTGCCGATATTTTGAACTACACAGAATGTTCGCAGCGGAATTCTATGAAAATAAACAGGCGCCTCACCTTAATACCAGTCATATTTGTGTACCGTGAGCATCTGGCCGTATTTAGTCAATAACATTACCGTTATAAAAACATAAACAAGTTTCTTTTTCATAACATTAACATGCTTGTTTCACGTAGTCTGCGCTCTGTCGACTAACATCTGGACCATGCGTTTATTTAACCCTAAATAGTTGCAGGCTGCGGTAAGTCAGGCCAGTTAATTGAGTTGGTAACGTATATACGAACCACATGGCCGCGGGACCCTTTTTACTGCGTACTTAAAAAGGATTGATTGAAGTGCAATTAGAAGTGTAGCCTTTTATTTTCCCTTCGAATGACGACTACAATGTTACGTCAATGTATAGTTAGTTATTCAAAAGCAGAGTTGGGGAATATTTACTTAATTCTTGTACTCGCCTAGTCATTAGTGCGGGCGTTCTGGCGTAAACGGCAAATGCACTATTACGGCCTTATAGCGGCGTAGTTAGAGCAACAATAAAACAATCATTTGTACAGAAAATGCAGTTTTCCCAGATGTTATGGTCGTTTTGGTGAGGAAAGCTGAAAACATTTAATTTAAATTTTCTCTGTGAAGCTCAAAAGAGTTTTGTATAAAAGCTTTGTTCGTGATTCGTGACCGTAACAAATATTTAGTATTGTTTAGAAAGGGATGACATAAGCGACTCCTTGAAGATGTCGCAAGAATGTGTTAGAGCCATTACGTGAGCGACGTCACATAATAGTTTTGGTTGTTTACAGACAATATAGTGGCGAACAAAAAATGCGTCTTTCAAGAGACAAGATGTCGCCTGCGCGCCTGCGCGGTATTCTGCTCATGTTTCTTGTCTCTCAAAATAAGCTCCTTTGATCTGAGTTTTATAATATCATGTTTTATTATAATCTTACAGTAAATTTACTTCTACTGTTCTACGTGAAGGGATTTTGTTCGTCGTCTTTCTGCATGTTTGTACAATAAAATATTGAAATAAGTTTGTTTGCAGTTGAGAAGCGAGCTTTTGCACGAGTTGAATACTAAATGTATTTTTTTCTTTAGATAAAGGTTCACTAACGTTCTTGTTAGGCCATCTAAAGTATTTTGTCGGCCGTACGTGTTTTATAAACTGCCAATTATTGTCTTGGGCATAGAATAAATATTTTATATGAAAACTTAAAGCTACGGTTGCAAAGTTTCTAAGTCCCGGTTGGTAGCTAATAAAAACAACAAATATTTCGCTCCTCTAACAGGATCTTCTAAGACAAAAGCTGAGATTGCGGCCCAAGTAGAACTGTCAAGAGTTTCATTAGGAGCTATGGTCCGAAAGTTCCAGGAAAAACTATTTAGTTGAAACAATAGAAACTAGCCGCATTTTATTTTTATGGCAAGGAATTTGCGGAATGTTTTTGCTCTGTGCAATTTACTTTGATGTTATCTATACGGACAATGTTCAGTGATTTTAAAAGGGGCTCATTCCCCTGGTTATAACCCTGTCTGAACGATGCATAAATACGTTGTAGATGCTTTGAAGATCACGCTGACTGGCAGAATAATTAAAATAAGAGTTGAAAACACCAGTAAGTACAGTCAGCGGCAGATGATTAATACTGTTACTTTTAGGTACACATCATCTATATTGACACAATATTATTCGATACCAATATCATAGCTAAGATTTAATATTCTTTTAATGTTACTTTTGTTCCGATTGTAGATAATTAAGCTCAATAATCTCCTCCTAAACGGCTGGACCGATATTGATGAAATTTTTTGTGGGTCCCTGAATGGCTTAGATTCACAATTGAACCCGGTAGGTGGCGTTGTTCGGGCACGACAACGTCTGTCAGGTTTGCTAGTTAAGATATAAAATACTGGAGTGTGAATCGACTTTAGTCGCTGACGTCACAAATTGAAGTCGTAAATTTATGTATGACCGTCTTTAATAAAATCAAGGAGAAAGGACACAACCTTGAAGATAATGAACTTCAACTGTAATAGGTGAAGAAGCAAATCTTGTTAAAAGTAATGGCGAAGTACTCAGACGAACAATCAATAGTTTCAAATCAGTTGCTCACAGAATTATACAGATTATTATTCAAGGTGACTTCAATGACGGTCGGTCATGAAAAGGTGCTTAATGTATGAAAATATTTTGTTTTAATATTAATTACATCACATTGTGGTAATATTGTTTTTGCGAATACACTTTGCTATTAAAATTAAATAAAAAATAGATAAAACTTTAATATTATAGGTAGGTACATGAAATAACACGAGCCGATAAAGGCTTTCACAGACAGACGCGACGCGACGGTACGACGCGATTCTGGTAGAAAAATTTCCATGAAGTTTTCATAGAAATTGTTCTACTAGAGTCTCGCTGTCACGGCGTACTTGTATGTTGTGGTCCGGAGCCTTAAAAGTTTATTTTATTCCGAAAAGGTTTCAGATTTTCGTTTTATTGTTTGAGATTGAATAATAATTTATTGTAAATCTAACAATTTGTTTTCTCAATACTTTGCTTTTTCAGACAATGAATCTATCAGTGAGGGACTTGATGATATTAAAGAGTGTGGCTTTTTATTATTCTGTTTCAAGACAAACAAGTGACGAGCGAATTCTCTTCTCAGTATATTTGGGGTTTACAAGAGGATCCCACGGATTTGTTGAATTATTTAGAAATTCGTACATGAAGGAAGTAATCAGGAAATCAGCTAATACGTATGGTAATGTAGATGAAATGGAAAGAAACTGTATAAAAAGTGTATTAAATGAGAGAAGTTATTTGTGGTAGGCGCGCTTGAGGGCAATTCACTCTGCGTCACATGGAGTGCCTCCGCTCTACGACGTTGACAAATTGCCTCCTTAAACGCCAAGGGAAATTATTTAAAATACTCACTTTGAAGCATACAATATCAGACTCATTGGCTGTCTAAGAAACGCCTTGGGGCGATATGTTGTACAAACAACCGGAAATTGGTTTGGTTGACCCAAAAATTAATTATGGTTAATGTTCGCCTGAATGTAGAAGAATTTCGGTTAAGATTGAGATCAGTGAAGCAACGGAAGCATGTTAATCGCTTGGTCGGATGACGCTATACAAGCAAGATGTTCGGCGTCGGAAGTGAAATCCAGCTCCGTATACCTTATAGGAAAGTACTCACGAGGGACTCTTAAAAAAAAAAAAAAATTAATTTTTTACCAGTCAACCTTTTGTACCAGTCTTGTGAAGTCGTTTCTGTCCGGCAGCTCTTTGTCCTGCACGCAGTCTTGAAACCGCATGCAAATACAAAGTATGACAGGTTCTCCTATTTATCTAAGCGCAAGCGGAAGGTCATTACTTACAATGATCTGCCGGCCTTTAAACACCCATACGTTCGCAAGTACTTTTATTTCCTCGGCTCTTTTCTGTATGACAGATTAAATAAGCTTGTAGATATTTGTACACTCCTTAAACAGGAACAAATGTAAACTTACTGTAGTAGACTATATTAGCAAGCTAAACTACAATGAGACCGAAAATCTGTTGTCTATAGCTAAGTAGCTTATAACAATACACACTCTCCTACACACATACACTCATTTATGTACACTCTACTCCCCGGAGGCCATCACTATACAACTAATTTAAGATTGTTCTCCTACATTTGTCACTTCCTTTTATTTTAATATTATTTTATTTTATTGTATCTTTTTGATAGAATGTATTATAGATGTGAATAGAGGTCAAACAAAGTTAATTACTAAGTGTCGCCTTCAACAGGGGAAGAGCGCTGATGTCTGAAATACAGATATTTTATATCTAGTTCAGACACAGATGTTCAATATCTGAACATAGTATAAAGTGTATTATAGTGTATCACCATATTATCTAATTGTTTGTATATTTTTGAACAAATAAATTATTATTAGGTATTCTTACCAAGGAGTATCGTATTACATAAGTAAAATACTGGTATTCAGCTGTATCCGGTTAGACTGGAAGCCGACCCCAATATAGTTGGGAAAAGGATAGGCAGATGATGATTTACCTATCCTACCTACTTTTTCAGGTCGTGGCTTTTTATTTCATTATCCTTTGCGCAGCGTAGTGGACTGCTATAGGTTTAGATTTTATGTATCTACGAATTTTCATTTGAAAATTCAATTTAGCGCACTTTTATATTAAGTTTTGTTGATCTTTTCTGTTCGTATAGGCGTCTCGTATTTTTTTCGCTAGAGCTGTCAGTTTTATTTTCGTAAATGCCTGAAAGCGTAATACTGAAACTGATACCTAATAAATCTAGGACATGATAATTTTTTATGTTAATATTTTATGTAATGATCTCTATCTTTATCTCATGTAGATTTCTAGACATAAACCCAATACTTATTCTAAAGATAACCTGTATGTAACTGAGGTGAGCTGCAGAGTCGGTTAACGAAGCCATTTTGCTGTAATGCGAGTCATTTGCTCGAAGCAGGAACTCTGGAGAGAGATAAATCTGTGTGAACACCTCGATAAAGGGGTAGGTATGTTATCGGCGGATTTTGTCTTATCTCATCTCGCACAGGCGCGCTTTATCACCACAGGCTGTGCCAAGTGCCGCCTAACGCCGATTGTCGAAATATAAAAGCGAGTAATTTCAAACGACAAGTGGAGATTTTCGCATATTATATTGCAAATCGAAACGGAATGGAAAATATAAAATACTCCTCGCGTGTGACGTCAGAGACCCGGTTAAATGATGTGCGACGAGGATCACATGCTTGCGTTAACGCACATCCCGCGGTTACTGGACACAATGCCGTAATACGGGCCATACAATTATTATAATGACGTCGAATTTTCTACTCCACCCAACGTAGGCTTTTCTCATCAAACCAACCAAAAAATAAAGCAGATTTCAATATCGCTAAAGCTTATCTATACTTATAATAAATCTGTAGAGAGGTCAATTCTGTACATGAAATATATTTCCAAAATAACTATCAGGGGGTGATTAGGGATCGATACTGATGCCAAAAATGCAATCAGTAAAATTTTTGTCTGTCTGTCTGTCTGTCTGTCTGTCTGTCTGTCTGTCTGTCTGTATAACCGTTATAGAAACAAAAACTACTCGACGGATTTTAATGAAACTTGGTACAATTATTTTTCATACTCCTGAGCTGGTTATAGTATACTTTTCATCACGCTACAATCAATAGGAGCAGAGCAGTGAAGGGAAATGTTGGGAAAACGGGAGAAGTTACTCCATTTTTTACGCTTCCGTCGCGTGTGCAACCTTAATGGTTAAAGCTACACAGAAATCATGTATGACGGAAATGTTCTCCTTAAAATTATATAAAAAATATCCCACGACAGCATATGTCTATCTTTTATGGTTGACTCACAATAACACGTGTAACTCCCGATAGCTTAGCAGTTCGAAACTTTCTGATTATATTTGTCTACTCTTACATTTATAACACTCTCAGTCATTCTTAATTAAAAAAGTTAACATTATTAACTATTCCATAAAAAAGAATCATAGAAATCGGTATAGAAACACCAGAGTTATACATGAAATACGCTAATAATAAGCCATCGAGCGTGAATACTGAATCACGCTCGACGCGTCTCGCGCCTATAAAATTCAAAGTCCTGACTGACTGACTGACCGACTGAGACATCAACGCACAGCCTAAACCGCTGGTCCTAGAGACATGAAATTTGGAGAGTGTATTCTTCGTGAAGAGTAGGTGTCCACTAAGAAAGGGTTTTTCGAAATTCCACCCCTGAGAGGGTGAAATGGGGGGATTTCGTTTGTATGAAAAATCTTATTCCTTGAGTTAATAAACTTGGAACTTGGCACGAATACTTATGTAAATAAATTATGAAGTTAGGCATTTTTTGTTTTTATAAACTACCCCCTAAAAGGGGATTGGGGGGTTTCAAAGTTTGTATGGAAGAATTTTAGCGCGCGGTCCGATTTAATCGAAACTCAGTGTTTATACCTAAAATTGAAAGGAAAGAATAATGTGTATCAGGGTTTTTCGAAAATGTACCCCTGACGGCCTGAAAAGGGGTAGTCAATTTTACAGCGTGGCTTGATTAACTCGAAAATTGGTATAAATAATCTTTGAGTCAAGTTATGAACACATCCCAAATGATTTTTCAAAATTCCACCCCTGGGGGGGTGAAAAGCGGGGATACAGTTTATATGAAAAATCTTATTCGTTAGATTAATAATCCTGAAAATTAGCATGAATACTCGCCTAAGTAAGCAATAAAGTTTATCATTATTAGTTTTTCAAAACTACCCCTCAAAGGGGATATAGGGGTGTTAAAGTTTGTGTGGAGGAATTTGTACGCGCTGTCCGATTAACACGAAACTCAGTGTACTTAAGACAAAAATAAATAATAACACGTATGAGGGTTTTTCGAAAATCACCCCCTAACGGGGTGAAAAGGGGTAGTTAATTTTAAAGGGGAGGATTATAATAAGTGGCTTGATTAATTATAAAATTGGTATAAATAAAATAATCTTTGAGTCAAGTAATGAATTTTTATGAATTTTTCAAAATTCCACCCCTGTGGGGGGAAAAGCGGGGATATAGTTAATATGAAAAATCTTATTAATTTAGTTTATAAACATGAAACTTGGCAACAATACTTGCCTAAGTAAGTAATAAAGGTTATCATTATAAGTTTTTCAAACTACCCCTCAAAGGGGGATATAGGGGTGTTGAAGTTTGTGTGGAAGAAATTGAATGCGCGATCCGATTAACTCGAAACTCAGTATTGATACTTTCGACAGAAAATAATTAATAATAAGTATGTAATTAATAATAAGTATGTAAAGTTGTCGCAAATTGACCTCTGATGGGGCATAAAGGGGTAATTCGGTTCTTAGGGGAGCATTTGAACTTGAAACTGTATGTTACATTTTCACGCCTAAACCACTGAACTTCTGATTTAGCAAAGAGATAGATGGCATCCTGGGGAAGCACATACTTTTTATCCTGGTAGCACGTTCCCGTGGGATAACTTCCGACATCCACGTGGGCGAAGCCGCGGGCAGAAGCTAGTTTCTAATAAGGTTCCTGTTGTTTACGTAAATATTTTAGATTCCCGAGTGACGCGATGTGCGTGAAATATTGACGGTTGATGCTAAAAGGTCCAGTCGTAAATGAAAACTGGCATTTTGAGGTTGAAAAATTCAAGTACATTGGTACCTAGGGTTCGTTTTAGGTCATTATAATGACTGTTACAGTTCTTCCTCAGTTATTTTACCTCTGATTCTGCATTACTGCCAAAAATCACAGTGATCTTTATTACAGTTGCAATAAGGTTGTTTTTTTTTCCTTTTTGGAAACTGAGCCGATGTCGACTATTCTGCCAGCGTCATGTAGTGACAGCAGCACAGTAAGTTGAGCCGTCGAACTTTGCATATTATGGTACTTAGTTGTTATTAGTTAATGTTACTAGCTGAAAATACAATACAAGTTAACATGTTGTCAACAAGTCTGTCAAGTAGTGGGACCATTAAATTGCGACTTACCCTGACATCAAGCAATGGACAAAAAATGTATAATAATAATATAATAATATCCCTGGACATTTCACACAGCACCATTTGTCCCAAGCTAAGCAACCTAATGCTTGTGTTATGGTAACAAGATGGCTGATAAACTACTTATATACATTTTTTTTTTTTTAAGTATCTGTTAATTACGTGGATTTTGCCTCTTTGTCAGTGTATTTTATATGTCTTTTTATTGTAATGTATATTTTGTTCGTGCAGAATAAATATTTTTTCTTCCTTTTCTTATAATATCTAAAAATATCTAGACGTATCGTTATTAAAGTCGGCAATCGGTTCGTAGCTTCTCTAAAGTTTCTAAGAAAGACGTCGCTACAATTTAGATCAGTTCGGTTCTGGCTGGGATTGTAACTCGGATTTCGACTGCGGTGTAATATCGTCTGTCTGTTATACTCGCGGAGGATATTACGGAGAGAAATTGTAATGTACTTCTATATTCTATATTTCTCTAGATTCCAATAAATGTAGAGCTTACGTAAGTAAGGTATATAGGTACTGTTGTTGTCTCTTGGGTTTTAATTTAAGAAAAGATTGCAAACCTACTGTGGAGGCAATAAAACCCATACAAGGCCACGTCTGTAAGTTAGCTGAATTGGGAATTACCCAATACCCATGTACTGTCTTACCTTGTTTATTTCTCTCTTTTTTAATACTAAGCTTATATGACTCGCGTCTTATTTGTGTAGAATAAACAATATTTTTAACTTTGCTCGATGCTCGTGCCTGTTCTGAATTATGCCTGCGTCTTCATAATATTGCTTTTTTGTAGGCTCCCATATCCGTCAGGTCGCATGAACAAATAACAAAATTGAACTCCTTCTTGAATTTAATTTCTTCAATTTTGTCATTTGAATCTTCAATACGTTGCGTTTTTGCTGTCTGTTTTGAAACTGTAGCACGCGACACAATAGACATAAACTGATAAACTTTTCTAAGCGCGAATACTTCAAGTCCTACGAACTTGCGGTCACCGACTTTCATCACTGACAGTTACTCCTCTCCTTGTTCCTCAAGGGATTACCTCCAGACTAGATAAGAAAGTCGAAGTCGACAGGGACAGGTGACACGGCTTCCTTCGAGCCCTTCTCAGGAGTCTGGTTGTGACACCGTTTTATCTCTTTGATGTTGGTTTTAGACTAGTTTATGTATCAAGAAATTCTTAGAATTATTTATTAGAAAAAATGCAGGAAAAGAGTAAGTAGAGTAAGTACTGGGAAATGTACGGTTACCAAATGAGATAAGTAACCAGGGGCGACGGATATAGTTGAAGTTTAGTATGCAACCGTTGAATGTTTTCGATTAAAAAAAATAATTAGTAGAAAACAAACAGGTAATTTATCAAATGAAATTTTAACTTTAAATTTTAACTATATCCGACAACTTCAAGCTTCAGCAGATTTATATATTCCAAATAGACCTTACTTTTTCTTAATATCCTATCCTACTAATATTATAAATGCGAAAGTTTGTATGGATGGATGGATGGATGTTTGTTACTCTTTCACGCAAAAACTACTGAACGGATTTGGATGAAATTTGGCACACAGATACTGTATAACCAGGATTAACCCATAGGATATTTTTTATGCCCATATTCCCACGGGATCGAAACTTATGCGGGTGAAACCGCGGTGCGCAGCTAGTTATTACATAATTATTCTGTATATGTGTTTGTCACCTAACTCCTCTTAAACGACTCGACCGATTTGGATGAAATTTTGTGTTTAAATTTCAATGGGTTCCTGAATGGTTTGAAAACACAATTGGACCCACTAGGTGGCGCTGCTTTTCCGGGCAGGACAACGTCTGCCGGCTCCGCTAGTAATGGGTATATTTACAATATACATTTGAGTTGTATATAAGTATAATCTCGAACATAATTTCAAAGAAAGAAAGCATTGAGGAAGAGTTCAACACAACCATTTCCGCAGCGCAATTCAACTCAATGGCCTCCAAAAATCAGTGATGCGTCTCACATTCCTAATCTCCCCTTTTGCAACTTATTCGAGGACCGTTAGCAAAGTCAAACAAAACAAAACTTTTGAAAACAATTATCAGCGCGGAGTATAGTTGAGAAACTAATGGGCCTTTATGTGAAGAGTTCAGACACGGAGGAACGGAGGGAACACGGAGGAACGAGGGCTGACGGGAGAAAATTAATCACACCGCTTTGTGTGTGAGCACCTCCTAATTTACATGAGGAGTCAGGGGTCAGTATGGTAAACTCTGCTTACTCACTTCCATCTAATCCACGGCAATGTTAAACTTTTTGTGTAGAAAAAAGTTTGAGAGAATTAATTAATTCCCGGGTGGGTCATTAATTACAAAAAGTTTTTCTATTTTGACATGTTTGAAGTGGATACAGAATATTATTAAAAGCTCTATTGTTACTGCAGTAAAGACGGTTCAACCAAAAGTAGACTTTCTTAGAATTTCAGGTTACGTAGGTACCTAACATAAAATATTCTACCATGGAAAATGTTCCTACTTCGGAGTTCATAACTTTACCTAAGTTGAACTTCGAAGTAAGAATACTTTCCCCAGGAGATAGCCACTTCTGTAATACAGTAAGTCATCATCTGCCTAGCCTTTTCCCAACTATGTTGGGGTCGGCTTCCAGTCTAACCGGATACAGCTGAATACCAATATTTTACATGAAGCGACTGCCTATCTGACCTCCACAACCCAGTTAATGGGTAATACGATACCCGTTGGTAAGACTGGTTGTCAGACTTTCGGGCTACTGACGACCCGTAACGACTGTCAAAGATCCACGAATGACAGCCGGGACCAACGGCTTAACGTGCTTTCCGAGGCACGGAGGGGTCTTGGTATGTGAAAATGGTCACCCATCCACGGACCAACCGCGGCAAGCGTAGCTTAACCTGATCGATTGACCCGTGCGGCTGTTATTACTTAGCCACAAGCCCCTCTCTGTAATACAGTAAGTATGTACATCATTAATTATACACACAATTACGTAGTCACCTAAACTTGAATTAAGATTTCAGTCTCAACATTAATGAGTTGCTTGAATAAAGTTATTTACAATATTATTAAATGCCTGTGATGTCCTGCAGGGCAAAGGCCTCCCACTCTTTTCCGCTTCTCTCTGTTTAAAGCTGCTAAGGACCAGTTCTTGTTGAAGGAGTCCAGCTCATCCCGCCATCTCCGTCTGGACCTGCCACGATGAGGGACCCATTGGTCGTCTGACATGCGGGAGACGTGTCCAGCCCAATTCCATTTTAGCATGGCAGCTTTCACAAATCAGTTATATTTGTGATGGAACGGATGGTTGTATTAACAAATATCATACAAAACATCAAGGTAAAAGCCAAAACGGAAATAACTTTACTGCAATCATATAACGTAGCACTACATCGTCTTTGAAACGTTAATACATACACAGAAAACGATTTAGCAAGTGACTGAACAAGGTAAAGCCTAGCTTGTCTGCTTCGCATGCAAAGTATGAAGACGGACCTTTTTGTTAAACTTTCATAATGTAACTGTGAGAGCTCTCATCGTCTATTTTCATTTCGGAGCACGTTCATATGTTTAAAAGAACCTCGCGGGGCATTTTCTTTTACATTAAACGCGACATTTTTCTGAGTAGCAATTTTATTTATCTGTCATACAAGGGTTTTAGCTGTTGTCTTTTCGAATTTTCGCTTGGCTTGCCTTGAATTTTTGGGTCTTATATAATCGCCCAATGTTAAATGCACTTTGTTTTCGTTACGCTTTTTCGTAGCCTATATGGATTAATAAATCATCACCAATGAGTTGGACTCCTTTGATAAAGATTGGTTCTTGGCAGCTCTGGACAGAGAGAGGTGGAAAGAGAGTAGGGAGGTCTTTGCCCAGCTGTGGGACAATAATGGCTAGTGAGAAATATCAGCTGTCATTGAATTAAATTGTTCTTTTATTGAAAAAATAAGTAAAGTACAAACGGCCGGTGCTCGCGCAAGTTTGCGTAATATACAGTTTATTATCATTTTTCCGAACACATCTCACATTTTTTAATATATTCGACCGCAGTTTATTGAACTAACTATTTCCCTTCCCTCATATCCTTTTCCCAACCAATCACAGCAGAGAGAGAAGAAATGTAAAACCGCACGCGCCCATCAGCAGACATCCGCCATATTGTAAGTTCACCTGTTGCAACCATACCGCTAAAGCAAAAAATCTTACATCTGCCGATTTCCTAGTTAGCATTCCCTAAAATTGGATAGTGTAATAAGCGCTTAACCGCTCTGAAAAACCGCTAATATGTATTGTGTTCAACTCTTGTCACATTCACCCGCTCCGCTATAAAACTACAAAAAACCGCTTAAATACTACATCGCGACGCATATAATACAGACCGCTAATATAAATACGCGTGTGATAAAAATACCAACTAAGTAAAGAGCACCACCGTGAATCCAGAAGAACAGCGAACACGAGCTACCTATTCTCAACTCGTGTCAACGAGTTCTATCCAGAGTAAGTTCTACACCACACATTCCAACACATCCTTATTGTTAGCAAAAAACTGCGTCGCGCATTAATTACATTCCGTTATGTTATAATCCCGCAATTAAATATGGTCCTTCGAGAAATAAATAATTGTATAAGAATCTGACTAGCCGGCTTTCAGAGACACTAAAACTTTCTGAGCGCACTTGAGAAAATTTTAAGTTTTTGTAACAAAGTTACCATTAAAGTACTTGTTGTTGTTGTTGTTGCTTTACATATTGCATTAAAACTGTATTCAACACCGAGCAGCGAACACATAAATTCAAGTCTACGGCCAAAATTAATTACAGTACATTTGTGTATCGGTTCCCCAGTGCGACGTAGAGTGGCATCATTAGCGGCGCGGACGATGAAAGGGGAATTTGTTTCAGCACAGATTTGTTACTGTACCTGGCAATCAATTTGCATAATAGAGACTCCGATGTCACTGATAATGAGGATGATATAATTTGTTTAATACGACGCGCGGCTAGTGGAATAGGAGAGGATTAAAGCGTGCTGTACGAGCGATTTGAGCGTTATTATAATGTAAAATATTAATTGTAAAATTTTAATGAGTGGTTGCTCTTTATTAGATATTTTCGTTGAAAACGGGGGCTGATAATGCGGATTCAGAGTAACAGCTTGTTGCGCGGATTAACAAGCGAGATCAATTTTTTTTTCTGTATGATTACAGAAAAAATAAAATCAGATCTCACTAATTGAAATTAAATGAAAAAGTGTTTAATCACAGAATTCATGTTTTAACACCAACCGCCGTGCCGCGTATTACCGCTACCAAACTGCAAAGCAGTTGGTTGGCAGGCATAGCTTCTTTTTTAAACATTTATACATCATTTATAATTCACACCTTTTCACCTTTAGGTTAATACGCTAAATTACTATACATTCCTTCAATTTAATCCTGCAGATTTGTTAAGTCATGTCGAAGAAACGCTTTTTCGGAGTACAGTAGTGTCGGACTTAAGGTATTGTCGAAGTGAAGACGTGTCGGATAGTTCCATATGGTCGAAATAAAATCTTGTCGTATTACAGTTTGTCAAAATTCAATTGGTGAGTCAAAACAAACCTACAATTTTTTTAAATACTTTCTACAGCTAGGCTTTGACAAAAAACAATACAGAGGTACCTACTTATGTATTTTATTGTAATTTTTTTTGTAGTTTGAATATATAAATATTCGATCATAATAGTTATATGTGGGCTAGAAAAATTATTCTTCCTTTGAGATTTTGTGCGAATAATATTGTTTTTTAAGCTATCTCTACCATACTGTTCTAAAGCTACTGACAACACTACTCTCTCATGCAGCGGCAGTATTTTACAAGCAAAAATAAGTTTTCGTATTCACTACTTTTACAACGGTTTTTTGTGTAGGTAGGTAAACTTATTTTTTGTAAGCGCCTGAGTAAGTTTATTATACAAACACTTTTACACATCAATAATATTTTAATAATAATAATAATAATAATAATAATTCTTTATTTCGGATTACAGGATCCATAATGTGTTAGTATTGCCTTAACCTATTGTTAGTGAAAAAATGAAATAAAACAAAAGTAACGTCACAATCAAAACAAAAAGAACAAAGAACAATCAATTTGGCACATGTACGTCTGTACGCACATGTCTCTCAGCCCAGTGCCTAATAAACGGCCCATCTATTTTGTCCGCCAGTGTACCCAAAATATTGTTCGGACTACCTCGGAATCGCCGCAGCATAGATGCACTTCGCTTGCGCATGATGGAATAAAAGTCGTCCAGTCTCGCTTCAGCAAACATGCCTGATGCGCTGCAAAACCGAGGCAGTCCCAACAACATCCTGAGCCCGTTATTATATTGGACACGCAGGGCGCTGTAGGCCTTCTGCGTATACCTTATCCACAGGCTGCACGAGTAAAACGTCTGGCAATAAGCTTTGAAAAGAGTTAGCTTTACCTCCTTCGTGCACCGCGCAAACCTGCGAGCAAGCATATTGCATCGGGCCGCCAACGCCCTACGTTCCCTATCAATATCCTGATCGTCCGTAAGACCATCCGTGACCACGTGACCGAGATATTTAAACTGAGTGACCACCTGCAACGGAATTCCACGCAACGTTACAGGTGGAATATTTGCAGGTGTTTTTTTAGGTACTTTGAACACCATAACCTCACTCTTAGTGGCATTATACCTCAATCCATGAGCCTCCGCATAACTCTCACAGACGGCCAGCAGTTTTCTTAGACCGCAGATTGATGGGCTGAGCAGCACCATGTCATCAGCATAACTTATGTTATTGATCATCCTACCATCCACAGAACATCCAACCATGGTGCTGCTCAACTCACGCACCAGCCGGTCTATATACAAGTTAAACAAACTGGGTGAAGTCAACCCCCCCTGCCTCACTCCGCAATCCAGTCCGTATGAAACTGAATGCGCGTCTGCCCACCTAACGCAATTCTTCTGACTCTCATACCAATATTTAAAAATATGAATGCTCGCATTGGGAAGGTCAGTATCATCCGACAATTTTTGCCACAGAATGTCATAATTTACCAGGTCAAAGGCTTTTGACAGGTCAAGAAAACAACCATATACTGGTGTCTTCCTGTCTGTGTAGTACCGCACAGTCTGCTTGAGACACAGAATTGCACTTTCAGTAGACAGACCGGATCTAAAACCAAACTGCGCGTCGTGTAAATTAATGTGCGCATTCAACTGCCTCTCCAGCAGACTGTCCAACACCTTGCCAATGACCGTAGCTAGCGATATAGGTCTATAATTAGTTTTGTCGGATGAGTCCCCTCTCTTATTCTTTGCTATGGGAACTACGACAGTTTTAACCAGATCTTCAGGTAAATAAGAGTGACCCACACAAAGATTAAATAACATGGTTTTTAGATGAGGTCGGTGTTTTCTATCCGACTACTCCGGGAAGAAACTCCGAAACCAACTCAGGTCTGTTTGGAGCAGTTATTTTTATGTATTTATCCCATTTTTAACTTTATGTTCATCCTGATTTCTAACTATTCGTACAGGATATAACTAGAAATTTCACATTTCCCGATGGCAGATTTTTGTATTTAGGAATTTATCTTTGTTCTCTGCATAAAAGTAAATAAAGTAGGTAATTAAATCAAAGCCTGAACGAAAATAATTGATCGCGTATCCTATTTTCACCGTAGTTAGTATACAGGATATTGTACGTCTATTAACGTATGGGGGAACAGACGAGTCCGTGGTGTGTAGCGTGAGCTCGTCCTAATGGTCCATTACGTCAGCACCAAGTTCAAAGGGATCGCCGACGATGCGTTTTATCCTGCATCTCGTATTAAATGGATTGCGTGCGTCACTTCTGTTAGCGATGATGACTTACGTTTCTGTCTGTTGTCTAGTTCTGAAACAGGGCACGGGTCTTACCTGAAAAGGAGAAAAGGTTAGGTTAGTGAAAAAAATAGCTTTGGGATAATTTAATATTGCGAAATAATAATAGCCTTCCGGACCGAACTTCGGCCATGGCGACCAATCTCAGCGGAGACTTGCCATCGACGTGCAGATAATTATAGTGCACAAGTGTGTGCGCAGACACAGGTACACTCACTCTTTTCTCACTCTCATATAGTCTGATGAGACGGCAATCCGTCACGACCGGAGAGAGATCAGGCGCTGGACCAACGCAACGGCTTAACGTGCCTTTCGAGGCACGGTGGTATAACATCACCAACTTCCAAACTTTCCAAACCGTGCTGTTACTGAGAAATTCCTAATCGAAAAACCCAATAACTCTTTGCCCGACCTGGGAGTCGAACCCAGGACCTCACGCGCATTAGTTGCCATTGCTGGACATATCAGCGACCGTGGAACTTACTTTTATGTAATAAATTAAATTAATTTTATCGCCAATTATTAAGTGACCAAGAATATATATTAAATAGGGATAATTAGGTATAGTTAAGTATTAAAACCGCCCTGTGACGAGCAGTGGACATGTTTCGGCTGATAAATCATGTCGATGATGAAAACTACGCTACCCAACTTGTAAAGCTGCGCACCGAATTTTACTACCAATAGTAAATTTTGTATGTTGATTTTATTGAAAATCGGATTCATTTCACGATTGAAGCTGGTCACGCGTATGTAAAACGTAGCTGAACCAATTGTCACCAAAAGCCAATCAGCCAGTGATTGCGATTCCTGAATAATGCACCAATATGGTTATGGCATCATGTACGCCGAAGTGGTTTGAAATATTTCATTCATCAGCTTTTTTCATGTCATGACTTCAACATTTTATTAATAAGATTTTTTTTTATTAAAAGCTTTAGCAACACGAATTTAAGCTTAATATTTAAGCTTTTAATGTACATTTTAAAAGGTAAAATAATGAAAGTTGTAATTATGGTTAATGTTACTTCGGACTATCTCAATAAAGTTGTTTTTATTTTAAAACCAAATCTTACTCTATACCTACCTGTTACCTTTACATCTTCCTTATTGTACCTATCGTTCAACAATCAACAATCTTATAATTAGTCAAATAAAAAGCTTTCAGCCATAAAAAAGGGATTTATCGTAACATAAAAGTCACTTAAATTGTTTTGGTATCAGATTTCCCAACCTTGAGCTTTAGCTTGTTGATCGTCGGAATGGGAACAATACACAACATCAAGGCGGCTACAGAAAACGCAAAAGAGCGAAATTTTGAACCAAAATAACTCTTAAGCCCACAAACATCGAACTACCCTCCCAGTAGGAGTTAATCTGGTGCTCAGGGAGCTTTATTTTGTTTAACAAGCTCTCGGTTTTAATAAATTTACATTAAGGATATATTTTATTTTCTCGAGAGAATTTCCAATTTTTATTCCACTGGAAGGTTTGGCTATCCCATTAAATTATACAACGGCAATTTTAGTTCGTTCATTTATATAAAGTAAATGGTCGGGAAATGCGAAAACGAGCGTCCTAATCGAAATTTTGAAGTTAAAATACCCTGGAGACAGTTTCGAGGATTCCCACGCCTGTCACGTTGGTTGTAGCTGTGTAACGTTGTGATTACGCTGACGTCAAGGGAATCACGTCCATCGCTCGCTTTGTGCGGCACAGGTTGATCAATGTAGTAAGTAATGCAGCAATGGAGGTAATTCGTCACTGTTGGATGGCCTGCGTGTAGGGGCAGGGTAGTGTTTGTAGCGTTGTGTAATCATTCAATGAGCAATCCATTAATTACGTTGCTGTCCGTTTTGGAAATTAGTTTGCGTGACGATAAGCACGTGACTACGAAAAAATTGCAGGATTTCTTTATCTTGAAAACTAAAAAGAAACAGGAGCGCGCCATATACCTATCCTGTTTAAAAATAATAGTTAGTGCAAATGAAATACACAAACAAGCGTAAGTTAGCATAACTTACGCTTGTTTGAGTTATGAAGCCAAAAATAGAAGCCCCTTAGAACAAAACTAAACGTTTTCTAGTACAAATTACACACATTAATAATAATTTAAGCAAGCTGTACAGTGCGAGGTAGAATTAACCGCTCCACACTTACCTCTTCAAATAGGTAGTCTAAGAGTCAAGCAGTACGATATTTACTTCCCAAATATAGCTCTGAGATTCGTTTAAAAACAGGGCAATGCACTCATTAATGGTCTCGTAGTACGACGTAAACTTCGGAATCGTAGGAACACTGAGTGGGGTGTAATTTTAGTTCGTTTTGTCATAGATTAAGTATTTTGTATAGATACAATTTATTTTTAAAATTTCTCTTTTCATTAACTAATCGCTTTTCACCTGCTACGCTCGGTTATACCGAATTCAAATTCAAAATATTACATTTCACATAAACCTACAAGGGTACTAGATGTAAATTCTTTCGACAGAATCCTGACTCTGTTGGACGTATCTTGCGCCCGACAACTTTAGTACGAATTTGACTGCGTTCGGACCACGAGTCTGTATCTTACCACATTTAACCTGTCTGCCTTCAAAACAAGAGTGCACAGGCTTCTTCTGGGCACGCTCGTTCCTTCATGGACCTCATCTGTCACTTTCCATCAGGCAATCGAAGAAGTTGATCGAAGTTAAGAGCTGGCCCAAACAGCAATAAAAAAAGGAGTCCCACTTCTACAGAATGGATGATTTTTTACCAAAGCATAAACAGACCAATTTGAAAAAATCGGGAACCTCACGTAGAAGAAAAAAAACTGAAGTCAGCTGACAGTCAGCAGCAGTCCATGGGGGTAATTCCAATGAATTACCCCCATGGATGCATTCAGCTATGAGCAAAAAAAGTTTGATACTTTTCTCTTACGGCTATTTAGCCATAAGAGAAAAGCATTAAACTTTTTTTAGGCTTATTCTCAAGCCGTCCTGTTAAAATTCTTATTCTATGGTTCCCTAGTAGAAGCAGGCAAGATGACCATTCCCAGTCGGCTTGGATCGCACCCAACTGCTAGCAATTACCAACGGATCGACAGTCACGGTAATGGTTGTCATTCACTACAGAAGACCCTTTTTATCGAGTTTGGTGGATCTTATCTTGTGTAACAATGAATTAGGGTCTAATGTGCGTGTATTTGTTTGATATGGGTAATCAGAGTGTCATTATCGGCTACGGAGCTGTTGAAGTCTGTTAAAAAAGGTTGGGATTTGTACCTAAACACATGTTATTGAGGCTTATGACAAGGAAATAGGTTTTTTCAAAATTAATTTTAAGGACAGGTTCGGTCTGTTTCTCCTTCTTTTAGAAGTATAGTTTTCTGAAAAACCCTTCTTCGAATGTTAACGTGACACTTTCGTAGCAAAACATTAGTGAAACCGACACCAAACTTCATCTATCATAATAAACACAATACTTAACCCTCGTAGGCAGGAAGATGCAGCCTGGTGTATTTATGGGATACCCGGAAGCCATGCAAACATAGTTCGCCATTATAATGACATTGGGACCGAATAGCTTCGCTGATGTATACCCAATGAATATTGTGGCTCGTGGCTTGCCTGACGAGAATATTTTGTAACTACATAATTACATTTCCCTCTCGTCTTTCCCTTATAGACTGAGGAAGTCTTTGGGAGCTGATTTGATTAAAGTATATTGTTGGTTATTGCGTTACTTAGTTTTGATTAAGGAGAGTTTGTAGTTTAAAATACAAGGGCATCGACGCGAAAACTGAAACTGAACATGAATACAGCAAATGATTAAAAAAAATTGCTGTTTCATACCTTTAAACCGCATAAGTAGTTTTACCGCGCTTTTCTATGAAACAGCTGTTTTTTTTTTATAACCGACGATAACTTTCTGTGCTGCGTCTAGAATCATGTGCTCAATTTATTAATGGTTTCAGTTTGCGCGTCGTTGTCCCTGCCACACTGTACAGGAAAACTTTGTAGGTATATATGTAAATACTCTTTTTATGATTCTTACAGTCAGTACTAAAAGCGGACCGAAAACAATTTTCTGATTTTTTAAATATATTTTGCGAATATTCTCTTTGCAAGAATAATAATTAATCATGGCTCTTAAAAAATATGTCCCAATTACGCTGCTGTCTGCACAACGCATGACAGGCCAAATACATTTATTATACTAGCAACTTGTTCCATCAAGCCCTAAATTCCTATACCGACTTTCATTGTCTTTGTATTTCAGGAGTGTCACTCACTTGTGTCATAAGTAATCAGTGTCACTCCTACTATTAGTCTTGTCGTTCTGTTTCGCGACAACCCTTTCCTACTTGGCACTAGATTCGGCAAGAGCACTAATTTGTTACGTCTCTCCTTGCCTGCCCTAATTGCTTTCCCGGCTTCAATAGAATAAATTAGAATACATTAAAAACATTACTGTTATAGCAGTGTACGAGTACTTAAGCTTTGTTGACATGAGGCTGTAATGTTTCATTTACGTCAGGGAGAGCCGGAAGAAACGTATAGCTTCCGTTAGTAATTTTCTGACTGCGACTTATTTCAAAGTCATACATCTGAGGGGTAATTTCGTAACACACTCAAAATTATTGATCGAATTTTCTTTCATTTTGACAGTTTAGTCACGTTCATTGCGTTATTTACGTAGTTTTAGCAGACTAATTTATTAAACCTATGAAGCCATGGATTAGAAATATCCTTCAAAACTCTCGGATTGTGATTGAAACTGTGTTACGCAATTAGGGTGCGGGTCACATTTAGTCCTGTCATCCTTTTTTAGGTCCAACCGAAAGACAAAACATATACTGTGTCAAAATCTTTTTTTGCATAGAAATTAAAACTTAATATTATAGTATGTTTGTGTGTTAAATCTTAATTATTTAAATTAGGTACTGCAATTGAGACTTACTCGACGGACAAATGTATACATACATCATTTTTCCAAATGCACAAATTATCCTTAATTTATTTTCTCCATGCATTTTCTCTCATTCAATTTCTCCCATTAACAAATCAGCAAGACAAACAAATTCTATTAATTAAAGCAGTAATTTCTCTCACAGTGTAAGGTCGGCTGACTTAATACTGTTTTAGTTAACGTTGCGGCCTGGCACATGCATCTGCGCCACACTTTACCGTCTTACAAACAACTTAACGCTATCTATTGCACTTTTCAGACCATTACACATGTCTTGGATTTATTGTTTAGTCTTCGTTCAGGGTGTGTTTCTCATGTTTTACTGCGTCCCGGTGGAACAGAATTTGATGAAGAGATACGTAAGGATGCGAAAGGTAAGGTATTTCGTCTTTCAAATACAAATTCATTTCGTTGTCCGAATATGGTACATTACATGATCTTAAATTAATAGATGATTTCATAACATTCTGCCACGTGGGACGCGCAAATATCAGGTACACAAAATAAAAGGAAAATCAAAATAAAAGGATGCAAGCTGGCCCAGTGGTAACGGCCGGAACTTATGAGTGTAGGTCATAGGTTCGAACCCAGAGAGGCTCTTTACTTTATGTAAATTATTTCATGTTCATTCCTCTCAAAACGGTGATGGAAAACATCGTGAGGAAACCGGCATGTATTAGAACCAAAAACTCGAAGACATTGTGACATCTACCAACCCGCACTGGGCTCGTGTTGTGGATTATGGTCCACTCCCTCTCACAGAGAGGAGGCCTGTGTCCCAGCAGTGGGAACATTATATAGGCTGATCATGCTAAAAGGATGCAGCAGGCAGCAGATTTTACTTTGATGCAAGATGAAGGTTCCATGTATGACCCATTCGAAGTACTGGACATTTCCAGGTTATAACAGGAATATAATGATGTAGATACAGGATGTTCTTCTGTGTTTGCGGAAGGGAGCGTTTTTAATTAACTTCATGTTAATTCGATTCTAGTCACGTAAAGGGTTGGCCTTTGTTAATGCGTTTTTTTCGAGCCTTCTCGAATGTATGTACCTACGTAGGTGGAATGTACAGACGCCAGCAGATCAAGCTAACCGAAACTATCAAAAATTCCCAATCAAGTCTCGTCGTTTCTCTCGTCGCGGGATAAAGAAGTGTCAAAGTGCCTTTTTTAACCGACTTCTAAAAAAAGGAGGAGGTTCTCAATTCGGATGTTTTTTTTTAATGTTTGTTCGCGCATAACTCCGTCGCTGGCCAACCAATTTGAAAAAATCTTTTTTTGTTGGAAAGGGTATACTTTCCAAATGGTCCCATAAACATTTTATCAAAATCGGACAAGCGGTTTTTGAAAAAAAAAAAAAAAAATATCACATCAAAAAAGTGAAAAATAAAAACTTTTTACAAAAAAAAAAAAAAACAACCGACTTCCATAAAAGCACTACAAAGTGAAAAATAACTTTAATTGTGGATTTGGTGGCGAAAAACGAAATACAAAAACCAAAGACACCGACTTCCGAAATTAAAGTTATTTTTCACTTTGCAGTGTTTTTATGGAAGTCGGTTGTTTTTTTTTGTAAAAAAGGTTTTTCGTGTCTACTCGAGCTTAACTGTCATGTTAGGCATTAGGATGACGTCAAAATCGTAGACAAAGTGCGACAAATAGAGAATGAGAGCATTCTCGCGCTTGTCATTTACCTGGCTATAGGTAGAATTTTAAGCTACTCATGTCGTCTTAACTTGCTGTTAACCAGTGAACCTGCTTACTGTATTACCTGGACAAGAAATATTTTCTATTTATTAAAAACCTGAGAAGTGTAATTGTAATAAATCTTCCTATTCATTAATTAAATCTTTGATTAGGTACGAGTATTTCTTTACATATAAATAAGTAACTTCAGGGTGACACTTAATATAACTGAGTAGGTACGTTAAGTGTTTAATTAAAATGCTAACGAGTTAAATATTAAGTGAACCTTAATTACATCATGATTCTGCCAAAATTCTAGGTAGCACAGTTAGCAGAAAGTGGGATTGTACAAAATTTTTTAGTGATGACTAATTGGTGAGGTTCGCATGTCGCTCTGCCTTCATTACATAAAGGGTGAGGTTTAGGCCTTGGGCGCTAATAGCTTACATCTAGCGATCTGTGACGTCATTGCTCCTATTGTCCTACCTTTTTATTACCTAGAGAATTTAATTATGAGCTACAGCTGAATGTAGGCACGGCGCGGGTACGTGACGTCGAGCGTTCGAGTTTTACCGCAGAATTGTTCCGTCAAATAATGTATGCTCATACTTTATAAACCGGATTCCGAAACGCAAAGCGCGTTTCGGAATCCGGTTTTGGGTAACAACTTTAGTATGTTTGACTGTAGGAACTGCGACGTTGGAGTACCCTGCAAATGATGAAATTTGCATTTCGAAAAGTAGGTAGATACATTATTTTATTTTTCCCTTTTGTCAGTAGCAGCCAACAGCTTACTATTAATTAATTTGGTAAATGTCGTATCGTAGTCGTGTCGCTTGGTCTAAATGGACGTGGACGAATTCATCTAATAGTGTCATGTTACCGTGCCATTACTCACTGCAAACATTTTCACTGAAACGCTGAAAATATGAAGCAAGTAATTTATTTTCATGTTATAAAAGCGACAAGAGATAGCGAAAATGGTATGTAAAGTTATTTTAATAACAAAATACAGCAAGTTTGCTATTCTATCGTATATCTATCGTTTTTAACGAAAATAAATTCGTTCTGTCTTCTGGCTGGTTACAAAAATAGCCTTCAGCAAATTCGTGTTTAATACTCTTGCAAAGAAAGCACTTTTATGATGAGAACTAGAATATAATGATGTATCAACATTGAATATTAATCATACACAAATACTCCTCCAGGTATATCAAGATTATTTATATGTTATAATATCATATCTATTCGTCAAAAATATCAATTTATCCATAAATAATAAAGTTTCTCTATCTATTATGAAAGTCAAGAAAGCTGATACCATATAAAATACTATCTCATCTTGATATTCGCCAGTATATTTCTGCGAAGCCTACATATAAAAACTAATCTAACTTGTGGCTGGAAACGCGTATTGTTTCTACAAACTAAAAAAGTTTCTAACACGAGTGTAGTTAGAGCTCAAGTCTCGTATCCTCGGGTGCCTTCGGGCGCCGTCGGCCACTTTCGTTGTTCCATAAAACATGAGTGCACACGGACAGTAGGACCCACTAGTGTTGTGCAGCACATAATCAGATTATCTGCTCCAAATATGTACGGAATGGAACTTCAATGGTATCTGTTTACATGTCCCGAGGATTTGTGGTGCTTCCAGTACCCAGACGTGTTAGTTCCGACTTATGGAGGACGCCTGCGATCAGAATGCAAACGAGAATCGATGAATAATTCAATAATACTGCGAGCTTTTTGCGAGTCATCGATATTCATTTGATGGTGAACGTACTCCTCAAATTCAGTTTTGCGAGCAATCGGAGAAGATTACTAGTGGGTTTTGTGACTTAATAGGATGTAGATGGTGTAGAAATATGAAATAGTTTTACGATAGCACATGTCTATTCTATTAAATAGAAAGTCGAAAGTGTTGCGAATAAAGCCACTATCAAAAGCCCCTGTTGCTATTTCAAAAGACACTTTTCCAAGGCAAGAAAGTGACAAACGCAAACGTAAAAATATTGAAGCACTGCCTGCAACTCAAAAATATCCATTGAAATTTAAAATGTGTCCCTATAAAGTTCCCTTCTAGTTGAGGGATGACAGATTTGCGTTCGTCGTCAATTTGCTGTCGCCTCGCATGTGGGACGAAGCTCTGTGTACAGACGGCAGCACAATTTAAACCGTAACTGAGTATGTATTGTACTAATGTTGTTACGAAACTTTTTGCGCTCGTCCCTCATTTGGCGTGTGTTATGTAGGTGTGGTTTTGTGCCAAATACGCTTGTTAGTTCTGGTGCCTACGTCATCCGTCTGTCCTTTTAGCAACTTGTCTAAAGGGAATAAAATATAACTTTCATTCAATTAGTACAAGTATATTTAGCTTCGTTAGTGAGGTTGACAGGGACTAGTGGGAGGGAAAACCACATTAGGTGGGTACTAGAAATCTTTGAAATAAAAACACACGAATAGAGTTTGCGGTATTTGCATACTGCTTTCCCGGTTTTCCTCTCAAAGTATCCTCTAGTAAGTTATTTCCTGTCCTTTAAATGGAATTTAAAGTAAATAAAGTTACAGTGACTAATATGTCGACGCTCGGAGTCAAACGCTGATCGTGGAAACGTGGTCGAAGCCCACATACCGGATGTAGGGAACCATTGAGGCAAGACTTTATACTACTTTTGCCGTCGAAATTGAAATGTTAAAAGTATCTGTTTCTCATTGAAATGTGTAATTTAATTATATCTGTCTTATATACGCACATCACAGGACATGGGTGTTGTCCAAAAATCGTTACAAAACGGACCTTCCTAGGGCATAATAAGATGTTAATTTCGCTTGGCATACGACTGAATTAGTTATCGAAATCTCGTTACTATAGGTTTAGGGTCAAACCTCTTTTAATAATCCCTTAGTCATCCTACAGCCCCGGCCTTTTTTTGCAGAAACCATAAAAGAGAGAGAGAGAGTTTAATCACATATAATTTAAAATACTAGGATTTAGATAGCTTAGTGCATTGCCGACGGTACCAGGGTCTGGGTGTGTATGGTGAATACATAATAATTTAGCCAGAGAAAGCTTTTACGGTGAACATTCCAGATGGTCTGGTTATTGAAAAGTATTGCTCTGTTATCTAAACATATGCGTTTTCTGCACTCAATATGTTGTTTGTGGCCGTGTGGCTGTCCAAGTCTGCATTGTACCCCTTGTTGGTGAGTCCTTTTGGCATTATAATCTTTCTATTCTATTTTTGATAGTTTTATGGTGTACTGTCTTTTCTTTTACTCTAGTTCAAAAAAAGTCATAACACAAATACAACATGACGCCTGTAATCCCCGAAGGGTAAAGCAGAGGGGTACGCATAGTACCCCCCAAAAAATACGTACCTACCTAGGTATGTAATTTGACATAAGTTGGGTAAACAGTCATCTGTTTCTTGAAAGATAACAATTATGAATGGTTTTATAGGTACTTGAGAGTTCATCACGTTTAGGGCGAATTCCATCAAACTTTTATACATATAATAAGTCGTATCCTGAAATTAAATTTTGAATTTTTGACAGTTTTTCCATACTACAACTGTCATACGTCAATTACATTTTACGGATAAAAGATATCTGACCTTGGTAAAAACAGCCCTTAGGGAAAATGGTACCTGGAGAAGACAAAATAAAATTTTACGCCGCATGGCCGAAATAAGCAGGAAAAGCTAGCTACTAATAAGTAAAGATATTAAAAAAGTCACTCTTGAACATTTCCACCAAAAGTTCCCAAAGAGAGAAAAGTTAAGGGAAATATTTATTGATATTCGTATTTCGAGTTCGTCTCCATTTTGTTTCTCCGCCCCAGGTGGTACAGGTGTCACAAGGGATTAACGAGTTATAGAAGCCCATAAAAGGCTTGGATTCAATCACAGGGATGCTGTTCACTGGGTTATCGGGACATGGAGTAATCCACAATGAGATTAATTAAATCCTGTGCGAGTGACGACCCTCGTTTTAACACGTAACGTACCGAAATGGGGCTTAAGTGTCTCGTAGTACGGGTGGAGTTATGTGAGGTCCGGATACGATGTTAGGTTTAGGAGTTGGTGCAGTGCGGGGCATGATTTAACCTCTAACAGTTAAATTATTGTTGTTGTTTTCCTTGTCATCATAATAATGGGCATCTTGAACGTCATTCGCGTTACACACGCCGCATAAAATACGCCGAATGTAAGTTCGGTTCGAGCATATATTTTTTTAATTATGTGTGAGCCGATCGATTCTGTTAAAATCTCACCGTGAAAAGTTAGGTGAAGTGAGCTTAGAGTGAGCTGTCAATAGTGCCATTCCCTAGCATTAGTTGGAATGACAGCTCACTCCACGCTCACTTCTTGAATTCGGGATATTAATAAAGGGGCACAGAAGAAAGCTTACGCACGCTTAGCATACGTTTCTTCTTTAAAACTTATTGAAATAATCTGAAAGGCTTTTATTTTAGTATTTTTATCCCAATTCATATCATATTCTATTCTGTTTTGGAAGGTCATACGAGATTTTCCCTTCATGGCAACCTATCCGTTTAAGTGGGCAATCCTGGTTTAATCCGCAAGAAGGTCCCCATCAAATTGTCTCATATTTTATTCGTCATTGTAATGATGAGCTCCAATTGTTCGGTTGATTCGTCGCCTATTTGTCAGCGAAGCTTTTGTCAGAAGAAGGAAGGGGGAACGAATTCTACTTTTGCGTTTTTCGCGCGATTCATACAAAAGGGTTGCTCTCATTCCGTTAAATAATACTTATGGGTAGGTATTATATTCTATTCATTCATTTATTCATCAAATATAAGCTAACAGTTTACACCAAATCGCTTATAATCTATGCTAATTCTACAAAATGACATTAAAATTTTAATTAAAACTTATAGGACTAAAAAAAATAAATACAAAAAAAAGGTATAGTTTTTTTGTAAAATATTCTTGAAACTATGGCGAAGGTAAACACTTCAACGCTTAAAATTGTTTTTGTAACAATATTTTAAATTAATTCATCATAAATAAATAATACTAAACTCTCTCTTCTATCGCAGGTATGCTGGAAGAGGTTTCTTTAGCAATAAGCATCACATTTGTACGTATTTTTCTGTTCTTTTATTCTTGTCTGTTTATATTAGGTATGTGTGTTCATAAATGGTTAAATAAATAAATAATTAGTAAAAGCTAGTATAAATTGTGTAACTTACTTAATACACAATATGTACTGTACATAACTTGTGAGCTGCAGAAGGTGTAGGTACATGCGTGGTCAGCTGTTCAGAGACAAATTGTAACCCTTTAGTCAGCTGTTCAGAGACAAATTGTAACCTTTTAGAGTTTTAAATGGTGCCAACGTACTGTACAGTACGTTGGCACCATTTAAAACTCTGTAGGTAATACACTTTTGTTTGATGTTTGTTTTACGTCGTTACTCGCGAATGTAAATTATCCAAGAGGAAATTAGACTGTAATTAATGAGGTCTGATGGTACATGGATCATGTTTAGTTTGCATGGGACGATCGTTTTTATTTTGCACTAACTGTGCTTCATATGGAGGTTTGGAATCAGTTATTGCATACTCTGCCTGGATAAAAGGCAACGTAAACAAGAACGAATGGAAACAAAATAAAGTTATTTAAACCCATGTTAAAGCAAACTAATATTGAGAAAATCACATTTTTGTCGGAAGTATGTTACATTCAAGTAAATGCGGATTAAAATATATTTGTATTCAAATTCTGGACGAGATTTCAGCTCCTTAAAAGCGTAAGGAGTGCATCCGATAAAAATGTAAATCCCATTTTACGATTCTATTGAATTTAAGTAAAAAAAGTTCTTGAAACAGGAGTTTCGTCATGAATTTTTACAGCCTACTTTTGTAAACCAGTAAGTATATTGAAAAGTAAAATTTGAATAATATTATTGAACGTGGACGACGAAAAATGCGAATGGAAAAGGAAGGACCTATGCCGAAATCTTAGCATATGGCGTTCTGAAAATTCTGCCTACGCCCATGGGGAATAGGTACGTGTGAATAACATCGGGCTATTCAAAGCAGGTGTGACCACACTAGTGGTTGCTTTGTAAGTGTGTTCTTTACTCAATAGTTCGTAGTGCACTCGGAGTAATTCCGCGTTGTGTGGTCTCGCCACAAATAGATTACCACGACGGGTTCATTCTAGCGATTCAAGGGGCGTTCCTGGAACGTTTTGTAGTCTTTCCGGTAGACTGGTAGTTCACTATTTAACATTAAACGTAATCCATTTTTATTCTTGTGCTGAAAATATATAGTAGAATTTAAAAGGGATTATTTTAGGACGACAATGATTTCGGAACATGTAGGAAATATTAACGGCTGGTTGACACTTCTCGTGACCCAAGGGCTGGCTTTTACCTTGGCCAGAGGCTAAGCATTGTCATACAATGTGGCAATGTCGCGAGTCTCCTGGGTACATGGGTCGACAGCGATGCGGAGGAATTTTTTAACGCCATATTTTAATATGTTAATAGTTTTAGTTAGGTAATCAATCATATTAGGTGACGACAGTTTAAAAAATGTGATTAATTAGTTAATTAATTAAATTCAATTGCTATCCGTAAACTTAATATTGCTTTTCTTGCGAGTTCAGTTTTTTGTAGCATTTCCATTATGTGCCAACCCTTACCCAGTTCTAAGTAAGGGAAGTACACATTCGGTGGTAGATAAGCAGACAGTTCAGCCGCAGCTAGATAAAACAGAACTAATGTATCGCAGTAGGCGGCCAATTTGTTGGCGTGTGGGGAGACCGCCCATGAGCAAATACAGGGTGAACTGCAAATACAAGTAATACAGGCTGTATTCGGCTTATGCGGCTGACGCAGATTTAGGCGGGCCGCACCGTATTGTAAAAATGTTCCTCCGTACCTGTTGTATGAAATATCGTACACTGGGTTGCAGGTCTAGGTTTCACTTTAGGTATAAATTGAAATGCACATGGTGCCTCCAAAAGCACATGACACTGATGACAGTTAACATTGAACTGCAATTATTGTATGAAAATCCCTCACGACACTGAAACGAATTTGATAACAACAAAACATTGGTTTGGGCAAATGATTAAAAAGCCACCCTGTACTGTACTATAGCTGAACTAATGCACGCTTACTATAAAGCACAGGGCACATAATTCACCATAGCAGCAGTTTGCCGGCGAGGCCGCTAACCGCCGACCGAAACCACTATACGTTAACAGCTTAAAATATAAACGGACTTTGAGATCCAAATTGATTTTGAGGATTTTTAGTTGAATATTAGAGTGGCTCGAAATATGCATGATAGAGAATAGTTATGAAGGACGTAGGTATTTGTATACCTTAACAAGGTTTTTTTGAAGCGTGGCCAAAATACAAATATCTGCGACAATGTTTACCAATAGTGCCAACGAAAATAAAAATCATAGTTATTTTGGCAGCAACCTAATAGCAACCTTATTACCACAACAGTAAAGATCACTGTGAGTTCTCTTTTGGCGCCTGACAGACCCCTGTCAACGTCATTCGTGCGCCAAAAAATCCTTATGCAGTCTGTTCACCGCTGATCTTGCATCACTGTCAAAATTACAGTGATCTTTATTGTCGTGGCAATAAGGTTGCTGCCATTGCCAAGTTTGTCGAAATCACAATGATGTTTATTTCTGTTCATATAAGGTTAATTGCTATTCGGTAACGGACTATAGCAGTGTACCCCAAAAAGTATTACTTCTGTTATTGACAGCCAAATCCCCATTAAACATAGCCATAAAATAACCATGCATGTATTTACTGTACAGACTAAGTATAGCCTATTTAGTGCTTACATGCAACCTCCGCGAGTTTGTTAAAAGTGATTGGCATGAAATACGAGACAAACATGATAAAGATTAGAAGAGATTGAGCGTCGGATTTGGCTGACAAGGCGAACGAAAAAGATGTAAAATACATCGAATGAGTTCTAGGAATAACTATTGAACATACGTGATAAACCGTGGTTTAATTTATTCCTCCTGATACCCTGAAGCTCGTAGAGCTTCACAGTACCTAGTTCACATAATATTATAACCTGAGTAGCTAGCTTACAGGTGCTCTCATAGTTAATAATTCCTAGAAATATGGAACCTCAAGAGAAATCAAAATAAAGTCGGACAGCGTCGCGAGCATTCACTAATGTTAGTTTGTCCCTATCTCATTCATCTCTGTTGACGACATAATATATCATTTGGACAATGACTCCTTATGTTTTAAAAAGATTAACCGTTTCTGGCTTCGAAACACTGACTTATAGTAAAGAAAAACATCGTGGGCAAACCGGCGGGGTAATTGAGTAATAGACTATCAGTAGAGGGAGTCACTTTTGAAGGAATTAGACTTAAACAGGCTTAACGTAGGATTGATACAATCAATTTTATCCCAACCAACTTCAGAAGGTGCCAAAAAGTTAAGTCATTTAATAACAGTCCTTCATCAGTGACTTCTATCCTTACCCCAAGTGTTTTTATATAATTTTTTAACTGGTTTGTATACCTAGGTTATCTGTTAATTCTAAGATTTAATGTAACAATGGTAAAAGGCACGATGGGGTTGACATATCTGTTTAGATAAAAACCCCTAAACAAATAAAGAGAAAAAAAAAGACTATCAGTAACAATGGGTTTCATTTTGACAGATCAACAACATTCATGGCGTTATTTACGTTGTTGAGCAGACACATTTTTCGAATATATGTAGCAATGGATTAGCATTATCCTTCAAAATGATTGAGATTGATAGTGTGTTACGAAATAAGGGTGTGTGAAATTGTTAAAAGTCAGTGAGCAAGCAGCTAGTAGGTAATTCATAAATGAACTTGCAAATAATTTTGTTTCACAAATCATGGCAGATTTGTGGATATTTAAAGTAATATGTTGATTTATTTACTGCATGTTATAATTAACGTTGAAATTAGAGAATGTTTCATTATTATTATAACGAGAACACATCATGTTGCTGTACATTTACCCGAAACAATGAAAGTAAGAAACATTTATAACATGCAATTTCCGCATTAAATTATTTGAACAATCGAATGAGGGTATTATAAAATTTATTACTACAAATTGCGAACGATGTTAATTAAATAATCATCAATTCTCCTCTTAGCGTGTCGATAGCAATCTAAATGGTCCCGGCCCAGACTTCGGCTGCTTGTTTGGGGCCATCACCAGCGTCCATCAGTTCCGTTAACGTGCAGCTGACAGGACACGTAGAACACGATATTAAGTGTCCCATCGTTTGTGGAACAGCACCACATTTACACTCCAAGGCGGAGTCGTCTAAGAATCCACCTGGACAGGTTTTCCTTGCTTCGGCCAACCTGGGTCCAGGTCAAAAGTAGTCAAAAGTGGTATGCCTACAAAACTACAACCGTACCTACAGGATGTACCAGATGCATTCCTTCTTAGATTTCCCGTGGGTAATGCTTACTTTTCTTGGCTCAATATGAACTACAGTCGTTCATTCACAGTTATTTTACCTCTGATTTTGCATCACTGTCAAAATTACAGTGATCTTTGTCCTCCTTGTAATAAGGTTGCTGCCCCTGACAAGACTGTCAAAATCATAATGATCTTTATCCTCGTTAATATAAGGTTGGGCTGCTTCTGCCAGAGGTAAAAAACTGTGAAAGCACCTATGTTCGGACTTTCAATTAGCTGCAGTAAAATAACACTTCTAACGTGGCATCATTTCGTCAAAAAATGTTGCCACACTTCTCTACTAGTGATGTGATTAAAACGCAATGAAACATCGTTTTAATTTAGATACCTATTCGAAATTGAACAATTTTGATTTTACCGTAAAAAAAAAATGTATTGATCGAATGACAACATATGTTGTAGTTTCAAATCAGCGTAAGTATATGGTTTACTAAAGATCATTTTGTTTCATTTTTTACTCTAAAAATCCTACTATATCGATCTAAGATTTAATTCCGATCAGTTATGTGATGATAAAACAGCAGCTTGATTTTTTTTGTTATAAAATTAAGTATATTAATCTTCATTTCATTATAAATAAATGATACTTTAAAAATATTATCCTGTTTCATAAAATCAATTTAACATTGATCGATTTTGTAGTGAATGTTAATTGAATGAATTGATTATTTTGTCACATCACTATTAAAATTTCGTTAAAAAGTGGTAACACATACCTACTCGTACTTAAGCTGTCATTTTAATACAGCAGCTAATTAAAAGTCGGACTGTAGTTCTTATTTAAACTTAGGCCTATATTCAAATGATATTAAATTGCAAATTTAAATAACCTGTCAAATATTTGAATTGATTTCCATCGCCGAATTCCGACATTAAAACAGATTGCTCGTCGGATTCACAAATCGGAACAACATCACTGAAACAGCGCAAAATTATTCGCAGCGGCGTAAATTAACAAAATTATGAACAACAGAGAAAATATACGAAGATACGCAATATACAATGTTCTTAATTAACTGTAATAAGCGGGGATAGCGACAGCTGCCTCTTGCTTCACTCACGGTTACATTAAGGTAGGCATACTCGTAAATGGCGCTACGTGAATACAGACTGTATGTCTCAAACATACATGTACATTAATAATAATAAAGGTAAAGAGTTTGTTTGTTTGAACGCGCTAGTCTCTGGAACTCCCAGTCGGATTTGAAAATTTATTTGGCATTTGATATAATAATAATAATTAATATTTAATATCATTTTCCCAATTGATGAGGAAGGCTATATGATATTTAACATTGCGCTGGGACCGTTAGGAGCCGTGCAAAAAGAAAAAACATCGGCCAAGTGCGAGTCGGACTCGCGCACCGAGGGTTCCGTACAATTTAAAATTATTAAAAATATTTTTATTGTATGATGCAACAAAAAATTTACGGTTTTCGCAATTTTTCTTTTATCTGTGCTATAAGAGGTTGCTTTGTACCAAATTTCAAGATTCTGAGTTCGCGGAAGTACCCTGTAGGTTTTGATTCCCTTGCGGGTGGCGACAATTTGCGGAAATTTGCGGCATAAACGGCTGTATCTTTTGGTTGCGTTGGCTTAGAAGTTTGATTTTTCACAGTTCTAAGGGTCAGTAGACCTGAGTATTTGAAATAAATTTCAGCTTGATGCCTCGACGCGTTCCTGAGAAAAAGGGTCTTGACATACAGACGGACGGACAACAAAGTGATCCTATAAGGGTTCCGTTTTTTCCTTTCGAGGTACGGAACCCTAAAAAGTAAGAAAGAACGCTAAGCGAAAACGAAGTAATAGCGCGGGCAATGCTATGCGATGGAGTGGGTCGGGGAAATAAAAAAAAATCACGCGGACGAAGTCGCGGGCAGAAGCTAGTCTTCATATACGCAAGTCACATCTGTTCTGACTTCGTTACAACAATGTTTATGTTGTAAAGAAAATATTGTCAAGCCTACGGAGACACAAGAAACGTATGAGCGAAAATTTAAGTCAGTTTATTACCTGCGGGGTAATTGCGTAACAGAAGCAATGGCATATATTGTGACAGTTCAACAACATTCATTGCTTTATTTACGCTGTTGAGCAGATCGCATTTTCGGAAATATGAAGCAATGGATTAGCATGATTCAGCATGTGGTTGAAAATGTGTTATGCAATTAAGTAGGGTGCTGGAGGTAAAATAATAATGTCATGAAAAGTAAATAAGTGCATTTGTAGGTTATAATTAGGTAGAACCACTTTTGGCTTTCAGAATATGAATGGCACGTTTGAAACAAAAGTCTCGAGGGCGACTCTGGGCGTTTTTTTATTGCTAAACTATAGAGGGACAGTTTTGCCAAATGTTACTAGAGGCTGCCAAAAATGGTTGCTTGTACGGTCTTTAATTCCGGAAAACTATTTTGAGACAAGCAATTGTTAAAATTAAAACTAGTTTTGAGTGTTTTTATTTAACTATACGTTTCAAAATTTTGCATTTCAGTTAAAAATACACTCTACTTTTAACTGAAATGCAAAATTCAGAGAAGAACTTTTTACGTTTGCAGATTTTTTGACAAAATTTCTAGCATCGACGAAAAAAAGAGTTAAAATGTATTTGTTTTACCTTCCTACTACGGTTTATTTTCTTTTGTTAAAAATATCAATTGAAAATGTTGTGTTATTAAAGCGGCATTGAATAACACTGTAAGAGGATTTTGGACGGTCTGGTTGTGGGAAGTTATTAAACATTGTATTACATTAGGTACTTAACATCACATCTATATCCCTAAAGGGATGGACAGAGCTCACTCATATTTCGCAAAAGTTAGTAGTTACTTTTAGTTAGTTCTTGTACCTAGTCTGGTATAGTAATTTTATTCATGGAACCTTCACATATTTAACTATACAATTAATGTATACAACATATTATAAGACATTTTAAAAGAGTAACATTGGTTTCTTGCCCATTCTTCTTCATAGGAAAACTATCTATTGGAAGGGGCGACTAGAATCAATTCTATTTAATTATAAATTTTGACATTCACAGTTCAAAAGTGCCTTTTATATGTGTATTTGAAATAAATGCTTTGACTTTAACTTACTTAAACTTATATGAATAGGTCATTATCATCATCTGCCTAGCCTTTTCCCAACTATGTTGGGGTCGGCTTCAAGTCTAACCGGATGCAGCTGAATACCAGTATTTTACATAGAGCGACTGCCTATCTGACTTCCACAACCCAGTTACTGGGTAATACCCTTTGGTAAGACTGGTGGTCAGACTTTCTTTTATATGAATAGGTATAAAAGCAAAAAATAATGGCAAACAATCAATTATATGTCATCCAACCACGGCTGTTCACACAGGGCAGCAAGAATCACGCGCGCCGCATTAAACCAAGTCCCACAGTGTAAATTATAACACTCCCTTTTTTCGAGGGTTTAAAAGAAAGAAAAGGGAAGGACATAAAGGAAGGACGAGCCTGATTTATTTGGGTCACGCACGGTACTTAACGAAGTTAAATTAACAGGTAATAATTAAACTTTTAAAAGGATACAATCTACTGTAAAGGAAAAAAACCCGGTCTTTTATAATTGTTCGCCGAATAATGAATAAAAAATAAAACATGTTTTGGTTAGGTATTGTGAAACACCAGATCTATTGTATAGTTATCAGATGCATCAGGTTTGACTGGAAGCCGACCCGACATAGTTGGGAAAAGGCTAGGCAAATGATAATGATGTGAAAAACCAGATGTAAGCAAAATCATAGCTCTCAAAACTGTAAAGGAAAACATCGTGAGGAAACCGGCATGTTCTAGAACCAAAAACTCGAAGACATGTGACTCAAACTCAAAACTCAAAGTATTTATTTCAATTAAACCAATTACAGGTACTTTTGAATTGTCAAGGGGTCGGTCAGTCAGAAAAATGAAGCTAGTTGCCCATTCCAAAGCGTAGGTACCTATGGAGAAGAACGGGCAAGAAACTCCATGGACACTCTTTTAAATCAGAATAATATGGTTACAAAGTATTGGTTACATCATTCATGTTAGAAATTATGCATGTGAGAACGATGCAGAACATTAAAAGCGTCCGTAATGAACTGATAAAAAAAACAATTCAAATATAAAATTAAATAAAAAATAAGCCATGGCAGCAAAGAGTTGACCAGTCCCTACTGACGGCGCCCGTTCACGAACATGACGCATAGATTAGCACCATTCAGCTCAACCATTTTGAAGGGAGCTAAATGATCCAACACACGCGCCACCATCAGCGAAACATTAGAGTGAGCATGACATACTCTCAGCCGCCAAGCCACATTCAAGTCAATGAAAGACGTACCCAGTAAATGGTAGCTTTATAGTATGTACATAGTACTCACATTTATGTGCTATGCAATTATACAATACTAGGAGATTGAATTTATATACTGCAAAAATAGTATTTTAAAATCTTCATCAGCTCCAACAGTATGTAGGTAGGTTAGGCGTGTGTGAGGTATTTCCAAATGCTAATCAATTTATTTATGCGTCCTGTGGAGCAGGACCAGCGTTTAACCAAGCATTTTTGTCAGCGATGTAATCCCCCAACTTATAATATGCTTGGCTACATAGTGTGCGTTTTATGTAAGATTTGAATTTCGTTTCATTGAGTTGGAGTATGTGGGGAGGTATTTTATTGTAACATTTTAAACAGTACCCCATGAAGGAAGAGTCAACTTTAGCCAGTCTGAAACCTGGTTGAACTAATTGGTCCCTATTTCTAGTTCTATATGTGTGTCTGTCACCTCTTTTACTGAAAAGATTTAAATTTTTCCTTACGTACATGATGTTTTCATAGATATATTGACAAGGTACCGTCATGATATTAATATCTTTAAACAGGTCCCTTAGAGAATCGCGCCTGCGGAGGCCATATATTGCTCTGATGGCTCTTTTCTGCAGAATAAAAATAGACTCGATATCTGCAGCCCGTGACATCTACCAACCCACACTGGGCCCACGCCCTCTCACCGAGAGGAGGCCTGTGCCCCAGCAGTGGGAACGTTATATACAACGCAGGCTCGTTGTATGGTGAAGTAAAAACTTAGGTACAAATTACAAAATATAAAGCCTTCAGCAAGGTTATAGTCAACAGAAAGTAGGTTATTCTAATCTTGTGATGCCGGGACAGCGTAGCAATCTGTTACGCCTTTTGTGTGCGCTTTTTTGCTCTTCTGCAAATTAATTGGATAGCTAAGCAATTTTTAAACGGACTATTCATTTAACAAAGCCTTCTAAAAAGCAGTAATGTTAGGAAAAAACGTAAATACCTACTGTGATTTTATAGAATCCCGAATTCTATACCTTATAATTATAAATTATATATACTTTGTAGAAACCCATAGCCAAATTATCTATCTATCTTATTACAGTAAGGGTAAAATATGAAAGCCCCGTAGATATATGAAATTGATGACATTAAGAGGTCTAGTTTGATTAGTTCCGTGGTCCAGAAGTAGAACAAACAGATAAAACACAAATTGGGTTAACAAAGTAACATGGAGAGCAAAGGCGACGCCATATTTGGGAGTCCATGTGCTGAGTTGCCGACTCTAACTTGCCCCAAACAGGATAAAACACAATTAACTCTGTACTTGTTTGTACGGAAATAACAATAAAACTTCTTTAAATTGTTGTTTAGATGGCGAAAATTCCAGTGTGTACCTACTGTAAATAAACGCTCGCAGGCAAGAAATTAAATTTGTTGTCTCGTGTGTTGGTATGCAATAATCTTCGAGGTTTTGGCTGAGGTTTGTCACTTTTAATCCTTGGAGATTTTCAGTTTATGGAGAAATCAAATGGAGGAAAATGTTCGCTGAAGAGACTAATCCCAAACACAAAATCAACGAAACCAAGTTCACTCCTTGAGGCTATTGGGAAGGGTCGGCCATAAATTTTACACTGCAACTGTTACACAAACTTTATTTTGCCGGCGGCCAAGTGAGCAACTATTACTGTTTGAGTTATTTTGTTAAGTAAGTTACGACGTCGCAGTACTCGGCAACGGCAAAATAATGTTTGTGAAAGTTTAATATGACAGGCGACGAGCTTAGGAGAATCACTTCGTTCGCTATATTGATATAATATGACGTAGAGAGCAGTAAAATTGAGACATAAAATATTTGGGTCTCTCGGTTACTAGACGACGTTATAAAGATCGGGTGGTGCGTATAAAGGGAACAGCTAGGCAATGAAAGGGGGAGGCTGTACCCACAATGGGGTGTAAACGAGCTGGAGGTGTCGGAACATCCCGATCTTAGCTGATAATTAAGCTTAATCGTCGATTTACTTATACGAAATTTCGAGGCAACCGTATCTGATTCCCTCGGTGGTGTTGGTGTATGAATAATTCAGACATTCATTATCGTATTCGGGAAAAATTCTTCTTTCATTTCGTCAGGAAATGAATTCTTCAGGAGTGTCGATTTGGGATTTATTAGGTATATGAATTTTTTGCGGCTTCTTAATAGCACGGCAAATTTCGCACCTCCTCAGAATCAATAAAAATGTATGAGAAAATGAATTATCTTCTTTTTTTTTTTCGTGATTTTTTCCATGTTTTAATAGTTATTCTGCTATTCGGGACGGAATCAAATCCAACAAATTAAAAAATCGGTCCAGCCGTTCTTGAGTTATAAATGGTGTAAGTAACTAACCCGACTTTGTTTTATGTATAGAGATTACAACTAACTTTTTTATGAATGATGACACACCCGTACCACCCCGTACCATAGTTTGCATCCATTAATTGCTTTTCATTCTCGAGAATGATAGCAATTTACTAATATACATATGACATCTACGAGTATTCAATTATCGTGCAATGTTAGTAAGTTTATATGAAAAAACATTATAATTATTAGCATCAAATGACCATTACATTTCAATTACTTAATCATTTTACGAATGGCTTCATAAAAGTCCTGACCATTCATTTGTACTCGTAATTACTTTCATGGAAAACGTATTAACTCCCGACTGAGCATCGTTTAATACTGAAATAGGTATCTTTGTAAAAGAATTTCCTATTTAGATTTGAAAGAGCAGGTTTGTGGGTAGTCGATAGCCAATTACTAGTTCCTATACTCAATGTATCGGGTGGTGTGATCGCAACAAATCCCGGGGCAATACTGCTAAATTGGAATCCGTTCCCTAGTTGACAGTCAAGACATTCGACAAACTGCAACTGTGAACAACAGTGGATACTTTTGCTCTTTTATCATCTCATTCCTCGCTTCCTCACGATATTTTTAATTGGTTCTTGGTAGTTTATTACGTTGGGAACTCAATCGATTGCTGGTAGAAATTTATTTCGATAAACCACCTAAGGAACACAATGAGGAAAGTTTAGATAGCTGTTAGGATGGAACTCAATTTGTTAGACAAAGGAAACTGTGACTACTTTTAGAAGAGGGAAGAACAATAGGGTATTAAAACTTTGAATATAAACTCGTACGTGTTAAAACCATTATGTGAAGAAAAAGCCCCAGGGTAGCCCTCGAAATTGCAATTCAAAAATGGTCATACGTGTTTTGTAATGTGCAGGTCAGTGACATGCTGATTAAAATATGTTTTGCGAGCGTAACAAATATGACTTTACAGAATTATAATAATTAAAATCATAAATACAAGCCTCTCAAGTTCATATAATCCTATTGAATGACTATTTCATGAAATATCAATCAATGGGATTATAATTATGAATTAATTAATCCCTCCCTTTTAAAGCTATTTATGTAGCGGTATTATTATTTTCATGTCTAAAATGGATGCGTAATCCGATTGTAATAACGATGAAAAATTGTATTCCATAAGGTAATATAATATTGTTCAAATACCATTTTTAATATGCCCGATGTCTTGCACCATTTGTCATTTTAGGTATTTAATCATTTCGAGCACAAAGTGTTGACATTGAGCGCATTCTGCAATGGGTGACATTCCTAATATCATGCGCTCGGAAAATGTGGGGGGGGGGGGGGGGATGGGGGGGGGGTAAATGTGTGAGTACATATTCTGGAATAACGTGAAATTATGTGATAGCCCGGTTACGGCCCCGAGTTACGATTTGTAGGTCATGAGTTCGAAACTAGGCAGGCGCTTTACTTTGAGTAATTTATTTCATCGTCACTGCTCTCAAAACAGTAAAGGAAAATATCGTGAAGAAACCAGGTCCTAGAACCAAAAATTCCACGTCATGTGACATCTACCAACCCGCACTGGGCCCGCGTGGTGGATTATCCCACTCTCTCTCACAGAGAGGCCTGTGTCCCAACAGCGGGAACATTATAGGCTAATTATTCTCATGCTATGTGATAGCTACCTAGATAGGCTACAAGTTTGTTTAAAACATTACGTGTCAACATTTAAATTAAATGAAAGTTTTCTGGGTGATAGAAAAATATTTGACCAGGGTAGAATATTTTTCTCACTTTCATGTTTTTTTTCGAGAATATCTATCTTCTAATTTGAATATCTTCACTAACCAAATGAGAAGAGTACCTACCTAATATACTTAACCTCCAAAAGTTGGTTGACATTTTTCCACTTCAGCTTTGACACACCACGTTATATTTGTGGAACGCAAATAAACGAATATGAATATAAAAAATGCTATATCGTTTTTATAGGGCTGATTTTTCCAACGCAAGATAATTTTACGGAGGAATAATTTTGAATTTTTGACAGTTCTTTCATACAAAATCTGTCAGACGTCAATTTTATTCATCGAACAAAAATTATCTGTCGATTAAAAATCAGCCCTAATTCAACTACCTATGACTTACCATAAAAAATAATCAAGTAATCCCTTAGGAATATCTCATTGTTTTTTTTTATTTTAAATCATAATGTGGCATCACAGCTAAAGTGGAAAAATTACAACTAACTTTTGGAGGCCACTGTACCTACTTAAAGTACAGCTTATAAAACCACCTACGTGCACCTAATTCCGGAATTAACTCCAAGTCCCAAAACACTTCACAAGAAACTTGGAAACAAAGTGTGAAGCCAACCGTGGCGTGTCGTTTAGGCGCGACTTAAAAACGCGTGTCGCGAACAACTTGGCACCAAGCACGCTTAGCATTCTCCCCGCGAAGCCTCCCACGATACATAAACTTAATTGAGTTCACCAAGTTACAGTACCCGGTTCTTAATATAGCACAGCGGGTTTTACAAAAAGCGGCCAAATGCGAGAAGGACTTGCACACGAAGGGTTCCGTATTACCACCGTACATTATTTAAAACTACATATTTTAAAAAATACACGTTTCTTGTATCTCCATCCAAAAAAACGTATATTCGTGTGTGTAAAGTGTATTTCGTTTGTGTGTTGTAAAATTTCTACATTTTTATCTGTAATTTTTATAATGAATAATCTAGATAGATTGATTACTCATTATTATGTATACTATATTGTGTATTATGTATATTATGTAACATAGAAAAAAATTAAATAAAGTCAAAAATATTTTTAGCTTTATTTAATTTTTGCCTATTGCACCTCAAAAGATATGTGTGACAAACGGATTACTAAGGCTCCTTTGTTCGTTAGTCCGTCCGGGAATGACGGACAGAGGATCCTTAGTAATAGGGTCCCGTTGGCACCCTTTGGGTACGGAACCCTAAAAATTCGGCTTTTTTAGAGGATTGTCTCTGTCACTCATGCCTGTGTGTCAGTCTCCTGCTATAGCTGGATGTGTCGTATTTATGTATGGGGTGGGGACTGTTTTCGCCGTGTGTCGTGTCTCCTCCCCACTTGTGTGTACTCAGAACCTCTTCGGAATTCCATCGAGTGGCAAGTATCCAAGCCGAAATTTCGAGTATTTATTTGGTGGAGATTATGCGGCAAATTATACGTTTAATTTAAAAGTTAAAATGGCACGTGCAAGATGTAAAACTAAAAAAATATTTTCTAAAATGATATTTTTGAAATAATGGTGTTTCAAGAAAACGTCGTTGGTGAAAGAAAATCTACACATGCAAGAATAATTATGATAAATAAGTATCTTCTATAAGACGCAGGTTTACGTAATATGGAAAACGAAGACCGCAACGCTATTTGGTTAATGTTCATTTATAACAACCTCTGTAAATGGCGAGATATAAAAATATTTGTGTTGTTTACTGCTGGTACTGTTCGTAAATCATAAAGTTTGGAAAATTTATTGCACGTCCAATGTTACATGTTTTGTTCGTAACATCAATGACGTCCTCGGAGTGGCTAGGGGACATAATATATGTATCTACCTATATTGGGTTTGGTACTTATTTATTTGTTTTGTACTTAATTAACCAGATAACTTTTATTCGAGGAATAAATTTGACGTTTGACAGTTTTTGTATGAAATAACTGTCAAATTTTCAAAATTATTCCTCGAATAAAGTTATCAGATGATTGAAAAGTCAGCCCTAAATCATATAATTTCCTTAATACAATGAAAAACAAAATATAATTTTGAACAAAGCAGCACCCCAATTGCGTCAAACACTTTCAATCAAAATATGTAATCATCATCTGCCTGCCTTTTCCCAACTATATTGGGGTCGGCTTCCAGTCTAACCGGATGCAGCTGAATACCAGTATTTTACATGAAGCGACTGCCTATCTGACCTCCACAACCCAGTTACTGGGTAATACGATATACCCCTTGGTAAGACTGGTTGTCAGACTTTCAGGCTACTGACGACCCGTAACGACTGTCAAAGATCCACGAATGACAGCCGGGACCAACGGCTTAACGTGCTTTCCGAGGTACGGAGGGGACTTGGTATGTGAAAATGGTCACCCATCCACGGACCAACCGCGGCAAGCGTAGCTTAACCTGATCGATCGACCCGTGCAGCTGTTATTACTTAGCCACAAGCCCCTCAATCAAAATATGTAATATGTTAGAAAAAGTCTGCTCAACAACGTAAATAACGCAATGAATGTTGTTGAACTGTCAAAATGAAAGCCATTGTTACGCAATTATCCGCATATATAGCAGGAACGACACATCCTTACGAATACCTAATTCATATCCTTACGAAACAAAGTTCACAACTAAATTAAAAATGCATGACAATGAAACAATTTCTACGAGTATTAACTCGCAGTTTGCTTAGCTAATAAGGAGCGAGCATCCGTGAGCATAACATAAGCAGTTTTAAATACTTTGCTAAAAGGAAAAGTTTTCTTTCTCGGAATGTATGAAGACTGGAAAGGCAACATGCTTGCATTCGCTGGCCGGATAAATTCCACATGCCTTGGATTCTTTTACGGTTTTATTTTTAAGCGAGCGGCTTTTCTCGCGTTGAAAAGTGATTGGATTTACGGTTTTTCTAGTACGCTTTACCACCCCGAATTTGTTGAGTATTCAAAATGGTTTTGCAGGTTTTGGAGAGTTCGATTTGAGCTTTGAGCTAGGCTGTGATGGAATGTTAAATTGATTAAATTTCAGTCGAATTCACATGTAGTTTAACTTGGGAGTGCCATGTTTCTCTGGATAGTTTGAAGCTTCGTCCAACGATGTGAAGTTTCCTAACTACAGGTGCTATCCATTTGGGAATAATTAGGACATATTTTCTCTCTGCGGCTATGAGACACTCGTTGACTGTCTATAGTATATAATTTTAAAGTCGGAAGGTACCTTCAAATTAATCAACGTTGCTTCCAATGTTAATCAACGTTGCTTCCAATGAGGAAGTGAAAAAGAAATACGTAAGTATGTTGACATGGAAATTCTAATTAATCTCGTTCTACGATTTACGTCAGACAGCTTTCCCTCTCGAGTTTGCAACAACCGAAGCAAACTAGGTAGGTACGGAAATAAGCCGGAAAAATCCGAATGTTGTCGACCGTTCCTTCCTTATGACAATCCAAGGAAATTCAAATCCATTGTATAATAAGCCACGACCAAGTTGTTTCTGAAGTAATGTCTGCAAGTACTTGAGGATCTGTGCTAAACAGCCGGTCGGGGCGCTAACTCGGCTTCTAACTAATAAAACAGCTCTGTTCGGATCTTTAAAACCCCGAAAACGGCACCTTTGAGGATTTTTATTGCTTACAATATATTTATATGGGCAGTTTACATTGGCAATAAAGAGTTATTTTTCCGTTCGTCGTGTTTTGGGACATAGAATGTTAAGACGGTTAATTCATTTAGTTTAGATTAACGGGAATTGCCAAAGTCCAAAATGGCGCATTTCACGAACCCTTTTTGTTATCCAGAGAATAAGAAGCAAGTGAATTGAAAAAGAGAAACTTAATTAGAGAATCGTCGCGAAGCCCTCGGGGTTGTTCGGTAAGCCGACATTCTGTTGAAAAGTCGAGACGGTGCACGTCACTACCGTTGTTTTTAAGTTAATTTCATGGAATTAAAAAAATGATAATATTTTGCGACATGACTTATTTAGTAAGGCAACGAGTTCAATTATGAATACGACCGACAGACGAAAAGTTTTCGTGGTGATATCGTAGTTTGGAATATAAGAAGTGGGTGACCACATGAGTGGGTAAATGATGAAATGAAATAGTGGTTAAAATTTAGACTGCTTCCAGTTATGATTTAAAGAATGTAACCCATTCTTCAAACCGAAAGCATTCTAAATGTTGCATTCGTTTAGAAGTTTGTCTTCTAGTATCCTCCCCATCTCATTGTTTTAGGCTCTAAGATGATTAGGATTTCCTCCTCGGATGACCATAGTGCATAATGCACTCCATTAATGTAATGTTCCTTTGTACCCATGACTTAGTAGACATTAAGACAGAAGCTTGAGAGGCACATTGAATGCAAATGCAAATTACCTCGAGTAGTTGCAATTGTCTATGCTATTCTAAAGGATACAATGTTATGTACGTAACCGACGTTTTATGTTCCAACTTTATCACTTAAAAACAAACTCGACAGCAAAAATCTACAAGAATTTCAAAACACACAAATGTCGAACTTTGTATACTTTCGACATTCGGCTGTTTTGGAATTTTTGGTAGTAACTGTACAACATTTTGTACAAATATTCTGTTTTACTGCTGTTAGCATTAACACAGAATATTTGTGTGTAATGCTTGCATGTGACCTTAATGGTGATGTTCTTCAGAAGGGTCAGGTGCGTAGTGCTCACAACCGGCATGCATGTATGACCAGTAATGCTATTTTGTAAAAATCACACCGTGCAAACTTAGGTGAAGTGAGCTGTCAATAGTGTCAATCCCCAGGTGGAATGACAGTTCAATTATAACTCACTTCACCTAGGTTTTCAGATGATGGGTGAGATGTTTTACAGAATAGATTGGTAGGTGTATGAACGTAAACGAAGCAAAACAAGTACGTAAGGATCATCGCAGGTGGCTTTTTGTAGTTCCTGCCTTACCCCATGAGGAGGAAGGTGTGAGTTTATGTATGTAAGTACAAGCTGTTGTTTTGCATCCTCGTCAAACTTCAGGAGGCAGTTATGAAAGACATAAATAATCGAAAAAAATTACGATCCCTGGTAAATAATGAATAGGTACATACTTGTGTTTTAAGTTATTTAAGTTTGACAGTATTTCAGAATACCTACACCACTTTCAAAGAACAGAATAGCGTTAGGGTATCGTATAAGCGGCCGCGTTTTTATGTGTGTGTAAAAGGGCAGTTACAGTGCGGTCTCACACAGGCCGCGTTTTAAAATGCGTGTCCCACACGTACCGATTTCCGGATATTAGAAAAACAAAAAATACCTACTTATTTTATTATTGATTCATGTCGAGAATCAGTAGCATAGTTACCTCCTTGAATTTGACGAGGATGCAAAACTACACCCTGTATGTAATGCTACATAAGTATTTTTTGACTACTTGGAATTCTTCTTAGGCGCCTTCAAGGGTGATAAAGTGTGATTTCATTGACTTTTATTTTGATACTTAATAGAAAACAATGGAGCATCATAATAGTTTATTGGTCTAACAAACTTGTGGGCAGCTTACTACGACCATAAGATGTTCAAATCGGGGAAAAATAGTTAGGGCCGCGATAAACGTTACGTTACGTTTTTTTGAAGGTTTGAAAAAACTTTTACACTCAATTACTAGAAGTTGCCTTTGTTTTCTCAAACAAAAGAAACTCCTAGTAAGTGGAACAGTAGTAGTGCTTGCTAGCTCTGTTCAAGAAGTCCCAGCAAATTGTTTTTCGTAGAACTAAATCGAAAAGTGCCTACGGTAAAAGGATTCAAGTGGTATGCATAAGGAATGAAAAGCGATACCTACTTGTTTTGCAAGTTTTCTCTGATTACCTTCAAAATAAAGAGTTCGTCTTCATGCTTTTTTACAACGTTCCCAGTTTTCCCAAGCGGCACATAATTAAAAGGGTTCACTTTTTAACCTAAGTGTACTTTTGGATTGTTACCGTTGTTGATATTTGTCCTTTGAGGACTGTAAAAGGGTTAAATGAGTCTATTTGACTTATTTTATTTATCTTATATAAATCTTTTATACAAATAATTAAAATTGAAGTGTCTGTTTTTAATGTCAAAATAACAGCTTTTTACTACATGTACGTACATATATTAAAGTATATAAGCCATTATAAACATTTTTGTCTGTCTGTTTGATACGGCTAATCTCTGAAACGGCTGACCCGTTTTTGACGGGACTTTCACTGGCAGATAACCGAAATAACATAGGTTTTTATTTTAGAAAAAAATTTAGGGTACCGCGCAAAAAATTAAAACCCATGAAATCCAATTGCTTTCCGACATGAACGCGAACGAAGTTGCGGGCACAGCTAGTGCCTAATATCTTGAAGAAAGCTTGCTTGCTGGTTGATTTATAAACCCTATTGTGCTGTTAAACAACGTAATTATGCTCCTATATTATATGTACGTCCATATTAAACGTGAATTCAGTGTAGTTTACAGTCCAAGGTTACCAGCTAGTTAAACTGTAACTACAGTGCTTAAACTTAACTTAATCTACAAACAGAGTTCAACTAAATTATGCATAATGTTTAAAAGATTAAACTCAAGCAGGGAATTTAAACAAACTTATCTATTTTTCAGTCAAACTTGTAGCTTGCATATAGGGTAGCTTGAATAATTTGTGCCTATAGAATAATTTACTAATACGCTGACTTATCGTTACAGCACAAATATGTTCCGAAGCGCGATAATGTACTATGAATTAGTTGCAGCCGATCTATAAACTAATAATAAAGCTGAATACTGTTTGTTTTTTGGTTTGTATGTTTGTTTGAACGCGCTAATCTCTGGAACTTCCAGTCGGATTTGGAAAACTATTTAATTATTTGATAACCCAATCCTTGAGGAAGGCATTTAACATCACGCTAGGATTCTTAGGAGCCGAGCGTAAATAAAAAAAGTAAGAAAGACCGGTAAGAAGCGAGAACGAGGTAATAGTTCGGGCAGATGATGTGATGCGATGGGGTAGGTCGGGGGACCGAATATCGCGCGGGCGAAGTCACGTACAGAAGCTAGTAATGTATAATGTTCAAAAGATTAAACTCAACCAGGGAATTTAACCAAACTTCAAATTTTTCAGTTAAACTTGTGATGTTTCAGAATAGCTTGAATAATTTGTGCCTTTAGAATAATTTACTGATACGCTGGCTTATTGTGACAGCACAAATATGTACCGAAGCGCGATAAGGTACGCCAGACATGTTGCATGAAATTGTTGCAGTCAATACTGAATCATCGAAATTCAGTTTCAAGATATTTGCGAAGTTTTGGAGTATACCTACAGGCCGACAGGGACATGGACGCACAACCTGTTACCATGGATTCAATACAAGGTCCTAAACCCCATGCGTTGAATTTTTTCTTAAAAATCAGCTGTTCCATACATTTTGAACGCGTGGGCTGTTTTTTTTATGTGCGCTTTTATAATTTATAACGGGACGATCGTGGACATCCACGTCCATAAAATTAAATGTATGGAAATACGTGCACGTTATATCTTTATCGTGGACGAAAATTTAAAAGCGTCTTCATATCCTATATAATATTTACTAATATTATAAGCGCGAAAGTTTATGAGGATGGATGTATGTTTGTTACTCCTTCACAAAAACTACTGACCGGATTTTTATGAAACTTTACAGTAATATAGCTACATCAAAATAACACATATACTACTTTTTATCCTGATATTCCCACGGGATCGACACTTATGCGGGTGAAACCACGGGGCGCTGTTAGTATTTCCATACATTTTACTTCCCTGTGTTATCGTGATACCGTAAACGTCCACGATAATATCCTCACGTTAGACCTACCAAAAGTACCTGTGAATGGTAGTGATTTACAGGTTCTTTTATCGAGAAATCTCAAGTATGTGAAACTTACCTGAATAAAGACCCGTATCGAATGGGAACGAATTAGCAATTACGAACAGCATTCCGATTCAAAAAGAAGAATTAACCGAATGAAACGAGCGAATTCAAGGAAATAAATTGATACGAATATTTCGTTAATACTTGCTACAGTCGATACATTATAGCTACATACCTGTGTACGTACGTTGGTAGACACCGGAGTTGGTTTCAGAGAAATGTAAAATAATATTGGATTTTTCTGAGAAAGACAATCTATTTTTTGACGAAAATTATTTAGATAATATACAAGCCCTTTGCGTGATTCGTGAACAGTAAATTTCTACATTGGTTTTGTTTCCTCATGTTTGAGATAATAAAAGTAATTACTGACAGTACAAAAGGAAAGAATAAGTATTAGGTCCTAAAAAAAATTTTTTTTAAACGTTTTTATCTTTGAAAATTGGGCTTATTGCGTCTGTGAGACAAAGTAAAATGTTCACAATTTTGTCCTCCACTGTGTCCCACAAATTGATTTGATTGGGGCAAATTACCCTGAGTAATATAAATAGATTAATTAGAATAATTCGACAAAAAATCTCATGTATTTTTTGTTATTCAGATACAGATTTTAGTAGCATTACAAGGTTATCTTTTTTCAATTTTTAGTGCGCAAGGAATAAAGTCAACAGAGGGGTAATTGCTTTCCTAAAATCACATTATCGTCCAGTGCAATACGCTGGCAATCTGTCACTATTTGCTAACACTAATATTTCTAAATCCTGTAGCGCGAGCTTTGAAAAATAAGCTTAAATTTGCTGCAATTCCAAGTTTTGTTTACCCAGAGGAACGTCGTTTGAATAAAAGAGACGATTTTTTAAATATCGGCCAAGTGCGTGTCGGACAATGAAGGGATTCCGTAGTCAGGATGAATTCATCCCAAAAACAAACATAGTAGTTGAAAAACATGTTGACCCCATACGTCTAATCTACTAATATTATAAACCGCGAAAGTTTATGAGGATGGATGGATGGATGTTTGTAACTCTTTCACGCAAAAACTACTGAATGGATTTTGATGAAACAGTAAGATAGCTTATACATTAGAATAACATATAGGATACTTTTAATCTCGATATTCCTACGGGATCAACACTTATGCGAGTGAAACCGCGGGGCGCTGCCTGCGCAGAAAAAAATGCGATAAGTCTACAAATTAACGATTTTCGAACTTTACTTGTGCTGTGAGACCTTGCTTCTTAATTTCATTATTCAAGGTCAACGGGAAGTACCATATACCTAGGTTTTGATTTATTTGCGAGTCGCAAAAAGTCGCATAAATGGTCGTATTTCTTTATTGTGTTGACTGTAAAGCTTGATTTTTTTATAGCTCCAAGTGACCGTAGACTTACGTATTTGATTTTAATTTCAACTTGATACCTCCACACGTTCCTGGGGAACAGGATCTTGACAGACTGACAGACAAAATTTACACAAAGTAAAGCGCCTGTCTGGGTCTGAACCACGACCTACATCTCCACCACTGCTCACGACACACATGACATATAGAAACTGAGACGACTTTGAAGGCGGTCCGTGACAAAAGTTGTGCGCTCAACGCACTTTCAGCGCTACGAATTTTATTATTATAATTTTATTATAGTACTGCCACCTCTAGAGGCTGCTGGCGCGGCGATTACTTGCTCTGTGCTAACACATACCTAGTTTACCAGAGAAAAACAGCAAGACATTCCTTGATTAAAAACGCAGCAGTAGGTCGTATCGTCAAGCAAAAGAAGCTAGAACCTTCACCACTTAATTATATAGAGTGGATGCACCGCTGTTGTAGGTGAACAACAACAACGCTTGAACTACGAAAATCACTCTTGCTACTACGACATAAAGGTGCTGTCAATCTCAAACTGTAACCATGGTCGTACTGGCCGCTGCGAATTAAACCAACGACGCTTTCAAACATTAATTACTGGAACATTGTGGCGCTGATTTCAGCGGATGATGAATAAACTGCGCTTTAAAAGCGGACACCTTCATTTTGTGTGTTGCTAATTAAATTATGTTAATTATGTTTTCAATGTGCAGACTTATATGTGCAGTACCTAATATATTATAAGGACTTCATTATTATACCTAGATTATGATGTAGGTACGTACCTTTTATAAATGAGAGGGGCTTGTGGCTAAGTAATAACAGCCCCACGGGTCGATCGATTAACTTAAGCTACGCTTGCCGTGGTTGGTCTGTGGATGGGTGACCATCTTCATATAACAAGACCCCTCCATGCCTCGGAAAGCACGTTAAGTCGTTGGTCCCGGCTGTCATCCGTAGATCTTAGACAGTCGTTACGGGTCGTCAGAAGCCCGAAAGTCTGACAACCAGCCTTACCAAGGGGTATCTTATTACTCAGTAACTGCCAGTAACTGGGTTGTGGAGGTCAGATAGGCAGTCGCTCCATGTAAAATACTGGTATTCAGCTGCATCCGGTTAGACTAGAAGCCGACCCTAAGATAGTTGGGAAAAGGCTAGGCAGACGATGAGCTACCTATTATAAATTATTGTATAGACAATTTCGTAAAAACCACCTTCTCAAATGCCTATTTTAAATGCAGTGTGAGTGAAATTAAACTGTAGTGCACTTGAACTGTTTTTTACCTATTTATCTACCATTATCATTATATCATTATCTTCTGCTGACCATTATACATACATATGTATAAAACACATAGATCAAGTGTTTTCCTCTGAACATACACCCCTTTACTATAAACGTTGTTTAAAGTAAAGTTGTTATTAGCGATTGTTTAAACATACCTACATTTTTGACGTTTAAACGTCACCTAACTTTAATCATCGTTTCAATATAAACCCCATAGTGAATAAGAAAGAAAAACTACGTACACGTACGTACGTAAGTACTACAGATTTCCTAGTTAATTGAAATTGCATAGGTAGTTAATAATGACGACACGGTTGGCGCAGTGGCTGAGCGATCGACCGCTGCGCTGCGTGTCGTGGGTTCGATTCCCGCACGGAACAAATATTGTATTGCGTACAGGTAGTTGTTCCGGGTGTAGCTGTTTGTGTATGTGAGTTTAAAAATATTTGTAAACGCACCCACGATACAGGAGTAATTCCAAGTGTGGGGCAAAGTCTTAAAAAAAAAGGCTCGATTGTTACTCGTATGTGAATGGAGGGAAAAATATATTTTAAAGTTATCCTAAGATTGACCATTGAGATTGAGTTTTTTTTTTGTTTTCCTTTTTGTTTTTCCTTTTTTTTTTGCTTTGATTGGTTTCCTTTGATTGATTTCCTGTGTGTACATAAATAATAAAATAAATAAATATTGACTGGTAGAAAATGTCTCAGGCATTAAGTCCGCCTTTGTACAGTATTTGTTTTTACTTTTACATAAAGTTTTAATAAATAAATAAAAATGCTTTTATTTAAAAGAAAGAACTATACCTTTGCAATTTTAGTACGTCTATGGTCTAACTCTTCTTGAAAATTGAGTAGATAGGTGTTCAGCAAACTGCAATTAGGAAAATAATGACCCGTACCTACCTGTGTTTCATTTCAGAGAGGTGTGAAATGGTGAACTGTTCTGTTCCATCAATTTTGCTTTGACGTTCCCGTGAGTGAATTTGAATTAGTGCTCAATTTTCCGTTACCAATACTAATATAGTCCTTTATCCAATTCCATTTACTTTATTTCCAGGAATTCCATTTACATGTTGTTGCTATGAAAGGTGGTACTGTGGTACTTTTCTAGGAAACCTTTGTGTACTATCAAACTTATATTAAGTACTTGCGTTTATTTTCCATCAGGTTTTATTGAAATAGTATTTTATTCCCAGCACAACGAACATTATGTCAACATTTATTAACAAGTATCAGAAACCCAATCACAGCTAGGGTTGCCAACTTTTTTATCAAATATGCGTAACATGGCTTCGAAAATACTATATTTGATATAAAAAAGTGTCTGTAAAATATAATAAATAGCGAAAATATAAATAAAACATACCTGTAGGAGGTAGATATATTAAAAATACTTTGTGCGTTTATTAAAAGGTTTTTTATTTTTTTTCATGGGTTATAACAGTCATAACTATATTACACTCAGTGGCGTGCATTGCATAAAGGCGTATAAGCAGTGCCTACCTCGAAAAATTACCATAAGTCTGTCAACTACATTTTAGTGTGTGTGCCCCACAATGAGGAAACTCACTAAATTATCACACCAAACAAAAAATAAAATCTTCATACAAACTCGCGCGGCAGTAGGCAATCGCCAGACGACCTACTCGGCTCTCATACTCGCACATTGTCATTGGTCTTTACTCGTTCAAGTTAATAGGGCGAAATTAAATTCCTGCCTACCTATTGTGAAAACCAATGTACGCCACTTCACTCTAACTTAATGTTACAAAATGCAATTAATTCAACTTTTATGAGATTAATACTGGCTTTACTGCGATCACCACGCCATTTTGGATAGAAATGGAAATATAGTAGGTTCGCCTACATATATATATTTTTTAAATATAGCATTTAGGCCTCTATAGCAGGATACTATATTATATGGTAAGGTTGACAACCCTAGTCACAGAGTCACAGCACACGTGTAGCAAAATAAAAATAAAAAAAGCCAAAATTCGATTATACAAAGAGGTTTTGCCTAAAAAAAGTTTCCTTTAGATGTCATAGGTCGCCCCACGCCCTTTGTGCCGAAATTCATATTGTGTAGTACGAATAAAAAAGTCTAGTATGAATATGGGGAAGTAAGTCCCAAATTGGCAATTGGATTTGTGGGTTGGAGTTCCGAATACCGATACGATATGTTTTCCGCTTAGTTATATAGGTATTTATTGCTCTAGCTAGTTTGTAGTAAAGGATAAGCATAGTTCGTTTTTTGACAATCCTATTATGGTGATTGCTGATGTTGGCAGGCCAACGACAACCTATAGAAGATTGCGGGGAAGAGCTGAATGAGACTCGCACAGACCAGGAAAGCATCACAAAAAAGGGACGAGGCCTACTCAACAGTAGGTGGAACAAGGCTACCGATGATGATGATGATGAGGTAATATGAGATATTTCAGAAGAAAATGTACGACCGGTGGGGTCCTGACCCCACTGGTCGTACATTTTCTTAGACAGCCTGAAAACCAACCCTTCAATACACGTATAGCTCGTGTACCACAAAAAAGAACAATCAGTTATTGCATAAATTTTCAAAAAAGACAAATTGTGCAGTGAGTGACGGATTCTCAATTAAAGTTTCGTCTCCATTCAATGTTTCACAACAAGGAAAATTGTTAGTAAATATGTTAATAAAAGGAAATACCTATACAACGTATCAGAAATGTGTGGTCATTTTTAAGGGTATCAGCCGACCCATACATTTGGGTCGAGTAGGTTAAGTTTTGTATGGGACAGTAGGTAATTTTTTTGCGATTACGATGTTGGTAACATGGAGAAAGTTGTTCAGTTTGATGGTCTTCACCATACCCTTAAATATGACCACACCTTTCTGATAGATGGTGTATATTGGGTTGGTATCGCAGCGGCAATCTACGCTGACCTAACCGCATACAACTTAATTCGTATTATTTCATGGGTATCCCACATTAATTGAGTGGTCGGCTTTGTAACGTTTTCCGTTTTCCCCGCATGAGTAAATAAATAAATGGCGGCTCCTTCAATTTCCTTCACGTAATTAATGTTACGTAAACTGTGTTTCGCTGAAGAAGCAGCTCGTGGCGAAATGTTATGATCTGCTTAAGTGTAGGTAATAGAGTTCTTTCAAACTGAAGCTGAAAAATATTAAGTGTTTACCACTTCATTTCGTTTCGGTAGTATAGACACGCTTAGGTTATTTGTATAGCTATTGTTCATAACTGATTTCCGAACAGACACTCTCTAAATTGACATAACACTATGATTTAAAGTCAAAGAGAAAATTGCCATATTGACCATGGTTGGCATATGGATTGGTCATGGGAGGGTGTTTATAATCAGACAAGAGGTCATAAAAGTATACTTTAACTTTTACTTTTTTACACTTTTTGGTACACCAAACATTTTATAAATACACCACACTTTCTTCCCATGGGGGTAGGCAGAAACTACAGAACCACCACCTGCCACCTGCTACGATACTTATTTTTTATTGCTGAATGGTCATGCTCTTGACCTCAATCACGATCGACACCTTTTGCCTCGTTTGCGTTCATACATCTGGGGGTCTACTCCGAAGTTCGAATGTTCGGATCGGACGGACACATGACCGAACCGAATATTATTGAAAAATACGAAACCAATTCGGATCGGCTCAGTTGGGTCGAGAACATAGTCAATATTCGAAAGAGTGTAGGAGTGTAGGATCGCCACCGACCGAACCAAATAGTAACTTCGTAGCAGAAAACGGCCGAACATTCAGCCGATACTACTTCGGAGTAGACCCCTTGTCATACACGCGCGCCAGCGAGTACCTAGAGACCTTTCTGAAGAACATCACCAATAAGGTCACTATAATTATATACACCGTGTTCTTCACGTTATCCAAAAACATTGGCAAACGTTTCTATAGCTTTTACAAATCAAATCTAACAAAGGAACGACACAAACAACAAAGACATTTGTAAAACAAATATATTAATTTGTTATTTCATTTAATGAAATTTAATTTAGCTATGCAGTAAGAAAGGGTCTTAATTTGGCATATGTTGTCGCTTAGTGCAATTAAAATGATAAATCTAAATGCTTCGGATAAAGATTTATACACCAACTTAACACACAACTTTTACTAAATACCTTGACGTAAATCACCCGATATGCATGCCTCTTTATCTAAAGAGGCATGCATATCAGGAGGTATTTAGTTTGTATGAATTCATTAATGCGTGTCCTTAATGAAAAATGCTTATTTCAATTATGTCAACATCTGGTCGAAGTTTATGTATATCGTCCGGAACAAGGTGTGTAAATACTCCTTACATAAACCAAATAATGGTTTTCCGATCTAACTAAAACCGTAAGTTTTGTTTATTCATCTTCTTCTCTCGGGCAAGAAACGACATCAATAAAACTCTCCACGATATCCCAACTTGATTTTATTACGAGATCAAATTGGTCGTCAACAAAAAACTTTTTACAAAGTAACCCTCTTTTATTGACGTTGTTTATTTTGAAAGGATGCCTCTCTATCCTAACGGTAATAAGATTTACAAGGAGTGGGGACTTTATTTAATTTCAAGTTCGACCTTCGGGGGAAGGCATGTGACGACGATTTTGATCCGTTTTTAAGTACGTAAACTAAACTTATTATTTTGTTCAGACTTTTCCTTCGGCATGATCCCGTTCTGAATTGTGTTTCTCATGGTTTGTGCATTCTGTGGTCAGGGTCAGTCTTTTAGCGTTTTTTTGCGCAAAGTTCATCATGTCTTATAGCCGACCCGTTTAATTTACGGATCGTTATTGTTCAAAATTACACTCTTGTATTTTATCAATAATCAAGCTAAGACCTCATAGCATTGCATAGTAGATTCTCTCATATGGAAGTAGTTATCACAGGTAAAGCTACCTTACGAATCTATGTATAGTTTGGTATTAAAAAATGCTACCATTGGTAAGCAAAACCGTTATTTTTAGGAACCGAACATGAATTGCTTTACATAGTCTGCTCCATTATCTATAAGTCATATTATAGTCCCCTTTATTGTCATTACAAAAGGATTGTAAATCCTAAAAATATTATTTGTTTTCTAACTTAATTACTTTGTGACAGTTTTAGTACAATGTCATCATAAGACGCATACTGCACTGTGTTCAATGGACGTGTACATCTAATTGCTCTGCAACACCTGGACTATTACAACTAGTTACGAAGACAGTTACAAGTAGATGCCCAAAATTGTGACCATGACTGATCGATATGTCAACTGTTCAAGGCTTCAAGTAATTCAGAACTTTGCTATCAAAGAAATTTTATTCAAACATTGCTAAGTAGGTCCTCATTACATCTTATTTGGGAGTACTGACTTCATAACGTTACAAATAAGGGCCGCCAAGGCGACATAGGTACTCAAAAGGATCATAATCAAATTATGACATGCTTAAAGAGTTGATAGACAAAGGCAGCTTTTGGTACTTGAATAAAAATAAATTATATAACCTTCCAGACATTTAAAAATAAGTCGTGGTTTTGACAAAGATCCAGTATTGGTCACATAATGAAGCACTAACTATTCTACAGTTTTTAAAAGTATCCATTATTGAAAATGTAGGCATTATATGTAATGCAATGCAGCCAAGTAAAATATGTCCTCGATAATAGGATATTATACTAACGACATGACCTGACTTCGCAAGATGGAGATTCTCGAGAGGCAGTGAACCGACTTATTGCACAAACTGGCCTGAACTGAAGTAGTTCAGTATAAAAATTGTGTATCGATGCCATGCGATGGAAATCGTTTTATGGAATTTTACTAAACGGACTGAACAAATTGTACGGATCGTTAAACATAAGGGGTCCTAGAACCACTCCTTGGGGAAACCTTTCAATTCGAAGGATTAGTTGGTACTTCTGTTGATGTTGATCCTTTTGTTTTGCTGTTGTTGACTTGTTTATTATGTACTTACAGTAAATTAAACCCATCGAAAGTTTTCATTACTCTGCGGAATACGAAATGTACATTAATTACCGCACTGACTATTTGATTAATACTGTTAATTTACATTGAATCTGACCGTATGAAGTTATATTTAACAGAAACACAGCATGTTTTGTTGGTATAATGTAGTAGTAGTGGGCTTTAATATATATTTCGTTTCATGTAAATATTATATGTACATTTAGTGTTGTTAATATGAAATTCACACAACCACCGTGTTTAGTCCGTGTGTTGTTTCTAATTACAGTTTCGGTATCACAATTGTATTCAATTTGGGTGTTGGAAGCTAATTTGGTTTAATTATTGCATTATTGTCACGACTAATGTGTGTAGGACTGTTAATGTAAACTAGCTAGGTATTGTGAGCTTTATTTGGAATACGGTTAAGGGTCCTTATACGATTTATAATGGATATTAATCATTTATATATGAATTTTTCGGTTACTGGGTACAAAATAGACATGAGTGTACATCGCATATTCCTACATTTCAGTGGTTGAAATTATTCTATTACAATTATAGTTCTAAAAATGAATTCGAGCAATACCACTTTCAGTGTCATTTTCATCTGAATTTCGAAGAATACGAAACAATTTCTACTGTCGTACAGTTTTGTAACGTTTTTTTATTATTTTATTTATATTGGTTCAACCTTAATCCTGCAGTTCAAAAAACAGCACATCTAATAATTCAACGGTAGGCCGTACAATGTTCTGGAACGAAACATAACTATTAAAATGAAACATTACACGCATACACAGTCCATGCGTCCAAGTTGATACTGATGACTCCGCTACGTCACTAAGTACGAATGACGTTCAATAAGTACATAATACTTTCTCAAAAAAAATTAACAGGAGCGTTATATATTTAAATATAAAAACACATTCAATACAACACACATCTCAAGTCAATTTAACTAAAACAATCTGAATGTAGGTCAATGTAGAGAAATTCATGTTGACGACTAAAGTGAAGGCAGATTACCAGGATTATAAGATTGATATAAATATTGTGATGATAGTTTAGTTGTATTGTATATAAGGGCCCAGGGGCATAGGCGCATATTTTTCTACCTAAATTTTACTGAAGTTAAACAAAATTTTCTGAAATTCTCATATTTTATGATGAGTAAGTAGCCATAATGAAGAGATCGTAATTTCAAAGTACTTTATTTCCTTTTATACTACCTTTTAGAGTTTAATAGAGGCCCCAAAATAATAGCTAATGATATAAGTTGGGACATAATGGGTTGTTAAACTAATTTAGCGGCCTTTTCATTCTCTTATAACTCTTGTTGGTTTGACGTTTCATAGTACTTGTTGAATGTTTACTATTTCATCAAGGTCTTTATATTATCAGTTTGTATTCTTCAGGTAAGGTAATACAGAATGGTATTGTTGGTCTTGGCTTAGTTTAATCATTAGGCTTTAATGATGATCATAACAAGTTGCTGTGCTTTGGGCTACTGCACAAAAGCCACTGAAGGAAACAAAGAAGGAAGGAAGAAAAATCACTAAGGCAATAAGAAAATAGTCAGAACGAAGAAAAGTCAGTCAAAAATAATATATAGCAGGGAAAGAACTGGATACTGAGATGAAGATAGATAAAAATGTACAGACGAAAAAGTCATGCTGCGACTGCCCCAAATAAATGATAACAAATGGATGAACGATGATGGCAACAATAAAATAAAACATAATCCCCTTTATTCATAAACGTTGCTTAAAGTTAAGTAGTGATTAGCGACTGTTTAACCATACATTTTTGACGTTTTAACGTCACTTAACTAATTTAATCATCGTTTATGAATAAACCCCTTTATCGGCAGTTTGAAATAAACGACAACCTCATAAAATAATAATCACAATTTGGAAGATCATTAATAAAATTATGAATGAAGGCGACGAAGCGACCAGCCATTCATTACCTACCACCTGCTCACCTAAGATTAATTGTGTAGGAGGAACGTACCGTAGGTACTAGAGATACGAAATAGGTAATCATAACAATAATTAGGTACTTACGTCTTCGGAGTTACGTGAGAAATTTCTCACCCGTTATTTTGTTGTTTTGTGGAGAATATGGTATTAATATGAAATAATGACAGAAAAGGAGCATTGTTAGGAAATGACAATACAAATTATTTGAGGGACATATGTAATAAGATTGTTGAACTAGATGGTCGAAAGTGTTATTGAAACAGTGTTTTGAGTAGTAGCCAACGAAATGCTAATGATATCTATGAAGTAGGTTAGTGAATTACCCAACCACATATCTAATAAGGATTTAAGACACATAAGCGTAGCTCTCCTTAAGTTAGGAGGGTTCGTGGCTAAATGAGGGGCTAATGGCTAAGTAATAACAGCCGCACGTGTAGATCGACGGTTAAGCTACGCTTGCCGTGGTCGGTTCGTGGATGGATAACCATCCATTACAGATCGACACCCTCCGTGTCTCGGAAAGCACATTAAGCCGTTGGTCCCGGCTGTTATTCGCAGGTCTTTTACAGTCGTTCCGGGTCAATAAGGCCAATAGCCTGTCTTACCAAGGGGTATCGTGCTAACAGTTACTGAGTTATGGAGTTATTACTCAATTAGACTGGAAGCTGACAAACATAGTTCGGAAACGGCTAGGCAGATTGATTGTAGCTCTCCTAAAGTTGACGTTTATGAAAGTCTAAGAAATCTTAGAGCTAAATTAAAACAAGATCGGCGAACACTATTATACTTTGGAGATAGCTTTTTCAGTATCAACAAGCAGAGCAGGCGAAGTTTGCAGCGATCTTCCAGATTATGGAAATACCAGCGGTTGCTTACTAAAGTCGAAAAGACGTGGAAGTGCTAGTTAGCAACGTGTGAGCCGCTGAAAGGTGCATGTTAGTGACAAGTTTTCTCAGAAGACACCGTTTGAAACAGGGCTTGGTTAGCTCTAGGAATATATACATGTCTAGGGAATATTTTTTTTTCCCTTTTATAAAGTATCACAATTGGTGACACATTATTAACATTACAATATAACCTATTAGCTAATAAGTAATTTAAATATAACTTAAACTGCTAAGTAACTATATAATTAAGAAATCGTCCAATAACGTCTTTCTTATTCACTATAAGTTATGGGGAAGACACTTGTTTCACGTGTTCTTTATAAGATTCAGCACTTGCACTACAGTTTGAGTTCACTTACACTGCACTAAACTAACTCAAAAGGTTTTACCCTTTTTAGTCTTCGCACTAATTCAGTGTTGTCTAGGGAATATTGATAGCTATTTATCTATGTGGCATTCGATTCTTCAATAATATGAGGTAGATTTGTTGGTGTACGCAATCTTGGCTTATGTTTCTTTTGATCCTTTAAGTTTGAAGACACGTCAAGCTTGAAAATATTGTTTAGTCTTCTATAGAAAAATCTACGTGAACTAAAAAGATAGGCTGTATTTCTTTCATTCGTTTTCTGGACCCTGTCCATAATGTCTTTGTTATTTTTTCTGCCCTCTCCCTTTTTCAGTAGGGATCAATAGGGACACCTCATGACCTAGCCCGTCGGTTAGGTCATGTGGTGTCCCTATTGATCTGTTATAACAACGGCCTGCCTCACCGATACATTGTCTATTTTATCAAAGTTAAACTTTTGGGCCAAAACCGCACGGAAAATAAACCATGAAAATCGCTCGCAGATTTCCTGTAAACTTGGGCGTTGGTTTTTTGTTGAAATGAAAACATTTGACCGGCTTGGAAGCTAAATTTTGTACGTATGGTTTTTATAACAACGTACACCCTAAATTATAACGTTTTGTTTGAGATAAGGACCTCCAATAGACCGAAACTCGGAACAAAAAGGTTTGTCTGAAATAATATTTATAGGTTTGTTCGTGTTGGAGACAATTTGCCGCTCAGTTACGCCGCTTCCGTATAATTTGTCAGCTGAATGCACTTTTACTCACTTGCCAAATGATTAAAGCTACCATTAAACGAAGTTAAAATAAAATTCTCGTGAATGGTCTTTATGTGTTTTTTGGTTGCTTTCAGTTAAATAGTTACTCTCGAAGAAACGTTTTTGTCTCGTAAAAAAGTTTACTGTTTTCAATTTTATAGCCTTCGTTCATAAAAGTAAATTTTAATTCTCTGGAATGACTCACTTATTAAATGTTTTTATAAACGCAAAATAAAATTAGCAGCTAGCTATGTTTTTATGCATCACAAATATAAACTTCTTATTGAAAATTTCCCTGAATTTCACTATACCTACCTAATCCAAGCAATTGTGCTGTCTCAAATTGCCTTTAAGCTTACTCGCGTAAGGAATAAAAACGTGCAGAATTAGTATAAGTTCAGCTAACAAAGCCCTGTTTCTAAACTTAAAACTAAGCTTGAAATTAAAGTAAAACATAAGGCATTGTCCTTATCGTTACTAGCAGCCAGTAGAAGTTTCTCAAAGGGAAGCTTAAAGCTCGTTCTAGAAGGAACTAGAAGCTGTCACATTGAAATTCATTGTTATGAACGTAATGCTCAGAAGCTTATTGCTGCTCGTGCTTCGAGCCATACTGGTTAAACTTTAGAGGGTGGTACAGATGTTATGAAATGTTATGGTCTCGTAGTATTGTAAGAACAAATGGGACGTCGCGCGTCGTGAAAACTAGGAAAAACAAGGAGTAGTATTAATATTGCCATGATCTAAAACAATTAGAGTAGTAACTCTATATATTTTTAAAGTAGGTACTTACCTATTAAAAAATAAAAATGTAAATTTTGTTACAAGTCAATTTCCATTTGAAAAATCATCATTCTCCTGCATTTATCCCAATCAATTTGGGGTCAGCCCATCAAGGATGAAGGACAATGACCAAAAGTCGTCCCAAAAAGTCTCATGCATCAAGATCAACATATTATAGTAATTATTTTCATAATTTTTTACGACATTACGCGTCGTGGATTTGATTTTTGAACAGGGAATATAAATTAAAGTAAAAAAGTGTTGATAATGTTTTATTCCCTTTACATGAGGTTACATTCCAAACGATATGATTAATATAACCTTGAATTTTGAAAGTGTCGTGATCATGTCTTTAAAAAAACACGTATGAAAATTATACTTTGCCGAATCTAGATTAATTAAAAATAACTAGAATAATTTTTTTATTTAAACGATTATCAATTTTTCTACGAGCAATGGCCGGTCGTGTATGACATATCGAACAAAATAAAGTAGTACCTAGTTTTTGGGTTATTTCGATTTTTTTTTTAAACTCGGAAACCCGGGTTTTGTTTCAAAAACAACTTTTGTAGGAGTTAATATGATAAGTGTAGTCTATAAAAAACAAAGTTTGACTTTGATGCAGCATGGTACGGGATTCCATACATCCATGAGCATTGTCCTTTAAGCCCTTTAAAAGTTTTTTGTGTGCCCCCACTGTCTTCGTCAGCCCATCCCATTCCAAAAGATATGTAAATCTGATTAAAATATAAGGATACAATTCATTCGACAGGCACTTCTTTCATTTTCAATTTCAAAATTTCAATTAATAGAATGGCTTCCACAATCTTAACAATAAGAAAAAAAAATTGTTGATTGAATATTCAACAAAGATAATTAATTTTCTTAATGTTTAGATGTTTTCATTACGAACTTTAGAGAGATTCTATCCTTCTTTCAAAACTTCTTTCGAGACGTAAAACTTTGATCAAAGGATGAATTACAGTTTTGATAATGTTTTAGTTCATATTTATTTTAGTCTATGAAAGATAAGGGCTAATGTAATATGGAGATGGCTATAATTTTCTGAACGCCATTCGTCGACAATGAAGCGTGCAGATGAATATTCATATCAAACTGATGCTCACACATCACATACAGTGTGTCCGGTAATTAATGGATAACCTTCAAAGTGATTACAGAAGAAATAATGGCCGTTAAAAACATATATATATTTCAAAAGTAGGATTACCAGAGATGTTTTTATGAGTTGGAGATGTTATTTATTTTAGTCTACGGAAGATTAGGGCTAATGTACTATGTAATGTAATATGTTAATAGCTGATTCTGAACGTATAGATGAATATTCATTTCAGACCGTAGCTCAAACATTACATAGTACATATACAATGTGTAACTGAATTAATGCACATTATGAAAGTGTTTGTTCAGAATCGTTTACTGAACCGATTTCTGAAATTTTTTATGTAGGTAATATTTTATACCAAAAATAATTAAAACTACGTAAATTACTGTCACACTTCCGCCGTACAGTCAAAACAAACAAAAATGGATGAAATACTCACTAAGCTAGACCCATAGACGAGTGCGACTGTGTGCATGCGTAGATTTGTAATGTGACCATAATTTTCTCCCACAATCAGTACAACAAACTTATTAAAAAAACAATGTTTTTTACATAATAATAAAAAATTAGTGTATGTATTATGATTATAACATAATGTTCTAATTGGGGTGTCTGGTGGTGTGCGTTAATTCCGGGACATGTTGTATATTCTATACATTTCCTTTTTTCTTTGTCATGTCTCTCTGGTTTGCTAACCAATATGGACGTTTTATCCAATTAAATTGTTAAAAGTGGTCATCGCTGGAGATTCATTAGCGAGTTAACTATATTATCTAACTAATTGAATTCTGTAACGGGTGAACGACTGCGGTTAATTAAGGTCCGACCATCAGTCCAATCAGCAGAACTCACTGACCTTTATAGAAAATAGAACAGCCGATCAATTCTGTAAAAATCTCACCGTGAAAAGTTAGGTGAAGTGAGCTTAGAGTGAGCTGTCAATAGTGTCAATCCGTAGCATTCCTTGGAATGACAGCTCACTCCACGCTCACTTCACCTAAGTTTTCACGGTGAGATGGTTACAGAATCACACTGCTGTTTGGTGAGCTAATTATGTCTAATATTATTGATTTGTTTTGGCCACCTTAATTAAATAGGTTATCTCAAATCATTTACATCTCATATCTACAAGAAAAACATCATTTTTAGGGTTCCGTACGTCCGAATGAAAAAACGGAACCCTTATAGGATCACTTGTGTTCTGTCTGTCTGTCCGTCTGTCACAGGCATTTTGCTCCGAATGTAATGGATCGATTAAGTTGAAATTTGGTACGCATATGAATTTCTGTGACCTTAACGGACGTGTAACGTAAATTAATGAAATGAAAAAAAAACATTTGCAGGTTTGTACCGTGTGACATATCAAATGTCTTACTGTGACGGTCTCAATTTGATTAAAAATAATCCTACTGATATTATAAACGCGAAAGTTTGTGAGGATGGATGGATGGATGGATGTTTGTTACTCTTTCACGCAAAAACTACTGAACGAATTTTGATGAAAGTTTACAGTATATAGCGTGTACATGAGAATAACACATAGGATACTTTTTATCCCAATATTCCCAAGGCATCGACACTTACGCGGGTGTAACCGCGGGGCGCTGCTAGTTTTAAAATAAATAAATAAATTCATGCATTGTGCGTGGTCCGACACCCACTTGTTTTCAGATATACGGAATAATTTAAGAATTTAGGAGAAGATATGGATAATAAAGAATTAATATAAGAAGAAGTATTAAGCACTTTCAAAGTTCTTGCCAGTGAAGAATATGGAGGTACGTGGATAGGAGGAACGAAAGCAAACGACATCGACTTGGTAGCACAGCGTATAATCGCAGACTGGCGCGCCTTGACAATCATGAACAGTATTATATTTTGAGCTCCTACCCACTATATACTAATTTAACACACACATCACACTTCCCTTCTTAAATTACAATATGTTCATGAAGGATTAATACCTTTACAACTAATTCCAAAAGAATGACATAAATACTCATAACATCACCATTTGCAATTATTTTTTAAGTTCACTTGGAAAGTGAAATAAAATTGCAACTTGGCTGCAATGTAATGCTATGAATTGGAAAAAGATTACACATGAAACACACGAGCAGTTAAAAGAACAACTTTATAACATCACAGTCACAGACCATTGAATCGTTAATAATAACATACACGGTTATTCAAGAGAGAAATATTACATCTTCATTCCAGCATTACGAAAATCGATAGCAATATAACATAGTGCTCTCCAACTTCTAACGCAGGCAAGGCCGATAGATGCTGCCATTATAGGAACATAATAAGAAGTCATTTAGTTGGAAAAATAATGATCTTATCATGTGAGCATAATATTTACTATATTATTCGATCTTCAACTATGCTCTACGGGGTGATTGCGTAGCACACTAACAGTAAGAATGGCTTCATTTTGACATTTCAACAACATTCATTGCTTTATCTACGTTGTTGGGCAGATATGTTTTTCCAACATATGAAGCAATGGATTAGCAATATCCTTCAAAATGATTCAGATTGTGTTAGGAAATTAGGGTGCTGGTTTATTTATAGGCAACCTAAGCAAATATTTGGTGTGTTCTGATACAATAGTGCTAATTCAAGTAGTAAAGTGTATAGCCAAGACCACAATTCAGTTTAACAGTGTAAGTGGATGTAAATTCTGCTCTATGTAATTTAGAAGAAGGTTCAGTTTTCCTCGTTTCAATCCGATCGTCTCCTAAACATAAGAACTTTGTAAGATGATCATTCTTACTTATAAAAGAAGTTAACCCTTTTATGTTTTTCCTCTTTCCGACGATTTAAGCCAAACAATGGAGATGGAATATTTACAGCAACAGGATAAACAATAATCCCTCAGAGATTATCTCGCTCCATTAAGTTTGTGAAACTGATTCTACATCTATTTGAGATTCCTGACATTTGAGTGATTTGTAAAATGTAGTAGAATTGGACATAATCCTCTAAGGAATATTACTCTTGACTCTCTCCACTATTCTTCAAACAATTCCGTATAAAAGACACAAAATAACTCTTATTTATAAGCTTATGATATCGGGAAACCCAGTCAAACATACGAGGGAAAAATAGGGGTTGAAGCGAACGATAAATTCGGTTAGTGTACTGAAATTATTTACTGGCCAGTATTAATATTTACATTTAAAAGTGAGGCGTGGACATGCATTTATGAAGTAAAAATCCGATTTTTTCCTCGCATGCTAAATGTTGTACATATTTTTGGTGGCTTGTAGCAGCTAGATGAGGGTTACTGAGGCTCGAGCTGAATGCCTATCTCCAGCAGTAGACTGATGAGGATGACACATATTTTTTCGAAAAAAATAATTTTGTAAATGATGAGATACTTATTATCTCAACAATCAATATAGCACCCAGACTACTTAATCTAATATCGCGACATATTCGCCAAAAATGTAAACAAATATGAGTTTATGGAAAAATAACTTTAATTACTACACAATAAAGTTCAGTTTACGCTTCAAACATTTTTATAACTTTTTCAATAGTGCTAGTCACTCTGAAATCAACTTAATTTCCATAATTATATTTGTTTGAATATTTTGAATATTTTTATTTGTTCAAATGATCTCTAGTTTTCAATTTTTTATTAGCATTCGAATGCACCAGAATATTTATTAATTTATTTTATTTCATGATTTTATTTGATGAATTTATTTTATTATCGTGGACGTCCACGTCACGGCATCACGATAACACTGGGAAGTAAAATGTATGGAAATATATGAAGACGCTTTTGAGTTTTCGTCCACGATAACACTCTAACTTGCGTATTTTCATACATTTTATGAACATGGGCGTCAACGACACGTCACTTTAGAAATTATAAAAGTGCACAATCGGTGGTACAGTTTCTTAATACGAAACTGTTGATCAATCAACCCAGCCTATCGCAGTCCACTGCTGGACATAGGCCTCTCCCAGGGTGCCCCACAATAACCAAAAACATCAAAATCTGAAACTGAAACTATTGATGAAGACTAGTCGAAGATTTAGTCTGTTAAATACGTTCTCAAGTGGATCAAAAAACACAAAACACCAAAAAACAACTGTGTATGGTCGCGACACTACACAATTGTGGTACACAGATATTTGCGGCGGGGAAAAAAGGAAAAAAAAACGAATACGCACTGTGGCTTATAAATCTCGACGAGTGAGATAACGCGAAACGAATAGTAGCTCTAGTGTCACACGGAATTGTTTTACAGCCAGAAAATGGGCTTGTTTATGTTTTGGAATTACTGTAAATTTATGTCCTAGGGTCTCCGAATTTAGATGAGACTTGTCAGGAAATAACAAATTGGAGATCAGTGTTTTGATAAAATAGCCATAATAACGAAATAACAGCCGCACGGTTCGATCGATCAGGTTAAGCTACGCTTGCCGCGTTAGTCCGTGGATGGGGGACCGTGCCTCGGAAAGCGCCTTAAGCCGTTGGTCCTGGCTATCATTCGCGGATATTTGACGGTCGTTACGGGTCGTTAGTAGCCCGAAAGACTGACAAACAGTCTTACCAAGGGGGTATCGTATTACCCAGTAACTGGGTTGTGAAGATCAGATAGGCAGTTGCTCCATATAAAATACTGGTATTCAGCTGTATCCGGTTAGACTGGAAGCCGACCCCAACATAGTTGGGAAAAGGCTAGCCTTTTCAGCCAAGCCTTTGTAACAACGTAGTATACCAACACACTACACTACGTTGTTTGATAGCAGATTTTATTCAGTTTTCAGGGCCTGAAAAACTGAACCTTGTTGGCATACCCGTTTGAATTTTATATTTCAAGCAGGTGCATTTTATTCTGAAATTAAAACAATTCGTCTTAAAGTTCTTCGACACAAGTGTTGTGAAAGTTCGTGTCATAAAAACTCTATAAAATATTTATAGCGGTCCGGTGCCTTTGTATAACAACAATCTAACAAAATCTTTAAATTGTATACTCTTAATCACTTTATAAAGTTTTCACTCTTCGTAAAAATATAAAACTGCTCCATATTTTTATGAAAATACGTAGAAAATATATAGAAATAACCTGTTTTTTTACTAAGGCATATTATTATTTATCACATTTATTTACTATTTCTTTCAACATAAAGAAAAAGCCATTAACATTATTTGATTTCTAATATAAACCAGGAAGCAACAATGAAAAAAATAACAACCAAAAAATCTCATTCCCAAATATATCAAACTAAATGGCGCCTACGTAAAAATTGAGAAGATAAATTAAATTGTTCGAATTTTTCTAACAAGCGGATATGGATGAAAAGCGCGAAAGTAAACAATAGCTTTGTGAGCCTTATGAATAGTCGCCGAGTGTTGAAAGAATAATTGGCTCTTTTGTTTTTGCCCAGACATTGCCTATTCATCAATACGTAGACGTGTTTCAATCACTGTCAGCTTTTGTTTTAATTTATCCCGCTGGAATATTAATCTGGATCAACTGGAGTTACTGAATGTACGCTTTTTAATTTTAAATGTTAGTCACGGACTCTGCTTTAGGTTTTTAATTGTTATTCAAATTACATTTATTCAGTTGGTATACTTGCGTATGTAAAAAGTTGAAAGCATAATTTCTTACCAAAATTATAAAACCTAGGTTTTAGAGGCCTTTGCTTAAGAGAGGGACAGCGTAGGCAAATAAAAAAAATAAAAGAACCTAGGTAAGTACCTAGGTGAAGCAGTGAAGCGACTTTTTACGATTTTCCTAAAGAATATACGGCATACTCTAAAAAAGGTTGAGAGAAAATAAAATATACATTCCAGCACGCTCGAAATAGGTTTTATATGTATAATAGACAAGTATTTGGACGTAGTAGCGTGCGCATAAAATTTTACTATCTGCAGACGGCATAAATACACATTACGTTGAGCAAAGTGTCCCTGTTCCAACCTTTAACCTTTAGTTGTCCGTTAGCAGTACGAGTACGTATAGGTTGTGGATCCCTCAGGACGAGAGATGTCGTCTTCGTATGGGGAGCGTCAGCGGGTATACAGTTCGGTTTACGGCCGTCTCGACCTAACAAGATCCCCGCCGCCCGTTACACCAATTTATTACGCCCTTAGAAGGGATTTATACTTTTTGCGGTAGTTTCTGTCCGTAGCACGCGTTCTAGGTCCGTAACTTATTATCTACGAGAGTGGCTCATTTTGTATCTGGCAGATGTGGGCGGCATCTGGTGCTGATGTCTTGTGTCCGGCGATGGTTAGCGAGTCCCATTTAGGATGGCAACTAAAAAAAATAATGTCTGTGATGTGTCGTAGTCGGTTATGATAAGTTTACTTGGGTTCCTTTGTTTTGTGAGACCGAATAAGGGTTGACATTGTGATGATTGATCACAGGAGTTTGTTTATATCTGAACTTATATTATAATATAAACAGATTTTGATAAAATTTGGCACATAGGTAGACCGATATCCCCACGGGATCGAGAATTATGCGGGTAAAACCACAAGGCGCAGCAAATCTAAAATAAGTCTTCAGAATTTTCATACTGAACTTCTTTTTTACGGAGAAGAAGTTGTAAATATATGTTATAAATTCTAGGCATAATTGTCTATTATGCCTAGAATTTATTAAAAATTATTAATAAATATGAAAATAGTAACAAAGGCAACGTAAAAAAACCTACATAAATAAGCGTCTATTAACTACGAATCCCTTCTCATAGATAAGCACAAACGCCCCATTCATTAAAATCAGAGTAAGTGTGCAATGAGTACAGCGAGCGGACAGATATGAAGTACAAGGGGAAAGTTTTTCAGTGGTTTCAGGAAGTTGGCGACGCGCCACGACGGGACTTGTCGCGCGCCGCTCTAGGGTTGGTCATATCCGAAAAGGGGCGAAAAAAACACATGAATTGTTGCAGAGACAAAAATGGAATGGAGAAGCATGGGCACGATTTTTTTGAGAAAATAGGCACTTCTGTTTAACGGTTCGTGCATTTTGTTGCTAAGAAATGTTACTGGGCTGTTTGAAAAATTAAGATACTGTACCATAAAATAAGAATCACGTACAGGATAATTCACTTTTTGGAGGGTTGAATTTTTATTGTTTTTCCTTTTCACATTTTTTTTGTATCGAAGAACGTAATATTGGCACGTATTTTTTTCATTACTGCGAAATGAAATATCTACCAAGTAATTGAATATGCAAGGCTTGTTTCGCCGGCATCTGCTACTCGGAACAGATTGAGTAATTAGCATAATCCCGACATTTTTGATACATAGCCCCGGGTTAAAGAGGAAACTAGAGCGCAGCGAAGTGCTCGGTGGCAGCCCTGCGTGACGCGGCGATATCTCGCCTGATGACGTCACTCCCTACTTCCATGGAATACGAATAAGGATTTATTAACTGCACGATAAAGTAAATTAATTATAACAGTAAATGCTTTATTAGGGAACTACGAAACTGCTTTCGAAGCGAATTGGGATCAGAACTCGGGGCTGCCTGTTAAATAATCAAGCAAGGATTGCTCAATGCGATGATGTAACATGAGATTATTTCATTACGAAACGGATGAGTTAACAGCTCAGAGTTCTGTACGAGTGTTTCACAGGACTTTATAACAACAGGGATTATTTTCAATTTTATACAGCGTGAATTTTATTTTCACGGTTTATGTGTCCGTCGTTTACAGACCCCATTAACCATAAACTGTTTTCATAAAATAAAATACTTTTATTTATCAAGCTGGGGTTTCTATTGTCGTACACAAACGGAAAGGCGCCACATGACGCCGTTCGCTTTTGTCTAGTCCCTTTGAACAAACATTTCGGTGCATTACACTTACAAGCTTCATTTTATGGAAAATAAATATTATATTTTCTTTCAGTTTCTTTTTTCCTGTTATGGTGAATTGGTTTTTAGGAAGAGACTGCTATAATTTTAAGGTGCTTGGGATCTCGTAAAGTGATAGCGAATTTTCTTGATGATCCTATTTTGTTTTTCATACTGGCGATTTCCCGATTTTCTTCTAAATATATTTTTTTATCTAAAAGGGGCAGCTGCTGTAGGACTCACGGTGTACACTATACAAGATTTACCTACTACTAACATAATGTTGATCTGGGCTGGTGGCTAAATCTCAGCCGCAAGGGTCGATCTTCAAGGTTAAGCAACGCTTGCCGAGGTCGGTTCGTGGATGGGTCTTAGCATACCAAGACCCTTCCGTGCCTACGAAAGCACGTGAAGCAGTTGGTCCCGGCTGTCTATCGCAGATATTTGACAGTCGTTACGGGTAGTCAGAAGCCCGAAAGTCTGACAACTGGGTTGTGGAGGTCAGATAGGCAGTCGATCCATGTAACTTTACCGAATTTGAATTCGTCTAAAATACGGTTTTCTTGGGGATCACGCTTGACTCAAAGCTGCAGTGGGGTCCTCACCTAACATCATTTGCAGGGCGGCTAAGTTCAGCCGCTTACGCTGTTTGGAAAATCCGTCAATTAACAGACGTGGATACCGCGAGACTGGTCTATTTTAGTTACTTCCATAGCATCATGTCTTACGGTATTTTGCTGTGGGGACGAGCTGCAGATATTGATTCTATCTTCATTCTGCAAAAGAGCCTGTCAGATCCATCTACAATCTCAGCAGACGCAAATCTCTAAGAAAGCTGTTTAAAAAAATTAACATCATGACGGTTCCTTGTCAATATGTATATATGTATGTATACGAAAACATTATGTACGTTCGAAAAAATCTACATCTTTTTAGTAAGATAAGTGACAGGCATAATTTTAACACTAGGAATAGGAACAAACTAGATCAACCGCGCTGCAGATTGTCTAAAGTAAAAACTTCATTTATGGGGTACTGTGTAAAATGTTATAATAAAATACCACTCGATATTCTTCAACTAAATGAAAAGAAATTTAAAACATGCATTAAACGCACACTATGTAGACAAGCATATTATAAGTTGGATGAGTATATCGTAGATAAAAATGCTTGGCTTAAATGAAATGAAAAATGCTGGTCTTGCTCCACAGGCACTTGGGCTCACCAGTTGATCACAATTTCAATATTTGGAGATGTTTCCCCTTTTTTTTTTTTTTTTTTTTTTTTGTGTTTCTTAAATTACGAACTTAATGTTTATTCAATCAAGATTCATTTTTAATACTTCAATATTAAATACCTCTTCCTGATTGGTAGTAATTTTTTAGTTTTGTATAATTTAGAAGCATTTTTAAAATTTTGTAAATGTAAGAACCATGGATCCGTTTTTTATGATATTTTGATGTTGACTTGAAAAAGCATGACAGTTGAGAATGACTCATGCTCACTTAAATGTCTCACTGATGGTGGCGCGTGTGTTGGATCATTCGGTTCCCTACAAAATGGTTGAACTGATTCACGCGTTATGTTCGTGAACGGGCGCCGTTGGTTGAGACTGGTCATCTCTTAACTGCCAGGGCTTATTTTTAATGTTAAATGTTAAATTGTCTCTTTTTTACATTGTTCTCACATATAGAAGCAAAAAGAATAATGTACCTACCCAGGATTTTGTAATAATATCTTGATTTAAAAGAGTGTCCATGGAGTTTCTTGCCCGTTCTTCTCCATAGAGAACTACGTTTTTGGAATGGGCGACTCACTTCAACTTTCTGACTAACTGACCGACTATTTAATTTTGACAATTCAAAAGTGCCTGCAAATGGTTTAATTGAAATAAATGATTTGAGTTTGAGTTTGTAAAATGCTGGTATCCAGCTGCATCCGGTTCGACTGGAAGCCAACCCCAACATAGTTGGGAAAAAACTAGGCAGATTGATTGGAGGTCAGATAGGCAGTTGCTCCATGTGAAATACTGGTATTCAACTGCATCTGGTTAGTCTGAAAGCCGCCCCAACATAGTTGAGAAAATGGTAAGCGAATTAGATAATATCAATATAATACTTATGAAAAGATCATTTAAACAAAATATTAAGTTCTTGAAATAACAATGATCCTTCTTTCAATATTTCCCTACAATAGAAGACCGTGAAGGGTGCTTAAAGGAACATGAATAACCTTTTCCATCGCTAAGAGGAATTGGAGAGGTCAGTAGTTCATTCAATTACGTTCGAATAACGAGTAAAATATCGTAAAACGATAGGCCAGATACCGAAATGACTAATAGTATCGATAAAATAGAAGTTATGGACGAAGTAAAGTGATTATAGTTTTGAAGTTAGGTATATTGAGACAAAAGGCGGAGGATTGCTCAAGGTTGTCGATAGTCTAGACTCCATCGATGTTTTTAGAAAATGTAGGAACAGTCTGTACGATATTTTTACTTTTCTGTTAAAATTTACTGTGAAACATATATAATTTTTCTGTTAGAATGTAACGTGAAAAGATTTAAAATAATAAATACTAATATGGAAAATACATGTAGTATATAACAAATTAAAAAAAAGGAAAAATAAGCGCTTCAAAAAATTCATCCGCATCGCTGTCAACAAGAAAAGGGCTCAAAAGGCTGGCAGAATTGCCCCGTTGTATGGCGGTGCTGACTCTTTGACCAAACACCAGCCCTCTGGTCACGTGAAAAGTCGACCAACCGCTTGGCGATATCTCCAAAAAACCACCCACTACTGTGAAATATTTTTACGGTTTCAGATTCAAATGCTCATTGACTCATGGTCAGAAACATCCTTATTTAAAACCAAAATGTAATCCTATTCGGCAATCTTTGTAAATTATTGTACGAACTTAAAATAGTTGTAGGTACTTATACCTAATTGCTCCTAAAATTAAACCGCTGCAATAAAACGTTAAATCAGACCGCAGTGTTTATGAAAATGTCCCGCTTTTACTGCATACTGTAGCTTCTACGGTACACGTATAGCGGTCACGTCCTTGAAAAACTCGAACAATAGAAGTTAGAACAAAAGTATTGCGGTTGTGGTCTGGAACACATTTGTCATCCGATCTAAACGCGTGTGGCATTCTGTGCCAGCTGAGCTCTTAAGGCTTTCGCAGACATGTTACTTTTAACATCAGAAATCAGTGGGTCTAGAGGTCGAAAGCGCTACTGCTGAGCATGAGGTCCTGGGTTCGACTCCGAGGTCAGGCAGTGTTATTGGGTTTTTCCGTTAGCCCTTCGGGGATCACAGCCGTGATGTTATGTTATGTGAATCGGCGATTTTACAAATCGGAATCGGCGACTGGTACCGATAGAATAGTCAAGCATTTCTGCGATCGCTGGAATGCTGTTTCGCTTTTTAGTGACTCGCGTTTGAGCGTGGTGGTATCAAAATTGCGTGATACATATCTGTCCTTATATTATCAAGATTCACCGAAGCTACAAATTTGTGGGGCTTAGAGCTCCGTCACTGTATCAGGCTTCCAAATAAATTGTTGATACTAAAACAGCATGTCTGCTAAGGCCTTTTACGTAACACAACGCTCCCTCGTATTTCCTTCACCGAAACGACTTTCAAAAAGGTAACTTTCAGAAAAAGACGCCAAAGAATCCTCTCTGTGAATACGCCGACGTTTTACCGGAAATTAGGGTCTCCTTAGTGTAGATTGCTCAAAGTGATAACAAGCGAAAGGTTACTGCGAGTTGAATCGAATGAGGTTGGAAATAATTTACGTATAAGGCGCTGTTTTTGTTGTATTTTTTTTTCTAGGGAAAAAGAATTGCTTTTATCCTTTGTCGGGTGGGCGGATCTTGTACCGCTTTCAGAAAGGTTTCAGGTCAGATCGTCGCTATTAATATGTTATCCGTACGTTTAATCGCATTTAGGCTAAGACAAGCATTGGTTTTCGTTTTGATAGAATACAAGAACGTTGGGGAAGTTTATTTATGTATTTATGCATGGATTTTGTCTTTTACAGTCCTAAAGTTCTACGCCTACCGTTTAATTTATTATTATTTAACCATTTATGATACACACATATAAACAGACAAGAAGGAAGGAACAGAAAAATACGAACAAAATTTACTGGATGTAGAAAATTTATATTTTAGAGGTTGTGAAGTAGGTAGCAATGATTTTAGTAACATTCAGTTTTTGGGATTAACAGGAAGTAATTAGTATGTATTACTCGTTCATTTATTTTATCGCAAGCTCGTTATTCGCAACCAAAACAGAAAAATCACGATTTCCCAATCAAACTCACACAACGTTTCTCTCGTTAGACGGACAAGAAGCCCATTGTGCTTCCGCCCGCACATTCGTAATAATTAAACACGTGTAATGTGGCGAGAATGCGATAAATAGCGGCACGTGTCAGGCTGAGCATGAGTTACTGGTGCCTCGTTAACTTACCACCAGCTCCACCAGTAGCGTCGAGCGACAGGTCGTTGAGCTCCCTAAAATAGGGTTGAGCTCACGATGACAGATGTATGCACCGTGTCAGGTCAACTTATAGATGTAATAGCTGTTTCTTTAAAAGGAATTTCGAATCGAGACGCTCATCTTATTGGAGTAATTTCATGATAATCGCGTGGTGTTGAATACAAGTGACCAATTTATCTAAGTGGATCTTTTAAAGATAAAGGCAGATTGAAAAAAAACAATTAGTAATAATTCTATTCGTAATCTAAATGGAAACAATAGCCAACGAACGCACAATGAAATACTTCGGCTTAGCGAAGTAAACATCAATAAATATATTTTTATAAATGAGCTCAGTTTTTACAAAGCTTTGAACGTTGAGCAGTTTTTACGACAAAATTAACGTAAAGACAGGAAAGATTAATGAATAATCCAGAGCGGAAGAGGCGTCGTCGGTACTTCCGTAACCTCTCGCAACTCGGAAAATAAAACATCCTGTAGCTATCATCGATCCTTTTGTTGTAAAGCGCCACAATGCAGCGCTCGCGCGGAAAAAAAGCGCTCTCTGAATAAATTGAAGAGCTCTTTGGTTTTCATTTAATTTCACCCCTCTTCTTAATTTTTTTGGGCTAATTAGCTTGTAGGGTGATTTCAGTCTAAAAACCTTTGCATTTTCACAATGGTACCGTCTTAATTGCAAAAGCGCCGTTAACACTCTCTCCATTTTATATTAATTTTCTCGGAAATTTTTCAACTTTTCGAATTTTCTCATTTCGCTTCGGGGATTATAAGTCATCTATTTTTTGTGAAAGTACCTACAGACAACAGAACTTTTTAACAATACCCGGCTGCAGCGGTAAACTTTTATTAAACGCTTCACAGGCTTACAGACCCGCTAGTTGGAGGTCTCTTTGAAGTAATCCGATATAATTTATGTATCGGTTTTGCATCGGTCTATATTTTTAATTAAAAATACAATTCGAACAGTGGAAACGCTATTGAAAATTCTACAAAGAAATTCTTATATATTTGTATAAAAAAACCTTATCTTGTATAACATAGGTCTACATTATTTACAAAATCTGTGCCAGACATGAATTCTACAATACCCAAGCCCAGTTAGAGTACCTACCTAATACCGTTTCTAACAGTTCGTGCACCACCTGGCATAGTTCTAATAAGTCACCAATTGCTCGTTTGTATGAAGCCTGTGTTCGGCCTCTGCGTGATCTATAATATTTTTAGTGCCTAGTGGGCTCGCCAAATGCCAATATCCGGCCTTCGTAGATTATCGCGACGAATATAGGAGCTTCGGGTTCAAACCTCTTTTTGTTCAACACTAGTCGAATAGGTAGACGAGACTCGAATTGACCTCGTAACGTCAAACAAATCATTGAACGATGAATAAAAAAACTTGTACGTTTTTTTTTTGTTATTTGATTGATAATGTCAAAATATATTTGATTGAGCATAAAAAAGTTATTGTGATACAGCTGTAGATATTATATTAAAGACCAGGTTTGAAATTAATCAATGTAAGTAGGTATTTAAACGGTTAAAAAACGTTTAAATAACTACTATTTAAACGGCCGCAATTTACGAGTTGTAGGTCGTGGGTTCGTACCCAGACGCCTCGCTTTACTTTGTGTAAATTATTTCATCACCACTGCTCTCAAAACGATGAAGGAAAACATTGTGAGGAAAACAGCATGTCCTAGAACCAATAATTCGAAGACATGTGACATCTACCAACCCGCACTGGGCCTGCGTGGTGGATTACAGCCCACTCCCGCTAAAAGAGAGGGGGCCTGTGTCCCAGCAGTGGGAACATTATAGGCTGATTATGTAGGTATTTAAAGTATGGTCCATGGAATTAGTATGTAATGGACATAAAGCTTGACGTCGATTTTCTTTGTATAATCTTTACGTCTATACCACGCAGCTCAAGGACATTACTTCATCGAAGTTATTTTGTGCAAAGTAATTGTAAGACCCACAAGGAATTTACTACACTACATGCAGGATAAAGCCTCACACTGTTATCAAGAGACCAACATAATTATTAGGTATTTCCACAGACTTATATTGTCTGTGGGTATTTCTTATAAAAGTATAAATAAGTTGGTATAGGAAAATCATACCTTTTTCTTTTCCGGGTGGATTTCCAATAACTGAGGTCTGATATCAGCACCGCGTGAAGTCACTCCTGAAACAAAACACACAACTTTTATAATAACTTAAAGTATTTCATATCTCGCAGTCTATTTCAAAGTAAAGACAAACAACAAACGATGCTACATATCATGGGTTTCTACAGAGTAGCAGGGACGTTGACGCGGGACCTATTACTTACCATAGATTCAGTACGTGATTCTGAACACCGTTGAAATTTTTTGTCAGTTTTTTTTTTAAGTGGTTGTTCCATACGTTTTGACCGCGTTGGTATTGCGTTTTTATATGAAACAGCTGATTTTTTTTGATAACCGACGAAAAATTCTATGGCTAGAATCATGTGCTGAATTCATGGTAACAGTTTGCGCGTTAATGTCATGCCACTCTGTATTTAGATTTCAATAGTATCGTAATAAGGTAAGTATTTTCTGTTCTACAAGGTTATAGTAAGTTTTATTTCATTAAGATCCAACGTCAAGAGTCTGGAAGCCAACCCCGAGCGATTGCGAACCATAATGTCTCATAAATATTTTTTTTAAACGGTGCCCCACACTAGGAATTACTCCTGTATCGTGGGTGCGTTTACAAACATTTAAACTCACAAACACAAACAGCCAGACCCGGAACCACTACCTGTAGGCAATACAAATATTGGTTCCGTGCGGGAATCGAACCCGCGACACGCAGCGCGGCAGTCGATCGCTGAGCCACTGCACCAACCGTGTCGTCGAATATACTTGTGTGTTATACTAAAAAAAACACTTCTTCTTTAAACTACGCTACAAAAATACATATGTCACATCGTAGACTGAGCGTAACGCGCTTTCAAAAGTTCCACATTCTAAATTTAGCTCAACAGGCAAAAATAACTCGTAGAGTTACGTTATGAAACTCTTCCCATCTCAGTAAAGTGTTTGATGGCCGCCGTCCCAATACATAGTGTTTGAAAAGCTAATTTGCTTCGAGTTGGCCATAACTTATAAACTTTGGCCATTGCTGGACAGGCATTAACTGTCCGCGCAGCGATAATATTATGTTCACTGCGATTTGAGTAACTTTTCTATCACAAATCACAAGTAATGTTTATGTTTTTGTTGGGCAATATTTCGTGTTTTATTGTGCGTTAAAATGTTATTTGTATCGATAGCCTTTTTTATTGAGCAGCCAACTAGAACTTAATAACGAGGTATTCCACTCAGAGCACTTATTTCAACGGCACTTGACCAAACGGGCACCTAAGCTGTTCCACTAAATTTTGGTAAGTTCGCTTCAGTGTGTTTCTAAAAATAATTTTCAGTCCGCGAACGGCACTTGCATACAGTTTGTAGTGATGGTTTTTTTTCAGGACATTACTAACATAAAAATATGGTGACTGTCAGTCAAGCACGTGTCGGACCACACGACACCACGCGTAGTAGGTAAAAGGCTCTGAAGACCAATTCCGGTAATTCTCATCTCAGCGACAATCAATGTAAAAAACTTGTCAAAATATAAGGAAATTACAGGTATTTTTGACAGACTGCAACTGAGATCAGATTGTAAACGTTCTTAAAATTACGAGAATTGCCGCTCTATTGTCGAACGTAATGAACGCGCGTCAATAGTATACAACATAGCCACAGTATTACAATATTTGTAATACTGTGACATAGCCGTGTCGTGTGTCAATAATATAATTATTATGCAAGATATCATGTCTCAATGATACTCTTTTCCCTGCATAGTGCAGCAAGCCATTAAGCACCTGCCATCTAATCTCTTCACCACCCTTGGTTGACTGGTAGAGAATGCCTAAGGCATTAAGTCCGCCTTTGTACCTTTTTGTGCGAAAAGTTTAAATAAATAAATAAATTAAGAAGTACTCTAAGCTAGAACCAAATTTATTTGCACCCTCAATACCTCTATAGGTACCTAGATTTAGTAGATGCCCAACTACAAAATCTTAGCAGCCTACCAATTTCTAGTATTTAACGCTAGCCAGGCGGCTTCGTGACCGCAGACTAGCCCTTTCGCATCAGTGGTTTTGCTAGCTGTCATATACCTTATTCAGTTCTATCTGTCGTTTCAGGTTTGCTAGCGTTTTATTGTGCCATATATTTGCTAACTCCTTCAAGAAGAAGGAGTTTAAATACCTTTAAATGCCTATACATACAAGAAGGAGTTTCTATATCAAATATATGGTAATCATTCACAAGCAAACATCACGCAGAAGTCACAGCACGAACGCGCGAAGTAAACATAGCGGAAAACCTCAAACGGTGAGAAAATATTTCAAGTTATATGTTCAAGCCGTTTGGGGTTGAAACACAAGCGCCATGGGGTCCGGTTTCCCACTTGGTTTTCCGAGATATCCTCAAGCGGTTGGTTGACTCTTCACGTGACCAGAAGGCTGGCCTATTTTTAGCCCAAAGAATCAGCATTGCTATCCAACGTGGTAATGCTGCCAGCCTTTTGGGCACTTATCCCATTGACAGTGATGCGGACGAATTTTTTGATGCCCAATGAGCTCCTGTCTTTTTTATATTTTTTCGTATTATATACTTGTATATAATTGTATATAGCATATAAAAATAGTAATTAATCTGTGTATGTTAAATAAATAATTAATCTAAAATATAACTATAGCATATTGTTTTTATGAGGCAAGCACAATAATTAGTAATACCCATACAAATGAATAAAGTCTTAAAACTAAATAAATATCATAATATTTATTGAGTTTTACGAAACCAGTATCTATTTCAGTTTTAAAATCGTTAGAATTCACGTTACGTTTACTCCGCGCGTTCGGTTTTGGCCCCTCTGTTCAAAGATCCAGTAATACCTACTAACCACCGGTAAAGTTAAGCAGAGCATACACCGCCTTCTCCAACATACGTAAACACGCTCCTTGCTCCATTCAACTAACTTCGAAAACAACGTAAACAAGTACTTTTCATGAAAGATATCGTAAAGAGGTTTCATGTATCGCCTTCTGCTTTCTGTTCATTCAACCACATGATCAAAACAAGATCTGGTTTTTGCGTAAGCGATATAAAAGTGCTGACGGCCAGTTCCCTGTTAATATATAGAGTTACAGCTCCCACCAAGTAGGTTAGCGCTCGTAAATAACTTATATACGGTCATGCAGTAAAAATGTTACGTGTATATTATGGGGTATTGAAATTCAAGGATATTGTAAATGGTGATATGAAGGATACTCAATGTTGCGTAGAGGATGTCAACGGTCAAGGAAAATACCGTTTTGATAATGAAAGAAAATTGACAAAGAATATCACTTAGATTGTTGAAGGTTCAACTTTTTCCACAGCAATGCATAACAAGCAGAACACAGCCATAAGAAATCTGCTTATAAAATTGGCTCACATCACGAATAATTTTATAAGAAACAGCTTATATTATGTTTTACTACATACAAACAAATAAAATTGAAATGTCTGTATGTATATGTCAAAATAACAGCTTTTTACTAAATGCATAATGATAGTTTTTTTTTTTTGTAATAACTGTTTAAAACGGTAACGTTAAAAACGGGGAGTTTATACGGTACTTATAAACAAAAATTCGACTTTTACCTTTTTTGTCTGTCTGTCTGTTTGTTCCGGCTAATCTTCGAAACGAATGGACAGATTTTGTCACTCGCAGATAGCTGATGTTATAAGGAATCACGTAGACTACTTTTATTTTGGAATAAGAATTAGGGTTCCGCGCAAAAAATTAAAACCCGTGAAATCCAATTGGTTTTCCGACAAGCACGCGAACGAAATCGCGGGCACAGCAGCTCGTAACGAATAATTTTATAGAAAAAGCTTGAAATTACTTAGTAAGATTAGGTGTCTAATTCAGTTTAGGGAAAGAATTGGACTTGAATAAAATCAACGAAAAGAGAAAACAAATCCTCAATATTTCAAACACAACAACCACGCTTGTTCAATACATTTTATCTCACACAATACAATATTTCAATTCTTATCGAGCTTCCAGGTAACAAGGGGTTTCCTATCGGCTCGCAGATTGTAACAACGATGTTTGTGTTCGATTGTGCGAACAAACACAACACAAACACAGGAGGATACACAAGAAAACGCAGATTGCTAGGTAGCAAGGAATACAAGTTTCCATCTGTTTATTTGTTTTATACTTATCTTTCGTAGTACGATCACAATACGAAAACGTTGATCACTTTTGGACTTTGTCACATTAAGGCGCTGCCCAAACGTAGGACACCGTAAAACGCTCAGTTTTTGGTCGCACAGTTAAGGGTATTGGTACATATTACTTACAAGCCAGAAAAAATGAAGTATATTATTGAAAAAAAGAAAGATCTTTAGCTAAAAGACTTTTTCAAAAATATTTCATAAAAAATAAAATTGTGCCATGATAAAACAATCGTAACAGAGCCCCAAAATTTTTCGGCTCATTGTTCTCAAAATGTTGAGCGTAAACTATCATATTTTATTTAGCGATAACAAAGGGAATTCAATCAACTAAAGAAAAACAAACAAATATTCCACTGAGCCGTGCATTTATTTTTTAATTTAATTAAAACTGCAAAATTACTTTTATTTTGGTGGTCATTCGATTTAACCAACATCAAACGCATCGATGTTTTAAACCTTGTTTCTTGCCAATTAATTAATTGACAATTATCGATTGTCAGAAGCGTTTAGTATTTTTACAACGACTTTCAACAGGATAGAGATAAGCTTTTCGGTAGCAATACACTACATTTTTAACTTTTCCATCCTCGTTATTTGCTTCGCCATCGCTGAAAACCAGCGCCGGGGCCCTGTCTCGCATAGGGTCGTACCATTATGCTGAGGGATGACCGTTTTGCGTGGATGAGATGAATATTTTCCCTCAACTTGTTCTCTTTTTTGTTTTTTTTCTGCGTCTTGTTTGCCGCAAGTAAAAATTTTCTTTCTTTCTGATAGAATGTCACTTTGTCTATGCCCTAAGGTTCTAAGTATTGTAAAGTTTTGTCATGAGTCGACCTTATTCGCCTACTATCTTGTCTTTCTATAAGGGTGTTCAATCACAATATGAATAGAACTGCAGAGTGCTTTCAATTTGAGCGAAAGATGTTCTAGTAGTGAAGCTTCTCGTGAAAGACTTCGTTTCCACTTTCGTATCTATTTCTACTGCAGTATTGTTGTCTTCGGTTAAAGGGGTTCGCTCCTCCCTTTCAGCAAGAGCAACCCTCGACGTGAGTGTTTTGAGTGTTCATGCGGCAAACGATTATTTCAAAGAAGCGACCGTTGGTGATTGTTGTGGTACACTGTAAAGAGAATGGAAGGTAAATCGGAATACCATTCAGAGTTCCGAAGTCTATTCCGAAGTATATGTTTCGGTTCAGGTGTAAACGACACCTGAACCGAAACAAGAGCTCTTCTCTAAAGCTATCTATTAAGCCTTATGAGCTATATATTGTGTTGTATAGAAAACCACTACCCATAATGAGGTCTTTATTGGTTAAAAGTTCAAGTTAAAAAGCCTGAAACGTGTAGTTCAAATCCTCCTTCGTCCGTTAATCATGTAATACTACACATAGAGCTTCCACCAATTACTCTTTCACATCCTCACAGCAGTAGACAGCAGTAGATAAGCAGCAGTTGCACTTTATTTACTTCGTTTACTGCCTTTCGGCCACTGGTCACACATTAACCGTCTGGACGAACACGGACATTAAAAGTGGTAAAAACAAGAAGAGACATAAAGCCGTTGATAGCTCAGTAGGTTGCACACGCCAGTACATTTCACACGTAACTAAATTCGATAACGGCATGTATAAAAGATTGGATCGTGTGATGTGAATGAATATGTGGCTCTCTCGGGACGCTCGTCGTATCCATGTTTTATAACGCTATCGCTGCTCAGATTATTTCAAAATGGTTCCTCCGCGCCCCCTGCTCGTTATATAGTTTCTTTATCCTAAGTTTACGGTACACCGGAGAAATATGTTTTATGATTTCGTCATGGTTTTGCGGCTAATATTATTGAATAATGGGTCTGTGTGGGAAAATTATAGAAAACGGCGCGATTTTCAAGAAAGTTGCGAGCTGTCTTCTAAAATTCAAAATATTAAATCTGAAGATGGCATTGAATAATGTTCTTTGAGAGCTCTTTATTTATATACTAATAATAAAACTGAAGAGTTTGTTTGAACGCGCTAATCTCTGGAATCATCAGTCGGATTTGAAAAAATATTGAATCTGATAGCCCAACACTTGAGAAAGGCTTATATGCCTTAACATCTTTCATCACTTAACATCACGCTAGTGCCATAAGTAGCCGAGCAAAAGCAAAAAAAGACAGAAAAAAAGCTGAGTTAATAAGTAATAGCGCGGGCTGACGATGCGATACTACGGACTGGGTCGGGAGAAGAAGAAAATTCACGCAGACGAAATCGAGTTTGTATAATAAGAAAAAAATCCATAAATATTAAACGTGTGCCTATAAAGCCCTTCCAAGACCAACTTAGCTACCTTCATTCTGGTCTATCTTAATCTTAATCTTATCCCATCCAATAACACCTAGTCAACGCGATTTTATTAAATAAAAAATCCAATAAATATGTTCACATTAATGTAATAAGTTATCGCGGCTAGGTGACCGTTTATCACATCACCGCTAACGCAATAAAGTCACCGTTTAGTGACAAATTTATATTTTGGCGCGTCGCCAATCGTGTCAATTTATTTTATAGCTAGTCAAATGCGATAAGGAACTAAGTGCTTTTGCTTTCATATTGATAAAAAATGTAGGCACGTGTAATTATTCGCTGAAAAAGTGGCAGAAAAAGAAAATTTTCGGAACACAAGTACACAGTGCACATATTAAAATCATTAAAAAAAAAATATTTGCATAAACCAATCAATATGTCTAGCCTTTTTCCAACTACACACATCAAAAGTGTATATTGGGGTTTGCTTTCAGTCTAACCGGATGCAACTGAATACCAGTATTTTACATGAAGCGACTGCCTATCTGACCTCCACAACCCAGTTACTGAGTAATAGGTACACTACCCCTGGATAAGCGCGGTTTTGGGCTTCTGACGACCCGAAACGACTGTCAAAGATCCACGAATGACAGCCGGGATCAACAGCTTAACGTGCTTTCCGGAGGGATCTTGGTATGTAGGTAGAGATGGATGAATGGATGTTGTTTTTATTTGCATAAATAAGGTACAGAAAGTTCTTAAGATAATTACACCGATCACTTATTCTGCCCTTAATGTCAGCGTCAAAATTTTACCTACTTAAATATTATTTTAAGAATTTTTTTAATTAACTTGAATAATACATGCGATTAGTAAATTATATTAAATCAATTCATTTTCATGGAGAGTGATATGAGGCCCTTGTCCACCGCGACTACATCTCGATGCATCTCCACGTCAGTTTTTAGGAAATATTCCCTGAGACTGCATATCTCTCGATTATTGAGGGTCTTTTTTTTTTTTTTTTTTTTTTTATGTTAGCCTACGCTGTCCCACTCCTGGGCAAAGGCCTCCCTCCACTCCTTCCATCTTCCGCGAGCCCGCGCGTCCTCCTTCCAGTTTTGACGGAACCTATCCAGCTCGTCCCGCCATCTCCTACGTGGTCTGCCGCGACCTCGCCTCGCTGTCTCAGGGCACCAATTCTGTGCTATTTTGGCCCACAGTTTGTCCGGCATACGGCAGACATGTCCTGCCCAGTCCCATTTCAGTTGGGCAGCCTTTTGAGCCACGTCAGCTATCTTTGTTTTGGAGCGCAGTACTGTGTTTCGAACACGATCCGTTAACTTAACGCCTAGTATACTGCGCTCCATTGCTCGTTGGCAGACCTTGAGTTTGGACTTCTGGATGTTAGTCAAAGACCAAGTTTGGGCACTATAGGTTAAGACGGGAAGAATACACATGTCCATGAGCTTGCGTTTCAGTGCCATAGGCAACTCACCTTTAAAGAGAGACACCTTTTAAGCAGAGATTTACTATATAGACTTAAAGATAAAGAGGTTAAACGTAGTATCAGAAAAGACATTAGAAATTACAACAATAGACTAGTTCAGGATGCTCTAGAAAATAACTGCTCCCTGAAAATAGCAAAACAGGGTATTTCTAATCATAAGTCATGGATCACATATTTAAAAGATGGCCATGGTAAGAAACAAATGAATAGATCAAAAGTATTAGATATATGTACAACATTTTATAAATCCCTCTACTCCAACGACACTCAACCATCCTCAACACCCGATTATTTCTGCCCTGACAGTATTCCACCTATAACCGGATACGAGGTTCATGTAGCCCTCACTAAAATGAAAAACAATCGATCATGTGGCGAAGATGGCGTTAGCACAGAAACACTGAAAATAGGCGAACCTATTCTCCTTCCATACATCACCCGGTTCTTTAACAGCATTCTGCATTCAGGTAATTTTCCTAAAGATTTTTGTCACTCTAATATTATTCTGCTCCACAAAAAGGGTGATAAATCCGATATTAATAATTACAGGCCCATCAGTTTAATATCACATATCTACAAAATGTTCATAAAAATAATTGAAAATCGCATAACTGGCGAACTAGATAAACACCAACCCCCCGAGCAAGCAGGCTTCCGGCCTGGCCTTTCTACGACAGATCATCTGCATGCAGTCAATCAACTCATAGAAAAACACCAGGAATATAAAATCCCATTATACCTCGCTTTTGTTGATTATTCCAAAGCTTTCGACAGCATTTCACACACATCCATTTTTGACGCCTTAAGCAACCAAAACATTGATCCCACCTATATAAATCTGTTACGCAACATTTACAAAAACAGTACAGCCGCAATAAAACTTGAAACCACCGGTCCAAAATTTAAAATAGAGAAAGGAGTCAAACAGGGCGACCCGCTATCTCCTAAACTGTTCACCAGTACCCTTGAAGAAATCTTCAGGAAGTTGGCAGCCGAATGGAGGGAAAGAGGCATTGTCCTTGGCGAAGCGAGACTGACAAATCTACGTTTCGCCGACGACATTGTTCTCTTTTCATCCTCAGCCACTGAACTTGAACGGATGCTCCAAGAACTTAGCAATGCAAGCCTTGAAGTTGGACTAAAGATGAATATGTCAAAGACCAAAGTTATGTGTAACGAAACAACACCTAGAAGCATAAAAGTAGACGGGGAGATAATACAACATGTCCAGGAATACCTTTACTTGGGCCAAGTAGTCTCTTTCCAGGCGAGACAAGATAAAGAAATCACAAGACGAACGGAAAACGCCTGGAAGAGCTACTGGTCCTTGAAGGATCTGTTGAGGGTCTTAGCGTTTAAAAAGCCTCGACCTCCACTTTTGGGGGATATGCAGCCTCATTACCGATGACCGTGGGTGATGCATTCGATTTGCAGTCAGCAGCGTACGGACCCTATCCAGAGCGTCGAGTTTGGTTGCAATTAATTCATTAACTACATTTTAAATATTACAATACACGACTTATAATCTAAGAACTCAAGCACAGTACAGTATAGCATACCATTACACCTGTATTCCCCGAAGGGTCAGGCAGAAGTTTACCTATAGTACACCCACATTTCGCCAGTTATATTTAAGTCCCATGTAATAAGGGGCCAGTCTATCTAAAGCCAAGTAGGTATAATAAAAGTAAGAACAACCAAAATGGCAAAACATTTTTATCCCTTTTCCATCTTTCTCGAGACAAAGAAATATCACGCCATTTAAGACAGTAACACTATCCCGGAACATTGGAACAAGTTGTACAATGAAAGCAAACGTGTCGAATTACGAAGTAAACCAAATGAAAGCGCGTGTGTTCTGAGAAAAATAGACCAGTTTTATAAGGATTTAGGCGCAAAAAGAACAAGGGATAAAACGTGCGAGTAAAACAGCGGCCAGTTGGACTCGTACACGAAGGGTTCCGTACTATCGTACAATATTTAACATTATATATATTTTTTAATATTTTAATATAAAAATACTGTACTTTTAACTTAATTTAATTTTTATTATTTGTGGTTATAGCAGCCATAGTAGTACACACGCTGTGAAAATTTCAACTGTCTATCTATTACGGTTCAAAAGTTAGAGCCCTGTGACAAATGAACGGACGGACAGCGGAGCCTTAGCAATAGGGTCTCGTTAGCACCCTTTGGGTACGGAATCCTAAAAACAAGAAACAACATAAAACGTGTGAATAAACAAGAAACGTGATAAATCCTTGGCTAGGCTGCGGTAGTCCCACACAAAACATCTTGTTTTGTATTCACGAATCACTTAATGATTTAACTTAGGGAATGAGCTGCTTCTGCCAAGAGTTACGAGACCTTGATAAAGCTTTTATCCTGTAGATTTATTTCTCTCACTGCAAAGCAAAAGCCTTCTTTTTTAGGGTTCCGTACCTAAAGGGTGCATAACGGGACCCGACAATTAAAGGGGGCTTTTAGTTTTTACTTACAAGAGACGTGTTAAAAATCATCATAATATGATTCCCAACTATGTTGGGGTCGGCTTCCAGTCTAACCGGATGCAGCTGAATACCAGTATTTTACATAGAGCGACTGCCTATCTGACCTCCACAACCCAGTTACTGGGAAATTCGATACCCCTTGGTGACACTGGTTGTCAGACTTTCAGGCTACTGACGAACTGTAACGATTGTCAAAGATCCACGAATGACAGCCGGGACCAATGGCTTAACGTGCTTTTCGAGGCACGGAGGTGGGTGACGTGGGTCTTGGTTTGTGAAGATGGTCACCCATCCACGGACCAACCGCGGCAAGCGTAGCTTAACATGATTGATCAACCCATGAGGCTGTTATTACTTAGCCACAAGCCGTTAACTGTTAAATAATGTACTTTTCACCTTGGCTGCTTTTTTGCTTTTAATTTTTACCAATGGGTTTTCATAGGAATCAAGTTCGACGTACCTACGCTAATATAGCCTAGAGCGATGTCATTCATGTTCTTATTAGGCTAATATAATTGGATCAATTATTGTACTCCATAGCTGCAGTGCACTGACAAGAGCTATTGATATCTTATAATCGAAGTGTACCGACAGGAATATTCAACATAATCTAAGTTGTTCGACAGAAAACTGTTTTACAAAATTCTGGGGGGTAGTTGCGTAACACACTATCAGAGGGCAAAGTGCGAGTTTTTCTACCTACTCGATGGCGTTAACGTAAACTCAGATTTGTATGGAATGACAGCAGTGATATCGAGTTTCCACTAGATGGCGCTGCTCTAATACCGTACAAATCTGCGTTTACGTTTACGCGATCTAGTAGGTAAAAAACTCGCCCTACGCCCTCAGTAGAAATGGCTCTCATTTTGACAGTTTAACCACATCCATTGCGTTATTTACGTTGTTGAGCAGACAAATTCTTCGAACATTTGAAACAAGGGATTAGCAATATCGAGCGACGAGCTTTATGAAGACGAAATAAATAATTCTCTCAAATTAATAATAAACTGGCTTAACGACAATAATCTTATCATAAACCTCAATAAAACAAATATAATGCATTTCTACCAAAAAATTCTTCCTTTAAATCTAAAAATTAAATATAAAGGACAAAATATTGATAGCGTTAACGTGGCAAAGTTCTTGGGTATATTGATTGACAGTCAATTGACTTGGAAACCGCAGGCTGAAGAAGTTTGCAAAAGATTAAGCACGTCTGCGTATGCTCTCTACAATCTATCCAAGAAAGTTAATGTTGATACGTTAATGGTTGCATATCACGGTTTGGTGGTCTCTGTTCTAAGGTTTGGTGTAATATTCTGGGGTAATTGTTCCGAAAGAGAGTCTATATTTAAAGCCCAAAAACGGTGTATAAGATCCATTTTTGGTCTCAAGGTTACAGATAGTTGCATTCCTTTTTTCAAGAAACACAAAATACTAACTTTTCCTAGTATATACATTCTCGAAGTAGCTATATTCGTTAAAACTAACAAGCATCTATTTCCTGCATTGAATGATACGAGGATGCGAACTGCTGCCATGAGATCAAAATATCAGAGTCTATTGTGTACTGGTAGATATAACACTGCTTTGCTTAAAAAAAACATTATTGGTATGGCACCTATCATATTTAATAAATTGCCAAATTGTATTAAGGATCAGCCCTTAATTAAATTCAAGAAACTCCTATCGTCGTTGCTGACAGAGAAATGTTATTACTCTGTTATCGATTTTATAAATGATAAATTGTAATATTTGCCTCACTTTATCTCATTTATTATGTTGTAAATAATTTTAGACTTAGCTGATTCATGGTCTCATTTTGAATTTAAGTACCTAGATTCTAAATTATCTGTAAGCTAACCACTGTATTTTTGTATGCCAACAGGCAGAATGTACTGGGAATATATTATATGAAACTAACACCATTATTGTAACACCTGCATTCTATACAAATAAATAAATTATTATTATTATTATTATTATTATTATTATAAAAATTATTATTATTATTATTATTATTATTATTATTATTAATATCCTTCAAAATAATTCAGACTGTGATTGATAGTGTGTTACGCAATTAGGGTGCAGGTCCTTGGGCCCACCACTTGGCACACCTTTCCAACAATGCAGTAGATTAGAAGAGCTTTTACCGTTATTATTGCTAAGACTCACCTTTAATAACTGCTATCAATATTACAAACAGAGTGAACGGAAACAATTTTCTTTTAATCCGTGAAGACTTTTGAGTGAAGAGAGGATTCACACCGAGTACCTATTAGGTTTCTATCAGAAATGAAGTTATCCGGAAAGAACTGGAGTTACCGAAATAACTTGCAGCAAGTTAAAGTGCCAGGGGGCTGGCCATGTTTGTCAAAGGACCGATGGCCGGTGGAGCAGACGAGTCCTAGAGTGGAGAACGTGTATCGGCAAGCGTAGGGTGGGACGCCTCCCAGCTAGATGAATCGACGAACTTAAAAGGAGGCTGGGACAGACTGGGTGCGGAAGGCGGTGGTCAAAGTATTGTGGCGCAAGCTGTGAGAGGGTTTGGTCTTGCAGTGGATTGCAAAGGCTGTGTTGATTGATTGATTAGGTTCCGATATTGAATCGTGTTTTCTTTTAACGTCACATCAATCATCATTACTATTATATTAACCCATAATCGTTTGCTGCGAAGCTGATCGGGATGTCTCGCCTTATTTCTAATATTATTATATGAAATATCAAAATTGTTGGTCAGAATAGGCTTAAGTAATTGTTTCAGTATACGACTGAAGACTTAAGAAGATACTGGTATTGTTATTTATTTATATTTCAGACAACAAGTAAAAAAATGCTTAGTAAAACTATGTTCGTTCACACATAATCGCATACAATTTTTAAAGAACGGACAGTCAAACCTGTCCACTATCACATTCAGGAGTCACTCAGGTACGAATCTATCAGTTTTAAATTTAAATTCATGCTTCAGCATTATCTATTCTAATATTATAAAGAAGTTGAAAATGTTTGTTTGTTCGTAAGAAGTGATCTCTGGAACTTATTGATCCGACTACAAAAAATATTTTCAATGATGGAAAGCTAAACTATTTTCGAGTTTCATAGGATGTTTTATGGTATAGTTGACTTCTATGCGGACGAAGTCGCGGGCAGAAGCTAGTTGACAACAAAACATAGAGAACACTCAAAGCGTATTTGAAGTCCTCCAAAAAAACACCTTTTTTATCCTCTTCTAACTTTGCCCGAGCACTAGAACTCATATGGTTGCGTTTGTGACTCGAATAAATTACGTAAAGAGGAATTGTTTGTTTATGCATATCGTTTGTGGCTAGCCTGCTTTAAAACCAGAGTAGATTATCAGAGTACCAAACATTGTTCATAACGCGACAATCCGATAAACTATTGAACTGGATTTAAAATATTGTGCTTTTTATCGCAATTTATAATAGGTACTGGTATCTACACGTATTTCTGAAATAGTGATATCAGTAGGTGGTATTAAGCAACTGCGCAAAGCGAGCTGTTCGATCAATTTATAAATTAAGTCCGAGACACTCGCTCAGAGACAAATTTAAAGAGATTAATGTTATGACTGTGCCTTCTCAGTATATTTATGAAAATCTTTTATATGCCCATAAAAATATAAAATTGTTTAAAAAATACAGTGATATCCATGATATAAATACTAGGAACAAACACAAATTTGTTGTACCTATAACAAGGCTCAAGAAAATAGGTGGCTCGTTCAGATGCCAATGTATACGCTTTTACAATAAAGTTCCAAGCCCCGTTCAAGATCTAAGCCTTAATAAATTCAAATCATTCATTAAACGTAAGTTGTGCCAGAAAGCCTTTTATACCGTTAAGGATTATATCGAGGACAAAAAGGCTTGGGATTAAGGTGCTTCCAATTTTTTTTACATATTTAATGTTTTTATTTTTATTTATATTTTTTTTTCTGTCTTGTTGTTGTTTTTTTTTTGTTTTATTATATACACTTTGACATTAATGGATTTTATATATACTATGACATTTGCTTACTTTGTAAAGTATTCTATTATTTTAATTATTGTGAATGTGAAGACTATGTGGGTAATTTTATTTATATTATTTTTAATTTTTCTCTCTGTTCTGTTAGTTTTTGTCATGGTCTGGCAGTTTGAGTAATTAATGTGGCCTACCCAAATGTCCTTTCTTTGGTATTGTTTGTCGAATCGTCGAGCTCCTTAAGTTTTGAGTTGAGCTGCACGATTTCTGACAAATGCGTGCACTGGCTGGACAGGTCCTCTCAATCTGTGTGGTTCTTTCCTCAAAAGACCATCTCAGACATCGACCTGCATGGTCTTCATATGATCTGACCGAGATTATGTCTGGACTTTAAAAGAGACTGTGACCTCTGAGTTTGTTTCGGCCTTTCTTCTCAGAGTAGTCAGATAGGAAACGCCGACCTCATCTAGTTTTAAAATATGATTGACGTGTAAAAGTGTTTGTACAAACCTACTTACAAAAATAAAATCATTTATCATTTATCATTTAACTTTTTTAAAAAGCCATACGTCATTAAATACATACATGATATTTTAAAGAATTCGCTATAAGTAAAATACCCATAGAATAGTAACGAATAATATCCAGTCATCATTTGCCTAGCCATTTCCCAACTATGTTGGGGTCGGCTTCCAGTCTAACCGGATGCAGCTGCATACCAGTATTTAACATGGAGCGACCGCCTATCTGACCTCCACAACCTAGTTACTGGGCAATACGAGTACGATACCCCTTGGTAAGACTATTGGTTGTCAAACTTTCGGGCTACTAACGACCTGTAACGATTGTCAAAGATCCACGAATGATAGCCGGGACCAAAGATTTGACGTGCTTTCCGAGGCACGGAGGGGTCTTGGTATGTGATCCACGGACACACCCCGACAAGCGTAGCTTAACCTGATCGACCAACCCGTGCTGCTGTTATTACTTAGCCACAAGGCTAACTAATAATATCCAGTGACCCTTTTATTGGACACCATAAAAGTGTAAGGTTTTGGCCAGCATGGTTATGATTTAAAGAAAATATATCTATTCAATATTAATATGCAAACGGTAAATATTAATATTGAATAGCCAGTATGTTCCTTTAATACCAACAAACGAAAACAAAGCTCAAGTACAGGGTTGAAACGTTTGCGAAATTGTAATAGGGTCGCGTAACCATTTTGTACTTCACAGATTATATAGCGATTACCATACGATGAGGCCACTTAGGTACGTTTTAATTAGTTATATCCCTACCTGCATGTTTTATTCATAGCTTATTTTGAAGTTTAAAAAAAATAAAAGGCCCGTTTTGACATTTGAGACTGCGTTCTTGACACCTGTCAGTTTCATACAAATGAATACGTGTTTTCGTCGTTGACGTCGACGACGAAAACACGTCGACGTCGGGCCATCGGCCTATCAGAATGCCAGCGCTGAGACATTTATTTTTTAAATGTCGTAGCATCATGCTGAGTTAGGAGCCTTTTGGCTTCGTAAAGGACTTTCTGTTTCATTTTTCTTTTTGTTACTTTTTTATATAATTTGGCTTTGTTACTTTTTTTATATTATTTGTTTTTTTTTTAAATTTTGATTGTGTTTCGTTTAGTTTTATGATCTTCCTGTACGAGCCGCAATAAATACTTTTCTTTCTTTCTTTCTTTTTGCGAATTTGATCTACTAGAACTGTCAATGTCAAAACGGGCCTTTTATTTTTTGACAACTTTATACTATCTTCTGCCCGCGACTTCGTCCGCGTGAAGTTTCTTGTTCCTCTGACTTACCCCGTCGCTACGCATCGCCTGCCCGCACTATTACTTCGTTTTCGTGTTCTTTCTTTTTTACTTTTTTCTTTTTGCTCGGCTCCTAAATCCGTAATGTTAAGTACCCTATAGCCTTCCTTAAGAATTGAGATATTAAATACAAAAGGAATTTTTCAAATCCAACTGGTAGTTTCAGAGATTAGCGCGTTCAAACAAACGCTTTATTATTAGTATAGAAATTGATTTGGAAGGCGAAAGGGGATGAATGAAAGGCGACTAATAAAAGGTATTTACAAGATGTGAGTGGAAACGCCGGGAGCGGGCGACCTAGAAGGACATAAATAGTGACCTTATTGGTGATGTTCTTCAGAAAGGTCAGGCGCGTAGTACCCGTAACCGAAGTGCGTGTATCACCAAATGTATCCTCACAGAATAAGCAAGCTGAAGTGGCAATAGGTTAGGAGTAGAAGTGGAAATTGTCTGCCTGCGTCTGCATTCCCGAGTTCAGACAACCCTAATCTCTTCAGGGCGAGAGTGAATAGGCTTCTTCTGGGCAAGCTCGTTCCACCGTAGATCTCATCCCTGCCTCTGGGCTGGATTGAGGTCAAGAGTGAGCCCATTGTCAATAAAAAACAAAAAAAGATCCGATGACCGTTGGGATAGACGTGTGTGTGGTAGGACGCCTTCAGGCCAAGTAGAGCGACGATCTTCGCAGGATAACTGATAGCAGCTGGATGAAAGTTGCCGAAAATCGAGTAGAATGGCGTGCTCCAGGTCGACCTGGAGAGGTCCAGCAGTGGACTGCTACCAACTACAGGACGCTGCTGCTGCTGCTGAAACTACAGGACGCCACTTGGTACGCCATGTGGCGTTCTGTAGTATCTACCTAACCCCATGGGGAGAAGGTATGATTTTATGTATGTGTATATCAGTAATTTTATATTTATACGAGTGCCTATTAAAAATATTAGTTCAGTTGAAAGTAGTGCTAAAGTTTGAGCGGTTCTACATAAATAATATGAAGGTAATAACGAACGCCCGCAAAAATTTTAGAGAAAAATTATGGTCCTTAGAGACGTATAAGATATTTTCTGAAAGTGGAACGGAATTTTCTTAATGGAAATTTTCTCTAGGACTTTTTAAATTGTATAGCTTTATAGGGTAGGTATTGCTGAAACAATTGAAGGGAATATTCGTAGACTGACTAAAAGCAGGTCATCGTGATAACAATTTTGACGGCACGGTTGGCGCAGTGGTTAAGCGATTGACTGCTGCGCTGCGTGTCGCGGGTTCGATTCCCGCACGGAACAAATATTTGTATGACCTACATGTATTTGTTCCGAGTCTGGGTGTTTTTCTATCTATAATATGTATGTATTTACAGAAAAAAAATTGTATATAAGTTGTTTATCAGCCATCTTGTTACCATAACACAAGCATTAGGTTGCTTAGCTTGGGACAAATGGTGCTGTGTGAAATGTCCAGGGATATATTTATTTATATTATTTATTAATTAGTGACAACAATAAAATGAGAGCTCCTTATGTTCTGAGTTGAGCTGCATGATTACTGACAAATGCGTGCACTGACTGAAAAGGTCCACTCAGTCTGTGTAGTTCTTTCCTCAAAAGTTCTTTCTTCTCAGAGTAGTCGATAGGGAACCTCATCTAGTTTTTAAAATATGATTGAATTGTAAAAATGTTTTTGCAAACCTAGGTACCTAATCGCTAACTAACTAATGTGTCGATATTTCTATCCAACAGGAAAAATGAACATGAATAAATATTATTTAATGTATATAGGCAGGTATTTATGTGATACATATATACAGTAAAAAGACACACATGTCTACGAGTGGTTTCATTTCCAGTAATTAAAGCTCCGAGCGATACCGACTCGGGCGCGTCGAGTAATGAATTTCCCAATAAATACTGCAATTTTCCTCTTAAATCAATTAAGAACGACATACGCATCACTACTTTTACAAAAAAGACAAAATATTTTTACAAAACTAACGTTGAAATAACATTTACGAGAAAATTTTGACCTAAGTCTAATTAAAAGTCATGTAATTATGCGCTAGTCGGACCCTTTTCAATATAACCCCAGCGTTCGCCTCCGGACGCCGACCACAAAAAACAACATATCCTTTTCATGCCGTCCAAAAGGTATCCCTACACAGAAAATCAAATATTTACGTTCAACTTTATTATTAATACCTACTCATTAAATTAGAACTCCGTATGAAGTTTTAGGAGCAGTGGTGGCTTAGTGGTAGCAGCCGCGACTGAGTTGTAGGTCGTAGGTTTGAACCCAGACAAGCGCTTTACTTTGTGTAAATTATTCATCACCACTGTTCTTAAATCTGTGGAGGAGAACATCGTGAGAAAACCGGAAAAGAGCCAAAATTTTCAAGACATGTGACATCTACAACGTGGCGCTACAATGGTGACATTAATTTAATACACGGGTAGGGCAAGTGGCCAGTAATCATAAAAAAAAATCAAAATCAAAATCGGTTCATCCGTTCGAGAGCTACACACACACAGACACGTCAAACTTATAACACCCCGTCGTTTTTGCGTCGGGGGTTAAAAATTATAACAACATAAAAGAAATCGTAACTTGAAAACTTCCACCTGCGCCGCTCGCCGACATAGGGCTCTCTCCTTTCCTTCAAATCGCCTTCTCTTTGCACGTTATTTGTTTTAATTACATTGATGCAATGTTATGATCCGTGACCCCGGCAAATGACCCCTGCGCTTCAGTTCTTTAAGTCAGGTTGCTCTAAGATGCTATTTTAGAAATTTGGTTAAATAAATAAATTTAGATATTTAATTAAATTAAAATATATTCATAAAACTAAAACGCGAAACCATATACGTGTGTTAAATTAATGTCGCCATTAAAGCGCCACGCTGTATACCAACCCGCGCTGGGCCCGCGTGGTGCGACCTCCTCCCTCTTACCGAGAGGAGACCCGCACCCTAATTGCGTAGTACACGATCAATCGGAATCGGTTTCATTTTCACAGTTCAACAACATTCATTGCGCTATTTACGTTGTTGAGCAGACACATGACACATTTTTTGAACATATGAAGCAACGGCTTAGCAATATCCTTCAAAATGATTCAGATTGAGATTGATTGTGTGTTACGCAATTAAGGTGCTGTGTCCCAGCCAGCAGTAGGTACATTATAGGTTAATTATTATGCTAATTATGTAGGTATCAAATTAGAACTCCGCATGAAGTAAAATGTCCGCTGCAGGAGTTCAGAACGTCAATTTCAATGAACGTAAACAACCCGAAACATTAGAGGTGGTAATTTATTTTTTTATTATAATAATATCCTTTTGAAGGTTTCAGAGGCTTAAGTGAAATTAATAAGGTAGTCAGGAAAGGTACGGATGCCCCAGAAAGTTAATTAAGTTCCTTTTTCTACGATGTTTTTATAAAACTTTAGATTTTTATGACAGAGTGTGAAGTTCTTTTGAAATGTTTATTTGATTTTGGTACTTATACAAATGACAGGGTACTTATATTACTTGTTATACCTGATGAGGGCTTTTATGAAAATAATAACGTTTTTAAAATGAACATTTTCATTCATATCGCATCTTTTTTTTATGATGAAAAATTATGAAAAAAAGTTACTTACGAAAAAGTCGAGGTTATATAATTATTTTTACGAGAACAATAAACTGGCGAATGCGACAGATATAATATAATTTTACTACTTACGGTTTTCCCCTTATTTACGATTTTTACATTTTTGCCACGAGATAAAACCAGAAAAGATAACCTCATAGTACTTATACATATATTATGTCGTTTCACAGAATATATATAAGATTGCTGTTGGGTTGCAGCTGTCTAAGGTAAAATCACTGTGGAAGGACTATAGACGCTTCAATTATGTCGTATTGATCTACTTAATAAAAATCTTGAATTCGTTCATTCATTCACTGACCGATAACGCACGGTGTAAATCTCCGGATCTAGAAACATGAAACGTTGTACAAGAGTTTCGTAAAGAAAGAGAGAACTAAGAAACTTTTTTGAAAATCCATCCCCTAAAGAGGCTAAATAGGGGATGAAAGTTTGTAAGGAAGTTCGTCATTTTTGTCGATAGGAAATCCCTCGCACGCCTTGGTCACCGTTACCGAAATCGATCGGGAGGCTATTATAGATATATATAGATTTCGATTTCTGTCACGGTGGCCAATCGCAACGGAGATTAGCCAGGTACGCAGGAGATATTATATTGCACAAATGAGTGCGTAAACACAGGGGCACTACATATATCTGTTCATTTACTCTCATAGTCCGATGGGAAGGCAATCCGACACGACCGGGGAGAGATCAGGCGCAGGACCAACGGCTTCAGGTGGTTTCTAAGGCACGGGGTATTAAACCACCAACTTCCAAACTCCGGACTGTTACTAAGAAACCCCTAATGGGAAATCTAATAACACTTTGTCCGACCTGGGTATCGAAGCGCGACTGCTTAGTCGAGCTTGCAACCACGAGACCAACGAGGCAGTTATATATGGGATGTACCTATATCTATACTAATAATAAAGCTGAAGAGTTTGTTTGTGTTTGTTTGAACGCCATCATCTCTGGAACTACCAATTGGATTTAAAAAAAAATCTTTTTGCATCTCAGCCTGATTCTTGAGAAAGAAGGCTAGGACTACGACCAAGCGTAATGTAAGGAGCTCCAGCAAAGAGAAAAAAAATCAGAAAGCAAGCTAAGCAAAAACGAAGTATACATCTTTTTCTTTATTTTTTTAATAAAAAATATATAATAAAAACATGGTCCATTCTAGGAATTACTCCTGTATCGTGGGTGCGTTTGCAAACATTTAAACTCACATACATAAACAGTCAGACCCGGAACAACTACCTGTAGGCAATACAAATATTTGTTCCGTGCGGGAATCGAATCCGCGACACGCAGCTTAGACGACACGGTTGGCGCAGTGTCTAAGCGATCAACTCGCTTAGACACTGCGCCAACCGTGTCGTCTAATAGTATTAGCGCGGACAGGCGATGCGTGTGGTGGTTCGGAGAGTCAGAAATTTCACGCGAATAATGAGCATCATATCTGTCTTCTGACAGATATAGCTACCCAAGCACCTGCGGCTTCATATAGAAGAGGATAGTTATAATGTAATCAACAACGATATTGTACGCGTAGCCGTGTACCACTAATTAATACCTGCAACTATTGTGTAGGAGGAAGCGGAGTAATTCATCCCTTAATTAATTTCGAATATGTTGTGCGTGTTATGAACTAAATAGGGGTGAAAACAGACCGCGTTCGTATGGTGCATGATAGCCGGATTACGTTCGATCGACGTGAAATGTTTTGTTTCAACGTTGATCACATAATCAGCATATGAAGCCATGTCTTCGAATTTTTGATTCTAAGAAATGCCGGTTTCCTCACGATGTTTTCCTTCACCGTTTTGAGAGCAGTGGTGATGAAACAATTTACACAAAGCCTGTCAGGTTTCAAACCTACCACCTAGAACTCGTTAGTCGATGCCGTTTCCACTGGGCTACCACGTTTATTGGTGGTGTTGTCACCATTAACGACCGTCCATATTTTGTTTTTACTTTAAAAGAAAATTACTATCGCTCAATTACATTAGTTAATGAAAATTAGACAAATTCATACGTTCATCTCACAGAACTCCAGGACGTGCAGACATTCTTTCGTCCCAGTGTCATCACAGTCAGGTTTAACGACCATATTGATCAATGGTCGGTTGTCATATCAATCGAACATCGTAGGATAAGAAAGACTTGCCTTTTAATGCGTTTAAAGCTCAACTAAAATCCAACCTTTGTTCAAAGGCATACTATTCTATCAACGACTACTTAGACGATAAGAATAGTTGGTCACCCTAGTTTAACGCAAGACAATGTTTATGTTCCTTCTCCAGAATTAGCTTACTGCAGAACCCAGCAATGCATAAATGTGTAAGCTGTCACGCCCTTTATGCCTGGAGGCTTTTATTTGGGTAGTAAGTTTTTTTATTTACATTTTAATTAATTATTTTTTAGCTTGAGTACGTATAGTTTTTATTATATTTGTTGGTATATTGGCGTGGCTAGCTGACATATTATGGCAAATAATTAAATTTTATGTTCTGGTTTTGTAATGTTAATTACCGAACATAAGTACCTAGTATTGTATACATTCAAGTATTTTTTTAAATTGAACAGACAGCTGTGCTGCTGGGGAGTTTGTTGCGCCACTTCTTCTTCCCAGCAATAGCACTAGGAAGTGGTGAAGGGCGGGCGTTTTTGGGGGACTGTCTTTTGTAATTTTGACGTTCAAAAAGTGCCGATTCTCAGCCTAATTTGAATAAATGACTTTTGATTTTGATTTTGAAATACCGCATATGTATTAAGGCAATCAATAGCAACTAGTCGACGTCGATCATCCGTACTCCGGTTGTACCACAGCTACGTTCTATTATTACATCCAAAGTAAAGCCATTCAGTGGAAATAAGGTTAAAATTCATAATTCACGCTTGACTTGAATTCTTGGTTAAAAATAGGTATGTTTTTTCATCTTAAAAAGGGGATTAATCATCGGTATCTGACAGCCTAATCAAGAATCCCTGATCTGTTAATAAGCTGAGATTTGATTGTGATTGGGTAACCTTAATAGCAAACAGCTTACAGATTTAGCTGCAGAATTAATCAATTGGGAATCTGGAAATCCATAATTAATTCAGCTGTATCCAGTTAGGCTTGGCAGATGAATTAATGATGAATTAAGCATTATAATTTTATGTACAAAGACCCACGGTCGTGTTACTTATCCTTTTCTGGCTCATGAGAAAAGACCCGAATAATCAATCATTTCTATTGTAAAACAGACAGCACACCTATAGAGATAACAGAAGTATCCAATATTCTCATTAATTGCAGCGTATATTGAAGGCTGCAGTAGAAAAAGAAAGCGGAAGTGTGATATTTTTCCCTCCAGTCCTTGAAAAGCGTAAATTAATCAGAGTGCAGAGTGGATTCCGCATCGAGGAGGAGAGCTCTATTCACGCCGAACTGAATAGTTTCCACGTTCACAATACTGAACAATGGACCCTTTGTACGTGTAGAATTATCGACGAAGATTTGCAAAATGTATTCAGATAAGACGTTCGGTTCGCTCTGTTCTAATCTTAGTGCTAACCGTGTGGGAATACATGAGCTAAGAGTCTTGGGATATACACAGGGATGAATCAGAATGTACCCGTTGATTTTGTTAGAGTATAAGACTTCCAGCGATAATAAAATCTGATAAGAAACGATAATACGATCTGATAAGGCAGAAACCAAATCAGTAGGTACTTACTCATTGTGTATTATGTGCACGGAACATACATTATGTGTAATCGCAAAGGTTAACATGGGATGAAACTGTATGTGGAAAGATTATAACGCTATCGCTTTAATTATCCATGGCCTTATTTCAACAACAAGAGTTCACGTAATTTTATTATGAGGATAACCTGATGATGCTCCTCGATAACCTTTTTGTTGCCAACACACAATCATGATAATAGAACAATGTGTAAAACAAAAACTTGTTGAACGCTCGAGAAACGCTTCAAAATTATCCCAGCCATATTTAAAGAGAAGTTAATTAAATAAATTACTTATTTCAAGTTCCTTAAACCAACCAAGCCGTTGTTTCAACACTTTCTAAAGCACGCCAAAATTAAAGCTCTTGAAATATTTCATCAAAATTGGAGTGTTCCTAGCCGCAAAGAGTTAAACCATAACATCGTAAAACCCTTTGAAAACAGACCGTTATTATTTGAGCTCCCTTGCCCCCCCACACCTTCTTTATTTCGAACTCGAGGGGGTATAAGGAATGGTTGACGGGGTTCTTCAATGGTTGGTTGTTAATAGTTCAGTGGTTGTTATCGCTGTGATTGAGCAAGCCAAGGCCACGAGAGTTCGTGCTCCGAATGTAATACAAAATGGGTCTTACAGTAAACAGTGGTATTAAAACAAATCGAGATTATATTAGTCATTGTTTACTGGTGATTGTGACTTATGTGCGTTGTTATGCATTTGTATGCGTTCGTTGTTTATAGTTGTAAGATAGTTGTGCTCTGCGACTGCACTTGTCTTATTGGTATTTTAGGGTCGAAAAGTTTCCTTAGCCTCAAAGTCGCAGTTGTAGGTACTTAAAATAAATGATTTCATTTATTTCAAGTAGCATTAAAAGGCCATATTGAACTTCAAAAACAAAACCCTTTTTAGTTACCAAATTAACTAAGTAGGTACCTAAGATCTATGAAATTGTATTAACTACCTACTTCCTGTTACGTAGTTTGGCTGTGACAACGTAGAAAGCGGATAGATTCTGAAAAATCACCAAATTTAACCTGCCCATATATTCTGTAAAAATCTCATCGTGAAAACCTAGGTGAAGTGAGCTGTCAATAGTGTCAATGAGTTACGTTTGCACGGTGAGATTTTTTCACGGTGAGTTCGGCTGTTGTCAAACAGCATGTGAGTCGATTTGCTGTTATCATTTTGGTCAACCAATCACGACGGCTAACGTGATGTATGACAGCAGATTTACCGATGAGAGACTCAATCAGTTTTTAAAAAACAGTTTTTTAACTTGGTTAAAAGGCACGTAGTTAACACATCCAGGCTGTGCGTAGTGTACGTAACTATGCAAACTACGCACAGCCTGCGGGGTAATTGCGTATCACACTAAATTAGTAGCAATGGCTTTCATTTTGACAGTTCAACCACATTCATTGCGTTATTTACGTTGTTGAGCAGACACATTTTCCGAACATATGAAGCAATGGATTATTATTATGCAATATCCTTTAAAATGATTCAGATTGAGATTGATATTGTATTACGCCATTATGGTGCTGCTAACTACCCACAAATAACTTATTATTACCTACTAAGTACCTAAAATAATGCATGGCATTGATAGCATACATGTCATGCATGTAATATCGTATGGAGCTCGGTTCAAAGCGTTTAACTGCGCGATCCGGAAGACAAATAGCCGACGAAGCTCAAAAGTCCCGCATGGCCAGTATTCTAAAGTGATTGCACGGGCTATCTCTACTGTTTGATATATGAACACTGAGTCAAATTTCTGTGCAGCTGGAAGGAGCTCTCTGATAATAGACGACTGTAAAGACAGGTAAATTTATTATTTAGCAAATTGACTACCAACTTATATTGTCCGTATGTTCAAGTCACAACTCCAGTCCAGTCCAGCTGTATGAACGGCAAATTGACGTAGTATTTAAAGCTTATATCAATTCATTTCCTTGAGTGTACCTACTTAGAGGTAAACGTAAGATTGAGTGCACTCACACACACACGCACACACACTCACTCACATTTCGTTAACGCCCTAATGTAATTAAAGCGAAGCCGGGATTTTCAGACTAGTGAATTGTTAACTTTGCCTGCATTATTCCACTACTGGACAAAGCCTCTCCCCATGACTTCCAGCTCTTTCGATCCAGGGCTAAAGTGGACCACTGGTCGTTTGTTTTCTCCAGCTCGTCCAGCAATCTTCTATGGGGTCTGCCGTGACGCCTTCTGGCTGTGTCAGGGCTCCACTTAGTGGTTATTTTGGCCTACAGCTCATTGGGCATGCGGCAGACGTGGCAAGTCAGGGGGTCTGCTCCGAAGTGCAAAGTGCGAATGTTCGGATCGGATCGGCTCAGTTGGGTCGGCACCATAGTCAATATTCGAAAGAGTGTAGGAGTGTAGGATCGGAACCGACCGAACCAATTGGTAACTTCGTAGCAGGAAACGGCCGAACATTCGGCCGATACTACTTCGGAGTAGATCCCCAGTCCTATTTCGGCTTAGCAGTTATTTGAGCAACGTCAGTAATCTGTGTTTTGGAGCGCGGTGTGGTGTTGCGAATAGGTCTGTTAGTTTGACGCAAAAAATACTGCGCGCCATTAAAACTTTTATATGATCAAATTGATAACTACATTTTCCCAAAACATTGTTATCATTATCACAGATTAATTCAAAACTATCCTCTATAGATATAACTTCCTTAAATTATCGCTTTATCTATCTCGGAAGCGACCCACGTTTACGTAAACGTCGGTTTTACAGGAAACACGTTAACGTTTACAATTCGGTTTTTGGCGTGAACAAATGTATCGTGTATTCATTAAGTTCTCCTACTAATGCTTTGCTTGTGGTTTGAGCTTAGAGTTCAGTAGACTGAGTATTTTACCATTTTATGCTGGGTTTAAATCATTCAAAATATCCTTTGGTATCCCACAAAATTAGATAAGGGTTTAGAGGCTAACATCCGGTCTCTGTATCGAGAATTTTAAGTAGAGAATTGTCATACTATACTTTAGCATTAGGTACCTAGTTAAGGTCAATGCCCGCGACATTCAAAATCTTGGCAAAAAAAAAACGTAAGAAATTTTGAATTTCACGGGCTATATTGATAGCATCACCTTATTAGTAATGCTACGTCAGATTTTCATAAGTTTTCAACTTCAAATTCTCAATTTAGAAGTCTGCACCAACCGGCCGATCTATTGTGTAAAATCTCACCGTGAAAACTTAAGTGAAGTGATCTTGAAGTGACCTGTCAATAGAATCAGGTAAAATGACAGCTCACTTCACTTAAATTTTCATGGTAAGATTTTTACGGAATAGCACTACTGATTGCTTGATAATAAACTTGCTCGTGATTAATTCCATTCTAACTTTAGAACAATCACTCAATACCTCCTAAGTATAGTACTCCGTAATATTAAGATTTTACAACTGTATTTAAATTAAGTAAACGTCTGAAGCAGATCAATAAAGTTTTGTAAGGATATAACTCTACGACTGTTCAGATTGTTTGGATAGCAAAGTCGGAAGTAAGGGGAGAATGGGAAAAGGAAGTTTGGAAGAAAGGAAATTGAATTTTTCAAATATAACATGTGCTGTTTCTAGAATATGTTAACTATCTTCGTTGTTCGAAAAGCTTCATCGCTTTGTTTATGTTACAATTATAGTTAGACTGGCGGTTGCCTGCGACTTTATGTACGTGTATTTGTCGCATTTATAATATTAGTATGGATTGAGTAAAATAAGTAATTAAGTATTACCTTTTTCAGTTTAACTATACTCGAGCGAGCAGTAACTCTTGAACTACCCACTTATGGCCAAGTAACCAAAAAAGGCCGCTTCAAACGGTCACATCAAAAAGTCATAAAAAAGACCATCTTGAGAACGCATCCGTCCCTCTTTAAGTACTCCTGTGACAATCAGGGTCACTCGGAGTCGTTCTCAAGTGCACATTACGACTGTCAAGTGTTGCCCTAAGGATCTCTAGCGAGAATAGTCCTGCTGAAGTGTGTACTTACCTACTAGTAGCTATTTATGAGTGGACGAAAATGTGTTGGGTGATAGATTACGGTATAGACGTTTATGGAAAGGGAATGTTGAATTTACGTCAACCGGTTACTTTATTCTTACTGAATTAATAACAAACCAGTGGCTGGTTTATGGCCGGTTCCCATAATTTACGACCCGTATTGGTTAAAGTTAAGACTCGTGTATCTTTAATTCTTTATCAATAATGAAGCACATACCTCATACATTTGCATAGTAAACCCTCCAATATGGGAATAGCTATGACAGGTAGAATTAGCTTAAGAATATTTTTATATGAGCAGTTTGGCAATAAAAAATGCTACCAATGCTAAGCAAAACGATTCGTTTATGTTTATAAGAACGGATCATTAGATATTTGCTATTGAATATAAATAAAAATAATATAATATCACCACTGTTTCGCTCGATTGGTTAGGCAGAGTTCGGTTGCCATTAATCGGACGAAAATTTTGAGTTCCTGCTGTTACTGAGAAAAACTTATTAACATTTCACACAACCAAACCTTGCTATACATACACTTATTAGGCGTTCAGTCACCTTTTGTATGCTGAAAAAGGTGACCAAGCAATAATTGCCATGGAATAGGAAATGTCTTTTACAACAAGACGACAATACAAAAATAAAAATAAATAATAAATAAATAATTAAAACTCTGGCAATATTTATACAAAGGAGTATTTTGAAACTATCAAATGAATCCTAACATCGAAAACGTAATTTTTAAAGTTAAAGTACCCAAAGGTTAAAAGCGGGACCCTACTAAGACTCCACTGTCCGTCTGTCTGTCTGTCACCAGGCTGTATCTCATGAACCGTGATAGCTAGACAGTTGAAATTTTCACAGATGATGTATTTCTGTTGCCGCTATAACAACAAATACTAAAAACAGAATAAAATAAATATTTAAGTGGAGCTCATACAACAAACGTGATTTTTTTTGCCGTTTTTTGTTCGATAACGGCAACAGGTAGACGCTTGAAATATTCACAGAATATTTAGTTGTATATTCACTTTAAAAATAAATAATTAAATTAAAATAAAATAAATATTTAAGGGGAGCTCCCATACAACAGACGCGATTTTTATCAAAAAAGGTACGGAACCCTTCGTGCGCGAGTCCGACTCGCACTTGGCTGTTTTATTTTTATAAACTATACTGACTAAATTATTGGATATATTTGATTGAATTTTTGTATGGGAACATCATTAACACGCTCAGCGCCAAGCCCCATATGTCAAGACCCAAACACACCAGGAAAATTCCCTAGGCCAAGGGCAACATTTTTGTATACAAAATGTATGGAAAGTGTGCGCGTTAGCGATACACGGCGCTTAGACTGGAATGGTGCTTGTGTATCAAAAAGGATACACAAGTGTTTAGACAGTGTGTATAGCAAAAGATACACATGGCGCTGAGCGTGTTAAGTTAAATTTTTTGTCGTCTCCACCTCGTAGAATAGGTGACCGATTGCCCCACTTAAACTTCATCACTTACAGGCTTAATATGAAGAACAGTAGAGATTAAATCTGTCTGCCATTTACTAAAATGTTTAATTAACGCCGCCATAACGAAGGAAACATTGTAGGTAATGCTGATGGCGTGCCTCCTCAATATTAACAGGTGGTTCTTTAGGTAAGGGCTCTACCGTTGTGATGATAATGGTTACAAGGTTACGGGAATGGAAAGATACTGAGAAAATATACTGTTTTGCATAACGTAAACGTGAATTTAATCTTTGTTGAAGTTATTTCCTTATTTTTACCCATACAGAAGGAGATTCCTCCTCTCTCCTACTTGATCTATGCTGTGCCGACAGGGTCCATCAATCAATCAATCATACAGAAGGGGATTCCTCCTCTCTCCTACTTGATCTATGCTGTGCCGTCAGGGTTCATCAATCAATCAATCAACTCAGCCTATCGCAGTCCACAGCTGGACATAGGCCTCTCCCAGGCTGCGCCACAACAACCTGCCCTACGCCTTCCGCATCCAGTCTGTCCCAGCCACCTTCTTAAGGTCGTCCGTCCATCTAGCTCTGGGGCGTCCCACACTACGCTCCATGCAGGGTCCATTATTGTGACTAATATAAGAGTAATTATTTAATAATACTATATTTATTAGACCAAAAGAATAAACAAGTTACACAATTTGTCTTAGCTACTTAAAATTATCCTTAAGAGTAATTCAGTTACAATTGTGTCTAACTATTAGCATCTGCTGCCGAACTAGGTTTATTAGGCAGCGCCTCAAGCCCTCTGACTGGGTTATGGGTATGCAAGCATATTAAAATATGTAAAAAGTTAAAAAGAATGAAAGTATTTCCTTACCAACTACGAGTAAATATACATTATGGTACGAAATAAAGAATTGAGAATTTAGATTATCTTGTCATTTGTTGATATTTAGTCTAAATTATTATGTATTAGGTACCTAAGTATACCTGCATAAGGTAGGCCACAGGTATTCCAAGCACTGACGTAACTTATCTTATTTACAGGACGTTCTAAGACGTCTCAGGACATGCCAGGGCTGTTTACATAGTGTCGTTCTCGCCTCCTTGCAAGCTGCCGTCTATAAATACACAGAATGCTGTTCTTGAGGTACGTTCAGCCAGCACACGCAAATAAACCATCGTAATTACTACCGCCTTTGTCTACAGCAAGCTATTTATAAATGTTGGATTCAACGGAAATGGAGGTAATTTAGAGACTGAAAGAAAGGTGTTTTTTTTTGTCTTAATACTTTATGGTTCGTTCGATTTAGAGACTGTTTCGGTAATAAATGATTTCGGTGTTGAAACATTGACGCTATTAACAAAAAAAATTCTGGTTCGATTTATTTTGAGATGAGACTAAGTACTATTTTTCTTTTAATAATTAGAATAACATAATGTCACAATTTTAATAATTTGAAAAACGATGTTTGCAATATTTTTGTTTAGGTATAAATATACAGGCTATTAGTTGCAGTATCTGGGAGTCGAACCGTCGCTAAAGCCCAGTTAGCTGTCTCTCGCAAACTTTGCGCTCAACGCTCTCTTGGACGCTAAGCCTGACTGTGATGTGTTCGTGGATGAATAGAAGAAGATCTTGTCAGTATTCTTGGAGTGTTATGAGATGAGCATATGACTGTCGAGTTGTTGTACACTTTTGGTTATGTACCTAACTTATGTTTTGTTTAATTGGTCTTGGCCGTTTTATGTTAAAATAAATAAATAAAGAGGCAGATACAGTGTTATTTTCAGACGTTTTTAAGAATAAATGTTTTATGTATGTTACTCTGTATGAAGCTGAACTTGAGCTGGTATGAATGAACAGTCTGGCGACTGCACAAGATGAGTAAGTGGAGTACATGTCACTATAGAGGTACGAGGAACAGGGTGTAAAGTTCACTCATCCTCCATAGAAAAGGGAGGATGCTCCGACCAGACGGGTGTTGTGTCTGACGGGCAATTGCCCAACAACTGATGTCGGGAAGTTTGTATATATGCTAATTGCGCGGTAAACTCTGCTTGCGAGATGCAGGATTTGCGTGACGTCAGTATGACGCGTTGTTCGCATGTGGCGTTGTAGATACCGCTACATCACTAAGCGGCCCATTCTATGGCTTCCCATTTGTCCGGGAGAAAAGGTATATTTAAGGGTGTCAAAAGCTTATTTTGCGGAAAGGGTTTAGCCGGATATCTATGGGTTCAGCAATAAGATTCACATTACGAATCGAAACAATAATAAAGGAGAGGTAATAAAATAAAAAGCAGGCATACTAGGTATCCACATACATACATACATAAACCCACGCTTCTTCCCATCGGGGTAGGCAGAAACTACAGAACAGGTGGCGTTCTGTAGTTTAGCTACGAACCTTACATACTCTTCTTCCTTTGCCTCGTTTAAGTTCATATATCGTCGTTTTATACTCGGTTTTACCAAATTGGTAATCTGAATATTATATGTAATTCCTTTATTGAATAAATTGAAGTTGCTGCAACGCGCTTAGAAATGTTCATGCCCAGTATCTATTAGTAATGCACCTGTTCATACACGCACGTCGGTTGCGACTGCTGCGCACCTGACCTTTCTGAAGAACATCACCAATGAGGTCACTGTATGTCCTCCTACACTCTAAAAAATTGAAGCCAACTAAGAGAGATTTTCTCTTAGTTGACGTTAAATTGAATAAAACAACCATGATAATAAGCAACTCAACGATAGCTGATTAATTACAGCAACAAGTTCATATGTGATTGAACGAACTATGTAGGTATGTTTATTAATTCTAACAAGTGTATATGTTGATTGCATCACTATTCACTTCTTTGTATGGCCTAATCATTTTTATTTAGTTAACATAAATAAATACGTCAGTTGAATCAATTCAGAATAAACTAATAAAAGCAATCAAATCAAATGATAGTTTCGATAAGTTTTGTTAATAAAATTAACAAACATGTCTTAGTTGATTTAACTAAGATCCGATAATTAAAACAACTAAAATTTAATGTTACATTCTACTAAAACTAAAACGTTGAATCGACTTTCATATTAGTTGAATTAATCATTCGATTGATCGATATAATCAAGACTTCAAGAGATCCACCCCTCCATATTCCTTTCTACCGGCTACCCCGCCCTGCACTCACCCACAGGCTGGCGGCGCGCGCGGCCATAATAATAGTACTCTATGCGCGCGGCTGAGCCCTGCACGACACGCACGCGCCGGTTAATCGTCTCTGCGAGCGAGTCAAAACCAGTTTATCCATCCCAAAGAGTATAATAATAATACGGGACATCCATCCAATCCTTTTTTATCCTCCGTTTTGGACGAGTCCACGGTTGATTACTCCGTGAGTAAAAGAGTAATTTCAGTGTCAGAAACTACAAGTGCAGAGATCTCGTCCTATGACTAGGTACTTAATTGAAATGGAAGACGTTATGGAACTCCTCAAGACATGGGAGTTAGAGACTCTAATACCAGTATTCACACGTAAGTATCTCACTCGCTAGTTTATTTTATGGTGCTGATTGAAAATGTACTAAGCCCGGAGGCCATTCATGTTGTGTAAGGAAATAGGTATGCACCCTACCACATTATTTTTCTGTTTCGAGTTTGCTCTCTAATTATCGAGCGAGAATTACGAAAAAAGTGGATGAGTGCGCCTTTGATTATATATTTTTCGCGTCACCAAACTAACCACCGGCGTTCGAGCGGTAAGGTGTGCGCCTTGTTCGTTTTGAGTCGGCTTTTAGCGCGAAACAAAGGAGCCGAGACAGCGACACATTCAATAATTGTCTGGTGCTATTCTCGCTTTCTATCGGGGTTCTCCCGTCAAACTGAATTACTTCTTTAGTGGTCGCCTGTCATGAGCAGAACAGGTTCGGGAACCCCCGCACCATGCGCAGTACGAACCTCAGAGAGGCCAGTTTGGCGGGATTTACACATAATTAATATGTTGTTTGCTTGTTCCTTAAGTTTTTCTGATCCGCTCAGCACTCATTTTAAAATAATTTTAATTTGTTGAACTATGAAGTTTCACTCTCAAATAGTAAGGTAGGTACTTACCGAAAAATTGACGATTAAATTATTATACTGACAGTGACGACCCATTTACTGTTGTTTTTATTGTTGGCATTTTATTAGGTATATACCTATAAAAGCATCACAATAATGAATAATTCTTAGGATAATAAGAGTAGTCTACGTATGTTCTACCTCATAGTTCAAATTACCTATCTCCATGTCGCATTACCACACTTATCTCTATAGAAACCAACTTATACCAGTCCTTATAACAGACATACACTAACTTGTAGTCCCTCTCCATTCATTGTTATTTTCAGAACAACAAATAACAATACAGGCCTTATCATCACTGTCAGATGATGACATAAAAGAGATAATTCCTTTAATAGGTCCCAGGTCTCTTTTTATGAGATGCTGGCGGACATGGAAAGCAGAGTTTTCATCTGTAAATGTAATTACCTACTTATCTATCTTCTGAATTATATTTTGTTACCTAATGTAAACAGGCTACCTATAATTTTTAAACCAAAATATTAATTTGCAGACTTTGATGGATTTGTCTTTATTTGATGTGGACTCCATAGACCCTAAGAACATAATTGTTGTTCCACCATCTACAGACAAAGAAAACCTGCCTCCAAACAAAAGTTTAATAAATAGTGAGGGGACCAGATCTGAGTGCCAAGTATGCTATTTAATATTTAAACATAAGTTTTAGTAATATTTTCTACTTATTTTCACTGTACGTAGGTACCTATTTACTTGACTGCGGCGAAGCCCAAAAGGAGGGTTATGTTTTTGACCTGTATGTGGAAGCAGGCGGGACCCATACCATTTTTATTATATTTTCAAACTCTAATGGGTCCCGCCTGCTTCCAACATTTATTTAATTTAAAATGGGCTTGTTTTTAGCTTTTCAGTTTTCTTAACTAAGTTTTTTACCGCAATTGGGTTGTTTAGTTTTTTTTTATTACCTTTTTTTTATTAGAAGCACTTATTTGTAAAATTATCTGATAAAGTCTTAAAAGTCTTCAATCAAATATACAATTTTTATTAATTAACTACTAAAATTTTTATAGTGATTGAAGCCTAAAGTAGATTTATTTATATAAAGAATGATCTACCTTCTGTGTGTCAAATCTTTCATGAAAATTAAATCAAATAAAATTTTCAGATATTGGAAAGTCTATTAAAAGAATCCCTGGACTCTGCATCACTTCTTGCATTTAAAGGTCACTGTCTTATTGGGGATAGTGCACGAAACTTATTGGCATCAGTTATTGGAAAAGCCATCCTGAATGAATACAAAGATATGCCTATCAGAGGTGCGATTTATTATAAGTGGGTCAATCATATCAAAGAACTCTTTCCTGGTGAAAGAACCACCACATATTATATTCCAGCTTGTACAACTGCTAACGGCATTGTACTGCAAGCTAAAGGTAAACTCGTTCACCAGGTATTAAATAAGCGAAGGCGCTTACAAAGCTTAGGAGCTTTACGGAAGCGGAGTAGAGAAGAGAGTCCCACATACTCGTTAGAATCTAATCGGTCACCAAGACCTTTACCTAGTATTTTGCTTGAAGAGGAAAATGAGAATATAGAAGATGACATACAATGGCTCGAAAATTCTTCTGAGCCATGGAATATGGTTGAGGACAAATGGAAAAACACTTTAAAGGCCAGAACGCGCCTTTTCTATGACAACCACAACAATGAAACCATTGAATCTTACTATGAAAAATACCCGGCATTAAAAAAACCACAAGGCTATTCTTTGGTAAATATACAATGTTAATTTAATTTATTGAGTAAAGGTAACTCACAGCTTACTGCTAATAACCTGTAGGTATTTAAGTAGTTACTATGTAATCCTGTGAAATTAAATATAGCCCATAGGTACATAGAAAAACCATATTTGAGTCAGTAACTAAATACCTAGATGATCTGGCGGTCTACCACATGATTAGAAATACGGAACAGATACAAAGCATACAACCATGCAAATCAACAAAACTCATTTAAAGTTAGTAGAAAATCTGACATTTTGGTCGGCGGTCATTTTGTCTTCGGCGTACTGCTTTGTCTAATTTCAAGATAATCTGTAATATTGTATACTAGCTGCGCCCCGCGGTTTCACCCGCATAAGTTTCGATCCCGTGGGAATATCGGGATAAAAAGTATCCTATATGTTAATCCTGGTTATAAACCATCTGTGTGCCAAAATTCATCCAAATCCGTTCAGTAGTTTTTGCGTGAAAGAGTAACAAACATCCATACATCCATACAAACTTTCACGTTTATAATATTATAAGTAGGATAAGCATTGGCATGATATAGGCACAGTATTACATAATATAGGTACCTAACCAACAGAAAATTAAAAAAAAAGTGTTGTAACTCACTTTTTCTGTTATTGTTCATTGTATTTAATAAAGGTATGCATTTTTATTTTCCAGATGCATATAGACTTTGATGCTGCACATGGTATTTACAAAGACAATTTGTTTATTAATTTTCCATTATTGAAAATCAAGCTACAGGAACTGATAAAGAAGAAAAAATCAACAGAACCATTTTTCCACGAACTGGTCACCCTTGCTAATTGTAAGTATGAAAGAAATATCTGTACCTATACATTTGGGTGTTTACCGATGGGACTCTGCTCTATTATTAATAAAATTTGTTGCTTACCTACTTCTTCTATTTTTTTTTTCAGCATCGAATGAAGATACATCAAATTTAGCCGGATTTCTATCTATACCGTTTTTATTAAACACTGCGGCAGTTAAACAAAAGAAGAAACGCAGTTCGGATGCAGGTCAAAGCTGGAAACCAAGTAAAGTTGAAGCCCGGGAAGGCTTTATAAAGCACGTGAAATCTAGTGCAGAAATCCGTCAAGCAATAGAACTCCGCCTATCAACCCTTCTCCAAAAAGGAGCGCCATCCCAACCTTATATTATTGTAGTGGGTGAGTCGCTAGACAAAATAAATACTTTCCTTATTGTTGCGAATAGATCGGTCATCTATGAGAGATTGTCTGTTATGCACGCAGTTGATACGTGTTACAAAATAATATGGGCCCTTAATGCAGAGTATGGTATCGACACATACCCTGTGTGGTACTTCATACAAAAAGCGTTTTATAAAATGTCATCTGCATTTGATAAAGGATCAACTGCTGCCGAGTCTCTTCTCGCGGATTGCCATATATAATACTTATTGTATATTTCTTTTTAACCCATTTATCGGCGTGGTGTTTAAAATTTCAAATTTAGATGTCTAAATTTCTTCTGGAATAATACGCGCCGATGAACGCTTTAATAAAAAAAGCAATTTCTTATGCCAAATGTTAATGACTGATAATTAATAACTGTTTTTTAAGACATTGTTTATTTGTCATTTTAAAATTCTCTCTATTATGAGTACTCTTACTAATAAGTAGGTATTTAGTATTATACCTATCTAGGTACATAATAACCAAATTGTTACATTAAGATTATCATAGTTAAGTTTGTTTTAGTTGTGATAATTCTAGACCACTGTTAATAATATTATTTACATTTTTTATTTTGTGTCAGAAACAAATAATAATGTGACTATTGCTTATTCATAATTGATTAAGAAATAAGCTATGAAAAAATTGTTTTCTCTGTTAAATATTGTTGTTAAAAAAGTTTCATAGTTATGGTAGATAGTTATTAGAACAAAATGTTAACATGTTTTATATGTCACAAACAATTATCCGGACTTAAACATCTCAAATTACATTTTCAGTTAATACACAACCCAAAGGAACTTAGTGTATACACATGTGGACAGCTTTTGCCTATGGACCTGACTTTAGAAATCAACCTTGTACTTTGAGTATGGAACATTTACTTAATGGTAATGTACGTATGTCAGCGTCAGAAATGCTAACATTTTTAAGATATTTTGGGTTATTGGTGGGAGAGTTTGTACCTAGGGGTGACCAAATATGGGAATTATATAAAAAATTAAGAGCACTTTTGGAACTCATTTTATCTACAGCTTTTGCAAAAGGGACTGAGGAATTGTTACAAACAACAGTAGCAGAGTTTAATGCAATGTATATGTCACTTACTAAAAAAACATTAAAACCAAAATTTCATAATTTAATTCACTATCACTCTGCACTTGAAAAATATGGCCCCATTTTATTTTTATGGAGTATGCGATTTGAAGCAAAGCATAGAACATTTAAAATGGCTGCAAATGTTTCATTTAACAAAAAAAATGTTACTTTAACTCTAAGTAAGAAGCATCAACTACAACTAAATGAAATTTTTTTAAAAGGTAAACTAGGTGACATGTAGAATGTCATCTAGTTTACCTTTTAAAAAAATTTCATTTAGTTGTAGTTGATGCTTCTTACTTAGAGTTAAAGTAACATTAAGTCTTACTTAGAGTTAAAGTAACATTAAGTCTTACTTAGAGTTAAAGTAACATAAGCACAGGTCCTGTTCTAGATTCATTTTCAAAAAATCTAGATGAAAAACAATTCCTTTGCGCCACTTTGGAAATATGTCAAAATAAGTCATTAGTCAAAGTTCCTTGGGCTACTGTTCAGTTACTTCAACCCGCTATGTACCTGACACTGTCTTAGTTTATAGTACAAGTCCTGATTATCTGCCTGTATTTTTTAAAATAAAACACATTTATTTGTATGATTCAGAAAATCTAATTTTGATGGGAATCACATTAGAAACATTGGAGTTTGACGATCATTTCTGTTGTTATGAGGTTATAGAACCAGACACCATACAGAATGTTGTCAAGTTCTATAATTCTTTAGTATCTCCGATTCCCTGTAATATTAATATTTTAAGTAATGGAAAAAAGTACTTAACCCTGCGCTGTACTATTTAAGCATTCCATGAATATAATATATAACTATTTGTAATTATATTTTTGTTTCATTTTTACCAAATTTATGTAGGTACCTAACATGTCAGCTACAGAAAAATATTGTTACACCAAATAGTTACCTATAGAGACAGTTTAAATACTTATCTAAATAGAGTAAGTTTCATTCGCTTTTTGCACATATTCGCACACATTCTTTTTTTGGGACTAGAGAAAAAACGATCATGTTTTGATCTGTAATAAATTGCTCTCAATTCAGATTAGACAGCATTCTGGGTATGATCTTGAGGTGCTATGTTCATTAATTGGATCAGCTCTTCAAATGCGTATTTAAGAGCACTCTCAGTATTAAGTGCGATTTATAAATACAACCCTTAACCCCGATTTCTGAAATGCCGGTAAAATTTTGATAAAAAACCATCAAAAAAAAAGAAACTATCACAAGAGGTGATAGAAGTACCTATAACGCATAGGTATATTACAATTTGATCGGCATTTTAGAAACCGGGGGGCAAGGGTTTTATTTATACATTGTAATTAATACTGAGAGTGCTCTTATATACGCATTTGAAGTGCTGACCCAATTAATATATTGGTGTTAGTTAATGAGACAAAGTGTCTCAGTACATTCGATTAGGGATAATTTTGTTGGCTTAATAATGTTTCTTAATAGTACCTAACAAGTTTAGTAGCTTATTCAAATAAACAAATTGATTGTTATGAATATTAAGAGATTTAAATTGAACAAGGTCATAGTTGAATTTATTAAGGTAAAATAGTCTATAATAGTAATTCAAATAATTAGAATAACCAAGGGCTTAGTTGAGTTTACGAAGATAACTTAGTTATAATGACCAAGTTCTTAGTCGAATCTACGAAGATGAATTAGTTGTAATGACCAAGTTCTTAGTCGAATCTACGAAGATGAATTAGTTGTAATGACCAAGTTCTTAGTCGAATCTACGAAGATGAATTAGTTGTAATGACCAAGTTCTTAGTCGAATCTACGAAGATGAATTAGTTGTAATAACCAAGTTCTTAGTCGAATCTACGAAGATGAATTAGTTGTAATGACCAAGTTCTTAGTCGAATCTACGAAGATGAATTAGTTATAGTAGTCATTTTCATATTTATATTGACCAAGATTATAGATGAATCTATTAAGTTGAATTCGTCATATTGATAATTTTCATGTTAACTTTGACTAAGGTTCTAGTTGTTCTAGTTAAGAAGCAGATAGTAAGAACAATAAAAATCACCTTATTTGATTTATCTAACGTCTTGTTAGGCTCGTATGGAATCAAGATGCTTGATTGCAATAATCACAATCTTGTTAGGAGCAATCAATTTTTTTTTAGAGTGTAGGGCGTCCCCTCACGTTGTTTCCACTCACATCTGCAATGGGTATCTACAATGACCAATACTACCTACTGTCCTACTGTTTAAATGATCTCGTTTGAGTATCAAATCGCGAAGTAGAACGCGTACATATAAAACATTTGCGACATTTATACGACGTCTTCTCTTTAAATGCTACTTCGGATAATCTGTCGTAACTCAAGGGATATAAACTCAGTCTTCTTGCTTTTTCCATAAGGCGTGCTCTTTACTCCTGTTTTATGTTATCTGCTTACAAACCGCTATATTATAAAAACTTTTTCTACTTTAATTTTTGGGTGATTTTATTTTTATAACCTGAATACCGACATCAAATTCACTATCATGGCTGTACTATCCTCTAATATCAAGAAATGGCAATGAGCCACCACATACAATAGATGATGACCTCAAAATAATTCTGATGAATTGTCTGTATTTACGAATCTGTGTCCATTCGGGACGCTGTAGCACATTCATCTGAACATATTTCCCTAGTCACCACTTACAACCAGAGATTGTATCCGCAATAGAATGACTTGTGGGTTGTAAGTTGTACCTAAGGTAGGTACACAACATCCTATCCCACCTACATAAAACCGAAGGTAGCGTTTTTATTTTCGTAGGAGAAGAAAGTAAAGTCGTTTATGAAGCTCAAGTGGTCCAACTTATCTAGGAAACTTGGTTTAAGCCACCGCAGTCCTACATGTGTTGGTAACTAAACTAAATAAGGATTTTCATATGCAAAACCAACTCGTTGGTTTTCAGACCACTGTGCACTGTCGAGCACGATAACCCGGGAACCGCTCAGCGTTGTAAACATTTCAATATTTACAACCCTCCGCTGCTGTGCGTTTTATAAAATAGTTGGTCCATCCAACTATTTTATAAAACGCACTCGTGAACTGGGTTAGATCTCAATTAATTGGTATCGACTGGTGTTGTATTAGTTAGAACCATCGAATGAAATAAAACCAACTAGTAAGAAGTGATTTTATTTATTATTTATTTAGTGATAGTTTTCGACTTTCGACTACGAATGAATGAGAGATGGTGCTTTAAATCATTAAACGCTTGTAATTGGGTAAATTATTTACGAGCACTGTTCGATAAAACATATAATAATATATTGTATTTATCTTTGGCAGGATTTGAACACTTTCTCATTTCGGCAATTTATTTTGGCAGTATCATTTTCAGTTAGTTAGTTATTTAATACTTCAAGCACAATAAATGTACACAGGTGGATTTAGTACCATAGGCAGCCAATTTCTACCGGTCACAGACAGTCAGTATCACTTTTCAGAACATCTGTTACATTACCCTTTTCCATTATTTTGGTAAAGTCACGGTAGAAGACCCATTTGCAATCAGTTGAGTGTTTTTGTAAAATAGGCCCGCACATACATAGACCCGCGAACTGATAGTAGGTACAGACGCTAAGGTCAGTGTTACAAGGTTAGGTCAACAGTGAGTACGTAGCGTTAGATAATGTGGCAACACTTTTTTATAACGAGTTTAAAATAAATAAGTGACGTGTTTAGCTACTATTACGATGGTCTCAAGTAATAAATGAGCACAAAAAATTCCGTATTAGTTATACAAACAAACAAATAAAACATTTATTATTTCTAATGACGTCTATAACAGTCTAAAGCCGTATTCAAGAATCCGCGGGTTAAGGTGATCAATCTTCTCACGACACGAGGTCAGACGTCCGTAATATAATAAATTATTATACGAAATAATTTGTGTAGATATGATTATATGAAAGCCAAAATGATCAAGTGGAGTTTGACCGTGTCCTTACTTGTATACCAGTATCACCATCATTCTCTTATCCTAATTTATTCGGGGTCGGCGCAACATGTTCTTTTCTTCCATACTTCTCTACGAGTATTAGTAAGTCATCTCGGTAGTCACCTCTTTCTAGCCATATCATCTTTCATACAGTCCATCCATCGTTTCTTTAGTACTACTTTCCTTTTTGCCGCAGCCACACTTTCCTGCTGGCTAATATCTTACATCGGGCTTTACACTTTTAATTTGATCTTTAATTGTTTTAGGGCTGATTTTTCCAACGCCAGATAAACCGAGGAATAATTTTAAATTTTTGACAGTTCTACCGTACAAACACGTCAATTTTAATCCACGAATAAAAATTATCTGTCGATTAAAAAATCAGCCCTCCATCGATGTATGTAGGTATCAGAGGGGCAATTCTCGTAATTTTAACAACGTTCACAGTCTGATCTCAGTCTCAATCTGTCAAATCTGTCATTTTAAATTACGAGAATTGGCCTTCTGGTGTATTGTGTGTCTTTTAGTTTGTGCTAAATAAAGGTATTTTCTTTCTTACTCTTATATTTCTTATAGGCAGTGTATTTGTTTAGCAGTATGTGGGCACATTCTAGCTGCCGTTTGAAAAACGCTTCAGCCGGCCTGTATTGTCAGGATGTTTATAAATACTATACCCACATAATCTCAGTACGGTAACGGTAGCCATACTAATAAAAAATAATGGCAGGGCCGCGGTTCCAAATTGAACTGAAAGCGTTTGATAACCAGTTTTACCTCCAGAATGAATACAAAAATAATAATAGACGAGAGATTAATTTTATGAAATATGCAAAATAAATCCACTTTGCATATTTTCCCCGAGCTTTCCTTTGTGGTTCGTGAATAGTAGGAGGGAAAGTTTTTCACATAACATTTTCACTGGAAAATAACTTTCGAAAATACATCTTTTCAATGGTTTGAATTTAGGCGATAGGTGATTATTATGAGCCTGTGATAAGGTGCAAAGGTCTCCCTACTCTCTTTCTCCGTGTTTCTGTTTAAAGCTGCTAAGGACCAGCTCATCCCGCCATCTCCGTCTGGGCCTGCCGCAATGTCGCTTAAAATTAAGAGGGAACCATTGGGTCGTAAGTTTGGCCCATTAGTCGTCTGACATGCGGCAGATGTGTCCAGCCCAGTTCCATTTTAGCGTGGCAGCTTTCCAAGTGACATCAGTTATCTTTCTGATGGAACGGATGGTCGTTATGGTTTGGTGATGCAAACACATAAACTGAGTTAGATCTCAATTAATTGGTATCGAATTAGGTGTAGATTAATATGTCTAATTCGACACCAGTTAATACCAATCGATTCCATCTAGAATCATCGAACGAAATTCAATATAAATACGAGGAAGAAGTGACAGTTTTTGAATTAATGAGAGTTGGTATTTTATATACATATTAATCATTTAACGCTTAAAATTGAATCATTTATTTACTGATCGTGAATACAAGCAGGTAAAGTTTTTCGCACATAAAATTTTTACTGGAAAATAACATACGAAAATACGTCTTTCCAATGGCTCGAATCTAGGCGTTTCTCAATAAAACTTAGGTGATATATGAGTTGAAGGCCTATGTGGAACATATGAACAGCGCGCCGGGAAGTTTGCGTCGTAAATCGTTTGATAAGTCGGGCTGTTGGACCACTGAGCTGCGATTGGAGGAATTACCAACAGACTTGTGACCCGCTAGACTGATTTATTCTGCGATTATTCATTGACCTCTGGTTTTCCATTTACGTTATGTGTTCTAAAGACGTTTCGATTATAGATCTCTTTCAGAATTTTGCGTGATGGTATGATGGTATTAAAAAAAATTGTATGCTCAATCTCATGTGTCTGTTCAGAGGTTTGTCATGAAATGACGGTCTAATTCTCTCTAATTCTTCTAAATTCACACAAAGTAGGTTGTTATGATAACAAAAGTAAATAGGTATCATACGTGGGAACCAGTAGAGTAACTGTGTAACACACATGAAATGGCTATCGATCGCAATGCCTTTTATTTTGACAATGCAGACGTTCATTGCGTTATGTAGGTCGTGGAGCAGACGACATTTTCAAACCTATGAACATACATTGCTATGTCAAATGAACATCATTGCAATCGATTGACATTTTATATGTGTTACACAATTACCCCGCCGGTACCTACAGATCATCATCATCTGCGTAGTCTTTTCCCAACTATGTTGGGGTCGGCTTCCAGACAAACCGGATGCAGCTGAGTATCAGTATTTTACATGGAGCGACTGCCTATCTGACCTCCATTACCCAGTTAATGGGTATACGATCCCCTTTCCCTACCTCTGTAGGGACACACACAGAAACATAGATATCTATCTAGTATGAAAAATAAAAGAATTTCAAATATATCTCTGTAATATTGAGCACGAAAGCTTCATAGGAATGTATTTCGCTGCGCGACGCCAATTTCTCCGAATGTACTCTACATTCGGAAAATTTGAAAGGACCACTTTCAAGAACCGCACGCTCCATTTAAAATATTGCATTGTAATAAAGCATCTCATAGAGGACCCAGCTATTGGAAAAAGGTTTTACATGATACCCAAAAGTGGATATAAAGAGTAAATATCTTATATGAGAGGTACAACACACACACAGCACAGTATTCTTGGGCATAACTTTGGATGCTAAGCTTCAGTGGGGTCCACATATAGATAAATTGTCAAAAAAGCTAAGTTCCGCAGCATACGCTGTTAGAAAAATTCGTAATTTAACTGATATAGAGACAGCCCGCTTAGTGTACTTTAGCTATTTTCATAGTGTAATGTCGTACGGTATTCTATTGTGGGGAAATGCCGCCGATATTCAGACTATCTTTGTTTTGCAGAAGCGAGCTGTTCGATCAATTTATAAATTAAGTCCGAGACACTCGCTCAGAGACAAATTTAAAGAGATTAATGTTATGACTGTGCCTTCTCAATATATTTATGAAAATCTTTTATATGCCCATAGAAACATAAAATTGTTTAAAAAATACAGTGATATCCATGATATAAATACTAGGAACAAACACAAATTTGTTGTACCTATAACAAGGCTCAAGAAAATAGGTGGCTCGTTCAGATGCCAATGTATACGCTTTTACAATAAAGTTCCAAGCCCCGTTCAAGATCTAAGCCTTAATAAATTCAAATCATTCATTAAACGTAAGTTGTGCCAGAAAGCCTTTTATACCGTTAAGGATTATATCGAGGACAAAAAGGCTTGGGATTGAGATGCTTCCAATTTTTTACCTATGTTATAGTGTTCTTATTTTTCTGTTTTGTTGTTGTTTTTCTTTTTTATATACACTTTGACATCAATGAATTCTATATATAAGTACTGTGACATTTGCTTACTTTGTAAAGTATTCTATTATTTTAATTATTGTGAATGTGAAGACTATGTGGGTCACTTTATTTTTATTATATTTTATTTTTCTCTCTGTTCTATTAGTTTTGTCATGGTCTGGCAGTTTGAGTAATTAATGCGGCCTACCCAAATGTCCTTTCTTTGGTATTGTTCGTCGAATCGTCGAGCTCCTTAAGTTTTGAGTTGAGCTGCACTGATTTCTGACAAATGCGTGCACTGACTGGACAGGTCCTCTCAATCTGTGTGGTTCTTTCCTCAAAAGACCATCTCAGACATCGACCTGCATGGTCTTCATATGATCTGACCAAGATTATGTCTGGACTTTAAAAGAGACTGTGACCTCTGAGTTTGTTTCGGCCTTTCTTCTCAGAGTAGTCAGATAGGAAACGCCGACCTCATCTAGTTTTAAAATATGATTGACGTGTAAAAGTGTTTGTACAAACCTACTTACAAAATAAAATCATTTATCATTTATCATTATCATTTACAACGTTCCAATATGGGGATATTGATGTTGTTCACGTACTCAAAATGTTTATTTTAGCGCCAATATTGGTCGAATTTTGATTGATTGCTTTAAGCTGGGTTTCGGTTTGCATGTTTGCTGACAACTCGTGAAGGCATTGTGGGATTCTAAAATGGACTTTACTTTTGCGGTCCACAAGCCACGTGTTTTCGAGGGCTGCTCTAACTGTAACCTGAAACCAGGACAAACGACAGACATTTCTAGCCAACTGTAATGTAATCAAGTCAACATTACCTACAGTTCTGTTTCTTCGAATTCCAATTCGGGGATGTTCGCTTCTATCCCGAACGTAATAATGATGACGTCTCTTTACGATCGACCAAAGATAATCCGTGACCTGTAGAGGATTTCATATTCGGAAAATGAAGTTTCATTTCTTTGGAACTTCGACCTGACCTACAAATCCTCGCAGATTTATCAAACATATTTCAACTAAGGTATTTCCGTTTTCATTCGCTCTCAAACTTATCTCGTGGAATAAAAGAATCTCTTAATTTGAGTTACTGAACTATTAGAAAGACCTTCGGTTTGCTTTATTCGCCGTTTTACTATAGCGTCTAGTCGAAATAAACTAGTTAACTATTCCATTGATCGCTCGTATTAGCATTGCGATCACGTAATGTCGATAGTAATCGGAATCGGTTCGATGTGACGGTTTCTCTACGTTTTATTACCATTTAAGTTACCTAATTAGGTCGTAACACACTCCATGGACATTGAGGGACATCGTAAAAACAATGATTCATTCAGGTTTTATCTAAAGTATAACACCAGAAGGCCAACTATCCCGTTATTAAAAACGTTCAAAATCTAGTCGCAATCTCATCTCAGCGACAATCAATGTCAAAAACTTGTCAAAAATGTAGGGAATTTAGAGGTATTTTTGACAGATTGAGACTGAGATCAGACTGTGAACGTTCTTAAAATCACGAGAATTGCCCCTCTGGACTGATGTATTCTTTTGCCTAGCTTCAACAGGGACTAATTACCTAATACATAGGTATGTCTGTAACTTGCACAAAAGTATGCTAGTAGCTTAGCTTGCTTGTCATTGTGACCAACTCAAAGCATTTATTTTAATAAACCGATTACAGGCACAATTGAATTAGATGAAGCTAGTTGCCACTTCCAAAGCGTAGTGGGTTCACATGGAACCCACTACGCTTCTACGGGTAAGAAACTCCATGTAGATTCATTAATTCGAAGTTGTTAGGGCGTAATGGCATGCAAGCTACTTGCAGACTTTATATGTGTGCGGCATAAAGGAAAAGTGCTGAAATCACCGCACTTGGCAGATGGATTAGTGATTAGAAGCCACACTTCATTTTGACGTACAAACTTCTTGATTTTAACAAGATGCATCAAAAGCACAAATTGAAACCATTTTCGTACTAATACTGTGGTGATCGGCCAAACACATCTTTTTTTTTTCTGCTCGTAGGAACTTGTCATGGACTTCCTCCATCGTGGGGGTGACAGAGGGGCATGCCGGACTCTTACCGGCTAAACCCACCGCGATGTTCCACCTCTGCCTATCAGGCCGGGGGTGCGGGATTCGCAAAAGCATTTACCGCTCCTCGGACAGGGGCCAATCACACCTGGCATGGACAATTTACCATGTAATTGCTGCAACTATATATAATAAAGACGTAGGTAAGTACTTACCGTGCATTAGCAGTCCATTCATCATTGTAAATTCCATACATTATTACTACATATGGCTTCAAGTAATTGTTTAGTATCGTCACATAAAAGCGGTTCCCCTCTAGTTGGTTTAAAGGGACATAATATATTACTACACGTATCATGATGGAGCCAATAAACCGATCTGTCACAGTAGTTGTCATAAGCACAGATTATGAGATTATGATATAACAAGAAGATGGACAACATGAAACGTCTGAAATATCCTACTTATCCTTCTAATATCATCCTAGTATTTATATCTAAACGAATAATAAAGCTGAACCGTTTTTTTGTTTGAACGCGCTAATCCCTGGAAGGAATTGATAGCCCAATTTTTCGGCAATTTAATATCACGCTAGCACCCTTAAGAGCCGAGCAAAAAGAAAAATAATTAGAAATGATGCTAATGGAAAACCAAGTAATATCGCTGGCAAGCGATGCCATGCAATGCCACGGGGTGGGTTGGGGGAACAAGAAATTTCATGCGGACAAAGTCGCGGGCAGAAGTTAGTAATATATTTATATAGTAATAAGTTAGTAATATTGTTATAAATGTGAAAGTTGTTGTTTAAATGTTTGTTACAACTTATAATGTACCTATGTTTTACAATGAATAAATGATTATGATTATTATGATCACGCAAAAACAGCCGAATGGATTTGGATGAAAATAGGGACAGATAGTTTATTTTATAACCAGGAGTAACCTGGATATTTATTTATTGCGGTAGTACGTTCCCGTGGGATATTTCCCGACATCAACGCGGGCGAAGCTGCGGGCAAAACCTAGTTAATACCCTGCATAATAATATAAATGTATAATAAAGTAAACAATTATCGCCAAGTAAGGCCTGGGAATAATTTCTCAACAAAATACGTTTTCCAGGAAACCTTAAATACGAAAACAAATTAATTTTTACAGTGAACGAAAAGTAAGTAAGTACTTAAATGAATAATAAAATATTCCTGGAATCTATTGTTCTTGTCTATAAAGTCTGAAATATATATTAGTCGCCTTTAAAATGGCGAAGTTCAGTTTCGATCAATGATACGCCTACCTAATGCTCCTGTAACCAGGAAAAGTACACAGTGGTATTCCAGAATTAGCTTTTTCCTAACTTTGCACGTGTATTGCATGAAGATGCCTTAATTAACTTTGCTTCATTTAGATTTACTTGTTTTCCTTTAAGTAAAAATCTTTTCCACGATGTATCATTTAGCTAGTTCTATCCCTTAGAGGCTCAGTGTTACATTCGTTTTTCCTGATTTTTTTTCGCAACCTATCATCTAACAGATCATCTCATCATCTGCCTAGCCTTTTCCCAACTATATTGGGGTCAGCTTCCAGTCTAACCAGATGCAGCTAAATATTAGTATTTTATATGAAGCGTTTACCTATTGATTTCCACAACCCAGTTACTGGGTAATACGATACCCCTTGGTATGACTGGTGGTCAGACTTTCGGGCTTCTGACGTCCCGTAACGACTGTCAAAGATCCACGAGCTACAGCCGGGGCCAACGGCTCAACGTGCTTTCAAACTCACAGAAGGATCTCGGTATGTAAAGATGGTCACCCATCCACGGACCGACCGCGGCAAGCGTAGCTTAACCTGATCGATTGACCCGAGCGGCTGTTATTACTTAGCCACAAGCCCTACCATCTAATAGATCTAAATGTAAAATGAATCTGATATAACAATTTTATTTCAATTCACATTTTAGTATCCTCACGTTTTGAGAAGAGAGAATAATGTGATAGGTAATAAAGAATACGACCTCTAAATATCTCTTTGTTATCCCCTTTTTAGTACCCTCGAGCCGCGCCCACAGGTTTCACATCCCTGCCTCTGAAAACACACGTTCTACGAATCATATACCTACCATTTCTTTTGTTTCTACATCGCACATCTGTTTCTGTCAAAGCATAACATCACGCGTGTTTCCCCCAAAGGCTTAGCCAGAGGTGACCTATTTATAAAATGTGTAATAATATCTACGTAATATTTAAATTAATGAGAAAATAATCAGTGTGGGTTTCGACATTTGTGCTCCATAATACGAAAATAATTCGTTTATTTTGTTTGGTGTATCGCTAAACAATGTTTGTTCGTAACAACAATGTAAAAGTATTTTATTAAGGTTCTACCAAAAGGGTAAATATTCATTAGCGTCAGCATTTTTCGTTCTTTGCTGCGGGTATTTTTTTTATTGTTGGTATCAAAAGGGTAACTTTTGCTTATCAAACGTAACACAGGGCCGTTATAAACGCAACCGATAAATACGAATTGTGGCTATGAGGAAAATATTATAAAAAGAAGACTGTAAACATTGTAATATTAACTTAGTAAAAACCTTAAATTCATTCACTGATGACCCCGCACAACATATAATATACCGCTGAATATACATAGATGTATGAAATTTTGCACAAAAGTGACTTATCTACGAAAGCACCTAACGATTACGTCTACCTTTCAACAGCGATGTGGGTTATATTATCCCTAAAATTGTTTTTTGTTTAATTAGTTGTAAGTTCTTATAATCCTTTAAATAAAGAAATAAAATTAAAATAAAGTGATCACTAAAGAAGGATTTTTGAAAATTCACCCTTATGGGGTTCAATAGGGGGTGAAAGTTTGTACGAGTATAGAAGTAAATTTTGCTGATGGGAAATTCTATATGGGGTTAGGTTTGTAAGGTAAATAAAATATGAAGGCTACTTAAGTAGTCGTTTCATGGCAGAAAAAGCTAAAGCACTAAACGTAGTATTTTTTTTTTATATTTAAATATTTTCCTACTCGTTTTAAATATCGTCGTCAAATTGAAAACTAATGTTAATTAACTAAAACGATCAAAGTAACTGACACACTTTCAAGAATGGGGCTCTGTTTTCCACCCGGGTATACCGACAAAATTACTTACAAACTTTGCTGCATTTACCCCTAAGGCATCAGTCCCACCTACGACGAGGAAGTGACTAGCTACCAACGATTTTCTCGCTCAAGAATCGTACAAAAGATTGTAGGTCCTGTAAAAGCAATACATATATTAATAGTTGATCGCTGACTGCTTACACCGCCGTTGAGTACTCATTTCTCGCAGCGACAAGAGCTATCAAAGAGATTACTCGCTCGCTTGGCGGGTACATCCCTCGCTGAGAGACTCACACATACCAGCGAGTAATCGCTCGTCGCCGTCGATCACTCGCTAGTCGCTTCTCGTCAATTGCCGGCTGTGGGACAGGTGCCTAAGCTAGAATGTTGGGTGTCATTCGGTGTAACGATGCCTTGCTCTACCGTGTGTCTTTGCTCTAGCCGTTTAAAACTTGGCAAGTGTGAGCAGCTTAACTTCTACGACTATGGCGGCTGTATCATATCAACTAATTGAACATAGTGTTTTGATGGTAAATTGTTATTATTCGCTAGGGTTAAGAGGGGTGACCTAGCAAGACTAAGTTACATAAACTCACGCCGTCTTGCCATGGAGGTAGGCAGACACTACAGAACGACACCTGCTACGATTGTTACATACTCATTTTACTTCGTTATGTTTATACACGCACGCTAGTAGCAAGTACTAACCTTTCTCAAGAACATCACAAGAAAGGTGACTAGGCTATGGACTCCGTTTAGGGCGCCCGTAAGTTCCACTCACATCTGTCCTGTTAGTACCTTTTGTTAGTCATCTTTCATTTTTTTTTTAACTTGGCTTAACCATCTAATCGTAACTCTATGCAACAGTGTGATCAATTTTTTTCCAATTATAAGGATTGACCTGCAATCAGCTCATTTACTTCGATGAGCATTAAATTCAACGCTATCATCAGTTCAACCAATCATAGGCCAGAGTCAGTTGTGCAGAGCTCACGGCTTCTAGTAGTAAAATGACACTAAAATAAAAAAAAACCGGTCAAGTGCGTGTCGGGCCACGCGCAGTGTAGGGTTCCGTAGTTTTTAACAGCCAAGTGCGGGTCGTATTCGCTGACTGATGGTTTCGTACGAAATTTTCGAGTCAATTACAATTGGTCGACTAGTCGTAAACTTGTAAAGCATAAGTGTGATAGTCTTCCTTTAAACTTCGTTATATGTAGGTACTACTGCCGTGACATTTGAATTTCTAACTATAATCGTTTAGTTGGTAGAGGGGGGGGGGACACTTGACTCTAACGAAAATTGGTACTTTAAAGCTTGATCAGTCACGAACGGCTTACTTAATCAAAAAACGGTCTTCCCAAACCCCTAATATTTTTGAAAGACCTATCCAACGATATCCAACACTACGGGAAGGGCGAAAAAAAAAATATCATCCCCACTTTACATGTAGGGGAGGTACCCTAAATAATTGCTTTTTTTTTTAATTATTATACCACTTTTTCGGCGTCATTAACGTGTATACTCATGCCAAATTACAACTTTCTAGTACCAATAGTTTTTGAGCTACACCGCGGACAGATAGACAGACAGATAGACAGACGGACATGGCGAAACTATAAGGGTTCCTTGATGACTACGGAACCCTAAAAATCTCCAATATTCAATCTTTAAAAATAATCCTGTAAATTTTTCATAGAATAAAAATTAGGAAACGTCTTCCGAGAATAACTTAGAACGTACCTTTGGCAGTTATTCTCAGTATCAAACAAAAATTGTGAGCGAGTTAGCAAAACTAGTAAGTTTAGCTACGCGGGGGCTGCATTAACAAGCTTACGTAGAAAAGTAAACGACGCATTTTTCTATTTGCACAAGGATTTTTTCCCTTTTTTTTCGAATGACACACGGTTTTTCAGAAACGCGTAAGAAAAAGAGAGATTTTTGCCTTTTGTGGCAAAACGTTTTTAGAATATATTACTTACACTGCTGGTAGGATCTTTTGGCGTCCGAATATCGTTGAAAGGGGAGGCTCTGTTGATAAACTATTGTTTGGTGAAATGCATAAAAAATACCACTGCTCTCAAAACGGTGAAGGAAAACATCGTGAGGAAACCGGCATGTCCAAGAACCAAAAATTCGAAGACATGTGAGATTTACCAACCCGCACAAAGCCTGCGTGGTGGATTAACTGGGCCGTAATCACAGAGAGGAGGCTTGTGTCCCAGGCCCCAGCAGTGGGAAAATTATAGGCGGATGTATTAAAAAAACAAGATGGCGACGTAAATTCCAAATGTTGCTCACGAACATAAAATCTATATAAATCGATGTGAATGAATTGCCTTCTCTTTCCACAATGACATTCACTTAATTTTTAACAAAATGAAAAAAAACAATAGTTTAACACACTGCAGTCTACTACACCCGTATTAATTTAATTGCTTATCAATTCCCATTAATTACAGCAGCATGTGTTCTATTAGCAGGCAGCCTCGCAATTACCTTGAACGTTAGATAAACAAATATTAGTACAGTTTCATTATCACGTATGAGTCAGAGAGCCCGGAACTGCGATGCACTTGAGTAGAAAGCAGGGATGGCAAAATATGTTTTTAATTGAATAAAATTGGATTTAAAAAAAGTTTAATTTTTAGGTTTGTACAGTCAGCAGCAAAGTCCATTAACACGTTTACTTTAACAAAGTATCATATATTGATGCGAAATGTAAATTGTATCAAATCTGATTTTTTAAGAAAATATTTTGCTTAATCGTTAGGATTTAAAAAGCTGCAGTGTCAACCTGGTTTTGTGGCTGACTATACTTAGTTTTATGAAGGATTATATTGAACTATTTTTTGTAGAAACAGTAGGTACATTATTAAGACATACCGACCTATTAATCAAATTAAAAAAAAAAAAAAATATTATTGCTCCCTTTTCTGAGAGAAACGGTGTTGATTTTATTAATGTTTTCTTTTGATTTTGGTCATTTAGTTTTTAACACTCAATTTCATCATTAAATGATGATTTTAAATGAAATCGATTTCGATCAGCCAACCCTGATAAAAAGTAAGGGTCCAATTAAGTACCTACCTACGCATTCAAGTTGGTAGGGTATATGTAGCGTTGGATTTGAGTTTGACTTTAATGTGTGAATGGGTGTGGAGTGTGAAATGTGTAAGTATTGTATGGAGATAACTTTTGTTCGCGTTGGCAGCCATGTTGTATGTTGAGGTGTGGACTGGCAAGCGAGAGGTTGAGAGTTCGATCCTCACTCGTTGCGCTATTGAAGTGACCAGCACCACAATTGCATAACTTATTATTAATCACAATTTGAATCATTTTGCCTTCAAAATGATTCAAATTGTGATTAATAATAAGTCAAGATAAGTAAGACATTTTTCGAACATATATAAAAATATATCTGCTCAACAACGTAAATAACGCAATGTATGTTGTTGATCTGTCAAAATGAAAGCCATTGCTACTCATAGAATGATATAGCCTATAGGGCCTATTATTGTTTGTCGTAGACACGTCTGTATCGTAGCACATTCGGCTGTTTCGATATTAAGGTTTTGCGGGAGGTAAGCTGACAACCATTTGAATCGATTTTGTCCAAACGATAATAGAACACGCGCCTTCATGCACATAACAATACCATCACTGTACTAGTGGCTTGCGAATAGCTGTTATTGCCAGCCAGCTTCTATTGTCTATAGCTGTCAGTATACGAGTAGCAGCTGCCTGTATCGGACGTAGGAGATCCCTACCTCTCCTACGTCCGATACAGGCAGCTGAAGTGTGGTCCTTTTGTAGCATCATATGTAGTTTCTTGTAATTAGCAGAAAGGAGCCATGAGCTATTCTTCTATGGTTTATGCTGATAAGATATAAGAAGCAGAACGGAAAACTGGAAGAGTTGGTGCTACTAATCATCTTGACAAATCCCTATACTGCTCCATTAGAAAAATGTGGGAAATTTATAGACATCGTCGCAGCCGCAAACTCTTCAATTTTAAAAACCAAATTTTGCGAAACATCTCCATTATTCATCCACACCTATCCCATCTCCATAGACTGTGCACATAGATGCGACAGATAGCCGCAGCTGCGACTTTTTGTCGCTTGTTTTTTGTCGGCCGCGATCCAGCTGAGGTAGTTTGTCGAGTATCGACATAAACTACTCGAGTATAGCCGGCTATCGTCCGCCTTTTGTCCCGTAACAGAGTTACAGCTCAATGGGTTCGCACGATTTTCGTGTAGCTCAGTTTTCCGAAGTAGGTACCAATGTAACGAGCGCACAAATGCGTCATGTTCATAAATTCGCGCTGGTGTCTGTATATGGCGTTACAAACTTATGTGTGCCTGTTTTAAGCTAACAAAATTGCTATTTCAAAATAGTAACGAGACCAATAACTAGCTGTTATTTATTGTAATATTTTAAAGAGCACGGATTATTACAGGTATATTGAATGCTTAAACCCTTCACCACTGCGAGATTTGCAGTCTCGTGGAATATTTCCATCAAACTGGCGTGGGGATGGATATGCATCGAGATGTGGTGGCAGTGGACAAGGGCCTCTCCCCGCTCTCCTTGGCCAAAGAGATAAACACACCTGGCAACTTGATATGGGCACAAAAAGCAGTTCCTTTTCATTTAAATCTTATATTTTTACTAGTTGACTCGGCAAACGTTGTTTTGCCATACCTATACGAAATATATATATTTTTTTGTATGAAAAATATGTGTTGACCGATTCTCAGACACAGAGAAAAATTCATACACATCGGTCCAGCCGTTTCGGAGGAGTTTGGTAACAAACATTGCGACACGAGAATTTTATATAATATATAGAATATCGAGATAGAATTCACCCAAAGTAATTTGAGGTCGTAAAGAATAAAGTCCAGGGAGTTTCCTGCGCAAAGATTAAACTAGAAGCCCAACTTCCCCGGCTAAGTCTTGGTCTGTAACATCCGATACTTCTCCGCCTCATCGAACTAAGCTGCGAGCGTGTAACCTAGCATTAAAAAGTTCATAATTTAACATTTTGACTAGCTTTTTACATAAACGATTATCTGAATCAGAGTCAAAGTTAACTCATTTCTTTCAAATAGGCACATAAAATGCACTTTTGAGCGACAATAATTAACAAGAAAATAGAATTGATTCCTATTATGACCTTCATCAACATAAAAAAAAATACCATCTAAACCCGATTTCTTCTAGAATAGTTTCTTTTGCTAAAATAATGAAAAGTTAATGACTAACAATATTGTATCTACTTCTTTACTTGAAACATACTGTTCCGGTACTTACTCCAAGTAACGTTTATAGTATGCAGCCAGTATTTCTCATTTTAAGTGAATAATTGTATTCTGTTTTTGAGAAAGAAATATAGTTGTTGTGCTTGTAGTAGTGTAGTAGTTGTAATGCTAGTTGCCCCTTTCAAAAGGTCGTTTCGTATGGAGAACAAAGGGCAAGAAACCCCACCGTTACCCGTTTAAAATGTTTTAGATGCCAATTAATGCTTTAAATAGAATATACCAATGAAACACAACTCAAATATTAGAAGTCATGACATCAAAATAAATATTTGCGCTCAACTTTTTTTTTTGCTACACCGACCGTTTTGAAACTGCGTGAAAGTCGTTTTTGAAGGTACAAATTGGACGGTGACGAGTGGACTGTACCAGTTACTATTTTTTTACACCGGACACTGATTTAATGGAGAATCGAACTATTCGAGTCGAGATGAAACAACGAATTCCAATGCAGGATTGTCAAAACGAATTTTGTGCTACGCAAACTGATTGATAGAGTACATTGTTTCATGTTTTTTATGGATTTTTTATGACAAAGGAAACCTACGATTCTAGCAGGTTGTTTTCTATATAGCCTGTTCTTTAGAATCCTACTTTTTGCGTGGGTATCATAACGTAAAGGATATGGATATGGATATATGGATATGGTGAGGATATGTAGAGTTATCTTTTGTTGTCGCGTATTTGTTCTAATCAATTTCTATACCTTTTCTAGACGCAGTGCCTCGGATCACGACTGAAATTTTAGCAGTAAATAAAAAGGCGACTTACATTGGCAAAAAAGCAGACAGTTAATAAGAGTGAAGGGGAATAAGGTTGCCATGCAATAAAGCTTTTAAAGGGACCAACTGTCACTTGTCACAGTGATTAAACGAAGACTGAAAAAAGGAATATGGATGACTATCCAAAATGGGCACGAGTTGATCATTTTCTGCTGAACACTTCGAACTCCTTTGATAAATGAGCCCTTGTTCATCTTACTCCCTTATGTAAGCCTCATATATATAAAAAAAAATATTTTCTCCGGCATTTTTTGCCTTAAAGCTTCCCATTTGATAAATTGGATGCTTAGTATTTTAGACAGAGTTATTAATTTTATTGGGAGCGGCTTAGCTACCTAAGGCGGGCCGATCAAACATAATCGATACATTATATTGCACAACATCACTGATTTCGCAATGTTTTGACCTATAGGGGATAATATTGATGATCGCGCAATGATTGAACAAATGTTTGAGCAAGTTTAATTTTTATTGTAATGTATTTTAACTGCACCGTATAGGTACTGCGCAGATCTTGCTCACGCGAAAATATTAAAGCTTATGGGCCGTCAATGTCATTGCGTGAAAACAATAGATTGTTTGAGTGCAACGGGTTATTCTTTGGGCAAGCCACAATTGCGGCGATAAGTCCCCTCTTTGAGGAGTGGTAGAGAGGCGCCACGGCGCCCTCACCTTCCGCCTGACGCAGGTCCTCACCGGACACAGTTGTTTCGGGAGGTTCCTGTTCAGGATAAAGCGGGAGGAAACGCCAGGGTGTCATGCACTGTGTAGATCGCCCGGAGGACACGGTGGAGCATACGGTGGAGGTCTGCCCGGCGGAGCACGGCGGAGGACGGCGGAGCATGGGCGGAGCACCGCCGCGTCCTCGTGGCGGCGATCGGCGGCGGCGATCTCTCGCGTCCGGTCTGGTCCAGTGCATGGGAGGCCGTCACCTCCTGCGAAGCATTAATGCTCGCGAAGGAGGAGGCGGAGCGCGTGAGGGAGAGGCGATCTCTGCGCCCACACGCCCCTAGTCGCCGCAGGAGACGCCCTGGACGGGAGTCAACAGCCAACTCCCGGCTACCGTAGGCGCGGGCTTGCGGGTACCCAATGACCAACAAATTCCACGCGCGCCTCAAAGAGATGTCAGCACGAACTGACGGGGTCCGCTAGGGCCGATGCCGCCGGGGCTGGGGGTTGTTCGAAAGAGATACCGTGGCCCCTGGCACAGGCAACTGAAGGAACAGGGGTTTAGTCAGTAAAAGTCTGACACGCCCTTCCGCTCAGCCCAGAGCAGGAGAGGTCATTTGATGATTTCCCACCCAAAAAAAAGGGGTTATTCTTTCATATTGCGCAATTTTTTTTTAATAAATATATTATTGTTATTATTATTATTATTATTATTAAAGTAAATATTGCGCAAAATTGTAGGTGTATAGGGGCCGCCTTAAACGTGATTAGAAATTTCAATAAGTATAAAATATTGGTTTTTGTTTTACCTACGCTCGACGTCCAATTTATTTTTATTTCGCGCGATTCCTTTATGCTTGGAATTAGGTCACGGTAGAGATATAATCAGGAGCAAACTGATAAGAGAAATAGAAATAAATAAACGTGAAGGTAAAGAAAGTAATTAAGGAAAAAAACTTAAAGTCTTCCACACAAAGGATTGCTGCTAGTGAAGGGATTAAGACTAATCTTGGCCTTCGTTGGCGTACTGTAAAGTTGGTAAAAAGTACTGGGTTTTAAGAACTAAGAGAATTACTGATTTTTTTGTGTTTTCGGAATAGCTATACCATTTAATCTAAAAACTCTACAAGGGTTACAAGGGGTATAGGTATTTCTAATAAAAAGTGATCTTATGCCTTGATATTATTTATTCATCATTTTACTACACTTTACAGATGTTTGACTCAGATATACTTTTAAACTACTAACTATAGTTTAAAGAATCGGTTTATTTCGAGTAGTCATACATTTGTGTGCAGTCACATGTTGACTAACATATGTACAAACATACATAAAGTCACGCCTTATTCCCAAGGCAGAAACTACAGAACGCCTCGTAGGTACTACCTGCTGCACATACTTACTCCTTTTGCCTCGTTTATGTTCATACATCAGAGGGGCAATTCTCGTAATTTTAAGAACGTTCACAGTCTGATCTCAGTCTCAATCTGTCAAAAATACTTCTAATTTTCCCTACATTTTGAAGAGTTTTTGACATTTGTTTGTCACCGAGATGAGGCTGCGACTAGATTTTGAACGTTTTAAATTACGAGAATTGGCCTTCTGGTCATACACGCACGCCATTTGCGAGCACTACGCACCTGACCTTTCTGAGGAACATCACTAATAATTTGAAATAAATATTCCATCTAGTTCTACAGTTTATGTGACGGTGCAGCAAGTGTCACCGTTTAGTTTTGTTACGAAGTTACTGGTGTCACCGAAAAGGTCGAATAAGAGTGACGCTGGAGAGTGACAGTCACCAGGACTGTCACTCTAGCAGAGTGTCGCATCGTCGTCGCATCGATGCTTGCGTGGCGGCTGTCTACCGATGACAGATGATGTGAGGGGAGCCACAGCTGTCGTTCCACGTCGAGGACAAATTGCTATATTTCGGTACAATCTTGTCACTTCTGGTAAAGGCTATCCTGCGACATTATATGTATGACTATTTGGAATCCACTAAATCTAGGGTGGTAGGTAATATGTGGAGGATGCCACATATCTTCGAATATTTGGTTCTAGGTTGGTTTTTAGTTCTCGCAATGTGCCTGCTTGTTGGATTATGGCCTACGGGCTCCCAGAAAGATAGGCCTGAGTCCCAGCAGTGGGAAGATTATAGGCTGATTATGTAATATGTACTAAAATATTATTTACAAATTTCACGAAACACCCAATTTCTTACGTTACCTACTTCGATTGTAGGTAAAAGTTTCTTTGGAGCTAACCAAATTTTGTTCCGATTAAATTGGGAGCGCTATGTGAGACAGTTCCAGATTTCCCCCGAGAATGTTTGCGCTTCATTGCTTAGTGCCAACAGATTGTTGTGCTTTATTTTTAGTTTCCAGGCACTTTGGCTACCGTTAGAGCACATTTGTAGGAAGTAGAGGTGCCTTTTTAAACTAGAAATGGTTATTTGGACTAGTGGTAGTGGGGTAATATATGGTATTAGAAACCACTTTTTTTTGTGGATGGGAAATCATCAAATGACCCCTCCCGCTCTGGGTGGAGCGGAAGGGAGTGTCAGACTCTTACTGACTAAAACCCACCCGTGTTCCTTCCTTAGCCCTTTCTGTTCCAGGGCAGCGGTAACCCTTTCGGACGATCCCGCTACCCTGGCAGGCATCGGCCCTATCGGGCCCTGTCATCTGCTGACATCTCTTTGAGGCGCGCGTGGAACACAACGCGCCGTCCGGCATGGGCCTGGTCCTGATCGGACGGTGAGTTACCCAATTAGAAACCACTTACGTTTGAAAAAAAGAGCTAAATCCGGACCAGGGTGCCTAAAAAGGCCACTTTAAGCAATACCTCTAAAAGGTATTCATTTCCTGAATTCCCAGCAGATCATTAGCAATTCTTCTAATTTTCGTTACACATAATAGTTTAATCACCTACAATTAATAGATATCATATCAATCATACTTATTTGGTGTACATCGGTGGACCATTTTACGAATTTCCATACAATACTGTCAAACAGGTAGGTAAATTGCGTGATACGAATTTCACACAGATCATATTATGAATTGTCAGTTTGTGACCATTTTACGATTTTTAATATGATTCATATTGTTATCCTATTAAGATGCCTGCCAAAGTGGCCTTTTTAGGCTCCCTTCTCTTAAATATAATTATGTGTTTTTAGGTAATTTTGTTACTTATTATTATTTAACCACCAGACCTACATACCCAATAACACAAAAACTTATTTTTTGAGTTATTTTGTCAATATGTAAAAAAAGACTAATTATTAGTCTTTTTTTACATATTGCCTACTCTAAGTCCTACGAACTCTTTTCCTAGTAAGGTCTTAAGCACGAGATAGATATACCTATAGCGAAGCTATTTACCTACATAGGTAATATTCCACGACGCGCAGGTATTAAAAGTGCACGTAAAATTATACTTATTACTTTTTATAGGTCATGAAATAAACCCTCACCATAATTTTATATTAAAGTAAGGCTGTTTATACACCATAACTTTATTACAGATTTTTTTATATGCTTTACTGATTGAAATGTATGTACCATACGCTAGCTTTACGTGGGCGTGTGTCAGTTTGTATGCATCGTCAATATGTCGATAGTAACTCAGACACGGCTTAGCGCTGTTTAAAATTTTATATCCGATCTCCTGTGATGAATATTCAGTTTCAACTTAAAAATGATGTAAAAAATATTTTTAATATCTTTATATTCCTGATTACAATTATTTTTTATTGGGAACGTAAAAAAAAACAGTATATCTCGTGCCGTTTGGAAAATGAAATATTGCGTGCAGAGTACCTACTCTTGACAATAATTCAACATTTGCAGGTACAAATATGAAACAATGTGAAGTATTTTTTTCTGACACTATTTTAAATTCGAGCTGTATGCACACCCACGAGTATGGAAATAAAATTGACTGTATCCCCTCATAAAAGAGGACTGTTATGTTAACTCAAAACGTTGCAAGTTTATAAGGTAGTAAAGAGTGTTCGAAAAAGAGGGAATTCCCACAAGCTGCCGCTGATAGATGACAGGCAATTCCCTTGTTCCCTCAGCAGTAGATATCCGAACCTTCCTTTCCACAGATTGTATTGACTGCAATATTCTTCAGACGGGTTGACGTCAAATAGATTACGAGAAAAACTGTGCGAAAGAACTTCAAAACTTCGCCCCTTATCGAAAAATGATCAAAGACGGACCCGAAATTGTGTTACTTTTAAGCCGCTAAAACTTTTTAAAGACTTCGTTACTTTGGCCCCTTGATAATCTATCAAAATTTTTCTTCAGAGTATTTTATAATACGACTTTCTGAAGTTTTAAAAAAGGGAAACAGAAGCGCAATTGTGACGGTTAAATAAACACGGAAAATAATGGAGGACACAATTTGTGTTCATATTACGGTGTATAAAAGATCTGTGCAATTTTATCACAGTCACATTTAATACTCAGCATATTTCACGTCGCTGCAGCGGACATCATTATGAGCGGTACCTGTGTAAGACACGGGCGTTGTTATTTGTTTTCAGATCCGTTCACAAAGTCCGTAGAGCGGGAAGCTCAAAGGACGGATTTCCACATTTAGTGCACCATTGCGGTATCCCGTCGGTGTCGTGGCCGAAAGTTATTGTGAAAAAAAAGCGATGTACAACAAAAAGAAGGGGGAACACGGCGTGTGTCCCGCGGTAGATTCTGTGAACAAGGCAGAGGCGGCGTGTCACGAATGTTTGACCAACAAACAAAAACTGCTCGTTATACGAAATTACGGAGTATCAAACAAAGTGGAGAGTTGCGAATGAATTGCACGCTAAAATAATTCTGATATTGGATTCTGTGCTGCCCGGTGTTAAATATTCGCTATAAATCAAGCCTGGAATACGTAATTGAATGACTGTGGTAGGTAATACATTAATAAATCTAGGTCTCTGATTTTCGTAAAGCCACTTTTTCGTATTGGTATATGTTAATAAATAAATCCCTGGACATTTCACACAGCACCATTTGTCCCAAGCTAAGCAACCTAATGCTTGTGTTATGGTAACAAGATGGCTGATAAACTACATATAAACATTTTTTTTTTTTTTTTTGTAAATACATATTATAGATAGAAAAACACCCAGACTCGGAACAAATACATGTAGGTCATACAAATATTTGTTCCGTGCGGGAATCGAACCCGCGACACGCAGCGCAGCAGTCAATCGCTTAACCACTGCGCCAACTGTGCCGTCGAATAATTAATGCAATAAATCAGTCGTGTAGGTATCTATTTACAATATTTAATAAGCTTGGATTAAAAGTATAACGGGAAACATCATTTCATCACTCTCCGACCCTTATCCCAATTTATCGTATCTTTGGTTTTCCCCTACTCTTATAGCCAAGTGGACATTTATAGTCAAAACTTTTCTCACATGCCCGTATACTATGATAACCCATTTCCACACAACTTTTCAGTTTACCGGTGCCACTTCCAGACTTCCTCTTAAGTTACTTAAGGGGAAACATACTAAATTAAATTGTTATGAAACAAATAGCAGAATACATAATTATAGTACAAAAAATTTAGCTTACAGAAATTACAGTACGTACTAATCTACTTAACTTTACCAATTAAAGTTTACAATAATCCTACCAGTTTACAATCTACTCGATATTGGCTTACAATACTCTCTACACAAAATTACAAACGAAAACCAACCAAGTAACAACAGTAGAACCTACTCCATTCGAACTGAATAATCGATTTATACTCGTAGAATAGTATCGTAATAACCAGGCACTATTCTGGGAACAAATTCAATAAAGTTTACGGAAAATGCAGCTTTTTGCTGAAACGCTGTAAGGTACTACAGAACGAATTGTGAAGGCGACGGCACGGGCGGCACGCCGATTATTACATAGGAACACTCTGTTTATTTAGGTATCTTAAGTTTGTGCTTTTTATTTCTTTTTGGCTAAAAGGCATTCGAATATTTCATTTGTTTATTTTGTGGCACTGAACAAACAAATAAACAATACGTTATTACGGGTTCTTGTGCTTGTTCTATGTAATATGGTAAGAATACAGTAAATACAGTAGCCGCAAGTCAGTGGTCCTTGACCCGGCCTAGTGTAGTACGGAGTTTCAATAAAATGAGAGGTCAGCTGATAAATGGGGTGAATAGGGATGCAGGAGTGAATAGGGATAAAACGATGAAATAATATAATTTGTTGCCAACAAGGGCACGTAATCGTTCATTATAATACAGTAAACACAGTCCTTTTTGGCAACAAACTCATTCATCCCCATTCACCTCGGTTGACGGTACTAGTTTTGTTAGATAAGATAAGATAATTTATTTGCATAAAGCATGGTATACATAGGCGCTATTATAGCATGAGATCATACATGTTTTGCTTAAAAATTGAAGCATGCAAATTTCAACAAATAAACAAATTTGAATTTACAAACATTATAATTTATGTTCAAAAAAATTCTTAATATTATGGAAATTATTTTCATTTAGCAATTTATATAGGTAATTTAATTTTGAATAACCTGCTATTTAATATTTTGAATTCATTAGGTAATTTATTATAAACACGTACACACATAGCCAGACAGCTTTTATCATATTTTGCTAACTTAAGGAGCTCATCTAGTACAAGTCTGTATTGATCACGGCGACTTCGAGAACTTATTTCCTCTGCTGTTTTGAACAATTCTTTATATTTCCTAACAAACATGCAAGCTTCATACAAATATAATGAAGGTAACGGTAGCAAAGCAAGCCTTTTAAATATTGGTTGACATGATTCATCAGATGGAATCCCGTATATGGCTCGTAAACATTTTTTTTGGGCGACAACTGCTCTATTTGTGGTCAGCACTATTTCCCCACATAATCCATATCGTGACGAGGACTCAACATATGCACGGTATGACATCACAGACCACGGTTTTACCAGTAAGGTGTGGCCTACACGGTACAATAGTTTACTATTTTTCTAAAAATCATATTATACAATATTGTCACAGACCTACATGGGCACTTATGAAACACCAGAAGCTAGGTGCACGATTCCAATTGATCGCTTCCTATGGAGAAGAGACAACACAAAACTCAACGTTAACTCTTTTGAAAATAATTTTGCAATGTTTTCAAATTACAGTAAGTAGTTAATAGGTATGGAAGGACTTTGTAGGCCTGTCAACAAGTACCAGGTAATTAACAAAATAGGTAACAGGCAACAAATGAAAACATCTGTAAGACTACATTTATCACAAACCAGCAAGTAGCGGTAACCCTTAATTTTCCCCCCAAAGTACCTATTGTACCACCGCTGCTGAGAGCCTCTTCAAAGTTACGTCGCTCTCAAATTGTCAATGCTTCATGATTAATTAATTAATTGCAAAAACAAAACGTGTTATCTCGACATTGTTTTAAATTACCATTTGAAGAACAATAATTGTTGTTTGTGACTAAAGAACTCGTATTACAGTTCAATTTATTCCTTATTTTATTCAAGTTAGGGCTGATTTTTCTATCGCCAGATAACTTTTATTCGAGGAATAAAATTGACGTTTGACAGTTTTTGTATGAAATAATTGTCAAAATTTCAAAATTATTCCTCGAATAAAGTTATCAGAAGATTGAAAAATCAGCTCGAAGTTAATTCTTTGAATTCGTTAGTCATGCATCAAGTTCTTATATATTATTCTAAGCGCTTGCCCGAGGCTTCGCCCGCCTCGAAGACGGAAATTATCCCATGGGAACATACTACCTCTAAAAGGTATCCTAAGAACTAACCCAGGTCTATCCGTGTGCCAAATGTCGTCGAAATCCGTTCAGCCGTTAAGGCATAAAAAGGTTGCAGACAGATAGACAGACAAAGTTACTTTTGCATATTTTGTAATATTAGACCATTATAAATGTTTGGATTTATATAAGTACTAGCAGCGTCCCGTGGTTTCACCCGCATAAGAGTCGATCCTGTGGGAATTTCGGGACAAAAAGTATGTAAGTAGTATAATGTGTTATTCTGATGAATAACCTATATTACTTTACAGTTTCATTAAATCCGTTCAGTAGTTATTACGTGAAAGAGTAACAAACATCCATCCTCACCAACTTTCGCGTTTATAATATTATTAGTAGGATAGGACGGAGTATGAATTTTATTGAACATTTAATTAGTTTCTCATGCATCGAGAGCCTTCCCATTAATAATATTTTGGAGTCGTCTTTCAATTTAACAAGATGCAACCAAATCTGAATACCAATATTTTAAGTGGCACTCCATACTGTTGAGTGCCAATAACTTTAAGAGGAGTAAAGATGATGAAAGACTATGTTTCACTCTAATAAGTATGAGCCTAAATGGTAAATATTGAATTAATAAAATTGTAACTTATAAAACAACCTGAGAACGTCAAGGCTCCTTCCAAGTGCTTAGTTAATTAGTTTTCCTGAAAATTATCAAAGATCGGCAGACTGGGGAAGCGCCTACCTGAAACTTGCTTTGATGAACGAATGAATTTATAAACTTAGCTTGTTTAGCCTCAGTTCAACATTAGCTAGACATTCTATCTTAGCAGAACTACATCCTAGGATTTACTTTATTGTAGCATTAAATCGGATGTAGGTCAACACAGCAAAAGTTATCAAAACAGATAAATAATCTGTGTTTTCTCACACAAACTGTAGAAATTAATTGACAGAAAATAATAATAACATGAAATCGTTGGATATTTCCAATTTTTTTTTTTTTTATAACTTTGCCCCGCTCTAGGAATTTCTCCTGTATCGTGGGTGCGTTTACGAATATTTAAACTCACATATACAAACAGCAGCACTACATTAATACGGAAACAATATTAAAGGGTTTATTGATAAGCAAATTGACTACCAACTTAAATTGTCCGTATATTCGAATCAAAACTGTCATTCTAATTGACAGTTATATGAAATGGCTAAGTATTATACGGCAAATTGTCGTAGTGTGTCAATATGATAAACAGTTCATTTCCCTGACTGTACAAGAGCTAGGCAGTATTTGTTTTTTAATGTGTATTGTATTTCAATCCACTTGATCAGTACGATCAACTGTGGCATCTTTACTTTCCATGAGCAACTTTACTCATGAGTAGGTACTGTACTTTGTCCGCGTGAAATTTCTGGCTCTCCCGACGCATCGCATCGCCTCCCCGCGCAATGACTTCGTTCTTGTTTAGCGTTCTTTCTTACCTTTTTTAATGTTGCCGTTTTCCTAAGATTTCTACCGTGATGTTAAAGAGCCTATAGACTTCCTCTAGAATTGGTCTAGTAAATGCAAGAATATTTTTTCGGTGATGACCGCGTTTAAACAAACAAAACAATAAAATATGCAGCTTTTTTATTTTTATATAGTTTTTCTACTTTTCTATCGCTTTGATATTATTTTTTTTATTTTTATTTGTTTTTTTTTTCCTACTAACACTAGTTTTTCATAAGTTTTACTCTACTAAAATTCTATGGATTTCTAAAAGTCTGAATTAAAAAGTTTTTAGTTTATTTTTATTTTTTTATTTTATTATTAAATGACGGGAACAGATTTTTAGAAAGCTACAGATATTTAAGTACAGTCCTCATGGATACACTTGCTCGTGGAAAGTAAAGACACCACTGTTGACCGTACCGAACGTGTTTTAATTAAAGCTTAAGCACAAATGTAACCCTGCCCTACATACACCCCTAGGAATCTGTTCAAACGTGTTTCATTTCACTAATTAAAACACACTTTTTTGTCTTACTCCAGTTGATTAATCAAGTGCACTGTAGAGGAATCTGTCCGTAAATGATCAAACGTGATTCCTACGATGCCTCTCATCTCAGTCCTTAATGTGACTGAAATTAATTGGTTTGTGCGTCACCATCTCATTATATCATTTGGTTTGTGCACCAGAACCAATTAGCGAGAGTGGTTCAGTGGGAGGAGCATGACAGGTACAGATGATGAATAATCATGATTTTGAAGATTTTGTGTCACCGTCTTATTAATATTAATAGTGACGTACAAGTACCTATTGGTATTTTTCTGTGGTTCTTCGTATTATTTAAATCGTTAGTATTATTTGTTTTTCTCTAATAGTGGTTGCCCTTGCATATCTGCATATGCAGGTACTTAATTCATTAGTTAACTAGCTGCGCCCTGCGGCTTCACCCGCATAAGTTTCGACCCCGTGCGAATATCGGGATAAAAAGTATCCTATGTGTTAATCCTGGTTATAACCTATCTGTGTGCCAAATTTCAACCAAATCCGTTCAGTAGTTTTGGCGTGAAAGAGTAACAAACATTCATTCATCCATTCATCCATACCGTAAAATGGGGTGAATAGGGATGCAGGTGGATTTTAACGTTGAAATAATATGGTTTGTTGCCAGAAAAGACTCTAATGTGTTTACTGTTTTTTAATTAAAGATTAAGTGTCCTTGTTAGCAACAAACTATATTATTTATCCATTTTAAAGTTTCGTCCCGATTCACCCGTGCATCCCAATTCACCCCTATTTACCGTTACAAACTTTCGTGTTTATAATATTAGTAGGATAGTAGGATTTAATGCTTTACTTAGGACGAATTTCACCAAGCTTTTATACGAAGAAAAGTCTTATCCTGAGAATACATTTTAAACTTTTGTCAGTTTTTCATACTAGAACTGTCAGACGACAATTCTATTCCACGAATAAAAGATATCTGACTTTGGCAAAATGAGCCCTTCAAAACTTGTATAACAATACTCTATTGCTACTGCGGAGGAGTGTAAATGGCTTGTCCTGAATTACCTCACTATTATTTTTGTATTGTTAGCTGTAAGCCACCTAAACAATAAAATAATATAAAATAAAATTAGAATACATATTTTTGTTTGGATAGGTTTTTTACTGCTTTTGTTTTCAATCTTGTAGTTCTTTGTACAGAATCATAGTGAACTCGGAAAATAAACCACAAAAAACAGTTTTCAATATTGGACAATATAAAATATTAGAGCAGAAACCAATGTCGACAATTGTCAAGTTTTCACAAAAAACTTCATTTCATCGCTGAAAATTCTTTCTTATTTTTTCTGTGGCAGCAACGAATTTTGCATGATTGGATAGATGTATAAAAAATGTCTCGAAGATTTGTTGAGCATCCCTCATCTTTTGGTCAGACCCACAATCTACCTTCTTCCATTCATTTGAATGTTTATTGGAGAATTTACATCTAGCTGATACTGGACCGTGTTTGGATGGAAACATTGGAACGTTGGTCTAGTGGTCGGAAGCGCGACTACTCAACGTGGATTCCTGGGTTCGATTTTGAAGTTGGGCAAAGTATTTTTAAACTTTTCCATCTGGACTTCACCAGTAGATTGCCCATACCTTAGATTTGGCAATGGCCATAAACTGAACGCCTCATAACATGGAACTTAAACATAACTCGCCCCCTATTAAATGAGACTTAGACATAACTGGTGAAATATGGGTGTATACTGTAGGCACACCTCTGCCTACCCCAAGGAATACAGGCATGATGTTATGTTGTGTTATGTGTTTTAAACATAACTGTCAAAACGTGAGAAAACCTATCATACACCTCTAGCTAACCCATTGGGAAATACTAGTGTGATGTTATGTAAATTTAAACGTTCACCGATCCATGTACCGTGAATGTACCTGCTAATTAAATTATGACGTAGACTACACGTGTAATTGATAATAATGACTGTTTGCACGATCAGTGTGCACTCAGCTTTATCCGCTGAGTTATAGTTGACAGGGTATTAACGTTACATAATCACTTCGGGAGAGAGCAGTGGTGCCCAGTGGAATCGGCCCCGACCTACGTGTTGTGGTCGTGAGTTCGAACCCAGGCAGGCATTTTACTTTGTGTATTCATTTCATCACTACTGCTCTCAAAACGGTGAAGGAAAACATCGTAAGGAAACCATCATGACTTGGAACCAAAAATTCGAAGAAATGTAACATCCACCAACCCACACTGGGCCCGCGTGTTGGATTATGGCCCACTCCCTATAATAGAGAGGAGGCTTGTGTCCCAGCAGTGGGAACAAATAAGAGTGATTATGCTGATCACTTCGGGATATTATGGGCCAACAAACATGTTTGTACAGACGCTAGCATATTAATCTCCCCGAAACTGTCAAATTTTTCCCAATCAATCTTGAACCGAATGCTTTAGCGATAAAGTTGAAAATCTATTAAATAAATTTGACAGATTGTAGTAGCTTGATGTGCTGGCATCTGTACTAAGATGGCGCTCTGAGGTAAATGTAGGTACTGATATGAACTTCTCGAAATCAATCCCGAGATTGAGTTTTGGGGAAGGTAGGGTCGTAATAACGAACCCGCGATATATATGGTACCTTTCATGTAAACTTTGATCAGGGGATAGAATGAGTGTCTCCACATCTGACCTATTTAATATTTATATGGAAGTGTGAGTGAAATATGTACCTATTTATTCATGAAACCTTTAATTTGAAAGGGAAAACGATAAGGTTTATTTTGTAAGTGGTGTAGTATCAGGTGTAAGTGTAATCACGAACATTATTTTGTTTTAATATCACGGAGTCCTTATAAGAAAGAAAGAAAGAATAACGTTTATTTGGACACAGCTTGTGAAACACAAAATACAAATAACAAAATCTAAAAGTGAAAATAATGTTAGTGTCCAGCAATAGTGTCTACAATAGTGTGTGTGTGTGTGTATCCCCACAGCTGCGCCAAGAATGAGCCATCGCAAGTGGTGATGATGATCAAATACGTTTGGTGCACTCTGTAAAACAGTAGTTGTATCAACGTAGCGGACTGGCCAACCTTTGTATCATAGTATGACCTTTATTTTTAAAGCAACATAGCTTTATATTCCCACCCTTTCTGCTTTCCTTTGTAGCTTACTCTTTTTGTGCCTCGGAAATGTAAAAACTGTTTAGTAAAGGCTTGGGTATAATTTATAACAACAACTAGGACCGCCATATTGTTGGGATTTATGCGGATTGTCCAGATGTTTCAGGTGACGTACAGTTTCCCGACCGCGAACAAAATGTCCCAATAAATAAATTTAACAAGTGGAGGCTACAACCTTTTTTGCGTCATTGGTCACGCCCCGGCCGATTTAGATCCTTGTTTTGGGCTTGTATTTGTTCAGATAAATGTTTAGGAATCCAGATAGCAACGATTTTAATTTAAAATGTTTTGATGCAAAACACGTAATCACACAAGTATATTATGAGTAATTCAATTACGTGTTTTGGGTAGGTACTTAGTTACGTACGTCTAAAGTGACTTTCGTCAAATACCTAAATGCATTTACTGACGCCTAAAGGCGTTTGAGTCAAGCCCTATGACTACCATTGTATATCATCATCATTAGCAGCCTTGGTCCACCCAGTCCTCCTCCCTTTTGTGCCATAGTACATTTCAGTCTAAAACACAACTAATCAGCAACCAGGAATTAATTACCATTAAAATAAAGTTGATATTTATTTAACTTGAAATAACTTAATTTTTTTGAAACATAAAAATAAAATTTGAATATACCTACAAATATTAAAAAAAGGTAAGGACATTAATCTTTTCTACTATTAAAGCTTAAAGCCTGTAATACCCAAAAAAAACATTTTTACGAGACAAAATGGGAACGCCAGTCAGCTCGAAAAGTTCAGCCTTTCAGTACATACCCAATTTGGCTGATGGGTGTCCGTTTGACCGAAACGTAAGTCCTTAATAAGGGATGGTCGGGTGAAGGGTCCCACTATCCGGCCCCATATCGCTGACGGAGCGAAATGTTATGAGTTTGGTCGAATCGTAAGCTACCACTCCAAGAAACAAATTGTGATCAAATGACTGGGAAACACGCTTGCTAAAAGTAAAAGAATTGAACTGGAAAAGTATTTTTAATGGTTACATTATAGATGCTTTATTGGTTCGGATATCTAATCTAAATAATGTTTTCTATGGGTACTGGTGATAAATACTTTGTGCTGCGATAGGGCATTAATAAGCTTGTATTATCATTATTGTTTTGTGTGTCAGTGGCTTTTCTTAAACTTTTCTGGCATAGCATTCTGTCTGTGTCCCAGGCTACACTAGATTAGGCTTACCTAATCAGCCTATAGTGTAGCCTGGGACACAGAGAGAAGCTAATATCCACACACAACATTTACCTCAGAGCTGAGCAGAGCAGATTAGCATAATCAGCATATTATGTTCCCACTGCTGGGACACAGGCCTCCTCTCGGTGAAATTGAGCCGTAATCCACCACGCGGGCCCAGCGTGGGTTCGTAAGTAGTTGTCACATGTCTTCGAATTTTCGGTTCTATGATATGCCGGTTTCCTCACGATGTTTTCCTTCACCGTTTTGAGAGCAGTGGTGATGAAATAATTTACACAAAGTACCTGTCTGGGTTCAAATCTACGATCTACAACTCCGAAGTCACGGCCGTCACAACTGGGCCACCAGTGTCCTTTTCTAGCAATTTATTTAAATTAAATATGAAAATAAAAAACTAAATTCATTCATAAATCATAACCCCAAAGCTGAGTCCTCTAAATTGTAGTAAAGAGGGAGGAAATTGTCTAATCACGCTAAGTACAATTAACGACAGAGGCTTAATTTTTTCCAAACTTCTAAAAATGAATATTTCACACAAATGGAAGAATTCTCAGTCTTTTTATAATTGGGCATCATAAAAGAGTCAAGTTTGATTTATACGGATAAAAATATTACCAAGGGACTTTAAAAGGTTAGATTTAGGAGATAAAACGATCTGAATCTGAATTGATTTTGCGAAAGTTAGGAAAAAGTCGCTTTGTTCAAAGTGAATCTGATTTTCATTTTGAATAAAGCTATGCTAAGCGTTCGTAAATTGCTGATAAGAAATGGATCTGTTTGGATTCGACTATGGCATTCGTAGAACAGTTGATTAAAGATAATATAGTAGCTACTATTTTGCTAAAGTATCTTTGCAAATTGCGTAGAAAGATTGAGATTTAGAGGTACGTTTTATAAATACATATTTGTGATAATGATGATAAAATCATCATTACAGAGACAGAAGACGCTGGGATAGCTAATGCCAAAATAAATTATTTATACGACACTGAGATAGCCAATACCAAATTAAATTGTACTAATATACTCGTACCGTTTGACCATTTTCAATTTACCATGTAAATATGCTTTAAAAAAAATATAATTTAATCCACCGCCATCCATTCAAACGCGTTCCTTTACAATTTAGTTTCAGTGAGCCGTGAAGGACGTGACTCGAAACATTTTCAAGAAAAGTATATAAAACGCGTCATACATTCTCCATTAATATTATGATTCTAAATCAGTGTACCTACGGTATGATTGATTTTTAACAGGCGCCGCATTTTATATATGAGTCAGTAATCGTTCAAGAGCGGGCCCTGGACTGTGGGCACTTTTCAAGGCAACCGGCTATTTTTATATGCGGACACACGTGCCCTGCCAGATGCAACAGAACACATAAATATAATATAGCTCTGTATGAAGTATATACTAACACTATTATAATTTAATCATTTTTTCGTTACTGCGGATTATATTAGGACGTATTAAATACAAAGTCAAATTAAATTAGCTAGCGAAACTCCGCAGACGTGATGGGTATTGATATCTTAACATGATAAAACAAAATTAATTTGATGACTTCTTTTGTGGAGGAATCGTCCTTAGTTAGTGTAGTGACTTGTAACATCAGTTTAATTTTTTTTTGTGTACCTATACTTCAGAGAAATATCGCTATCTAAGAACGATAAAACCTAAGAAAACCGATTTTCTCAACTCATACTTCAAGACCCAGCGGAAAAAAAAACAAAAATGTTATATTTTTATTCCATCGTGTTTAGATATTGATATTCATCAGGTCTGCAGAGTTTCGCTAGCTTATTAAATTTGACCTTTTATATTTGGTTTACAAAATGAGACTATGGGAAGTGGTCTATGGATCAACAGTGATACGATATCGATATTTGTTTAGGGATACCGTATCTTTAGCCATACGTAAAAGGGCATCAAAATCTGACCCGACAATTTTCAGGGCACTGTCCTAAGAATGATTTCCTGTAGCTGTGAAGGTATCTCAATTGATCCATTCTTTACTTTTCCCCATCCCCCTTTACATCATGCGTAAGCAAAATTATTTATTTATAAATGTTGATTAAAGTTAAGAGACGTTTAAATGTCAATAATGTGTGTCTCATAAATCATAAATAATCATTATATAAATAGATGGGGATTATGTGCAGTTTTAGTGCTAAAATAAACAGATTTAGGTACATATAAAGGCTTGCTTATTGGGTACGTGTTAACTATTTACGTCATAAATATTCAAAATGAAATAGACAATGCAGTTTAGAATAATTGAACAATTATTATTTTCTCATACAATCCCCTTTATTCATAAACGTTGCTTAAAGTTAAGCAGTGATTAGCGACTGTTTAACCATACATTTTTGACGTTTAAACGTTACTTAACTTTAGTCATCGTTTATGAATAAACCCCAATAATTATACAGTACTTGATTTATCACAGTATAAAATCAAAATTGAAATGGCCATGGATATTGCAATAACTTACCTAAATTTGAATCGCGACATATTCGCCAAAAATGTAAACAAATATGAGTTTGTGGAAAAATTACTTTAATTCCTACACAATAGGTTAATAAGTATATAAACAAGTAAAGTTAATAAGTATATAAATAAGTAAATAAGTTCAGTTTACGCTACAACTTCAAACATTTTTTCAATAGTGCTAGTCACTCAGAAATCCACATAATTACCAGAATAATAAAGTTGATATTTGTTTAACTTGAAGTAACGTCAATTTGAAACAAAAAATTTTTAATTTACCTTTGTGTCGGTAATATCTACTTACATTCATGGCTTCGTCTCATTGCTACTAAGCAATCAATCTGCCTAGTTTTCCCAACTATGTTGAGGTCGGCTTTCTACCGGATGCAGCTGAATACCAGTACTTTACATGGAGCGACTGCCTATCAGACTTCCACAATCCAGGGGGTCTACTCCGAAGTGTAAATGCGAATGTTCGGATCGGACCGACACATGGCCGAACCGAATATTATTGAAAAATGCGAAAAAAGTTCGGATCGGCTCAGTTGGGTCGGGACCATAGTCAATATTCGAATGAGTATAGGAGTGTAGGATCAGGACCGACCGAACCATATAGTAACTTCGTAGCGGGAAACGGCCGAACATTTGGCCGATACTACTTCGGAGTAGTGTTATTGGGTAACACGATGCCCCGATGGTAAAAATGGTTATCAGACTTTTTTGGGCTTCCAACCTGACTATCCATAACGACAGTCAAAGATCTACGAATGGCTTAAACAACGTACTTTCCGAGGCACAGAGCCGTCTCGATATGTAATGGATGGTCACCCATCCACGAATCAACCGCGGCAAGCGTAGCTTAACCTTCGATCGACTCGTGCGGCTGTTATCATTGAGCCACGAACCCCTCTTTGCTACTAAGTACCCAGGAATATCTAATTCAACAAATCTATACCAACTAAGTTATAAATAGGGATCTACATTTTCGAAATGGTAGAGTAAAATCATATCTAAAACTATTCAGGCTGCGTATAAAGCAATCGTCGTATTTACCTAGACGTATAAATTAATAGAAGCTGAATATTGAAGCATGAATTTAACTGAAATAGCTGCCATCTAGTCTTTGTCGGGGCTTGTTATTAGTTCTGTCTTACTTGAAGACTTTATGCTAATATTGTGTAGATGGGTAGGTTATCAAATTGACTCATCATTCTCCTGCCCTTATCCCAAATTATTTGGGGTCGGCGCAACATATCTATTAGCCGCCGTCTCGACAGTCACCCCCTTTCTAACCATATCATCATTCACACAATCCATCCATCGTTTCTTTGGTCGTCCCCTACTCTCATAGCCATCGACATTCATACTCAAAACTTTCCTCACGACATTTTCCTCATTCCTCCGTAATACATGCCCATACCATGACAACCGGTTTCCACACAACTTTTCAATTACCGGTGCCACTTTCAAACTTCCTCTTATATACTCATTTCTTATTCTATCCATTCGTGTAACACCACACATCCCTCTCAGCATTCTCATCTCAGCTGCATGCAATTGCCTTTCATTCATCCCTTTTGTGGCCCAACATTCTGATCCATACAAGACAGGTTATCAAATTGACTATCAACTTAAATTGTCCATATATTCAAATCAGTAGTGTCATGCTTTGACAGTAAAATGGCGTCAAAGTCATATTGTTAATTCGCAATTGTACGTAGTGATGTTATGGCATAGTGTGGCAATTATTCCACATAAAACTTAAGTTAGCACCTACCTAATTATTTGAATTGATATCAAATTTCTTAAAGCATAATCAGCCTATAATGTTCCCACTGCTGGGACACATGCCTTCTCTATGGGAAAAGGAGTGGGACATAATCCACCACGTGGGCCCAGTGTGGATTGGCCGACTTCTCAAAGGCAGAAGGTTAATATTAGTCAGCGGATAGTAAAAAGGGACACAAAAAAGTGATTCTAATTGTGTTGAACTAGGATGTTTTAGTTCTACTCCAAAGTAACAAATTCAACTCAAAAACTGCCTCGTATATCCACAGGCGACGAGGTAATATACGGGTATGTACACAAGCTGTCAGCCTCGACTGCCTACATAGTATGTAATATGAAGTATGTTGATTTTCCGACATCTGGGAGATGGCAACGCGATGACGTCACTAGGAGCGTCGGATGCGCTCATCCGAATGTACTGTGACCTTAGGAAATATGTACACGAGTGAAAATTTAACGTCGAATATGTCGAGATGGAAATGAGTTTGCATTTATTTTAAAATATAATTGTTAAGGCAGAGGTGTACCTACCTACACTTCTGGCTTAATAATTATATTTTAATGTGTTGATTTCCTTCATATGGTTTATGGTTTAAGTAAGGGGCGAGCCTGTTGCTATCAGACGGTCACAAATCCAGCCTAACCCTTCCGGGAAAACAGGTGTGATGTTATGTATATAATTGTTAAGTGAGACGGATTGGTTTTAATATATTTATTTAACCTAACACCGTAAAACACCGTCCTTAAGTTTTGACTTGAGCTGAGCTGCACGACGCGACGTCTGACTGCACTGACGGGACAGGTCCATCTGTGTGGTTCTTTCCTCAAAATACCATTTCATACATCTATCTACGTGGTCTTTTCATGATCTGATCTAGATTATGTCTGAACTTTACTTTCTTTTACTTTTACCTCTGAGTTTGTTTCGGCCGTTCTGCTCAGAGTAGTCAAACCGAAAGCGCCGAAATCATCTAGTTTTTAAAATATGATAAAAGTGTTTGTGAATACCTACTTACAGAAATAAAATCATTTATTAAAAAGTCCACACTTATGTACCTACTAAAACACAGAAGATACAATTCCAAAATGGCCACGATTGAAAAAAAGAATTGACGATAAAAGAAGAAGCTGCTTTGCATTTAACGACAACCTCAAAAAGGGTAAAGGTAGCCTTCGTCAACAATTACGAAGAACAGTCTTGAAACATTAACATTAAATACTTAATAAACCCAACTTTACAGAGATAATACAATCCTATTACATTAATCACTCACTTAAAAGGTAAAGTAAAGCCGAGTCAAGAAAGCCGTAAGTTCACAATAAATTAGACGTTTATAATGCTGAGAACCGCAATAAATAGAGCCACCTGTTACTGACTCTCAACTGTTCGGACAATGCTTGATAAGTACTAGCATTTCTGCTTATAGCCGGCATGGGACAGGACAATGAAGCTAGTATTATTTTAGTTCATTTTATAGTTTCACTTGCGACCCGCCCTTGTTCGCATGGTTTTTACGACTTAACAAAAAACATCGAGATTTATTTATTATAGCTTCTGCTCGACTTCGTTCGCGTGGAAGTCGTAAGATACACAATGCCTATACTAAAAAAACAGCCACATTTTAATAAAACTTCCCGTCGCTATTACTTCGTTCCGCTTAGCTGTCTTTCTGGCTTTTTCTTTTTGTTCGGCTCCTATTGGCGTGATATTAATAGCATATATAGCCTTCCTAAAAATAGGCTATAAAATGCAAAAAGTATTTTTCAAATCTTCCTGGTAGTTCCAGAGATTAGCGAGTTCACACAGATAAACAAAAAAAGTCTTTAGCTTTATCATTAGTATATACATAGATAGAAGATTGTATAGTTATATATATAGAAGCAGGATCGTTGTGTTATAAAATAAATTGAACTTTTAATTATATCCGTAACGTGATGCAATAAGGTTCAGCTGAAATCTGACAAGTTTTCTGTATTTCGGTAATTCATACATTTCCTGAAGTGCTAATTTTTGCGCATGGTGAATAATACCTGATACTTGTGAAATAGGTATCATTATGTTAATTGTATCATCATACTTCGGTAATGAAATCAGTCGGATAATTTCATGTTTGAAGGTATGAGGAACAGGGTGTAAAGTTCACTCATCCTCCATAGAAAAGGGAGGATCCTCCGACCAGACGGGTGTTGCGTCTGGCGGGCAACTGTCCAACGATTGTTGTTGGGAAGTTTGTATACCTATATGCTAATTGCGCGGTAAACTTTGCTTGCGAGATGCAGGATTTGCGTGATGTCAGTATGACGCGGCGTTCGCATGTGGCGTTGTAGATACCGCTACACATGATTAGTTGCTCTGCTTCATAGTCATCCCAATATTAGAACGCGGCAATACCAGAATGGCCCATTCAAAGTCAAATCATTTATTTCAAATAGGCACATAAAAGGCACTTTTGAACGTCAAAAATTACAATAAATTGAAAAACACAAACTTTGTTTCAAAATATTCCAAGATACAAAAAGATTTCTACTGTCTCATTTAAAATAAACAGTCTGTTCAAGAGAGTTTCACAACTTGACAGTAAAGACAAATGACTTCAAAATATATCTGTTAACATTCTAATTTGGAAACACCACATTCAACTTATTTCATTAATTTTAAACTTGTTTAATATTTTCCTCCCAAACTCACTCGTATTTTAAATCTCCTCGCGATGAAAGTTCCTCGCTTTATCTTTTCGACAGTCGCCCATAGCATAGTTTGATAACTTTTTATTAAAATAAAACAATATTTGCGTTAAAATTGTGTTATATTATCGCAAACTTTGTCCAGTAAAAGAAAGAAAGAAAAAGCATTTATTGTGACTCGTAGATGAAGATCACAAACTAAACTAAACACAGACAAAAATAAAAAAGTAACAAAATGAAACAGAAAGTCCTATACGAGGCCAAAAGGCTCCTATCTCAGCATGATGCTGCGACATTTAAACATTTTAAGAGTATCATGGAGTTCCTTGCCCATTCTTCTACATAAGAAACTAAGTAGGCATGTACCTTTTGGAAGGGGTAACGAATCAATTCGATTTTCTTGTAAAATTTACGTGGTCTAATAGTATAAGATTTGAATTTGACTTTGAGTATGGTGCAATCATAACAACGCCTTGGATAGGTATATTGCCAGGTTTCACTACCTTTTTTTGGATAAAAATAAAGTTATATAGAATCTATTGAACCCACTTCATCCTTAACATTCCAGTTACCAACAGAACCACTTATAAGACAGAATATAATTTATATCACTAAGGCTTTTTTACCTACACTGCCTGTATATTTAAATTCCATGTTGAATTTAGGTATGTCACTAATATTTTAAATCAGACTGAAGAATTACTGTGTGTTTGTAACAAGAAGTCGCGATGTTTGTCAAGAACAACACGATTCATTTTTCATTTGTACAGTACGCAGAGAAACGACTTGGTACTATGGAGTTATAGATGCTAAATGTGTCAAGCAGGAGATAATGCGATGAGGAAAAAATAATAGTTTGTAACTTCGTAAATTATTTGTTATTACGAACATTTCGTTCCGATACTTAATTAATGATTCTGGAAGATACATACCCTACTTTTAATCTAATTAAGTATTGCTTGCTTAGTAAAATAATTTTTGGTTATCCTACTAATATTATAAATGCGAAAGTTTGTATGTATGGATGTATGGATGTTTGTTACTCTTTCACGCAAAAACTACTGAACAGATTTTGACGAAATTTAGCACACAGATAGTTTATAACCAGGATTAACATATAGGATACTTTTTATCCCGACATTCCCACGGGATCGAAACTTATGCGGGTGAAACCGCGGGGCGCAGCTAGTGTTTTATATATATATTTCAATTGGTCAAAATATCATTCTAAAGTGCACATCGATCGAGTCATCGAGTTGCTTCACAAGTAAAATGTCAGGAAAATTATTTTTTAAGTAAATTGATTACCAACTTAAATATATTTTTATAAAATATATATGTTTATATATTTTAGTATTATGTATTTATTTAAGTATACTTATGTAATTTTTGCATTACCTATATGTGTAGGTATATTTAATATTTTTAGTTTTAGACTTCACATATTCATATTTTTCTCTCCTTGTTCTCACACACTATTGTGTACATTTCTGTTTTACTTCTCCTTTCGCAGGTCTGCTGGAAGAAATTTCTTAAGAAATAAGCCTTTAGTACCTATACCTTTGTACTCTGATAATAATGTCATATCCCTATATATTTTATTGTGTGTTCATAAATAATAAAATTAATAAATAAATTAAATTGTCCGTATATTCAAATACCAGCTGTCATTTTTGACCATTTGTATGAAATGGCCATACTACGGCAAATTGACGTAAGGTACCAATTTGCTTAGAAAAAAAATCCCTGACTATACATAGACAAAAAAAAAACGTGCTGCACCGACACTGCTATTGACATTCACACATCACTTTTATCGCCATCCGTCAAGAAAAGCGGAACGGCCAACCTCGATCCGTATCCGGCCACATTCCGGCACGATAGCCAAAAGTTTATGCATTGAACGGAGTGCATTTCGTAAATCTTTGTACGGCTATCGTTGCATTATTCATTCCCTTATCAATCTCTTTAGCTTAGCTACCGATCACGTGTTGTGCTCAGCGTGACATTTGTATTTGCATTCGAAGACTTTATATTCTGAATACATTTTGTACATTTCATTTGCTTCAAGATTTGGTTGCTAGCGCCTTAGGGCGAAAGCGTAGCCCGCAAAATTCATTTTTTTTAAACGTTTTTTGGTACTTTGCAGGTCAGTTTCTGGAGGCCAATACCCGTAATTAAAAACGTTCAAAATCTAGTCGCAATCTTATCTCAGCGACAATCAATGTCAAAAATTTGACAAAAATGTAAAATTTTTGACATTGTATCTATTATTGATAGATTGAGTTTGAGTCAGAAGGCAATTCTTGTAATTTTAAGAACGTTCACAGTCTGATCTCAGTCTCAATCTGTCAAAAATACTTCTAATTTCCCTACAGTTTGACAAGTTTTTGACATTTGTTTGTCGCCGAGATGAGACTGCGACTAGATTTTGAACGTTTTAAATTATGAGAATTGGCCTTCTGACTTTGAACTTTCTTAGAAATTACGAGAATTGCCCCTCAGATTGTATGTTGATCTAAATATGATTCGCGGCCTACAAATATTTATTTATAGAATTATAATCATAAGAATCATAAATACTCTCAACCTTAGCGCACCCCTTAATGTTGACAGTATAGAATAGATTTAAATGCTGTTGATTTTAATGTTTGCCCATTTTGTGTTTTTGTATGCTTAATAAAATTACACTAACTAAAAATAGACGGTTACCCATGGCAACTGGCTATACCTATTAATAATGAAACGTTGGTAAGTAAGTGATTCTTATCACAAAACGGCATTAATTAAGTCAAATTAAGTTCAAAGCAATAGACTATCTATCGGAGATCTTTTATAACCCAATTAAAATAGCTATTACAAGTGCTGAATGGAAATAAATTCCACTTCCATTACACGAAGTTATGCTATAATAAATATAATTCTACCATATTACCGTATAAAATTGATAGTAGCTTTAATATCGTGTCTATGTAAAGATAAAATTATGATCAAAGGGCGAAGCCTTTTGATGTTCCCGAGAGTTTTCCTTGACTTCCCCTTCCCCTGTGGCATAATTTTGCGTATTACTCATTAATTGCAATAGGGTTTTATGCGTGATCAAGTCGTCAATTACGTGTTTGGGTATAAATAAATTAGATTTTGCCGCCTTGATGGGGATTTCGCAAACATCCCGGAAGACTGTGATTATTTACAGGGAGATATTTCATAACTTATTACCAAAACGAATTGTTGCCCGCGACTTCGACTGTGGATTGTTTGGATAAAAAGTAGCCTTACATAGGCTACTTTACCCAGTACCCAGGCCATGGTTTATCTGTGTACCAAATTTCATCCAAATCCGTTCAGCCATTTTAGCGTGAAAGCGTAACAAATAAAGAAATTCACTTTCTCATTATAATATTTTTTAAGATTAGAATACCAGCGATACGACACTTATTTTTAAATTTCACAGCATGCTGCGAAAGAAACCTTTTGGTCTTATACAGAAATGTCTTTGTTTTCTAATACATAGTTAGGTACTCCTGTTTTTTCTATGTTTGTATGATTGTGTTTATTCTAGTTTGTGAGTGTCCCAATAAATACTATTTCTTTCATTTCAAAAGGTTTTCTCACAAAAATAAAGCAACATGTAAACGGATCTAATTTGTTATCCAGTTCGTGTTTAATGTTTTTGAGCTAAGACTGTGTATTTACACAGGATGTCTTCAGGACAGTAAAATTATTTACGTGTTTTCAACTGCATAATAACTTAGGTACGTTTAGCTACAAAACATATCTTTACGACACGACACGACCACATTTGTCATAACAAAACAGACAACATGTTACAAAAACAAAAGCGGCATCTTAGCGGCTCTTCTAGCAGGTACGAGTATTTATTTATAGTTCTGCGGTATCGGCCTTGGGCCTGGGAAGCTACTTCCATCTGTTCTGTGAAGCAACAAAGCACAGCCCCAAGAGAAACTGTTATTCTGTTGTCAGTACCGAGACGCACTACCTCGACTGAGCAAGTTTATCTAAACTTCGTATTTACAAAGGCTAAACTTTTTAATGGCTGTATAAGTTGTTAGGCAAAGTCGTTCTGGTCATGACTCTGGCGTTTGTCAAAGTTCCAGATAAGGTCGTCTTTTGATATTACGTCACACGCGTCAAGATTATGGTGCGACATTTTAGGCCTCCAGTCTTTGTAAAATATATATAAAAATATCCTATTTAATATTATGATGAGGTAGTATGTAGGGGAAGAAATATTCAATATTTCTGCTCCGATTCCAAAAATTCTTTCACTAATAGGAAGCTACAGTATTGCCGAGTGTATCTTATTACCCTACTATTATTATAAACGCGAAAGTTTGTGACGATGGGTGTTTGTTACTCTTTCACGCAAAGACTACTGACGGGATTTTACAGAAACTGTATAGTAACATAGCTTATACATCAAAATAAAAAAAGGATACTTTTTATCCCGATATTCTCACTAGATCGACACCGCGGTAGGTATTCGTAAATAGTAATTAGTAGTAATTAGTGGATGCGCAAATATTTTCTTTAAATTATTTTATGTTAAATTATAACATGCGGACGAAATCCCGTAGAAAAGCTATAGGTATTGAGACCTCTGTATTTAGGTAAAATTGGAAATTAATAATATCTCTGTTCTCATTCCTAAGAAATATATTGTGGTTGTCTTTGGTTTCCTAGAGCTATTATCTCGGAAGTATTGTCCGAACTAAAAATAGAAAAAGTATTATTAAAAGAAACCCTAAGTTTTAATAGAAATAGAGCCGCAACAACGTGATTTATGTTTAGAGCAACGTGAAAATAGATTATCTATTCATAGTTTTCCCTTTCAAAGAAATTGTGTTTTAGTATTATTTTGTCACGATTTTGCGACGGGTTTTTGGACATTATCAATATGAAGTCTCACCAAGTAAAAAATATGAAGAGAATGAAGTACTGGCGAATAGAGAAGTTGTGGCGTAACTTTTCAAAGTACAGTTGAGCACTTACTTATGCATGAAAATGTTACAGTTGGATTTTTGACGTAGTTTGCTGAATTTAGATGCTAAAAGAAAAAGAGCTAAGTCTAGACAATATTCCGTGTTTGCGTTACATTTAATAAAGAAATAGAGACATTTGAATAAATTCGTATCTACGCAAAGCGGTACGAGTCCCCTTGACAAGATCTGACCCAATTGTAAAAGATTTTATTTGCAAAGCTGCCGGATTTAGAGACGATATTGAGACTTGGCCTAATTCGACAAACACTTTATTTACATTTGGAAAATTATGTTTTACGAATAGGAAATAATGGAAGCTAGGCTATTTCCTGCTTGTTGATTTTCTGTTTCGTAACCAAAATAAAAGTGTAATTTCGTAGCTTTTTAAATATTAATACATTGAATCTCGTTTCGTTAACAAATAATCTAATGTATCGTTTTGTACGATAAGGCCAGTTCCACAATACAATATGTGTGTCTGTGTACCCACTGTGTACTATGTGGCAGGTAAGTAAATAAAATGTTGCGTAATTAATTAGTGTTCAGTATTGTACGTGATAAGTACGAATAGGTTACTCTATAATTACACTATCGATAAGAATGTTCAGTAAATGTTCAAGGAACGGGGTCGAGGCTACAACTTGCATTAAAAAAGTAACTTTATCTCTTAGCAATAGGGTTTAAATTCACAGCCAAATATACTTAGTTAAGTAATAGTTAAAACCGAACAATAATAATATAATCTTGGATCTAACTTCTGTATAGATATGTGTAATTCTTAGAATTTGAAGTTAAGCTAATCTTAATTAACTGTAAGGACGGAAACCGTGTTTTTTTCTTTACACATAAACTGATACATTATGAGATTCTGCCATTTTGTACGAGCCGAAGAAGTAGGTTTCGATTTGATGCGATTTCAGTACTCGTCCGTGGACATTACAAAGGTGGTCAAACGGAAATAATTTGTGCACAGTTGGACACAGGCCTCTTCTCTGTGAGATGGAGTGGGCTGTAATCTACCATGCGGGTCCAGTGAGAATTGGTAGATGTAACATTACTAGCATATAAATCTTTAAAATTAAGTTTGATGAATGGAAGAGGATTATTTTAGTATGTATGGAGTTCTGCAAGATCAGTGTGTGAATTTTTGTCTAATTTTATCTTTAGCTAATGTAATTGGCAGATCGCCGTTTTATGTTATAGTAAAAATAAATAAGTAGTACCGGGATTTTATACTTTTCGATAATTAACTACCTAAATATTGGTATTACTTAAGTACTACTGCATCTGCAATTTTCTATTTACTCATTATCAAACGTATAGGTACCTAACTAACCATTAAACGTGTATGTATATAGGTATCCCAAAGCTATAATAGTTAACCTAGGTCAAAATTTGCACAAACCTTGTAAGTACGTCTTATGATGTCTGCTAATTTTAATTGCTCACACTCAAAGTTGAAGGTAAAACATGAATGACTGTTTAATAGCTTAAACGTTTATGCAAAGACAAGTTATATAACAGCAATTAATTATATTTTATATTACTATAAAAAATAAACTGTGAGGCAGGTATGGGTGGGACATCGAGGCGCCAACTGTAGGTAACCGTGAATTCATCACAGTCATGCTTCACGACCTCTACACCCAAAGAAATTTGACGTCGGTTATCAAAAATCTGCTGTTTTATAGAAAGCCTACGTGATTAAAATGTATGGGACAGCAATATATTTTTTTTAATAACTGGCGTTAATTTTCAAATCATGATCATGTAAGTACTGAATTCACGGTAAATGAGAGCCAATTCCCGTAATTACAAACGTTAAAAATGTAGTCGCAATCTCATCTCAGCGACAATTAAAGCCAATTACGCAAATAAATATTCTATTCTATTCTATTCAAAAACTTGTCATAATGTAGGGAAATTAGAGGTATTTTTGACAGATTGTGACTGAGGTCAGACGGGCAATTCTCGTAATTTTAAGAACGTTCACAGTCTGATCTCAGTTTCAATCTGTCAAAAATACGTCTAATTTCCCTACATTTGGCAACTTTTTGACATTTTTGTTTGTCGCCGAGATGAGACTGCGACTAGATTTTGAACGTTGTAAATTACGAAAATTAGCTTTCAGACTGAAGAATGTTCTTAAAATTACGAGAATTGCCCATCAGGTTGCGCCTCGCTATTCCCTGCCACCCTGTATAACTTCGAAGTGACTCACAGAAGTGAAAATGCAAATATTACAGAAAACCACTCAAACTTTGCCTGCTGAAATATATATAAAAAATAAAAAGGAAAGTCTTGCCTCAACCTCTATACAAAATATCGTAAAAAGTGAGCCTTTCACTGAAGAAGTACTGTCATAAATATATTTTTTGACCCAGAACCCGTGATAGATGTCTCTGTTTATTCTGTAAGAAGATCCACAGGCTAACAACGTAAATCTTGATGTAGAAAAGAAATTCAAAGTTTCTTTTATTTTTTCGGTTGAAAATTAAGTATTAGAGGATGAATGAATAGGTGACTAACAAGAAGTATAATTTCAAGAGGTTTAAAAGCAAATAACATCAAATAGGAGTAAAGAGCCTTGTGAAAAAAGCAAGAAAACCGAGTTTATATCCCTTGAGTTACGAAAGATTATCCGAAGAAGCATTTAAAGAGATGACGTCGTATAAATGTCGCAAATGTTTTGTATGTACGCGTTCTACGTCGCGATTTCATACTCAAACGAGATCATTTAAACAGTACGACAGTAGGTAGTATTGGTCATTATAGATACTCATTGCAGATGTGAGTGGAAACAACGGGAGGGAACGCCCTAGGAAGACATACAGTGACCTCATTGGTGATGTTCTTCAGAAAGGTCAGGTGCGCAGTAGTCGCAACAGACGTGCGTGTATGAACAGGTGCATTACTATTAGATACTGCAATGGGCATGAACATTTCTAAGCGCGTTGCAGCAACTTCAATTTATTCAATAAAGGAATTACGCACAATATTCAGATTTTCAATTTGGTAAAACAGATTATAAAACGACGATGTATGAACGTAAACGACGCAAAAGGAGTATGTAAGGATCTCAGCAGGTGGCGTTCTGTAGTTTCTGCCTACCCCATGGGAATAAGGCGTGAATTTATGTATGTATGTAATTAAGTATAGCATACCTAGAGTTTATTAATAAGAAAAACAAGTCTACTCGTCGTTTAACGAGATCGAAGTTTAAGGACCGGAATTAAACTGCGGACACTGTAGTTTTAGGAATGAAGCCAAATTCACCGACATGTTTAGTTTAACATGTTTTTTGTTTTTATGGTGAATTTGTAAATCTCAGTGGGCACTCTCAGAGTGTTCGAAAATAAATAGCTAGGCAAACTTAAATTAATCAATTTAATTTTGATAACTAATAAAAATCTTAACAATACCTATGTGAATTCAACATCACGGTAACCCTCATAAGTTGAGAATATAAACTAACTAGCTTTTGCCCGCGACTTCGTCTGCGATCCAGGATGGTCTACCCATGTGCCAAATTTCATCCAAATCCGTTCAGCCGTTTTAGCTTACGCTTTCACATCACACTTTCGCAATTATAATATTAGTTAGGATTTACAAAATCGAAGTTTTCAGCAGCGGTCATACATAATGCTGACTGTACAATGCACGTGACGCGCCCGACGCAGGTATTTCTGTCACCGGTGATCACTGAAATTACTGATACACTAACTACACTTGTTCGCAACGAATACTCGCTAAAATCTACGATTAAAGTATCAACATAAATTCCACTGTTATATCTACCTCAGATAAACACGAATTTTCACTAATATTACCGATGGTTCCGGTGCGAAGTGCAACGGTCACGTCGGTCACGCATACATAATGCTGACTGTACAATGCACATGACGCGCCCGACGCAGGTACCGTCACCGATCATCACTGAAATCACTGAATACTAGTGAATACGTGTCGCCTGATCGCACTGAATACTCGCTTGACATGACAGTTCTTTACGGGTTAGGAATTACGTTACGTAATCCGTTGTCAATAAAATAATAGTAAATACCATTCATTCAATTATAGGTACGCAAACTAAACATACCTGCAAGTTCATTCATAAAATCCACATATATAAATATTCAGTTCATTGTGTGTTCACCTCTGCCAACCCTCCGGGGAATACATACAGGCGTGATGTTATGGTATGTTAAATAAAGTTCATTGCAGCCTAAATAATATTTCTTTAGGAATAATCATAATATTATGTCCGCTACTTTGTCAAGAAAAAGGTTTTATTTCCCTTTAATCATCGGTCAGACAGGAAAAGGATTTAAACTCATTAAAATTCGGATTGATCCGAGATAGGATGTTAACTCCGTGAACTTCCACACCCTTTACTTTGAGTTAATTCCCGTAATTATGAAAGGTTTGGAAGGTCAGCAGATCCTTATTTTAAAGGGCGATTATGTCAGGAGACGGGTCTTTATCTGAATAATTAGTTTGTCATCCTTCTGTGTGGAATCAACACTCTTATTTCGTAACACACTATCAATCATAATCTGAATCATTTTGAAGGATGTTGGTTATCCATCGCTTCATATGTTCGAAAAATTTGTGCGCTCAACAAAGTAAATAACGCAATGAATGCTGTTGAACTGTCAAAATGAAAACCCATTCTACTGTTAGAGTGCTACGCAATTACCCCGCAGAAACCTCGTTTTGAATACTTATTACATTTTAAGTGGACTGAGACCATAAATTCAATCTCAGGGCGAAAAAGTAACTTTTGTAAATTGTCGAAACGTCAAATTAAAGCAAAAGGTTTTTTTTTCCCTTTTAAGTCCGCACCTAAAAATTGCTTAAGCATCTAACTATGTAATCAATCACATACATACACAAGAATACATATTATGCGTACACGAGACTGTAAAGTTGGTTATTAAAAAAAAAAAAAATATGTAATCAGGTAGGTATATCGAACACAATAAAAATTATGTCACGATTGTTACGAGTACCAATATCAACTACCAACCTACATATACATATTACATTTGAAACCCGGCCTTAATGCAGATAAAAAATAAACACAACACAACACAAACGGTATTGAGTGACATACATATTAATTTGTTTATATACTGACTGACACAAGAATTGTCCCCTGCATATTCTTGCAGCTATTGTACAACGCGTTTAACTAATTAGCATCTGAACGATTACTTGGGTAGGCTGAGAAGGTATAAGATTCCCATTTGTGGGTATATATGAGTCACTCTGCAACTTGGTGACTTAATACTCGGACGTACAAGGCCGTCTTACATTGTGCACGATTATAAACTAAAATCAACTGTTTTTGTTAGTGACTACTTTTTGTTGGTATTAGGAACATTCACGCATCTGTCCTAAGTTGAGCATGAAATTAATTTATAGTCGAATTTAATGATGCGTTACACACCTTGTGGGGAGATTTAGTTACATGTCGATACCTACTTATGTATATCTTGTTTTGTATGTATGTTTTTACGAAAAAAATACGTACGTTTTATGACTTTAAAATGTTACACAGATAAGCGACTTTTATAGGTGCTCTCGAATTTTATGGCTTTTCTAACACGAGATGAAAGAGTTAATGATTTTTTACGGCTTTATAAATATTTAATTCAATGTTATCTTGAGTGTGTGCTGTTTTTTTCCGCTGTTTTTTGGATCAATATTGTTTAGTAGTAGGAGGAGAAGACTAATTATCTTTTGAGGTAAGTTGTGTAGGTAGGCGTATTAATTAAAATAATTGTAATATCAAAAATTCTCATCCATTTTCCACTTACCTAACAATCAAGGAAAATCTCTAGCAATGTTTTATTGCTTGTTATCAACAAGTTCTCAGTTATTTCAGAATACGAAAATAAAACTTCACTGAACCACTTTTCACACAAACTCCCAGATATCAGTGCAAACTGTTCAACTAAAACACATTAAACAACATTCGCCATACACAACATTAATTCGAAATCGGCGCGAAAAACATCGCATCGGAGCGTCGTGGCACGCACAGCACGTATCAACAGCCGTAGCGTTGCCGCCGTACTGACTACGTACACTACGTTACGTAGTTCCACTTCTGCGTCTAATACGAAAGGTCTCAAGAGCCGCCGTAATCACTTTTCTGAGATAATCGCGCAAGACAGCGTACATTGCTGGCTGAAACCCGCTTGTTAACAAGGCAACAACTGAGGAGCGGCAATGATATTAGTCACGAGGAAATTCTTAGTGCGGTCCATGTTGTGGTAAGCATCATCCTGTCAACAGTGGGAAAACGCGGGCTCCGTACGGAAGTTCCTCGGTCTGGTCATTTGGTTCACTAATTCGAGCTAATTCTGAAAGGCTAAGCTCGCAGCTTTGAAACTATAAAGGGGCCGTAACAGCTCCCAGGCTTCAGGGTCCCTTCAGCAATTGGTGGGAGGAGTTATGTAAAACAAGTCGAGTTAAATTAACAACTTTGGCTGAAGGAGATTAAGTGGGTGCTCTGGGCCAATCCTACTGTGTGTACTCTTTTGCGTCTGACTGTTGATTCGACCACATAAGTTGCAAAACCGGAAGATAGCTTTTTTGTTACCTCAGTTCCGTAGTTGTGCCAAAAGGTTACGAATATTTGTTTTATATGAAAAGACTGTTGTTTGGAACTTATAAAAAACTTTTTTACAAAAAAAAACAAGCGACTTCCATAAAAACACTAGATACAAAGTGAAAAATAACTTTAATTTCGGAAGTCGGTGTCTTTGGTTTTTTATTTCGTTTTTCGCCACCGACTTCCGAAATTAAAGTTATTTTTCACTTTGTAGTGTTTTTATGGAAGTCGGTTGTTTTTTTTTGTAAAAAAGTTTTTATTTTTCACTTTTTTGTTGTGATAATTTTTTTTATTTTTGTTGATTTTTCAAAAACCGCTTGTCCGATTTTGATAAAATTTTCATGGGACCATTTGGGGAGTATGCTATCCAACAAAAAAAGAATTTCAAATCGGTTGGGCAAGCGACGGAGTTATGCGCGAACAAACATAAAAAAAAAAATAAAAAAAATACAAACATCCGAATTGAGAACCTCCTCCGTTTTTAGAAGTCGGTTAAAAATGGGAAGCGACACTAGATTAGATTATGTAACTATCGCAATCGCAAATCGCGGTTTCTCTGTAATTATAGATGTAGGTACGTTGGAAAATAAATAAAATATTATTCATGTAATTATTTTATTAAATAACAATTTGTATTTTCCTGCTAATATAAGTTGGGTTTGCAGAAAAGTCGAAACATGTGGGTGAAGACTTTAATTATTGATTTTATATTATATGTACGAGTACATGTTAACCAAGTTTGAGAAAGAAAAGCTAACTAGTTGGTTGCAGAATTTTTCTTACGACGATACAGAAACTATTTTAAATATCACCTCATGAATACCTTTCTCATTACTGATACATGTGATTACTGAGTCACTTTAACCAGAAGGCCAATTCTCGTAATTTAAAACGTTCAAAATCTAGTCGCAGTCTCATCTCGGCGACAAACAAATGTCAAAAACTTGTCAGAATGTAGGGAAATTAGACGTATTTTTGACAGATTGAGACTGAGATCAGACTGTGAACGTTCTTAAAATTACGAGAATTGCCCCTCAGACTGTGAACGTTCTTAAAATTACGAGAATTGTCCCTCGGATTGCATTTACGTTGTAAATAATCCATGTTTATGAGAAACTGTGGCTCCTGAGATACAAGATAGATAGATGGATAGAACACTCTTTATTATGTACTTACACCATAAAAATTACAGATATAAATGTAAACAAGTATCTTTTTACTTAGTTTAGGAGCCAGCTGTTCATACTGCTTTTGACCACCAGTTGAAGTATGTTTCCTCTTTGTACAATAAAGTTATTATGATATTGTTCAGACCTCACTCGTAAGTATTATCGCCAAAACCTATTTTTTTTTTAAACTTTGCCCCACACTAGGAATTACTCCTGTATCGTGGGTGCGTTTATAAATATTTAAACTCACATACACAATCAGCCAGACCCGGAACAACTACCTGTAGGCAATACAAATATTTGTTCCGTGCGGGAATCGATCACGCGACACGCAGCACAGCAGTCGATCGCTCAGCCACTGCGCTAACCGTGTCGTCAAATATCAGACCATTTTGAAAACAAAATCCCGTGCACATGATGACCACAGCTGCGCTCGTAAGTAAAACAAAAGAGGATCCTTTTTAGGTCGAATTATAATATGCGATGCAAGCAGGAATAGTCCTTACGGTGGTCAGATATAGATTTTGGCTTAAGTATGTGTCTATGTATATGAAATAATGTATAAACAGAGCAAATATTACCGACAAACTTGTATTATAATTGCTCCCACTGGAGCAAACTACCAAGATCTGAACGAGCTGAATTCTAAGCCGCACAAACGCATAGCTCAACTCCAAATCCCAAACTCAATAGTTTAGAGGAGTGAACTATATAGTTGAACCAGTTTCTTAGCAGAACCATCAGCTTTCTGGAGGGGTTAACACGAATATTAATAACAACTACTTAAGGCCAGGAATCTTTTAATATATTTAGTGAAGTACCTTAGTTGTTCTCAAGTGAAGCCATAAAGTTTAAAAATAACAAAAGTGTGAGCACTGAAGGGTTGGGAGGTTCCCATGTGGAAACTTCAGATGGCTCCAGCAAGTTTTGAAAAGATAAATTAACTTTTTTCTATTGGACTGAGTTTAAAAAGGCTGCTGCTTATAGCTGGAAATATGATGAAAATAATTTATGAAAAACCTCGATTTAAAAATGCCAAGCAGCGTAAGCGTAAGCATAAATCCTACTAATATTATAAATTTGAAAGTTTGTATGGATAGATGGATGGATGTTTGGATGGATGGATGGATGTTTGTTACTCTTTCACGCAAAAACTACTAAATGGATTTGGATGAAATTTGACACACAGATGGTTTATAACCAGGATTAACATATAGGATACTTTTTATCCCGATATTCCCACGGGATCGAAACTTATGCGGGTGAAACCACGGGGCGCACCTAGGACATATATATATTTACGCCTTCTTCCCATGGGTAAGCGTAATCAGCCTATAATGGACATGTTTTCTCACGATGTTCGTCTTCATCGTTTTGAGAGCAGTGGTGATGACATTTTTTACACAAAGTAAAGCGACTGTATGGGTTCGAACCTACGACCAACTCTAACGACAAATCCTAAGTCGCCGCCGTAACTACTGGGCCACCACTGCTTATGCAAGGCAGGTCTTTCAAAAAAAGACAATTCAGTTCGAAAGAAAAATTATTTTTGAGTAAATAAGTATCTGTTGTATAAGAGTAATGGTTGTAATAAGACCAATATTTATCTAGTTTGTACAAGAGTCAGTCACGATAATAGGTAGTTTTAAGCAATGGTATCTACCACACTAATAATAAATTAATTCATTATTAGCATGAGCATAATCAGCCCATGATCTTACCTCTGCTGGGACACAGGCCTCCTCTCTGTGTAATCTACCACGCGGGCCCAGTGCGGGTTGGATTCATTATCTATACTTATAATAAATCTGTAGAGAGGTCAATTCTGTACATGAAATATATTTCCAAAATAACTATCAGGGGGTGATTAGGGATCGATACTGATGCCAAAAATGCAATCAGTAAAATTTTTGTCTGTCTGTCTGTCTGTCTGTCTGTCTGTCTGTCTGTCTGTCTGTCTGTCTGTATAACCGTTATAGAAACAAAAACTACTCGACGGATTTTAATGAAACTTGGTTCAATTATTTTTCATACTCCTGAGCTGGTTATAGTATACTTTTCATCACGCTACAATCAATAGGAGCAGAGCAGTGAAGGGAAATGTTGGGAAAACGGGAGAAGTTACTCCATTTTTTACGCTTCCGTCGCGTGTGCAACCTTAATGGTTAAAGCTACACAGAAATCATGTATGACGGAAAAGTTCTCCTTAAAATTATATAAAAAGTATCCCACGACAGCATATGTCTATCTTTTATGGTTGACTCACAATAACACGTGTAACTCCCGATAGCTTAGCAGTTCGAAGCTTTCTGATTATATTTGTCTCCTCTTACATTTATAACACTCTCAGTCATTCTTAATTAAAAAAGTTAACATTATTAACTATTCCATAAAAAAGAATCATAGAAATCGGTATAGAAACACCAAAGTTATACATGAAATACGCTAATAATAAGCCATCGCGCGTGAATACTCAATCACGCTCGACGCGTCTCGCGCCTCGCGGCCGAAGGTATAAACTTTCTTCTCATGAAATTTGTTTAAAAATTGGCATTCCGATTATTCTGCTCCGAAATTTAAGACCACCACAACTTTGCAATGGAACTCGGCTAAAAGTAACCAAGCTGCAACAAAATACAATCGAGGCCCTTTTAACAGGTTGCGGTGCAGGAAAAACCGTCTTTATTCCCAGAATTCCCATAATCTATACTTATAATAAATCTGTAGAGAGGTCAATTCTGTGCATGAAATATATTTCCAAAATAACTATCAGGGGGTGATTAGGGAACGATACTGATGCCAAAAATGCAATCAGTAAAATTTTTGTCTGTCTGTCTGTCTGTCTGTCTGTCTGTCTGTATAACCGTTATAGAAACAAAAACTACTCGACGGATTTTAATGAAACTTGGTACAATTATTTTTCATACTCCTGAGCTGGTTATAGTATACTTTTCATCACGCTACAATCAATAGGAGCAGAGCAGTGAAGGGAAATGTTGGGAAAACGGGAGAAGTTACTCCATTTTTAACGCTTCCGTCGCGTGTGCAACCTTAATGGTTAAAGTTACATAGAAATCATGTATGACGGAAATGTTTTCCTTAAAATTATATAAAAAATATCCCATGACAGCATATGTCTATCTTTTATGGTTGACTCACAATAACACGTGTAACTCCCGATAGCTTAGCAGTTCGAAGCTTTCTGATTATATTTGTCTACTCTTACAATTTTATAACACTCTCAGTCATTCTTAATTAAAAAAGTTAACATTATTAACTATTCCATACAAAAGAATCATAGAAATCGGTATAGAAACACCAAAGTTATATATGAAATACGCTAATAATAAGCCATCGCGCGTGAATACTGAATCACGCTCGACGCGTCTCGCGCCTATAAAATTCAAAGTCCTGACTGACTGACTGACCGACTGAGACATCAACGCACAGCCTAAACCGCTGGTCCTAGAGACATGAAATTTGGAGATTGTATTCTTCGTGAAGAGTAGGTGTCCACTAAGAAAGGGTTTTTCGAAATTCCACCCCTGAGAGGGTGAAATGGGGGGATTTCGTTTGTATGAAAAATCTTATTCCTTGAGTTAATAAACTTGGCACGAATACTAATGTAAATAAATTATTACGTTGGGCATTTTTTGTTTTTATAAACTACCCCCTAAAAGGGGATTGGGGGGTTTCAAAGTTTGTATGGAAGAATTTTAGCGCGCGGTCCGATTTAATCGAAACTCAGTGTTTATACCTAAAATTGAAAGGAAAGAATAATGTGTATCAGGGTTTGATTAACTCGAAAATTGGTATAAATAATCTTTGAGTCAAGTTATGAACACATCCCAAATGATTTTTCAAAATTCCACCCCTGTGGGGGTGAAAAGCGGGGATACAGTTTATATGAAAAATCTTATTCGTTAGATTAATAATCTTGAAAATTAGCATGAATACTCGCCTAAGTAAGCAATAAAGTTTATCATTATTAGTTTTTCAAAACTACCCCTCAAAGGGGATATAGGGGTGTTAAAGTTTGTGTGGAAGAATTTGTACGCGCCGTCCGATTAACACGAAACTCAGTGTACTTAAGACAAAAATAAATAATAACACTTATGAGGGTTTTTCGAAAATCACCCCCTAACGGGGTGAAAAGGGGTAGTTAATTTTACAGGGGAGGATTATAATAAGTGGCTTGATTAATTATAAAATTGGTATAAATAAAATAATCTTTGAGTCAAGTAATGAATTTTTATGAATTTTTTAAAATTCCACCCCTGTGGGGGGAAAAGCGGGGATATAGTTTATATGAAAAATCTTATTAATTTAGTTAATAAACATGAAACTTGGCAACAATACTTGCCTAAGTAAGTAATAAAGGTTATCATTATAAGTTTTTCAAACTACCCCTCAAAGGGGGATATAGGGGTGTTGAAGTTTGTGTGGAAGAAATTGAATGCGCGATCCGATTAACTCGAAACTCAGTATTGATACTTTCGACAGAAAATAATTAATAATAAGTATGTAAAGTTGTCGCAAATTGACCCCTGATGGGGCAAAAAGGGGTAATTCGGTTTTTAGGGGAGGATTTGAACTTGAAACTGTATGTTACATTTTCACGCCTAAACCACTGAACTTCTGACTTGGCAAAGAGATAGATGGCATCCTGGGGAAGCACATACTTTTTATCCTGGTAGCACGTTCCCGTGGGATAACTTCCGACATCCACGCGGGCGAAGCCGCGGGCAGAAGCTAGTTAACAATATAATGATTACAAAGAAATATGACTTATATCAATTATATCGTTAACCGCTTAACTTTTGACTTTTTCAATAAAATAATATATCATCGTTGTTGTTCCGAAAACAAAAGAACAATCAAAAGATAAAAATATCCAGATTTGCTTTTATGTGTTTAATTCAAAAGATTTTGAATTATTGACACTACCTCCCTGATGGTTTTCCAATACACAGGAAATCCTAGTTTTCCATGGGTATATTACGCATTCATTCATTATTCATAATAGTTATTATATTATACTACATTAATTAGTTATTAAAATAATTATATTTATTAAATACAAGGGAAAATATGGCTAATCTCGAAACCATTTAGCCTGACCTTGGTTATAAATAAAAGAATGAATCATCCCGCTGCTGTCCAAAAACAAAAGAATAATTAAAAGATAAAAAAATCCAGATCTGCTTTTCAAAAGTTTTTGAATTATTTACGCTATTTCCTTCCACTTTACGGAATTTCCGGTTTTTCGTGTACATACTATACTTTTTGGCCTGAATTAGTTACTTAGTACTTAAGCCTTTTGAAAATGTACGGATTTGGTTCGTATCTTATTAAGTATTCTTATGTTATTATGCCAGCTTTGAATTTTAAGTATCTACAGTGGGTATGTAAAACAGATACAGAAACAAATAAGTTTTAAGTTATAAGACAAGTTTTTGACATTGGTTGTCGCTGAGATGAGATTGTGAGTAGATTTTTCCACTATTTAGTTGATATTGTATTGTGATGTTTTGTTGGGGATCAAAATAAACAGGTGTGCCTTTTGTTAACCCCATCCTAAATCTTTTTTATAAACCTGACCTTAATTTTTCTTCCTGTTTTCGTCGACAAAGGTTTTAATCAAATCGAAAGGTTCTTTATGCTATCGGCATTGAAATACCTGACGTGTTTTCTTCTCATTCTTAATAAGGAAGGGTAGGGATATTAAAATGAAAACCGATTTTCATCTTCTTTCATAATTTTCGGTAAATTACGATTGTGATGAAGATGTTCGGGAAGCGGGTGATGTTTTGCTTGGTTTCAGGGATTATATTCCTAACTACCTACCCTAATTAAGTTGGGGATAAATAATAAAAGATTTTATTTTGTAATTAGGTTTGTACACACACTTTTACACGTCAATCATATTTTAAAACTAGTTGAGGTCGGCGTTTCCTATATGACTAGTCTGAGTAGTAGTAATTTTCATAAATAAGTAGATGCTAGGTTTTAGAAAGAAAGAAAAAGAGATTGTTATTCTGCACAAACAAAACGCACATTCCTATTTTCCGTCTGTTTACCGTTTTATTTTTATTTATTTTTTCTCTCATTTTCTTTCAGCATTAGTAGCATTCGTGACTCTACTCTTTCGTAACGCTTATTAACGCTTTGAGGGATACTAAACGCCTATTGGCGTAATAACAATAAAACTTCTATTGGGTCCGTTCTCTGTCCTTCAACCGATTAATTAAGGCAGTAAACTTAAAGCCGTCTGTACATAGTATCTCTGGAGGTTCATTAGCAAATAGATACCGTTGCCAAAAAAAAATATACATAGTCAGTTTAAGTAAATTGTGGTTCTCTTTTGTATTTAATTACATTTTTAATTGCAGGTAACTTCTATAACTTAACTAAAAGAACTAACGAAACAAAAAGAAAATAAGGGTCAGTATATATAAGGCTGTTTGTACACACACGTTTTTCTTGCCTTGACAAACTACGGTTTATTCGCCATGTATAGGCACGGTCGTCAGTGTTGTATGAATCACTATGGAAGCTTGTTGAAGGACACGTTTTTTCTACGGCGTGGTTTATACGCTGTACCGTAACGAAACCATGACGTGCAAAAAGGGCTTTAGGCTGCGACAGCCAGCTTAAAAGAGTGAATGGAATGTATATTAAATTGAACTCGTCATCATCTCGTAACACCGAAACAGTTTTATGCGGAAACTGACTAGCTAGATGATAGACTTATCGGAGAGGAATGACGTCATGTTTTGAAAACTAGTTTCTAGATGTAAACCATTTATTGAGTCAGGATAAATGATTCATTATTTTAATCAGAAATTAATTAGTCACACGCAGATGTATCTAAGTATTTATTAATAGTGACCGGTTTCTCAGAGAGATAGATACACCTGATAAAGTCGACGACCTTTAAGCTGATAAGTAGTACCTATCTAGTTTTTACTCTTCTTTTAGTTTGTTACAGTAAACAGTATACCGAAATATCTAAAGTGAACATTAATACCAAAAAAGAAGAAACTTATTCATCTAAAAAACGTATGGTTAAATATGGAGTCCCACAAGGGAGCGTATTGGGTTCTTTATTATTCATAATCTATATAAATGACTTGCCACTAGTAACTAAATATCCAGTACCTATCACTTTTTGCTGATGACAGTACAGTCACTATTAATTGTATAAATAAAGATACGTACGAACCGGAAATTAATAATACAATCAATTCAATAATTAATTGGTTAGATAACAATAATTTAAAGATCAACCTAGAGAAAACAAAAATTATGTTCTTCAGTCAGCGTTTACAAGCACCAAATGTTAATGTTCAATACAAATCAACCGTTATTAAAAAGGTGGATGCAGCTACATTTTTGGGCCTAATCATTGACAATCGTCAGAACTGAAAAGCACACACAGAGGAATTAAATAAAAAAATATGTTCTTCTGCCTATGCTCTCTATAAACTAAAACCTATCATAAGTACCAATGCCCTTATAACTGCCTACCATGGTATAGTCGGCTCGATATTGAGGTTTGGAGTTTTATTTTGGGGAAACTGTACAAATAGAGAGATTATTTTTAGGTCACAAAAAAGATGTATTAGGGCTATGTTTGGTTTGAAAACAACTGATAGTTCCAAACCGTATTTTATAAAGTATAAAATTTTAAGTCTGCCGTCCTTATTTATTTATGAAATAGCAATTTTTATACAAACCAATCCCAACCTATTTAAGAAACTATCAGACGTATCTATTCGTAATCGACGGGATAATAATAAATTATGTGTACCAAGGTCAACCACGGCATTGATGCGAAAAAGTATTTTCTGTTTAGCACCAATCATATATAATAAAATCCCAAAACCTATTAGACAAATGCCTACTGCTCTATTTAAAATACATTTAAAAAAATATCTTGTAAATAAATGCTATTATACCATATCGGATTTCTTAAATGAACGCAATTAATTAATTGTATTTTTCTGCAGTTACGACATTTTTACAATTTAATCTCAAATCTATAAAACCTAATCTGTACATTTCCTTATTTTTTAAGTACCCTAGTATTACGATGAAAAAATAAATGTTTTGTTGTTTAGACTCAAATCTTTTGTGGTTACTTTAAACGAAATATGTTGTGTTTTGTACGCCATAAATGGCAAAACATGCAGACCTAACCATTATTATAAGACCTTGCACATGTTATGATGTATACTCATGTTTTTACAATAAAAATATATTCTATTCTATTCTATTCTATATTCTATTACCTAAATTATTACACAAATGTAATTTTACGTTCAGTGAAAATCTGTTTTTGTCAATGAAAATCCAATCAACTAAATAAATAAATAAAAATAAAATTATTTACTTCGCAAATAAAGTGAACACTAGAACTATGTTACCAGAAAATTAAAAAACTAGCGTATTTTGAACTCTGGTACTCAAAGTAAGTACTGTACTCTAACATGTGTTAAGAGTAGGTACCAGTGTTCCAACAAAAGTTATTACACAAAGGTAACTCAGCCTATCGCAGTCCTCTGCTGGACGTAGGCCTCTCCCATACTGCGCCACAAAACCCTGTGCTCTGCCTTCCACATCCAGTCTGTCCTAGCCACCTTTTTGAGGTCGTCGGTCCATCTAGCTGGGGGCTCCCCACCCTACGCTCGCCGATACGATTCACTTCAGGACTCGTATGCTCCTTCCAGTAAAAATTTGCACAAATAATAATATTTGTATTAAAATTTATGTATGACAATATTCAATGTATAAAGTAACTCAATTCAAATCTAATCCAAAACATATATTACACATGTATTACGACTATAATTTAAAAGTTCTTCATCTACATCGCATTAAACACAAATGATCTTAGAAAACATCTGAGGGCCAATTCTCGTAATTTAAAACGTTCAAAACCTAGTCGCAGTCTCATCTCGGGGACAAGCAACTTGTCAAAATGTAGGGAAAATAGAGGTATTTTTGACAGATTGAGACTGAGATCAGACTGTGAACGTCCTTAAAATTACGAGAATTGCCCCTCAGATGAAAACTTAGGTTAAAAATAAATAAAAAAACAACCTTATACCCACTTCAACACTCTTCTTAGCGTGTCGATGGCCATCTAAATGGACTCGACCCAGAATTTTTCCAGGTGTTTGGCGCCATCACTAGCGTCCATCAGTTCTGTACTTCAACAGTTGTACGTAGATGACTAGTACCTATATACTACTCATCACAGCACCTACACTTATCATCTGCCTAGCCTTTTCCCAACTATGTTGGGGTCGGTTTCCAGTCTAACCGGATGCAGCAGACTACCATTATTGTCAAGAGAGCGACATCCTATCTGACACCCAATCTTCACAACCCAATTATTGGGTAATACGATACCCCTGTCAGACTTAACGGCTTCTGACAACCGGTAACGACTGTTAAAGAGGTCCACGAATGACAGCCGGGACCAAAGGGTTAACGTGCTTTCCACGCACGGATCATACGCGGCAAGTGTAGCTTAACGTAATCGATAGACCCACGCGGCTGATATTACTGAGCTACAAGCACCTCACACAGCATCTACTCATAAGAGTAATCCACGGATATAAATCCACGAAATAAAGTGAGTAATTCTCATTACCTGATTCTAGGAATAATGAGTAACAGATAACTGGTACGTGCCTAATAAATCTAAACAGTCATAGAATTAAGACATGCTCTGTTGGATCTCAGTGCGTCAGCTAGCGAGATGGCAAATACCTACTCATTCTAAAAATAAAATAGAGGCTTAATTAATTAGTTAAGAAGGTATTATAAATGCTGATGAGGAGATTTAGTTATTTATAATTTCTATTAACTTTAGAAACATAATATTTTGCTTCTTATATTCTGAAGCCCAACTTACCTATTCGTAAGGTGGGTCTAGCAAGCGATATTTATGAGGCGGCGCGACGCCTACGCGTCGTAGTTTAATATAGTTACTAGAATACACACTAAAGAAATCAAGTGCTTCTTCTCTTATCTGTGGCGTATAAAAACAAAGTAATAACAAGACCACCGGCGTAATAGCACTATTTATTTTGTACATAATAAAGCGTATTCTATTCGATTCTATTCTAGTGATTACTTTTACTTTTCTTGTTTGATGTCTGCTTGTGGGCAGCGCAGCGTTGCGGGTTACATCATTACCGATACACGATTTTGTTAAACTATTGTCTCGTAATTTTTAAAATGGCACTGCTTACCTTTTAATAAAAATAAAGTCATTCGTTAAAGGATTTGTAAAAATATCCGTTTCTTCACTTTCGTAAATAGTGCTTTAAGTGATAAGTTCACTATAGTATCTACTTTATATAATAAGACTAAGTTCTCTGTTAATATTTATGTGAATTAGTCGTTGGAGTGCCATAATACATCAATAAATAGAGTAGGTAGGTAACTAATTAAAGCTTGTCATATAAAGTACCTAGGAACCCAGGCTGTCTTATTAGGGTATTTACTATTTAACCCAAAATTAAGCTATTTAAGACAAAACTTCTAAGTATTCCACCTCGCGGACACCTTCGTGGTACACCTTGTGTGGTTACCTGACATTGTGCTGAGCTGAGGCCCTTTTGGCATTATAGTCTTTGTTTACTGTTTTAAGGTGTATATTTTGCTGTAATGCCAATAAACGTATTTTTCTTTCATTCTTTCATTTAGTCTTTGTAGGCAAAACGAAAGATATTTACCTGACAGTAACCTTTACCTGCGTGAGTACATGGTAATAGAGCTGTAACTTCTTACACTGAGAATGGCATAGTGGGGTCGCTCCCTACTTTTCCTTAGCTGTTTATTTGTCCCGACATGTAAATAAAAGATCATGTTCGCAGTTATTATACTGTTTGCTTTCGATCCTAATTCCTAATGCTATGAATGTTAAGTAGACCAGAGGGAACCGGTAAGCAATGAAATTCGGTTTTATGTAAAACCGTTACGGGGGGTAAGCAAGTAAAAAATACAAAGAAAGAAATATATGAGGTACTAGTTTCTACCCGCGATTTCATCCATGTGAAATTTCCTGCTCCCCTGAACCACCCCGTCGCATCACATCGCATCGCCTGCCGGCGCTATTATTTCGTTTTCGCTAAACGTTCTTTCATGTTTTTGCTCGGCTCCTTAGGGTACTAGCGTGATGTTAAGTAGACTATAGCTTTCCTCGAGAATTGGGCTATCAAACGCAGGTATTTTTCAAATCAAACTGGTACTTAGTTCCAGAGATTAGCGCGTTCAAACAAACAGCAGCTTCACCTTTAATTATTAGTCTTTTCCCAACTATGTTCGGCTCGCCTTCCAGTCTAACCGGATGCAGCTGAATACCAGTATTTTACTTGAAGTGACTGCCTATCTGACCTCCACAACCCAGTTACTGGGTAATACGATACCCCTTGGTAAGACTGGTTGTCACACTTTCGGGCTTCTGACGACCGCTAACGACTATCAAAGATCCACGAATGACAGCCGGGACCAACAGCTTAACGTACTTTCCGGAAGGGGTCTTGGTATGTAAAGATGGTCACCCATCCACGGACAAACCACAGCAAGCGTAGCTTCACCTGATCGATCGACCCGTGCGGCTGTTATTGCTTAGCCACATATTAGTATAGACAAGAAATATATCAGTCTAGTCATTTGATATTTCTCTCTCATGGCCGTCAAAAATGGTTCAACAAATAGAAAAATAAAGGTGGTTTCTTTAGTAGGTACAGTCGCCAGCATATCAAGCTACAATCTGTCAAATTTCTTTAATAAATTTTCAACTTTATCGCTAAAGCATTAAGGTTCAAGGTTGATTGGGAAAATTTGACAGTTTCGGGTAGCTTGACCTGCTGGCGTCTGTACTTACATAAAAAATAAACGTCTTCACTATTCTCCTGTCCTTAGCATGGGTTCTTTTTCTATACTTCTTTTTTAGTCACTATGAAATAAAGAAAGAAAGAAAATACATTTATTTGGCACAAACTAAAAGTCACAATACACCAGATACATACATCAGATAAAAGAAACAATAAAATAAAAAAAGATTAAATAAAAAGTGTGAAGTCCGATATAAGAAATTAGCAGGCAAGTGTGCCTCACGGCTGCGCCAAAAAAGCCCAGATCAGCAAAAATGCCAGACAGCTAATGCCTGACGCTGGTTTTCAACTGGACCTGAATGTGTGAGGTGACGGATGTAAATCAGTTTTATATTGCAACGTGACGTGTGTAAAAAATAACATAATATAAACTATGTGGTGCGGTTCCACAAACTATGGAACATTTACTATCATGTCCTGTCAGCTGCACGTTACAGGAATTGATGGACGCTAGTGATGGCGCCTAACACGTAGCCTAGCCGTAGCCAGTACAATTCTGGGCGAGTCCATTTAGATTACCATCGACACGCTAAGTAGAAGAAGTCGCCATCTCAGTAGTCACCCCCTTTCTAGTCATGTCATCTTTCACACAAACCATCCATGGTTTCTTAGGTCATCCCCTACTCTTATAGCCTTCCACATTCATACTTAAAACTTTCCTCACGACATTTTCTATCCATTTCATTTCTCCGCATCACATGCCCGTGCCCATACCATGATAATCGATTTCTACACAACGTACATAATTATGCGTGTATGGTCGAAATTAATTTCCTTAACCGACCCTAAACGTACGTGACGTATAACGGAAATTCCTTGTTGAAATTTAATTATTCTCCTTAATATTCCGTGTAAACCTCCAACCGACCTGTAAAATGTGAATAAAAAAAGGGAAAAATATTAAGAACGTAATACGGTATTAAAGGGCACCGCAAAACCGAGAGAAGTCGCCAACGAAAACCAGTCTATTGTAAATGAAACATGAATAATGAATTTGATAAAAGTATACCGAATGATAATAGCATATCACAATACAATACGGGATTATGTTTGGGCGTTCTAGCCTGTTTGGGTTCGACAAACTATAATGGGCGAATACGGTTACGACATACCTAGTGCGTGGGTAGTTTTCTTCTGAACTACTTCGTGCTACCAAAATAAAGAAATGACAATCGCCAGTGTTACCTGACCTTCTCCGCTCTTCGAATCTCAGGCGAAAAACATGTTACAATAAAGTGTGTACAGGTCTTTTTGATTGGTCATAGAAATGCCTACTATTGTTGTAGTCGACATGTTTAATACAGCAATGAGAATAATGTCACTCAAATATATATGAACGAATTTATCAGGAATATTTCGTTTTATCGTTGATTTTCGGTAAGAGTTCTAGAAATCTGCTAATGGCGAAATACATTTACCTATGCAGAGTCAAATTAAATTAGTAAGCGAAACTCCGCAGACGTGTTGGGTATCGAGAGCTAAACACGATAGAATAAAATATTTGATGTTTTTTTTTTGGTGGTCAACGACCGCTGGTAAAGTTATTACTTGGAGTATAAGTTGAGAAAATATGTTTTATCGTGTTAAGATATTCACATCACATCGGTGAAGCTTACACAAAATAAAAAACAGTTTTTTTTTTAAACCAACTGATATTTCAAGTGAATACACTAACTGTGGTCGTCATCCCACATTAAAAAGTCATCAAATCAATTTCTTTAATGTTTTATCATGTTTCGATATTCATACCCATCACGTCTGCGGAGTTTCACTAGCTAATTTAATTGGATCCTGTATAAAACCTTCTTTCACATCGGCACGTGTTATATTGCGCCGCTATACTATGCAGGCAGCAAAGTATTATCGGGCTTACTAGCCATGGTAAGACGTAAGCCGGGGGGCTTACCGCACGTCCATGGTAAGACTTTGGCATCATCTTTGGGGACATAGGTGGAAGGTATTCTACCTGTCTCCTTTTACGCGTATTGGAGGTGAAGTTGTGATCGAACAACGGAAGTGAAACTCCAACTTGCAGTTAATAATATTATAACACGTACCTATTACCGCGAAGTCCTGGAACCAAAAATTCGAAGACATGTGACTTCTACCAACCCGCACTGGGCCCGCGTGGTAGATTATGGCCCATTCCTTCTCACCGAGAGGAGGCCTGTGTCCCAGCAGTGGGAACATTATATGCTGATTATGATTCTGACGTACCTATTACAGTTTATAGTTAGGTACACTATTAAGCACAGTCATATAACTATCTAGCTCCTGCCCGCGACTTTGCCCACATGAAATTTATTGTTTCCCCGATCCACCCCGTTGCATCGCATCGCGTGCCCGCGCTTTTATGTAGGTACTTCGTTTTCGTTTTGCGTTCTTTATGACTTTTTTTTACTTTTAGCTTGGCACCTAAGGGTCCAAGTGTAATGTTAATAGCTACATGGTATGAAAGACTTTTTCAACAATTGTGCTGTCAAATGCAAAAATATTTTTTCAAACCCGCACCCCAATTGCGTACCTAACACACAATCAATCGGAATCTGAATCATTTTGAAGCAAATTGCTAATCCATTGCTTCATAAGTTCGAAAAATTTGTCTGCTCAACACGTAAATAACGCAATGAATGTTGTTGAACTGTCAAAATGAAACCGATTCCGATTAGGGTGCCGACTGGTAGTTCCAGAGATTATTTGAAAATGCTAAATGCCCTTCTGACTGTCAACCCCGAATGTGATGTGTTTGCGGAGGAATGAAGTAAAATTATACGTATATTTTTATTATACGTAATTATGTTCTGTGAGAGAGAGTATGTAAGGGAGTCCACTGTGCCGTGTTAATTTTAAATTAAATTATATACAACATAATTATTGTTAATTATAGTTTAAGTATAGGTAATTATTGTCAACGTAATAATGGTTTTTATATTAATTAATGTAATTGGTGTTGTACCTTTTTGGCGCAGCCGTGAGGCACACACTATTGTTGTCTGAAACATTTTTTGTTATTTTATTATTTTTGTATTTTGTGTTTCACGAACTGTGTCCAAATAAACGTTTTTCTTTCTTTCTTTCTTTCTTTTTACCATTTTAATTAACTATAAATAAATAGATAAGTAGCTGTAAGGCGTTCAGGATGTAAAGACCGTTTTGCGTAGTCCAAGAGCTGGTGCTGATAAACAGTTTGACATGGGTAGTAGGTACATTACATTCTACTTCACATACAATACACATGTGGATTATTTACTCAGCTCTAAAATAGGACAAGTGTATAGGAACCCGTAAATGTCCAGTGGTAGACCCGGCCCATATGTTACTACAAGTAATGGGTCTGCTAAGGCCTTTGCAAGCTGGAGACAGAATATATACACATAACATTAGGTAGGTGCCTGTAGTAGAGTTAATGTCACTGCATTCGAGATTCAGTGCAGTGAAAATATGTTCTCTAACCTACATGCTTTTGTTAGATTATTTTCTTGACAGCTTTTGCGGACTTCAAGAATTCCTGAATATTTGAGCTACCTACCCTTTGTTTTACACAGACTTTACATGCTTTTATGAAAATCTCACGGAACGATCTAGCTAGAATGTTATTTTAAACCAAGACGAGCAAATTGAATTTATGTTAAGTCTACATACTTTATAAGAATCATAAAACTATTTAAGGGGAATGCGCTAGGTATCCCGCGAAACTTAAATTTTCTTACGTTTTCCTTCCTTTAATTTTTTACCTTTTTTTAATCTTATTGAATGACTCTTTCATGGAATATTAACCAATAGTATTATATGAACTCAGAGAGTTGTATTGATGATTTTAGTAATTATAATTCTGTAAAAACATACTTGTTACAGTCGCGAATCATATTTTGTTCAAAATACAACCTTACACTGATCTTGCAAATTGCAAAAACCGTATGAAAATTTGAATTTCTCGTACAGTCACGACCACCAATATGTCAACACTTGGCAACTTTCAATTGCGATTTTTTCGTGAAATAACGAATGCAACGTTGAAATACGACACATTAGATAAACTTGGGTTCGAAAATGCTATGTTCGTAACAACATAAAATTTCATTCGAAAATAAATGAGTAAATCGCTTTTGAATAAAGCCGAGTGTATACATACTTTTGGTCGTGACTGTACTACCCTGGCGCTGCCCCTTAATACAATCTTCTATGTTACAGGGTCGTTAATATTAAAACGTATAAGTTTAAAGATATACTGTCAAGGCTCCCACAGACAGGCGCGACGCGACTTTGGTAGAACAATTTCAAATAAAGTTTTCATAAAAATTGTTCTACTAGAGTCACGTCGCGCCTCTGCGGGGGAAACCTTAAAGGAAAAAGTATACAGAACATTATTGAGTTGGCTTTACATACACCGGCGGCAGCCAAGTGTTGTATTTTAATCAAGCAACATGCATTAAGGCTGTGAAATACCTAAACATAGCAGCTTTCCTGGTCTAGCTACAACTTATTACTTCAATGTACTTACCCTCTAGCCAGACGCTATTCATGTATTAAACTTGTGTTAGTTTGAGGCAACATAGCATTAACGCAGACGAGTTACAAATCATAGCCTGTCTACAATACAGAAATCCACCCATACTTATATTATAAATGAGGAAGTAACTGTCTGTCAGTCGGTCTATCTGTCTGTAACAATTTCACGCCTTATCGGCTGAACGGATTTCGGTAAAAGGCACATAGGTAGGCCATGACCTGGGTCCCACGGGAAGGTCCGTGGGACAATATCTAATATCGAATTTACCACTGCACACAAACTATAATTTGGTAATTGGGCTACATTAGGCTACCTCATAAGTCAGACAAAATCGAGTCTTCAATCGATGCTAAAAGAACACAAAATCCTACAAAAATCGGGAAAATATCTAATCTATGATAATGTATGGCCTCCTTTTTCATCGCCATCGTCAGGAAAATTTGCCATTTGCGGGATAACATTTCTTTGTCAGACGGATTTTCGAAGGTCGTGAATCGTCTACGACAACAAATGATTGAGATTCATCAGTCAAACCTACTGATTCCAAAAAACGATTATAAACATAATGCACAAAAACAGCGGATGCATATGAGGAAGTAATTATGACAAGTAATTGCCCTTTTTGGAAAGTGGATTATTATTTTTAAACGGCAAAAGAAAATGGACAAAGCTCTTTAAAAAGTATGTTGGTTTTAAATTGTTTTCAGAGTACCAAGTACTTTCTACTCTGAAAGCGTATAAAATTACATGTTTCAAATGGAATAGTTCATTTAGATTACTTTGCAGACTTTCTGTTCGCGCATCGCTTAAAAAATATTAAATTCCTCTTTTAATCTAAAATCCGCATACCAAATGAGATGACATCATTCTACCCTTCCAAGAAGACGTATTACACATTTTTGCTCAATTTCCAACCAAATGTATGTAAAGTTGGGAGCAAATGTTAGTATAGGAATAAGTCTTTACCAAGATAGATTTTATTATGGCTGTTACCGTTAACCGTTAGTTTGTTTAGTACTATTACTAAATACCTATAAAGTTCTAAGTGTTATTTCAGCGCACAATTACACTCTGTGTTGTACTAGACCGCTGTGAAAGTAAAATGGATTTATTTTCACTAACGTTCCGACCTAAAATATTACTTTTGCTACTTTCCCTCCGAAGTCAACAAACTTTTTAAGCCTAAAACGTTGAACATTATATTTTACGATCTCAAATTAAGGGTAGTAAGTATTACCCAAGTTTTTTTTTAAGGTTGATATTGTGGCTTTTAGCAGCAAGGTTGAAAGCATTCTTCATAACATAACCAGCCTATAATATTCCCACTGTTGGGACATAGGCCTCCTCTCGGTGAGAGGGAAAGGGCCGTAATCTACGACGCTGGCCCAGTGCGGGTCGGTAGATGTTACATGCCTTCGAATTGTTGGTTCTTCGACATGCTGGTTTCTTCACGATGTTTTTCTTTCACAGTTTTGAGAGCAGTGGCGATGAGATATTACACAAAGTAAAGCGCCTGTCTGGATTTGAACCTACAGTCTCGCTCGTGAGTAGCGGCCGGTACCAGTTGGCCACCACTGCTCAAGCAAAATTTCTATATATACGGCAAATATTTTTGTAAATAGACTGGAACTATAATAATATAAGACTCCGACTATCAAAACGACTCTTCTAAAGTGTCAATTTAATTAAAGTATCCCATTCACGTCCCATTTCTCGGTCTGTCACCTCTGAATACGTCCCTACGAATTATCGTGAATAAGTCCTTAGAACTTTCAGGTATGCACAAACTAAAGGGAAGGTTAACAGCTCTTCTCTAATTAGATTTCATGTTATTTTAGCTAGTCGTAGAGAAATAGTCGAACTGTATTTTAAGCTGAATGTTTTTGAATAAAAAACAAAAAGTTTTTCTCTATTCATGTTATTATAACATTACCTTAAGGTTTTTTTTTAATATAAAATAGGTAGATAACTTGCTTCGTTCGTGTGCATGTTAGAAAACAAATTGGATTTCATGGGGATTAATTGTTTGTTTGTTCAATACTTTATTTAAAATAAAGGATTAAGTTACTGCTTAAAATCAGCTATCTGCCAGGGAAAGCCCCGTCAAAATCAGTCCAACTGTTTTGGAGATAAGCCGGAACAAACAGACAGACAACAAAAGTTAAAAAAAATGTTTTGTTTTTAGTATCATATTAATAATATAAACTTTCATACGCATTTAGAGATTTAGAAAATAACAGTTTTTTAACTGTTATTTTGACTTTATAAACAGATACACGACTTTTATTTATTTGCAGAAGATGTATAGATTTAGTTTACCCTGAATTTTCTTAGCTACTATAATTTAATAACTTGGAACATTTTAAAAATATGCGTCTACAAAATCACACTGAAAATCAGAGTTCGCTCCTACCGGATATTACAACTCGCTCCACCAACTTCCAATCTGTACGTTTGTGTTTGTGATATTAATAAAAGCATTCTACTTTGTTACGAGAATAATTTGGAGAGAATATACCGGGATTATTTTATTTTTCTAAAACACACGGGTATATTAACATATATTAGGTAAGTCTCCTCCAAAGTAGGCCATACAAAACCTGCACCCCAATTGCGTAACACACAATCAATCGGAATCTGAATCATTTTGAAGCAAATTGCTAATCCATTGCTTCATAAGTTCGAAAAATTTGTCTGCTCAACACGTAAATAACGCAATGAATGTTGTTGAACTGTCAAAATGAAACCGATTCCGATTCATCGTGTGTTACGCAATTAGGGTGCTGCTCTAGTTGGTAGGGAAAAATAAATAGATATGGCTTAATAAGCATGATCAATGATCAGCCAGTAATGTTCTACTGCTGGGACGAAGACCTCCCTCTCTGTGAAAGGGAGTGGCCCATAATCCACCACGCGGACCCAGTGCGGGTTGGTGGACGTCACACCGGTTTGCTCACGATGTTTTCCTTCACCAATATGAGAGCATTGATGAAATTAATTACCCAGACTGCCTGGGTTCGAACCCACGTCCTACAACTCGTAAGTCGGGGGCGACACCACTGGGCCATCACTATCTCTATAGCAGGGTAAAACACAAAAATACTGGCATCAGTTTCGACATAATTATCCACATACATTATACATACAATACCTTTCAGATGGTATTGAGTTACTTATAAACGGAGTCCTCCTAACGTTTTTTGCACTTTCCAGGTCAGCGGCAGGTTGTATGTGGAACAAAATATCATTTGCGATCGTAACAGGTATGTAAAGGGTGGTTAAATTTTAAGGGCCGATGTTGATTTTGAATAAAACACAAATCATTTGGGAAATTATTGTCATTTCTTTTTATTATGATAATATGGTATGGTTCAATTTTATTATGTATGGAACAAAATATCGACCAAATGGCCGCCGCGACCTCGGCGGCACACCTCCATCCGATAGTTCAAATTTTCGGTGACGCTGAGGCATAATTGAGGTTCTATGCCGTTAATGTGCCGAATTATCTCATCCTTTAGCTCTTGAATTGTTGCTGGCTTATTGACGTACACCTTTTCTTTCAAATAACCCCATAGAAAGAAGTCCAACGGTGTCAAATCACATGATCTTGGCGGCCAATTGACATGGCCACCACGTGAGATAACACGGCCATTGAATTTGTCGCGCAGTGTGTCCAATTCGGGCCATAAAAAGTTCGTTATCATCTCAGGATAGCGAACGCCATGAAGATGATTTTCTTCGAAAATTGATCATCCAATGTTGCCATTTCTTGCCACCATTCTGACCATTGACGACGTTTGGAATAGTCAAGAGGCTTTAGTTCTAGAGTCAGTTGCGCCTTGTAAGCGTGTAAATGCAAGTCTTTATGCATAATGTTCATCAACGACGAGCGTGAGAGGTGCAATTGTTGGGCACGACGACGAGTTGAGGTGGACGGCTCTTCAGCCACACTATCGCGAACAGCAGCAATATTTTCTGCAGTACGAGCTGTACGAGCGTGCACTGGTGTTTTCACATCTCCTACAGACCCGGTTTGCTCAAATTTTTGCACGATTTTTCCTATTGTACGCACATTTGGACGAATAAATTGACCGAAAAAATCACGAAGTGCACGATATGCATTTTGATTAGAACGCCCATTTTCATAATAAGCCTGAATAACTTTAACGCGTTGCTCTGTTGTGTATCTTTCCATGGTTCAAATTGAGTTAGTCTGAAATTGAGAAATGTCAAATGAAATGCAGAAAAAAACTTGACGTTTAGGTGTGGTTCACATTCAACATCGGCCCTTAAAATTTAACCACCCGTTATTTACAGAATAATAATCATTAAAATCATCAATACAACCTTCTAAGTTCATATAATCACCTTTCCCTTTTTAATCCATCCAAAGGTTGTCTTTAAAAGATCGCACTTAGGGATAAGACCTTTGACCTAGAATTGTGTCATCCTTTGTAAAATTTCTATATTTATGTCTGTAATTTATATGGTGTACATAATAAAGAGTATTATATAATCCTATTGGTGGATTTTTCCCTTTTTTTAGGGTTCCGTACCACGAAAGGAAAAAACTGAACCCTTATAGGATCACTTTGTTGTCCGTCCGTCCGTCTGTCTGTCTGTCAAGACCCTTTTTCTCAAGAACGCGTGGAGGTATAAAGCTGGAATTTATATCAAATACTCAGGTCTACTAACCCTTAGAGCTGTGAAAAATCAAACTTTTAAGCCAACGCAATCAAAAGATACAGCCGTTTTTTTGCCACAAATTTTCGGCACTCGCAAGGGAATCAAAACCTACAGGGTACTTCCCGTGAACTCAGAATCTTGAAATTTAGTACGAACCAATGTCTTATAGCACAAATAAAGGAAAAATTGCGAAAACCATACATTTTTAATTACATCATATAATAAAAATATTTTTAATAATTTTAAATTGTACAGAGTCCGAGTCGCACTTGGCCGGTTTTATCTCTTGAAGTCTAATCCAACAAACGATCTGTTTACGGACGAATGAACGAACATTTTGTCGGCATGTCAGAACTACAGTGTGAGTGTGAGAGGATTTATGAAAGTGTAGTTAACTTTTGACCTCAACTGGATATTTTATATTTTCTCTTTTATGTGTATATGTGTACAAACTGTCTTTAATTTTTGTAATTGTTTTTATATCGTTTTAATTAAAGAAATATATAAATAATTATTTCCATGAAATAGTCATAAAAACACATGATTTGAATTTCGCGGGCTCCCCGCTTTCCTCTTAAGTGACAAAACAATAGACTACCGTTAAACCACGGTGTTTACAATATCTAAGCGAGTTTATTACATGAAGCAGGGTTATCAAGCATAAATCACGTAAACATAAGACGTCCCTTTATTCTGATTCCTTATAACCAAAATGCCAGTAGATAACATTTCGACGCAATAATGTATTAAACACACTAAGCGTCGACGCGTCGGTCGTGAAGCTTTTCCATGTGTGGGAAGGTGCATTGTTAATGTGAACACAAGTGGTCGGACTTACACGGATTTAGAGAGAATAGAAGAGGCATCTGCACGTATAGTAACATGGAAATTTTGTCTGTCTGTCTGCCTGTGAACCTTGATTAGGGAAGTACATACAGTCTATTCAAATAGATGTTATTTCAAGTTAAACAAATATCAACTTTAATTAAGTTGATTTCAGAGTGAAGTTGTAGCGTAAACTGAAATTTATTGTGTAACGAATTAAAGTTATTTTTCCATAAACTCTTAATTGTTTACATTTTTGGCAAATAAGTCGCGGATGCAGATTAGTGTATGGGTTATAAGTAAGCTTTTATAATTTGGAGCAGGTTTTCTTGAAGGTGTCGTTGAAATTGTGCGTGGTTCGCCATTCAATCGTGAAACAGTTTTATTAAACGAATCTATATTAATATTTTTGGTATAATGTGAAAGTGACTCCGTCTATTTGTCTGTTACGTTTTCACGCCTTAAAGGCTGAACCGATTTCGATGAAATTGGTGACCCAGGTACAGTATGACCTGGATTAGGACATAAGATTTTATACCGTTAGCAGGTTCACGTGGGATAATTTCCGACCTCCATGCGGGTGAAGCCATGGGCAATATTCGACAGGAGGCAAGATCTTTCTAGGTATATTAGCAAATAATAATTATTGAGATTTGGGGATCAAATGAAATGTCTAATAACGAAGTTAATTAATATTAATTTCCAAGAACTCTTTTGCTTCATAACTAACTTTAATATTAATTTCCAAGAACTCTTTTGCTTCATTACTAACTAGTAACTGAAAGCAATAAAATTAATTATTCTATCTAGGAAATGGTTACCTTTATTAAATGGAAGTGTGAAGACTTGATTTATAAAATGTTCAATATTATACTTACAACAGAAATAGGCAGGTACCTACCAGCTAAAAAAAAAATAAAAAAGTATCATAAAGAAAAATAATGATAATTGTTTTGATTTTATATATTTTGTTTACCCTTTTATTCTTAAACACGTTGTCTACATCTTTTTTAGGTACTCTCCTACCGCAGGTGTGCTGGATGAGATTTTCTTAGAAATAATCTTCATTCATTACATTCACATTCACATCATCACCTGTGTACGTATCTTTCTGTTCGTTTCCTCTTGTATGTTTATATGTGTACATAAATAGACACAGCTATTACGTAGCGCCTATTCCTTCTTGTAATAATGAAGGAGTAACTACTCTAACTAAACCGTTAATAAATAATCGCAATAGCTTCATAGTTACACTTACCCACTTCACCATAATTTTGATAACATTAAACGGGTGAGCAGTTTCCCGCTACGTTTTATGTCTTCTATATCCGTGTCGTAATATAGTGCACATAGTGCCGACGGTACTGACCCGCCCCGCCCCCCACTCTAAGCGGAAACCTGATTTATTAGGAGGCGATGTGTTTGAAGCCAAAGGTCAACTTACACTGGTAAAAACGCCATAACAATGGTAATCGTGACGCAATTGTCCTATACATCTAATACTAATAAGGCAAAACGATTGCTCTTTTATGGACCGGCGCTATATTGAGGACTTATGGGCCATTGATAGCCTAATAGTACGTTGCCTTAACTATTCCGTTTATTTAGGTGGGCAGACCTTATATGGTGCCAGATTGGTAGATACTTCTGAACCGACGTTTAGTTATTCAATTCTATTTAGCACACTGATGTGGAAGTTGTAACGTGATTTATTAGCGAGACAATCTCGATCTGTAACTACCAGACAAAGATTTATTATAAGGGGATTTTTCTGTTCCTGGAGAAATGTGGAAGATATCGCGTTTCCGACTTATTTTGCATCAGTTGAGATATTAATCAAGTCTCATATTAGAGGGACTCTATTATCTATATTAATAATAAAGCTGAATAGTTTATTTGTTTGTTTGTTTGAAAGCGCTAATCTCTAGAACACCAGTCCGATTTAAAAAAATATTTTTTAATTTGAGAGCCCAAATATTGAGAAAAGCTATAGGCTATAATATAATATAGCTATTAACATCATACTCAAAATCAAAAGTCATTGATTCAAATTAGGCTGAGAATCAGCACTTTTTGAACGTCAAAATTACAAAAGACAGTCCCCCAATAACGCCCGAAAAAAATATCACGCAGACGAAGTCGCAAGCAGAGGCTAGTACCTACTTCTTATGCCACGAAGATAGTTTATGAAATGCTTTAAAAGTTGTAAGATTGCCCACTACTTTTCATCTCGAACTACTAAACAAGCTCCCGTTATTTATGGCAAGACTATATAAGTGCAGACTTCAGCGGCTTAAACTCTTTGGCGTGAAGCCTTTTAAAAGGAGGAAGGAAGTTGGCTAGTCCGGAATAAAAATGTGGATTTTGTTGGACAATCAAGTTAAAACGAGGCTGATATGTCTAAGGAGACATTGGGTACCTCTGTGCATGCTGAGAGAACTCGGTAATTTCATCTTTAAACGTGCAAGCGACGAACTCGGGGCTATTCTTAACGTGGTCGACATAAAGAAGAATTAGTGGTATTGTTATTTGTTCTTTTATGTTTTTACTCGTGAGGATGTTATTAGAGCAAGAAGCTTTTTGCATGTCAATGAATTTGCTGCTTTTACGAGTACTTATGTAAATTTTTGTAGGTAGCGTTTGGTGAACGTGTGGTAATTCAATTTTGACGCCATTTTGGTACTTTTTTTCGTTAAAATTAACGCTAAGTGTAAAGCAGAATGGTTTGCAGTGCAGTGATGGCCCAGTGGTAACTGTCCTGGCTTACGAATTGTAGGTCATTGGTTCGAATCCAAGTAGACTTTTTACTTTGTGTAATTAATTTCATCACAACTGCTTTTAAAACGGTGAAGGAAAACATCGTGAGGAAACAGGCGGGTCCGAGAGTCAAAAATTTGAAGACATGGTACATCTACCAACCTGTACTGGGTCCACGTGGTAGATTCATCACTCTCACAGAGAGGAGACCTGTGTCCCAGCAGTGGGAACATTATAGGCGGATTACGCAAAGCAGAATTGGATATGTCGCATGAAATGACTTTTAGCACGACACGTTTTTCCTCGAAAAAGGGATAAAAAGTTCACGATAAGCATGGAGGTTCTATTTTGTTTAGGCGTTAACTTGGCTTCATGCCAGGGTCCGTTTTTGTATCAACATTGAGGCGATTACGAGTAGTCTTTTTTATCTCTTTACAGAAGAAGTCTGCATAAAACCTTCGCTTATCACCTTCTATGATTTATTTAAAAGTTGGTAGATTGGACCAGTAAGTGCGCAGGGTTTAACAGTAGTTAAAACCTGTGTTTCTCCAACAGGACGAATGATCAAATAATTGATAGTTTCGGGTATATGAACTCGCTCCTGTTCAAAAGCAAGTTCCTCAAAAATAAATTGATTTATCCAATATTGGCTATACAAGGTGTATCAGAATAAACGCAAGCCCTGATATTAGTTTGTTCATAATTGACTTCTGAATCGAATTGAGTAACGTTTAATATAGGTTTTGTTAGAAAAAAATATGTATTATGCCATACTGATCGATTGAGCCAAAGAAAATTAAATCTTATTTCAAGGCAATAAGACTATTTTAAGTGCATAAAGTAAAGCTGGGGTCAACACGATTTTCTTAATAGTGATAGTTAGCTTTAAAACGATTAAGTTTTGGTCATTAAATTATGCTTTTTTAAATTGTGGTGTATGAGTTCTTGCGTTAATTATTTTACATATTGTATAGCATATTTCTATTTATTAACCAGCTTTGAAGTAGAAACATAGGAATAAATAGACGTCCCTAAATAAATACAGTTTGTATTTTCAATAATGTAAGTAAAACATAAAAATCTCAACTGATGATGTACAGACAACGAATACCAGTGGATAATGAGAACAGATTTCTCGTTTATTCGCCGGTTTCAATATCGAATAAAGAGAAAATATCACAGGGACATATTGGGCCCAATGACATCTACTACGATTTTATGTGTCTTGCGGTTTGAGAATTTGTCCCCGTCGCTGACACAGCATTCATTTCTTCAATTTACTGTAGCCTTTCGTTCAATAAACCCACCTCGAAAGAAACTTATGGGATTTTTCTCCATGTTCGTTTTTGCTTCAACCATTTAGGATTCCGTAAATAAATTAGTGGAACTAATCAATATTCTGGTCGACCTTCCGTCTCTTGCAAACATGTAGATAGGGGTATTAAGGGGGCTTGGTTTTGCATCATAATAGGATTCCTACCGTTTTGTGTCTTTTAGCATAATTATACAATGTGGGGATGAAAATACGACAGTAAATGAAAACACTGCCAATAACAATGCATAAAAGTATTTTAGGAACTATCAAATAAATTGTAACATTAAAGTTAAAATAGGATTTTTTTTCAAACAAACTAAATGGTAGTGGTGCGCCGACTATGGATTTTACCAATCTTTGACTAGAAACTATTGGATATATTTGATTGTTTTTTTCTTTTTGTATGCAGACTGCGAACGTCATTAGATATAAGCAGTTTAATTTATTGTCGTACTGTTGTCTCTACCTTGTATAACAAGTGAGGCGAAAGCTTATGTTTTACCATCATTCTTAACTGTCAAATGAACCTCTTGAAACCAAACAAAAAAAAAACAAAACCAATTATAACCAATTCAAAACCAAACTAATTATAAGACTTTAATAGATTGAATATTGATTAAATAACAATACTTCAGCTCTTCTCTTTAAGCTGAGCAAACGTGCGAAGAGAGCTACGGAACACTTTTAAAGCATTTTCAAGCCGCATTAAATAACTAACAGGAATGCCTTTTTCCTAGAAAACGATTTTATTTCAAGACTTAAATCTCGAGAATTGCAGCGAGGGGCCCGGGCTACGAGGATCGCGTTCATTCCGGCTGAACGATCCGCCTAGGAATGCCTGCGATGTCTGAAGTCTCACCAAGTCCCAGACTTTTGCTATATACTCGTAAGACTTAGGAGGTAAGTGATCTAGCCAACAATTCAGTCACTCTAACTTCGTTTCATTAGTTGGGCATCCTTTGTTTGTTTTGGGTATTATTACTCAAAACTAACAAAGGATGCCCAACTAATGAAACGAAGTTAGGTTAGTAGTAGTTATCTACATATGTGAGGATTGCTGTCACTTCCATAATATCCTTCATCCTGAAACTCCGCTAACAAGATCCGCTTTTCAGCCCATTTAAAGCTTTTTAGTATGAAGAGAAAAGTCAGCTTATTACTCTTATTTAACTACCTACTTAAACCATGAATAAATAATGATAAAGAAAAACAAAAATAGTGAAAATTAATCAAGTTTGATGTAAAGTACCTAAGTCATTATTCACATAACGCCAGTTTTGTTTTTATATAGACAGAATATTCTTCATTGTGTACAAAACATTTTTTTTTGTACGTTGATAAGGTTTCTAGGTACCTATTCTATCCTCAGTTGGCCAGTATGACTGAGGATAGACGCAGTTGGCTATGTAGACACCTATGTAATAAGTAATTTAATTTGTCTCTTGTTAGGCCTTAAATATATATGCTTGGTATAAATTGTTTAGCCCTAATTCTGAACTAAACATTTCTAAGTAAACATAACCACAACGGACGTTATATTGGTTTTGTGTTCACTCAGTATGCGAAACGCGATTGAAATGTTCTGAACTGGTTACGTACAGTTTAACCAGAAATGGTATGCGCTTCGGTAATCTTCGTGTTTCCGAATTTACACCTCGCAACGTTCGTCAAAAGCTAGAAGCTTAGGGACAAAGCTTTTACATCTATCTATCATTGCGCGTTAGTATGAAGTTTTGTCTCTGTCGGTCTACCTACTCCGATCAGAGATCGTCATCTCGTCCAATTTAATAAGGTTTTGAAATTCCATAGAGTTGATAATCTATAATTTTATAATCATGGTAAAACAAAATGAGCAAGTAGGTACTTCCATGGTTGTAACAACTGAACAATATATCTCATCATCACGCGTTTGTATTTCCGAAGACGATGATTCTCGAAGCGCATAGTTTTCTAAGAAGATCTGTACTACTGCTTAGGTAGGTAGATATAATCGTTTCCTTTGAGCAGTTCTACTGGTAGTGAGTATTAAATCGAAAGTGGGAGCGCTACTCAAGGGCTCGAATCGGGGACGGTTCGCTAGCGAGGCGGGTCTTTTTCCTTTACAATAAATATTGCATTTCCACTAGGTTACGATTTCTTGGATCATGCTGTATGTACATAGGTATCTTTTACTTCGTTAGTCTAGTGGTTAGAAGCACGACTGCTAAGCAGAGTGTCATTGGATTGATCTCCAGGTCAGACAAAGTGTTAAATTAATGGGAATTTCTCAGAAGCAGTACGGATTACAGATTTGTGTTCAATCGTTTATTTAATGACTTCAGGCTCGGGTAAATTACGTGGGACTCAAACATAACTTCTGCCTCTTCGGGATGATAATACAGGCGCTGCTATATTATAATTATGTTATATTTAGATCAATCAATCGATACAAGATTATTCACTGAACCGTTCTTAGACGGTTTTCAGTCTGACGAAGCAATCTTCAAGGATCAAAGGTGTCCTGTCCTCGGCACTGGATAGGGGCTGTATAATTAAACGAGCTAAATGACAGAATAGATTACAACCTAGATAGTTAACTGAATGCTTTGCCTCCGGTCCTCCTAACTAAATATTCCGTTATTCGAATAACTGAATAAATTTTGCAAAAAGTTTGAAGGACTTCTACGTTCAGTTTTTGGACGGAGTTTGATATCATTTCTGAAGTAAACTATTTTGAATGAAGGTAAATATTAACTCTAACATTCATCGTTGAATTTCTAAATGTAATTCTAATTAGTTAATTACTTTATTTGAGTTTTGGTGTCAGAAGCAGGCGAATGATATCGGAAGAGGTACCTACATTTAATGAATGACCCATATTTCTATAGGTAGGTATACATAATGTCCAAAATATTCAATAAAAATATTATTACCTGAAATATTTTGTATTCAATTTCACAGTAAACAAATCATTTTGATATTCTAATTAAATTAACCACTTAAAATTCAGATGTCAAATACGAGCTTTAAAATAAATCGAGGGAAACAAAAGCTCTTTTGTGGCACATTCTGAAATTCATTACAAAACTGAGCGATAAAATCCCAGAATTTCCCATTTTCTATTATTCACAACTTCAAAACGAATTTCCCTTGAACACGTTGCTTTCAAAACTCATGTAATTGATAATTTTGAGTTAATTCAACGATAAATGTTTGACTTAATCAGTACCTACGCAAATAATTTAATTAAAATATAATTATACGAAGGTTTAATTAAGTAAACGCTTGCTGATGTAACTATCTCCACGTAATCCCTCAAACCTGCCAAATTAAAAACTTACCTTGCTAACAAAATATGAAGCGATATTGCATGCAAGTGAAAGCTCTGCTCATGCAGCTCGGTGCTGGTATAAAAACCACAATGTTCCATAAATAACGAGGATTGTTGCCAGGCAACACCGCAACAAGCCATTCCCTTTAGTTATCTCTTACACTATACGAGGAACAACTTGTTTGTAAAGGTTTTTTTATCGTAATTTACAAGTTTTGATAACATATAAATGTTCTATTTGTTTTACGAGTAGGTATATAACAGATAATATCTGAGTAATATTCACATTGTAGTGTGTACCTACTGGTTATATAAAACTGGCGGCGAGAAATTATTTGGACATACACCTGTACCGGCCGTTAATCAACACTTTTAAAGAATAAACTAGGTAGGTTCAGTGTCTTAACCGAGGGTAGGTGTTTCTTATTAAAATGTCTACCTACCTCTTTCGAAAATAATCTGCTAGGACATACATACATGACGAGCACAGAGTACGTGTGATGAATACAAAAATAAAAATTAGTGTCATGGTGGACGCATTTGCTTTGTTGTATTATTAAATGCAAGAAGTGTGCAGAATGTTTTTTCACCTTATTCTTTGCACGGAATACAAGCCACAGTAATTAAATATTTAATAGGGTTAAAATTTGCATTGGTGAAACGCTCACCAAATACGAAAACGATGAAACGCTTGCAAATAACTGTTTTGCTATTTCTGCCGTTGAACTCTCACATTTTACATATCAAAGGGTTTTTCATTTTAAATTGTTAATTACAAATTCTTTTTATGCAATTCTGCAATAAAATTAACACAAAGTCTTGTCTATTTTTTTAGTTTGTTTTCAACGGAGTCGTTGGCTTTGGTAATGGTCACTTGACGTAAAAGTTATTGTGCATTAAAGTAGTACTATAACACATTTTGGGAATTTGGGGTTTATTTATTCATGCACAAAATAATAATTACCTAATCACTTATTAGGAACATAAGCACATGTTGAACGCAACGCGTTACATTTCTCTTCAACCATTCGGAAAGTCAACAATAACCTCAACGCAAACCAATACAGCATGACAGTTAAACTGCAGTATACACAGAAGGGACACATCACAAAACACTAAAATCCAGAAACCTAATATCTAGGTGAGCCACAACTATTTTATCCAGAGTTAATCTACCTCTAGCGAGTTGTATAAACAACAGACTCGTGTTACAGGGATGCAATTATTCCCGATCCCCACCGGACCAGTCGCCGACAAATTGTGTAGAGTGTACTACACCAACTATTATCATAATCTCGCGTTAAGCTGCTCTGTGCTAAAATAATTAGCGTCTAGCTATTGTTTAAATTCAGTTTATGAAGAGACGTTGTTAATATTTTGTTTGAACTAGTCGCTGCATATCTAACTATGTAGGTACCTAATAGTTCATTTTTACTTAAATCTTTTTATTTTTCCGACTAGGTAGGTATTGCTAACAATTCGAATGAAAATGACAGCTCGATATGGTGACATGCGCGCGTTATGCGGGGAAGGAATGTGTTTGAAAATTACTTAACATTCACACATCACCCCCGGGGTGGGCGAAAATGTTAAGCAATTTGCAGCCCTTTCCACGTGTTTTCAAATAGAGTGAAAACTGTCTGTTCACCCCATTTCTTTGCCTGTGATTTTTCTTATTTTAATACTACAAGTGGTACCCTAATAGAATCAAGGAGCAATTTCAGATAATTAGAAAAAGTTTTATAGTTTTCTGTCTGGCTGAAATACTGATTATGATATGGCAAGCAGTATTTCCGTTGGAAAAAACGTTTTTATAACATCGTCTATGATAAACAGATAAATACTAATAAGATTTGATTGCCTCTCACAATATTATAGAATTAAAATAACTAAATACTCGAGGACAGCTGTTGCACATGCTGCACATTAGTGTACAAATGATATTTTAGTTCGATACGTGGTAATATTTGATAGACGCCTGCAGCTGCAAATAGAATGCGGAACAGTCGCTGGCGCCTGCCGCATATTCGCAACACACGTCAACACTTTGACACCGAACAACTAATAAAACAAACTTTGATGTAAAGACATAAAATTCAATATGCAATGATAAGATAACATTTCATGTATTTGGTACAATTTTCACACGTGAATTCTTTCAGTGGATATCAAGACTTTATTTTTCAATCTACATTATGATTCAGGAGTTTTGATCAAGGAACGTTTATTCATACTAAGTAAATCGCTTTACTCGTGCAATGAAAGTAGCTGGGAACAACCGTGAAATGCAAAGAAAAGATAGCTTCAGGTATCAAAAAATAAACTGACGCTTTCAATGTAAGTAAGTAAAACTAAAAAATACACTATATTATTTAGGTATACCTGCTTAATTAAGACCATTCAAAACATTTGTGATGTTCTGTGAAGTACTCTGTCGAGCACTATGAGCGCGGGAGTGTTGCTAAATTCTGAAAACTTTTTCATTAGCGAGTTTCAGCCTAGACTAGCTCTAAAAGCCGACGTTTTAACAACTGCTAACTGTTTTATGTTAAAGATTAAAGTGCCTATTACGGTGAAATATTATTTTATTATTTAGTTACTCATTTTTTTCTAAATGGTATGAATAAAAATTTCAATAAAAGATCTGAATTGACTGAAAAGTTTAAAAGTTGTTATGAGTTGTTAAGTAAGATTTCCTGTTAAGATTTTCCAGCCATTTGTTTTATTATTTATATAGAGTCGCGTCTCGTATCGTCACAATAGTGGGTTTCTACGTAATATTCTACAGTAAATAAAGTACCGACAGAACTAGGGAAAACCCGCAAAGGATTACCGTAAGTGTTTTGCTGTGTCAGACAAAACAATCAAATAAGTTCTGTCAAACATAAGAAGCATTGCTTTTTGCACTTCAAAATTACGCTTTAAAAAAGTCTTACTCCTTCAAATTAGACACAATTTACTATAAGATATAATTTTAAATAAATATGTATTGCTTTCAAGTAAGTGGCTTCCTCGAAATATTTACAAAGCAACAGTGTTATTAATTTTCACAAGAAAATCATCACATTTGTTTACGTGGAACAAGATTCCTGCCTCCGATACCAATAAATTAATGCAATATTCTAATTATTTATGAAGATCCTGTTTCTCGTTGGAGAAACGCCTTCAAACGTATTAAATATCTTTGAATTGATTAATACAATACTGAAACCAGTTAAAGTAAATTGGTTTTCTTACAACCAATTAAATGGAATTTCAATTTCTTTGAAAATATTGTGTTCAGTAGTGCGTTTTGAGACTGAAAACTGTATTTAAGTGCACAGTAGAACCACCCTGTTTTTCCCTATGTAGCTCTATCTAAAGTCTATTACAGCTAAATTTTCTTTAAGGAAGATTGTAAAAAAATAAATATATGCATTACGTAAATATGCTGTTTGCTCTCATTTTCCTGTATTTGTTCTCGATTTTTTCCCCAATTTTGGATTATTAGGGAATATTGCAATGAGTCCGACCGTGATACCAGCGCCTTCTGGGTTTTTTTTTTCCTAAACTCCCCCATTTCATTAACGTATTTAGATTGTCAACGAAAAATCCCGATAGGAAGGCAGAAAGGGGCAAGAGAAAATTTTAGTTTAATAAAATCAATTGTGTTACTGTCTGGGATTTCTTTTGCGAAGTAGCTTTCATGACTTTTATCCAAGGCAATTTAATTCAGTCAATTTCAGCAACATAAAAGTTAAATCAACAAACTAGGGTTGTACAGAGTGTACTGAATGACAAACTAGGCATATAATTATTATATCGCATCGGATATCATTTCATACATTCTCAGAAACGTCTGTAGCGGTATCTAAAACGCCATATGCGAACTACTCGTCATACTGACGTCACGCAAAATCCTGCATCTCGCAAGCAGAGTTTACCGCGCAACTAGCATAATATAAAACGGCACGACATGAATCATTGGGCAGTTGACCCCCTTTTCTATGGAGGATGAGTGAACTTTACACCCTGTTCTTCATACCTCTATACGTCCTTGGCTTAGCGAAGAATAAATGTATGTTTCACTTGACTTTACCCTACTGCTTCTCGGGATTTTCCAGCAAAGGGGAGATTAATTTACTGCCCAACGTGAGTAGTTGTTACTATAATAAGTATTTCTCTCATATCGATTAAAGTTTCTAGAAATTACCTTTTTTGTTGCAGAATTCTTGACATTTTTCTTCTAGAATTTAAAGGGTTTTGGTAACCCGTTCATTCATGGCTCATGATAGTTACAAATGCTGGGACGCCCCTCAGCTGGATGGACTGACGACTTTGAAAAGGCGGCTGCGACAGTCTGGATGCCGAAAGCGGAGGACTAGGTTTTGTGACGCAGCCTGGACGAAGCTTATGTCCAACAGGAAACTGCGATAGGCTGAGCTGAAAGATTGATTGATTGGTAGGTAGAAAAACTACATTGCGTATTTAGTTATGAAAAATAAATTAATAAGATTAGCCGAGAATCAAGGTAAGAAATCTTCGATTAAACGCCACCGTGTCTAATCGAAGATACCAATGTACACCAGCTGAAAGCAACACAATATAGGTACTGATGATGAAGACATTAAAAAATATATTCTATAAACATTTAATCCTTTTTCTTTCCCTGGAGTAATATCTAAGCAGTTTCGCCTTTAACCCCGGAGCGAATGATTTACGCGAGACTATCTAGAGTCAAGCACACTACATTTAACATGTCGCGTCTCGCTGTGAACTGAAGAAGTTCAAACAATAGGTACGGGTCGGTAACGTAAGTGAAAATATTGAAAAAACTATGTTGGCTAGAGTGCTACAAGGATATTTTGTCGCTTGAGTGACATTGACAGGGGTTGTTGGTAAACATTTGTGAATTGTCACAGAAATTGTGTTGAAAAACAAGATGGCCGCGTTAGTTCCCATTTTGGCCACCCGCCAAATAATCCATGTACTGTGGTATTGTTTATGATCATAAATGTACTATTGTAGGCCCAGACAAAAGCGGCTTCTGAAGACTGGCAGCAAGCAACAGCAGATTTCATGGCAAGAATGGCGCAATGGCCGAGCGATTGGTTGCTATGTGACTAGTCGCGGGTGCGATTCCTAGAACATTTTTTTTTTATTTAGCAAAGAGATTGTACTTGAGTAAACGAGATTTGTGTAAACTGCAGCCATAGTAGAAGTTTGCTCTGAACAACGCACTTTCTTTGTCCGCTATTTACGTTAGCAAATTATAAATCTTTCAACAAAATCCAGAGGTAATAAATATGCGTTCCTACTCTTATATGCTTTTATAGAAATAACTGTGGAAATATTTTGGTGTTTTCTCCATGACCTATTTGGAACAATACCAAACTACGCAACAAGTGACACTGTAATGGATTCTCTAAACTTTTCAACATTTCTCATACAGATAAATAGATATATTTTACTCATGGTATTGCCAAATATTTATAGAAATTGTCGTAAATTGTACTGAAATCAAACATTGTCTCTTTATTATCAAATCAGTATATTAAAGGTGTCTTCAAAGATGAGTTGGGTTTGCGATTCCTAAGTCACGTAGGTACCATCTGCAACCTTCCCCAAATGTCGGGGCTGGCCCCCAAATAAATTTTACACGAAGCGTCTCGGTAGGCTCCGTAATAAACTGGACTACCTGTTGTCTACGTCCAATAATAATTTGTTTAATATTGTTCCTAAATCCTACTAATATTATAAATGTGAAAGTTTGTATGGATGGATGGATGTTTGTTCTCCTTTCACGCAAAAAGTACTGAACGGATTTGGATCTATCTATGTATTTAAAAAATAATGTCTTATTTAGCTCCATACCATAACCATGATGTTCCCACTGCTGGGACACATGCCTACTCTCGGAGAGTGGACCGTAATCCACCACGCGAGCCCAGTGCGGGTTGGTGGATGTCACATGTCTTTGAAATTTTGGTTCCAGGCCATGCCGGTTTCATTAGCATTTGACATTTACCTCCAGGAACTAAACATGAGATAGCCGAGTGCTCAGTCAAAGCGACGTCATAGTGCAGCCAGCGAGCCAAACCTTGATGAGCGCACTTGCTCCACTAGGTACCTATTGCTAAACAAAACAGGATATGAATATTTAGATCTGACAGTATTACACTGACTGCCTTTTAATAAACACTCACTGCAACAGTCAACTATGCAGTATTTGGTTTGAAAGTCAAAAAAATAGATTTCGAACCTTTTCCGAACTAACACTTACTGTTAATCCAAGTTCTTATTACCATGGGAATCAAAACTGCGTTATCTCACTGAAAAGGGAAATTATTTGCCAGAACAACCTACTAGTTTATTGAAAAGTTTTTCGTGATAGAGGATATCTTTGACATTTAGTTCTGGGAAAAGGGTTTTATTGGTACAAAAGTGATCCACTTAAAATTGAACCCGTAGTTTTGTTTATTCAGGTTCATTGTAAAATTACTATGTAACTTGTTATACCTACGAATATTGGGAGAGAATTTTCCAATACAAAATCATTCAATGAAAATATAAACTACTCCTATCACAAATACTTCCTGTTATTTATTTAGAGTTATGTTTACAATTAGCTATGTTATCTTATACCTATGATGGACATAAAACAACAGCTTTACATCATAGAAATAGTTTTAAACATCCTGATATGAATACCCAAACAAGACTTTCAAGCCACACATAGAATCCTTTCTTTAACCGACTAAACAATTCAATACTTGGAAGTATTGAATTGTTAATTATTGAACTGAGACCAAAATGTATCCGTAAGATAAGAGAACACAGTCCTCACCGCCTCTTATTTCCATACATTCACATCTCGTTTGCACCCCTACAGGGCTAGGGGGCTAGGGGACTACGGGGCTAAGGGGCTACGGGGCTACGGACCCCAAGAAACACGGTTATGTTTACGCGATAACCCTTCACGTTCGCCTGCAAGAGAGATAGGGAAAATGCTGGAACAAGCAATGGGGTGTATCGTGTAATGGTATTTGTCATGCATTTTACCTTGTAGTGGAGCTAAGGCGTGAAAGAGATTTATTGGGAGCTTGTTGTGGTTTTCTTTACAGTTGAATGTATGTTAGCGAAATTGTTAAGAAAGTTCGTCCTTTGAGGCGCACACAGTCAAAAAACTGTATCACGAACATATACATAGATACCTATCTCAGTTTTAGTACACAGTTAATACTTACCGTATAAAACCTATTTTAGGTATTTATTGGCCACTACTGGTGAATTTAATAAATACAAACATTCTTGGTTAATGACTACTAACATGAAGTGCATGCCTTTGAAAGATAATAAACACACATTTCAAAGGATATTTTCCATTTTGCCAGTCGTTTGAATGAAAACTATTTTGTAAAATAGTTTTAATTTCACCTTTTAAAACGCTTGCGGTTAAGCCAACGTTTTGAGGTCATTTACAGTGTCCTGCCTTATTTCTTTAGGTTTAAAACCTGTCACAAAAGACTGTAATAATGACTCGTTCTAAAAAAGAAAAATTCAAACACTAAAAGTTCTCATCTGGTAAAATAAAGACAGAAATAAAATTCGCACGTTAAGGATACACTTCTAACTTCTGACGTAAGTATTATAATGAATAATGATGCAAATAGAATTTGGAAGACATTTTCCAAATTAGGTCTTTCAACTTTCTGAACATCCATCTTGATCCTGTCAACTTGGAAAACTTTATGACACTTTTTTTACATAACCTACTAGTGCCTAAAAAGGATAGTAATAATGTTGATGTAGACATAAGTATGTTGGCACCCACAGATTGTTGGCCAACCGCTATAAACGACTTACCATAACAAACATTTGTAGAAAGAGGCGAATTTTGTGCTGAAAGTGTCAACATTAAAACTTTTTCCGACCTGGGAGCTAACACCAAGACCACACACACGCCTGTCATTTGTCTTTAAGGTCGACAGACGAATAAGTTTGAGTACAGTTTAGACTTAGTTCAACCAAAACACGTATTATTTTAATTATTTTTAGATAACACACCTTATTAGAAAACCTAATTAATTTTATAATTTTTATCCTAAGCTTCAAAACTAAATTAATATATTTTTCCCCAGTGTAAATTCCACAGTGCTCTCACAGTGAAACCTAGACGAGTCACAACTTAAGCTCTCCACTCACCGAGTATGGCTGCAGGCATCTCTACTGTATAATTAATACTGTTATAAAACTGCATTCTTGGAACTGTTCTTCAAGGAAATTCTAATCATTTGTGCAATCTGGCTTCGTTATTCAATTCTGGTTTTGCTGAAGCGGAATTCCCAAGAATTCTAGTATTATACATAAATAATAATTGCCCCTTTTAAATTAGTTTTTCCATTATATGTTGTGCAAAAAGAGTTCTACCTACTATGTTCTGTGTAGCCCGAAGTGAAAATCACAAGCGATTCACTCCCCATCGTCTTCAACCATTCAATGAAAGCGTCTTTCATCGAGCTTCTCTGGTGAAGGAGCTATTCAAAAGGATTCCTTATTTCTTTCGAAAAATGAAAATTCATTAACCCATCGGTAGGTATGGGTCAAAGAGATGAAAATTTCTAAAGGGTTGAGTGCAGTAATTTATCTTTTAATTTTTCCTTTTATCTTTTTAAAACCTTAATTTGAACAGTCACTGGCGCCGATTCCCTTGTTCACAAACTAAACAAAATTTAAGTTCAGTGCATCTTTTTCTTTCTATTTCATTAAGGAAAGGGCAGAAGATAAATATTAGTTTAGTCCTGTCAAATTAGTCGGCGCCTTACGTAAATTGACGTATTTTTATCAGCCATGTTTTTTTAATCACGTCTAAACTGTCTATGTAGTATCTTAATTTGACAGGACTAAACTAATATTTTATCTTCTGTCTTTTTTATAATGAAATAGAAAGAAAAAGATGCACTGAACTTAAATTTTGTTTAGTTTGTGAACAAGGGAATCGGCGTCAATGTCGTGTTTGCCGAACGTTCTTTTTAGTAACAATTTTATTTATACAAATCTTTCATGAGGACTCAACATAAGTCAACCAACAAAATTGTTTCCGTGAAGCCTTTGATACGCTCAGTGAAAACCACAATTCAGAAACATTGTGACTGAAACTTCTCCGAGGTTAATGCAAAAAATTGTGGAACGTTCCAATGCAAAAAACCAAAGGAGAAATGATAGAACTTTCGAAGACATCGCCTTCTGAATCTTGAATGATAAAAGTTTAAAAAACTCAAAAGATTGGAAGAGAAAGTTGTATGAGTTTTCTTTGGATAATATTATTCATTCTATTTACCGTGAAGTTCTGAATAATAAATGAATTTTGGAGATAGATTGTGTAGGATCTTATAACAGAATATTGTTAATGGGCAACAGTTGCCACGATATACTAAGGGCGTTAGATAGGACTACAATTCACTCAGAAATTACTAAACGTTGACGTGGCGATCTTTCAGAAACGTCTCCACATCACGTCGGCATGCCACATATTTGCAGAGGACATCTCAAATATCATAAAAGGGTCTTGGAATGGACAAACGTCTGCGCCTCACCCATCTCAACTGTCTTTGTGTAAATTGTACCTAAGAGTTATCAATACCCTTGAGATCGTTTTGCAATAACTATAAACAATAATAAAAGCGGTGCACGGAAAGGTATTATGTTACTAAAGTAATAAATAAAAGCATGGAGGAAAGGTTCTCAACTTTCTCGTTATTACAGCAGCTCGTGTACTCTGTGTTCTTTCAATTTCCTCCTTTATATTATGTAAGCTAATAAAGTACTGGGTGGCGCAAAAGTAAAGACCCTATTTGGTTCAGCTATAACATTTTTTCTAAATTAGAAAACTAGATTTAGATTTTTTTAAATGTATATTTGTGCCATTAAATTTCGTACCATTAGGATTTAAAGATGATGTCTTTTAAATGGTGACCTCCAGAGTTGATACACATTTGAGCCCTATTTATGACATTTTGCATAACTTGCCGTAACACTTCCTGCGATATGTTCGTTATTTCTTGACGAATGTTTTCTTTTAGAGCTGCGAGAGTCTGTGGCTTGTTCACATACACCCGAGATTTCAAAAAACCCCAAAGAAAGAAGTCTGGACTGGTCAGATCGGGTGATCTTGCAGGCCAAGGCAAATCGCCAAAACGAGAGATAACTCGGCCTGGAAAAGCGTCCCTCACTAAGTCCATAGTGTCGCGCGCTGTGTGTGCCGTAGCGCCGTCTTGTTGAAACCAGATGTGCTCCAGCCCCAATTCGTCCAAACTGGGTATCAAAAACTCACGTAACATGGTTCTGTAGCGTTCTCGTTTGCGTGGCACGTCGCCTCGTTGATGTTTCTGGACACTCTTCCACATCTTCGCGCACAGCATCGATATTTTCAGCTGAACGGCCTGTTCTTGGTCTCCCAGACTTAGGTCTATCCAATGTTGAGCCAGTTGGTTCAAGGCGTGTGGCAAAGCGTCGAATTGTGCGACCAATCGGTGCCGGACGGTGGGGAAATCGTCGACGAAATTCACGTTGTGTTCTTATCACTGATGAATTATTCCGTAAGAACATTGACACAATTATTCCACGTTCTTGGGGAGTAAAACGGTCCATGTTTATTTTCAGTGTATTTTACATTTGTTCACTACACAATTTTCAACAACAGAATGACAGAAAATGTCATATAAAAAAAAAAAAGGTATTTTCTTTAGTGCCACTACTTTTGCGCCACCCAGTATTATGCTGGTAAGAGCTTCGGGCTTGTGGCTTGCATTTATTTACATAGTCTTTACGAGAGTAGTTTAATCATAACGATCTTCATAGATAGTACGAGTACTATCTACATCTACATATACAAAGATCAAAATTATGACGAAGCATTTTTTAACTTCTTATCAGAACTACGGGTTTCACAGGGCTTAAAAACATGCCTTGGAGAAGGACAGGATTTTTTTTATTATTCGGGTAGATACCTAAAAATAGTAATCCTCCAAGAATGCTAGTGGAACCTCAACTAGAAGTAAGAGAATAGTAAAAACCTTCAGTTAAGAAAAATGTAAACTTCGTAGAAAAGAAACTGATTTTTCTCCATTATTATTCTTCAAGCTTTCCGACAATATTGTGTCCCCCCGACTTGCGAATTACACGAGCACAAACCTCAGGATGTGGCGAGGAGCATAATAGAAAACGGATGTCAGTAGCAGTGCTTCTACATATTCGATGTAGATGAGGCGTGTCGACGAATACAGCACTCCAAGTATACAATGTGATGCTGAGAGTGCAAATATTTTATCGTATCTACGCTTGAATGATTAATGCTGTCTGTGCATGCAAAAATCTAAACTAGATAACTTACGTAGTTTAGTTTTTTGCATGCATCATCGAAGGTTCTTTATGTAGCATACAAACATACATATATACACTCACGCCTTTTTCCAATGGGTGTAGGCTGAAACTACAGAACACCACCTGTTACGATCTTTCCATTTATCTAGATAGACTAAACACAATAGGTGAATCCAACTCTTGAACTACTAGTTATTACATCCGTTAGCTTTGTAAGGCTTTATTGCGCTTCAAATGCTGAAGTCTGTAAACTAAGAAACCTACATCTACTTAAGTAAAAGATTTATCATCCAATCTGAACAGCATCAACTTTTTTATAAAATCAGCCGAGTCTTTTGAAGATAAGTAAAGAGAGGCCTTTGCTCAAAAATATAACAAGAAATGTCTACAGCTTTTAAGAAACTCGAAATGTAAGAAACACTTAAAGAGATTAGATGGCTTAAGCAATTCAGCTCAGATTTTTGGTATGTTTTTAGTTATTATCACTCAAGAAATAAGAAAATCCATTTTGTTAGCTATGAAAATATTTCTGGAAAATGCGAGTCTGTTATAAAAGCAGTCATGTTCTCTGAATACAGCTACTGATAAGAACTATCTACCTGTCTCATTTCCCCTGTACCTGAGCTACTACCGCCAGGGGACAGCGCATCAAGATATTTCCATACTTTTGTTTGTGTATGAACAGAATTGTTGCATTTTCCAGGAGAATGTGTGCAGTGCTGACGAAAATACTAGAGCAGGCAAGATTTAGAAACTGTCGCAAAAAAAGTGCTATGGGATAGTTGTATTTTCAATTCAAAATTTGTTCGAATTTACGTTACGTTTAATCTCCGAATTTATCAGCCGAGGAAATTGCAAGTAATTTTCCTTCAAGTTATTAATTATATTTTATTCGATATAAAAGAAGTCGGTCAGAAACTGCAGCTCCATGAAAAACCGTCAGTCGCTCTTTATTTTCATAATTTTGTTTCCAAACTAATCATACAAATTATTTATTTCCCTGCCATCCAATCGATAGTGTAATAATCTGTTGTTATTATAATAACGACCCGTAAATACCCTCTGCCCCATAAATATAAACAATTAGTCGTCCGTTACGGCACCCGAGGGAAGTGACAGGGTTACTCTATTAGAATATTAGTCCGCGACACAACACGACTTACGACTGACATTAATTCGCACATGGTTTATTTACTATTTTAACTACTATTATGGCTGATTGTTCCATCGCCAGATAACTTTTATTCGTGGAACAAAATTGACGTTTGACAGTTTTTGTACGAAATACTCTGTCAAAATTTCAAAATTATTCCTCGAATAAAGTTATCAGATGATTGAAAAATCAGCCATAATGAAGATATTTGGTGGAAGTTAACTTAGACATCATCATCATTATTAGCTCACATTTAAATACTGATTGTCACATTGAACGGTGATTGGATATTAATTAATTTGAACATGAATGACGTAACCAATATTTTGTAAAAAATATTCTGATTGAAAAGGTGTCCGTGGAGTTTTCTTGTTCCATTCCATAGGAACCGCGAAGACGCTTTGCTTGGAAATCAGTCATTTTAGTAGGTACTTACAAGTCTAGATGTTGTGACGGAAAGTTATACGTGGGAGATAAATCCTAATACCACGTAAAAAGGTATATTTTTATAAATACAAGATTAAAGAGGAAGGGTGTGGGGAGGTAATTACGATTTCCTTAGTTTCTCTAGGGAGTAGCACAGTACTCTCCTGGCTCAGCCTGGTGTGACGAAGACCCCAACGAGCGTGCAACGCTAACGCTGCTGACGTCACGGGAGGTGCAGGTCGGCAGATGGACTCGCTAGACCCGAAGCGAGCACGTCGCGGGAACAGAGGTTCGCTAACAAACGAGATGTCCTGTGGCGACCCTAAGGTCACGTGCACTGCGCTGAATAAACGATGGCAATTTCGTTTTATAAAAAGTAAACAAATGTAATTAAATGTTAAACTAACTACCTAATAAAACGCTTAACATAGATTAATTTACTGTTTAAATGTAATTTATTATACATTAAAAGAAATGGTACTTTATATTGTTACAATGTACTTACAATATTAAACCTAGCTACTAGTTTACAGTCCTTCCACGTTCGAGTCATCTCATGCAAGTTGTAAAAGTCAGTTCAACTTAATGTGAGCTTTAATCAAAACTTAGCTCAACTCATGGTTTCAGTAAGACACGCTAGTCTTGCATGAAGTTTGCTCGGGGCTCTGAAATCGCGAGCGATGGAAAGGGCTTATTTTTCAACAGTAGGAAGATTAGGTTTGACATTATGAAGTGTAATTTAAGATTAGGTTTGATATTATGAAGTGTAATTTAAGATTAGGTTTGATATTATGAAGTGTAATTTAAGATTAGGTTTGATATTATGAAGTGTAATTTAAGATTAGGTTTGATATTTTGAAGTGTAATTTAAGATTAGGTTTGATATTATGAAGTGTAATTTAAGATTAGGTTTGATATTAGGTATGAAGTGTTATTTAAGATTAGGTTTGATATTATGAAGTGTAATTTAAGATTAGGTTAAGATTAGGTTTGATATTATGAAGTGTAATTTAAAATAGAGCCTTACAATTTAGATGCGTTAAAGGGATTAAACAGCAAAAGACAGATTGTTTCTAGGGATATTGACGACACGGTTGGCGCAGTGGCTGAGCGATCAAATGCTGCGCTACGTGTCGCGGGTTCGATTCCCGCACGGAACAAATATTTCTATTGCCTACAGGTAGTTGTTCCGGGTCTGGCTGTTTGTGTATGTGAGTTTAAACGTTTGTGAATGCACCCACGATACAGAAGTAATTCCTAGTGTGGGGCAACGTTTTTAAAAAAAAATACGTCCCAGCATTGGACGCATTTCGGCTAATATGATGATGAAGTTCAAGCGGTATAAGTTTTGCAGTAAGCAGTATCTGGTTTCAAAATAAAAAATATTTATAAAAATTAGGCAGAGAATCAGCACTTTTCAAACGTCAAATTATCGTTGTTTGCCACCGACTTTTGAAATTAAAGCTATTTTTCACTGTGCAGTGTCTTTTTTGGAAGTCGGTTGTTACTTTGGTTTGAAAACCAAACTACTGAACCGTTTTTGATGAAATTTCTATGGGACCAATGAAAGTTTATCCTTTCAAATAAAAAAATTATTTTGCAAATCATTAAACATTAAAAAAAACCGTACTGAGATCCTTCTCCTTTTTTTGAAGTCGGTTAATAAAAAAGACATATTTCTTATTTTAGAGAAGCATAACCTGTAATAATACTTCAAGTGAATTGAAAATGTCCACTGAAATGAATATCCAATGAACGTGAATTTTCTTTAATAAAACACAAATAGACTACGTGCTTGAAATTATTCACTAACTTAAGTTCTTCAATGAAAACAGAAAGTGGGTGGATAAGTTATATTTACCTTAAAGGTTCCAACAGAAATAACTTGTCATTTATTCAGGAACTTGTTCTTGCTATAGTTTGAATACGTTGAGAAGTTCGACCTAATGTATGTTTACTTAGGTATTCAGATGAACAGAAGAATGGTCCTTGGATCCAAATAAATAGTTTATTACTGAGATAGGCGGATATACCTACATCTGAGTTGTCTTTCACTTTACACTATACTACAGATGTGAAATACTATTAAATGTAGCACACAACCACACACACAACTCAATGGTAGCGCCTCGAGAGTCCCGCTCTATCGCCTGTGGCGACTAGACGTGCCCCTTGAGTTGTTGTGTACTTATTGATAATTCGGTGGTTTTACTCAAAACCCCAAGCCCCTAACAAGTGATCATAGTGAACACCACATTGGCGACGAGGATGGGATTCGAACCCACGCGTTAATGATTATCGAGTAAAATTGAATAATTAGTAAAAGACATGTCTTTAGTAACTTGGACTTTTTCGATGCCATATATTACTTAGTTTGTTGTTAGATTTAGTTCAGTTTTTAATTTAATGTGTATTTAAGAAGGATAAAGACTAAAGTTAAAAGTTCAAAAGAAAATAGTTTTCCTTTAGTAACTCTGTCTGCCACGTTCCCCCAAAATAACACACATTCTATCTTAACAGGGTTTCTTCATGAAATCCACACCCCCAGTTCATTTTCTAAGCCAGGCTCAACTTCACCGCTACAGACAGGGTGTAACTAATCCCCCGCGGCGGCGATACAAAGCTTGCAAGCTAATAAGAACTGCAACAATAACACGCTGTTATGAAGCTGCACAATATCGCATAAGTCATAGCTACAATAGAGGAGCAGGTTATTGCCTTTCCTCATTTATTATGCGCATTTTTTTTTATCTTAAAAGCCTCAGAGTAGATACATTTTTTCGCCGACCCCAGGGTAAAAAGCTAGGCAGATAAGTATTTCCTTTCTTTAATTAACTATTAGTAGGTAGTAGAGCTTGTTGTGAAGAAGCTCGTCCGGAGTACCACCATACCTAGTTCTGGAGCCAAGCAGTGTTGCTGTGACCCGGTTTGTAAAGTACCTATATATGCCAATGTAATTAGAGGCCCATGTTAGGAACATATTTTCAGCTTGGACTCTGACAACGCATCTGCGATGGCTCTGAAGGCCAATTCTCGTAATTTAAAACGTTCAAAACCTAGTCGCAGCCTCATCTCGTTGACAAACAAATGTCAAAAACTTGTCAAAATGCAGGGAAATTAGAAGTATTTTTTGACAGATTGAGACTGAGTTCAGACTATAAACGTTGTTAAAATTACTTACACTTACCGATATGCGAATAACAGCTCGGCGACTAGCTGCATCGAAAGGCTGCGGTCGACCATTTTCATATTTATTTTGTTCAAAGCTCCGCACACTTAGCGTCAAGTTGTAAAGTCGCAACGTCGTACGCACTCGCTGCATGTCGCGCTACTAGACGCACGGTGCACGCTCACACCCGACGACTGTCGCATGCGACAGGTCACCGTGAGTTTTTCTGTGAGCGCAGAGGAAGTTGCACGTGTGTTTGTATTGCGAATCTCAACAACGATCATTGTCGATGTTTTCAAATGATCAGTTTCTGCACGACGTCTATCGTAACGACTAGTTGCAGAAGCAAACCACAGCTCTGCGTTTATCTGTCGCAGAAAAATGGTTGAAGCCGTGATATAGTTTTATCCATAGGGATATGGATATATACCGCAACATAGTTATATGGAAGCGGTTCATAATTGTCTTACTAGGAAACTAACTATAATCACGTGTTTAACTATGTTACTGCGACATATCCGCAGCGAAAAGACGCACATGCCAACGACAACTCTGCGTTCTATTACAGCGACAAGACGCACAGTTTGTGCTGGCACTTAAGTGGGCCTCCTACTTGTGTGTCAATTAATTAATAACATCAAAAACTTCTTTTAGATGATACCTAAGTCTTTCCGAAACCATCCATGTTTACAAACCTATTAATAGTACGTTTTAGGTGGCTTTCGTTATAAATATGGCCACTAAAAATGAAACATCGTTTGGGACCATGATATGTTTATAAGGGAAAAGGTTTCGGGAAGTTATGTCTAAATATATATTTTTATGATCGCTCGGCACATGTTGTGGTTGGCCCTTGTAACCCCTTCAGGAAGCGAACGCGTATGTTAAGTGGACCATTCGTCTATTTAAGTGCTCGGTAAACGGCTATAGATCTAAGTTTTGAAAAGACTGGCAACATTGCCATGTTGACTGTCGACAGCAATGCGGACAAATATTTTTACAAAAAAAAAAAAACCGTTAAAATGTTTTTAACGGTGTCCGCAATGCCACGTAAAAGCGCATATTTTGAGTAAGTACTCCAAAATGTCGTGTAGCGACAAGAAAATCCTAACTCTAACCTAACGTAAATTTAAAACTAAATTAAGAAATTAAATAAAAGGTAAGTGGAAATCAATTAAGGATATATCTAATACGAGATATAAAATTCTCGTGTCGCAATGTTTGTTACCAAACTCCTCCGAAACGGCTGGACCGATTTGTATGAAATGTGCATATCGGGTAGATCTGAGAATCGGCCAACATATATTTTTCATACAAAAAAATATATATATGTAGGATCGGGAGTGCCGAGCGGTATATATCGTCAGGGCTTGGAGTTCCCATGTTATTGGGATAAGCAGGATGGTATAAACAGTTCCAAAAATACACTATACATAAGACACAATAATGGGTAAATATTAAAAACAGTTAATCGAACAAACCCTTCAGGGTCACAGTTCGTAAAGCGGCCAAGCCACCCAACACAAAGTGTATCTACTCGCTATTTAGCAAGCCAACACAGCTATGTAAATATACAGCAGCGCTGTACCAGGTAAACCGACAGTTTTGTCGGGAGCAGGTGCTCTGTATTGAGTCGAATCCGAAGACCGACTGACTAGCAAAACAAGTGCACCCTCTTTTATAGGATGAATGACAACTCTGTCCGATGACGCACGTCACGCGTTTACTTGATACAAAACACTAAAATATGCTAAACCTAATAAGACTTACACTATAAAGTAATCAAATAATACAAGAATAATTGTCATAAATAAACAATGGTGATTTCACAAATTAAATCATTTTAAAAACAAACTAACATGTCATCCGTTGATTTGAATAAAACCAACGGGAACAATTTATCGAAATAAGTTGCTAAAAATCAATTACTGCGTACACCGAGTACTGAATAAATTATGTTTCGATTTATTAGACAATAATTGATAGTAAAAATCACCTAAATTAATAATAAACACAAATCATACCAAATTCTGTTGACTACCCACAATTGATTTGACAACCAACTCCGACATATATATATTTCCTAGAAATAAATGTGTATGGCAAAACAACTTTTGCCGGGTCAGCTAGTTTACATATAAAGATGGATATGGCAGTGGTGTACAGAATGTGTAGGTGGATTAAGGTGCTGCACCTATAGTATCACCATCCACATTTCGGATGTAATAGAGGGCGAGAATAAACTCCGGGTTCAGAAACCCTTCATGGAAAAACCTTATAACACTTTGCCCGACCGAATAACTTTATTAAAAACTTGGTTGCTTAGAGGCTGTATGAACCTAATCGTTATATGCACGTTAAGCGATGTTAACGTGTGCTAGTGCATCTGCTATCTTAAACGTAGGTACAATCATTATCAGTGCAAAATGCAAGATTTGTCGAATATGTCAAATTAATTTTAGATATAATGTAACATATAAAAATGACAGGAAAGTACCTCGAACATGAAAAGATTTCCTCAAATTGCGTTAAATAAGAGAAAGTGATAGTTTTGAGTTATTTGTTATTGAAGACATTCTCGTATTTCAAGTTAAAAGGAACGATAAAGTAACAAATACTTATGATTTACATCAACGACGGGATATGATATGGCACTATCCTATCATGTTGTAGGAATTGGCGCAAGATCAGCAAGTTCAAGGTAATAAAATAATACAATACTATAAATTATGGAAACTAGAATCTCGATATTTAGAATTTGCAATAGTGTAGTGTCATATTGTAAATAATAGCTCTTTATTTTCTTTTATTAAATGTGGTTTAGTCCTTGGTATCGCAGAAGAGCTTTTCTGTTAAATTGCCAAGTGCTAGAATGGCAGTAAGTGCCTTTTCAGAATCAACTAATTAAAAGCGCAAATTAAATAGATAACAAAACAATGATTATCCTAAAAGAAAATATTCGAATGCCACATGAATAATTACGAAGTTTACAACTTTATTATCCACCCAGACATCTTTATCGTTCTCAAAGACAATACCAGGTCAGAATGAAATACACAAGCATTCACTGAATGGAGAAGAGTACTTAGATATAACACACACAAAGAGAACAATAGTCCAGAGTACCAGACGATGCTGAGAGACAAGAAATGGTCTGTTCAAAATTACAACAATAATACATAGTACAAAGCACAACGGAGTATATAAGTGTAATTAGTGATACCGACCCTTGTCAGCAGTACCTACTACAGATTTAAAAAACAACTATTGAACCGGTGTTGTTTCAACAGTTCATTAATATACTTTTACTAACAAGCTTCAGGTCCCAGGGTAACAACCCTTAGCCCCCCTCCCCCTTTTGCGTGCCACTGTACGCTAGACTAAAAACTTGAAGGATTGCAGTTTCATTACGCTTTAAGTTTCGTGAATGAATTATTGTCTATGGTCTGTACGAAAAGTGTCTGATGAAAATGTAAACAAATGAATCAGATTTTGTTTCGAACATATGAAGCAATGAATTAGCAATATCCTTCAAAGTTATCCAAATTGTGATTGATCGTGTGTTACACAATTAGTGTGCGGGATTTGTTGACAGTTTCACCAGATACTTTTGGAACACACTGTAGGTACCTACTTCATTAACTACAGTAGTATAATTTGATTGAAATGCTTACATGGATATGTTAATTAGTAGAGGTACCTACCTAGTCTAATCAACTTCAGATCAGCGATACATAACATAATGTAAAATTGTAATTTGGGTTATTCCGAGTCCAATTAGCAAAACCCACGACATTATCCCAATTTGCTGAAATATGTTGAGAATAACTTTAACGCTTCACTTTGCCCTTTTGCACATACCTCTCTAATTAAAAACATTAGAATTTCAGAATCGGAAATAATGTTAATATAAATTCATCAAACTTTATATGAATACTTAACGGGCCACATAATCTCCACATAAACAACTAACTTTTTTCATAAAGTTCGGGAACCCAAATTACCCTCGTTTCAAGACCTATCTATTCAATTCAGGCCAAAACTTTTCTGTATAATATATGTGCATTACATCCGTTGGCCCAAAATTTGAGGTTTTATTAAAAATCTGGAATACCAGACTCAATTCAGGGGAACATGATCAGCATAAAAATCGGGGCACGTCCTTACATCCCTACGTCACACGAAGACTATTGGATATGCTAGACGGTAGGATACATACCTACTTTTTAGAGTGCGTACCCCTGATTATAGAGGACATAAAGCTGTTCTGTTGGGTTAATATTGTTTCACAGAAATATGATGTGATGCTTGTATCATGTATGTAACCAGCCTATAATGTTTCCACTGCTGGGACACAGGCCTCCTCTCGGTGAGAGGGAGTGGGCCGTAATCCACCACCCGGGCCCAGTACGGATTGGTAGAGGTCACATTTCTTCGAATTTTTTAATTCTAGGACGTGCCGGTTTCCTCACGATGATTTCCTTCACCGTTTTGAGAGCAGTCGGTGATGAAATAATTTATACAAAATAAAGCGCCTGTTTAAGTTCGAACCTACGACCTGCAACTCGTAAGTCGCGGGTGTTACTACTGAGCCACCACTGCTCTTGGTTAGCTTGTATGTTGTATTTAATATCTATGTCTGTCTCTTTGTATACAAGTTATAATGAAAACACGTGCTTACCAAACGTTAGGTTTGGTTAGAGGCTAAATGGAATTGATATTCCCCCGAAATAGGTCAATTTAATTAATATTCAGACTACAGGGAACATCTGTACTGGGTGGGATTTAATTCGCTATCCTAAGTAATGGGGATCAATAAACTAGGAATTTAACATAAACATTATATAGGTAGACTAGACTACTTTAATTAGGAAATGCATTGATTCATTTGTCACTTATTGCCTTTATACTCGTAGTGACAGTAAATAACATGAGAGGGTCGTGGCTACATAATAACAGCCTCACGTGTCGCCCGAAGGTTAAGTTACGCTTACCGCGGTCACCCGTCGGTGGGTCCGTGGCTTAGGCCCCCAGTGGTCGAGGCACCTGTGGCCGACGCCCCCGATTCGATTAATTCAATATCTTTTTTTTGTGACTTTTTCACTTAGTACAGTCACGAGCACCAATATGTCAACACTTGGCAACTTTCAATTGTGAATTTTTCGTGAAATAACGAATGCAACGTTGAAATACGACACATTACATAAACCTATGGGTTCGAAAATGCTACGTTCGTAACAACATAAAATTTCGTTAAAAAATGAAGGAGTCAATCGCTTTTGAATAAAGCCGAGTGTATACATACTTTTGCTCGTAATTGTACACTATTTTTAGGTTTTCATTTTTGAAATTTTAAGTTTTATATTATAGGTGATGAAAACTGTAATTTATATACAATTTTTTTACTAGGTTTCTTATTTAGATAAATAAATAAAAAATGAAAAACAACTAAGAATTTCAATTTTCAAAACATACATCTAATATAAAAGCATTTCTATGTTATAAATATAATATAATCATGATTTAATATTATACATAATATACTTACAATCAATACATAATAATTATACTTTTATTATTTTTGTAAAACATTTTTGTGCCTGACAGTACATTTGATCAAAAATTGCTTTGAATTAAATTAATTAAATCGGGGGCGTCGGCCACAGGTGCCTCGACCACTGGGGGCCTAAGCCACGGACCCGTCGGTTCGTGGGTTACCATCTGTTACATATCGAGACCACTCCGAGCCTCGGAAAGCACGTTAAGCCGTTGGTTTCGGCTGTCACTTGTAGATCTTTGACAGTCGTTACGGGTAGTCAGAACCCCAAAAGGGTGACAACCAGTCTTACCAACAGATATCATGTTACCCAGCAACTGGGTTGGGGAGGTCAGATAGGCAGTCGCTCCATATAAAATACTGGTATTCAGCTGCATCCCGTTAGACTGGAAGCCGACCCTAACATAGTTAGGAAAATGCTAGGCGTGATGATGACCTACAGTAAAATATATCTTCGAAGCGTTAGGTGGTTCTTTACCAAGTTAAAAGACGTCTGTTGGCACTATACATTTATCCCCTTCATTACGGAAGATATTTCTGGATTACCTACAACCTGTTACACACTCGTTATGAAATCATCTAGCGATCATTTCGATGTTGAAATACTACGCCCACTGCTAAGGCTAGTAGAAATAGAGTAGAGTAGAAAAAAATCAATGTAAACTTACTATAGGCATAATAATAGAGTCCCGACCGACCACGGTGGTCAATCTCAACGGAGATTAGCCAGGTACGCTGGAGATATTATAGTGCACAAGTATGTGCGCAAACACAGGTACACTCTCTGTTCCTTTACTGTCATAGTCCGATGGGACGGCAATCCGACACGACCGGGGAGAGATCAGGCGCAGGACCAACGGCTTTACGTGCTCTTCGAGGCACGGGAGTATTAAAACGCCAACTTCCAAACTCCGGGCTGGTACTAAGAAACCCCTAATGGGAAATCCAATAACAGTTTGTCCGACCTGGCAATCGAACTCAGGACTCCACGCTTAGCAGTCACGCTTGCAACCACGAGACCAACGGGGCAGTACTATAGGCATAGACGGCGAGGGCCTGCTCTTATATACAGAAGCACATGCTTATTCCACACGATCTAGCAATGTTCCAAGAAATACAAGGTTCGTGCGAATAAATGTAAAAATATATGTAATACAATCAACATGCAAGAATAACAATTTTATGATATCAAATAAAACATAACACGAGTATCTCAGTAAAAATAACAATTCAATGCTTATTTGCTTCTGATTCTACTGCGATCACATCTCGTCACGCACGCGTTCCGTCGCCTACATATGTATGTTTTGCATGATTTGTTACATTGTCATACGCACCAAAATTTCAGGATTTTTCCCCCTTGTGTGTGCTACGACTCCGAACTCAGAGAAGCCCAGAGCACGCGTGCAATAAAAGTAATAAATTTATTCAAATCAGACACCAGAGGGACAATTCTCGTAATTTTAAGAACGTTTACAGTCTGATAGCAGTCTCAATCTGTCAAAAATACCTCTAATTTCACTACATTTTTGACAATTTTTTGACATTGATTATCGCTGAGATGAGATTGCGACTAGATTTTGAACGTTTTTAATTACGGGAATATCTACGAAACGAATAAAAAGGTCCAAACTTTTTGTTTACCAAACTGGAAATTACAGGCATTACAATGCAACAATAAGCCCATTTTAATTAAACTTAATGTGGCCATTCATTACCTACATAAGGTTAAAGATAAAGCAAATGAGAGATAATTATTGAGGCCGTTCCACTCGGGTGATTTCACTCGGAGATCCCTTTTAATGTTCCTTTTCGTAAATACTTAGGTATGTGAACACAGGAACTTGGGACGGGACCCGTTAACGTTTATCCGTTTAATGGAAGTCTTGTTTTGAATACGTAATGAGGTTTTAATAATATCTGGAGATGACACTTGGGGGGAGGTCGTAACAAGCCGAATTGAGCTATCAATGGTAAGCACGCGCCCATCCGGACCCTTTCGCATACGATTTGAGCTTTTCATTACTCATAATAGCGATCCAAGTTAATGTAACAAAAGTTATAAAGTTTGTATAGAAATCGTATAAATACTACGTGTCTCAGCTGCCATCTAGAGCTTCGGCTACAAACGACACAAACAATAACATAAACATCTTTAATCAAACAAGTAAACCCGACATATCAATTACAAAGAATGCCGAGCAATCTGGGAACAGAGTCCCTTCAATGGGCAATTCAGTGAAATAGCCCGACATTACGCTGTAGTAGGGAGCGCTGGGCAGTTTACCTCAAAGAGTTGTCCAAATTGCCCAGGCTTGTATCCCAGTAATAAGGGTTGAGATATTACGGTACACTAGGCCCTTGTAACACATGTCCATTTTGTGACTCCGGCTTATTTTCTACCGACTAATATAGTTGGGTTTTCATAGTGAAACTAGAAATGTAATGGTTACGTTAATTGTGTATAGGGGATATGTGTATTTTCGGATTAGTTGGCTGGGCATTGAATGAAACTGATTAAATAGTGCGCCGCGTCCTAACCAGCAATCGTCGCGCGACCAGAGACTATGACCCCTGACTTTGTTTCATCATTCCTTCTCAGGAAAGGTAGGAACTATCGACTCCATGTAACTATTTTTTTTTATATGACGTGTAAAAGTGGTCCAATTTATTTCATCAATTTAGCCGCAAGTTCAATCCAGTCGCGTTTGTACGTCCAAATTCATTCAAACAATCGCGTCGATCTCGTACTCGCGAGACTATTGCTTTTGATTAGGACACAGGGTTGGACAGTTTTGTATCTGTGTATCTTCACACAGAAAACTGGAGGCTCAAGAATCGATGTTATTCCAACATATAGTTTATAGTATTTGAAGCATTGAAGTCGTTAACATATGCGCTGCAACAAACCCAATTCATCGTGAATTGGGTTTGTTGCAGCGCATATGTTAACGACTTTAAACTTTTAAAATGTCAAACTTCTGTTACTTTCAATGTAATAATTGAGTGGTCTACTTTTGTAAATGACAATGTAGTTACTTATAAAGTACTTTGGTACTTATGGTTGGTACCCAAATCAAATAAGTTTACTGTTATTAATTTATCTGTTTATTTTATTATATCATACAAAATTATCTACACAAAAGTGACGAAACAGTATAAAAATAACAAAGATAGTGTTGTAGATATAAATATGGCAATTATTTATAAATACCAATATATTAGTGATGTTTTTTTTTTTAATTAAAATTATAAATGATGTTTTATTGAAGCGGGCCCAGGCATACAGCCGGGATGACGCTGTAGATGATTGAATGTTGTAGACATTTTTACCCATTTGAATCTAACATGTTTTCATAATAATGTGACTCCGTTGTTATCTCCTTCGATGCACTTCTTAGGCGGATGCTGAAAAAGAGAATGAAAATCAATATCCAAATTATCTTAAATAATAAAAAAAAAAATTCTCAAATTATCTTTTCTTATAATTATCTTTTTCTATGCACGTGTTTCTGTGACAAATATACCTATATTTCTTTCTTTTCTTTCAAATGGTAAAGCTCAATGATACATTATGGATTTGGTAATACACTGGCCCGCCAAACTAAGTACTACACTTTTAAAATTTCAATTTTTTCTAAACTATAGATGTTAGAGATTTAAAATAAATAACGTTTTATAGCAAATTTTATCAGCATTCTTTGAAACTAGTAAACCATACATTCGTAACATTTTTAACTTACAAAAAAATACAAAACAATAAAAATAGCCATTTTTAACTTAGTGTCCAAAAACTCAATTAACATTTTTTAAGTATGTTTTACATGTTATTTCATTTTAAATAACTGGTATCGCCTCCTCGGGCTCTGACTACACTTTCGAACCAGTTTGGCAATGAACACGAGGTTTCGGAGCCGATGTTGGGGAATATTCTCCCATTCTTCAATCAGGGCCTATTTTAGTGCCCTGAGGGTGGTAGGTGGTGGTCTGCGGCTTCTGAATAGCCTCCCTAGCTCATACCAGGCCTGCTCGAACTTATTTTTGTAAATCACCAAGGTACAGTCAAGAAAATACGTGAATTTGCCGTAATATAGCAATTTAAATGAGCGAGTTTTAAGTTTGTAAGTGTTTCGTGTTTGTTTGTTTGTTTTTTTTCACTTTGTTTAATAATAAATTTTCATTAATAATGAAATTACAATAGTTACCTTCGACTGGTGGGGGCGCTGCAGGAGCCTCTGCCGGCGGCGCAGGCGCAGGGGCGGGTGCTGGAAATTATGACAATAGTTGAAATTTGGTACTCACATCTTATCATCTTATACCTATGGGTACTCCACGTAAACCGGTGTCTATATACAGGATTTAAAAAGACCCATCACATGGCTTCCAAATACGCATTATGTAAATCAAACTAAGTAACATTGCACAAAAATAATTGCTGAGAAAGGACTTGTGAAAATTTGATATTTGCGGTAGTGCGCACGCAACACATTGTGCTTATGGGTGCATGCAACAGTACGAATAGGGGTCGTGAGGGTATTTAAAGTGGTCTTATATAATTAAAAACTTGTTTTTGTAAAAAAACGTCAGTAAAAGTAGGAATTTTGTCCCTTCAATACCTCCGGAACCAGTAGTGGTCCAGTACAAAAAAGGGGTAATAATGACGGGAAGTACAAGTGACTCTCGGCTTCATTAAGTGTCTTTTTACACCCGTTATTTTATCATAACAGTATGCCATGCCGCATAATTCATGAAGGGTTAGGTTATTCAAAACCCACATTTTGCCAGTTATGGGAGTGGAATCAGGGTACGGACTGCTGCTGAAGTATTCCCTAATAAATTAAATATGTCCAAAACTGTGGTTTCAAGTGACAGAAGATATTGCGGCATCTCGATGGTATGATATAAAAAAAAATATATATATTACCTGGTTCAGCGGCAGGTGCAGGGGCCGGTGCAGCATCGGCAGGAGGCGCGGGCGCTGGAGCACCTGAAAACATTTTTAATAATAAGTAAATTAATATTTTTGTTCATCAATAACCGTGAAACAAAACAACGATATCCTTGGTGGTACTCGTATCGTATGTTGGATTTAAAAGTCCTTAATAATTTTGATGAAATTTCACTCACAAAAGACTTTTTAATATTAAGGAGGAAGCACCAGGATAGCCTGCGAAATGCAATCATTTTTATTTTTTTTGCAATTTGCAGGTCAGTAACTAAGTATTTCATGAAATATCAATAAATAGGGTATAAATGATTTATTTCTGTAAGTAGCTTTGTACAAACACTTTTACACGTCAATCATATTTTTTTTAAACTAGCTGAGGTCGGTGTTTCCTATCTGACTATTATACTCTGATAAGAAAGGCCGAAACAAACTCAGAGATCACAGTCTCTTTTAAAGCCCAGACATAATCTTGGTCAGATCAAGTGAAGATTAAGTAGATTTTATATGAACTTAAAGGGATTAATAATTATAATTCTGTAAATACATACTGGTTACAGTCGCGAATCATATTTTGTTCATAATAAAACCTGACACTGACCTGCAAATGGCAAAAAACGTAAGAAAATTTGAATTTCACGAGCTATCCTGACACTTCCCCCGTAACGTAAGTGCATTGGCCTATTTTAGTACCGTCTTACTTAGATTGTAAGTAGTTAATTTTATTTTATATACAGTGTAATATACCTTCTGCTGGTGGAGCGGGAGCTGGAGCTGGAGCACCCTCTGCTGTAGGCGCTGGCGCGGGAGCACCTGCATCATCAACATGTCAGCATTAAATGGTGAGTGAGAGTAAGATGGTGATATATGTCCAATATAATGGCTCCATCTCTTTCCAAAACTGAAGCAAGATTTAAAAAAATACTGCAAAGTATAATTTGAGGTGTCGATAAATCCCCCAGATCGACCTAGTCTTCATTAATAATAGTGAGGGGGTAGCTCAACAAGATTAAACGAAATCTTGTTGAGCTACCCCCTCACTAAACAGCGCTGTAAAAAAATGGTATTTAATTGGCTGAAAAAGCTGGATTACGATGGCACTGAACAAATATTATTCATTCCTTCATAATCGTCTACTCCAACTGCGATGGATCCAGTGCACGCATACTCACTACACACAACATTCACATCTTTTCTCGCATATTATCATGAACTTACTCCCGAAGTCCCAACTCCCACAAAGCTGAGACAAGCACACCGTACACTCATACACTTCTCACGATACGCACAACACACCACACACGTACACGCACCTCAATACAGATAAACAAACCTATTTGCATGATATTATTATTATTACTTTTTTTTTTAATTTACTTTAACCTATTTCTCTTTACTTCTCTTCCATAGAAGTTACAAAATAAAAAATAAAATATTTGTTAATTTTGTCCTACAACTTGTGTAATGTGGGTACCTACAGCACCTAAACACTGCGGTGGGCCTGGAGATCTGTAACACAGGGTTTCCCTAGCACGGACTCCAGTCTCTCGCAAAGGAGCTTTTGTCTTGTACTTACTTATTGTTTAGTCCTAAGGTGTTATTTATAAGCTAACCTTTGTGGAGAGAGAAATAAACTATTATTATTATTACTATTATTATTATTAATCGATTATCGATTTTGTTTCGAATTTAGTTGGGCATTCACAACAATATCAGCCGTCGCTGACCCATTTTCTTAGCATGGTGACTTTAGACATTCCTGTTCCCCAATTACGACAGTTGTATCATAAACAATGGTTAGCTAATCTGTGATTCTGGGTCTATTTATCTACAACTGTGGAAGCGTGAACATTAATTCCAACACTGCTGTAATTTGGAGAACCGCCAACGGCAACAGACACTCATGCTGACAACGCCTGGAATCCTGCCCATCCCGCAATGAAAAGTTACTTTAACATAAATAATTGCTTTACTTGGAGTGTTGTAAACGACGAATTCATTTGAAATCCGAAAGAAGTATAGATTGGCACACAAGCTTCTTGTTACCAAGAACTAATTGATATAACGGAAATTTTACTGTTTATCTTAACCACAGACTATATAATTTTATGATTATCTATATTAAATATGACGTTAAAATTGAATGCTGTGGTTATAACTTCAGCTATTTCTCGTCACATATCGCACTTTCACGCCCACATTTCCCGCCTAGAACTTTATAATGTGAGACCAAGTCTGTACCGTAAGCGGCATCATATATTATATACTGCCATGTGGCGAACATGATGTATGCGCCCATTTTCGCGATTCACAATAGAAGATTGCAGAAACGGATCATTAAAAAAAAAACAAACGGGCCTGCTATTGTGATGCTATGCTGATGGAAAGCGATGGATAAAGTCTACTATGGATCGAGCATACAGTGCGCTGCATGCACTGGCATGAATGCCAGTTTACTCTCATATAGTATAGTATAGTACTGTCAAATGAAAAACTTATTAACCTTCAGCAGGAGCGGCGGGCGCAGCGCCATCAGCCGGAGGAGCAGGCGCAGGCGCTCCTTCCGCGGGTGGTGCTGCGGGTGCCCCTTCTGCAGGTGGTGCAGCCGCTCCTTCAGCTGGAGGCGCAGCTGGCGCCGCTTCCGCAGGTGGGGCCCCTTCTGCTGGCACTGCAGCCGCCTCACCCTCCTGCGAAAACACTAGAATCATAATATCATGTGTGGCATACAGCCCCGGATTCATGGGAAACAAAAGTTGCTCAACATTGTTTCACTGACATGTTTTTGTGTTGCGGAAACATAAAACACAACACGAAATTATGTTGCTGCAACAATGTTATGCAACTTTAGTTTGTATGAATACGGGGCTTAGATCTACATGCAATTAGAAGCAGCAATGTATTAATAATAAAGCGCTCAGCCAGAAACAATGTCTTAATTAAGTGCTTGCCAATAGTTATGACTAATGATGCTTTGAGTAGAGGACTGCCGCCGAAACCACAATTTATTGTTATTGTACTATGCACTTTACAAATTGTGGAACTGTACAATCAGTTTGTCGAAGTTTCATCGCATCGAATATTTTGCACGGAACAATAGTCTTTACTACTTGAATAACAATTATGAGTATTGCATGTGATCCCGGCAAAAAGTTAATCCTTGGATTTTAATATAGCTAATATTTATGATAAAAGCGAATGCAAATAATCTGTACAAAACTAAATGCCATAATGATTCTGAAAATTTTCGTGCTACCATTAGTCTGCTAAATATGGCACCCTAGGGAGTAAGTTGAAGCGTGTGTATGCGTAAAGCTGCATTTGGAACCACATTATCTATGGATAAGCCTCTAATCATGATTCCAGAGAGTCAACAAATACGGAAAAAAACCTAGAGCGAATGATGAAAAAAGGAATACATTTGGATTTAGCGACAATGAATGACAAAAATAATAACAAGATGGAAATAGTAAGCCAAAAGCATTTTTTGTTCCAGTCCCAAGCAATGAATTCATATTATGGTTATAAAAATAAATCACAATGTAAAACTAAAAACACGCTGTGTTCAGTTAATTTTTCATTCGACCCTGTCATTTAAGTTCACTGTTTATTCATCTCAATTAAGTTAATGTCGTCCATAATGAGTACTGAAATTATTAATTTTGTGAGAGACAGTTGTTATTATCATTTTATCAAAGCAAATTAATGTGTTCATTCAGCTCACTTTGCTTATAATGAAATCCATTCGGTGTTATATTGAGATTTCTGTCATTTTTGCAGGCATTAATTTGATTTAAGGCTGATTTTTCAATCGCCAGATAACTTTTATCTGAAGAACGAAAATGACGGTTTGACATATTTTCTATACAAAAACTGTCACACTGTCATATTCATTCCTGAGATAAAACTAATCTGACGATTGAAAAATCAGCCCTTACCATTCCGTGGCCCTTACACTACTGACGGCCGAACCCAATTACCTATCTATCACCAGTTTTGGCATACCGGTGGTAGAAAAACCTATATATCTCTGGTTTTAACCTCCTAACAATCTATATCAGCTGGTCTATTCTGTAAAAATCTCACCGTGAAAACGTAGGTGAAGTGAGCTTGAACTAAACTATAACTAAACTAAATATAGATTAGGGATTATTTGACAGCTCACTCCAAGCTCACTTCACCTAACTTTTCACCGTGAGACTTATTTTACAGAATAGATCGGCAGTAGCGATCTGTTTGACAGTTAATAATTATACTGACTACCATCAGTAGCGATCGGTCTTTGACTGAAAATAGGTTATCGCGTTGGGCCGTTAGTTACTTATTTAAGTAGCTTAATCTATAATAATGTTTTCACGGACCAAAATAAAGAAAGAAATTGATTGTAAAATCAGTTTAATTTGTTTGTTAACCTTTAAGTTCATGTGCCCTTTCATCTCTACTTATCAAAAGAAAATAACAGAACAAACCTTTTAACGAAGCCAGTAATAACGCAAGCTTCGTCGTCTTTCAACTTTCAACCACAAACGTTATAATAATAACAGGAGAAATAACGCAAATTACAAAGCTTACTCATGTCAAAGACGAAGGCTTTATGAGACGCACAAAAGTTTTCGAGATTTAAGTTTAGAAGAGACTCTTGCGTCGAGACTAGAGACTTACCAAAAGGATCCGAAGTAGGTAAGTAACATCTGCGTGTGAAGTAGGCAGTGGACCTAGTTCGGAACTCTTTGATTGTGATGTGGAACAAGCGTTATACTTCTTTAAAAATCTTTTTTTATCTTTTAAATTCTTGTTTAGTACAAGAATTTAAAAGATAAAAAAAGATTTTTACGAATAGAATTTAGAGTTTTTCTTTTTATTTTCAAATGCTAAAGCGTAATATTTTGGGCTTAGAGGAGGTTGCATTTATTAAATTGCTAGGCTTCAAAATACATTTCATTTAGAAAAAGCCAGGAAAGACTTTCTGAGAAAAATCACGAGAATAGTCGCATAATCCTCATCATTGAAAGGTTATTGAAAGGTTGAAAATGGGTTGGTGGTGGATTTGTGTAGCATTAATAAATTTGGTCATCATTTCAATGTGATTTGTATTCCTACTCTTTTAGAAGCAACGCTTTTAGAACCAATTCATATAAATCTTTTATCTTCTTTGGAGACTATAACACTAAATCCTTTTATTTACATTCTTTATCACTGATGGCATTACATGTCGAGAATATTATCTATTATATTTTTATCGGTATTTATGTCTGCCATAACACTAAAATGTTACTGTGCCGATTTCAGAATGATGCAGGGATCATTTTGATTCTACATTACACATTACGTGTCGCGGGTTCGATTCCCGCACGGAACAAATATTTGTATGATCTACAAGTAGTTGTTCCGGGTCTGGTTGTTTGTGTATATGAGTTAAATGTTTGTAAACGCACCCATGATACCGGAGAAATTCCTAGTCTGGGGCAACGTTATTTTTAAGAAAAAAAAACTAATTGAAAAGCCCGAAAAGACTTTTCCGGGAAGCGAATCTAGTACCTCATGCTCAGCGCTTGCCACCACTAGAACCAACAAGGCAGTCTTGGTTCTGTACCTCATTTATTGAGATCGATTACTTTCAGTAGAGCTTATTATAGGCACACCTAACTTTGATAATAATCTACACCGCCAAAATGTATAAAATAAATAATAATGTATGCTTACTGTAACTAGAATATAAAACGTCTCGACATCAATCGTCAGGCGGCAGGCCCACCATACACAACACCCGTCTGGTCGGAGGATCCTCCCTTTTTTTTGTATGGTCCCTAGGGGCAATTTCACTGCCTTAAAGCGTGAGCTTGAACATAACTTCAAATAATACGGAAATTGCTTCTCTAAGTAAGCACATATTCCCAAATCGGAACAGACAACCTAATCTAACTTGTGGTCTTAACTCTTTACCTCTCTTACCCCCTTACCTATATTATGTAAGGGTGTAATCAAACTTACACAAGGTAACTGAACTGCGGGCATTCTGTCTGAACCCCGGGAGTGAAAGGTTCCTTTGCACATGGGACCCCTATTTTAAGATACCCAATCTCAAATGATCTTTTGTGTTCCCTTTCTTTTGTTTATCCTACGACTGGAACTTGAAAATATTTGACATAAGTTTGGATTTGTTTCGAAGTAACCCCACATTGTATTAAGTTTACTTTATCTTTAAATCTGAAAAGATATACTGCTTTTATATGTGACTAGCTTCTGCCCGCGACTTCGTCCGCGTGAAATTTCGGCCCATCGCGTCGCATCCCATCGCTCGCTCGTAGTGTTCCCTCTGACTTCTTGTCATTTTGCTCGGCTCCTCAGGGTTGTAGCGTGATGTTAGATAGCTTATAACCTTCCTCGAGAATTGGGCTATCAAATGCAATAAGATTTTTTTAAATCTGACTGGTAGGTCCGGAGATTACCCCCTACATACATACAAACAAACAGATGTTACCTCTTTATAATATTAGTATAGATGTAGAAGTACAAGGTGAACGACCTTACGACAGTAAATTAAACTACGTATTTCCTAGTATGTATACTATACAACCAATAGTTCAATTCAATAGTTTATTAGTCACGGTAGCTAGTCAAACATTGGCGACACCCATAATCGGCCCATCACTACTACTTGTTTAGTAACTAAACTATTGGATAACGTCCCTCTGACGAGACCAATGCGCGCAGAAATTTGGTTGCCGACAGATTACATATTTTCTCATGTTCACTGAGCGAGTTCGCAAAGGTGACACGTGATATGTCTGTAATTTGTACATCTTATGTTGTAAATTATTCCATTAATTAACTACACACTACCAAATCGGGACACTTTAATAGTAGCGTAGGTATGTATGTAATAAACAAATAAATCATTTGTTTGAAAAAATAACTTTTCTAATTTCGACGTCGATGTATTTAATGGTTTCAAAATACTCCTATGCATTAGGTAGTATTGACAGTGTTTTAATATATTATCGTCTCAACATTTTAAAGCATCTACACTATTTTAAGCGAAAACAGTTTGTGACAGTCCAGCAAGATTATTTCTGCTTGAAGTCGCAACGCATGAAATTGCGGCTAAGTTTAGCATTTTGTGTCGCATTTTTGCTCTCTACCAATGTGTCAATATCATATCCAATATCTATGTTGATTTAATTATCAGAATCATGGAAATCATGTGAGTTCTAAATTTTTGGTTCTACATTGTGCTTTATGTACGAAGCTATGTATATGATATTATCATGTATGCAGAGTTAGGACTGTGTATTTATCTCCACCATGTACGAGTATATTCTTTTACTTACCGAGATTGATCCCAAATCCACCTTCATATACTTACTTTTTACATATACAGGATTCAATGTCCACGAACACAGGATACAAAAACATTCACATATACTCGAAAATCTAATCTACATAGACATAACAATCCAAACAACATAGACTGGTGTACCTTTTTTCAAACAATAACATTGAAAGGACTCCAGGGATACAAAGGATCAGAAAGGGATATGAATGGATCAACTATAGCCATAAAAAAACAATACACTTCATATTTTATGTTGATAACACCTTCAGCGGGATTCATATTATGTTTTTCATTATGTTGATTCGTATTAAATATATTTGGGTCTACAAATGAAGTGAAAAAATATTATTTAAAGAGGCTCGAAATCTTGAAAAAGTTTATAGGTTTGAATCTTAATAAAAGCTTACATATTCGTCGAAATGGATGAGGAATTTTCCTATAAAATACGAACAGTTTTCATTCTATTACTGCAAATCTCGACTTACTTCTAGCGGCTATCGGGGTCCTTCAAAGGAACTCCAGTGTCATTGAAATACTCATTTAATAGGAGTGCAGCTTTCTAAGAGACCAGTTATATTGGATTCTTAAGATGTCAGCTTGGAAGTCGCGGTGTCCGGAGCAAGACTACTCTATATAAAGTCGATGGAACATGTTCATTATACTACAAACACAAAATCTGAAATTAATGAATTTCATACTGCTATTGATCAGCTTTACAACGACACATAGGGATATACAGGGATACAGGACAAACGGGGCACAAATGACATCCACTAAGTGTAATACAGTACAGAAAATTAATTTATTAAACGTATTATCTTACAAAAAACATTATTTAATAAATAAATAATTATAAAAAAATTATTTGACATGTTCGAAATGGATGTAATCAATCGACTAGTACACAGATTTTAATGGAGGAATTTGTTGGTAGATACCTACAGGATGACATCCGCACGGCGCGGACTGACCATACAGGGTAGGTATATCACAATGTGTTGATAGTTAATAACAATCGTCAATTGACATATAGTAAAGGTCTTATAGTAGGTGGGGGTGATTAACAGTTCATGCCTCAACCTCTTCCTCTTTTACCTTCTGATCTCCTGGCTTGCCCTTGGACCAGTCTGGTTTTTTCTGTGGAAACAAAAAGGGTTCCATTAATAAATATTCATGTTTGTTGGTTCTCTTCGAAGCGGATAGCGCATCGCGGCTATATTCCCAGATACGCCCGCGATCAGCAAACTGCTTAATTTTGATGAAGCAGGTTTCATAAAAATATATATACATATGCTTTTGTAAAATACCAAGTGAACGTGTGGTGCAATTTTTATTTATAATGTAGTTGATTATGTATTATAAAAATTGAAATGTTTCAAATAAAATTCACACCATTCTTTATCGGCAAAAGCCATCACCGGTGCTCTTTTATTCAGCAGACCCACCGCACCATACGCCGAAATTACAGGCGTAACATTATTGTCACGACTCAGTGAGTGGCGTATGGTCTGATGTAATAATAGGTACGCGAATTGTAGGTAATAATCGTGTAAAGCACACACTTCAAAGCTTTGAAGTAGGTATAACACATCTAAGAAAACTTTTCTATGAAAACCGAAGCGTTTTGTGTAGCAACCTAGAAATAACCGTTTTATAATACAAGTGTGGGTTGTGTGTGCACTGTGGAGCGCATGTTGGTATCACACAAAAGCTTTATACAATAAATCTGCTAAGGGGCCAAAATGCAGCATAATCGCAGCTATCCTTGTTATTTTTCCTTATGAAAAACTAAATCCATCAAAAGGAGAAATAACGAGAAATAAATTTCAATACACCCTTAAACACAGGTGGACGGATGAAATATACAAAACGAATTGATGCCAATAGTTAATGTGTCTGAATTGGCAAAGATCTTCAGCTTCAGTGAAAAATAAACTAGGTAATTGTAGCCACTCTAATAACGGTACATCTCATAGCTGTGCTGAAAATATAACATGCCGCGTGTATGAGCAACGTCTAAATTAAAACGTGTCGGTACGCGTTGTTGCTTTACTTTCTATTTACCTTGGCTGCAGCGCCACCCTGTGGAACATCGCATCATGATATTGTAACAATATTATTTTCTTTTCTATTCTACTTTGACAACCTCAAGAATGACTTTATTTCCTAAAAGAGTACCTCTTTTCTATATGTTCGGCGGAATTAGCCTCAAAGTACTGAGATGATTAGTAATTTAAAATATGCTAAAATTTCCAAAGATTCGAAGGGTTACATAGAGTTGGTGTATAGTTAGATAGACAAAATGTGTGAGAGTAACTGAATTTGCGAGCGATGCGGGTGTCTTAGCATGTTATGAGTGTAGGTGTACATAGATAATGTGGATAAGTATTTTGAAGATCTTGTGCGCAAATTACACAACATTTTAACAAAGACCTATTTGCAGATTTATTCCAGAAAGTTAGTCACTAAAAGAAATAGAAGAAAAGGTTTTGGTATGTAATTCAAGTTCCTATTTTAGAGGAGTGGCGAAGCTTTGCAGGGGAATACCTGGATACTGAAATATCCTCATTTTTAAAGTTAAAAACTTGCAGCGTAAGCCTTTGGTCGGGGAGGAGTTACATTAAAATGTTAATAACAAGATGGCAAGTCACAACTACATAAAGTAGAAGCTGTATGTAACGCGTCATCCAAACTCTTTCTCACCTTGTTTTATCAGGTTTGGATTTTTTACGGATTTCAAAAGATATATCGTAGAAAAGAAAGATTTATTTATATTAAATTAATGTGTAGTTAAAAAATAAGTCATCATTTGTTCAACAGTAGAGAATGATTGTAAGAAATTGACTGTTAGTTTTAATGTATGGTCTACTTCTTTCCAATAGCCCAATCAGCTTTCTCCGCTTTCTTGGCCTGTAGAAGATGATCAGGTAAATGAAGCTTGTTGTTAAATATAATAAAAAAAAACTAATAAATACAAAATTAATAGTTTAAAACGTACTGTAGGCGTCGGGAGTCGAACCCATGAACTGAATGTAGTAGAAGCAATTATAAATGATGAAGTCAATGAAATAAAGAAAACTTTAGAAGAAAATGTTCATAGAAGAATAGAAGAGTTTTAGTTCAAAGATACGAAGTGTTTAGAAAAAAAAGATGAAGCCAATAATAAACTACGAGTTGAAGAATGTTAAACAGAAAGTTTAATATTATTACATTATCGTTAACAATTTCATAGAAGAACTATGAAAACGTTGGTATTGTATCTGGTGTTGTAAGGAATCGTGTAGTATTGTTACTCGTAAAAGTATGTCAAACATGAACTTCATGGTTCGTTCTGCGAAGACGAACAATTAATTCGGCTAGTTTAGTAGCAATACATGTATCTCCGTCGACGGCCTTATTAGACTCAACAGCCTACTTGTTAACATCAGCATTATCTTTATACTCATCAACTATATTATCTAAGATATTCAAAAATATTGCTTCTATATCAATACTAGAGTTTTCTTTCAAACTACCATCAATATTATCATCTAAAAATACGTAAAAATAATCGTATCAAGTATCTTACCTCTTTGTCTTCTTCTTCAAGGGTGAACTCCTTCTTTTTGACGACCTTCAACTGGTTACGGAAGTTGAATTCAGCGGCCTTCTTCTGGAGCTTGGCGAATTTGTTCTCATATTTGGACACCTTCTTGAGTGTGGGTTTGACGCTGGAGTTAAAGATATATAATTAATATTTTCTCATAATATAAGAATTCGACGAAGACGTGAGCATTTGACTTAAATACTTAAGTCGTCACATCATCAGATGGGCTAGAGTAGCCATACGAAGGGTGCCTAAAACTGGACATTTTTGGAATTACATCTCTAATCTATTTTTGTTCACGTTTTCAGCCAATGGCTTTTTATGGACCGAGGAAGTTAGAATTCGGCTTACATTGTACAGAGTCCTTTGTATTTTTCGGTATGTGTTCATATTTAATGCCGCTCCGCGATACAATGTGAACGCCATAACAAAGAGAGTCCAGTCGCGGTAGCAACATAGCTCTTAACCGGGCTTTGAATAATATCACCGAGCAATTTTATTCACAGACATACATATCCTTAGTTGCCCATTTGCTGGCTTTAAAACTCTTTCATGAAATATGGATTCACTTAGGACTCTTAAGAGTCAAAGTGGCCTATCGTAAACCCGTACGCTTACGAGTGAGCTTTTATCCTGAATATTCAATCACATTTTATTCTTGAATCCAGATTGAACCTTCCTAATTTCAAGAGTTGCGCATACCTTACCCATACGCCATTTTTTATTGACACAAAATTAAATTACAGGACTCGAAAATATTTCAGATTTCTCCTTTCCTCGTAATCAGTAAATGGGAACCTTGTTGTAATCGAATCGGAAAGGAAAACCTAAACTGCTTGAGATTATCATAATTTAGCTATTCCTTCTAAATTATAAGGTTACTCACAATTTGCCTCTGAGGTCGTTGACTTGAGAGTTCAGGTCCGAGATCTGTTAAAATAGAAGTAGTCTTAGAAATCAACATCCAAAATAATACGTCGAGTTAATAAAATATAAGCAGATGTATAGAGAATATAAGGAAATGTTATACTGCCTACAAAACTTTAAGAGAAGCTTTTGTTGTCATTCCAGGTAAACTAGGGAAGGATTTGAATCAAATACATTAGTTGTCTTTGAAATGAAATTAAAAATATGAAAGTAGATAATTAACAATCTTTAAATGAAGTTAAATATGCAATTGCAGATATAAAATTAAATATTATAGATAGGTAAGATAAATGTAAATAAAATACGGATAGACTAATTTATGTAAAGGCATAAATTATACAAACTACTATTGAAATAACTTAATAAAATCATTTCACAAGTTTGTTTCATTTACATTAAAAGTACTGAAATATCAAATGTGTGTACACACACATTAATAATTAAGAACTAAGAAACACACGACAAACAGAAGGTCCAAACTTGTGCAATGTTGTTCAATTTACAGCTGAAACCTCATGCAATGCACATTGAGAATTATGTCACATTGAAAGCTCCCAAACTAAAAAACTCAGAATAATCACAAAATCAAACCCATAACCAAGATTAAACGAAAAAGAATTCGAAATATTAATTCTAGAAAAGCACAGAACAAGATATAGAGCTGCTGAGCATAGATTAGGCAGTGTTATTTGCGAGCTGAAGTCTTGTTTTAATCTCTGTGGTCGTAGGAACATTATTATACTACTATCCCGACTCAAGGTTGTGACCTCCTATATATCTTAAACATGTGCTCTTTGCCTAGACATTACACAATTCAACGTGGGCTATATAAGTACAGGTACATCTGACAATATTCGTGCAAGAAATCTACTTATCGTGCCTCGTGATTGGTAGCTGGTCGCCTGCAGCTCCTGTGCCTCAACAATCTAGATTTATTCACAAATGTACATAGAGATGTGCAGGATATTATACATGTGCAACATATATAACACGAGCGCTGACAATATTGTACTGCTTCGGCTGCGATCGAATCGTGCGTCGCGCGTCGGCTGAGAGTCAACTGTGCTTCTAACGCTAGTCTAGTCAGTGATCGAAGTTGTAACATATTGAGCGCTTGTCGGTATGCGAGTTAATTTAATATGTATGTTGCGATTGAATCAATTCTGTATACATCGACGATCAATGTATGAGTACCACGTTGCAGAAAATGTGTATCATGGAATGACGGTGCAAAATCGATCCAGACTTGCAAATGTGGGTATGTATGTAGATACAGATGTGGGTACTGTGTGTCTTTGGACTCGCAAGTGAGCATAGTATACACCACTCCGTGTCCCGGATAGTGATGCGAACGTTCCGAGCGGCCGCTACGTCAGCTCGGACAGGGAGGGGGCGGGCAACATCGACCAGAGCATGGCACTTTCAATTTAAACACTCGGTGTATACAGGTATTGCAAAAGGTTTGTGGGGTATATCAGCAACCGAACACGCAAACAAGTCGCGCGGAATATTACGGCACATACGTGAAAAGTTGGAGATTTGGAACAAGAAGTTTCACTTACACTATGCACTTGCGTGTGCCAATAGAGGAACCAGTCCAGCGTTCCAATTACACCTCAACGGTATCTCTAATTATTATCATAAAAAAGAGAAAATTCAGTAAGGCCTCTAAGCTCGCCACCACACATGAAGCGTCACACTGGCGGATGCATCTATTATCATTATGCTTGATTATGTACTTCAACACTTTTTAAATTATTATTATTAAAGTGCCATACTATTTTAGATATGAGTTTAATAGGTATTTTAAGGGATAGTTGTTACCTAAAATTATAATATAGTCGTCATGCAACAGGCAAAGCTTTAGCTGGTAAGCGGTTTGGTGACGAGATGGCTCAAGGTAAGGATGAGCATGAAAAGCACATCGAGAGATGACCGACACGACACATCAATCGAATATATACAAATACATATACGTATAGACGATACATGAACAATATAGATTGACAAGAGACGTGACCGCGCTATTGATAACATAAATATATAACAAGTATACATAATATAGATGATACAGTTACGCGGGCATGCAGCGGTGAGGCGACGGGCCCCCGCGCTAGTAGTGAGTGCAGTGTTGTTACTGTTACGCCGGTGGCGGTTACTGTAGTTAGTGTAGTTAATGGTGTAAGCTCCATGTCAGATGACGCGACCGGCGGAGATCGATTTTGCACCGCACGCCTGCCGTGGGCGGGGCGGTGTGCGCCCGCGCCGCGACCCTCCCAACTACGACACATCACACGCGCTCTACAATACACCACTAACGAACCGACCTTCCACCGTTATTTACAACTCAACAACAAACAACCGAAAACTTACAAAGCGTTATCAATGTACACGAACTGTCACACGCGCACGTTTGTTACAGAATCGATGACTGTGATATTCACAATGGTCATAAAGTATTGGTCAATACCTCATAATCTCTTTTCCTGACTTCATGTTCCAAATCCCACTTCTGGCCCTCACACACATACAAGCGGTCATAATACTCCTGTATTATTCTCTTGAGCATTGCTATAGAAAAAGGAAAGACATATTATTGAGCCAGCAGAATGAGCATGGGCATCGGTGTGAGTGACCTGACGACGCGGAGCGACGTGTGCATGTGTGCGGTGAGCCGTACAACTATCATGTCATGTCGTAACAACTAAATCAGATCAGATTCAACTCATTCAGTTCAGTCATATGCATTCCCAATTCCTAATTTATGTAGTTTACCTCCATTTTCCTAATTTCGATCGCTCGTTCTAGTTCATATTTATCCCCCTCAAGGTTGTATATTCTGTGCCAGTACATTTGACAAATGGTCTGGAGTTCCGCTAAAGAAAAACAATCACATTTTAAGTTTTGAATCATTTTCGGCGCTCCGAAGTCTGTCTCACGGTTCTGTGTTGATGCTGTGTAGTAACCTCGACATGGGACCCTCGAGTGGAGGAACAAAGCGTAAGCGAAGCTACATGATCAGTACTGAGGTGGGTATCAAATGGACTATTACTGAAACATAATCAATGTTGTTATTGACTCAAAACTCGATGAGAGTATCTACAGAATCTATTGCAGCTTTGGAATTTGCTACAACGGGTCGTTGTTATTTCAGCGTTTTTTTAATTTACTTTGTTATCCACACGGTTAAGGTTGAAAGGTATAATTTATTTTCAGCTCCGTAAATCGACAATTATAATATTGCTGCGAAAACATAACAATATTTTAAACTAGTCACATTATCGGCATGAACTACTCAAACGAGAGCGTAATATATAAATTGCGTAGCTCCCAAACCAGGTCAGACCTCGAGCGCTCTGCGGGTCACCTCCACCTCGTGATCGTACTTCTGCTCTTCAAGCTTGATGATACGCTGATGGTAACCGGTAATGATGCTCGTGAGAGCCGCTACAACATCAACCAAGAGTTACTCGCGCTGTACGCAGTTGTACCGAAGATTGTACGCGGTGTACACCCGAACCCCGCGCCACCGCCGTGGTGGCAACGCGCGCCATCGACCATCAGTTAGCCAGTGTGAGTGGAAAGAAAGTTTAAGGACGGAAATATAGAAGATAGTGAGTATACGCAAATAAAACCAACGATATCAAATGAAGTTTGGAAGAAATAGAGAAACGCATTAGACAGATAGGCCTGAGATTGTCGGCCGGACACACCATTAAAGTCTTTGTTAAACCAGCTGACGAAGTAAGAACAACACGCCACTTGACATATCACAAGTTACGTTATTTTTTTTAATATATGAAAGTAAAGTCTTTGTAAGTTTTGTGAGTCGGCACAAGAGAGCTGTTCGTTGACAGCAGCTCATCTCTCTACCTCCATATCTTTTCTTTTAACGATGTATTCCAGATCGAACTTTTCGTCTTCAAGCTGTCCGATGCGTTCGTGGTATTCTTTGCAAACCCTCTTAATCGTATCTATAATTCGACATAACACATGTACAAATGTAGCTTAAGGTGGTGCCCTATGTGAGAGATACACGAACGTGGGTACCGTCGTGTTGTGAAGTGTATGATGGCTTATTGTATGGGGTCTTTACATATGTCCACTTGTTGGCTATAATATATCATGTGTGGGATTTACAAGATCAGATTAGGGGTATCTTAGATGTAGCGGGTGTTGAACAGATATTTACCTTCATTTGCATCTTCAACGTTCTTGGGTTTGCCGCACCTCTCTTCAATGATGCGCCTTCTCTCAGCCGCTTTGCGTTCCTGCTCCTTCTTCAGTTCCTCAGCGGCTTTCTTACGCAGCAGCAACTGTGAGAAGACCGAACCGAGGACTAAGTATACCAATTCTATTGTGTTCAATAATCGGTCTCTTTAGTTGTTAAATTCTACTTACCCTGAGTTTCTTCTTCCTCTCAGGTGTCATGAAACCCTTCTTAGCCTTCTTGGCTTTGGAGGCCTCCTCCATGCGCTTGCGCACCTCAGCGCGCTTGCGGTCGATCTCGGCCTGTTTGGCCTTCTTCACCTGGAGAGAGTGGACATTGGTAACGAGTGTTCTTATTAGTTACCTAACTAGTGAGTTAGTTTGTGTGTGGTATTTATGGATTTATGGTGTTATGATATGACAACGAGTATGTAGGTACATGTATTGTATGTGTTTGTATAAGTGCTTGACTTTTTGTATATAGTGTATGTAGGTATGTGAATGTGTCATTGTGTTTGTACATGAATAAAATATTTTTCAAATCTATTGTTTGTGTAAAGTTTTTGTGTGTGTTTCAATGTGTATTGTTTGTTCAATAAGTGTGTGTATAAATTGTATGTATATTGTGTAAATCGTCCATTAAACGATTGCTGCTCGTCGTTACTTTACCTCCTCGAGACGTTTTTTCTGTAAAAGAAAGAAATAAATCTCAGTATACGACAATAAGCTGAACAAATTGCTTGAGTTAAAGTGTTTACGTTTGCTACAATTACCAGCACAATATAGTGTACAGTTTAGGCCAGAAATAGCTGCAGATTTGCTAGCTTTCATTTCCAGTTTAAAAATCACATCAATTAGGTGTGTACTTTACAGAGTTTTTTGTAACTGTTAGATAAGGTAAAATTATTTGAAGAAATAACAAAATATAGGACATTCTTCGGCGAGGCTTTTAGATAAATCTATTTAGTTATAAAATCAAAAATATTATGCTAGTAATTATCAAACATTCAATTACAAAACGCTGCAAGCAAAGTAAATCCTTCCACCTTTCTAATTTAGTTTAAAAGTTTTCCTAAGAAATCTTTCCCGTATTTTTGCTCGGCAGTGTATGGTAATAGAATGAAAATATTGTCTGTTATTATAGTGCGAATGCAATTACCAGTGTGCTGTATGAGTAGTGAGGTAGTGCGGGCTCGTAAGTTAGTTACAATGTCATTATTTAGGCCTAGCCTCATTAAGTTTCTTATAATATTATATCGCTATGCCGTTATCACATATTTGATTACAAGCTTTCAGGGAAAATTCTCGACTTAGGGATTAATAAACGTGTTTATTGCTCCTCACTGTAATACGAATATGTTTCGAATAGGAGTTATGTGCCATATTATGTGTGTCAGCCCTAGATGTTTTTCTTATGTTTTCAAATATATTTTTTTGTGGAGGAGCAACAAAACTTATATACAACCATTTTAAAATTAATATATCTCTCGCTCTTTTTCGCTTAGTATATGTATAAAGTATTTAAGCTTCGTATATTTATTTTTTTTCATTTTAAAAGTATGGAAGCAGATCTTTGAGGATGAGCTTTTTTTCCTACAAAAGTGATAAGTACAATATTAAAAGCTAAGTGCGAAATTACAACTAGAAAAAAACATATAGTGTACTTGGTGCTGAATCGAACTCTGTGTGTTAATTAATACGTATAATATAAGCTTATTGTTACTTTTATTTATAATATTATATTTTTGCGTCATTAGTTACATAAAGTCGACATTTACTTATTGAACTCTATCGACTTACAACATTTCATGTAAAAATAAAGAAATCACTGTAAAAAATACTGTAAAATTAAAGAAAAATAATATCATTCGTCAAACACAATACTTCTATGATCTATGCCATATTTGGAATGATAATCTTTTTGTTTTTTTTTTTTGTTTAGACAAATTATTTCAATGTTTTTTTTTTTTAATTTAATGAGCCAATTACTTTTTTGTATCGTGTGTAAATTCTGTCTTGTCACTGATCGTAACAATGAGAATGATTATCTTGTGTGTGTTGTGTGTCAATATGCGTTGGTTAAAAAAGCAAATAATTACCTAAGTCTCGAGGAGACATAGCATTCAGTACTAAATGGTGAATCCGCAGCGAAGACCATGTTTCAGCACGGAAGAACGAAGAACAGCCCCAGGTGACACGGAAGTAACAATGAAACAGAAGAAAGATACACGAAATGTGTTAGATTTATAATCCTACAAATTATGACTTTATTCTTTAGAGGACCCATCTTCTCCTGTAAATGGCCCATCTTCATCGTTGAAATAACCTACATTTACAATAATAAAAGTTAAATATTTTTGTGAAAAACTATCATTATTTTCTTTAAATTAGTCTTAAAGACCTTTCTCCCTGCACTCTGTGTTTGTTCGTCTCGATATTTCTTCTCAGAGTCGGTTAGGAAACACCGAACTCATCTAGTTTAATTTTTTTTCATAACTTAATTTTGAAGTGTACGGCCGCGTGTGCACAAGACAAAAATCTTGCGCAGCGCCGACGCAGTGTACACTAGTCGTGTGTAGAAACGACACGAATTCTTGCATAGACCCAGCGATTTTTCTTGCCGTGGACACGCGGCCTAAAAGTGTTTTTTTTTAATCAATTTACAGAAACGAACAGACAATGTATTATAGTAAAAGAGGCAAAAGGAGTATTTAAGGACCGTAGCAGGTGGCGTTCTGTATTTTCTGCCCATGGGAATAAGAGTTATATGTGCAATTTACAGAAATAAATATAATTTATTAAAGTTAATGTTATCCCATAAATCCAGCATTCTGTTATCAAGAGACTAGAGTTCATTGAAGTCGTTTCGATATAAAGGATGTCAAAGATTTCGTTCCATTTAGCGTCCATTGACTTACCTTACTTCATCGGCGTCCCCCATTGTGTTGTTTTTGTTGGTCTAGGAGTCCTGAAAACGGAAAAATAATTTTCAGTCTCTATTACTGAAAAACGTAAAGTATCAAGAACTAATTGGCCTTAATAAATCGTTAATTCAGCTGGTAGTTTGTACTGTATAGATAACCAAAATTAATAAAAATATCCGAAATAAATCAAAGTCCATTGTTGATTGTCGTAATAAATCAATCATTAACGTTCAATATAATGATACAAACTCAAATAATAATTACTTCAAATTGGCTGACACCTTTACAAATTAGCTATCACACATCTTCTTTGACATTTAAAACTAGCTCACCAGATGTCAAGGTACAATTTAATGTTACTCTGTCATCGGTAAGTACCTACAACAAAATATTATTAACGATAATAAATAAAGCGTATTTGGCCAGACTCATGAGAAACAAGATCGTTATTTGAAACTATTTGGAAGTAAGCCAAGTTGTCGACGTGTGAATACCGACATTTGATACTTGGAATCCGGTAACCTGCCCAAGATTTTCCATATTTTACTATATATTAAAACGAGTCTTATTGAATTTTCCGAGGTTATTTTCAGTCATTAAATTGCTTGCATAGTTCAAGTTATCATTCCATCCGAAAAAAAACTTGAAAACCTAAAATTAGATCATGAAAATAGTTACGTTGAAGATCGTAAAAGAATCTGTGTAGTAACGGTTGCCAACGTAATGAAAATTCCACAATTAGGTTCGGGCGTGCTCGCGGATAGTCGGCTAAGTTCGGACGGTGCGCGGCCGACTGAAATAGGTTGGCTCGCATACAGCGCATCCTAATTTGGTGGCGCGAACGCTCAGCTTCGGTTACTCGGGTTTCGGCCGTTATGCAAAGCAGACCGATGTCACCAATGTTGGAAATGTTGAAGAGTAAAACGATATTTTGCAAACCGACACGGATGAATAGCAGTAAATCCAATTATTTTAAAAATAATTCATATAAAACTCAAACTGGAACACGGTTAAGAAATTAGTCGTGGATGCTTAAGAACATCCTCGAAGTTTAATTTCAGTTTAATCACGCATGAAACTTATTTTATTTTCGCTATGAAATACAAGAGGCAATGTTATGTTTTAATTATATGAAGATACTATTACTTCATTAGATAATTTGGGTATGATATGCCAAAGTACGCAACGAATTTCCGATTAGCACGTGACACAGGAAATGGAAAATTGAACGGTTGGTTAAGGCTCCATTGTAGCCCGATCCAATGTCTATGTCAAATACGTCCAGGAGACAATGATGACACTTGAGATCTTTAACAATGACGTCATACAAATAGCTTAGAACATTAGTTTTTAAAATTCCGGAAGGTCACTTATGAGGAGATCATTTTGATACACGGAAAGCTCATCAGTCCACACACTCGATCTCGAGAACGATGGATCACGGCGCAGTGTCCGATTTACCACGACATTGATATATCACTTCACTGAACGTTAAATGCACTTCAATAATCTTGCGTCAGATTACCGTTTTGTTAGTAAAAATATTTAAACTTTCACTAAAACTCACCTAACGCAAAGAAAAAGAGGATGGCCCTATAGATGGTTCAGCCAACACGAGCCACAGCTGCTGACTGGTGCGAGGCGGGCGGCAAGGTGCGGCGGGCAGTGCGTGGGCGCAGCCGCCCCGGCCCCCGCGCCCGCGCAACCCCGCCGCCCCCAGCGCCTGCAGACTCGCCCCGCAGCGCCCGCGCTCACCATCGCACGCCTTCGGTCCAGACATTTTTAGAGCAGTGTCGTTTTGACACCAACACCGAAATAACATCAGATGTAAGCTCCAGTTTGAACTACTCGGATGCCTCGTAAATTGCTGACCGACTGATGCCATGTGCGTTTCTATAAACAATTTTCAGTATCAGTTTATTACAGTACGAAAATGATGTATTTTATTCATCATTGATCACCTGTTCGACTATGTTTCTTCATATACTCGATTTTTTCAATAAAAAAGGACAAAAGAGAATATCAAATAGAAAGGCTACGGCTAGATACTGTTTTCCGATAAAGCCATAAAGTAAAGAATTGAAAGCTCTGTTCTACGTTACATAAACCGACTTTAATTTTATTCCGCGACCCACATACGCTGGTGAAGTCTTTCGTTACATCTAGAGTGCTTTTTGATCTTTATTTCATTGATATATTGAAATTGTTGATCCACTGACAGAATTCAACGTATGCACTTTAAACAATGAGTAATTAAATGAAACCAATTCTGATAATGTTCACATTTAAAGCATTAGCCATTCTCACGTAGTCCCGAACAAAATTAGGTAGATTTGTAAAATTGCAACGTCCAACTATTCTAATGTAATGTATTAAATGCAAATGTTTTTGTGCAAACGCGGAAGATCAAAGTCATTAGTCTCCTAATGATATCTGTTGTGATTGTGATCTAATAATAGATAGTTAATTGATTGTCAATCATCTCGATGACTGTTTGGCACCTGTAGAGTCGACGTGGCGCCCATAGTTTATGTTCAACGTGATAATAACCATAGCTAGATAAAGATAAAGATAATTTTATTTTGCAAATATGGGTAAGATATAACGATGACAAAATAAACATATAATAGTACAGCCATATTTTACCACGTAGGCATGCAAAAGATTTAACATAGACTTATAACTAAATACAATTTTAAAATATTACACTCAAAACACATTTTAAAAAAATATTAATAAATTAATTATACATCATGATTAACTAGCTTAAGAACTCTTTCTCAGTTAGGAACTCCTTAATATTATAATATGCTTTCGCCACTAAAAACCCTCGGAGTCTCTTTTTAAATAATGATAGTGGAAGCTCTTTCCATGTCTTCGGCAATTTGTTATAAATGACTGGAGATTAATGTAACATTTGTTATCTCATCAGCCATTTACTTAAGTCTGTATTTCCCGATAACAACAAATAACCTACCACCGCCATTTATGACTGTAGTATTTTAATCTTACTTCAGTGTGGGTAAGAAATGGAGCTATACGGAAAGTACGAGTATATAGCCCAATCTCTTTTTCACCCTACCATTTCGAAATTTGAAAAGTCCCGGAAAAAAGCCGGACTCCTTAAATTGCGACGCGATTCTGGTAGAGCAATTTCTATGAAGACTTTATGGAAATTGTTCTACTAGAACTGCGTCGCACCATCGCGGTCGCGGTCACTGTAAAATATGGAACCTGAAATCAAAGCAAAATTTCCCAAAGAATAGAATAGAATATTCTTTATTACACCATAAATATTACAGATACAATTGTTGAAAAGGACCAATAAATTAATATTATCAAAACAAGCAAATAGGTAAAACAATCCGTTTTGACCTCAGAAAACGAAGAATATTGGCAGCTTAAACGTCTTTGCATGACATCATCGTGTACCTTACTTATATTTAATTATGACTTTTCTTGTAAACTGTAGACTAGGGTTTCCTAAGACTGCGGCGGCGGCCACATAGCGTTCGCAATTTACCGTCGAGTGACGTCACTGAAGCGTTATTTGTGAAAGAAAATTGGTGTGTTTCCATAAATAGTGTTTTTTGACACTGTAAAGTCAAACCCTGGTGCCATCATTTCCATGACAGCCGTCACTGCGGCCAACGCTGTGGTATGAAACCGTAGCTTTACATATATAATCAGCCTATAATGTTCCCACTGCTGGGACACAGGCCTCCTCTCGGTAAGAGGGTGTGGGCCGTAATCCACGGGGCCCGTGCAGGTTGGTAGATGTCAGATGTCTTTAAATTTATGGTTCTAGGACATGCCGATTTCCTCACGTTGATTTCCTTCGCCGTTTTGAGAGCAGCTTTACGTAGTTATAGTCATTTGCTAGATGGCCCAGTTAGTCCTAAAACGTGTGCAAAAAGATTCAATAGTTTCCAACCAGTGTAAGCTAACAACGCAGCAATTAAAACTGGGCTAGATTGAATTTCACACTACGTAGGTTGGATTGGAAACTGCAAATTTAGCCGCCCTGAACAAACTAGACTCAACCGTAATTATTGGAAGTGCACTAGACAACCTAAAATGGCGTTATTCTGAGAATCGATTTTCAATATAAAACATTTTTTTAGTAATTGCGTTAAAAAAATATCTAGACCTTCTTTTTATAATTGATTCCTGCAAGTTAACGACAATATTCACGCTCATTCAGTATAATTGAAAATTAACGTTTTATTCAAGTTTAGTACTAACCTATTCAGACTTTTATGGACATGAAAATGTTTTGTTGAAACTGAAGAGATCAGAAAACGGTTAGTTATAACCATTTCCTGATAATTCTTTATATTTTGACTGCGTAATTATTAGACCGCGTATTGCATTTTTCTATGAAACAGCTTATTTTTTTTTTTTTTGTTAGCCGACAAAAATGTCTAAGTTAGGGGACCAGAATCATGTGCTGAATTCATGTTTACAGTTTGCGCGTCGATGTCCCTGCCATCCTGTATGTGTGTTCGCTACCCCATTTAAGTAAGCTGATTCTCACAACGTTTTTATCAGAACGAAAAATCGAACTGTCATCATTAAATACTCCTACAAACCTCTTTCATAAAACAATCGATTGGGATATTTGAATACAGATTGTAATTAAAGTTGGTGGAGGGTCACAATTGCTGTAACAAACGAGTTCCAACAATTTCTAATTACCGCGCCGTTACAGTACCGGTAATGTTACAACTGTTGCTGTTGTCACATAGTTTTATTCTATGTATCTACTGTCTTTCACCGGAATTGTGTACCTAAAAACAATTTATATTTTCAATTCTACCTAAGTACCTAAAAACGAATGACAATTCAGCAGTGCTATCCTGTGTAAGTTTTGATGAGTTGTTCGCGAGAGCTGCTGTCATTGTGTGTCTTTAACATTTATCTAAACTAATAGTATAAAGAGAAAAGATTTGATTTTTTCTGTTGGTTTGTTTGTTACGCCTTCGTGCTAAAATGGCTAAACGGATTTGGATGAAATTTGGCACATAGGTAGACCATGACCTGGATTAGGACATAAAATACTTTTTACCCCGATATTCCCACGGGGTCGAGACTTATGCGGGTGAAACCGCGGGGTGCAGCCAGTATAGAATAAAAATAAAGTGAAGTGGACGTGACTCCGAGTTTGGTTTACGAGATAGACCTAGCTGACGAACCTTAGTAAAAACTTTGTTAATTTAAACATACAGTAATAAACAACCAAATTAATCAATCAACAAGTTCTCATATTACGGGATCATTTAATTTACCTACTATTATAAATAGCAACAACAATGCAAGGAATGGGGTCGGTTAGAAGTAGCTTTTGGCTCTTAATAGTATTTTTAAGCTTAAAACAAATGTAGTGATTACGTATGAACGACGAACGTGTACCAAAACACACAGTTACTGAAATGCTACGAATGGAATATTCAAAAATTGCGAGTATAAAACTTACAATTAATATTAACACGAGTTTTGTTCGAACTTGGAATTGTTTATTAAAATAATAAAAAACGCGATTCAAATGCTTTCAGCGTATTTTATAGAACTGAAATGGCCAGAATGACATTTCATTCTGGCCATTATAGTTTCAAGCTCCATGAGCTTGTTGAAGCTAAACTTTAATGAAAATATAAATATGTAATTGGTAAAAGAAAATGCTATTTCGACAGTAAGTACACTGTAGGTACATGTACAAAACAAAATGTCACATTGAGTCATAAAAAGAAACATGTACAAAAAAAGCCTTCAGACGTCGCCACCGATCGATGTAAACACGGGCGTCTATAATATTAAAATAAAAAAGTATGTATCTACAATGTACTGCCCAAATGTCCGATTTTGGCTCGGTTCGTGGTTGACGTAAACCACTATTGTCATCAGTGTATAAAGTTCCTAATACCTACACATAAACATGACGACAGTGTTGAACTAACTCCGAATAATGTTCCATAAAAAACAAATTGGGCTTGGAAAACAAACATTTTTCAATGAACGCGTTGTAAAATTTATTTTTTGCATGATATTGTAAGGAATTATATTATAAGTAAAAAGAGGTAGATAGGTTACACACGCTCTCCAAGTGGCACGTAAAAACTTGGATTATTAGCCAAGTTGTGTATCGTATTGTCTCTTTTTCACTCCCGATAATTACGACATGCCGTCCTACTTCCACGTGTCGTCTAAGAGTATGACATTGTGCCGTTTTTGAAGATTGAATGTTGTGTAGGTGACCAGCACCCTAATCGCGTAACACGATCAATCGGAATCGGTTTCATTTTGACAGCTCAACAACATTCATTGCGTTATTTACGTGTTGAGCAGACAAATTTTTCGAACTTATGAAGCAATGGATTAGCAATTTGCTTCAAAATGATTCAGATTCCGATTGATTGTGTGTTACGCAATTCGGGTGCTGTTTACCTCTTTTAACTTTTAACTTATCATTGATTGTATGTTTTCAATGTAAAATAATTATCACCCATGAGAGCAGTGGTGGCCCAGTGGTAACGGCCGCGACTTACGAGTTGTAGGTCCATAGGTTCGAACCCAGTCAGGCGCTTTACTTTGTATAAATTATTTCATCACCACTGCTCTCAAAACGGTGAAGGAAATCATCGTGAGTAAACCGACATGTCTTAGAACCAAGAATTCGAAGACATGTGTTATACCAACCCGCACCGGGCCCGAGTGGTGCATTACGGCCCACTCCCTCTCACAGAGAGGAGGCCAGTCTCCCAGCTGTAGGAACGTTATAGACTGATTATGTAATTATTACCCTCACATCAAACAACAACCTGACGTCCACAGTGATAATTGATACGAAAAAGTCCCGAGCCTTAATTAATATTAAACATCATTAAAAAAACAAATAGGTATCAAAAAGGTTTTGTACCAACGTCAGATATTTTGTTTCGTTTACTTTATACAGGTGAAATTGAATAGGTGCGACAAATTAAAATATCTAATTCAACGTGTTATAAAGTTAAAATTTAGAGCATGTCATTAAGGATGTACCCCTTGTACATAGGCGAGCGATTTGGCAACGTCGCGTCGTCGCGCGCCCTTTTTTCGTAGGACAGTCAAAATTAGGTAAATACCGCTAGTTCAACGCGTTGCCAACTTGCTTCTTGCTGTCAACTCTGCGATAAATGGAATGCTCATCATGCGCGTGCTAAAATTAATACTTTAATTTTCAATTTTGACTGGACTTTCACTGGCACTTTTATTTTAGAAAAATAATTATGGTTTCGCGCAAAAAAAATAAAACCCATGAAATCCAATTGTCTATCGACATGCACGCTACGAAGTCGTGGGCACAGCTAGTACTACATATTAATCAAATACCATATTTATGTTGGATCTAGGCATAGAATTATATTATATAGAATATAGAAATTATATTGAAAGAATATAAATCCATAATATAAAATCAATGAAACAATAAATAACTTTTTTTTTTTTTTTTTTAATGAAAGACCCATTGAGGGGCTTGTGGCTAAGTAATAACAGCCGCACGGGTCGATCGATCAGGTTAAGCTACGCTTGCCGCGGTTGGTCCGTGGATGGGTGACCATTTTCACATACCAAGACCCCTCCGTGCCTCGGAAAGCACGTTAAGCCGTTGGTCCCGGCTGTCATTCGTGGATCTTTGACAGTCGTTACGGGTCGTCAGTAGCCCGAAAGTCTGACAACCAGTCTTACCAAGGGGTATCGTATTACCCAGTAACTGGGTTGTGGAGGTCAGATAGGCAGTCGCTTCATGTAAAATATTGGTATTCAGCTGTATCCGGTTAGACTGGAAGCCGACCCCAACATAGTTGGGAAAAGGCTCAGCAGATGATAATGAAAGACCCAAAGAACCTCAAAACAATCAGAAGAATAAAATTATTATATATTAATGTAACTTCTACTTTCTAGGTAGCTAATTATTATTATGTCTGGAAACTTTTATTTTGATAACGCAGAAACTAGAGACAAGTTTGTAATTAGGTCAAACTAAGCTCGCCTTATAATTGTGTGTTTTCTGAAACGAGACACGTAAGAGTCTTAGGTATATACAGTGGCCTTCAAACGATAGTTGACATTTTTCCACTTCAGCATTGACACACCACATTAAGATTTAAAATTCTAGTGAAACAAATTTTTGAACTGCTATAACGTTTTTATTGACTGATTATAAACTACCTGACGTTTTATAAAAAATAATCAAGTAATCCGTTAGGAGTACCTGATTTTTTTTTTTTAATTTTAAATCATAATGTGGCATCACAGCTGGAGTGGAAAAATGACAACTAACTTTTAGAGGCCACTGTACCTACGTAGTTAATTGTGATATTTAATACAAACCAAGTCTATGTAGCGACTTTCGAAAATTTTCTTTGGTATCCTTTTTTCCCGGAATTCTCAATTTGCGGGCAACTTTTTCAATCTTTCTTTCAGTAATTACCTTATTTGGTCTATTACAAACATAGAAAAAAAAAATCGGTCCAGCCGTTCCTGATGAGCGCTTACCAACGAACAGCATTTGATTTTTAACCGACGAAAAAAAACGGAGGCGGTTCTCAAGTCCACGCATAACTTCTTACAGAGTAGTCCGATTTTGATAATTCTTTTTTTATTGGAAAGGGTATACCCCAAAGATAGTCCTATATAAATAAAAAAAAAAATCCAATCCTAAGGGTGGGAAAATAGGGGTGATTTATTGTTCACTCACAGATTTGAATGCTGAGTTGTGTATTATTACTCTACTCAGTGCCACATATGCCTGACCTTTGGCAAACAATTAGTAGATTTTAGCCACAAAAATTAATATTTTTTAGTCAGCGCCGTTTAAATTTAAGACGCCGACTCAAAATTACTTAGGCATACTTACATTAGTTTAAGAACATAGTTATTAAGGTTAAATAAAAACAGCAGAGAGCAGAGAGAGAGAGAGAGCAGAGAGAGTCGCAGTAAAGTTTTGTCGCATAAGTGTTATTCGCACATCCATTTGTCGAGCTGTCGTGGGTGTACCACGTCAGCGAAGTGCCCAAAAGGCTAGCAGCATTGCCCCTTTGTATGGCGATGCTGATTCTTTCGCCAAAAGAACTTATGTATATTTTTTTAGTAACAGGACTTATCGGGTTTATATAATAACAAATTGCATAACCTAGGAATCGATTTAAGAGTCAACGATTTTTAAAGCCAGCACCAGACGAACGGGGCAATATATTTCGTGTTCCATGTTTATTTAATCGTGTTTTCTTTTTAATCCGAGATCATTTTGAAAAAAATCAGTGAACATGAACGTCCTTATCGAGACAGCACACCCAAACCACTGACTTGAAAGAGATAATAATGTATCATTTTACGTAAATATTACATGAAAAACGAGTTCTGACCTAAATAGGAACCGTCTGTCGTTGCCCATCTCTTTCATTAAATGAACAAAAGACAAGGATAGAGTTAGCCATTCAGTTCTAAGGATTCTCCTTTCATGGTACGTGTTTCAAGTTGGTTCAAGTTTCCAAATGACTTCGTTTATGTCTTGGGGTCGATGTTAACTGCCTATGCAGTAACTTTATCGGAATACTCGTAAATGAAGACATCTTAGTAAAGCTGACGCCATTTTTATGCGTTTTTAAAGATGTCATAACTTTTTCTTCAAGGTATTTTTAAGCAAATTTTAGTAGAAGGAACAGCTGTTTTTAGCATAAAATCTATTTATGCTGTATTTCGATTTTATTTTTTACTAGCTGTTGACCTTGCCTTCGTCTACGATCCAGGACGAAAAGTAGCCTTTGTCCTTTTCCGGGTCATGGCCTACGCATGTGTCAAAATTCATCCAAATCCGTTCAGCCGTTTAGCGTAAAAGCGTGACAAATAACATACATACAAAAAATCAAATATTTTCTCTTTATAATATTAGTTTAGAAGACGATTTTTTTTAATCGAGTGCACACTTTCTGAGACTTACTCATGGGACTATATATGTAAAACCCTTTTAGTGTTCACTCTCATCTATTACCGATTTCCATGTGAGACGTGATAATAAGCGACATCTACGTCAACAATACCCACCAGAGAATAAACTTTATTTAGCAAAATCACTTCTATTGGTCGCAAAATTCTATTTCGAAATTCAAATAGCCTTATAACATTTAGCATACTCGTAATATTTAATATTCTGATACTGCACTTGAAATTACATATTTTACATTTATGAAATATAAATTGTGATTTACTTTACATTGTTACAAATTTTGTCTAATGTATTTTTACTTTATTTACTTATTTTATTCACATTCCATGCATTTGTTAATTATATTAATTAAAATAAATATTGATAAAAATTATTTGCTTTCATTAAGTTTTGATAAAAATTATATTTTACGCAAGCTCAAATCTAGCTTCTAGATGCTTCTAGAAGCACAAATATTTCTATTCATACATCCAAGTTTATATGTAAAGTCGTACCTATTTCTAATGGTACATTAGAAATAGGTACGAAAAAGGTCCAAAATAAGGCCGTCAATGAAGTGAACCACATCAATAATGCACTTTGCTCCACCAAACTGTTTTGACTCGAATTTCTATTTCATTAAAGCTCTAAACTAAAGCCGACTACAGACTGCCTGAGCTTCGTAACCGCCAATCCGCCAATTGGTGACTTGAGTTTCAACAGCATGTAATTGAAGGCCCGAACTTTGTTAATTTGTATGTTTAGTCTAGAAACTAGTTGTGTTGTTTACTGTTTTAGGTGTTGAAGTCTGTACTTAGCCATGTGTAAATATAAATTGGAGCAAGTGGTCTATATTGTCACTATATTTTTCGAAAGTAATTTGGTTTTCGGTTTTTCTTCTCAGAGTAGTCGGGTTGAAGACGCCTCATCCTCTGACCTCATCTAGTCTTCAAAATATGATTGACGTGAGAAAGTGTCATTTATCATTTTTATTAAAATTATAAATGAAACTATAATTTATGTTAAAATATGATCACCGATCTCTCTGACTTTGTGAGTTAAGAGAGAGTGAGGTTTAAAGTGTGGGTGGATACAGTAAAAAACATTTCAATCGAGATTAAACCAATTTGCTCTCTATCAAAATCGCCAGTAAACTTTAATGTGGAGACACAAACTCGATAGACTTTATGGCATGCGGTAATCCACATTCAGACTCGTAAAACTCCATCAAACATGACTCCCAAGCCACAGTGTCTATGAATTTCCTTACTACAGAAGTTCAGCAGTAAAACAACAAATTATGCCTAGCTCGTGTAACCCCCACATTAGTCAGGCTGTGCGAAACAACGGCGACCTACATATTTACCGCTATGAATCTTGTGCTGGATGACATTATGGCAAGAGCAATACAAATATCGTTTTAATCCTCTATTTTCAGCAAGATTTTTCTTTTAAACAATGAAATTGTTCGGTAATTTTTAATAAAAACTGTATTCTAATAAAATTCAGAATTTTCTGGAAAAAACCATTTTCATTTTTAGAAATGATAAATTGTCGCTTTTATGCGCTTCAAGCAAGCTTGTGCTGTCACATAAAGCACATGCTTTCGCATAAAAATGTGTTTTCATCAAAAGTTTGGCAGGACAGATTGGTTTTCCTGAAAAGCACAAAGAGCTGTTCATAAAAACTTGTCAATTTTGAAGAGGAACCTAATCTGTCCTCTACTCGTTCCTTTCGTGTGACGAAGCGAGAGGAGTTTTACTACCTTCATAATTAAATGACATCCATAAAACTATATACTTTTGACTATTCTCTACTAAGAAGAAAGTAAAAGTAAAGTCTGATTATCATCATAACAGCCAGAAGACATCTACTGCTGGACTGCGGCCTCCCTGGAAACTAAAGTCTATACTTATCTACTTTTTGTAAATTCTTTTTATTTTGTGAAAAGGCGTCCTCTGTCGATATTGACGTCACCACGAACCCGGCACGTCCGATGATAAAACAGCATCGCTAACGTGTTGTAGTTACAGACTTGCCTACAGCGGATACTATTTCTGTCACGCCTGATTAACTGCACGGCTATTTCTGAACGTACTATAGCTTCGTTCACACGGTGCGATAATGCTTTTGAGGTTCATAATTATGGTGGTAGTGGTGGGTCTTTTCGTAGTTGTGATTGCACTCAAACTGCCAGGTGTAGTGCTAAATTGACTTAGACTGATTTGCATCCGTCACCTTAAACATGAGAGGGGCAATTCTCGTAATTTTAAGAACGTTCACATTCTGTCGAACTGTGAACGTCTCAGTCTCAGTCTGTCAAAAATACCTCAAATTTCCTCACATTTTGACAAGTGTTTGACATTTGTTTTTCGCAGAGATGACACTGCGACTAGATTTTGAACGCTTTAAATTACGAAAATTGGCAATCAGGTCCAGTTGAAAACCAGCGTCAGGCACTAGTTGACTGGCATTTTTGCTAATCTGGACCTTTTTGGTGCAGGTGAGGCACACTTTCCTGCTATTTTCTTACATCGCACGTTACACTTTCTATTTGATTTTTATTTGTTGCTATCTGAGGTATGTATCTGGTGTATGGTGTGGTGTCTTTTAGTCTGTGCTAAATAAATATATTTACTTACTGTCTTTCTAAATCAAAATTCAAGATAATACATAAGGATCTAAGTCGGAATTTTGCAGGAAATTAGTGTTTTTTTAAAAGCCTACTTCCCCTTCTCTTTTGAAACGCCCAACAATAAAACACAAAACAAACAACCACTTCCACCTTAGCATTTTGCCTTAGATTTGTGGTAACATTAATTCACAACACATATATCTATAGACACACAGCACCATCAATTTGCAGCTCTATTCCACGAACTGTTTGTATACGTAATCGCATCCGAATCCGGGCTTTGTGCAATAAATAACGGACACTAAATAAATACGATTGAGGAGCTGCATCCGCTCATCTCATACGTTTATTCTATGGAAATACTGTTACTGGTACACACTTCTGGACAAAGGCGTCTTTCCATGTCGTCCAGCTCTTTCGATCCAGGGCTAAAGTGGACCACTGGTTGTTTGTTTTCTCAGCGACAGAGCTCCACGTAGTGGGTATTTTAGCCCACAGCTCCAATCAGCTGTGCCATTGGAGCCGTGGGCTAAAATGCCAGTGGCGCCTACCGCAGACGAGGCCAGCCCAGTCCCATTTCAGCTTAGCGGCTTTTTGAGCAACGTCAGTAATCTGTGTGTTGGAGCGCAGTGTGGTTTAGCGAATAAAGCAAAGAAAATGATTAGTAGGTACTATTAACATCAGTCAAGTAAAAAAATACATTTTAAGACGTAACAAAAATGTCATCCCATTAATCTTGTATTCATCTTTAAATGCCAATGCAATGCAATTAATTTTATCCGTGGGATGAAAGACCATCATCATTCTCCTGCACTTATCCCTATTTATTTGGGGTCGGTGCAACATGCCTTTTTCTTCCACACTTCTCTATTATCTATTAGTCGTCATGTCGGTAGTATGATCCTTTCCAAACATACTATAATCATTCACACAGATCATCCATCGTTTGTTTGGTCCTTCTCTTCTCTTATAGCCATCGGCATTCATACTCAAAACTTTCCTCAAGAAATTTTCCTCATTCCTCCGTATCCTTTTATCATGGGATAAAAGACCATGACCAAACCATCTTTATTTCTTTAGATTTAACAACGTTTTTATACACTACAGAAATGCCAGGAAGCAACAGAAAATAAAGAACTTAATGTAACAAACAATTATAAATACTACCTAAAGCATTTTCTTATTATTATCTGTTTTTACTGAAGTCCTCATGATAGAACAAGTCACATTAGGTATGCTGATTATTTTATCAAATTGTCTCACTCCCGAAAGATATTCATTCCTAAGCCAGAAAATGGCAAAACTCCCTAGAAAATCTTCTAATTATTCAAAGTGGACTTGCAAACGAGAGAACTTAAAAAAGTGCCTTTGTCATAGCCTTGTTTCTTTTTTTGCAAGTTCTTCCAGCCATTGCCAACGTTTAAGATCGTTCCGCTTTGAAAAAATAGTAAAGCAATTGTTTTTCGATCCTACATTTACACTCGATTCGAGGGAAAAACTTATTTTCTGATTATTTTATTATCACCTCAGTTTGAGAAATGAAATTGCACAGAAGTTTAGCCGATCCGCAGGCACCTACCTACATATTAAGACAATGTGCCTACGCAATTAGGCCCTAATGATGAAAAGCACTTCGTTTCGAAACCAGACGAAATAAAAACAGATACAGAAGAAACAGTAATTCGAAGTACCTTTATGTTCTTCCCTATAGCAGGATAAGTACGTAAATCTCAGATCAATTAATTCCTGTTTCATTATTTTTTTATTAAATCAATAACTTGTAATAGATATATAAATCCTTAATTGATTTATCAAAAAACACAGACATTTTTGTTAAATTATTTAAGGTTTACATAGGAACAAATGCCCAGGCACTGGATAGTTAGAATTTCCTAAGTAATAAACTATCTTAGTGCATTTAGCTCACTATGATCCTTATCAATCAGTTTGTGTTTGATATCGTTCAACAAATAGATCCCCCTTAAGACATTAATCCGTGGTCCCGTCGTTTAATTAAACTAGATCTAACAAGGATATAATAGTCTGTATCCTCTAAACCACGTGCCCAAGAATAGGCTACGTCTCTTGCAAGTGTTGAACTGGCGTGTCAGTGTTATCCAGACTATACAGGATCCGCGGGTTATTCGAAAGAGATACCGTGGCCCCTGGCACCACAGGCAACTGAAGGAACACGGGTGGGTTTTAGTCAGTAAAAGTCTGACACGCCCTTCCGCTCAGCCCAGAGCGGGAGAGGTCATTTGATGATTTCCCATCCAAAAAAAAAAAAAAAAGACTACACAGGATGGCAGGGACATCGACGCGCAAACCGATAGGTATCATGGATACCTACTACTATTCTATTTTCAGCCCCTAGCCTACAAAATCGTCGGTTATCGAAAAAAATTCCGCTGATTCATAGAAAAGTGCCATAACTACGCGGTCAAAATATATGGCAGAGCTAATTTTTATTTTATTAACCGACGATAAAGTTCAACGCAGTGGTTTCAGAATCATGTGCTGAATCCATGGTAACAAGTTGTGCGTCGGTGTCCCTGCCACCCCGTAGATATTCAGTATCTATTACTTAGTCAATTTACATGCTCTTATTTTTCGTGACGTCAGCATCCCACCTACTGACTATCTGCTTTTTAGTGCCAGTCTCCACAATGGTTATTTTTCTATGTCCGTTAATGACGCTTCTCCGCAGCTGTAGATTGATACCTGCTAACAAAATCGTCAAGTACTTTATTGGGTTAAAGAACCGTTGAAGAATGACAAAGTTTTTCTACATCAAAATCTAAAAATAACTCGGGAATTCTTCATTAATTATGAAGAATTCCTGATTTAATTTTAGATTTTAAAAACTTTCACAAGGAGGTAATAAATAATTATCAATATTCCAGCCCAGAAATTCAGAATGTTTAGTCTGTACAAATGTGAGTCCGTTCATTAGCACTTCGGCATGAAAATAGTCACCGTCCGAAAATAGCCCAGAGAACTGTGTGAACACGAGAACTCTTTCTGTGTGCAATAATATCTACTAGTTTTACTTGTTTTTCAGAGTTTAGCACAAACAAGTTGTACTAACTTTGATATTTTCAGGTAAACGTTGTACTATAATGGTGCTCTGCTCGAATGTAACAAACCATCACGTTTATGTTCTCCGAAAAGGGAGAGCAGCAGGGTTCTATTAATAATACCAGCCTATTATTAGTGGTGGCCCAGTGGTAACGTCCGTGACTTACGAGTTGTAGGCCGTGGGTTCGACTCCAGATAGGCGCTTTATTTTGTGTACATTATTTCATCACTACTACTCTCAAAACGGTAAAGTAAAACATCGCGAGGAAACCAGCATGTCCTAGAACCAAAAAATCGAAGACATGTGATATCTACCAAACCGCACTGGGCCCGCGTGGTGGTTTACGGCCCGTTCTCTCTCACAGATAGGAGGCCTGTGTCCCAGCAGTGGGAACACTAGGCTGATTATGCGGGGCAAAGGCACATACATAAAAGGCAAGAGCATTAATCATCACGCTTGCTTAATACGGGTTGACGATTTCAGATCTATGTTTGAAATCTCTAAGCTGTCCACGAAATCTAGTCTCCGGACCGTTACTGAGACATTTCCGCAAATGTGGAGCAACGTTTGAAAAGACGCTAAATCTTCTTATCTCCATGGCAAAAATAACACGAAAACATATATACCTATAGTTTTTATATTTCTTTGGCCCAAAACTCAGCAATGCGAATACCATTGGCTCACGCAGCCTGAGCAGATGCGGCGCAAGATTGGAGGTCAGCCATTGTATGTGGGGAGACGCCGCATACCCGAGGTCTGAGCCATCCATGAATCCTTATCTTCTTATGAAAATCGTAAAATAAGTACTTTATATAATACTCCAATCATTGTTGTTATTTTTTTTTGTGTTTGTGTTTCTTTTTTATGCGTCATGTTTGCCGCAAATAAATGTATTTTCTTTCTTTTCTTTCAAAAACATTTTATCTATTGTTTCTAGCTCCGAGTTTGTCTAGAACAGTACAAACGGCACTATTTCAATGTTGCAGTGAACAGGGACTGCGCTGATAAAGCTGCAAGCTGGAGCCCATTCTTCAAAGGACAAAGCGGACGGCACTAGATTCATTGTCAAGTTCCATTAAAGATTGAATCTTAATTAAAATGGACCGATTTTCATCGGGAAATAGTTTAAAGCCGATAGCCATTGTAGTTAACGTCTGCTTGTCTGGAGGGATAATAATGAAATTACTTCTGCCGAGATTTGTGAATGCACTATCGGATTCTGATAACGAGTTATTTTCACTGGTAAATGCGCCTTTTGAAACTGATAATTGTATGGTTACCATATGCAATAACTTCTAGGGCCTTTTCAATAAAACCAACAGGCGACAGGTGACAAATCCGAAAATGTAACAAAGCTTTTTTCATAGTTATAGTTCTAACGTGTTGTGAGCCTGCTTGTGGTTCGCGTTCGAGTTCTGCACTATTGTTCCGCGTCTTCTGTTCAAACTCTCGATCTAACTTCTGGATTGCCGAATCTGTAGTGCTATTCTGTAAAAATCTCACCGTGATAGCTTGGATGAAGTGAGCTGTCATTAGTGTCAATCCCTAGCATCAGCTGGAACGACATCTCACTTCACCTAACTTCTCACAGTGAAATTCTAACAGAATCGACCGGCAGTTCGCGTCTAGACAGTGCATGTCGTGGAAATGTGTCAATTTTGTATTTTTTTGACAAATATGTATTATTGTCAGTTATATTAAATATGCTCCTGTGGGGTTGCATAACAGACTATCATTACCAATGTTTTTCATTTTGACAGTTCAACAACATTCTTTGAGCAGACCGATTAGTCTTCCTTCAAAATGATTCTGAGACTGGTGGACATAGGCCTCTCCCAGGCCGCGCCACAATACCCTGACCTCCGCGTTCCGCATCCAGCCCGTCCCTGCCACCTTCTTTAGATCTGACGTTGCTGAAAACAAAAAACTTTCTCACAGTTTAAACTTCCACACCATTGAATAAGTTTTGAGATGTAAGGTGGCCGAGAGGGAGGCGTTCTGAGTAGTAAAATTTCACTCACATCTCGAATGTCTGTCGGTAATTTACAACATTTCCATCCCACATGACAGATTAAACTTCTATTGTAGTCCTCAGGGCACACACAAAATGTGTAACTTCCCTAGCTCTCGTCAAAAACTTCAGAGTTAGTTTATACATTTTAGTATCTTCACAGACAAGTTCTACTTTCTAGGTAGCTAATTATTTTTCTGTCTGGAAACTTTTATTATGATAATGTCGAAACTGTAGAGACACGTTCCTAATTAGGTCAAACTAAACTCACCTTAGAGCAGTGATGGCACAGTGGTAACTGCCGCGACTTACGAGTAATAGGTCGTAGTTTCTAACCCAGTCAGGCGCTTCACTTTGTGGAAATTATTCTTCACCGCTGCTCTCAAAACGGCGAAGGAAAACATCTTGAGGCATGTCCTAGAACCAAAAATTCGAAGACAGGTGACTGTGCCAACCCGCACTGTCCCCCCCCCCCGTGGTGGATTACGTACAGCCCACTTTCTCTCACTGACAGGAGACCTCTGTCCCAGCAGTGGGAATATTATAAGCTGATTATGTAAACATGCTTTAAAAGCTTTTACGACGGCATTTGCGGCGTTAGCGTGTTCACTACTGGTCCTTCATGGCAACACTAATTGTACGGGGTTGTGCAAAGGTCGCGGACAAACAAATAAATACGAGCTACTAATGCTTCTTTAACCCAACACACATACGTTTCTTTAAAGTTCAATATACATCGTCAGCCGTGAAGGGTCTTTAAATGGATTATATCGCCTAACTGATCTCTTGAATCTTCAGTCCATCCTAATACCTACATAAAATTTCTTTACGAAATACAGAACAACGGTAATTACCGTTCATTTTATTCCTCAAAGAAAGTAAGTAGGTTTTTATATTAAACGTATATACACCACAGCGTTTCATTATTAATTCTGAACTCGTTTCCGAACACACTTTTATATTCGATAGCAACATAATATCTTTGATACGTCACTCTTATTCAAATGTTCGGAGATAAATCTCTCAAATGAAGCCCTTTTTGTAAAGGTTAGGAAATTCGTAAAACATAAAAGGTTTCTTTTCTACATATTTTCTTTGAATGTGTTGCCCTTGTAAAAAATATTTGTTGATTTTTGTTAGTATAATTTTAAGTAACGAAATTGCAATGAATCTTCATAAATAATTAAATAAAAATAAAGTTTATTCAGTTCAGAAGAAGCACGGTACAGTACAATATTAGAAAACTAGTAACAAATTACATGGACAGAAAGAGGTGACCTTTGCCCAGCATTGGGACATTAATGGCTAATAACAAAAACAGATTACATAGGAGCCATAGGTGCTAGATTTTTAAAAATTCCCTGAACCACACACTATTGCCTGTGTTGTGGGGTTTTTTTCCAAGTAAGGCCAATATTTTCATATAATTATTTAAGTGAAATAATTAGTTTGAAAAAATAAAAAACTAAAAAAAAATATAATTATAACTACAATGCAATAAAAAAGGTAACTAACTAAAATTATAATGTTGTATAAAGACGGTTTGATGACGGTTAGGTGCTTTTGGTGTAAGTGGTGGTGGTGGGTGGTGGGGTGTGTGTACTTTGAGTATAAAATTGTAATTTCTATGGTTTAAAAAAAAATATGTTACTAATACCTACCCAGTTTACAAAATATTATTATACGCTTTGACCTTTATATAAAATTCGCATACAAATGACTTTTTATGCATTTCCACAACTAAAATATGTACACTTAAAATTCACACAGCATTTTCGCTAAAAATATTCACGTTGCGTTCAAAGGCAAAAAAAAAACAAATACCTTCTAGAGAAATCAAAAAGTTCCAAACACAAAGGTTGTGAGAAAGATAATAAAGGACGAAAACAGCACATTTCCCGAGGGTAGGACCTCAATGAAATAGATATACCATGATCAAATGGGAACATCGACAATGATTGGATAAACAAAAAACGACAAGTCACCGGAATAAATGAAAACTCTGATATTGGATACAGTCGTCAACAAAAGTCAATATGTGTGCAAAAAGTAGAAAAAATTGGTTGTCTGTAAAGTTGTTTTAACAAAACATTGATGAAATGATTGCAAACGCGCAAGCGTACAATGAGCGTAACGGGACAATGAGCGTAACGGGACAATGAGCTCGGGACAGTGAGTCATCCTTTTTCGTGCATGCAGCGTGCGTTCATCGATTTATTAGACGTTGTCCCGTCAAAAACCTAAGAGGCACTTCTCGTAATTCTAAGAGCGTTCACAGTCTGATCTCAGTGTCAATCGGTCAAAAACACCTCTAATTCCCCTACTTATTTGGCATTGATTGTCGCTGAGATGAGATTGTGACTAGATTTTGAACGTTTTTAATTAGGAGAATTGGCTTTCAGATCCGCAGAAAAACAATTTGGAGGCGTTGAACTTTTTCTTAGACCATTATAAAAACAACCACTATGTGGAGTGAGACAGCTAGAAGGCATTGCGGCAGACCCCGTAGAAGATGGCGGGACAAACTGGACAAAACAAACGACCAGTGGTCATGGGGAGAGGCCTTTGCTGAGCAGTGGTATGGCAGGCTAGCAGTAGCATTTTTATCGATTTGAAATGGAGTCAGAACTACACTTCACTTTCCTACCCTATCATACCACGTAGAGAATCTCTACGTCTGAACTCTACAAAGACTTATAAAACCGACTAGAGATCCGAATCTTTGCTAGATTATCCTCCGAGTTCTGTTGCTCTATCCTGAACGAGTATTAAGTAATAGTGAAAGGATAAGCATGAATCACGTTGGCTATATTCATAAGTTACTTATTTCAAATGAAGCTGATCATGAAGATTATCTTACGATTTGGTTTTCCATCAAAAGTAACGTGAAAACGATATATTTCCAAGAGAAAATATTTTCCATGCATACAAAGCGGTGCCATGCAGAATCTTAAACCAACACGCTCCTAATCTGATTCGCAATATCCCGTATTCGTGATATCCGGATATTGAGAAAGATTTTTGAAAACATTTGATAAAGTGAACAAAATGGAACTGGAAGATATATTATGTTTGTGAAAGCCGAGCTCATCATACAAAAGAAGTGTGTAGGAAGTGTGTGTGTGTTTGGGTGAACATTACGGCAGCTGCACTTATCATACAATAGAATAATACAGACTTCTTTTTCAACATTCTCAAAGACTCTATTCTTCTTACTTCCCCTTTGGGAATAGCAACGTGTTTGCTACAAGTCATCACGTCAACGCCAGCTGCCGCTGGACACTTGCGCTGGGACTCTGTCTAGCATAGGGTCGTAGCATTATGCTGAGTGGTGGCCGGTAAGTGGTAAGTTATTATTTATTTTAATAATGGACTAAGCCTAGGTAACATAGGACGGGGCCCGATAGGGCCGAAGCCTGCCGGGGCGGCGGGATCGTCCGAAAGGGTTACCGCTGCCCTGGAACAGAAAGGGCTAAGGAAGGAACACGGGTGGGTTTTAGCCAGTAAGAGTCTGACACTCCCTTCCGCTCCACCCAGAGCGGGAGGGGTCATTTGATGATTTCCCATCCTCAAAAAAAAAAAAAGCCTAGGTAACATCAGTGTTATTTCAATAAGGGATGGCTATTACCGATGAGAAAGTCCACGACGCATATTTTCCCCAACTTGTTCTTTTTTGTATTTATGATTTTTCCCTCTATCATGTTTACCGCAAACAAACGTATTGTATTTCTTTCTTTCTTTAACAACCCAAAAAAAATAAAAATAAAATTGGACAACTAAACTTTCGCTTTCGCCTGTACCTACTGGCTAACGATACACGAATGAACTTATGTATGTACAAATGGGACACAAAGTAAATATACATACAAATATACATATAGTAAACATACACAAGTAAATATTATACTCCAATAATATTTGAGTATCACAACATCAATATTTTAGGAGTTATTCTTACTAACGACTATCGGTAATGACTTTTATACATAGGTATACAGGCGATATAAAACGTCTTTTTTTAAAAAAAAAAGCGAAATAATTCTTCTTTCATCAACATCATCATTTCAGCCGAAAGACGTCCACTGCTGGACACAGGGCTTCCCCAAGCACCACTTCAACCGGTTCTGTGCTTCTCGCATCCAACGGGTTCCATTGACAGCGATGCGGAAGAATTTTTTTACGCCCAATGAGCTCCGCCCTTTTTATTCGTTTTTTATTATAATTATACTTGTATATAGGTAATATATATATCGACGCTCCCAAGCAATAACCCGGTAATCGAAAAATCAAAATTTTACAGGAGAAAAGATTTACTGATTTTATCAAATATCTTTTCAACAAGTGGGACTATTGAAGTCAATGATGTAAAAAAATACCTTTCATTTAATACATCAATGACTTCAATAGTCCCACTTGTTGAAAAGATATTTGATAAAATCAGTAAATCTTTTCTCCTGTAAAATTTTGATTTTTCGATTACCGGGTTATTGCTTGGGAGCGTCGATATATATATATATATTAGTTTAGCTTGTAAATTGTAATTAAGGCTTTTTATTAGTAGAGTTGTCTTTGTGAATAAGTCTATCTATACTAATAATAATGCTGAAGAGTTTGATTAATTAATAAAAAGAAATAAACTCAATTATAAACCTTGCAGACTATACACAAAGCCAATGTTTTCACCTCAACATGAGCTATAAATCTTTTGGCTCGTGCCAACGCCAGAAACGAAGAAGAATGATGGTACTAGGTAATACACCACGTAATAGATAACTAGTATCTACACTGACTATTATAACACATGGGTACTATAGATAAGATTAATAGATATGGCGCACTTTCAACCAGGGAAATCTAACACTACATTTTGTCCAACCCGGGACAAAATGTATTGTTAGAGTGTTTTTTTTTTTACATGTAGCGACTGCTTACCTAACCATCAATATGTACATTACCTGGCATCGAAACTACAGCTTCAATAACTAATAATATAGAGAACAGAGAACCAATCAGGCAAGTACACTAAAACAGATTGCCCTACTCCTGTAGCAGTCGAGAAATAAATACATGTTTATAAAAACAGAACGCACTCCTGTGACGTAATGACGACCCCTCTTGGGGAAAGAGAAAGGATAATATAAACATGGATTTGGAAGATTGATGATGGTATTATTCGAGGGAGATGAACCGACGATCACATATGGAGAACTCTTACGTTTGCCCAATCAAGTGGCATGTTGTTTATGTTTTGTATTCTGAAACATTCATGTGCATTTCTTGACGGATCGTCAAGGAAAATGGGTAGGTAATGCTTGTATCCCAAAACGACTCAAGTATGTATTCACGCATTAATCGCGATGCAAAACTGACAGGTTTTATAAACATTAATGAAATATTGTTTTATGGTTGAGCGTTGTTCTAGATTATATACCTAGAGAATATGGGTCTAACTTTAAAGTCGGTATATAAAGCTGTGACTCGATATAGTAGCCATACCTACACACTACCTACAACTTGTAATTCACTGACTGAAATATCATTTACGAAGACCTAAATAGACCAGATAGATCTCGGCTAAATGAAAATCGGGTTCGATTGTCGCAACAAAACCAATATTTGACTAGAAATAGATATCTCGTCTGGGTCACGATATTAATGTTCTCTGTTTGTTTCAGGCTACGACTAGCGCTGACAACGAGGTTCTCCTCTCATATAGGTACTTCGCTGTAGGGACTCTGTAGAGGACCTAATGATTCTAGAGAATTCTAATTCTTCAGGCGAAGTTTACATCCTGGAATTAATTAGCATAATCAACCTATTAATTTCTTTATCACTTTTAACAGCAACATTGAATTGGCACATCACTAAGGTTAAAACTATTAAAAAAAAGTTCTAAAAAAGCCAAGACATACGTACTGATTATCCAGGTGGATTTTTGAGATGGGGCAGTAAATACATCTTGTCGCTTAATGACGTACAAGTGACATTCAACCTTAAGGTAATAAAACAATTATTACGAGGTCGACCATACATAATATACACTGACAATTGTTCTAACATTACAGCACAAAATAAAACCACCAAAGCCAGTTTACTTTGAAACTTGAGCCCATAAATCTTGCATCAAATAACAGAACTTCCCCGTAAAGAACAACATCACAAAAATTTAATTTAGTTCCCCACAGCCGCGGTTTGCAGCTTATTCCGAGGAATGCTTGTACACGCGGCACAGGTTTACTTATTCACTGCTTTGTGACTCACTCTACTCTGCAGAATGCCAGCGAATAAAGATGCAAGTCGTCTTGTACGGTTTCACATAATGTTTCTGTAGTACTTGAGACTTGAGTTATTTCTCTCTAAATATGATGTAGCTATTCTTTTGAGCTGACTTGGCTGGATTTTCAAAACATGGAATCTCTGTTTGTTGCCTTCATATTAAATTATGAATAAGGAACGACCACAAGAAACAGAATAGGCTATTTGATAGACTTACATGCTACTAAAACTATAAAAATCGTCAACATCTTATTACCCTTGTTCCATGTTTATTCGGATTGGTGCATTTAAAATGGATTTTAACGTCGTAATAATATAGTTTGTTCCCAACAAAAGGGCACTTAATTGTTAATTTTAGAAAGAAATTTAGCACAGACTAAAGACACAATACACCAGATAAAAACAAAAAAAAAATACGATCAAATAAAAAGTGTAAAGTCCGATGTTAGAAATTAGCAGGCAAGTGTGCCTCACGGCTGCGCCAAAAAGGCCCAGTTCAGCAAAAATGCCAGACAACTAGTGCCAGACGCTGATTTTCAACTACTGGACCTGTCGGTCGATTCTGTGAAAATCTCACCGTGAAAACTCAAGTGAAGTGAGCTTGATGTGAGTTGTCAGTGGTGTCAATCCCTAGCATTATTTGGAATGACTCACTCCACGCTCACTTCACCTAAGTTTTCACGGTGAGATGGTTACAGAATCGCACCGCTAATGTGTGAGGTGATTTATAATACAGTAAACACATTCGAGTCCTTTTTGGCAACAAACTTTTATTTCAATGTAACAATCCCTTTTCAAGTTTCATCCCGATTCACTCCTGCATCATATTCACCCCGTTTGGCGGTACACGTTGTTTTCTTCCATTCTCCCCTTTCAGCCGTCATTCTATCATTCACGCCTTTTTCTCTCATCATCATCTGCCTAGCCTTTTCCCAACTATGTTGGGGTCGGCTTCCAGTCTCACCCATCCTAAGGTTTTGTGGCATCTGAATGCCAATATTTTACATGAAGCGACTGCCTATCTGACCTCCACAACCCAGTCTCTGGGCAATATGATAGTCCTTGGTAAGACTGGTTGTCAGACATTCGGGCTTCTGACAACCCGCGACGACTGCTAGAGATCAACGTATGATAGCTGGGACCAACGGCTAACGTGCTTACGTACGTACATTCATTCTTATGTCTTCTATGTACTCCTTTTTATCTCATATCATCCCTAAAATATGATTTAAAAAATACGAGCTCACAGTTAAATAAATTAAATAGGGCACTAAGAGATTCTACTTGTATTATCTTCGGTTCTCCGATTCACACCCACAACCAATTAGTTACAACAAAGTGAACTCGGTAAAACGTAAATGAAGACGAGTCGAGTCGTATCTATCATATTACCTACAAACCTAAATTCGGCTCAGTTAACAGAAGTAATAAAATTAATTAATTTTATCGAAAGTCATGCTTCTCTTAATAATTCCGAAAGCTCGTTAACGTTCAGTCATTATTAATTCCGATTTAATGTGGAGTAACTGTCTACCACAGAGTATGTAATCCGTGATTTAAACATTTAGCCAATTCAACTTTTGACGGCACGGTTGGCGCAGTGGTTAAGCGATTGACTGTTGCGCTGCGTGTCACGGGTTCGATTCCCGCACGGAACAAATATTTGTACAACCTACAAGTAGTTGTTCCGGGTCTGGCTGTTTGTGTATGTGAGTTTAAATGTTTGTGAACGCACCCAGGATACTACAGGAGAAATTCCTAGTGTGGGGCAACGTTTAAAAAAAAAAAAAAACTTCAAGCAGGCACTTTTTGTTTACAAGTAGCAGGACATCGAGGACGACGCCGACGTTGTTGCTATTACATTTATCTATCACTATAGTCTCAATCCATTCTTACTAACATCACTCTAATTACGTAACACACTATCACTCACAATCTGAATCATTTCGAAAACAAATTTTTCGACAACGTAAATAACGCAATGAATGTTGTTAAACTGTCAAAACGAAACAATTCCTACTGTGTGTGTGTAAAAAAATTGCGTAACCCCGCAGGTCCATTTTTTTTAATAGTTGCCTACTTGCCTTTATTAACATGAATACCATTATGTTAATCATATACTCGTATCTATGTGGAACAGCAGTGCGATTCTGTAACCATCTCACCGTGAACATTTAGGTGAAGTGAGCGTAGAGTGAGCAGCAGTGCGATTCTAACCATCTCACCGTGAAAACTCAGGTGAAGTGAGCGTGGAGTGAGCTATCATTCCAACTAATGCTAGGGATTGACACTATTGACAGCTCACTCTAAGCTCACTTCACCTATCTTTTCACGGTGAGATTTTTATAGAATCGATCGGCTGTTATTCCAACTAATGCTAGGGATTGACACTACTGACAGCTCCCTCTAAGCTCAATTCACCTAACTTTTCACGGTGAGATTTTTACAGAATTGATCGGCTGATCCGCGAGTGTGAGGACCAAATGAGATTGCATCTACGTTCAGAAAATAACGCAGACTCAAATTAAAAATGTGAGGAAAATAATATTGCTTAAATAAAACGGCTGAAATTAATGTATGTATGTACTCGTGATAAACAACACATAACAGACCCATTAAATACGAAAATTTAATGCGCCTCAAAAGTCCAAACAATACCAACCGTTTCCCGTAGAGAATGTACGAACCGCAATAAACAACGAAACGATCCGTGAAATCAGTTTCATTCCCATATGCAAACGTGAAATTAATTCAGGGATGATAGTGGTAATACTCGTAAATTACCATACTCTTTGTTCCAATCGTAGGTACTGACCCGTTTAAAGGAAAAATTGAGAATATTTTCCCGCCCACGACCGCCATTTTGGCAGCGCCATCTTTGAAATAGGCGAATAGTCTTTTCTGTTGCTATCTGTGCAAAAGCGAGTGAATTAAGCCACGGATCGTTGTTGGCTACTCTCTATCGCGTACGAAACGCAACGTTGCGACGCTTTTCCGCATGGAAGTCGGAAAAGCCCGCTAGATAGCGTTGTTTGAAATACAAATGTTATTATTGTATTTTCTTACGACAGACTTTGTATATTCTTACGTTATAACTTACAAGAAATCAAAATAGAAATTTTAATAGACTTTTTATTTTCTATCTTTTGAAATTAATATGAAAGGCTATTTATTGTGCATAGCGCCACCTGTTACATTAAATATGCGGTGTTCAACGCATGAGTATGTGTGGTGTTCTACATGAATTCCGGGCGCTGCGGTTAAGGCCGTAAAAAATGTGGTACGCCTGGCAGAAATGTCGATAGATGGCAGCACTGCTCTTATGGGGAAACCAAAATTTTAAAATAAAATAGCCAGCCAGCATTCTACTGAATTTTCAACTACTTTCGAGGGCGCTACTTTTTGTTGACCAAGTTTCTCTCCTTGTGCGCAAGTTTCAAATCAACAAAATTACCCTGGAATACCTATCTGAAGACTATACATATAATTGTTCCATGTGGGGATTGAAACTGTTTCCCTTAATGCGAAAAGCCAAGCCCTTATCCACTGAGCTGTCAGCGCTCTATTTCTATTGAGAACTAATTTGTGATGAAGTTCATGAAATTTTCTGTTTGAATAGATGCTTGATTCCTACTTGTAAAAATATTTTGAGTACGCCCAAATACACAAACAAAAGGAGTAACAGAGGATATTATGAGTGTGGAATTATCCAATATAAATTTGTTATAATAACATATTTTTGAAAAGCACTGAAGGAAAACATTTAATAACAATAAAGTATGGGCATACAAATATCCTAGGTTTATTTCTGTATAACCCATATTTTTTACCAACCCGCGTGGTGAATTATGGCCCACTCCCTCTCACAGAGAGGTGACCCGTGTCCCAGCAGTGGGAACGGTATATAACGGCGGATAATGCGTTTTTTTTAGAAATACTCCTAAAACGTATCTAATAGATGACGTCTGCACGTAACTGTCCCTCTGCAAAGCAAGGTATCCTCATTCAAGGACCAAACATTGTTCTTGGAACTAGATGCCTCCTAATTGTTATTCATTTTAGTTAAGTCTAGATTTCCACGAGTGGTCCAATCATATCTGAGTAAGTACAGACCACCTTGAAAAAATCCGTGACAAAAACGGTTAACTTCATCATTTTCATTCATAACATCAAGGTTACAAGCAGAGGGTATGGAAATCCGTTTACCCGGAATTCATCAGTTACGTTATAATTTTCACGCGTACTACCTCAGAACCTTCCTACAGCCAATCTTCCCTGTTCGATCTTTAAGTTTTAACATTGTAGCCGAAGTCCTAGAAGAGCTATAGTGTCGGCCAGAGGGGGGTTGCACGGTGCGGGGGGAGGGGTTATGACGTCAGGCTCCTATACTGCGTGCACAGAGCAACGCCACTCTCTATCCGGGTCACCTATTTTGGGATATTGCACTTTGACGTCACAACCAGGATTCTGTGAAAAACGTATTGAAGTGCAGGTGTATTTTTAAATGATGCATGGGTTGAGTGGTTCGGCATGATAGATTGATTGAAAAAGTTTTGTAGTCATTGTTATACTGATGAATGTTTGTTTGAATGGTTAGTGTTTACATTTCCCGGACACAACTACATACTTACAAATTACCTGTCCCGACTTAGATAAAACCCAGCGATGCACTCGTTGGATGTGGCAAGGAAAAGACACCGCCTTCTACCTATCCCACTGATTTCCTGTTCTAGCGTAGCTATTCCACTATAAGAGAGCTGGAGGTAGACTATAGCGAGACTTAATGTAAGGTAGGTCTGTCCATGCAGCCGATGGCATAGAAGGTAATCTATCCATAGATAACTTTACGAAGTCATATACTCTGAAACCGCTACAAGTATTTAATAATAATAATATCCCTGGACATTTCACACAGCACCATTTGTTCCAAGCTAAGCCACCTAATGCTTGTGTTATGGTAACAAGATGGCTGATAAACTACTTATATACAATTTTTTTTTTGTATTTAATGCTTTTTTGTTTATATAATTCTTCTGTACGTGTGTATGTTACTGAACTCCTCCTAAACGACTGGACCGATTCTGATGATTGTTTTTGTGTCCCTGGATGGTTTAGGATTCACATTTGGACCTGGTTGGTGGCGCTGCGATCGAGTTCTAGGAAACAGGACAACGTCTGTCCGGTCAGCAAGTATATGATAAAAAACTTAAGCCATTTACGACAATTGCAATTCAGTTTACAGTTACATCGCAACGTTACAGATAATCAGATCAGATTAAAAACATTTCAATTTTGTAGGTGTTGGACTATATTGATATATTGGGTACCCATCTGTAAAAACAAATGCTAGTGATTATGGTAAATAAAATAAATAATGCTCTGTGAAAATCGTTCGAGCAGTTGAGTGACGTATGACGCTACCTGCATTAAACTGGTGCAGCATTTTCTTCTTGATACTGAACCACGTCGGTTTAATTCGAACGATTTCTTATATCAAAATGTAACGATCCTTTAGCATTTAGGTTTAAATTTATTGAGGCAATTACAATAAGTATCATCCACAGATATGAAAAAAGTCTTAAAACTAAATTAATATTATTGGCGAAACGAGTGTTTTCAATTTTAATAAAATCGTTTGAATCAACGTTACATTTACTCCGCGATCGGACAAATCGATGTCTTTGTTACATTATTACTTCGCTGCACATACTACACATGATTCGCTAATAAGCTTTTATTGTACACTAAATCGTGTTTTATACTTTAAAGAACTTTGCTAGCGTAAGTAGCCCAACTTACAAGGCGCAGACTGTCGTCAAACGAGGGGTAATAAGTTTGAATGCCTTGTTAAGCTACGAGTAAATGCTAAGTTGGAGTGGTTCGCTGAAACACTAGTAGGTACCTATAAACTTTATAATATAAAGCAACCCACATAGCTAGTAATTTAGTTAAAATTAGGTGTGAACACACCTAATTTGGGGATGTACTAAAAACTCAGACCAACTCTTGGGGAATGTTATTCAAAATGGAACATATAAAATAATTACATCGGCAGTGTCCACTCCACCCGATAGTTACCGATTGTCTACGGTACATTTTTGCATTAAGGTTTATATGTAGTCGGAAATCCTATTAATGAAGTATCCTCGTCAGCTTGGCCATGACGCAAACTCGATTAGTATGGATCGAGCTGCAACCTCCGATAACACAGTTTAAAAGTGTTCCTACAGGCTAGCTATACAAATAACCTACATGGACGGTAAATGTCAACGAGTAAAATATTGTGGGACTAGGTCAGACTTACTGTATGTTAATCCTCTCGGTATGTTGAACTATTGATACCATTTATGAGTACACTACTTCATCATCTGGTTAGCCATTTCCCAAATATGTTGGAGTCGACTTTCAGTCTAACCCGACGCAGCTCAATACCAGTATGTTACAGGGAGCGCCTGCCTATAAAAGTAAAGCTGTACTCAAAACGGTGAAGGAAAACATCGTGAGGAAACCGGCGTGTCCTAGAACCAAAAACAAAGACATGACAAATCAAAAACATGTGAAAAACATGTGAATGATTCAAAGACATGTGACATCTATCTACTAACCCGCACTGGGCCCTCTTCGTGGATTATGGCCCATTCCCTCTCACAGAGACGAGGCCTATATCCCAGCAGTAAAAACATAAAAGACTGACATGACTGTCTATCTGAACCCCATAACCTAGTTACTGGTTAACAAGATACCCCCTTGGTAAGAACATTTGCACCACTTCATCAGAAATAATTGTTGAGGAGAACAAAGAGATAAATGAAATCTAAAATATCTACCTACCTATCTACCACGGCAGATAAATGATAAAGAACTTTATTTCTATAAGTACGTTCGTACAAACACTTTTACTCGTCAATCGTATTTTAAAAACTAGTTGAGATCGGTGTTTCTTATCTGACCACTCTGAGAAGTAAGGCCGAAACAAACTCAGATGCCTGTCTTTTTTAAAGTCCAGACATAATCTTGGTCAGATCATGTGAAGACTATGTTGATTTAGATTGGTGTCTGAAATGGCATTTTGAAGGAAGAACCACACAGAATAAGTGAACCTGTCCAACCAGTGCACGCATTTGTCAGTAATCGTGCAGCTCAACTCAGAACCTTAAAAAGTTCAATCGGCAGAATTGGATCACCTAATATTGTACTAAGTGTATTATTATCTTTACACCTCGATTTGTTATTTCCTAACAGCGGTACCAAACCTTATAACTAACAGAGACATATATTTTACATATATTTTTTACTATAAATTATGCTCGATTGCCGTGAAACAACAGAGCTCAGAGCGAAGTAATCTAGAGAACGTTACAATGTAATAGATAGGCTAGTCGATTCTCAACAGCCTTCTGCATGTTTTTATGGTTAGGAAATCTCAATTCCATACTTGATCGTGTAAGTAATTCTAATCAACTTTCCATAGTGGGCTCCCATAATAATTAGTAGCAACTAAATTCGCGATTGAGCTGGAGCCGCACCCCTCGGCCTTGCCTCACCCCGTTCTCGCCAAACCTGTTTCAGAATGAAACTGACCTAATTCCACCGCTGCAGTCCCCCTCCGCACCAACTGACGTCATAGCATACCTTCAAACCCAACAAGTATATATTCCCATTTATTATACAGGCAATAACAATTGCACGGGGATCCAATATAATGGTGAAAGTTGCCTGGCAAGGAGTATGGGTGTTACAGCGTTACGGTGTTAAGGGTCCAAGGTATGGAGTCAAAAACTGGGTCATCCCGGGTTGCAAGCCTCTATTCATGAATCGAAGCACGCAGGGTGACGCGCTCTCGTTCATTCTTGGTCGGACTTGTTAATCGAACATGGTTCCACCTGCGTTCGACTGACGCATGAATGATCTATATTGGGCTATAAATAGATTTGATAAAAATAAATGTAAAATGTAATAAGGGAAATTGGTAAGTGGTTTATATCGTTTATGGTTTCTAAAGGGAATGAGAAAAAAATGGATAGGTACTTCCTGAAATATTTAATTAAGAAGGCTTTTGCATCGTCAAAATTTTCCTAATAAGTAAGTTATTCACCAAAATTGTGATACACATGTCATGTTAATTAAGTATTTAATAAGTTCAGGCTTTCCAAGGTTTAGCGCTGAAAAATGCCCTTCAAGCAGAATCTTTGAAGTATTTACTTACACCGAAAAGGTTAAGGGACAATTAAGTGCTTTAAAGGTATATAGAATTTATTTCTCTCCCTGAAATAATAGAAAAAAACATGGCCTTGGATAACCAACACCATTCATTGTTCACACAAAAATCGATGACTCACACAACCAATATGGGGCATACTTACATACCTAACACCACGTTTCAACTTAAAACGAAAATAGCTAACACCATTATCAGACTAAAATACAGGTCGTTCAAATAGTACGGCCCATGGTTGCAAGGCTGGCTGATGTCCTTGCTGCCTGTGACGCACGTACTCGCCTTGGCGATGAATGGGCTTACCCTGGACTATGAAATGAAACACCCTGTGTTTAAATAGTTTACTTCGATTTTGGTTGGCTGTGGAATTTGTTGGATAGGTTTATAGAATGTATGCTTTATTGTACAACCACCAAAGGAGATAAGTAACCAGGGTCGTCGGATATAGTTGAAGTTGTGTAAGAAACCGATGGATGTTTTCTAATAAAATGTAATTTAATTAATAAAAAACAAACAGTTAATTTATCAAATTAAATTTCATACATTATCTCCTTTGGCGACTGTACCTACATAAAAATTTTAACAAACCTCATTTTTCAAATGCGGTCTGGAGGACTTTAGGAATTCAATCTTTTGTGAATCAAGAATACAATACAAGAACTAGAACTAAATTAATTGATAATTTATCATTTTCTCTAAACACACTCACAGCACTTTCATTTTTTTGTAAGATTTATATCATATAAGATATATCCGTAGTAGTCAACTTTGTCGAATCAATAGCCATTGAGAGTTTATTTTAGAAGACTAAAGATATTACGTAGTTAGGTATATTCGCAAGATTATAATATTAATAGAGCAGGTTTTTTTTTCCTTTTATAAATCATACAAAACAGTCTAGCCTATTAAACTCTAGCTAATAAGTAATTTGTATATAACCTAAACTGCTAAGTAACTATAAAGTAATATCTAATCACGTCATTCATGTGTTCTTTATAATCGTCAATTCAGCAGGTGGGATCCAAACACATGACCTTTACGATTTGAAGCTTCTGCCGTTAAGCTATTGCTGCTTCGAAATTGGGTTGTCCACCGTTCTTTACCTAGCACCTAAATATCGAAAAAAAAAACAATAATGACGTCATCCAATGACGCCAACCACGAGAAGTACTTGGAATACGTCACAAGACGTTGAATTATATTATTTTTGTATTGAAATTACAAATCTTCCCACGCTTTCACGCAATTGGATTCCTCACAAATACTTGTTTGGTGTTTGCAACTCTAAATAGGTATAACCTGAAAGGTTCATTCATCAAATCAAGTGTTACGTACACTTGATATGATGAATGAACCTTTCAGCAGTATTATATTGTGCAAAACAGCTCCATTAAAGGTTACATTCGATATTTGATTTCCCACCAACGCATTTTAGGACGCATATCCAGTTAAGCAAATTGCGTACAGAAAATTTTTGAGTTACCTTACTGTTTTATGTTATCAGAGCTGGTATTACATTTCTATGAGGCAGTTCTCGATGGCAGTGGTAGTCAACAGTTTCAGCCACACACACACAGGCACACAGGCACAGGCTCACTCCCTAGACAATCAGCAAACTAGCATTGCAGAACCTTATCCCAGGGTTTTATGCTAAATCGTATACAAGGGTCACCTCACGTGGGTAACATCAACTGCCTACAGCAGTTCATTGCTGGACATAGGCCTGTCCAATTGCTCGCCTTGTAGCTTGATTCTCGGTAACTCTCATCCAGCAGCTACCAGCCACCCTTCGAAGATCGTCGGTCTACCTAACCTGGGGGCGTCCTTCCTAACATTTGCCGATTCGCGGTCTCCACCCAAGAACACGTCTACCCCAACGGTCACCGGTTCTATGGCTAATATGGCGGGCCCATTGCTACTTCAGCTTGCTTATTCTGTGAGCTATGTCGACTACTTCAGTTCTCAGCCAGATCACCTCATTCCGGATTCTTTCCCTCAGAGAGACTCCAAGCATAGTTCACGTGTTCGTGTAAAATATAACCCGTTGGTCGGACTACGCCTTTACCGCCTATATTAAATTAAGGCTCTTCAAAAAATATTCTATTTCAGGAATTGATTTTCGTAAAACGCAGCTCTTTCATTCAATTAGCTCCGGATATATTCTACCGTTCACCTTTATTAGCCTTTCACATGAAAGTAGTTTATTGATAGATGCGATATCAAACTATAATTACCTTTGCAGTAAAATTGCTTTTTTTATAGTTCTCCGACCCAGTGCAGTGATTGGAAAAATTTAATTGCTTTTCAATTTAACACTGACTACACAGTGCATAAAATATGAAATATAAAACTGTTATTACTTTATCAAATAGATTTATTTTTTATTTTTGTTTATTTTTGTTGAAGTATTACATGCTTTATTGAGACTGTATGTATGAATAAATAAAAAAAGAATTAGGATATTTTGAAAAATTAAAAATGTATGAAGTAAATAAATCGAATGCTAAACTAGAAAGAAAGAAAATACATTTATTAACTACACTATTTATGATTATGTCTTCTGTCGGAGTATTGAATCAAACCACAGTTATTTTTAAACAGAAATGACTGTCAGTTTCAGCAGTCACTGTCATCCAAATGCACAAAAGAGCTTAAGGCATAAAAACTGCGAGAGGAAATACTACGAAAAAAAACTCGCACAGGCTTACCTTCACAACGATATCAAGCGATAATTAATACTCAAACCTTCTTCCTGAAACAACATTGCGGCCAAGGCCCCATAATTTGCCATTAATCATAGTCCCAATATATTTCAGGTTGCCTAGCCGCTTCAGTTTCCTCCTAAATGTCAAACGGGTAGAGTCGATACACTTCCACTTGTTGCATCGTGACCGGGTCACTGCGGGGGTGAGGGGGTGCGGGCGGTGCGGGGTACCAGCCCCCAGCATCGGTCAACGACCTACCGGACGCACCCTGTCGCATCCAACCTATTTTAAGAACAGCCTGTATAGGCAAAGTTCGAAGGTCAAATTATGCTGCTGTTGGATTATGTTGTTTTATTATGGATTTTGGTTTTGATTAAGGGTAGTAGATGAAGATAAGGATACGTTTCCATGTATGGACGTGTACTGCAATTTTTGGGTATTATGAAGAAGGCAAATCATATTAGGTGTAGTTCTTAATTACAATGACATGAAATTAATAAACACATTTTAGTGAAATGTCTATAAATCAATAAAGTACGGTTTTTATTCCTTCATCTAAATAACATTGAAAAGAACTCAAAGAAATTTCTATAATTTATTGAATTAGATTTTTACACAGGTACCCACTTATTATAGTAGTTTATTGATAGATGCGATATCAAACTATAATTACCTTTGCAGTAAAATTGCTTTTTTTATAGTTCTCCGACCCAGTGCAGTGATTGGAAATAAAATAACATTGAAAAGAACTCAAAGAAATTTCTATAATTTATTGAATTAGATTTTTACACAGGTACCCACTTATTATACCTACAAGGTTTTGTATACAATGTTTATCCGTATATAAATTAAATTGCACTCAATCCTAATTCTAAACGTACACGTAACTCTTAGACAAGCTACCATGATAACGCATTCAAAACAAAACCACGCATGAATTAAAAAGTTAAGTATAGGCTTTCTAAGTATACCAATGCATTGAAAGTTATTAATAACATCTCGCTTCTATTTCAGATGCTGGGTTGCATAATAGAGGCTGGCATTTGGTGACGTCAGGGGGCATGAGAGGCGCGGCGCGGGCGCGGCAGAAGGCGCCCATTCATGGGCCTCCGCTCACACACACACAGACACACCCCAACACACCGCCGCGAGGCCATCATTGTGATTTTCGTCATGACGTCACTCGCTCCCAACCAATCACAGCGCAGATCCATTCAAGCCTAACTCCTGAAGGGAATTTCGTGCGGGATGAAGGCAGTAGTCGACGAACGAACGCCGCGTCGGCGGTACCCGTACCGAGGCACCCGCGCTCTCGTATCGCGGAACACAAAAATTATGTTTGATGAAAAGTTTTGCGAAAGTTTATTTCATAGTTTTAACTCTTCATGTTACAAAGACCTTTGAATTAATGAATATATTGGCATGATTTTCGATAAGGATCGCCTGTCTCCAAACTTTGGATTTGGTAAGTAATTGAAAAAAAATAGAAAAAGTTGCTGCAGTGGGAAAGAAAAGCGTTAAGTTACCGTTAAGTAACCGTAGCTTACATAGAGAGCACGTGTAGGTCTGCGAGCGTCTACGCTACGATGCTACGTTGCTACGGTGCTACGCCGCCTACGCGATGTCTGGCTCGTAGCTCTGTAGACTCGCCCACGCTTTGGAACTTCCCCGAGAGGAAACGTGCCTAAATATCTATTTTGTTCAGAACGAAGGACCTATCTTGACAGTTTTTTTTTTATTTTTTTTATTTCGATTTAATATACAAAATTGACTTATGTAAAGTAGTGAAATAAGACATGAACGAACGTAGGTACCTATTTGAAAAACCAAAATATAAAAAATGCCGTGTGCCACAAAAAAAAATCAGATTTTCAGATTGTTTGTTTGTGATAGTCTTGAAATGGACCAGTAAATCTCAGAATGTTCATAATTACGTCCGAAAACCTCCTTTTTATACGTCATACTCATTGTTCACTTCTATGTTAAAGTAATCTGGAAGCTTCATAATCCCTGATAAACATCGATACCTACTATTATCTTCAATTGCAGTCAAAAAATGTATTACATACGAAGTTGTTTTTAGGTTTTCGTATTTTTGAGAGCTGAAAACTGTCAAAAAAGTCCCAAAATCAAAGATAGAAATACCATTGAATTTGCTGAATATAACGAGAATGCCGGATTAATTGATTCTCACGATAAATACTGTAAAAACGAACAGCTATCTCTTAAACCTATAAAGCCTTTGTCCTACATCTCCCTCTGTAACTTCACAAAATCAGCTGGTCGCCTTGCTGTCTTAGAGACCTTTCTCGAACGGGCACGCAGCTGTCTAACTCATTGTCATTATCATACTGCAAAAAATCTTTACAATATTGTTTCCCAATCCTACTCCATTAAACTTAAAAACCTAACTAGACAAAAGGGAAATTAAATAACTGAAGTTATGAACAAATCGAAAATTCTATCCTCGATAATGTAATGTATTTCTTCTTTAATCCTGTAACAATTTTAATTTAATTTGATTTTAATGTTTGAGTATTATTTTATTAAGTGTTTACTGTATTGTTACTTAATGGAATTGACTTTCTGAAATAAAAATAAATAATAATAATAAAATATATCAATTTCCAATATTTGCAACAAATTTCATAAAGTTCTTTCAAATTAGCACGAGAGTTGGAGAATTGGATTTCCGAATATATTTTTAATATAATTGGACATATTAAAAATATATTCAGAAATCCAATTCTCGATAACAATTTCCAATATTTGCAATATTACTGTAAACTTCTTTCGAATCAACTCAAGTGTTCCGTGCAGTTGTTTTACAATTTTCAATCAAGAAATCCATATTATGAAAAAATCTTTTAAAATTACTCAAGTGTTCTCGAAATATACCTATTTCCAATATTTGCAATAAATTCTATAAAATTCTCTCAAATTAATACAAGTGCTCCACATTTCAGTTTTCAATATTCTCAATCACAAAATTCATATGTACCTACGTAATAAAAGTTATTCAATTAGTTCCTTGCAATAATATTAAAAGTCAATTTAGCAGTTATTTCGGGAATCAATTATTTGTATCTGTTTTTATTGCAAACGAAATCCGATATCTTCATTTCATTTTCCCGGATACATTTTAATTCAATAAAATCGGACTCAGTTCGTGAAAATTTTAAAGTCCATCGATAAAATCATCAGTGATTTGATATTTGATTTTTTCCATCTGACTGCATTTATTCATTCCTTCATATTCATACACATATCTGTATTTAAGTCAAGACTTTGCAACAATGGCTTAAAGCTAAGGCACAATTACGGACCCTGAAGGCACAGCAAATGGAATTACATTAAAATAAAATGAGTAATCTTCGTTTTAGATATACCCCTTTATTCATAAACGTTGCTTAAAGTTAAGCAGTGATTAGCGACTGTTTAACCATACATTTTTGACGTTTAAGCGTTACTTAACTTTAGTCATCGTTTATGAATAAACCCCATTATGTTTTATTAATCATTATATTAATAGTATTGGTTAGGAAAAGTCTGTTACTATTTTACACGTCCATGTTGTTGCCCAAGGTTGTTTATCAGAAAGTCCTTTTGCACAATCTATCTAAATATATATAACTCAAAGGTGACTGACTGACTGACATAGTGATCTATCACAGCACAGCCCAAACCACTGGACGGATCGGGCTGAAATTTGGCATGCAGGTAGATGTTAAGACGTTGGCATTCGCTAAGAAAGGATTTTGATCAATTCTACCCCCAAGGGGATAAAATAGGGGATGAAAGTTTGTATGAAACTTTGTCAATTTTAAACCTAAGGCTAAGGCTCGGCTAAGTAATAACATCCGCACGGGTCGCTCGATCAGGTTAAGCTACGCTAGCCGCAGTCGGTCCGTGGATGGGTTACCATTTTCACATACCGAGACCTCTCCGTGCCTCGGAAAGCACATTAAGCCGTCATTCTTGGATCTTTGACAGTCGTTACAGGTCATCAGAAGCCCGAAAGTTTGACAACCAGTCCAACCAAAGGGCATCGTGCCACCAGTACCTAATTGGTAAAATACTGGTATTCAGCTGCATCCTGTTAGACAGGAAGCCGACCCCAACATAGTTGGGACAAGGCTAGGTAGATTAGTTGAATCTTTAAGATTTATGAATCTTGTAACCACCTGTTTGGTGGTACATCACACATTTTGTATGAATCGGTATAAATAAATACATTTGTCAACTTTGTCAGAATCTTATTTGTCAAACATAGGTGCATTGGGTTCTTGCATTACATATTTATACAAGCTTCTGCCCGCGGCTTCCCCCGCGTGGATGTCGGAAAATATCCCACGGGAACGTTCTACCAGGATAAAAAGTATGTCCTTCCCCAGGATGCCATCTATCTCTTTGCCAAATCAAAAGTTCAGTGGTTTAGGTGTGAAAATGTAACATACAGTTTCAAGTTCAAATCCTCCCCTTAAAAATCGAATTACCCCTTTTTGCCCCGTCAGGGCTAAATTTTCGACAACTTTACATACTTATTATTAATTATTTTCTGTCAAAAGTATTAATACTGAGTTTCGAGTTAATTGGACCGCGCATTCAATTACTTCCACACAAACTTCAACACCCCTATATCCCCTTTTGACGGGTAGTTTTGCAAAACTTATAATGATTAACTTTATTACTTACCTACTTAGGCGAGTATTCTTGAAAAGTTTAAGTTTATTAACCTAATGAAGAAGATTTTTCATATAAACTGTATCCTCGCTTTTCACCCCCACAAGGGTGGAATTTAAAAAAATCTTTTGAGACGTATTCATAACTTGACTCAAAGATTATTTATACTAATTTTCGAGTTAATCAAGCCATGCAGTAAAATCCTCCCCTGTAAAATTGATTACCCCTTTTTAGCCCGTCAAGGGTAATTTTCGATAAACCCTGATACACATTATTCTCTACTTTTGATCCTAGGTATAAATACCGAGTTTCGAGTTATTCGGACCGCGCGCTAAAATTCTTCCATACAAAGTTTGAAACCCCCCAATCCCCTTTTAGGGGGTAGTTTAGAAAAACATAAAATGGCAAACTTCATAATTTACTTAGATTAGTATTGGTGCCAAGTTTCAAGTTTATTAACTTAAGGAATAAGATTTTCCATACAAACAAAATTTCCCCCCCCCATTTCACCCTCTTAGGGGTGGAATTTCGAAAAACCACGAAGGGTTTTTCGAAATTCCACGATGTCACGAAGAACACACCCTCCAAATTTCATGTCTCTAGGACCAGCGGATTAGGCTGTGCGTTGATGTATCAGTCAGTCAGTCAGTCAGTCAGGACTTTGAATTTTATAATATAGAATATATATGGATAGGTCTCCATGTTTTGCCATCACAGCATACAAATATTTTAACAAAACGATTGTTCAAAATAACAATCGTACTCCATTTAATTACAACATAATTGGTAATATAAAATTAACATTAGATTTTGAGAAATTATAAAAAAAATACAAAATGTCATAAAAAGTAAAATAGAAATACATACTCGTAACAAATCACAAACAAACTATCTGGAATCTTACTAAAGATACGAGGTGCCATACCAAGAACACTTTTTTTCATTAATGCTGTTTTGCATTTCTCAGTGCATAATTTATTTTTGTATGGGGTACGAAGGGGAACTTCTCATATTGTAGAGACTTTGTCAAAAAAAAACTTTGTCCTAAATATCCAATATCTTTGTCTTGAATATCGGATCTGAAATAATAGCCGTTGGCCTACATTGATCACTTGAAGGTGATGTGCAGTAGGTAGGTAGTTAGTTATTCTACCAAAGCCTGGGGACATCAAAGGATAATATCTGAGATCCAATATTCTCAGAACATCCTGTGACATTTATACCAACAGGCTATGACGTTATTCGTCGATACAAATAGATATTCGTTCCTCTGGAGCATATAATCTTCAGTGAAACTAATATATTTGTGTATCTTATGCGATTCGATACCTATAGCAAATTCATATTACTTATCGGCACGGGAAAGTCACATAGAACGTAGTCAGCATATAATGTTCCCACTGCTGGGACACAGGCCTCCTCTCGGTGAGATCGGCCGTAATCCATCACTCGGGCCCAGTGCGGGTTGGTAGATGTCACATGTGTTCGAGTTTTTGGTTCTAGGACATGCCGGTTTCCTCACGATGTTTTCCTTCACCGTTTTGAGAGCAGTGGAGATGAAATATTTTACACAAAGTAAATCGCCTGCCTGGGTTCGAACCACGACCTACAATTCGGAAGTTGGGACCAATACCGCTGGGCCACCACTGCTCACCGGCCACCGGACTGTCATCTTGCTCTACATTTCATCAGTTAGTCAAAGGCTCAGTAAATTACTTTGGTCGGGTAGGAGCGGTCCCCGCGATTAGGAATTTATTATTCATCTGCAACTAAAAATGACATTTTCCTCCAATATTTTTTAGTTCAATAGCAAGTTTTCGTGTTTTTCTATGAGTCAAGTTGCACCTAAGTTGATATAATGATGGTGAAACTTCAGTACTTGATGTGAATCACTTACTGCTAAAGGCCAATTCCCGTAATTAAAAACGTTCGTTCGAAAACTAGTCGCAATCTCATCTCAACGACAATCAATGTCAAAAATGACATTAGAGGTATTTTTGACAGATTGAGACTGAGATGAGACTGTGAACGTTTTAAAAAATACGAGAATTTCCCCTCTGCTGAAGGTATAGTCTACACGTCATTTGAACTTTTGTGTTCAAGATCGATTGTGTTAATTCTGTTATACTGTGTTTTTTTCCGGTTTATTTCCACATGCTTAATACGTTATGTTTAATAGTTAAACATTGTTACATAAAGAATGTTTAACTATTACAACAACAAGGAATATTCATAGTCACATTTTTCATAGTCATAGTCACATTCACACACCCCTACTCTCAATCACACATTTGCATGCTTCTTGTCTAGTTTTAATTTTCTCTTTTTGTTTTTAAATCGCCTGTTTTTACAACACTTAAAACAAGTAATTTTATGTTAAAATTTTAAGTTTTGGAAGAGCGGAGTTTCCTAACACAGGCTTTATGCTTAAAAGGAGGCTCCAATCACTAGTTGCTTTTACTTGCAAAACAAATTAAAACATTTTCATTTCATTTTCATATAATTAGGTTCCGTATAAACAAGAGCCAACAACGATCAGTTCTTTGACCCATTTGAAGCGTAAGTTATTGTTAAAATTGAAAAGCAGTGTTTTGGTTAAGAATAGTACGTGGGCTTCGATTTACCATGAGAGATGAACGTAGACCTTGACGTATTAAGCTCATCTCAATGAACTCTAAAGGAAGAAACGTAATGGTACAAAGTGTTGGCATCTGTTTCACAGGTTTCACACAATCAAATGAATTGAAGCCATTATCAGTATTCATTCGTGTACCTTTCTAGGATCTCCATTTAAATATTATGACCAAGTTTGCTACTCCCTCGTACTGTAACGTATTAACATTGTGGTAGAGCATAAACTGTCTTACCTATGTAGTTTAGTCATGTTGACCGAAAACAATGTCGGAGTACGGTCAACAAAGAAATTAGAATGTAGGCAAAAATGCAGACCTTTGAAGTGCAAAGGCACTTCGTAGGTCGTCATAGCCTCCCCGAGCGGCGTCAGATCATAATAAAACGCCCGGCGCACCCTGCTAACAGCTAGTACTCAATAACGCAGAGTCCAGCTGGCCAATCATCTCACCACGATGATTCCCCACGGTGCTCCCCAGGACCATCACTAAAGGCACTATTCAAAGCCCCCACAACCGGAATTATATATCCATATGACGAAGAAGAAGGTCGTCATCGTTACTTTTACAGTAACCACAAACTTTTACGAATACACTCAGACGGTCAGTGTCAATGCACACGTACACCATGGTGGTGATAAGCAGTTGCTCTAGCTTCCGGTTACTTGTCTATTTTAATGACTGTATACCATCGTTATTTCATCACCACTGCTCTGGAAAGGGTGAAGGAAAACATCGTGAGGAACACGTTTTTGTTCTAGGCCATGCCGGATGGCCTAGAACAAAAAAGTCGAAGACATATGACATCTGCTCGCGTGGTAGATTACGGCCCACTACCTAGGAAGAGGAGAGGAGGCCTGTGTCCCAGCAATGGGAACATTATATCATTATGCTTTACTATCGTTTGGAATAAGATTGTCTTGAGTCAAGTTATGTCGGACTAATACACTATCGGAGTAACAAAATATCGGTGTAATATTGTTATCTGTCGAACTTCAGAAGATCAATTCCCGTAATTAAAAACGTTCAAAATCTAGTCGCAATCTCATCTCAGCGACAATCAGTGTCAAAAACTTGTCAAAAATGTAGGGAAATTAGAGGTATTTTTGACAGATTGAGACTGAGAACAGACTGAGAACGTTCATAAAATTACGAGAATTGCTCATCTGTTTTAGAGTTAGCTTTACAGGCACTATTTGATCGTACATTTATGAAAGTGTATCTTTTACGTTATTTAACTGATCAGAGAGTTATTTTCTGTTCAGTAATGATTGTTTTCGGATAAAACTTCAGCAAGAAGTTTTGTACACACAGTTGTGTTGCTAATCTTTTTATGCAATCTATCTAATATTGCACATGGTAATTTATCTTGCTACATTAAAGAGGATCTCTATGAAACTCAAGAGTCAAATTTTCTCCAAGATCCTTGTCTGTAAGTTGAAGAGTAGCTTTTCTGGTTAACTGTATATTTATGTATTCTGTTTTGCCATATTTCCATGCCTCGTAACTCGTAAGCAATATAAAAAGGTTTTGTCGACATGGCTTATGAGTGGGCTTCTAATATAAGAGGGGCAATTCCCTCTCAGTCTGAATCTGCCAAAAATATATCTAATTTCCTTGCATTTTTAACAAGTTTTTGAGGTTCATTGTCGTCGAGATGAGATTGCGACTAGGTTTTGAACGTATTTAAATACGGGGGTTTTTAATCGGCCTTGGAAGGTCGGACCCCTTATCATTACAAATCTTTATGTTACTCAGAGGCCGTTGTTTCATGTAACCCATGATCATTTTGGTTTCCTGTCGATCGATTCTGTAAAAATCTCACCGTGAAAAGTTAGGTGAAGTGAACTTAGAGTGAGCTGTCAATAGTGTCAATTCCTAGCATTAGTTGGAATGACAGCTCACTTCACCAAAGTTTTCACGGTGAGATGGTTATAGAATCACACTGTAGCTCTTTGTTGTGATACTGACTTTTGGTTCGTTTTAATTTGTCCAAGGGATTGTAGAGAGATCAAGGAGTATTTTTGGGAATATGTGTTTTTATGAAATAACCACTAGACACGGAGACATCAAAAACAGCTGATTAGTAACCTTCAGCCAATCTCTTCTCATTTCTTCTTAGATAATTTTCGATACGTTCGCTACTATTGGTACTGTGAATATTTTCAGTTTCCTTTATAGTTCGCTCTCCAATTTTCGCTTTTTGACTCGTGTTAGGTCATGAATTTAATTTATTGTTTTAATATTTCCGGGTTCAGAGCTGCAGACGAACTGCAAAGGCTTCATAGAAACAAGACCCATAAAGCTGTAGAAGCAATTCGTGTGCGGGGGGCCCGGGCCGTGTCAGCGGGGCAGGGGAGGCGAGAGGGGCTCGGTTTGACGTCAGAGCTTCCTCGTGACGTCATGGGTCTCTGCCACACCCGCGTTTGACGTCACCACTGCTTCTGGAGATAAATGGATAGCATTGTTTCTGAAATTATACTGAAATAGATTCCAAGTGAGTTTTTTTAAACATTTGGAATTAAACATAATAAATAAATAAAATTATTAAAAATTAAAACCCTTTATTATATTGCAATCTGTCGCTGAAAAGAAAAAAAAAACATCAAAATACGTAAACGTAATTTTTCCATTTCTTATATCAAATTACAATTAATTCCCGCTAAGCCGCGAAAAATTTAGAATCACTAAACGCGATGCACCAAGGCTGAACGTCTCAGCCTGTAAAATTCAATGAACGAGCTTGGCGACGTCACTGACGCTGCAGATCCTATCTTCGTCCTTGTTACTCGTACCGCTTGGCGACTGTGCGAGAGAGATAGTTGTTCCAGTGACCCAATTTCCCGACCTCGCTCGGGAGGGATCGGCGTCTATTTTTAAGCTGAAGGTCGATTTATTTATAGCGGGGTGTGCGGCAGGTGGCTATACGTGTTCCGACCACCGACCAATGTAATGGCGCTTTGGGAATTTTGTCGCCTTTAACTATCATAACTTTTAGTTCGGCTTGATTAGAATGATACGTCTGGGAAAGTTTATACTTAAAAAATATTATAGATGGGTAATAAAAACAAATGCAAAATAAAACAATGATTAGAACCGTGAACTTTGATCTTTCGATCCCTCTCAATATCCAAGCGCTTGTTATACCTACAGATACCTACCAAACGATGAGTGTGCAAATTAAGTTTGGTGTATTTTTAGGTGAATCAAATTCGTCTTTCGTGTGTTTTACAAGACATCTCACCATCTTCTGCCCAGCCTTTTCCAGTTGGGGTCGGCTTGCAATCTAACCGGATGAATACCAGTATTTATCATGAAGCGACTGCCTACCTGACCTCCACAACGTTACTGGATAACACGATACCCCTTGAAAAGACTGGTTTTCAGACTTTTGGGATTCTAACTACCCGTAACGACGTCTGTCAAAGATCTACGAATGACAGACGAGATCAACTACTTTACATAGTTTCCAAGGCACGAAGGGGTCTTGATATGTAATGGATGGGTGAGCATCTGACCATTTACGGACCGACCTCGGCAAGCGTTGCTCAACCTTGAAGATCGACCCGGGCGGCTGTTATTATTTACCCAGGAGCCCATCAAGACATCTAACCTTTAAAATGTTTATTGTAGGTTCTAGGATAACGAAATGAACACAAGCATATCATAAAAAGTTTTCGAGAAGCTACGTAAGAACTAATTACTTAGGTACTTAAATTTCTGTGAGTAGATAAACAAGTAGAAGGGCTGATTTTTCAAGCGACAGAAATTTTTTATTCGTTGAATAAAATTGCGGTCTGACAGATTGTGTATGGAAAAACTGTCAAAAATTCCAAATTATAACTCGGATTAAATTATCTGGCGTTGAAAAAATCAGCCTTTAGAAGAATGTTAAAATCTTGTTGTTAAGATTTTTAAGAAATACCTAGTGTTTTTATTTCACGAGGGGATCGCGGGTGCTAAGTAACAACAGTCGCACGGGGCGATCGTCAAGGTTAAGCTACGCTTGTCGAGGTGGGTTTGTGGATGGGTGATCATCCATTACATATATTTAGCTGCATCATGGTCAGATTGGAAGCTAACCTCAACTAAGCTGGGAAATGGGCAGATGACAGTGTTTATTTTTTAAGAAATATGTTCTTTCGATTTCAGTTAATTCTGTAGAACATTATGATTGAGTAATTGAAACAAAGGTTTCTTCAGTTAGATCGATACTTAGACTTAGGTATTTTATTATCTCATGATGTCTTCTTCAAAAAATTCTGCTGGATTTTTAAATTAATTAAAATAATCTTGGTCGATTACTAAGTAAAAGCTCATTAATATCCTGTTTCATTATAAAAATATAACATAATCAGCCTATAGTGTTCCCACTGCTGGGACACAGGCCTCCTCTCAGTGAGTGGACCGTAATCCTCCACGCGTGCCCAATGCGGGTTGGAAGATGTCACATGTCTTCGAAATTTTGGTTCTAGGACATGCCGGTTTCCTCACGATGTTTTTCTTCACCAGTTTGAGAGCAGTGGTGATAAAATAATTTACACAAAGTAAAGCGCCTGTCTGGGTTCGAACCTACCACCTACAGCTCGTAAGTCGCGGACGTTACCACTACACTACTGCTCTACTATTAATAATCTACTGCTCTACTATTAATAATAATATCCTTATTTCCCAAAAAATACAGATAGAGACCATTTACATAAAAAAATTAGATGCTGCAGAAGTCTGTACACAATAGATTAATCTCTGTCTCTTAAAGTAGGGTATCCTGTATCCTATCGTATCCTGAGTTGTTCCCCGTTTTCTACCAATATCCTTGTAGCAGATAGGCCCAGGACCTGCAGCCTTTAGAACATTGGCTATTTTTCTTCCTAGATTTTATATATTACTATGAGATAAAGAATGATGAAATAAAAATTACACCCAGAGTAGGTTGTGGGCTCCAGCTAGTATTATACATTTTATTGTTGGCTTGTTTAACTTAGGTACATATTAATATATTGCACAAAAAATTTAAAAAATGAACTAGTAACTATGTACACATTTTTCAAGTTAATTATGGTCCTCCACGAATAACTCTATGTTAAAATTAAAATTAACTTTGACATAACTATAACGGCGCTTTTGACTCAACTCACCCATAATGCGACACATTCCAAGCTGAATTTTTTCACTATATATTTTTGACTAAATACACTTGTCATTAACCATTAAGAATATTATAAGCTAATACTGCTTAAGTAAGCCAATCAATGTAGGGTACGATGGGTCTGACATATGTATCTTTGATAAAAGCCCCTAAACAAAATTAGATAAAAAAATTAAAAAAAATTCAAGAGGACAAATCTATCACAAAATATAATTAATAGGTCAAATTGGTTCAGATTGAGATTAATAGTGTGTGCAATTAGGTTCATCATCCTAATTGCACACCCTATTAATCTCAATCTGAATCATTTCGAATTTTGATATTACTAATCCATTGCTTTATAAGTTCGAAAAATCTGTCTGCGCGACATCGTAAATAAAGCAATGAATGTTGTTGGACTGTCAAAATGAAACCCATTGCTACTTTTAGTTTGTCACGCAACTACCCCGCAGTTCATAAAACTAAGAACTTTCCAAAAATAGTTTGAAACTTGCTGGCGAAGTTTTTTATTGATTTATTTATGAAAAGAGTACCTAATAGAGTCAATGTTTATTTATTTTTAGAACACTTTAGTATCGTCAATTATTTTGTCATTAGCATACACGTTTCTTTTCATAGACAGAGAAAGATACTTATATCTCTTTGTTCAGGGTCTTTTATTTTTATCAAACACATGCCCCGGGCATTACCTATATTTGGAGAACGTATCCGGGAAAGAATCAAGCTATGAACTTGTGTTATCAAATACTCTATCTAATCTAAACTAATATTATATAAAGAGAAAAGATTTGATTTTTGAAACGTAAATGTATTTATTTTCATTAACTATTGAGGTTTTCTCCTTCGAGTTTTAGTTAATTTTTCCATTTTTGTCTATCAAAGTGCTTATAATCAAAACGATTTATTTAGTACGGTTTAAATCTTTGATTTATTATTGGCAATTTTTTTTTAATGATCTTTAATGAAATGCATATTATACAATATATTAAAATATATACCCATACTTACAGCAGTGCCCACTGAAGTGATACTTTAAAACATAAAAGAAAACATTACCAAAATAAATTAATTAAAAAACAAAACATACCATGCAATCGAACACTAGACAGCACCTGAACACACCGCCTGCTACTCTGCCGTGCCCCGTACTACAGTCGTATCATTACGCCTGGTTGCCGGGTGTCGGGTGACAGGAAGGTGCTTCCTGAGCGGGGCTTCGGCTCGGGTGTCTAATGTGCTACCTGTCCTTTTTTGTTACTATTACACACTCATAGGTATAGCTTGATTGACTATTAGTTAACAAAAGAATAAATATTTATGGACAATTTCTATAATTTACGGAAATTTGTTCAAATTAAGACTCTATCTACTCTAGACTGTATTTTTACCAATAATGAAGCAAAGATCTCAGGGGCAATTCTCGTAATTTTATGAACACAGTCTGATCTCAGTCTCAATCTGTTAAACAAACCTATAATTTCCCTACATTTTGACAAGTTTTAGACATTTGTTTGTCGCCGAGATGAGACTGCGACTAGATTTTTAATGTTTTAAATTACGAGAATTTGCCTTCTGATAGCTTTGTATAGTAGGTAGAGCCTCCCATTTGGAAGTAGCTATCACCGGTAAAATTAGCTTACGAATCTATTATTATATGCCCAGTTTTGCAATAAAAAATGCTACCACCATTGGTAATCCACGATACGTTTTTGTTTAGGTATTGAAACTGAGCATTAGACTTGCGATATATATCGAAATACTAAATAGGTACCTACTTTGGAAAAATCATGTCTTAAATTGGTTGTAAGTACTTCCAGCCTCTGTCACTGGCTCGGCTGGTAACAGCCTTTTGCAGTTTCCAGATGGACACTAAAACTAACAGAACAATTCAAAAACTTAACGGGGTTTGATGGAAATATCTACCAAATAAGTTAACTGGATCTTGTCCAGAGGTGTTAGAAAAGGTCACAAATAGTAGGTACAGACGCCAGCAGGTCCAGATACCCAAAACTGTCCAATTTTCCCAATTAACCTTGAACCTTTATGCTTTAGCGATAAAGTTGAAAATATTTTAAAGAAATTTTATATTTATTAAATAAAGAAATTGATGTGCTGCCATCTGTACATTCGCAAATCCCAACACAATACAATACAAATGCATTATCATTTTTTCTTCCTGGCTTTAATATGAATAGGTACACTTACTTACTCTTCAGAATCTATCACCTGAAAATTGGATGAATTTTCGTAGCCTCGGTTAGAATGATACCCTTAGCGCCATCTACCAGCTTTGGCCAATACTAACAGCTTAGTGAGCTGCCGAACAAAGGAAAGAGCCTCCCTACTTAGTTCTGTATGGCTTCTGAAAACACCACGAAGCTATGAGTAATATTTTAATCATTATAAAAAAAAAGAAATAATATTATACTAGTAATTTTAGAGATACCTAATTCGTAATTTGAAAATTGGTCATTTTCAGCGCTGTTATATGTGCCATATTTTCTCAAAAAACTTGATTCAGGCTCATTTCAGACATAGACGATCTGTTAATTTCCACAACTGAAGATATCATTATAATTATCAGACTTTAAGAAAGTGGAACGAAATTGTGTTAAGAACAATCAACAGTAGGTATTCTAAGTTTTAAAATGATTATCACGTGAAAAAGTGAGTGAAATTAAAATTGCTTATTAGTCTTATAGGCTGGATTGTACTTATTTACTAAGAACCTGGTTCTTTTTAATAAAAGATTTTTTTGAACTAAACATATTTATGAAATTCAGCTGTTCAGGCGATTCGTCTACCTACTTATTTTTGCACGCATTTTAGGTCAACTTATAATTATTTTCAAATACTACACGTGGACTGCCAATCTTTCAGGATAAATTGTCTTCAATTCATTGAACACCATTATTATGCAAAGTATACCTTTATTTAGAAAATAATCTTAGAATATTTCACTTCCGGTACGTACTAACATTTTCACAATACCTATACGTTAGGAACTGCAGCACCCCAATTGCGTAACAATACGCTCAATCACAATCTGAATGATTTTGAAGGATATTGGTAATCCATTGCTTAATATGTTCGAAAAAATTGTCTGCTCAACAACGTAAATAACGCAATGAATGTTGTTGAACTGTCAATATGAAACCCATTGGTACTGTTAATAGTGTGTTTCGCAATTACCCCGCTGGCCTGCTGCGCCATTGAATTTATTTTGCCTTTATTTTTGCAGCATACACCAAAGAGTCAAGTATATTTTTAAGCAGATTTTGAACTACATATGATTTTACCATCGCTCGTCGGAGAGATTCGAAGTTTGGTATAGTACGGCAGGTACCTACAAATATCAATGCTGGGAATACAAACTGCTTTTATCAAAAAGGGGGAAATAACGTGTTCTTTGTATTGTCATAAACATATAGATAATGATTTTCGATTATCTATAGTGCATTGTTGTTTGAATGTTATTCGTAGGTAATTAACCCCTATTTGAACAATTTTTATGACATTATTGGATTTTGTAGTAATTCGTTTCGTATAGGAAAAAAAAATATTTTGGATATTAATTTGAAAAACATGTTTAATAAATAAATAAATAACTGAAGGAAAGCAATTGAAGATTTGTTTAATAATTGTATTTCTTTTTACTTATTTTACACAATAAGATTTGAACAAAATCATCCCTGAAAGTTTTCCATTGAAAACCAAAACATAATTAAAAAACTTATAACTTTAGTAGATTCTCATAAATACCTATGAAGTCTTCACTTCAAACATGAAACATTGATTTTATAAAAAAATATTCAACCGAATCGAAAACCTCCTCCTTTTTTGAAGTCGGTTAAAAAGGGGAAACAGGGTAAATTATATTAACACAGACGCCGGCGGAAATCAGTTGGCACAGCTTTCTATATGGTTTATAAACACAGAAAATCTTGATGAGGATTTATATTTTAAAGTTATAAGTACAAGAACATCTTTCCTAACTGATGTTTTATTGGTAATTTTCTCTTTGCAACGACAAATCTTTAGAAGATTTTCATGTGCTTTACAAACCACTTTTTTTTGTTTTATTTTTTTACTTTTTTATGTTAAAAACATACACTCAAAAAAACATAAGAGAGCTTTGTTAATTCAATAAATTATTAACAAAGCTCTCTTATGTTTTTTTGAGTGTAAGTACTTAGTATTGACCGAGTACCTACTACAGTTATTTTATCTCCGATTTTGCATCACTGTCCAAATCACAGTGATCATTATTGTTGCGGTTATAAGGTTGATATTGAGTTGCTGCCATTGTCTAAATCACAATGATCTTTATTTCGTTGCTATGTCAGAGGTAAAATAACTGAACGGACTGTACTTTTTTTGGGCTGATTTTTCAATCGACAGATTACTTTTAACTGTGGAATAAAATTGACGTCTGACAGTTTTTGTATGGAAGAAATGTAAAAAATTCAAAACTATTCCTCAGATATATTATCTGGCGTTGGAAAAACCAGCCCCTAATTGAGTATTTTTATTGTAAAACTCGTTGCTATTTTCGTTCATTTGTTATCAACTCCTCATTTGAATAGCACCCTGGTCTTCGAATGCCAAGTTCTCTTACTTACGTTTTTTTAATTAAAACTATAAACAACATCGTTCATGATAGACTTACCTAAGCTGCCAGTCTGGAATAGGCCTCCAGGTTTAAATCTTTGTGGCGGTTACTTCATAATCCTGTAATGAGTGAGGCGCCGACCTCCTTTGCAGGGCTTCCTACCGGCCTCGCAGCCGACCCGTCACTACTTACGAGATAATGTCACATTTCAATGTTTTTTTCCTTTAGGTATTAAGTAGACCTGGATGGATTTCTTGGAAAACTAATACTTATGCCTTTTTACTTTTAAGCAAGGGTTGTGTATGTGGATACCTTAGTTTAAAGTTGATCCTACATAACGCTACATACGCTAAAGTTGTAAAGAATGTTTAAAAGAATCAGTTACCCAAAAATCTGCGGAATTTCTCTCCTTGATGCATAGTTAGTTTCAATCAAACTTTTACGCAGATTACTCATAAAATAATAAAATCGAATCATATTAATTGCTTACTGCCTACATAAATCAAAACAGCTACATTTTTTACCAAGAACAATAATCAAATTATGTCAATTATATATCAGATAGGTAGGTAAATAAAATGCAATCCTTCGAAGTGGCGCAAAAGCCTCGCGAAAGCGCCCCTGCCTAATCCTGTGGTCTAAATTAAAAGCGCAACCGAGATGCATCATTATTCGTCGCTTTTCGTAAGAACCAAAAATGGTTCTTATTGACGAAACGCAAAGTTATGTAGGCCTTTTAGAAACAGGCAAAGCTTAAAAAAAACGGGAATATAAAAACTGCGGTTTGAAAGTGTTAAGTATCTGTAACAAAAAGCATAAGCATAAAGCATGATCAGCCCAAATGTTCCTACTGCTGGGATACAGGCCTCGTCTCTTCGAGAGGGAGTGGGCTATAATCTACCAGGCGTGCCCAGTGCGGGTTGATACATAGAGGTCACATGTCTTCGAATTATTGTTTCTAGGACATGGACATGGACGGTTTCCTCACGATGTTTTCCTACACCTTTTTGAGAGCAGTGGTAATGAAAAAATTTACACAAACTAAAGTGCCTGTCTGGGTTCGAACCTACGACCTGCAACCTGAAAATCGCGACCGTTACCATTGGGCCACATCTATAACGAAAAACGCTCCGTAAAACATTGTTAATAGGCTCACGTCGTGGTAACCAAACCAGCATAAGCTGGCCACCCATTCTATTTAACCTGCTTACTACGCTGGGCCAGCTGAAGGACAAAGTATTACCACTGCCGTCTGCCCTCTGTGCCTATTGTACAGTCACGAGCAAAAGTATGTATACACTCGGCTTTATTCAAAAGCGATTTACTCCTTTATTTTTGAGTGAAATTTTATGTTGTTACGAACATAGCATTTTCAAATCCATAGGTTTATGTAATGTGTCGTATTTCTTCGTTGCATTCGTTATTTCACGAAAAAATCGCAATTAAAAGTTGCCAAGGGTTGAAATATTGGTGCTCGTGACTGTACAGATAATACGTCTCGAAGCGTCATCGTCTCGTAGGCTTTCAATATTCAATTTATAAATAAAGAAACACCACCGGTCCAGAAATTAAATTAAAAAAAAACACCTCTTCTAGCTTCTTCCGTTTTCGTAAGTTACGTAAATGACCACTTGAAAAGGACTGAGGACGACTCTCACTGCCTAAAAAACTCTTTCCAAGAATACGTATTTCAGATGTGTCTTTTCATAATCGGAAAAATAAGTAATTGAAATAATAACAAAAATTAAATTATGAGCGTAGGTACAATTAATACTACGTATGACGTGTAAGAACAAGGCAAAAATCGCCGAAAAAAACACGTTTCTTGTGAAGACTTATGGAGACCCCCAATTTTAAACGTTATATTTTATTTGTACCTATTGTTGTTATAGTGGCAATAGAAATTACACACTCTGTAAAAAATTGAATTGTCTACCTGTTACGGTTCATGAGATACAGCCCGCTGACAGACGGGCCGACGGAAGGACGGACGGACAGCGGAAGCTTAGTAATAGGAAAACCTCAATAAAATAAAATACCAGGTACCTAATTCAAAAACAGCCTATACGCTATAGCTACTTCTATCTCACATACCTTTCTAATGAAGTTTACCTACCTAGGTCTTCCTACCTACGCATTAACTACTTACGAACAACCTCCTTTGACATGCGCCAAGCCGGCTAGGGGTGGAGGCAGGACATAATATAGGCCCGTGCACCAACTTGTAATGTAGTCTACTGCTGTGTTCATTCGCACCCCAACCTATCCCGACGACAGACGTCGCTCCAAGCAAATAGTTTTTTTTACTTTAAAAGTTTTCGAAAAAGAAATAGTGTTGAGTAATTCAAGTTTGATTTTAAATTATTTTTGTGTTTTTAAAATTCAGGGCAGTAAGTATATAATATATATTTTTTTGGTTATACTTTTGTGTTTATCCGTTATTTTTTTTTTACTTTTCTTTTGTTTGTTCTGTTAGTGTGTAAAAAAAACCCTCTCGAATTTTAAACTAGGTAACAAACGAGGGAGAAACGATTTTGTTAATTTCTGAAATCACTTTATGTATATGTATTTTTTTAGATGTTTATTTTTAATTGATTTTATAACACAATTGTTATTATTGTATTAGACCAAGATTTAAAGGGACGGTTATTTAGGTTCTACCTACTTGGATATACAAAAAATACAATTGATAGTTTTACACATGGCATAAAATCTAAAAAGCCATTATAACGTTACATTGTAGCAATATATAATTTTGACATACCTAATAAACTATATCTGTAATTTATGACAACGTGAAAAAAAAGTGTGAAAAACGAAGTGTTTTATTCGTTTGATTTTGATGAAATTTTATTTTAAATATTATAAAGTCTTCTAATAAGAGAAAATTAAATAAAAAGATCAATATAACCACACAAATTAACTACCAGTGTATTAACACACATGAGGCACCTCTTACAATCGTAGAACATAGTCTAAGTTTTAGCAAAAAACAATTTTAGAAATGTCTAAGGCAACCAATTGTGACGAGAGGATAAAATGACATTCTATTATAATTATACAGGATGGCAGGGACATCAACGCGCAAACTGTAACCATGAATTCTGCACATGATTCTAGACTAGAAGCAGGAATTTTTCGTTGGTTATCAAAAAATAAACAACTGTTTTATATAAAAGAGCAATAGGTACCTACGCGGTCAAAATGTATGGCGGAGCAATTTTTTTTTATAACCGACGAAAAAATTCAACGCGGTTCAGAATCATGTACCGAATCCATGGTAAGAGGTTGCGCGCCGATGTACCCTGCCATCCTGTATAATCCTACTAATATTATAAACGTGAAAGTTTGTATGGATGTATGGATGTTTGTTACTCTTTCACGCAAAAACTACTGAACGGATTTGGATGAATTTTGGCACACAGATGGTTTATAACCAGGATTAACATATAGGATACTTTTTATCCCGATATTCCCACGGGATCGAAACTTATGCGGGTGAAACCGCGGGGCGCAGCTAGTAATAATATAATGTAATTTATCCTCTCGTCATTGGTTGCCTTAGACATTTCTAAAATTGTTTTTTGCTAAAACTTAGACTATGTTCTACGATTGTAAGAGGTGCCTCATGTGTGTTATTAATTTGCCACTCTGTATATAAATAAATTCAGAACGTTAAATGAATCATCCCTTAATTTTTATTAAGTATCATTTTCACGTGAACGCATTTCTATTGGTGCTTCTATATTTAAATCGTAACGACAGGGGCTCTAAACCTTTTGTTTTTTTTTATAAAATATATTCCAACTTGCTGAGGTGGCCAGTAATACGGTATTAGTATCGAATGTTCCGATATGCGTGCATTAAGTTAAGCCGGCAGTATGGTTTCCCCCGCGTGGGGCTTCGCTTGGCCACCCGATATCTTAGTCACTTAGTTTTTTGCGACCCGTCCAACCGTACTGTCGCACAATATATATTATATTGTAGTAAATAATAATATTTTTTTACGATACGATGCGATGGAAGATACAAATTAATCTGCTTTGTTGAATTTGTGTTGACAGTTGTTTTTTATTAATTGTTTATTTTAAATTAAGAATTTTGGTTTTACTAAGGGTTGATTTTCCAACGCCAGATAATTTTATCGGAGGAATAATTTTGAATTTTTGACAGTTCTTCCATACAAAATCTGTCAGAAGTCCATTTTATTCCACGAATAATAATCAGCCCTTACAGATATTTTAAAATTTATTTATACTTTTTTGTTAACGTAGGTACATTTTTAGCTTTAACTATTAAGTTGCATTACGTATCACCGTGGTTCTGTCGCCTGTCTTAGAAGATCCTCAGACGAGTCTTCATTCTTCGATTTTGTTGGTAAAATGAAGCCCAAAGCAGCTGCTGGCCACTGCACAAGATTAGTTAAATCTATACTCTTGTGCGTGTGACAGCGGCTATTGCGGACTATTCATTGTCTACGAAGTAGAAGAAACCACATCCGGAATTACGAAGAGGAATTAATTAATTATTTTAGGAAATAGGAGATAGTGTTGTTTTTTTTATTTGTATAAAGGAAGCTTCAAGTATTTGGAACTTTCTTTATTGACGTAGCGTTCTAGTGTTAAGATTTGCGTATCGATGGACTCTTCAATGTTCGAACTGTATTATATATTACTATTACGGAAGCCTGAATCTGTAATTTAAGACAACGTGTAAAAAAAGTGTGAAGATGCTCTTACAAACGAAATTTTTTCGTAATTTTATGTGCTTAAATGTTACCTAAGTATTGTTTTGTAAATCAGCTGTTTTTATGATTTGAAAAGGTAGTTTAATCATAATTTTTGCATGAAATGTTTTCCTTGATATTTTAATCTGAGCCCAGTGAGTGAAATGTTGCAGTAAGTTATTCACCCAACGAATCAGCTGTTTTTAAATGATATGCAGATATGCACTTACTTTACTCAGATCACAATGTTTAAAGAAAATTATCGTTTATTTGATCGTGTAGTTCTAAAAATGTTGTTGCATGGTAGTTTTCGTTTCGTGAATATCTGAACAAGTTGTAGTTAATCTTAATTTATTATGACATATTTATCAGAAAAAAATCTAGTAAGTACTTACCTAGCATGTGTAAAAATGGTCATACCCATTCGAATTTAATTAACACTAGGTAGATACCTATAGGTATTATTTCTGCTTTGGAAAACAAATAGATACAATGAAATATGAAAGTATAAAAAAATGGTATCTTGTGACGCATTTGTCTTGTTCATAGGGTTTATATATTTAAATTTTCTACTCATGCTTTTATTTTTATGTTTTAATGTTGTTTTCTCGTCAGAAGCTTTTTAGTGTTAGGTACCTACTTTGTTTTGATTTACCGGTAAGTGCATTATTAGCCCATATATAGCTGCATGCCTCGCTTCAGCCTTCAGACTACAGTCAGGTAAGTAATTTTCATATTTTATTGTCACCATAGGTATTTAATACCTAGGGTTGCCCACCCTACTATATAATATCCTACTGTATTAGAGGCACGACTACTAAATTTCTGAAAAAAGTATATAGTAGGCGAAACTACTATATTATAAGGTATAAAACCCACTAAGCAAAAATTTCTGAACGATTCTGGTATGTCACATTTTCTGTAATGCATGATAAATGGCGAGATGAGCGCAATAGGGCCAGTATAAAATTAATTAAAGCTGAGCTAATGGTATTTAGTCATTTAAATCGCACTAATAGCTATGAAGTATTAAAGTAGCAAAAAATATTTTTTAAAGAAATAAAGTATTTTAAAACTTGCAATTTATTTTTTTCGCTATCTACTATATTTTTTGGGTAATTATTTTAAAACTAGGTACTATTTTTGACTGAAAAAGTGTTGGCAACCCTAGTAATACCCTTAACTCCGTTTGTTTTTCCCTATTCATAATTTTAAACGTAGTCAAACTAGTATTTCTACTTGCGTACCTACTTTCAAAGATTTCAAATTAATAGTAAATATCACATAAATCTAACAAATAATTAATTATACTTTTCGCTAAAGGAGAAATCACTTACCTACTAAGTAGTAAAGTAAGTAGATACTTATTAACTTCTCGAATAGATTCCTAAGCCTGCCTTGCGTACTTAATAAGGCCCTGTATATGTTTTAATTGAATCGGTGTCAATTTTATGCATGGCAATAGACTTCCCTCTCGACCCTCTCTATTTTTAGGTACCATAGCTCCACCTCTGCCTAAGTGTGCACCTCATTCAGGAAAAAACAGGCTGCAACTCTAACTTGAACTTTCCAAATATTTACTTACCTACAAGTTGAGCAAAGAAAAACCCATCATCCTATCATAACCTGCAGTGCGATTCTGTAACTATCTCACCGTGAAAACTTAGGTGAAGTGAGCGTGGAGTGAGCTGTCATTCCAACTAATGCTAAAGGGATTGACACTATTGACAGCTCATTCTAAGCTCACTTCACCTAACTTTTCACGGTGAGATTTTACAGAATATATTGGCTGAGTCCAATCGACTGTCGATTAGACTCAGCCAATATATTCTGTAAAATCTCACCGTCGCTGAAAAACCGCAAACGTCGCTGAAAAACGTCGTAGGATGGCTATCTAAAATGTAGGAATGATATGAACATGGTCTCAATGCTGCAGTCTGTTTATATTTTAAATACCTACCTCGTAAAGCCTAGTAAGTCTACTATTGTACGAGATACGTACAGGTTGAGTAACGAAGATTTAATGTATTGCACTGTGAAAATAATATTCCTGATTTATTTCTCGAAACGAATCAATTAAAATATCTCGTTGATGGATTGTAAAGAGGGCCCATTGATTGCTAAGATTACAGCGTTGCATGAGAACGATTATCTAGATAAAGGTAGGTACTGTAGTAGCATCACTGACGCCTGCAACATTTCAAATTGTGCCTAAGTACCTACAAAAAATTCTATGAAATATCGTAGGATTCGTAGGTACCTGAATCCAGCGGACATGGTTTATTTTTTAAAAAATCTTGGTAAATAGGCTCAGCCGATCGATTCTGTAAAAATCTCACCGTGAAACCTTAGGTGAAGTAAGCTTAGAGTGAGCTGTCAATAGTGTCAATCCCTAGCATTAGTTGGAATGACAGCTCACTCCACGCTCACTTCACCTGAGTTTTCACGATGAGATGGTTCAGAATCGCACTGCTGGGTTGTTAGTGATTCTAGGAAAAAGATGAATATGCATTTCGTTCTATGCCTGGACTGGACTGAAAGGCTTCATGTTGTTAATCATCATCCATCACGTAGCCATATTGTGACGATGACGTTACAATAAATAAACTTGCATGTTGCTTTTAATTTGACATTTATCCGGCTTTATAAAATGGTTTTGTTCTAATTTGCAGCTTAGTAGTTTGAGAAAAGACTGTTTTATTACTTTAATAGTATTTATAATTTAATTATGCCGTGGTAAATCAAATATTCAAATTCGTTTTAAAACGCATCTTCACACACGCACAAATTTTGTTGCAAACTGATTTCTGAAAGAACTTGGTGAGTATTACTGAATAAAAATAAAAATTATGTGTGTGTATTTTAGTTATGTTTTGTTTTAGAAAGAAATTCATTGTCGAGTTTAGAAAAATATAATACCTACTATTGAATGTAGGTAGGTTATGCGTTTTAAAGTTTCGGACACATGAAGGCAATTTAAACATGGAGAATATGGAACTTTTAATTCAAAACTTAAATTAATACAAAAATACTTAAAATAAATCCTGTACCAAGCTCTGATAAAGCCGTTTACAGAAGTAGATAAGTATTCACGCACGCGCATCTCAATGCTACGGCCTACGGCGTAGCACGTTGCGCTACGACGCGTCTTCGCGTTTATTCCGCTCTACAAATATTTTAGAAAGCTATCATTGAAAACCTGCAGTTAATTTCTTTAGATTATTTTAAATACCATAACCTACCTTTCATTGCCTTATTTAGTCCTCTTTTCAAGATCACACTTGCGTATTAATTGTCATATCACTTGCTACATACTAGTCCGGTATGTATCAAGTTATGGTACTCGTACCAATTCAAATTGTCCGTAAGTATAATCAAATCAAAACTGTCATTCTTTGACTTTTTTTTTTTTTAAATGGCAATTTTATAACGGATTTAAAATTCAGTCAGTCCACTTGCTAGACTCGACTCTGAACTGCTACCTTTTGTTGTCGAAACTAATTTAAGTTTCCTCACTCACGATGTGTTTCTTCAGTGTTCACTTTAACAAACATATTTTTTTTTTTCTTAACTAAAGTTCTTTCCAGCTTATATCAGCACATCGGAAAACGTCGAAAGCCTGAAGCCCTTGACAACTATTGGGCACTGCACAGGACTAGTAACCCGAGTATACTCTTGTGCGTGTTCTAATAGTTGTTGTCGGAGCTTCACATTCTACGGTCTGCGCCGGCGCTCCGACAAGGAATATTTTTTATTGTAATTTTAAACTTGTGTGTGTATCCCTTTGTAATTTTTGTGGCTAGCAACCCGGATGTGTTAAGGTATGATTCCGATGGCGGTGGCAGACGGTATTTTTTTTTTAAATGTTAAAATTCAATTCAATTCAAAAATTGCTTTTATGATTCGAAAGTCACGCGCCAGTTCGGAGATTCAAGTTAAACACACCCATTAGTTAACCGAGCCGTTTGTGTCAACTAACATGTTACCAGTAGGTATAGCTTGAATTCTTCAAGACATAAATCAATCCTGAGTGTTGTTCACACTCTTAAATACAGACGACGTAGGTACCTACAAACTGATCTGCATTCGCGATTTTATTTGCCAAAAATGTAAACAAATAAGAGTTTATGGAAAATAACTTTAATACCTGCACAATAAAGTTCAGTTTACGCTACAACTTCAAACGTTTTTATAACTTTTTCAATCGTGCTAGTCACTCTGAAATCAACCTAATAACTAAAAAATAAAGTTGATATTTTTTTAACCAGTAAAGACGTCAATTTAAAACATTAGTTTGTAATAGACTGTAGTGTTGCTGGCGGACTTTCGGTTATACTTCCTGCCGCCACCTTCAGAATAATATCTTTAGTATTCTTTACCAGTTTTTAAAGATTGTGCGAGCAAAAATGTGTGTGCCATTAAGCGGGTAACCACGTTCTGTTTGCTTTATTAATTTTTCGTTTTCTTTTTTGGTCCTATTTTTTTTGCTCATAGGATTGCGGCTACTTTAACCATACTACCGTTCTAGCAAAACGTGCATCCGATAGTAATAGGTAGGTGCATCGACAATCTATGCTAACATATACAGTCTAGCTAGTTTTTCTAAATAGTCAATCAACTCAGCCTATCGCAGTCCACTGCTGGACATAGGCCTCTCCCAGGCTGTGCCACAACACCCAGTCCTCCGCCTTCCGAATCCAGTCTGTCTCAGTCACCCTTTCTAGGTCATCGGTCTATCTAGCTGGGGGGTGTCCCACACTACGCTTACCAATACGTGGTCTCCACTTCACGACTCGACTGCTCCACCGGCCGGTCCTTCGACAAACATGGCCTGCTCACTGCCACCAGCTAAATTAATCACCGTTGGTAAATGGATAAATTGTAGCTATTATTATATGCATAAGTAACTCGCACACCGATTCACGTTTTGCTTAAGGACCTCGCATCGGTGTACCTACCTGTGAATAACCTCTAGGTACTTAAAAGTCGACAATCGACTTACGAATTGGCTGGAAAAGAGCTTTCACGTCAGCACAGCCAACTGGTTCACGGCGGCTATTAATGTTACTTTACTAGGTCTATTTAACTACATAATAGCTAAGTGTGAGCTAGTATTTTTAGTTTTTTTCTTGTTTTTTAGACTTTATCGACTCAGCTGAGCTAGACATCGCGAATATCAGAATACTTATTTCCTACGCACACTGGACAGTCGGCAAACTTTTTATTTTTTTTTATTTCTGGCCACACGTGCGATTTTCACCCTACATGGTTCGTACCTTCAAAACAATTATTATCTAATTATAAGCCGTTTTGTAAATTAACATCATTCTATTAAACAGTACATTATACCCATTGGTTAATGATGTTGAGATAAATAAGACTTATGATTAATATTCATGTATTCATTTTTTTTTTCTTCATAAATAAAACACGTGAATGCAATTTAGAAAGTTTATTGGAATTGAAAACACGTCAGTCTTAGGTGTCTAAACAAATGTAACAGAAAAAAAAATAGGATACTAACCAAACACGGTAGGTAACATGTAATTAAAAAAACTCGCTCTAATTAACTGATGAACTTACAATAAAAAGATGTAGAAACGGACATTTTGTAAAACTTTCTACACAAAAATAAAGGAAACTATGACTAGTCTTAAAATAGTAACCAAAAAGTGGTTTTTAATAAACTAGTGTGGAACGTTTGTATAAACATGAGCACGACAACAAAGGAATGATTCAAAATTTGATCTTATAGGCGGAAATAATTCAACTTATTATAATAAAAACACGTTTTTTGACTAACGTTGCATTCTGGGAATATATTATGGGGCAGTACGCTAATGATTACATCGTTTCTTGAAGCATGATTAAAGCTACAATTATTGAAATAACTAAGTTTAAAAAACTCACTCTCTTTGGCGACTTTAATCAATCAAAATATGAAAACTATTTGTACGCAATCTGAAAGCAAGATTCCTGCACTACTATCCGTTACCAAAAATATGTCATGAAATCGTCCAAAGCACAAATATACTGACATTCCCGTTGTCCTTGCGACCTTAGCCACATTTCGTTGAACACACTGCCCTGTGGCTGTGACCACAGGGCAGTGTGTTCAACGAAATGTACAGCATGTCAGTTGGCCAACTGACAAGCTGGCCAGTAAAGACAACGGGAACACACCCAAAAAATTAATAAAACTATCCAATGAAAACTTTTAGCAATTATGAAGTTTAAACTATTGAATATTATTATTTGACAATCATTTCCTACAAACTATTGTCACGATATCTTTACGACAAATGTAGGTAAAATGGGTAAAATGTTTCTTTTTTTTTACATTTATGATTATTTTATTACACTTATATGAACTTCTACTAATATATTATTTGTTAAATCAGATCGCGTCTGTAAAGTGGAGAGACATAAATAAGGTATACGTATGAAGTGAACTATGGAACATCAATCGAGATTACTGCTTATACATATTATTAAGTTAAATCGTTGTCGTAATCATACTACAATAATAATAAGTTAGGTGTTGACTAGACTAGCGGTTTCAGCTTGATTTTTTATTATTCAGCATAGAAGACACAGTGATCTATGAAAATGTGTCTGTGAAATTCTGATTTTCAGTAACCAAGTTTAGTATAAGAAAAGTCTATAACAGCACAGGTGTAATATGAGGCTAGGCAGACATAATCTAAATTACAGGAAACTAAAACTTTTGCTACATAACTTACATATATCGTCTATTGACTAATCTTGCATGGTTGACTAAATCACTAGGGATTTAATACAATATACTTTTTCTAAACCACGACATTGAAACACCAGTTGTATAAAGGGGTAACACACAGAAAATATCTCAAGCAAAAACCGCTAGCAGTATCAATTATCAATTTCAGGTCTAATTACTGACCATTTGATCGTTTGGCGAAGCTTCAGTCGTTATACAAATGTCGGGAAATCAATTAATCATTATCGTTGTGTTTAATTCAGTTTTCCTCAGATTTCGCCTTAGCTGCGTCGCCGAAGAGCATGAGACACATGGTCGCGTGGAGGCATGCCTTGGCCGGGAGGAATTTCTCGTCGAAGGTCAGAGAGTATCGGTACATCCATACTGCTGGCTCGTATTCAGACTGGAAATAATTATTTTATGTAATAATAATAATACTAGGAGGTGCCGTACTACAGGTACATACCTGTAGTAACCTGCCCGACCCAGTTCTCGAAAATGGTATATCATATTGTACTGGGATCGATCCATCATCACTGACAGGACTATTGTTGCCAATAAGCCTGATATAGTGGTGATGGATCGATCAGAGCGGCGCGCAATGATTGTTGACATAACCGTCCCGCATGATGACAACCTCGTGAAAGCCGAGAAAGATAAACAAATCAAGTATCTTGACTTGGCTCGCGAGGTTGTCAACATGTGGGATGTGGACTCGGCGATCATTGTGTGTTGATAGTGGCTTAGTAGCCAAGAGCCTCGACCAACACCTGAGGAGCTCTCGTTGGGCAGCTGGATCAAGGGCTTGATACAGAAAGCGGTACTTCTGGACACGGCTCGCATCGTCAGGAGGTTCCTCTCTCTGGAGCCCTGACCACCGGTAGCTTGGACCCTGTTCCCGATACCGGTGGGCTACTATTTTTCATATTTTTAAATGTTTTCATACTTTTTATATTCTAATATTTAAAAATATAATTTATGAATATGTTTATATTCAAATAAAGGAGATAATACCTACTTACAGTATACAAACAGGGATTATTTTCTTTATGTGGACTATCTATTCAAGATTCTTTATTTGTTTATCTGTTATATTATAATTTTTGTTTTTATCAGCCTATACTGTCCCACTGCTGGGCAATCTTTTCTCGAGCCGCAGATAACTAAATTGAATAATTTGTTATAGAAATAATATGTATCTCCATAAACAATAATTGTACCTACATGTAAAAAATATTAATTTTGTCGACGTAAAGGTAATCTTATAGTGAAACTGAAACTGATTTTTTTAATCTTATAGTGAAACTGAAACTGTTTTTTTTACGCTGATTTCAGAAGAGCCGTATCCGGTGATGGATAGAGCCGGACTGCCAAGAAAGCAGAAAGTAAGAAGTTCAAGAACAGGTTGCTAAGAGAGGATGCTGTAATGCTACATTCAAGCTCTTGACATCGCATGTCTTCATAAATATTATGTAAGTCTTTCATCGCACACTTACACACCTCCCACACACACACAGCATGATTTAATTTAATTTAAGAATAAATTATATTTCTTATATTTTTTATATTTTTTCATATTTTTTATTTCTGTTATTGTATTTTATTTGTTTTTACTACTTTTAAAATTGTATTTTATAGCAACCAGGTTTGACTATTCCTAATATGTTGACATTAGTATCTAAGCCAAATAAAATGGGAGAGGGTGCTGACTCCTGACATACAGGTACACCTAGTTCAGGAGTCTGAGGCTTCAAACAAGTTTTTGTAACCTATTATGTCAATAAATAATTATTATTATTATTATCTTACTTTAAACTATCACAATAAAATACCAGAATTCCGCCTATTGGACAAAGAGGTAATTAGTACCACACTAATCACAGACATGGTAGATTACAGCCCACTACCTCTCATAGAGAGGAGGCCTGTGTCCCAGCAGTGGGAACATTATAGGCTGAGTATGCTAGGATCACAGAGGTCAGAAACACTCGCACTTTTCCATGCAGAAATGCACAAAAAAACAAAGGTTATTGTATTTTTAGACAACATTTTTACTTACCAAGTATGTATGAGACACTGCCACTAGGAAGGATTCTATTCGACTCTTCGGTTTCGTGTAGAACGCGAGGTAGGCAATTTCTTTAGCGTCTTTTATCTTGTTTTGTCTGTAAATAGAAGATTTAGAATTAGTATGCTGAAACATACTGTTGCTTAATGAGCTGTAGGTAAATAGAAAATTATCATCGATTCGTGTCAGTCTCAGTAGTACTAAAAGTGAACGAGTGTGATGACATAATCAAACTATCAGTAGCAATAGGTTTCATTTTGACAGTTCAACAACATTCATTGCGTGATTTACGTTGTTGAGCAGACACATTTTTCGAACATATGGAGCAATGGATAAACAATATGCTACAAAATGATTCAAATTGAGATTAATACGCAATTACGGTGCAGGTCTTTTACGATATATTTTTTGCTATTATCTGATATCGTTCTGATATTAACTGGGAACAGCTAGAAAAATCAGACCACAACCGATAAAAAAAGCCTTGGCACTTCAATGTTCTTTAATTTTTTTTATAATAATTGTTTGTATAACTATCAGTTATTCTCTAACGCAACATTTTTTTTAACATTACAGAAGTCCAACATACATATGCAGTAAGGCAGTGAGCGCGCGCGCGGCGTGCGGCGGCGCGGGCGGCGCGCGCGCGTGCGCGGCCGACAGGCACGCCGCCGCGCACGCGCCGCGCCCGCCCGCGCCGCACCACCAGCCCGCCAGCGCCGCGCCGGCCCAGCACGACGGGTGCTGCGGGACACGAGACAACAATATATCACTAAAAAAACCTCAATTAAATGTGTATAGTGCCATATAGTATATATAGCGTAGTCTGAAAGCAGCTTTAGACCAACGCGGCGGCGCGCATGGTTTTATGTGAGACAGTTGTCATCAGTGTTGTTACAATGACTTGTAAAGGACTAAAAACCGACAAACGTAACGTGTGAGCAGTAACCAATCAGAACAATTTATTAACACTTTGCCCGAACTCGTGCGTGTGTGCCCATTGGCTTTCTTACATTTTTTGTCGGTCGTGCTGTGCCTCGTGCCTAAGTAGCGCACATAACTATGGTGTATACAATTAATAACACTAACTAACTACTCAATTTTGAAAATACAATTATTAACCAATAAATAAATATTAATTTATTTGATAATTTCATCTTTAATTATATCGAAGTATGTGAAAGTAAAAATAATAAAGTCGAAGTCTTTGTAAGTTTCTTTCAATATTCATTGATTATTTTGTGTAACCCAACGACAAAACGACTAAAATCTATTAACATGTTAACAATTGCCAAAATTATGTGAACAGCTAAATAAACTCTACCATAAATCTATGCATTTTTGTTTTTTTTTTAAAACCCTCAAACTTACCAACTCCACATATCTAGCTATCTTAGCTCCCAGCGCCACATAATCGTAGAAGTTGAACACCTCTGCAAACTGATGCATCAAACTGAGCACAGGCTCCCAGCCTTCGGTGTCAACCTTATTGAATCGCTCTAGAAAGAAATCCTTCGACGGGTCGACGCTCAAACGACAGTCTGGCACCTTCTTATTATTTATAGGATTCAATGAGATGATTTCGGATGGTAACCTGGGAATAAAGAGTTTGTTGAAGTTTATAATAATAATAATATCCCTGGACATTTCACACAGCACCACTTTTTTTTTTTTTTTTTGTCGCTGAGAAATGCTTTATGCATGCCCGCCTCGTGGGGGACGAGACGGGGTATGTGGGACTCCCTGTCAGAATGACAGTATACCCACTAAAACTCAGCGGTGTTCCCTCATTCGCCGTGATGGGAGGGCCACGGGAATAGGCATAGCCTTTACCTCCATAGCCCTCCCGGCGCATGCCCGCCTAGATGATATGGCGGGCCCCGCATGCCCCCCACATTGGGGGGCTACGGGAATGGCCGGGACCACCTAGCCATTCCCGTCCAACACTGGTGGAGGCCTGTGCAATGCAGGCAACGGTGCCCCCGCACCCGCTGCCCGCTGGCCCCCACGCCCGCCTAATTGGCAGGCCCCGCATGCCCCCCAGGATGGGGGGCTACGGCCGCAGAGGATAGGGAGAGCGGCAACGACACACCGACACTCCTCTTCCCCTGCGGCCCCACCGCGTCCGCCATCGAACGGTGGCGGCCCCGTCGAGGCCGCGGAAGGTGGGGAGAGCGGCAACGTATCACCGACACTCCCCCCCCGCCGCGGCCCCCAATCCTCAGCCGCGATGTCTCCCTCACGGGGGACATCGCGGCCCGCCTCAGGTAGGCTGCGATGTCGGCCAAACGGCACCGCAACCTACCCGCCGGCCGCTACGTCGTCGGCTTTTCCGCACAGCCTAGACGAGCGGCCGCTCCTCGGGTTCCTCTTAGCTTCACCGTGGCCCAATCCACCACGGCTACTGAGCCCCCCCGCCTCGACAATGCGGGAACCCACCGGGGGGGTCACACAGCACCACTTGTCCCAAGCTAAGCAACCTAATGCTTGTGTTATGGTAACAAGATGGCTGATAAACTACTTATATACATTTTTTTTTGTAAATACATACATATTATAGATAGAAAAACCCCCAGACTCGGAACAAATACATGTAGGTCATACAAATATTTGTTCCGTGCGGGATTCGAACCCGCGACACGCAGCGCAGCAGTCAATCGCTTAACCACTGCGCCAACCGTGCCGTCAAGTTTACATACATAGTTGCGGTACTTTGCTTTCTAGTGTACCTAATATTGCTATAATCTCCACGGTTTGATAAGTCGTAACGAGCACATAGAGAAAGAAAAAAAGCAACAGAAAATGTAATAAATAAGTAAATATTTTTGCGTTTTTTTTTTATAACCTTGGTATTAATTACCACGACATGGCTTCTATGGTTTAAACACACTAAAGAGAATCTGACTGACGCTTTTGTTAAAATAAAAGGAAACTTGAAAACCAACGATAGAACAAACTTATATGACTAAGGGCAGATTTTTCCAACGATAGATAATTTTATGGGGGGAATCATTTTGAATTTTTGACAGTTCTTCCATACAAAAACTGTCAGTCGATAATTTTATTCCACGAATAAAAATTGGCGCCGATTCCCTTGTTCACACACTAAACTAAATTTAAGATAATGCACCTTTTTCTTTCTATTTCATTAAAGGACAGAAGATAACTATTAGTTTAGTCCTGTCAAATTTAGATACTCCATAGACAGATTAGACCTGATTAAAAACATGTCTACTAAAAATACGTCAATTTACGTCAGGCGCTAGCTAATTTGACAGGACTAAACTAATATTTATCTTGTCCTTTTCTAAATTAAATAGAAAGAAAAAGATGCATTGAACTTAAATTTAGTTTAGTTTGCGAACAAGGGAATCGGCGCCTCTGTCGATTGAAAAGATAGAAAACTTACTTTAAATCGGCGTCAGAAAGTAACTCCCTAAAACTGATGATGTGCAGCCAGTACCCTAATTCTAAATGCTGATAGGTGCAATCCTCTTCTGTCAGTGCCAAGTCTTCTGGTTGAATACCTGAACAACATACAAATATATTAGAAACACTTTATGTAAGTAAATCAATGCAATTTCGCGATGGGGAGTTGTATTCTTTTCTCCAGAACGAGAGGAGGTAAATTTATGGCCACAAAAAAATGTTAGGACAACAGTTACTATTGGTTGCTTCTGTTTAATTACCATATATGTGATAGCACTTTCAGCAAACTAAGACGACACTAAAGGATATATTATTGATAAGAAAATGTTTCATAATATACCCGCCAATTTGATGTGTTGTCACAATTCACATTTCCTGGAACAGTCTTTGCAAAGTCGAATTCAGGCGTACTTTAGTACAGTTAAGAATTAAAAATAACCCAAGTATAAATTAATAACAAAACATCACGCGTGTATTCCCCGAAGGGTAGGCAGAGGTGTAGTCATCATACTCAGCCTATATTGTTCTCGCTGCTGGGACACAGGCCTCCTCTCTGTGGAGGAGCGGGCCATAATCCACCACGCGGGCCCAGTGCGGGTTGGTAGATGTCACATTTCTTCGAATTTTTGGTTCTAGATCTCGCCGGTTTCCTCACAATATTTTCCTTCACCATTTTGAGAGCAGTGGTGATGAAATAATTTACACAATGTAAAGCGCCAGCCCCAGAGTGGCGCTTCGAACCTAAGACCTATAACTCATAAATCGCGGCCATTTCCACAGGGCCACCACTACCGGTCGATTCAGTAAAAATATCACCGTGAAAACATAGGTGAAGTGAGTTATCGTTTCACAGGGATTGACACTTTTGACAGCTCATTGCAAGCTCACTTCACGTAAGTATTCACGGTGAGATTGTTACAGAATAGCTCGGCTGCTCTCTTAAGTGTATAGTAGTACAAACAAATAAGAAAAATTTAAATTTACTGTCACATCCCCTATCTCCGCAGCCTTTCAACTCCTTGCCAACGGTCTTCATCATAGCTTCAAAGTTCTTCAAATGTGCTGCCTTATCAGTCCGATCCTTCGGCATTTCCTTTGTAAATCGGTCGAAAATTCCGTCATTCATGTCTTCAACCGCCGCACCCTGGATATTATCGTCTTTTAGTTCAAGCATTCGGACTAAAGTGCTGCTTTCTGTGGAAGGACAATTAGGAAGGAATATGTTAGTTACGGCAAAGGCGAGTGTTATTTGAAAGGCGAGTTGTGGTAGCGTTCTCACGAAGCGAGTCGGACAGAAATTAGTTGAACAAGTAAAATTGAAAAGCCACGCGAACAAAAGGTGGTCGAGATTTTATTAAGGTATGTTCTCATGATTCGATTCAATTCAATTTAGAAACTTATCATTCTTGGGGCCTAATTCTATGACCACTTAACGATTCCTTACTTCGAAACCACGTCAATTTCTTAGCAAACCACGCCAATCTCGCGTTCATTTCGCGCAGTTTCGTTCACTGTGTCATAGAGAATCAGGCCCCAGCTCAGCCGATTTCAACAGTCTTGTGAGAACGCCACATCAATTATTGCTATACAGGGTGGGAGGGACATCGACGCGCAAACTGGAACTATAAATATAGCACATGATTCTAAACCTCCTAGCGTAGAATCCTTAGTCGGTTATCAAAAAAAAAAACTTCTGTTTCATAGAAAAGAGCAATACCTACTCGGTCAAAATGTATGGTATGGTACAGCTATTTTTTTTTAATAACCGACGAAAAATTTCAACGTGGTCCAGAATCATTTTACTGAATCCATGGTCACAGTTTGCGCGTAGATGTCCCTGTCAACCTGTATAGCTACAAAAATTAGTTCAGAGAAACACAGTTAGACTCGTTTTAGTATTTGTTAGTGGAAACTTTTATTGAATACAACAGTAATTTAACCTTGAAAAAATCGATAGATACAATAAGATCCCATATTTATGTATGTACTATAACAGGTAAACATTTGTCAATAACTTACTTACCGCGTTCGTGACTGCCATAGCACTGAACATTAGTGAGATGGCAGTTTGTGCCGTCCTTCTCGCACACCATACTCATTCCTGGCTCCACTTGTGTGCATATATCTCCTTCGCCGAATTCTGAAATATATGACTTTATTTTTTACACACTTTTTTAAATAAATAAAGAAAAGACATATTCACAATAGACGGTTAACTTAATAGACATTAGGGGAGGGGGGGGGGCATTCAAGTATTACGTAAGCACCACAGGAGGGTGGGGGCCTATGCTTTGCTTATTTTTGACGACATGGGGACGTCAGCAATATTTATAAAAAATAATGCTGGCTTTACTTAACGTGAGGGATTATTTTAGAACAAAAAAGAATAAATTGTGTCCCGCAGTGACAAATTCCTACATTTATATCCCTATTTTATATGGTGTACTCAGCCCACATAATATATGTTCCAACTGATGGGACACAGGCCTTCTCTCTGTGAGAGGGAGTGGGCCGTAATCCACCACGCGGGCCTTGTGCGGGTTGGTACGTGTCACATGTGTTCGAATTTTTGGTTCTAGGATACGCCGGTTTCCTCATGATGTTTTCCTTCACCGTTTTGAAAGCAGTGGTGATGATATAATTTACACAAAGTAAAGCGCCTGACTGGGTTCGAACCTACGACCTACAACTCGTAAGTCGCGGCCGTAACCACTTTGCCACCACTGCTCACATGTTGTAGGTACATAAAGAGCATTCTATCTATTTATACATATATCTAAACATACCTAAGTCCTGTAGCACATTAACTTGTCTGAACAGACAGTACCATCCATACAACATGGACCTCGCCAATCCGCCCATAAACCCTGGATCCACACGGACCACTTGCTTGAGATGAAACATGTGAGTGTTGCGGTGCTTCTTTATCATGTTTAACTCCGCTAGGATGAAGTTTGTTGATGGCTGGACAAAAGAAAAGAAAAAAGTATTTCTCTGACACATCTCAATTTTAATTCGACTTTTAGTTTTAGGGCAATTTAAGAATGGTTTTAAGAGTCGACTCAGCAATGGATAAGCATTTTCAACTTCTCCACTAGTTTTTCGGAAACATGATTAATTCTCTGAGGTGTACACCTGTAATACTCTTAAGTTAGAAGGTTGTAAGAAATAACTACGATAACGATGCTCAGATTTGACTAAATAGAATCAATTAAAAACGGTTTCCGCAACCTAGGGTAGGTAAGTTCGATATCGACAAATTTGAAAATATTCAGTGAGAGCTAAATACAACACTAGAAAAAGATAGTTAATAAATAAACCTATCATATTTATCATTTGTCCTGCTTTCGAGCTTTAAGGAAAAGCAACGCAAAGTCAACTGAAAACAGTTATGAATGATTGAGTTTCTTGCCCATTTGTCTCCATACGAAACTCCCTTTTGGAAGGGGCGACTAGAATCAATTCTATTTTTTGGAAATTTTGACGTTTTGAACGTCAAAATTGATAAAAAATATTGTTTGTGCCTTATAAGTGCCTATATATATAAATAAAAATGAATCACCGAAATGTATGATGTACGCTCTTAACTCAATACTTTATTGCATTCCATAATGTGTACATATGATAGTTGGTATGTCAAAACATCGAATCAATTATGGACCCTGTCGGGCACAGCAAAGTTAGTTTTTAATAGGAGAGAGGATGAAGGCGCTTTTTGTTAAGAAAAAATAAATAATAAATTAAAATAGTATCATTTGCTTTTATATATATTTTATAAATATTTATATATTTGGTTTTAAGTTATATTTATATATTGCACGATTTACATCTGCACCAAATTGGATAATTCTTTTTTTTTTGTGTTTGTTATTTTCAGGACAAGGTTTGTATACACAACTAGACCCGGTAGAGGACGTCAGCCGGGTCCGAAAGTTTGAAATAAATGATTTGAAAGATTTAAAACAAACCTCATAAAGACTCATTTTGAAAGCCTCTTCAGCCGCCGCTAGGGCCTCATCAAAGTACCCCATCTCCAAATATAAAGAAGCTAAAGAAACCAGCACGATGTCCTTGAACCGTCCTTCTACCGTGCGACTGGCGGTCAGGATACAATGTAAGGCGTTCACGTTGTTACCGCGAACGCGCCAGTAGAGGGACGAAAGCGTGTATAGCAGCCATTTTGGGGCAAGTTTCTGAAATTGATAAAAAATATACAAAATTAGCATGAATTCAAACAAAGCATCTGTTACAATTAAACTAATTATAAGCTCTTTGAACTGTTACAGGAGTCGGTCAGTAAGAGAGAAACTAGTTGCCGATTCCAAAGCGTAATAGGTTCATATGGAGAAGAACCGACAAGAAACTTTATAGACACTCGTATAAATCAAAATACCGTTTGATTTCGCAACTAAACTGGAGATACTACCTACCATACCAGATTATTCTGTATTATCGCACGCTATATAATAGTCATTAAGCTGCTTTCAGACTAAATAGCATGTATATAGCTCATAGCACAACAATATCGCGCAACATACATTGTTATGGACACGTTCACACTGTACTGTACTATACATTATTGGCTTACTATTAAAATGAATACTAGGTCCTTCTTTGCTATACTATGTATATGGCACTATAGTATAGCGTAGTTTTAAAGCAGCTTTACACGACTATCGCTTCGTAAATGATTCATGTAGACTGCAACACCTTGTGGCCAGGGCTTGGAATCGGTACCAAAAGTACAGGTTATGAACAAAAATGACGTTATTCCATACAAACTTTCATGTTTCATCTCCTATTTTAACCCTTTAGGGAATAAGTCTCTATACTCTTTTTTTTATCCATCTAAAAACAGCGAAAGTGTGCACTTTAATTACGGGAGGACACTGGCTCCTGCAACACTGTTTTAACTAGTGCAGGAGCCAGAGAATTCCATACTCTGGTGTACAAATTGTTTTATGTCAATAATTTTTTATTTTTTTTATGCAGTTTCAAAAACTCTTCCTTAGTACAAACAGTCGTTGGAAGGAACTCCAATGCAAAATTGCATGCTTCTAGACTAAACCCAGCGGTGTGGGCTGTGCGTTGTCTGTCAGTGAGCGAATTTAAGATTTTATTTTAATTTAAGTGATAACTTTTACCATTTGCATAGCGGTGTATATCCGCTGGCCGACCTCTGCGTCCTGCATATTACGCACCGACTCGAAGTCACCGTTAGCAACATACTCCAACAGTTTCTGTCGAAGGTGGTCCGTGACGATCACGTCGCTAAATATCTGTGGTCTAGAAATAAATAACTCATGTTCAAGATAGATTCAACCTAGAATCTGAAGAATAATTCCCGTAATTAAAAACTTTCAAAATCTAATCGCAATCTCATCTCGGCGACAATCAATGTCAAAAACTTGTCAAAAATATAGGGAAATTAGGAGGGATTTTTGAAAAATTGAGACTGAGATCAGACTGTGAACGTTCTTAAAATTAGGAGAATTGCCCGTCTGATATCACGTAGCATTGAGAGTTCATGAGAAAATAAAGACGGATGAGGAATTTTGAGCAACAAAATAATTATAGATACACAAAGAAGCTCTATGGTTTTTAAATGCAGTTTAGGGGAAGGCCATATTACTAAGTCTTAACAGTGGAGGTCTATAGAAAAGTAGTAACTTACTTTTGCGATTTCTTCTGAGTAAAAGTAGCCGCCTCCTTATCGTTGGGGCAGGTAGGTGGGTGCCACGGCAACTCATGTTCCACGTTAGCTGGCACCCCTATCTTATCAGTTAACAACGTTCTTAGTCTGTGAAACAAAACATACACACTGAATATAGGAAATTAAGTACTTAGACAGGATTCTTCTAACGATAGGATGGTTAGCGCGCGAGATTTTTATATTTTATTACGATTACGTAGCGTTTACGTTGCGTGCACGACGCACGCAACGTAAACGGTACGCAATCGCGATCTTAACGCAGCATCAAAGCAAAGTTTCGGTACAAATACAATCTATGCGATGCATGTACAAATACAATGTATGCATTAACACAACGTTCACGCGGTGTCAACAAAACGTCGAGATACGCTTTATTGCGAAGACACAATTACTCATTATAGTCCGATCGCGTTAAGAAAATAGTGAGTCATCGTTGTCCGCCGGCCTCGCCCGCGTACGGACTATAGGTTTAACTTGACATTTTAATCTATTTCTGGCAAATAATATATTGTAACCTATGTGTAGGTTGAACTTTAAGTTACACATGTCGGCTCAACTAGCTATTAAACTGTGAACGCGCTTACTGTATTACCTGGACAATATATATTTTTTCTATTCTATTTATAAATGTTTCCTTAATGCTACTTGGTTTTGTTACTTTCATGCCAGTAAAATGAGACGAAAAACACAGTTTAAAAATTGTAGTGACGTGAAAAGCAAATTACCTTATTCCTTTATTCTCAAAGGGTAAAAATATTTGATAAATGGCTTCCAAATTATCTGGAAATGATTCTGATTTATCTTTGCAATGTTTACTTGTCGGCCATTCCGGATCCTTATCAAATTCTTCTCTATTCCTGCTTATTTTTAATGAAGGTGGATATCTGAAAATAACACATGTTTCTTGTATTAATATGATGAAGAATGTCGATTATATCAGCTTGCTAAAGACTTGTAAATCGAAATAAAAGCCGAAATCACAAGGGAAGGACTGCTGAGCATAATTCTGATGCTTAAACCTTTGTTACTTACTACTACTAGCTGTAATGCTGGAGACAATAAACGTTATTCTATTCTAATCAATCACTTGAAAGTCAAAAGTCTTGAAAATAATATATAAAAAAAATATACATATATATATAGTAAACAATAAAATATTATTATTATTATATTATATATAATATTATTATAAATATTATTTGATAAAAGAAGAAATAGAGTCACTTTGATACATTCTGCATATATGAGACAATTTTAAATGACACGGCATAGTTTGTTTTTTTTTTTTGTTTGAATGCGCTAATCTCTGGAACTACCTAATGCAAATAGATTTTTTTGCCATTTGATAGCCCAATTCTTGAGGAAGACTATAGGCTGTTTAACATCACACTCTTAGCAGCCGAGCAGAAAGAGTGAGAGCGAAGAACGCTAAGCAAAATACTACGTTCTTGCTTAGCGTTCTTCTCTAATAATAACGTTCTTCTTCGGTAATAGCGCGCGCCAGCGATGCGATGCGACGGGGCAGGTCGGGGCAACAAGAAATTTCACGTGGACTAAGTCGCGGGCAGAAGCTAGTTAAAAAATAAAAATAACTTACATCATGAGCCCTGTATCATATTCATCTATACTCTCTTCGTTATCAACAGGAGCCTTCTTTTCTTCTTTAGGTGGTATCAGCGTCTCTGTCGTTTTTTCCTTTGTTGACACTTTAGGAGTCTCAGGTTCTATAACTGTTTTCTCGCCTTTAGATCTCTCTATCTCTTCTTCAATGAAAGCATTTGCTGAAAATTCTAATTGACAAAACAATTAGCAAGCAAACTTTATTTCATGGTATTTGTTTAATACAGAGTGCATCCCTTCGCTTGTGACTGTTGGTTTTGATTAGACGATGCGCCAACGCGACGCTAACGCCACGTTACCGCAACGTAGTAACGTCAACGCGTCGAAAGAAAAAGAAAAGAAAGAAAATACATTTATTTGCGGCAAAAATGACGCATAAAAAGAACAAACACACCAAAAAAAAAACAAGTTGGGGGTAAACATGCGCGCATGCTGCGTCGCGTCTACGCAGCGTTAACGCAATGTCAGGCATCGTCATAATCATAATCGTCGACGCCTACGCTGAATACAAGCTCAGTGGGAAGACATTATACAGGATGGCAGGAACACCGACGCGCAACCTTTTACCATGGATTCAATGTTATCATTCTGAACACTCCTGCCTGAAAATTATTCGTAAGTTATCTAAATAAAAAACGATTTATTATTATTATTATTTTGACCGCGTACGTATTCCACTTTTGTATGTAACAGCAGATTTTTTTTGATAACCGACGATAAATTTCTCCGCTAGGTCTAGAATCATGTGCTGAATTTATGGTTACAGTTTGCGCATCGATGTCCCTGCCACCCCGTATGGTAAATACGAAACATACCTTTTGTATTATCTGGAAACAAATCCGGGAATGTTGGTATCGGACCAATTTCCTTCAGTATTTGCCCATCAGCATCTCTTAAATAATCCCCTTGCGGTATAGTTGTGGAACCAATATCTGTTCCAAGGTTGGCATGTCTGCCAATATGTTTTATTAGCCTTTGTAAGTTATATGCAGAATCTAAAGCATGAACACCTTTTTCTTTTAACCAATTTTCGTTGTATGTGGGTCCATCTAAGAAGTATTGTACTAGCGAATATTTCTCTCCTTCTTTTTTTAATTCTTTTATATTCAAGCCTGTTAATTCTGTCATCTTGTCCAAGTTTTTTCCTAAATCCCTGTAATCTGTAAATGAGTAATATTATTTATTAGTAGAATCATCATCTGCCTAGCCTTTTCTCAACTACGTTGGGGTCGGCTTCCAATCTAACCGTTTGCAGCTGAAGTATTTTATATGGTGCAACTGCCTAGCTGCCTACATAGTGCTTAAAGAGGAGCAGTGCGACTACTCAGGCCCGGGAGAGCTGAGAGTTTACACGGATGGATCAAAGACCGACTGCGGAACTGGAGTCGGAGTTTTCTCACACGACCTCAACATAAACATATCCAGCCCGCTAGGAATGCTCAACACGGTCTACCAAGCAGAGTGTGTGGGTATAATACAAGGGGCCCATGCCATAGCAGCCAGGAGAGTTACGGACACTCATGTTCGGATACTCTCTGACAGCGCCTCAGTCCTCCTAAAGAAGGGATGCATCACATCAAATCTTATACTAGAATGTCACAAGGTGCTTGAACAGGTAACTGTATCGAACCGCAACACAGTGACACTACAATGGATAAAAGGACACAGTGGGTCACTAGGTAACGACGCAGCTGACGAGCTGGCCAGAAGGGCATCCAGCACGCCAGTCTATGGGCCGGAACCAGTCGTACCCATCCCCTTCAATCAACTACGCAGGTGGCTACAGAAGCACACCCACGCACAAGCAGAGAACTGGTGGTCCTCGGCACCGGGCTGCAGGCAATCCAAGGAAGCCATGCCATCATTAGATGGCAAGCTAACCAAAAGATTACTACGCCTAGACAGGAAAGGCCTGCGCCTGGTGACGGGGACCATCACGGGACACTGCTCACTAAACAAAGACCTCCACACCATAGGCATAACGGACAGCCCCCTGTGCAGAGCTTGCATGGAAGCTGATGAAACCGTCGCGCATGTGCTCTTTGAGTGCACAGGCGTCACCCAGATTAGGTCACAAACCCTCGGGACACCCAGATCTTACACAGATGTTCTCAACAGACCAGGAGACTTAATAAGCTTCTGGAGGGAGGTGGGCTGGTTGGAATAACCACCGACGGCCGCCATGGCCCACGCACAATGGTCCACTTGTAGGACTAAGTGCGGAAACCAAACCCGTAACATAACAACTGCCTAGCTGCCCTCCACAAACCTAGTTACGGGGTAATACGATACCCCTTTGTTATACTGGTTGTCAGACCTTGAGCTTCTGACGACCCGTAACGAAGGTCAAAGATCCACAGACGAATGGCTTTACATGCTTTCCGAAGGCACGGATGGGTCTTGATATATAAAGAAGTAGAACCATTTACTCAAAATATGAAGAAAATAGTTGTAAATAGTACAAGTCTTACCAAATTCCTCATCATGTTTCATAGTCCTTAAGAAGGCAGCTTGTGATTTAAGCCAATGGGCCTCCCTCTGATTGTATTGTGTCAGTTCTTCACGAAGCCTGTTTAAAGTCCTGTAACATATTAATGTTACAAGTTAGAAATCAGTGTGAAACCATAGAATCGGTGGGACACCCCTCAGCTAGATGGACCGACTGCAACTTATTTAAAATGGTGGGGAACCAGATGTTGTGATGCAGTTTGGGAGAGGGCTATGTACAGCAGTAGATAGTAGAGAGTACTTGTTCTTTTTTATGCTTGTTCTTTCTCTGCGTCATGTTTACCGCATCAATAAAGAAAAAAGGAAGAAAATATGTTTGGATTTTCTTTCTTTCTTCTTTTTTGATGATACAATAGAACTTTCATTGTGTAGTGTCTGCTGTCAAAGCAGTGGTTAATTTCTCTTGTGTTGGGCTTTAGTTGAACAGCATTTAAAATTTTACGAAACACCCTTCTTTATATGGGACTTAAACATAGCAGGTGAAATTTTTGTGTATTAGATACTACTTGTATTGCCTAAGCTTTCATGGAAAAAAGGTGTGGTGCTGTTTTGTTTATTAATGACTCTCTGACACAACTGCAGATAACATTAAAACAATGGCTTTCATAAATAATACTCACTCTTTAACTACTTGCATCTTTCCCAAAATATACTTATGACACATCATGCCGTGTCTATGCTTCTCTGCCAGTTCAAACAAAGGGTTCAACTTCAGGCTTGTATCAAAGTGTTTTAATGAGCTGTTGAAGTCACCCACCACGGCAAGTGAGTTGGCTAGTATGAAATGATTGATGGGACAGTGATGGTCATGGTCTACGGCTGCTCCAAGGACTATGACGGCATCTTCTGTGGCTTTACAGCGGTGGAGTATTAGTCCCATGCTCAAAAGAGCTATGTCTTTATATATCCTGTAATAGAAAAGCACTAAGGTCAGTATAACATTATGTTGATAACATCAAATGAAACTAGAGGAAAAAATATGTATTCTTTCAGAAAAAAACATAGTTATTATTAAATGATTACAAACTACAGGAAAAAAAATACTTTACTTATAATAAGGCCATGGAGATAATTATGCTATTAGTTTTCCAGATAAACAATTACTGTGGAGAATGTAAATTAATCATGCAACAACAATGGTGAGTATCTATCAGACATTTCAATTATGCTATGTTTTACCTTGGTGCATAATACACAGCCCTTCGGCTGCACTCCATGGCTTTAGGGGCATTTCCTCTGACCCTCCAGTAGAGAGAAGCCATATTATAGTGTAGCCATGAGGAGCTGTTCTTCTTGAGAACTCCAGCCAACCAGCGACCAAATTGATCATCAGTCATTTCTGTAATATCAGAACTTGTCGGTGACGTCATGGTCTCTGGTATGGATGTCTCTGGACTTGCACTCAGTTTTTCTCTATGTTTCATACTCTGGAAATGAAATGAAATTGTTTATTCTGTAATAGGATATCGGAATCACTTTTAGACATCATAACAATTCTGATCAAGACTGATTATAAAAAATAAGCTAGATGGGTTTCCTATCCAACTACTGTGAGAAGAAAGGCCAAAACAAACTCAAGAGGTCACAGTCTCTTTTAAAGTCCAGATATAATCTTGGTCAGATCATGTGGACCATGTAGATTGATGTCTGAATTGTTTTTTTGAGGAAAGTACCACACAGATTTGAGTAGATCAGTCCAGTCAGTGCAAGCATTTGTCAGTAATCATGTAGCTCTTTTATATCACACACTTTGTTAATTATTGAATAGCACAGTTCACTAAATAATTACACCTCAATTTTACTTATTACAACACTACATTAAATTCTTTAATTGATTTCAAATAAGTTTAAACATAAACATACCTCCAAATGTTCAAACACACACATACTAAACGTCAACGATGAAAACCTCTCGCAATCAGGAACGTGAGCATCTCCATGATTTAAATGATGAAGCGTAAAGTCTTCAGGGCCAATTTTAGTTTTGCCGTCCTCCAAAGAGGAGGTATACCAGTCTATGGTGTTCAATTGACCTGCTCTCAGGCAATAGTCATCTTCGTTCAGTAACATGTGGATATTTGTGTCTCGTTCCAGCTCGGCCCACAGGCCTTTTATAATCTGTTGTCTTAGAGACAAGCTATGGTGTATGTTGATAATGTTGTCCCAACGTGTGTCTTGATTTAGGAATGCCAGTAAGTCGTAAGGTCGTGCCATTTCATAAGGCGAGTCCAGCTAAAATTAAAGGATTTATTTTTTAGGGAACAAAACTTAAGCTGACTCAATAGACAGCTATAACAATTGCTATATTTTTGGATGAGCCAGAGTAAAATGTATGATTAAAGTATTATTACTAGTGAAGGCTTTATTCATTTTTATTTCTATTACAAATTCAGTTCAGCACTGATCATAATTAAAAAGTCATGATGTTTTTCCCCTAATAAATAATTTAACAATACTGCCTTCTGTTCAAGGCAAAGTTAATTAGCAAGACGTTTGCCGCAACTAGCTGAATAAACACATACTAAAATGATAAGTATATGATGGCCAACTGCTGTTATCGATAATATTCAAATTGGGTTTATAAGTTGAAGGCACTAGGAAGTGTTTATTAATACAGGAAACAGTTATCTTACCCGCGGCTGTATCAGACCACCCTCAGTGACCATCCAGTGCGTCGATCCTTGCGTCTGAATGGTACAAAAACTGAACAACCACCAAAGTTTCATAAACTTCATTTTTAATCTTTTCAAAACAATTCCGTCACTAAAAAGTCAAATTATTCATAATAAAATTATAACTTCTCATTGACGAAAACGATCAACACTGGGTAGATGAATTATTATCATCGTAAAACAGCGAACGATTGATTCCTCGAGCGGCGAGAAATGACATTTGACATAATGAATGACATTTTTGTGATTGACATTTTAACCTTCTCCGATGCTAGTGTTGTACCTACATCAAAAAACCACTTCAACGACCAACGTTGCCCTGCGTCATTAGTATAGTATAGATGTCCAGACGCCAGCAGGTCAAGCTACCCGAAACTGTCAAATTTTCCCAATTAACCTTGAACCTTAATGCTTTAGCGATAAAGTTGAAAATCTATTAAAGAAATTTGACAGATTGTAGTAGCTTGATGTGCTGGCGTCTGTCCATGATCTCAGTACCATGCAAAGCTTGATTAGTAATAAATCGAGTTTTGGTAACGCAGTTTCAAATATTTAACATTTTGGTAAGTATGTAATAAAATACATAAGATGTAAAGCAAAGTAGATTGGACTTTTAACTACTCAGCGCACTAAAACTATCTGACATAATGAGGGATGCTTAAGAACATTTTTAGGTGTACATCTCCTCGTTGGTTTAGTGGTCGCAGGCGTCACTGCTGAGAATCAGTTCCTGGGCTCGATTCCCAGGTCGGGGAAAATGGTATTAGGTTTTTTTTATCAGGAATATCATAGAGGCAGCCTACCTCGTTTTACAGCAATTAACGTTTTGGAATCTGAGCTTTACCTTAGCCTTTCGAAGCTTACGTACGAGGAGTGTGTCCAAATTCCCGAGTGTACATCGGTCGCTCTTGCATCTTTTATTCTATATTTTTTAGCAGGCTTTTGGAAGTAAAAACTTTTTTAGGTGCGTTGAGCGATTTTTGGTAGGGGAAAATCTTATGGGTTCGCGTCACTGAAATGATAATGTTAACAGTATACCTGAAGCTAAGAGTATGACGTGTTGCGCTTGTTGTTGCTCGGAGTGCCGATAAATGTAAAAACCAGACTAATGTTGTTAGTTCAATTTACAAACGATGAAATTTTAATATTTGATACTACAATTCAAACCAGTGTTATTTCATAGTTTTAAGTAATCACTTCTGTCGGCAGTCCCCATGACTGCCTATGTTCTTAAACTTTCTGTATATATAGAAAGTTCTGCCTATGTTCCCGATGGGCATAATTATGCCCATCAAATTCAAAAAAACAAAACATTCAGGTTTTCGACAGCTTGAATGATTTTGGAGGGGGTCGTGGCCCCCATACCCCAATCGGACCGCACCTGTACTGCCAACTGTCCGCCACCGCCGGTCACCGCAAATATCCGCGCTATCTGAACAACGCATCAAATAAGATGTTCAATTATTAGGTGAGCATGATGCAGACATGTATAAAAAATGTATTTAATAAATAAATAAAACTATTTGGAACATTGATACATTACTAAAAAATCATCGTATAGTTTTAATTCACATCACTAAACTTGACGTAAACTATTACGTCCAAAAACCAATTTCATTACTTTGTTTCACTTATTGATTACGTTCGTTTTAGTTTAGAAATCTCTTTTAAACTAAATAAAATTCTAAAATGCTGATAAATGTTTTACATATTTTAGTCTTCATCAGAAAATTCACATAGACGTTTCATCTAAAATTCTTTGGCCCTTCCAGTTTACAAAATATTTTCCATTATAACACAGCTGATTTTTAGGTTTGCTTGCAATTTATAGTAAAATTAACAAAGCAAACATTCTAATCTTGAGTTAGAACCTACAAGTAGATAACTCTTGATAAAAAAAAGAATCTTAGGGTCTACAATGTCTACCTAAGTACCTACCTACACCCAGTACGTAGTTAGGATAGGTAATAATTTTATCAAAATATTTATTTTCAAGGACTATTTCGCAAATGTACAAACTAAAAAAAGATACCTATCGGAAGTTACTTAACATTTAACACAAAAGGCATCATGAAAGGGTGTACGTCTACCTATTGTACAAACCCTCGCCTCGCTCCACAGGGCTTATTGCGCATGTCCAAATAACCTCATATAATCCACGCCTTAATTCATCCACATAAATTGTAACATTGTGCTTTTTACTGTTACAATTGCATTTGTGAATAAACACAAGAAGGCTTTACATTGCCAACTTCATCAATACCTGGCATACAGGCATCGATCTGACAGAAGTAATTTTTAATTCATGAAACGTCGATGTTTCACAAATGTGTCAGAATGGGGGTTGTTACAGCGCTGATTGAGGTGCACGGCTAGGCTCATGGGAATCATTAAAAACTATGTGATCGCAGTGTGTTAAAGTATTGCGTGAGTGAAAGATAAAATGGTAAATGACGCACAAGTACAGTCGCCGCCAAATTTGGATATGCGTGGCGACGAACGCACAAACGAAAAGTGTGATGTAAATAGCAGTGTTAAAATATTGGAATATAAGGTCATTATACCTTCTAAGTGGTGAAATTGTAATGCTACTTGTTTAAACGGTGAAATAATTTGCAATTTCCTTTTAAAGGGACTGCTCTGGACCTATGGTTTGAGGGAAATATGTTTAACTGCACTCTGGCTTCCATTAGGTGCTTTAATATTTTGTTATGCGACAGCGTCTATGTTTCAAGCAGATGACATACATGAAACACATTGTAGGGTAAGTATTTAATCCTTCTCCTAGATAGTTTACTGCTGTGCTGATTAGTAAAACCAATAGAAAAATAATAACGAGTTAGTTAATAAGAAAGCACGTGTGGTTGCCTATCTACCTAATAAACATTCATAACTGTTTACATTTATCAATTAGGTAAATTACGTAAACAAATATGTGGTTACATAACCGTAGCAACGTTTAACCCTTCGCTTCGTAACCCTTATTTACTTATTACGCAAGGCTTGCAACATTTTCTCACATAATGGACTAATTTTATTATGCATAATATAGGTACATTTTCACTTATATGCTAACGCCTACCTTACTCTCTTGCGCTTTTGTGCATGGCTATAGCCGTGCCTGGCAGTACCTAGAACCTTAGTACTTAAGTATATGGACTTATATTAGAGTTGTCTGGGTCTGATTTATATCACAGATCACGTGATATGGAAAACGTTACGTCGGTTAATTTTGCAGCGAAAGGTTTATCTTATCGATTGTACCTACGCTATATCGAAAGGACACTTAAGGACTATAATGTCCACCTGCATAGCTGCATAGCTATTCAAAACCACTCGATAGGCTTCCGTACCATGAATGATAACGTAGGCGTCATCTAAACGCTGTAGACACATCTAAAACCCGAAAATTTTGTCAGTTTGAATCAAATACACGACCGCTATTCTTCCCACAGCCGTTTGTTGTCGGGGCAGTGGCGTGCATTGCATAAAGGCATATAAGCATTGCCTACCTCGATAAATCACCATAAGCCTGTAAATTACATTTTAGTGTGTGTGCCACACAATTAAGAAATTCACTAAATTTTCATACCTAACAAAAAACAAACTCTTCATACAAACACGCGCGGCAGTAGGCAGTCGCCAGCGCCACACGGCCTACTCGGCTCCCATTACTATTCGCACATTGTCATTGGTCTTTACGTTCAAGTTAATACGACGAGGAAATCGGCAGATGTAATCGCAGTAAGAACAGTTCTAACTGAACTGTGACACTGCTCTGCTGTGTGACTGTGTCTGTTCTAATTGGATAGTGTAATAAGCGCTTCAATTAAATTCCTGCCTGAAAACGAATGCACGCCACTGTGTCGGGGGCAAGGCAAATCAGGTTATCTAAATGTGTGATAGCCTGTCAGATGGTTGTGATTTGAAGCTTTGCTGATCCTGACCGAAATTCGGTCACAGCACTTACGGCGGTCAATCTCAACGGAGACTAGCCATTACTATATTTCTTGCGTACCTACCTATTCGCAGGAAATATAGTGCACAAGCGTGTGCTCAAGAACTGGCGCCCTCTTCCTTAACATGCATCGTCTGACGGGTCCACAATCTGGCTACTGAGCGGAGATCAGGCGCAGGAGTGACCGACGGCTTTAGGTACCTCGTTCCCTCTGAAGTCAGTGCTTATGTACCTAAAGCTGATAGATACCCCAGTGGGAAACTATCACACCGCAAACTTCCTGACTCTGGACTGCTACTGAGACATTCCTAACGGAAAAACTCAATGATATTTTGCCCCAAGTTGAAACAAGACAAACTAATTGTACATTATAGAATTTCTATTAAAACTCTGCTTATTGCGAAAGATTTATAATTTTCAACCTCCATTTCTTCCACTTCTTTATAGTTTGCCCTCTCGTGCTGTTGCCCGTTGTTTTACCGATACCTAACCGTAGCCATCGATGAACGTTTTCAGTATCGCTCGACCATTGATACCGTTTGCGACTTTTGACTATGATCAGACTAAAGTTGACTACCTACTTTTGTTAATAGGTAGGCAACAAATATATTGGACTGGTATTAATATGACAGGGAATAAAGGATAGTCCTTTGTTCACTAATACCTAATGGACCATAATCCTCGACCTTGGCAACCGACTGGTGCAGACCGTGGGCCTATGTACAGACGCCAGCAGGTCAAGCTACCCGAAACTGTCAAATTTTCCCAATCAACCTTGAACCTTAATGCTTTGACGATAAAGTTGAAAATCTATTAAAGAAATTTGACAGATTGTAGTAGCTTGATGTGCTGGCGTCTGTATGTTATGTTACTAGAGAGAAAAAGTTGACTCGACCGCGGTGGTAACACTATTACCTTGATCAGGCCTAATAGCTATTACGAAGAATAGTATAAGAGTCCACCTTTAGGCTGAGGCTACAGTAGGCAGCGATTTGCGATGCGACTGGAAGAGCGAAACGAGATAAACATGGTATGGCTACATTTTAAGCGAAAATCGTATATTCGGCGATGACTTGGCTACAGTACACATGCTACACAACGAATCAGCAAGAGCGATTCATGCGGCTACATTTAGTAGCACTATTGAACTAGTCGTGCAAGTGAGAAATTATCTAGTAAATTCGCTTCAATTTCGCTGATAGTTACGTTGATGTAGCCGATGCCGTGATTACAGGAATTTTGTTCCTATCGCAGAAAGAAATCGAGATCGCTAGTAATATTTGATGTACCTAACGGTGTAGCCATATACGTGAGCATTCATTTATTTGTTTTAATCGCTCATGTGTCGCAGGTCGCGTCGTGGCCTAATGTAGCCTCAGCCTAAGGTAAACTTAAGCCAGTCTAAGGTATACAAATTTGTATACCACACGTGCAGCCTACTGTAAGGAGAATATTATTACTCTCGGTAGATTAGAATGCCCAATAATATAAATGAAATCCTACAAAGTGCAGTAAAAGAGTCCGAGGCGAACGGACTGAGACGATGGAACGGAAGGTGGGGTAGAATGCCCAATAATATCCTACTACTGTACGTCGGTCTTTTAATTGATGGGAATCTCTAAAACACGTATACTCACGTAGCATAGTAGCCGAAACTGTGGCTAGTTCTCTACTTCTTTATTTGTATCTTTATTGGCTTGTAACATGGCTGGCAAAATGCAGACCTTACAAAAAACTTTAGTTCAAAAATAGTTTGATTATATTAACTCCATCCCTCTTAATTTCCAGGTCTACAATGTAGTGCCATCCATAAGTGCGATTACCGGGATAAGCCCACAGAGGTACATTTGGAGAATATGTATCGCTTTCCATTTAGGACCAAGGCTATTGATAGGTTCCTTATACTACAGCTATCATCGAGAGCGCACTTCTCATATTACCGAGGAAAAGGTAATTTATTTTTTAATTTTTTTGTTTTAGTGTCCGACCTTTTAAGGAAAGATCGGAACCTTTATAAAATCATGTTTTTATCAAAGTAGTTATTCTTAAGCTCCATGCAACGTAGCAAATGTTCCATATCATTTGAAAGAGCTTTCTAAGAATCTTTTTTTGGGTTTCGTAGCCAAATGGCAAAAAACGGAACCCTTATGGATTCGTCATGTCTGTCTGTCCGTCTGTCTGTCTGTCCGTATGTCACAGCCACTTTTTCCGAAACCATAAGAACTATACTGTTAAAACATGGTAAGTAGATGTATTCAGTGAACCGCATTAAGATTTTCACACAAAAATAGAAAATATTGAGGTTTCTAATATAATTTTTTAGGGTTCCGTAGCCAACGGAACCCTTATGGAACTAAAACGGAACCCTTATGGATTCGTCATGTCTGTCTGTCCGTCCGTATGTCACAGCCACTTTTTTCCGAAACTATAAGAACTATACTGTTGAAACTTGGTAAGTAGATGTATTCTGTGAACCGCATTAAGATTTTCACACAAAAATAGAAAAAACAATACATTTTGGGGGTTCCCCATTACTTAGAACTGAAACTAAAAAAAAAAATTTCGTCAAACCCATACGTGTGGGGTATCTATGGATTATGCATCATTCATTTAAATGGCAAGCACTAAAGGAGTAGGTAGCCTACAAAAACTAAGAAAGGAAGCTCCGAACCTTTTCTAATTTAAACGATTTACGTTTTCACCTTTGAACTTCAAAGGTTACAACGTAAATAAGTTATCTAGGTCGAATGGAAGTTTAAAAATAATCCGGGCTTCCTACGATGCACAAATGACTGAACAATCGAATCGGAATCATCATATTAAGTCTACAGCAGTCCACGGCTGCACAGCCTTTATCTTTGCCATTTAATTCGGTTCTCGGCAACCCTCAGCTGCGAAGATCGTCGTTCCACCTAGCCTGAGGGCGTCCTACCTGACGTTTACCGTTTCGCGATCTCCACTCAATCATGAATCTGAATACCTCACTCACAAATTTATGTTGTTTTTTTTCAGGCTCGGACTGCAGCTACCAAATTAGGAACAGCATGCTATTGGCTTAATTTCATAGAGCTGTTTGCGCTAACAGGCGTTACTTATATCTCCAATAGGGAAAACTATTGTAAGTGCCAACTTTTACTTCTACTCAATCAATTACTTATTTTATTAAACATGTTTTCTTACATTTTCTTTTGAAGACTTATATTGCTGCTTCTTCAAGGGTAAGATTCTCAATTTCCTACAGATTAAGTTTCGTTTTTAGATCAGCAAGCTAATTGCGTAACACACTATTAATTACAATCTGAATCATTTTGAAGGATGCTACTAATCCATTGCTTCATGTGTTCGAAAAATTTGTCTGCTCAACGATGTAAATTTCTTTATTCCTTTTTTTTTTTTAAACGTTGCCCCACTAGGAATTTCTCCTGTGTCGAGGGTGCGTTTACAGACAAAAAAAAAAGAAAAGAAAAATAAGCTGTCAAAATGATAGCCATTGCTACTGTTGGTGTGTTACGTAACTACCCCGCAGTCTCTGACTTGCATATAACTTTTACTCCGTCCTAATATTCAATTCAATCCACAAACATCCACAACATAAAGGGATTTTCCGCCTACGTCATCTCTCGAACCTGATCACATCACTGCCAAATTCTTCCATACTAAACGCACGACTTTAATTCCCAATTCCATGTGTTCCAGTCGTTCACGAGAAGATATTCATAGTGTTCATGGTAGCGGCACTGTTGCACATGCTGTGTCGCGCACGCGTCGGCTGCATCGCTAGCCATATCGTGGAACCAGTGAGGTCCAACAAACTTGTGTGGACTCTGTTCTACGTCGCCATTGCTGCCACCGTGGGACTGATTATATTCTTCTTGCGACATCGACTGCTGTGCCGGCCGTTAGGTAATTGTTTGCAGTTTATTGTTTCGATAAGTAGTTTGTTAGATAGGTACTTGACGTAAGTTTTAGGCTCTTAGCAGTAGATGAAACTGGTCCTTGCTTGCTAATCGTAATAAAACACTCGAAATAAAATCGAAGTATTTCTGGTAGTTTATTTATGTAAGTAGGTACTTAGTTAGATCTTTTAAGACACTTTTACACGTCAATATTTCGTTGGCCAATATTTAAAAAAACTGATTTCGCCGGCATTTCCTAGCTGACTGATCCCTGAGACGAAGTGCCGAAACAAACTCAGAAGTCATGGTCTCTTTTGTATTATTATGATTTTATGTGAGTATAACGGCCATGTTTAGAGGGCCTTTTGAAATAAGAATCAGCCAGAGCCATCTCTGAGTTGACCTGTCCCAACAGACGGCATGCATGTATCAGTCATCGTGTAGCTCAACCCTATTATGGGGAGCTCTACGACCCGTCACACGACGCTAGGCTATTATATAAGTACAAAATACTAACTCGAAAACCACCATACAGTTATAAAGTTATGTTTTCAATCTAGCTTGCCTGGTACTCGTCTACTGACTAGTATCAAGCATTTATCAATTCGATGAGATATTATTTAGTGACCTTTTATCACGCATTTCTCTTTTATTTGGGCTGTGACTCTGTGACCTTTCCATGAACCAATATAAAATGTCAGCATTCAACTCTGCAGAATACCTATTACCTATAAGGTTGGTATATTGATCATAATTATCTAACCATTGAATTTGGAGCTCTGGGTTCGATACCAGAAGGCCAACTCTCGTAATTTAAAACGTTCAAAATCTACTCGCAGTCTCATCTCGGCGACAAACAAATGTCAAAAACTTGAGAAAATGTAGGGAAATTAGAGGTAGGTATTTTTGACAGATTGAGACTGAGATCAGACTGCGAACGTTTTTAAAATTACGAGAATTGCCACTCAGGTCGGGAAAATTGTTTTTCTGTCTTTCCATTAGGAATTTCTTATTTACAGCCCGGAAGATGGACTTCTCCCGCGGTGCATAGAACTAGGCCCCCTATTTGTATTACCTATCTAAAATGTCTTCTGCCTATCACTATGTACCTGTTTTTTACATTTCTATGCTTCGTACACACGGCTACACATCAAGCAATACATTTCTAGTTCTATCTGATCACGCATTGTATAGGTTTTCCGTACAATCAGAAGTCTGCTACTGACGGCTATGTATAGCTTGATGTGTAGCCGTGCGTACCTGCGGGGTAATTGCGTAACACACCATCAGTACCAATGGGTTTCATTTTGACAGTTCAACAACATTCATTGCGTTATTTACGTTGTTGTGCAGACACATTTTTCGAACATGTAAAACAATGGATTAGCGATATCCTTCAAAAAGATTCAGATCGGGATTGGTAGTGTGTTACGCAATTAGTATTAGGATGCAGAATTTCCCTTCATTGTGTATGCTAAGTGTTTAATAATACCTAAGTACGGTCTTGTAGCTACAGTACTAAACTTAATTGTCAAATACCTTTTGCTCTTATATAGGTTATTTTATCGCTTTGCTAAAAATATAATACAGCAGCTCTATCAGCACTCAATAACACTTTTAGTTTTATACTGTAAAAAAGGTGAGTGTTACAAGAGCGTCATAATAGCACCTTATACAACTTTTGGTCTGTGAGTGACTAACCATAAATTAAACATTATCATCAGTCATTAAATGAGGAGTTTTATAAAACCCTTAGCAGGAACCTCCGTGGAACCTTTTGCTGTACAACTGAAAGATTATAGATATATTGCAATCTGGAAGCTGAAACAATAACGCTGCAGTTTCTTTTATATTTCCTTAGACCTATACTACTATACTTGTCTTCTTGATACTTGCCTATAAATTGAACATTTTCATTTACAGCATTTACATGGTTCTCGGTGTGCGAATACATCTTGGCGACGGCGAACATGGCATTCCACGCCATTGTGGTCCGCGACCTCCCTCTACACGAACTCCAAGTGGTGTGTCCTACTAACAGTAAGGCGAACTGAACGTGTACATACATAATTTGATTGTGAATGGATTCGGTCAGCGACATGTAACGGAATATGGATATTTGAATAGAAGACTAAGGAACTTGCACTTGAAAAAGGGCGGGATTGTCTTGTCGACACAGACACACCTACTGGAAATCCCTTGGTAAAACTATCTAACATGTTTGATAAAATATCGTTTATTCGCTCACAATTATAAGTAACATTATTTTCATGAAAATCAACGCGTACTTAATGCATCTCGCGCGTGGCTTCATATTTTTGTATAGATTGTTGCGTATTTCTGAATAAATAATGAAGTGATTATTCTCAAGATACAGGAATGAAAATTTCAAAAAGGCCCTTCCTAATTTATTGAACATATTATAAACTTATGCAGTGAATGAGACCTAGCTGACAACCCCCCTTTACTCCTTTTATTTGAATTTATTGACAGTACACAGTATTTGAATGTTTTATTAAATTTTTGGCGAGTTTAATTTATCGTTTTATTTTTTAATTTATAGTATTAACAGACGATCGAAGTTGGTACGAGCCGGATAGCGGATATGGTTTGCTCCGTACAAAACTGTCTGTTCTACACGAACAGGCGATAATTATTATTATATATTATATTAACACGAACAAATTTTGTACAAAGCGAACCATATCCACTGCCCGTACCAAGATCGATCGTCTGTCAATAGTATTAGTTTTATTTATTGTTTTTTTTTTGCTTTTTCGTTGTTTTTAATTAATTACTTAAATATTATTATGAGAATATTTATTTTGTACGGCATTGATGGCAAAATGTAGCGTTTATTTTATTAATTACATCTATATTTTTGTTTAGGTAATTACCTCCTAATGTTCCACAAATAACAAACTTGTACCTGTTTGAATTTATCCGATAAAAGTTTTTGTGAGCAAATAAAGTATATTTTTAGTAGCTATTGTATTACGATTGTTTAATGAACGAATTCCGCTGTAAGTAGGTTTCCTAAGTAGCCTTATGCTTTAGCACACCAAAAAGGGATTGGTACGGTAAAATTGATCACTGTTTGTAAAAATTATTATGTATAGTCTACCTCGTAAGTGCTTTATCACTCAAAGGCACATTACAAAGCGATAAGGTTTTTTTGCGTACAAGATCAGTATGACAATTGAAACGGATAATCCGGTCAAAAATGGTGGCAAACATGCTGTAACAAGCAGTAACAAAACAACAAGTGAAACATAAGAAAATCAAAAAGGTTTTTATATTTAAAACTGCATCGTTTCTAGTGATATTTTAAATATATTATGAAAAATCAATACCTATTGTTTTTCTTGGAAAGGTGACAAAAGAATGTACTAACTTATGAATCAAATAAAGTTCAACCTTAGTGAAATTTAATTTAGGCACTGGGAGTTGTAGTCAAAAGTGATAAAGCATTTACGAGGGGACTGTACTTATGTATAGCTGGATATTTTGACACGTCTTTCCAAAGATATACATAAATGTATATATACAGTATTATACATAATGTATAAATAGGTAGGTACTGTATACATTAAGCAACAAAAAATAAAGATGTCAGAATTCTAAATTTTATATTGGCAATTTCGGTATATTATAATATACAGTTTAGGAACGCGTTTCCACTGTCATAAAAGCAATTTTAATTATAACCACTTTGTTATGCATAACGAACTTGTTTTACGGTATAGTATACGTTAGAAATTTCTTATCTTGAAATGTAAGAAATACAGCTTATTAGTAAAATCCAAACAAAATCAGTAACACTCACCTACCTAATTAAGAAAACTACTATTAAGACCGAAATAGTGGTCCTTCTTCCTTGTCAATTTTTGGGTCAAGTTTGATCAAGCTTTACCAAGTAGCTATAGATTGCTAGTTAATTTTGGGACTTTACCTATTAATTCAGGAAGATAATAAAAAGTGTATTTAGATAGTACTTAATAGAGACATAAAATTAATGTAGATAATAATTGCCTTATGTATTTTATAATAAGTGGATACTTTGTGTATCTGCTGACAAAGATCTTGCTCCATAGCCTGAAAATGTACTGAATGTTAAGTAACCCGACGCCACACTACCTACAAATAAAGAGACTATTCCTGAAAAACTCAAAATCAAAACGGGTTCTGAAGACTTCCAGGTGACGACTCTCGCTCAGGAAACAAAAATAAGCCCAAAGAAGTAGAGACTATACTAATAGCAATTTGTTCGCTTTAATTTACTCTTATTTTTCTGTTTCAATAGTTTTATGTGTGTTCCACCAGTTACTGTACCGTTTCGAGACCGCAAAGGTGGTCATGGTGGAAAGAAACTGTCAGAAATCGATGTAAAGAACCTTTTACGAAAGCTGCAATAGGTACTTACCTATACCATTATTTATATCATACTTAAATTGAACCCCAGTCTTTTGAAGTGTCTCTCTTTACAAACACTACAATAGATACAGTAATTTTTGGCACTTACGAAATATAGGTACCTACAACATTATAATATACTTACCTAATGTTTTTTCAGTGGGAGCAAGGCCGCCGTAGCCAATTAAAGTGTCATTAAACTCTGTACTAAAATGACTGTAGTATTTTAAGTTTTGTAGTCTTCCAATTTCCGATCTTTTCCCACTATGGGCCTTTAGTCTTAACTTTGGTGTGTCCAAAATTTTTACTCCCTTTTCCAACCCCTTAACAAACGCTAAAAGTAGCGTATTTTAGTGGTGCCTTCCAAAACCAAAATCAGAAACCGTCAAAATGAAGCTAAAAGCCATTATAGCACTTTTACGAAACCAAAGTGGGATACTGTGAGAAAGCACTGGATTATTAAACAACTACCTGGTCATTAAAAAATCAATACGGATTTTCTGTTGAAAAATAATTAGAAATTATAGAAAACATCGAGATGAAATATGGGTTGATAGTTGGATATGTCCCTAATTTTAAAGTGTACCTAAATCATCTTAAAATGGCTATTCATAATCAGTATTGACATTAACAACTTCGTTATGTAATTATCAGATTGTAGTTACAAGGTTAATTAATAATCTTAGATAAAGCACATTATGAGCCGAGACATTTTGGTTATTTCCGCTTTTCCATAAACGTACCTACTAATTATTATCTAGGTACCTAAAAGAATGCCTTGTTCAATTAATTCTTCTATAACTGAAAAGGACCAAAATTATTGTTATTATTAATTATATTACAATGTATTCAAACCAAACATATCTTAACTAAAAATAATGGACTACTTACTCGAGTAATTATTTTTATTTAAGAGTTCGCTCTCCTAATAGCTGTATAACAACTGATACCCTTCTTTTATGTATAAAATCAAAAAGTAAGAGGGAAATGCCATTTATTTTCTTTATAACTTTAGAAGAACGTACCCGGGGTTACTGTTGTGAATTCTAAATTATCAAGACCAGGTTCTTTCAACATAGTAATGCACATTAAAAGCTGAATAAATAATAAAACCGTAGTTTTAGTTGTAAAAATAGATCTGTTTGGCGTTTACCCACTTGCAAGTATAGGAAATGTACCTATGGAGAGTTGTATTAATTGGTTATTCCATTTTTTATGGTATTTAAAGGCGTGAGGGTTATCCAATTAATGCATCTGTCTGATCCTATTAGAAATTTAATAAATACCTAGATTTTTTTAAACACCGTTGTTACCTAGTTTAGTCCTTAATCCGCTGCAAGCAACACCGGTATCACGAGACTAGGTGCCTAGTGCCTGCCCCAATTAAGTTAGTGCTAATCTTAAATTTTATCGTTTAAGTTCGTGTTTTGGGTACTTTTGCATAAAAAGTATCTATTGTTATTGATCTGTATGTTTTAAATATCTAAATATAAAAAAACTGTATTCATCATTTCTAATTTCTACATAAGTAAAAAAGCCTTGTGACAATTTGGTTTACCAAAATATAAATTTTTATTATTAAACATAAGTAACTATTTAACTAAAATTGTAAAGTAAATTATGTATTAAATTAAATGACATACAATGAATTGATTATTGAGATAATTACCTACAATTATGTCGTTGTTAAATTTTTAAATTTTGTTGATAGAGATTGGTAAAATACCTAGGTTTTATATTTTATTGAAATTTATTGTACATTTAAATGCTTTAATATTATATTTAGGACTGTGTATTATTCTAGAGTTAATTCTAGTTGGCAGTATATAATATTATTGTAATGTCTAAGAATATAAAGCACAGAAATCAATTACTTAAATAAAATAGTAACATAGATGGAGAAAATATTGACTTTCGCTAAAATTTGATACATTTACATTATGTTATCCCGTAATTTTTATTTATTTAGAAATTAAGGTAATTAAGAATTGAATAGGTATTATTACCTAAGTTAATAGTATCATGACTGAGTATGTTTTTGCTGTTATTCAATGAATGGAATGTTAACATTACTTACATTTATAATAGTTACTTACCGTATCTACTTTTAAATTAAAATCCGCTAAACGAATAATACTTTTGTCCGATTCGGTGGGCAGACATTTGTTTTAAACAATAAAATATCTCATAATAACTTGTAGTTTTGATGCTTAGCATACACCGACTCCCTAGAGAACAGTTTCATTTATTACATTTCTACATACAGCAAGTTTTACTACAACTTCAATATTTTTATTAGAAAAATTTTGGATCAGCGCTATCAGTAAGAGGAAGACAACGTACCTGATGAAAAGAATAATATCACCCATTACTACAAAGCAAAAAGCATACTAGTAAACGACAACTAAAAAGTACAACAGAAGTCTGTTAGTAATTTCTAGAAAGAAAACAGAAACAACGCTAATAAGCATCAGTACAGCTTCTAATAACATCAACATTGAGGTCTTACAAAAAGAAAACTATGGGAAACTTTATTAATAATCTTTGATACCTGTCATAGTATTTTTAAACACAGATACCATTTACAGAGTTGCACAGAATTTTATACATCAAAAAAACAATTAAAAGTAAATAAGTTGACTATCCTTGTACATTCTTAACAGAGCCATCTATTGACTTTTTAGTAACAAAATGTTTTCCTCTAGATGTCGCTACGAGTCATGAAAACAAGAGACAGAAGCAAGCGTCATCTCTTTCATATCAAAGATGGCGGCATTCGGGAGCTAGGGCAGGTACTAAATGTATATGTGTTGGTGTATACGTGTATAAAATTTCACGTTTGACCACTATGGACACGCACACATTGATAGAAAACCGGGTGAACGCGGGGCAAGGGGAGTAACGTCCGTGAAGTTGTGTCAGCATATGCGCAAACGAGGTGCGCATTCGTCGCGTGCGTTGTCGGGATTCTTTGTGCCATTCTTCGCATACCAATAAGAGTATATTCTTTAAATTTACTCCTAAATTGACATTTAATCAAAATTCGTCCGTTCACCTCATCTTCGGCCTCCATAATAGGTGAGTAAAAATTATTTTTGATACAATTTTCATACAATCAAGTCAAGATATAAGTGATTTTTATTAGGGAATGTCAACAATGCGATCGCGATCCTGCAATATTTTACATAGTTGTCGTGTTTGCTTCGCTGCGACTTCCGGTCGTTCGGGTGTCGGCATTTCGCGATGTAAACATTATCTAGTTTTAGGATTCAGCTGCATTTAGGCAAGCTGTCGGGAATGAAGTGTGCTCAAGGTGCTTTTGTGTTGTTAAATTCGCTTGAGTGTGCTTACTGGGATGGCGCAATTTTCGAAAGACGCGGTTTGGTATCGTTCGCCTGCGATACACTTCAGTCGCGTTGGTGGCTGCATGCGATTTGACGTATTCTGCGCGCAGTGATGTCACTTGTCAGCTTATTTTATGAAATGTCAAACGTTTTGCATGTAACGCGCGAGTGAATAGTAAACAAATTGACAGTGAAATTGATATCGGTGCTGTGAAATTAAATACGAGTGACATGGACTGTTATTATTCGAAATTTTACCCAAGGCGTGAGTATTTATTGGAAATAAATAGTAAATAAACAATCAAATTCTTAACATACTTTCGTCCATACTTAACATAGTTGAGTAAAGTTTTTGCATAAATTAAATATTTTATGGATAATTAAACAAAACGAATGACTTGGGACTCTTAATTAAAAGTTTTTATTGTTTTCTTTTAGCCTAAATGTTGATTTGAAAGGGTTTTAACGCCGGTCTTGCCGATAATAAAATTATTCTCGTTAATAGACTCTGATTGGCGGTATGGGAGATTTATTTGAAACTATTTATTTTTAGTAAACTAATGAGGTTGAAAACAACTTACTTATTTAGTTTTTGTCAATAAGATATTCCTTTTTAAAAGTCATTATTCGCGGTAAATTAAAAATATTGTATCATTGTTTTAATAAACAAATATTAACTTCGTTAAAATAATGTGATTTTCATTCGCCATTCTCATTAATTTTGCATTTTTAGGTATTTTCCATGAATTTTTTTTAATAAAATATAGATTATTTTGTACCTACCGAAAATAACTACATATTTATTAAATTTAATAACTTCCGCTGGCTCTTTAATTTGTTAGACAGCTAGATCTCCCATAGTTGCAATACTGAAGCATCATTAGCATTACATTGTATCAATAACCTGTATAAAAGCGCCATAGAAGCATTTATTGCTGATAAATGCTTTTTAGCTATTAATAATGTAGATTTTAATTTTACATTCTGCAAAACTTTTTTAACGAATAAATAGAACTTTTTAGTATTAAAAAAAAAACATTGAGTAGATAATTACTACAGAAAAACTAAGTGGACTATCTACCATTACATAAAAAAATATTTTAATAAATTAATTTAAGTAGGTAATTTCATTTCTGATTCTCTTAATTAAAATGTAACAATAGCTTTATAACATTTGATAATATAGCTACTTCATTTAATATAGTTTATTTGGTAGGTACTAATAAAACGTTAAGTAGTACCTACATATATTCTGACTTTATAAGTTTCTTTTCGCTACTAGGCTACTACCTATAACTTTTCGCGGTAAAATGAAATAGTACTCTAATACTCCGTAATAATGCACTTATTGCCAGTGTCGTTATAAAAAATAGTATACCCAGTACAAATAATGTTTACTTAGTAAGCAACCAAGTTACTGAATTGCAGCCAATCTTATGATAAGCCTGAAAGCCGACGCAAACTTTTTCTTGTCAAAATTAGATATTACGGCGTATAACTTAACTTGTACAAACATATCTAATTATTACACAGGTGTGAAAAGCTTTCACAATTTAATTACTGTATCCCAAAGTCTTTGATACTGCAAAGTGCTGCGTAAGTATATAGTTTTGTAGAGATCGCTTCACTTACAGTATCTGTCGGACTCTCGAATGGGTGCCAAGAGTTATTTTGGTCAATACAGTTGATGTTTTTATTGCGCGTCGCGACGCTAGCGAAGCCGACAACTTGCGAGCTGCACGACAACCAATAAGACGTGTAAACTGCTGACGCTCCAGGCCCTCACGGCGCGTCGCATCTAATGGCCGATTCAGAACGATTTATCACGTATTCCGTCTTAGGGAAATTGAATTTGGAATCGTTTGCCCCTTTCGCAGACGGTTATTATGTTCCTTGATTAAACTTTTTCTTTTTAATACCGCCAACTCTTTCACACATGGCCAGGACTATAAAACACTTTCAAACTTAATTATACCTCTTTAGAAGGTTATTTCTGTTTGTTAAAGTGCAATAAACTGTGGCCTAGTTATGTTACATTAATGCAAAGCTAATTGGTGTAAAGTTGATGCGCTCTCCGGATACTGTAATCGTATAGGGCTGCCCATTCACTTGCACAAACTCGTATTGTATAACAATGTTCAAAGAAGAAAGAACTAATTATTAATTAGGTATGTTAATAAGTTATTATGGAGGTGACAGCCATGCATGTCATATCAAAATATGTATTTTAAACACAAACGGTAGAATATTGAATTGTACTAAGGGCTGACTTTTTAATCATCTGATAACTTTATTCGAGGAATAAGTTTGAAATTTTGACAGTTATTTCATACAAAAACTGTCAAACGTCAATTTTATTCCTCGAATTAAAGTTATCTGGCGATTGAATAATCAGCTCTTAGACCCTTAGTTATACTAAACCTACACCTAATCCTACTGAAGAAACATTCATAACTTAGTTCCGACGGCAATCGAACGTAAATATGTTTCATTTGTTACTAAAAGAATACCTATGTATATTTGCTTATCATAATAATTATAATTGAAAGAAAATTGAAGAACGATACCTTATTTAAGAATCTTTTAAATATTATCAGATTATTATGGTTATGAATTGGTACGTAAGTATATTATTTAATACTAACTCGTAACAGTTATAATAATTATAACCAACACTATTAAATTATATTAGATGGAGTATTATGAAATTCTATTGTGCATGCGTTGCTTAATTAACTTCATGATATAACTATCATATAGTATTATTTAATCTGATTAATTAATTAAATAGTTTTTGGCAGCTACTAACCATGTATAACAAGAAACCCTAGAAATTACTTGGTTATTTAAGGTCTGGTTTTTCCAGCGCCAGATAACTTTTATTTGAGGAATAAAATTGACGTTTGACAGTTTTTGTATGAAATAACTGTCAAAATTATTCCTCGAATTGTCGACATCAGCACCATTGCCATAGAGAAAAATAGAATAGAAAGTTATCAGATGATTGAAAAATTAGCCCTTAAAGTTTAAATAGCAGCATCGCCAGTTAAAAACAGGATCCCAGCAAAAAATGTACTTATTAGATAGGAAATTATGACATCTATAAACATAGAATTTCCTTATATCAACAAATTACCCAAGATTGTGACATATTTCAATAATTATAACTAACAGAGAAAGCTATAAGAGTAGTCATAATTTGAACTCTTATAAAGGTATATCCCAAGACTAATTTAGGAGCGAGTCGTCAATAACCACTTTTGTCAGACTAAGACATTCTTTTTCAATAGTTTTAAGAAACACCCACAAACTAAAGTTAACGTCAATTTATGTAAGAAGCATTTTTTTCTCATTAGTATTAATAAACGATATAAATACCTAATACAATAATTTATTGTCAAATTCGATCGTCGTGTTCAATCCCTCCCGAATGTTGAATGGCGCGGAGCTCCCAGGAGCGGTAACCGCTACCTGCCCATATTGACCTGCGGAAGGTTCACTCCTTTAATCCCCAAACAATCTCGCCGACCACGAAACATTTCATTCAATACCGTGTGTCACGCTACCAAGGGCATACAGGTGCGTCTTTTTATTTTCATAAATTGATTCTTTACGTTTGAGGAAGTTGTAACTTTTGCGTTGGCGTTGCGAATCGACTTTACCAAAACTTGTATCAAGTTTCCGTCGGTGAGGTGAACAATTATTGTGTTTGGGACCCTTTCTTTCAATTTAAAGTCGAAACCCGTCGGCTTCGAGCGATGCTTTCAAACACAACTGAATCGGTTGGTAACAGAGTTTCAACGCAGCATCGAATGCTAATGTATTAATATGTATATGACTTTTATCCAAAACACTTTGAGAAAAGAAGTAAGTGGTCCCGTCAGATCATCTCAAGATCGAGCCAGAGCTATCAAGATTTATGAGTGTGTCCAGCAAACTAAGGATTAAAAGTAGCATAGCAACCTTAGATCTTATGACACGATTCTGAAATAAAAATCCAGAATCTTCGATTCTTTCCTAGAAATTGTTATTTTTTCTTTACACCTTTTGCCTATTAAATGACACACATTATGTAGATTGAGTCATGGAGAGATGTAAACGTTAAAAATTTTCACAGCACCGCCTGGAGATATGATTGCGACGAGTGTCCAGTAGCCTCGCTCTATTCTCGGACTCCTATTTGTGGATTACTCTCGCGTGAAACTACCAACCCAGTTCTGGCGGAACAAACTGTATCATCGAAGTAATAGAGTCCAAATTCAGTTTCATTGGCACGCTCCATCCGACCTTCTGGAGCAACAAGAGGATTGAAGCGAAAGGACCCACTCCTTGCCTCTTATTTATCTTAATTTCGCTCACCAAAGAAGTGACAAATGAGGATTATGGCTGTGTGAAATCGGTGTCACTTGTACTTTTGTATAACACTTTCCAGAAATGTTTACGTGCGTAATTAATATAACAATATTAACGAGGTACGTACGACACACATGTTGGTACTTTTCCCGCGTCGTCACGTTGTTAGAAAATGTAAGATGAAAACATAGGTTATTAATGTAATAAATGTCACGTTTAACGGAGATTTTGTAATAAAATATATTTTAGCGTGACTGTTGCTTTGCAAATGAGAAAGATTTTTTTAGCATAAAACCGAATGATCACTTGCGGTACATATTTATTAGAGCCAACGAGACGGATCCATTATTGTTAATGCGCAACCAGATAAACCAGTTTCAAATGGATTTAATTCCCTTGAGAAAGATCTCAAATTGTGTCTAGTGCGCTTTATAGCATAGCGAAATTAAAACAAAAACTACGATAGTTAGATTCAATTAAAAAGTTTAGTATGATCGTGCAATCGAGGCGGGACGTGACGTTTTGAAACAGTTTCATTTTCATGCTCATTTATATATTTCTGAACATTAAGGAGTATTTAATGTATTTCTTGAACCTACGGTTTTTATGCAGCTATAAGCCATATTCATTGACTCTATATCGCGTGTAGAAATAACGAAAGACTTGTGTGCTTACAATACAACACCATTATTTTTTGATCGGGGTCACAAAACACTCTTATACTACCACAATACGATTATTGGCCATACTGTGCCTATTTCGTTTATAGATAACCTAGCCATTTCAAGCCCTCTAAAATCCAATCTATGGAGCTGTTTCAGTGTCACTTCCATTTCAAAGCATTTCAGTGGATGTCTACAAACATAATATGACACACCACATCATAATACAGCCGATAGTGCCTCCGGGCAAACAGCTTCCGGTCCTCTACTGTTTCTTTATCGACGAGAGCCGAGATGCTCTTGTCTTGATTTCGTTGATAGAGGAGATAAGCGAGCTTTCATAGTGGCAGTGAATGTTTTACAGCAGCTGTTTAGTCGTATAAACTGGTGATATAAGTCCATTTAAAAGAAATGAAACCTTTCTCACATGTGACGGTGTGAAGTTGTGAACCCTAATATCGCGAATAACGATAAAATAATATTTGGCACAGACGAATGAACAAAAGAAATAAAAATGAAGAGCGTGAATTTTAATGTGCCTGTGTAACCAAATTATTTTTATTTAACATGATGAAAGTTTAAATAATAAATATTTTTTTATTTCATTCCACTATATGAAAATTCCTATGCTTTCAATGATATGAAAACATTATTCAACTTTAGATTGTTCCGAAACGAAATCACAGCGCAGTGAACAAATAATTCTCTCGATCGAGAGCACTACATATTGCAGGTAGAATTCGATATGAAGCTCACTTTGAGTTCACTTGTTAAACTATCGTTATAGGTGGAATTGTTCCCGGGGCGCGCTCCGGGTCGGTCTTGGCGATTTAATTAAACTTGTTATTTGTACGTTTTATTTCGCAATTGGGCCCGTGTTCGCTTTGATTGTCTGTCGGCTTGTGAGAGAACCGACCTTTTGTCTTGTACAAATTTGTAGTTTTAACGTAGTTTCCGATTGAATTTGCTCCAAAGTCTATTACAACAAAGTGTGCAGAATACCCGACGACTATTTATTGTGTAGCGATGGACGCTTACACTGTTACTGTAGATTCATCTTTCACTGTTCGAGCTCATTATTATGTATTGTGTTTCCTCGTTACATTCTCAGAAGTTGACTACGAATTTATTATTGGAACATCGATTAAACTGGCAAACATTGACGATATTTTTTTATGAAGATGACATGAGATCTTTTTATTATACAATGTTATTATGTATTTCATAGAATTTGAAAGCCGTAAGTCTACATGTTCCGCTTTGATATTCAAAATCGTGACTTGTTTTGTCAGGAACTAGGAAGAATTATATTCGCTAGTGCTTGTAGCACAAAAACGGCCGACCGAACAAAATTTAGCGTTCGTTACTCCTCTCCACAGTAGTATTCGCTTCAAAAAAAACTTTTTGCGAAAAATGCTCGTTTGCAAATTGCGCCGGTCTAATGGAAATATCGGATCGGGGCAGATGTCGAGCCGAACAATTAGAAGTTTTTGTGTTGCTTCATTAGCGTTTACGACGGACAATTACTGAGAGTCCTCAACACAACATGGGCTCTGCCGATCTTAAGGAAACATTTTAATTTATCAATCCAGTTAGAGAAACTTGCTTGTTTTAGCAAGTTATTGTAATTAACTTTTGATTGTGTCTCCTTTGCATAGTAATTTATTCTTTCTTTTAACCTGAAAATCGACTGTCACAACGGCGATATCATATACAAAATTAATGAGTTTCTAATTGGTAGAGCGTGAGATCTAAATAAACTATCAACCTGTAGGTATACAATCATAATTTAATAACCCCTTTTACATAATACCAACTCAGTTACACTTAAACAGTAAACTAGGTTCAGTTGATTTGTAATAATTCATCACGTAGGTACATACGTGAATTCATATAATATTTTTAGTTTATACACTCAAAAACTAGGGTTGGCTCGCTCCGCTTTGTGGACAAGCCGCCGGACGTTTTTTTGCTGTGGTTCACCCCTACGCACTGTAGCGTGTCAATTTTATTCATCGTATTTTTATGGGTGATCTTGAAACAGCTTTAAAAATACGTTATTCATCGAAATGGGTTCATTAGTTATTACGGTAATCAAAAGTTATGTATGATCAAAGTTTAAAAGTTTGAAGTTTTTAGACTGTTTGTTTCTGGTGGACCCTGTATGAATCGTTAGAATATGTCATATTTTTAATTAAGTTACTACTTATATAGAGCCCAAAACTTCCTAAAATATATATAATGTACCTTTATTTTTCTTTCTTCACAGAGATTCATATAGCTATAAACATAGAGACAAAAATTATAGTGTTTTGACAACAATGCACAAAATATGATCCTATGTGAAAAACTGACGTCCACCTAGGGTACCCTGTGTGACGGATCACCATCCTATAGTTCCTTAATGTCAATTAAAATTGATATCATATTCAAAGTCATATTGATAAGCTTCGTATTAGAACATTTATGTTATAATGCTATAAACTCGTAAATGATGCAGTGGACAGGTGAGGCAGACAGGGACATGATTGTATATTGATTTTAACGTGCCACCGCCCTGTATGTATCCAACCCTGTGGTCCAAAGTATCGCGTTTTGTTATTTAAACAACATTATCTCGCATTTATTTTTACAGACTACCGCATTCAATCAAATTCTTTACCTTTATAACCCGAATCATGATAAATAAACGTAACCATTTGGTTTTAACAAACCAAATATATCACTAATTAATACGCCAATTTATCTCTGTAATTAAAGCCGTGCCCGCAAATATTTGAATGTATCTATTCAAAATATGTCATCGACCATTTGTGTATGTCCATTTACAGTTGGGAATTCACTAAATCAGTGATTTTATTAGTCGAGTCTATGATTTGTATTCAACGGAGAGTTGAGTGTTTAGCCACCGCTCTCCGCTTGGAAGATTGATGTAGCGCCGCTCCTGCCGGCTCCGACCAGCACGGCTGTCGCACGATAAATTAAAACCAACTCACATTAGAGGCCGTATATTAAAACTCACTATCATCCTGCTCATTCCTAAATGGAAGTCCTGCGCGAGAACAGGATGGAAACATCGGCGATACTACAGGACCGCTTTTTTGTTATTCCACGACGAGACTAACCGTTAACAGTAACTTTGTTCCTATAATGATGGACTAAGTAAAGATGTTCCGTCCACAATGGACGGAGAAACTTTGTTTTGTAGCTGACTCATAGAAAAGTTTGAATTTCGAAGTCTCACTACTTGGAGTTGCACTATTTTCTTATAGCTCCGCTATACAGCAAATTGGTTTTATAAAATCAGTTTTTGTCAGCCAATTAATGGAAACCGTAAATTGTCATCAACCACGCAGTGTCTCGCAACCTCATTAAATACACCATGGAGACAAGTATTTCTTACTTATTTAGGTTAAAAATTATGTGTAGCAACAAGTATGCGAGTGAAGCGATCTGACCAGATTACTCGGTCGGCCATCGCGTATCTGCAATCGGTAAATGGTTACTTTAAGTCTCGATATGCCGAGTATTCCCCATGGAATGTCACCGTCGCCATGCTGCACTTATATGTGCTCGACGGACTGAATTTTTTCTTATCGCAAATGCATTTTCTGCAAGTTTCCAATGCGAGCGACGTGGCCGCGGCCCCGCAGAGCCCGCCGTCCTGCACTCATACTTAGCCGTGTCGCCCGCTTCTTGTGATTTAACTTTATACACTCATCGGCTAATTAATTTCGTGGTATTTACGGAGTATTTCAATTATTCTTATTTATTACAAAGGTTATAAAATAAATTTTCCACTCTGTTGAAATAAAACCAGTTGTTTTGATTTAAATACTAGGTATACGGCGCGTGTATGCTAAAATACATGGTGCATGACCGGACTTCACCTCAGATGCGTGGAGATATAGTTTTTATAATTTGAATATCTCGTAATTCCCGTCGAGTGTGGATATTAAGCGGCGGGCGGTAATAACCCGGTCGGCTCCCGTAATCCATCACGGGCGCTGCAATCGTCCCGCTGTCAGTCTATTCCGGGATGCTCCGTTTTCGCTAATGATTCCTCGCCGCCGTGAGATCACGCGACATTTACAAAGGCCGATTGCGCCGACGATTTGTATCACAAAACGCTACTTCATCTCGTTCTTGCGGCTTGTTTTTATTTCCCCGCACATAGTTGCAGTTTTAACAGAGCACGCTTTATGCGTTTCGCATAAAGCTCTACCCACATATGCGACATCGCGTTCCACACGAGAGAGTTTATAATTTATTTGCGTCGCAGTTTTCTGGCGACGATTTTCCCACAGGGGCGGCGGCGTCTCAAACGAGCCGCGCCCGCCCTTTATGTGGTTTTTTGTAGCGGCACAAAATGCCCGGTGGAAAACATTCAGTGATAACTGGTAACAATCGCAGCCGCCCGGATGCTCCCTCCATTCCGCGCATACCGCGCTGGACCTCGAATGATGCTTTTTCATCTAGCACCGCGCGCTGACCGAACGCTCTTGAGACTCGCGGCTCGCGGTGACACGAAACAATCAACGTATTTATTGCCGTTCAAACTTTATTATCTGTTACTAAACCGTATTGAAAAGGACACTACTTGATGTTAAATATAATGTTTTCAATCAAAAACGCCATAAAGAGATGGTCGTTGTTAAAACTGGCCATACAAGGACAACTGAAAAATTGTCTAATTCAACTACTCAAGCATGAAACTTTTTGAAACGCCGTCAATCAGATGACTTCCAATTAAAGTAGTGTCCAAATCGGTGGGTTGAAATAACTCCACCTTAATTTAATATCTTTAAGCCGAAGGTTTGCTTTCACAATACTACAAAAGTATACTTAATGGGAGTAAATTAATGAGTGATTTCAACATAAACTAATGTTGTCTAATACCAAGAACGTTTGGAGCCGGCGCGGCAGTTCATTAGCAGAGGCGCGCTTCAGTCGCGCGTATTTCATTGTTCCATTGTTTTATTTGCCTCTGTCCGGTGCTTACTGATAGATATACAGCCTCAGCAACTCTACAGCTCTGACACCTGTAACCACCACTATTTCACTTTGTAAGCAAAGCAAACTACACTTAGGTAACGTTTAATTGCCTTTACGTCATCCCCGTCGACTCTGTAAAATGTAAATAACCGAGAAGGTATTCCACGAAATTCATAGAATCGTAACGTGTCATGCCTCGCTCTGGTACAAGTTTTTATTAATGTCCTATTGTTTCTTAATCGCCGCTCCAGATTTGATACCGCGATAAGTTTCTGTTAAAAGCATAAGTTAAGTAAGTAAAGCGGTAAGGTCGCTGCCGGTAGTTTTTCTCAACCAAAAAGTGTAGCCGTCAGATCTGAAGCCCGATTAGTGATATCTTTCCGTTCGATCGCACTTCGACAGACATTACTGCGTTGTTGAGAGCCGAAGATGTCGATTTTTAAATCGTAACCTGGCTTTATTGATATGCGACTGTAAATAATAATAACTCGTCCGCCTACATGCTTCATTAACATTTCAAGATCAGTTTAGTAATGACTAAATGTAAATACTTAAGTTAGTAAATGTCGTGTTTTTGAAAGTTAATCTTTTGAAAGGATGTGACATGTTCCGTGTGGCGACGAGACGATCATAATTAGTCTTAATTTTTCAATGTTTTAGTGTATTGAGCGAAGGCGTGACGCTGTGCCGCACAGATCTCACGCTAGATGTATTGCCGTTCCAGTTAGCTGACAATAAATCGTATGTTTAGCGACGCGGTGACTTGTATAATTAACAATAGCGGCATTATACGCGATTTCCAAACTAAGCGACGCAACGCAGATCGTTTGTCACGACGCAAATTGCGATTTATGAGGATTATCTATACTTTAACAGCGTAAATCGTTTCGTTAGTAATAAGTAGACAATTCATAATAGTTCTTATCTCATTGTACTACATACGGTCTGAAGCACGAGACGTCAAATTACCATGTGAACACCAATGCGTGAAATCGCCATCAGATATTTCTTCATTACCCACACACACTGTACTCGGGTACATTTTAATTTAATATTCCTTTGTGTCAGTTATTCCACTCACTGGTTTATCACTTGATAAATTCACTGAATCCTGAAAATTCCTTCCGCTCCCAGTAGCACGTAGTTGTAGCGTCGCCGACCGCAAACAGTACAGCTCATAAATAAGCCATTGCTATTTAGCTAACAATCGAGCTCCAATGGGCATTTGGTCAGATTCCGAGGCAGGCAGCCGTGGCAGCCACGTGTGCTCGCCTCCGCATGCCTCCGCCCGAATATGCAGCCCTTGCAACATGAATTTTGGCCCCTATGCCGAATATTCCATGCACATTGGACACAAATAATGTTGGAGAATAATGTGACACAGGTGAAATCGAACGTCGATTACCATTTCATGTCGCACTCGTGTTGAATGTAGCTGTGAGGTAGATAATGTGCGGTTATTGATTATTGTTAATAACTGAGAATTGTACACTCGCAGCCAAACTGGCGAGAGCATAAACCAATATGGTTTCACTAAAACGGATGTGAGTTTTGTTCTGTGCACTTCTAAAGTAAAATTTCGAGTTAAAAGCTGAAAATTGATACTGAAAACTGCGTGCTATAAATACGAACACGTGACAGAATTTTTTATTCGCAGAATACAATTCACAATATTCTTTTCATACATTGTACTGTTTCAGTATTTCCGTTGTAATTGTAATACACTTTTAGCGTTAAATGGATTATAAATATAATTGATGTGATGCCTATCTATGAAAGACATTGGCTCGTGACTGTACCTATTTACTGCACGCATGTTCCGTTGTTATTAGGTACATTCTGCGGTCTATATAATTCGTACATGTTAATTAATCAGTGTAATTATTAAATCATTTCGGGGCGCGTGATGATACAATGGGATAAGCTCACTAGCGTTATTTGGATTGTGGTTTAATTATTTCCTAAACGCCATGCTTGAACCTGTAAAAGGTAGAGTTAAACTGTTTTATCTTCCATGTAATTATTAATCAGTTACTACTTTCATAGAACTTTAACAATCTAAAGCAAATTATTTTAGAAGCTATTAGTCTACTTTTTTTTTCTTTCTGTATGACGAATACATATAATACATAAGTATTTGTAACGCCCTTTGAACACACAACTGCTGTGGTAACATAGCGATCATACAAAGTTTTGACGAAATATTTCATTTCGCGGCAGTAATTGAAAGAATAGAAACATAATGAAAATTAAAATATTCAAATATCGGCCCTTCGGACCTTAACTTATGCTTATATTCATAGGAAAATGAACTGCCTATCTAATCACCTTTGAGCCCTTCCTGACATCGCTGCATCGGGAGATTTACGTAGCACTGTTGCGTAGTAATGTTGTGTAGCGCGTTGCGTAGCGGGATGCGCAGTGGGTTGCGTAGCAGTGTAGCGGGATACGTAGCGTGTTGCGTAGCTCGTTGCGTAGCGGGATGCCTAAGTGGGTTGCGAAGCAGTGTCGCGTAGCTCTTTGCGTAGCGGCATGCCTATTGGGTTGCGTAGCTATGTAGCGGGATTCGTAGCGTGTTGCGTAGCAGTGTTGCGTAGCGGGATGCCTAGTGGGTTGCGAAGTAGTGTTGCGTGGTCGTTGCGTAGCGGGATGGGTTACGTAACAATGTAGTGGGATTCGTAGCGTGTTGCGTAGCATTGTTGCGTAGCGGGATATTTGGCAAGTTGCGCAGACTTTATTTCTTTAATTTATGTTACTATAAATAAATTAATGATTATTTTGTGTTAAACTTTACGTTATGTTGTATTCGTTTTAGGTAAGTGACAAATGGAAAGTTTGCGGTGATCATAGACGCAATGCATCCAGCAGGGTACTACGCGAATCTTGGTAAGATAGTTCAAAATTACGACCTTATAATACTTTAAATAAATCATTTCATTCAAAATGAAACATTTATGTTTTTCTAAAGAGATTTGGAGTGGCGGAACAATATCATGTTTTATGAATTGAGATAAAAGAGTTAGTGTGAAAGAAAAAAATATTAAAAGAAATACAAAGTGTTGAAGATATTATCTTCTAAACAATCAATACAATTAGAATTATGGTATTAAATGTCTAATCCCTCACGTAGAAACGTATCAGATATTTAGAGATTTATATGTTTAGTATATTATTTATTTAGCCCTAGGTTTTGTGTTCCAAACCGATATTTTATAAACTGATAAGAAATTAACTAAAGATAAAACTCGTAATTTTTGCGAGAACCACCTCTGGCGCGAGGGTAATAGAGCGAATGTTACCGTGTAGATTGTAAACATTCTTATCAGCTTATGATTTTCGTACAATCATACTGATATGGAAACGTTAATAGCGATGATCAAAAGAGATAACGGATTATTAATTTGTAGAAATTACATCACTACACTTTCGATGTTATTCCCACTAAACGTCTCGATTGTCATTTGTTTTTCGATGAAATGAAAACGACATTTTGAAGTAGCGGGACCCCAAATAGGAGACAAGACAGGTTTGATATTAAATTATTTTGTGAAGCAAATTCTGACGAAAACCTTACGAAGAGTTTTTTGTCTATGCAATCCTAAACTTGATCGTCGTCTTATCCTGGACACCTTGCACCTTATAAAGTGACCAATATACAGCTAAACGTCTCGTTTGTCACGTATTTTTCGATGAAATGAAATCGTTAAACGACATTGTGAAGTAGCGGAAAATAGGAGACATGACAGGTTAGATATCAACATAATTTGTGATACCTACAATTTATATGAAGAGATTATTGTCAGTGCCATCCTCGAGACTCAGCGGCCGAGTCGCCTACTAAGCCCTAAACTTAACCGTCGTCTTATCCTGAACACATAACACCTGCCACTTGAAAAAATAAGCCGATCTATTCTGTAAAAATCTGACCGTGAAAACTTAGGTAAAGCGAGCTTGAAATGAGCTACCAATAGTGTCAATCTATAGCATCAGCGGTGCTATTCTGTAAAAATATCACCGTAATGAGGAAGGGGGAGTGGGATCGTAGGGGAAGTGAACTTAATGACAGTTCACTTCAAACTCACTTCAGCTAAGTTTTTGTCAGATTTTGGCCGTAATAGATCGGATTATTTTTAACTACGAAATGTGGCTATGACACACCAGCTAAGAGAATATTGCCGTTAGCCTATATTAGCAAGAAAACTAAAAATATAATAAACTCTCAGTATGATTTGATTAACACAGGTAGACATTACATAGACTCATCATTAAACTACGCACACGGCAAGGAGACATAACTTGATTCATTACTTAAATCTATCCAAAACATAAGTGTACACTTGACGATGTAGCTTTATGATATTTTCATTCTAATCCATACACACATATCTAATCAGCCTATAATGTTCCCACTGCTGCGACACAAGCCTCCTCTTTCTGTGAGAGGGAGTGGGCTATAATCCACCACGCGGGCCCAATGCGGGTTGGTGGATGTCACATGTCTTCGAATTTTTCTAATCCATCCACTGTTCATTATTTTAGTTGTCTTTTCCTTTAGTAGGTAATTGTCCTGTTTGTTTTCTTTTTAGATAGTCAAGTTTTTTTTTCATCCAACTGCGCGACAACAAACACAGGCTTATATTTTTTCCGCGTATCTTTGTCTTTTACTTTTATTAGTGTCATAATAAATGACCAATCATCGTCTCCGTCCTTTTCTCTATCAATCTATCCTTTTCTTTACCAAGATCGTATAGAAAGCGCTGAGGTATTATTATCTACAAGCACTGGACAATCAGCCTAGCATAATGTTCCTACTACTGGAACACAGGCCTCCTCTCTGTGAGAGGGAGTGGGCCTTAATCCACCACGCAAGCCCAGTGCGGTTAGTGGATGTCTTGATTTTTTAGTTCCAGAACATGCGGGTTAACTCACGATATTTTCCTTCACCATTTATGAATTTGGCGTGTAGTGACAAGAAAAGCTTAACTTTAAAGTCAAAGGTAATTAAATTAAAGAAAGGGAAGTAGAAATCAATTAAAGATATATTTACAAGATATACAAAAGATGGAGGTGGACTGAATAGTGGTGTGTAGTAGTGTGGGTGAGGCGGAGCTGAAGATGGAAGCTGAATGTGTAGGCCGACGCGAGGCAGATGGCTTCAACAGCCACGCGCGGAGTAGAGCGATGTGTAGTGTAGTGGTGAAGGGCGGGCGTTTTTGGGGGACTGTCTTTTGTAATTTTGACGTTCAAAAAGTGCTGATTCTCAGCCTAATTTGAATAAACGACTTTTGATTTTGATTTTGTAGCAAAGGAGATTGCCCACGGCACTATGGACAAATGTACTCAATTTAACATTGTTGTGTCTTCATCAAATCATCTTTAAAATAATCGATGACATGTCTAAATACATCCTCAAAAAGTTCAACACAAACTACAATGGCATTACCGAGATATTTTGAAAACTTAAAATATTATTTTGAGGTTATGTTCGGTTGGTACGAGCCTAAAGCAAATCTTTTAAGCTCCACTAGCCCTAGTTTTGGGAAGTTTCTTAATGTTTTTTTAGCTTTATGTATCTCAGAATAAACTAAACTGATAGATTACCGACATAATAGCAGGTACCTATCTAAGTTATTAAAATCCGTAACCCAACTAATGAGGTGAGGAACTAACATACAGACATGGATTGTACTTATTGTCCTCTAAGATTTTCATATGGTACACATTATAACAAGCGCAGTTCCTAAGTAAATAATATCAAAACGACAATGTTAATCATTCTTACTTTGGTGAGATGAGACACGTAAAATGTTTATGATATTATTTAGAATCTCCGACAACATGAGTCTGCGCATAAGTGGAGTTAATCTCAAACAGCAGTTGAGACATCGCTCCACAGTCGCACTCGCCATGTTTAATGTATTACAACACAAAAAGTCCTGTTTTTAGTAATATACAACACACGGTGCAGCGGGTTGGAAGTATGTTTATTTTCAATGGGTTAGCAGGAGTAACGGAGGAACTAAAAGGCTCAAACTCGACGCACAACGTACCAAAACCAGCAGAAAAAAACATACTGGTTAACTTGACAATGTGTATGACAGACGGGCAATAACTGTCAAACAAGGTTGTACCCGTGCTGGTAAATGATTCTAAAACATTCGACTTTTAATCGATTTCCACAAATCACCCAGTGGTATTTCACGAATACAGCTAGGCGCCTTTCCCGCGGTTGACAACTACCGGCACTTACAAATACCAGCAAGTTACATGTGATTTAAAACTCTGTTGTTACGTTGAGAACCTACTTATTTTGTGTTTAAGCTTCTTTATGCTTATTATAGGAAGAAAAGCAAACATATCGATTAGCAACATTAAAAAAAATAAAAACCATAATGCGTTTTACAGATAAAAATCTTAATTGTTTTTAATCAACGTGGGAGTATTAGTATGATTAGACGTTTGAAACTATTCCGATTTCAATATCAACAATAAATAAAACCAAAGCTAATAACCATACCAACCAAATATCTACCTCACCGCACACTATTGTCTCGTCTCATTTTCAATGAAAAGATAGACAAATGTACCTACTACATAATGTCTAATTCTCTGGGGATATAGAAACTGATTTATTTATTTTACCTTGCTAGCTATTTATCGATTTTTTTAAAATATTGTATACAGCTGTTTTCTTAAATAAACAGTTATTTAACTTGTTACGCAATATTAAATCGAACAATCAACACAGAATCGATATTATTATGTATTTTTGTAGGCGGGTAGGTAGTTAGGCACAGTACACGAAATAGAAAAAATGGACACCCCTAGTTTTGACAGGCTATAGTAAAAAATGGCGTACCTTATAGTCTGAAACTTAAAAGTACTAATTATTGTTCAAAATACTATCCCATTATAAATATTAATTAAGTCTTATTTAAAAAATATATTTTTATTTTAGATAGTTGATGCTGTTCAACTTTTTGAGACACGAGACAGTTATCAAGAGTACTGTGCTTGGGCATTCTCCTTTTCCATGATTTACAAGTTAATCTTTATCAACAATAATCTCTTGTTTCTCTACCTTACGATGTAATTCTCATTTAATTATTAATTCAACAGTAAATCGCAATCCTCAGTTTGCCCATAAGCGCCCAAAGGACGGCACACTAAAACATTCGGAACTCTGCCTTCCGCAACCACTCTAACCCGACCACCCCTTTCCGGTCCATCAGAAACCTCTCTATTACACTACTCATAGCCGAATGGTTCATTTATAAACTGACTTCCTTTACCTGCAGTTTCGCCTACTTTTGAAGCACGTGATTTTTTAGAACTAAACATTTTTCCACACATCATCTGCAACCACCCGGTCCAACCTGATACTGCTGAATATGTTTTATTTCACATATACCTAGAGTAACGACCACAAATAAACATTAATCGGGTTATCAATTTGATAATCAAAGAGTCAAAGAAATCAAAGAGTTAACTACGGACAACATAAATTAAAAGTAGTTGCAAGTTATCAGCGTGTATCTCTTTTATTGAGTTTACTTATTTTCCACATTGAAAACTAAAAAGTCCTCATTCTCCTTAGATCAAGAATTCATTCGGTGTCATTCGTCTAACCGTGATTGAGAAATCAGGACATTCCAAACTTCCGGATTATATTATATTTGAAAAGATGGGAAAAAAGGAAGTCCTTTGTCCGGCAGTAGGGCAACACAGGGTATAAAATGTGGGGTAGAAGACTACAGGAAAATTTATAATGTGCTTTTATTCCGGCCAAATGGGTCTACACTACAGATGGTTAATAATGTCGCGCCAAAGTGCGAAATTCACAGTTGACTTTTAAGAACAGCTAGGTATTGATGTAATACCTTTTCATCATCCGATAGGACAGTTGATCTGTGTATATTTTAATATCATTGACTTTTAATGATTTGCAAAGTAATTTAAATGAACCGGTCGGTACCTCTTGCCGACCGGTTCGGTAGTCACAGCAAATTGTGCAATGCTATGCACAATATCACACATTCTGGGACTTGCTCATAATGCCTAAACAAAAAAAAAGGTTTTCTCATAATTACCGCTTTTTACTCAAACCTTTTCCGATACCTACATAAATATGTTGATGGTAACTATTATCAGAAGGCCAATTCTCGTAATTTAAAACGTTCAAAATCTAGTGGCAGTCTCATTTCGGCAACAAACAAATGTCAATATGTAGGGAAATTAGAAGTATTTTTTGACAGATTGAGACTGAGATCAGACTGTGACCGTTCTTAAATTACGAGAATTGCCGCTCTGATAACAGCCCATAATAAGAGTATTTGATGATTAATTACATCAAATACTCTTATGACTCAATTCTTTATTGCATTCCACAATGTAGGCTTAGGTGGTAAATATTTGCCAAAAGAAACAATCATGGACCCTGTCGGGCACAGCAAAAGAAAGATATGTGGAGAAGAGGACTTATCATTTACGTATCTTATAATCTAATTTATTCTAAACACACTTATACAAAGTAATTAATTTATAATAATAATATGTAGTTTAAAATTTTGCTTATTATATTCTTGTACTTGTTATGTGTTTCAAGGATTTATCATGTAAATATTCGTTGACACTATAATAAAATTTGCTTATTTAATTTATTCGTGAATAGATGGAGTTTTTTTTCTTTTCTTATAAATTCGGGTAGCATATTGTAAATTTTGATTGACATAACTAAAGAGCTTGTTGAGTGTATTTTTAAGCGGGATGTTGGTTGAGTCGTGTAGTCGTGTAATTACACTAAGTTAGTAATTTATGCAATTGAGGGCAAAGAGATAAAGGTTCCAATTTTCAACTGATTGCAATTCTAGTCCTACCAATTAACTATTAGGTATAATGTAAGCTCTTTGAAGTTATTCTCCGTAAATTATTTCAAATATCAAGTTAATTAAGATCCTACTTATAGAACCTAGATACACGCCCACGCCTAAATAAACGTATTTTTGAAAAACATCTGATTTCTTGCTAAATATTTTATTTCCACGATGTCTCAAATATTTTGACCAAAAATGAAACTTAATAGGACTTCATTCATCGTAATTAAAACACAATTCAATATGATGTGTTGATTCAATACTACTGGTCAACAAAACAAATGAAGGACTGAAGCCTTTGAGGTGAAATGGATACTCTCCAATAGCAATACCATGTAAATACATATTGGCAATTTCCCTTTGTAGACCGTGTACACTGGCTGGTAATACAAATAGGCCCCTCTAATTGCTATAGTCAGGTTGTTTGTAGCGAAGCGGGAGTCGGGAACCGATTGATTGGCCAATTTATACACCACTAATACCCTCCACTGCCAAACTGTTTAGGGGCAACACGCTTATTTAGCTAATATAAAATAAATAGCCCTCGTCTCGGATTTACATTTTAGTTTAAGCATCGTACTATCAGTGACTTTTTTTAACAAAAAACTTTTTTTTCCGGTTTCGGTTTGAAAGACTTATTTGGTCGACTGACCTATGGAGCGATCATTCTAAAAACAATGAATTAATAGGAAATGTACTGTTCATATCGTTGATTATTCTGAAGCTTCATTAGCTTCCTAATAGCCCTCGTCTCCGATTTATGTTTTAGTTAAAACATCGAGCTATCACTGATTTTTTTGACAAAAAACGTTGTTTTTTTTTCTTACGGTAACGGGTTGGAAATCTTGTTCGGCTGTTCGACAGATAATAGATTTTGGTTGGTAGCTTTGTAGCTCTGATTAAGCCTCAAACAACATCACTTTGATTTACATTTTAGTTTAAATATCGAACTATTACAAACTTTTTTAGACAAAAACCTTTTTTTTCCGGTTACCGGTTGATAGACTTATTCGGTCAAGTGACCCTAAAAATAATAAATATATAAATTCTAAAGTTGCAATAACTTTAAAACAATTATTTCTTAGCCATCTCGTCTCCGATTTACGTAACAATGTAAACATCGAACTATAACCGACCATTTTGAACAAAAAAGTTGTTCTTTTCTTTTGGTTTGGTTGGGTTGAAAGTCTTGTTTGTTTGTTCGATAGATATGGACCTAAGCTTTTAAAAAGAATAAATGATTTTTGTTGGTATCGTTGTATCATCATCATCTGCCTAACCTTTTCCCAACTATGTTGCGGTCGGCTTCCAGTCTAACCGGTTGCAGCTGAATATGTTGGTATCGTTGTATGTAACTAAAAAAACACTATGGATTTAGCGAACTTCAAATTAGGTAACCGTTCTCCTCTGCGATCAAAATTTTAGTTTAAACATCGAACTATCACTGACTTTTTTGGGCAAAAAACGTTGTTTTATTCCGGTTACGGATTGAAAGGCTTGTTTGGTCGATCGTCCAATGATTATTTTTTTTCTTTATAAAAAGAATAAATAAATAGAAAATGGACTGTTTGTATTATTATGACACTTGAAAAAAACTTTTTTTCTTAAGTTTAGTCCATTCCGTTTAGAGTTTTAGTTCAAAATCAAACTATCACTAACTCAAAAAACGATGTTTTTTTCGGTTACGGCTTGAAAACCTTGGTTGATCGTCCGAAGGACCGATGTTCATAAAAAAAGAAAAAAATAAATAGGCAATTACTCATTTCTTTTGTTTTAAATATCGTTGTTTGCTGTGCTTCTAAACTTGTCTCAAGCGCTTAAAAACTTTTACCAGTCACATCATTTTAGACACGAAAGATCATTTTTTAAACAGCATGCCGTCTTCTTGTCGTGATGTGATAAATGAACTGATTAGGATGAAGTACCGGTTCTCACAATATTATTATAAGGATAAAACATTATAGTGTGTCTTTCAACAGTAGGTAACACAGTTTCGCGGGAAGTCCTGATTTCTGACGTGCGTACATAATGTAGGAAGTTGACCAAGTAAATAAATAAGACGTCATTAGGTATACATTTTTTGCTCTTATTTTCCTTGTTAATTGGCAGTGTAATCTAACCTCTTAGCCCATTAAATTAGCCTTTAATCTTTATAAGCTAGTCAACATCAACATTGTGTGGTCCACAAAAGAAAGCCTCTCCAACCTACTTTATAGAACTAAAGTAGGTTGGAGAGGCTTTCTTTTGTCTAAAAAGAATCTATGCCGTGCAATTGATGTCTATTAAAGGTTTAGATATCCAATTCATAAACTAATTGACTTAAATTAGTTCGTAATTATACTAATTAAAATTGACCAACAATTAATAATTAATTTATTGTTGGTAATGAGTAGTTATGACTAATCGTTCCACAACAATAGAAATACCGTATCCCATTCATTAGTTGTTCGAGTTTAGTTTTATCAATGCAACGCAAAACTGTTTTTCCTGGCATGTTAGGGAAATGCCGCGATCCACATGGCGCGAGCGCATAGGAACACCCGTTGCCGTAGGCGCACACGCGTTCGAAATGTTCGCATCAACGCTAGAAACGTCGAGTTTATCGCTAAGAATAACCATAAAGGTATGATTTATAAACGTCGCCTCACCATTGGCTCGTGTAATAAAACCGTCGCATTGTGCCATGTGCGGCTGAATCGTGCCGTTTCTATCGAACGCGCCTTATTTATGCATAAAAATGTTTTCATTTGTGCCCACCAGTAATTTTCACATAAACTACTTTATTCATCCCCGACCCGACAAGTAGTAATCAAACTATGAATATAAATCACGCGGTTTTGTGTGGGAATACCGCTGGTATTGGTTCGATAATGATCGTATTACCTATGTTATAACCGTCAATAAATGACATGGAAACTAATTCAATAACAATCCATTGATGCAAATCCTTTGAGCTATTGAGAATGTAAATCACATACAACATGCTTGTTTACGTCAGACTTATCATCTTATTTTCTCTTGCACTGAAGGTACTCGAGGTATTAGTCGATGTTAATTATGGTAATACAAACAACTCGTCACACATTCAAGGCATTATTCAATTTAACTGTTTCTACTACTTAAAATCTGGTTCTTTTCGGCTCTGTTGACTAATGTTTGCCGATATCAGTAGCCGCCGAAATCTTATCAGCATGAAGATTGTGTACCTGTACAACACTATCATTTCCTTATACTAACAGCACAACAGATTGCATACGATTAACACATTAATCACCGAATCAATGGTACTGATGAAGGTACCACCTGACTTAATATTTATCTGCCGCTGACCTCCGATCTTAACAAGCGTTAATAATGAAAAGTCGGGAAGTGTGGCGGATGCAGAGAGTGCAGCGTGCAGCAGCGCACTCCGATCCCGACGCCTTCACCGCCCGCGACGTGACATAACACGCCGGCCCCGCCCACGCCCTCTCGCTCACTCCCTAACCGTGCGAGTGAGACGCGAACACACCCTCCGTCGAAGCCTCCACGCCACACTGTTTCTTAGAAAAGCCAACTGTTATTATCGCCCGCGGATTGTTCTCGACCTCTCGCCGCTTTATTTTGCTCCTCTCATGAATGAATCTCGGCGCCTGCAGGTGCGCACCCTCGAGCGCTAAATTTCGACAGCAATTACTCATTTCTAAAATGGTATAAGTAGTTGCACGCCAATTTCCAGCACGCCACATGATAATTTCCAGTGGCTGATGTTGCTACGCTTTCGGCTAATTTGAGGGGCTCCACAGGAAGTTGCGTTTTGGAAGCGCTTTCGCCTTGGTTTGATTAGCCTTTTCTTGATTTTTGCTGTCAATCCGCCTACTCGGTTTCACGAATGGATAAATGCCCGCCGGATCAGCCATCAATCAGACAGCTATTGGCACCGATGCACGCGATAATTTCGGCATGTGCGAGGAGATTTAGTGATTGCTGCCAATGATTGTATAATCGTATAACAATTGTACTAATAAACACTTTACATGTGTAAGAAAACAATGATTCTATCGAAGGAATTCTAAACATGCATTACTGACCAGGAAAAGAAAACAAAGCGATGTTGTTTAAGATTTTTTTAGATTTACCTAACAATAATTAAAAATATAATAACATATTTCTCTGGAATCGTGACAAATATACCAAATCAATAAGCATGCTAAAGGACATTTGGCACAATTTCTAACTAATAACAAGAAATCGTAAAATATGACTGTAACTAATACTTCATCTCAGTTCTATAATCCTAAATATATATACGTAATCCAATTGCATTCATCGAAAACAAAAAAGAAATAGAAACTAAACTGTAAAATAAATTACAATACTGAGAGAAACCTATAACAACAGCACTGTTGTCATTGGATCAATTTAAATCCGTTCTGATAAAAGCTGTCATTTTAACTGTGTCAATAGAACAACAAGTACGCTGAAAAATTGCGTAAGCGCTGCAGCAGCGGCAACTACAGTTACCGTTTACTATAGAGACTTGCTCTTTCTTCACCTCTCCTGTTATCATAAGTACATGTATTTTCATTTATTGCCCTATGTTCTAACTAAGTTTAATCAACGAGTTAAACTTTAATGAAACTATATAATGTATGGTCTAATGAAAGAGAGGAAGCAATATAATTTTGTCAAGAGATGTTGTCAGTTAGTTTAATAATAAAAGGCTCTCCGTGTCTGGTGTTAAGGCTATGATTGGCGTCGTTTCGGCACTGGAAGTGGACAAACCGGTTGCCGCACAGGCCGGTAACAGTAGCCTTAACGATTGTTGAACCACGATCAAATTATACCTTGTTCCGATTTGTATGCAACTAAAACCTAGCACCGCGTCGCAGATCCGACACACACGCTGCGTATGTTGCGTTCACTTATACAGCAACATTAGGAAGCGCATTGTCTAAAACATTGTCTTTATTATAGAACACATTCGAAGTATAAATTAGTACCTACACATTTAGCATGAATAGTACACAGTTTTTACGTAAATATTTGATGATGTTAAGATAACTAATGCCATCTTGGTATAGCATCTCTGTGTGCCTTATTAGTCATACAGAAATGTGACTTAGATAGATTTGTTTAAATGGAAATTCCGAGCCTATAAGTAAACATTTAAACATGCTGCTAATTTGCAAATCATCGATATTTTTTCCGTGTTTGCTTCCATTATAATAGATAAATTAGTTGATGTATTAGGAGTTGTGTTTTAAAGAATAAATAAAAACTCCACATGCTCAAACTGTATGGAACCACTGAGCCAGCAATTGAGATAATAAATCTGTAACATCGCAATCTAATAACAATACTAACACAGACAAGTTGGAAGATAGTGGAAGGAATCAGCCAACAAATTTGCTTGTTTTCTTATAGACCGCTTACATTGCCAACTAGCCGTGACGTCAATCCTACTACACAATTATCGGCAACCTATTATCATTAAAAATAGACCCATTAACGTTAAAGGCACTGTTGTACTTTTTTGACGGACAAATACGCTGATGTAAGTGATTAAGATTTACTCTTGAATATTTTTACACGCCGGCTTGTACTCAATAAATTACTGAGACGTTTAACAAGACAGCCGTGTGGACAACATTGGCTATGACTGTCCCATTTTTTGGCACTTCTTTCTGCATTGTGATTTGTTCTAACGATTTACAAGGAACGCCCGCAAAATTGAAAATCCCAATTTAAACGTCAACTTTGATGTTTGATTTTATTAACGTGTAAGAATCGCGCGTTTTCTCTGTGGGCAACGTAGAAGCAAAAACATGTAATGATTCACCGAGACGCGATCATTTCCACCGAGTCGGAAAATTCCTGTAATCGTGTAGCTCTAGACTTTCTTCAGCGATCACTGCACCGATTGATAATCACACGCGAAACACGTGTTGATATGCCGCCGACGACTTAACATACAATATTACTACAACATCTATACTATATGCTTTTGTGTAGTTTTATTTGTCTTTCGCGGAACTGTGTTCATAATACAAGCTTCGTATAACCTTTTCATTAGATGAGATAACTGCGGTGATGACGGGATGCCTAGTTGGTGCGCGTTTTATTAGCTAACTTACGTCTGTAGAACATTCCTAACTAACGTTTTATCGTCGTTAAGATAAGAGCACCGAAGTAGGGGTGACATCACCACGACACAGACCATGTCTTGATAAAGAAAGTGATCAGTAGGTAACCTTTACTTGATAAGATAAAGAACGAAATCTGCTAATTCGTCGTTTCGTTTTAAAGCAGGCCGGGAAAGTTATCGAGACCGGTCTGTGACTAATTACGATAACAACCATTAATCGACAAGTAGACGAAGGCCAGTTAAAGTAAATCCTAATTGTTAAACAGTATCAAGCACAAAAAATAAAAAGCTGTAATGTACGACTTCCCCGAGTTTCGTGAACGGCAGCTTTACTCGGAGTATACTTGGCACAGACAAGAGAATATCGGATCGAAACTCGAAATCTCAAACCTGTTTTCTGAAATCTGTTGTCCTTATCTGGTACACAGTAATGCATATTTCTGTTCTCTCTCTGTGAGTCACCGTTTCTACGTATCACACCGGCCAGTCGCTCTACGCACTTCATGGCCACTCGTTCGACTTCGTCACGCTTTGGCTGCTATGACTGGTCAGTTAATGCGACAATAAATTAATGTCCAATGTAATAAGTAAATAGATTTCTTACAAAAAAACTTTTGATCGTACAGTTCCGCTCTTACATTTCGAAATCAGGCTTGGTATTACCGACGCACATTCATTGGTTCAACTGACACTGTACGAGTTTTAATATGTAGTTGCAATTCAATAGCATTTTCTGTATTCAGAGCAATGGGCGTAATTAATTACACAAATGTAATGTAAGTTTTAAATTTTAAACCGGGGGATTAAATTGTGTGCCATGCGTTGTATGATCAGGAAATACGTCGATGCTTTATTTAAGAGCAGTAAACTGCTGAAATAAGAGATATAGTTTCGGAATTGCATACTATATTTCTTTTTTTTTTCATATCTTTCTTTTAAACGTCATCGTTTCCAAAAGCGTCTCTCAGGTGAAAGGACGTTTTATTTGTCATCATGCCATCGAGATTAAGAGAATAATTTACAACACTTTAAACGTTTATGCGCCATTTGGCGTGTTCTCTTATAAACATTCTCGTCTCCGGTATGGACTTTATTTTAAAACTTTCTTCAGCGGATACTGAATCTACATTACTCTGTTTATTATCTGTTATGTTTGTTATATTCAGTCCAAATTGAGTCCTCAACGATTGATTATAAACCAACTTCTACCTATACGCTATATTCAAAGTCTAAATACTGTCTCATGGGAAACCGCCCCGCGATTCTCACTATCATAGAGGATCCAATTACGATCTGTCTCTGTGTATGCAGCATCGTTTCCAAATAATTCTGTTCCTTATGCTATAAGGTAAACCAACAAATATTGTGTAATGATAATGGCGCTAGTTTGGTTAGCATTGACTCAAATCATGGTCAAAGTCAATCTATTAGATATGTATTGATAATGATTCATTTGTTTATTGATACAACGAGTGGCGCCGAACGCGGTGCACGCTCGGAGGTGTAGAAAGAGAAAGGATACTTATTCAAAAGTAGGTAATGTTTTTGCTGTTCTTGCTGTGTGTATTGCGGCAACGGCGCGGGCGCATGATTCATCGGCGCGTGGGCAGAGCTTATTGTGTTCACCAAGTATCTATTCACACTAGATAACTTTGACTTTTTCTTTCGGCTTGATCCTCGAGCCAACTTACTATCGTTTTTGTTTGACTAACAATAATAAATTACAGTGTCAGAGACCATATAATTTTTATAATGATTTCATTTTCGTTTAATTGTTATAAAGCTGAATAGCTGAACTATTTCTAAATAGACACAATAGCGGAAAAGTCTGCTGAATAGAATTTGAAACAGTGGTTCATTAAAATTTCATTGTTATGTTATATCTCATAGTGTTATTTACCTTTCACTGCGTCGGGTCCTCTTCGTGAGGCAGTCGGGTCTTTTATATTAAAACAGTTCCTTTGGCTCTACCTGCTTTGTTTACAGAGGTGTTCTTAAACTATTTATTCAATTTCACTAACGGATTGTGCCTCTTTATCTCATCTTTAACTATTTAATTCTTTTTTTATCTTCAACCGCCATCCACACTGAACATAACCAGACGTCTGGCGTTATTTTTGCTTGAAACTTTTATTTGGTCCTTTAATGAATACTTGTTAAGGATTGTGTCTCTTAAAATAGATATTGTAGTTTTATTTTTGTAGGTATAAGGAAACATTTACAGTCGGCAATTATGTTAACATTGTCTGCAGAAGGTAGTCCATAACTTTAATTAGCGCAGATAATTATAGTAAAAAATGTGCGGAATGGAAACGGCAAGTGAATTGCGACTTTGCGAGTTGCTATTTAACCTGACCTTTTATAGTTCGATACACATAGAGCTGACGATGCTGATTGCGATGTCGCAAACGTGAGCATTGTGCTGGCGCCATTGCAGCGCAAGCGACACGACCGAGCTTTCTCACCGTGGCATTGTAATAGAGCCGTTCACTTGAGACCTCTACGCAAATATTGTACTTTATTATTTTATAGGACGCTTTATTTAATGAATGTTGGTCAAATGAACCTTTTTATGACAGCTACTGAATATTATATGTCGTTTGGTATTATCGTGGTATTATATTATCTTCTGTGAAACTTAAAACAATCTTTATAACTGCAGAGCTAACTGCATTCATGTTATAATGAAATGCATTGATTTCACTAATATGTTCTGTAATTTCCGAAACTGCGTTCGACTGGTTTCGCTTTAACATTTGAAGAACTCGTCTTATTTCAATATATAAGTATAGATTTACAGTTAAATGAGATTACAGAAAGTTTGATTTTCAGAAGAATCCATGGAATTAATATAAATGACTTCCACAAGAGGGAAGCATATAAAACTGATACCAAGAATTGTGAATTAGCTATCGTAATCACACGTGAACTTGTGACGAACTAATTTGTTTGAATTTAACCACAATGTAATATAAATAAAATCACCACAATGTTTCATATACGAGCAAGCTTGTGACAAAAAAAGGTTCGTCACCAGAATCTTGTCTATAATTTATAATGCTCAGACACATATTTGCTTCTCGTTCGTATATCTGAAGGTAATCTACTTGTACGTTACGAAGGTTTTATGACTATTTTATTATTGCGCATAAATTTTGACTTTTACGAAGCTTTCAGCTCCAATTAATACCGTATTCGAGCTTTTGTCGGGCAAAAGTATGAACCATCTTTACGTTTGCCATAAGCTGGTTAAGAACCCTCAAAATACTGCCTTGAAAAATACCCCAAAATATTAAAAATAAACCTCGTAAGGTCTGAGATGGTGATTAGTGGGGTTGGCAACTTTGCCTATAGATTGGCAACTTTGCCTTTGCCTATAGTAGACCAAGACAAAGTTTCTTTGAGAGCCTATGCTCTGAACTGCTATGCAGAGACGAGAAGCGTCAGTCTTTATATGTAGACTGATGCTTCTCGTCTTTCAACTGCCATAATCCTCATTCATCTATTCCCCCAAGAGAATAGAGCCCTAAAACAAAACTAAGCCAAAAACAAAATCTGGTCACAAAGTGTTCCAACTGCAGTTAAACCATAGTGAAACATTCTAAAAATAAGTTTCAGAATAGACAAAAATAGAGAAGTCCTTAAAGAATGTTCGCCTGTTTATTTATACGCGTCGCTTCATTTTGATTTTATTGAAGTAGTCGTGTTGTAGTCTGAAAACGGAAAGCAGATACATTTCATCACGGAGTTTGAGAAATAAAGAATAAAATAAATGTCAGCCTTTTATTAATGTAGTCCACGCGAAAGTTAATGTGGCGAACAGAAACTAATGTTACAGAGTAACAATACATAACTGAAAGCAATTGAGTGAAGTAATGAATCTTTTGATGACTTCCATGTCTTCTTTCAATAATATTGACTGTAAATAACGATTATATAATCATTTTATTATAAAGGTAACCCAAGTGTTTCAGCGTTCATCTGTTTAGTTTAGTCCGCTCACTGTGAGGAAACTTCGAAAGGTAAAAACTCTTGCGCTTATAAACCACTAACATAGGTATTTATTTTAGGGAAACTTACAGCTAAACAGATACAGTAATTAATAGTATAAACAAAATATGGCCAATTACAAGTATCCACAAAAAAAAAACACGCTTATCCGATCTATTGGACGCGTCAAAACAAACCATATGAGCCCAGACTCGAGGGATTTACTAGTAGCTACTGAAGAGTTCCACTATCCACCTCCTGGCTCCATCATCATCAGCTGAAAGATACCAAATTATAGTTTTGTCATCCGAACATACTACCACACTACATATACTACCACAAACTTCGATTTCGACACAACAATTAGATGTAGGATAAAATTGGTTTCTAAGATGTTTGTACATGTTAGTTAAATAGTTACAAATGACGCTAATAAAAACGTGTTAAATATACATATAATATAATAGAAATTTACAATCATAATCGCTCAATAATTAGGACTTAGGCGCAAATTAATGAGGTGCCTACGCAACTTTCCTTCCAACTGAAACTTTCTACGTCTGCGCAGATAAAAATCTTGAATTTGATATTTCCGATACCGTTGCGGATGGACTTATCATCTTGCGTTGCCTAGATTTTAACGTTACTCCATTATGAATAGTTGAATAGGCTGTTATAATGTGAATATCTACTGTTTTAATTCTGTTATGACTTTCTAATTTTAAAGATAATATATTTTTTCCCGTCGCTTCTGCAGATTCATCTCGCTATTTGCACTGAGCAGTTAGTGCAATGTGCATCTTTTATGTAAATTGCAGTAAATCAAACAGCCAGTTAGTTTCTAGTTAAGAATGGAGGTAACTGCGCAAAAATATGTACTGGGCTGCGTTCTACGACTTATAACATATAGCCATCTTGGCGGAGCAAACCAGAACCTCACCACGGCCACAAATGGCTCGCTTCATTCCCGCTTTAAACGCAGCTAGTTAATGTACCGTTCCTTCTATCTAGCAGCTCTCTGACGTACGCCCGTTAAATTTTTAGCAACTAAACTTAGCAATAACAATGAGTAATATTTTGCTTTGCGGAAACGTAAACTGACAGTAGCTACAGCAGCACTCAATAGTCAACCATTACTCTACCCACGTAACCACAAACCTGTAACAGAATTTCATTCTTATTTTACTATATTGCATGAAAAAGATTCATATCTGATGCCGCATCAATGGGTTTAAGGCACAGGAAGTGAAACCAGCCTCGGGGCGCTCGGCTAAACTGTACCTATCTGTGTTTCACAAGCTCACACACTTTACAAGCCTACGTTTTAACACTAAGCTGAGTATCACCTACTGATGCAGTTTTTTGATTAGCTATAAAACGGCAATTTTCTTCCACGTTTTTCTATTTGCCGCTAGCGTTAACAGATTAGTTTCGAATGATTATTACACGCTTAACTTGACGAAACATTGTTGTACGTAATAGACTTGTGAGTCACAGAACCAAACTACAACACACTATATAGTGCATCGTAGGTCATGCTTATTAATATCCTTTTATCAAGTTGTTTGAATCCAGCAGTAATGTTCTTACAGTCGGTTTAGAATCGTAAAACAACGTTGCTGATATCACATAATGCGGTGTCAGCGAGTCGGTCGGAGTTAGAACACATGGATTGGAGGCGTACAATCGCTCGGTATAAACGTAAACACCTGTGTATGAGCGTGATCGCGTTGTTGCAACGTCGGTTGCAACAAATCAGTTTGGAGAGGTGCGGGACGCGGGCCGCACCACACATGCATTATTCAAGGCTCATTTCTATTCAACGCCGACAGGCCGCCCGATAAAAACTTCTCGTTTGACAACTTGGACGCCTGCACCCTTTGTACTTACGTCATGTCCCCTGCGCTGATACGAGCTGCTTAAGTGTCTTAAACATTATTTGTCACTGCTATATTTATGAGCGAGTAATAACCTTATCGACACGAATTTGTTTTGTACTGCTACTGTTTCATTGTTGTAGAGAGCACAGGTTTTTATTAAGTAACCGTTTAGGATACTTCAGTGTTGTTGCTCGTAAAAACTTGTTTGTGTTGCTATCGGTAAATAAATGCGAAGACATCACATAATCAACCCAACAAACCGTAGACAAATTATGAGATTACGCTCAGTAATTGTGTGTTAAATATGTAAATGTTTGATTGTGGGCTTTTAAGCTCTCTAAAGTCTGCCATTAACAATTTACATATTGTAGGTAATTATTGAACGTAGCAAACGCAGCCATGTTCATGTATTTACATGTAGTGTATACTGACGGAGGTTAAAGATCAAACAAGTAGTTTTAACGATGCTTTATGTAGGAGCAAAAGCTCAACACTCCAATCGAAGCGTGATCGATTCGGCCTACTTACAATGTCTAGTGCACCAGAACCATCTGTATGAACTCTCCGACAACTTATTTAAATAGTGCAATGAAAATCAGTATTAGAATCGATATAAAAACTGAGACAAAAACTGTTATTAATCAATTCCGAACTGTTGAGTAAACAGCTAAGTCCTAATTCGATTCTTAGATTGCATAACGCGGATCTATTCGTTTTTTAATGATCATTAGGTAAACACCCCAATTATCGGCGGCTGTTGAGTGGCAAGTGGTCGAGCGACACTCATTCGGAAGCGGCGAGAAACACCGTTGTTACTGGCACACTGCCCATGACCGGCGCGACGCCTTTACAGTTATACGTAAGGGTGTGGATTGACGGTTCGTGTTTGCACGACTATAAAAATGGAAATGCGTAAAATAAAATCTTCTGAATGCTATTTAGAAGCGACGAGAACGTTTTATTTAGAGAACTAGGTTTCTTAACCTCACCTAGTAGTCATTATGAAATATTATGGACAGAAAAAGAGCCTAATTAAAATAGTTTCCTCCGAATGTGGACACATAAATCTGTAAGAATTTGGAATTAAATCCTATGTGAATGGTAAAATAAAAACACTTAATACGTAAGAACGATAAATGAGCACATAAAGTCCTCGGGCAGGAGTGTGATCAATGTAGAGATTAATAAGTTCCGTCGGATACTCGAGCTTGTAGAATTTTTAATCGATTGAAGAATATTCAAGCACATTGGAATTCTCGAAATATTTGTTTAGTCATACTTCTGGGAACTGCAACAGACTCTCCGACATATGATAGAGAATTAAGATTTTTTTATTACTAGCCCCGGCATGCGTTGCAATGCCTTTTTCTGTTTTGCTAGGACCACCTTCTCCACAACAATTTACTAAAGTTTCATCACAATCTGTCGAGCCATTTTCGAGTGTTTCCGAGACTAACGAACAGATTTTCACATTTTCATATGTGAGAACAAGAAGATGAGTCCAACGGCTTCATTTTAAATTAATTCTTTTGCGTTTATGAAAAATATTCTTATTCAGTTTTATCATCAGTTGTGTTCTAGATAACTGCTGGGTGCCTAATCATCCGTGTAATCTGCGCATGAGTTGATTTAAGTCTCGGTGAGGTAGGATCTATATGACGTGATAGTCAACAATTACTGCAATTAGAAACACGGTTAATTATATGTTAGGTTAGCAACGATTGATGTGTCTGAATGTGATTATTAAAAGAAAGATGGTTATCTAATTCATTCATGGTTTCTTAGTTTCTCACAACATGGTTTAACCGCCATTAACTCATAAATTATGTTTTTAGAAGGGCTTGTGGCTAAGTAATAAATAACAGCCGCACGGGTCGATCGATCAGGGTAAGCTACGCTTGCTGCGGTGGGCCCGTGGATGGATGTCCATCATTAAATAACAAGACACTGTGCCTCGGAAAGCACGTTAAACCGTTGGTCCCGACTGTCATTCGTGGATCTGTAACAGTCGTTACGGGTCGTCAGAAGCCCGAAAGTCTGACAACCAATATATCAAGAGGTATCGTGTTACCCAGTAACTGGGTTGTGGAGGCTAGCTAGGCAGTCGCTCCATTTAAAGTACCAGTATGCAGCTGCATGCGGTTAGAATGTAAGGATACCACAATATAGATGGGAAAAGACGAGGCAGATGATGATGATGAATTCATAAATTATGTTTTTACTTGCTAATACTCGTATAATTAGCATTTATCAAGAAGTATTGAAAATATAGCAATGGCAAAGGCTTGTTAGATGCAATTTGGCAGAAAGATGTGGGTAACCATCAAGTAACTTTCTTCGAACCTTCAATATTATACGTATTAATTTAGAGAACGAATGTGAAAGAACTACAGATTATAACAGACTTCCCCATTTTCCCTAAAGAAAAACAGACACATTTATATCGTGATTTTCACGTGACGTAAAACCAGTATTGTTATCATACAATGGTATTTGAATAATGAGACACGCACTTCATAGAATATTGAAATGATTAGGTAAGAATAGAATGATACAGTGTTATAACGCTTATGACGCCCGTGGCTCCATGCCTAGTAAACTTGCGAAGTTGTGACGACATCTTTATTGTGTTCTGCGGACGTCGACCACAAAGCCTGAACTTTGTTACTCGACCTTCATCAGCCAACTAACATTCAATCATGTAACCCATTTGTTAAATTAACTATGGTTATCGTTTTATCGCTCACACTACACGTTTACAAGAACAAGAAAAGTTGTATACGTTAATTTTCACGCAGTCATGCTAATTATTCTTTCAAGGGCTTCACACACATTTTTATTTTTAAAGCGTCTGGCTGCTTTATACTAACAAATAAATCAATGAGCAGTGATTTAAAAATAAATAAAGTGAAACTTGCCGTCGCTGAAACACGCGGGTGTTAAAGATAAAATTAGCCATCGTCAATGCGCTACGAATGCTGAATGCAACAATTGCACTTTATAATAACCCGCATAGTCAACGCGCCAGCGATTGTCTGTGTCGAAACTCCATGGATCGTGCCGCAGGCTGTCGCAGCCGCTCATTCTCTAATTACTACTATCAATTCCATTAGCGAACTTATTGTGTAACATGGCAACTGCAAATCATTAAATCAACTAACAACCGACTGTGCTTATTATTTCTAATACTTCGCTATAGCTAATTAAGATTCTTACTCAATCATCTATACAGGTAAATAAAACTGACAGAATGACAGAACATTATCTCGGTAGGTGGTTGATGCATCACACAAGGGAATGAAGAACGTAAATGGTAAATCAACAAAACAACTAACCTATCCAGTCATTAAGTACATATGTGTGTCGCAAGGGCCTTGTTTTTTAGCATTTATATGTTCTATTGCAAGGCAGGAATTCTGCTAATCGTCGCTGGCAACATTTTGCACATGCCACAGACGTTGTTGCTGCGGTAAATGAGTGTAATTTAACCACAAACAGGCTTCTCGGCGCGCCATACAGTCGAGCTGAGCCTACAAGACAGCTACCACTTATGATTATGAGTTACTATTGTTTTTCTTAATATACGAAACTAGTTTTTGTGCGAGATTTCCCTTATATGGATTAATTTGTGTTGTAATTTTCTTAACACATGGTTGTTTTCAACGTCAGAAATGGAAAAGAAAATGACCAGAGCGTGCAACAGCGCAGCGGTCCAATCTACGGAAACAAAAATTAATAAAGCTGCAGACTTCTTTTCCTGAATTAACTTTACTTTTATTTATTCCTTTGGGAATTTAGAAATGTAGAGAAACTTATGAAACTAAAGAAATCCTGCTCTTTTTTCGCGTCTAATAGTCTTCTTGGTAGTTTGGTGGAATCTTGTTTACACTAGTTTTACCTGTGTCCGATCTTCTGAAATATTTATGTACCAATTACATTCATTTTAGACGTTAGTAGTCATGATATATGTTCAAGGTATCCATGTACAATAAGGGGCAAAGTCGCATACTATTTTGGGCTATGTCGTTTTATGGGCGTAATAATTAGCTGTTAACCTATGACTTAGAATTGATATGTTATTCACCCACTAAAGCTTACATATAAATGCATTAACTAGTAATCAACATACAAACTAAACTACATTAACATACGAGTATGTTGGGCAAATGTCAAAGGTTCTGCAAAAAATTGCAATGAAGACAAAACTAACTTAGGCTAGTCCTAAGTTTTGCCGTTTTTTAACATAATCTACATAGTTTTTGTAACATTCTTGTTACTACGGTTCAGTTCGCCGAGGTGTCATCATAATAGCAGTGCAGGTGTTATCTGCCGTCGCCCACGCGGCCGCGCAAGTAAATCACCAAACACGCGCCCGCGCCGCGCCGCCGCCGCGCGCCACAATCTATGCAAATCGTGGGCTCAAACTTATTGCTCTCGCCTCAACTCCTTTCCAAATGCATACTAAATAGTGAACCGACCACGCCAGCCTTTGTTCCCCAAGTTTTTCACTTAACCTCATGTGCTCTGTCAATTTTAATGGAAATATTTTGGTGTGCTTAGCTTTTGAAAGCTGGATCGTGTCAGGCTTTTGTTTATGTTTGGGGACTTTGTTTCCTCCCTTGATGTTAGTGTCTCATTAGTGTTCATGATGAACTGGGTGCTAATTAAAATCTAATAGCTTAGTCCAGTTACTTTTTCATAATGATACGATAAGAATCGTCTGCACCTCCGTGTATGTGAAAGAGTTGAGCAAATATTTTTATTTATATTTTCTTAATTCCCAGACTATAATTAGGAAAATTTGTGCGGACATTAATTTAAAAGATAGTTTATATGAAAGCTGTGAACAATGAGTTTAATGTGCAGGTTGCTATTTATGTTGTTTCAAGTACGCCGATGTATTCCCATGGAGTTCTTAGAATAAGACACAGAATGTAACGAGAGATGTTGCTCCCGTTCTTCCGCATAGATGCTACTCGCATTGCGATCCAATTATACCTGATACCGTCGAGAAATATTATTGCGCTGATTTACTATGGCAACTATAATTACTGTGAGAATCGTAAACGGACACAATGCTGGCCTGCCCGTCTATGGTTATAAACTAACATATAGGCATGTGATTTACACTATACATTAATATCCTGTTATTGATGTTTTATAAACTAAGTTTTATTTCTTCAACTCCGCAATAAATCGATGAAGTAGTGCGGCTTGGATATGTGATTCATCCTCTACTGACGAACAAAGAACGTCATGTTGGAACAACTTGCCTATTCACATCAATCACATCGCCGCAGAAAAAAAACAAAAGTTAAATGTAATTTTCCGCTTATCAATAAAATGTCGAGAGGAATCAGCTAAAACATAGATGTTCCACGTCGACAGCGCTAAACTTTCTAGAAGAAAATCGTCGTGTTTGAGCGCGTCTTGCTTGCATCGTCCGAGTGGTCATTGAACCCTCGCGAATTGTCGGCAGCAATTGTCTCCCGCCATCACAACGCAGCTGGGCTGGCCACCACAACCGTTAGTACTAATTGCACCGGCTATAATCACTTTACGACCCTATCCAGCATGAATTAGACAAACACAGTATCTCTCTTGACGCTCGACTTCACATACTGAAGAGCGCCAAACCACCCAAACTATTGAACACAACGGTTCAACTGTTCTATATGGCTTAACCGATTTCAAAGCACTCAAGATGCTCCCAACAAACTTGTTGCGCTAAGAGCGTACCTAGCATACTCATAAACTTAGTTAAGCCCTCTGTCGGCAACATAGCTGGCTCCAATGCAGTTCAAATTAATTCGATTATCAGCGCACCTTGATCTCGCTAAAGCTCTCAGATTCCCTTCATTAGGTACCTACACATACGCGAGACTGCGGCATAATGAAACAAACACGATCTAACATCTCGAATCTCGATGTCTAACTAATATTTGTAGATACATTTCTAGCTGGGTTTGTTCGTATATTAGACGCAGTTGGAAGCTTTAATATGTACATTAAACTATTACTCAATATTCAGATGGCGGGCGTTCCAAACTCACGCACTCTGCTGGAAGTTGGTCATGAATTCATTGTTTTTGACGTCGTCGTTGATATTGAACCACAATAGGAAAGAGTTCAGGTCACGTTTGAACACTGTACGGACAGGGAATATTAAAGATCAAAATATATTGAATGGGTTGAGTTTTTAGAATTTTTCCCTTATGTAGAGACATGCATATTATTGAATAGTAATGCATAGCTGGGACTTTCTTGGCGATTTATTGGGCGAAATTATTTAATGGATCAGGTATTGTTATAGGTAATAAAAATAACTGATTCGTTAAATAATTTCGCCGCAGTTTAGTAACGTTTGAAACTTTGAAGGTTCAATAATTTGCATATATCCCTGAGTATATTATGTTGTGTGCGCGGTTTCTGCAACACTTTACAACTCAATATTAGCTATTTGTATACCAGGCAAGAGTACGCACGCAGCAGACCTACATATCCGTTCTAGTGTGGCTGCTCAACTATCATGTCGATTACTTCAGATCGCCGTATACTGACCATTGACTAGAAAAAACAAATGAACAATAGAATAACTGAGTGGGAAAATATGTGTCTAAACATTGCTCTCGATAGTTTCATTAACAGGTAGCGTTAATAATATAAATCAATTGCTAGTAGAAAACGTTTTTGGTATAGTTAAAAGTCAACGATAATCAATCATACCGTAAAACAAAGACTAGACAAAGTAAAAATCGTTACAAAATAGTAATCAGCATAATAGCTCCATCATTACAATTTACCTTTCTTGGTAAAACTAATGCTCCGGAGAACATTCAACAACAAATAGAGAAGTAGTCTAAACGACTTAATGGCTATTTCATACTCAAACCATACATTTATCGCTTAACGCTTCTGTGGTTGCTTACAGACTACAGTGAGTTGTTATCTCTGCCAGTTGCAGCCACGTTACGCGCTGACGCCTCTCATTTACGCCATACGAAAAGTAATTTGAACGTCCGTTTTGCAAAACCAATCGGCTCAGTACCATTCACCTTTTATAACCAAACACTGGTCAACTTGAAAGTGAACAACTTTCTTTCGATGTATATCGTCTTGTCTGCAGACTTGCAGCTTATCAATTATAAACATGTCGTGGAAGTCCCTAAGACTATTAGCACTCGATCACTGGCATGTAATGTCCTGTGACATATTACTTTATATTCAGGCGAGCGGTCGTCGGGCGTCGGCATACGACATTATTTACATATAAGTCGTTGTTCCTGTGCTCATTCATGGCCCGCCTCGCTCAGACCACGCTGATTTATCGCCTTAATTTCATAAGTATCTCTTTGTTACCAGGCCATCTATATCATATTTGAGTAATATCCCGCCCGCTTTATTGGATATGTTCAAGAAGGGTCAAATTCAGAGGACCCAAAACCAATTAGATTGTATGCTTCATGGTAGTCATTTGCCTACATTTTTTCGTAGGGACTGGTGCTTCCAACTTTTTGGGTAGGATTCTTTTTTGCACATGGATTGACGTATCATGTTGTAACAAAATTATGTTACAACATGTTACGTCGCGTGTCGTTCACTACGGTTGATGTATTCATGTGAGCAAAAGGAGATTATTTGACTTCTTTTTTTCGATAATTGTCAAATTATCTTCATTAACTTCTTTTTTTCCCTCTTTTACTTCAAGTGTAGCATTCTCAGGCGACTCTACTAAACGTTTTTATCCACAAGTTTCTTGAATGTAGTTAATATTAACCATTAAGTAATCTTTGATAATACTTCTAATGTTAATTCAGCAGACTGTGAACTTTGCCCATAATTTATGCATATTTTATTGCTGCACATGTGCATTATGTAAACAAACCCGTTTCGCTAATTATATTTACGCATTAGATTATATAAACTGCATAACAAAGGCTCAAGAACCTCGTGCATATTTCTAAAGGGTAATTAGTAAAACAGTTACTTTTCTTCTTTTCCCACGATCAAATAATAACATATAGGTACTATTACACTATTCTAGGGTCGATTAAAGTAATATGGATGTTTATATCTGCGAATTCAAAATAAAAAATACTTGTAACGAAGCCTGTCGCGTGTTTCTTGAGCATTTAACGTGACACTTGAGTATAAATAGCTGTTTACGGTAGTAATAGCTGTTCTAGGATTTTATCGGATGTGTTTATCCTGGGTATTGTCCGAAACTGTATCGTTTTATGAGAATGAAACGGGTCAAATCGGTGAATTGAATGCCAATGAATTCCCGCTTTCTGGCCTTTTGGCTTTAGGTCCAATACGTTAGGAACATATAATTCTAATTTCCTTTATCCTGATATTTAGGGACTTGCAAAGCCGAATTCTCGTTCTTATCATCAAAAGTCATATCAGTATTGATACTTCTTTTCGTTTGAGTCGAATTCTATTGTCCCGTGCCGGAGGTCTCAGTAGAGACATTGACAAACTGGAAAACAACGAATCGTTAGCTACCATATCAATAGAGAAACATGCAAACTGTTTCTAAATACACCATGCAGTAAAAACGCCATTTGACATGAAAAGCGATTTCGTGAGGGTAACAAAAATTTCGCGTCGCGTGAACAGAAACGGATTCTGTGACGACTTATGCAGATTTTTTCGACGACACGAGGCTAAGTCCGCACGTACACATAAAATGTGATAATGTTTAGTGTTTAAAGCTAAGCTAATGTTGCAAGACGACTCAAACTCAAGACATTCGCTGAGAACTTGCAATCTGAGTCTTAATTCGCAGCTGGCGGAGCGAGTACGATGATTCACTTCTACTACGCTTACTTGCGATCTGTTGTCGTATTGAATTAAAGTCTAAATTGGCGTAGCAATCTACATAAATACCTATGCTTTGTATTAGTATTATTTGATGTTGGCAGGCGAGCAGCGGCTACGTGACTCAGAGGTGAGATGTCTTGATCATCTTCGGGGATTTGGTTACTTTGAAATGTAAAAAAAATGGCATTGATCACTGCAATATTTGACGGCTTAGTGATTTAATTTTCATGTGTATCTTAATTCTCTTTGACAGTCGGAAGCTCAGAAGTTTCATAAATATTTGCGAAGATATTGTAGCCTCCCAATTCATGACCTGGAAAGTTGAATCACTATTGGTGAATCATGATTTTTTGCGTTCTACCAAACGCTATCCCGATCTGTTGCCAGGGTCAGAGTGCCAAAAAGTATATTGGGCATTTGATTGGTCATTCATCGTCTTTATCTTGTGACAAAGTAGGTAACTAGGTACTCTACCATTAAATCCAAATATCAATGAACATATTTGTCATTATGTGTGAGTGTGACATATGTACATATGACTAGGCCGACATCGAAGTAATTGAAAACATTGCACATTATTAACATACGTAGGTGAATCGCAATCCATGCAAAACAATTTTTATTAGGTTGCATAACGTTTGACGTTTCCGTATGAGTCGATCTGCGATATTGCTGACCGTCTGACGCAGTGGCTGCTGCGTGGCGCAGACACGGTTGGGCAGATAGGGGGTTACAGCATTGTATGGCATTCTGCGGCCTGTGCACGACGTAATGACGACTTGAGGTGTACTCCACACACAGTGCATAGTGCACGCGCCACGTGGACTACGCACTACGCCTTTGTGTCATCCACGTCGCGTTTGTAAACATTCACGCTGACCAGTAAACATCTTTGTGATGCAGCTTGATTGTACTGTACCACCGCACGCGCACATTTTAATAAACATAATAATCGTACTGAATCATTAATCATCCCATCCCACTTTAATATTCCGAAGAGGAATTAATAAAAACCCATTGCCCCATTTCCTAGCGGTTTACGCTATTGAATAATTAATTGAACTCAGACGCGGCGGTAAAATCGAAGAATATGTATGAACCATACGCATGTTTTGTCAACGAGTTGCTTGTAGGCGATAATTTTACGTGATTGTTCGTAACTACGAGTATATTGGTGGTTCAGATACTTTGAATATAATTTGAAAACAAAATTAATTAAACAAACATGATCCTTTAATTGACAACTTATTAATTTATTACCAACACACACCCCGTCCGTAACTCCATTGACCGTATTAACAATATTGTTGGATTACATGACTGACCTTTCCTGAAAACAAAATATACGAAAACCGCACGGTGGGCCGATTTGAGCAAACCCGTAGAGCACTGGACGGTCAACCGAAAATTAATTAACATACTTTGGCGCGCAACCCTCGACCGTTGGACGGTACGCTCACAGGTGGCCCCCCACCCCCACAGCGCACACCCCAACAACCAGGGCTACCACCTTTGTAAACGTTTTTGTTCCCATAACGATTCATGATTTTGTTTTTTATTATTTTCCGCGCGCTCGAATACAGAAGAGAGATAAAACGATGTTAACTACGGATTTACAGAACTGCACATATGTAGTTCTTTCGGTACCTACTAGCTTTTGATTCGATTATGATACTGTTCATGTCCAGATGTAACATTTAGATTCTAATAACGTTATATAGGAAGGCTTTACGCTCCTAGCAGCTAATTAAATAGAAATCCGATTAACTAGTTTCAGGAAATTCTATAATTGGCAGCCCTGAGTAATCTGATTCTGAAAATATATCTCTACATTTCAAATCTACCTATATGAAGTTAATTTGATGTGTCTGATTGCTAGTTGAGTAGTCAAATGAAATACCGTTAACGGGATTTCAACCACAAACTTAGATGAAAATGAACACATGAAACAATGTTTGGTTTGACTATTTTAATTGATAGTTACTACTCTTTATAATTTGAGTAGCAACAGTAAGTGATTTCTGAATATATTCAAAGGTAATGTCGAAAATAGTAGGAAAAAAAGCTCCTTGATAAATATGTCCCTACCAAAGTTTGAAAACCACACAACAGGTGTACTAAAATTTATTAATTTGGCAATATAATTTACGTATTACACATTTCATTAACTGTATTTTGTTATATAGATGTCGTAAAATGTTAATTGTCCTTTATAATTTTAATTTTTCATGTACAGAGCACATCAAGCTACTATAATGTGTCAAATTTCTTTAATATATTTTCAACTTTATCGCCGAAGCATTAAGGTTCAAGGTTGATTGGTAAAATTTGACAGTTTCGGGTAGCTTGACATGCTGGCGTCTGTACTTTCCCGTTATATTTACACTTTTCTTTAGTTTCTTATAAATAAATAATAACTAGCGAAACAAGGTCTAAAATGGCTGCGAAAGTTGCGATTGCATAAGTGGATAATAAGCAAACATTAGGAAAAAAGCGTGCTGCCACGAAACAGAGGCGCTTTTATAGATTTTAAAAGGCACACGCGATATAGGGCCATACAGCATTAAATTACCGGAATTATTCCATTGTTGATGTTAAATGCATTCCTGTTTCAGAAATCGCGTGCAACACATATGTACAAAACAATTGTATACCTATAATTCCGTTTTGATGTACACCTACATAACGTTACAGAATCCCCTGCTCATACTTTTGGGCATAACTTTGCTTACTGAAATATTATTCCGAGATTTAAAACAGAAAGTTACACTTACAAACGAGACAGATAGAATTATGAAAGTAAATCCAATTGAAAACTGAATTGAAAAAGACACTGATTGACAACAATGACAGTCAATACCTGTCCAATATCCCTATTCAGTGAACATTTGAAAGTCTGTAAATATTTGTTGTTACAGTTTTATTATACACTATCAAATTACTGTAGTAGGTAGAGCGGTTGATAAAACTATGCATAAACATCTGCTTCACAAAGGTTTCTGTATGCGTAACTATTATGCTCGGGTAGTGTCCCAACAGTTACGTCGTTTACCTCGATGTGACTAATATTGCCTACGTACGTACTTACGTACCTACTTTGCTGGCATTGTCTATAAATACAGCGAGTGCCTTTTGTACCGCCCACTCGGATATGTTATAAATGTTCTGGAGAGTTTACCCTAGTTCTGTTCTTGATTCATCATTTTATTATGAATTTATCGAAGTTATGTTCCTTGCTGGTTTCGTCTTAGTGCCTATTCCGATAAAATGGTAAACTCTTAACTCAAACTCAAAGCTTTTATTTCAATTAAACCATTTACAGGCACTTTTGAATTGTCAGAGAGTCGGCCAGTTAGTCAGAAAGTTGAAGCCCATTCCAAAACGTAGATCTCTACGCACGCAAGAAACTCCAATACCGACCCCAAATATTATCCTATAAACTATACAACGAAGATTTATTTTAATGAGTAACCTCTTTCATGTCATAACAATAGACTCAAGCACACTAGTTCATTCATATAAATAAAAAAGAGCGCAAATAGTGCTAATATTGCATAACAGTATAAATCGCACGCATGAAATAGATAGGCCCCGTACTCCTGTTTAAATATGATCAAGAGTCGACCCCACCGCGGCGTAGCGAGGGTCCCACTTATTGCGGGCACTTGTCATATCAGCACAATGAACAGCCATGCTTTATTATTTTAATTATTGCACGTCCACGATGCGCCCTTTGTCAGCCAACCGCGGGCGCTCCGCTCGAATTAGTCAATGCTGAATTATAATTGTCCTAATTGAAGATCCTTGATACAACTTGTGGAGTTGTGTCGCTCCACCACTTAGGTAAGTAGGCTTATTGACTATGAATAGATAAAATTACGTACTACATAGATATATAGATATGTATGCGTGATAGTCTAAAGATAAAAATCAAATAGATACCTAGTAGAGCTTATTTTTGATTGATAAAACTGTTCGCAGAAACCGTTCTGGATTATAATGAGGTCAATTTCTCATTTATAAAGACGATTTCTCAATAAGTATGCGACGGAGACAATGCGAATGTGTTGCGTCAATGTGGGCCGTATTGACAGTACAAGATACTTACTAAGTTCTTAGCCTGCAAGTTTTTGTCAGTGTACCGGTGTCATTATTGGGAAATGACATTTCGCGAGAATAATTGAATTAGACGCATCGACCTAGTTTGTTTTTTGTCAAGAAAACTAGAGTCAACAGAATAAGGAGATTGAAATGTGGGTGTAAAGGGAAATTTTTGATATAAATATAGCGGGAATGTAGGTAGGTAAATATAGGATAAAGTAACGAGGAGAACTCGTCGCGAAGGCAGGCGGGGCCCGGGCGCATACTTTACTCTCGACTCTCGATCCGATCTTCATAAAGAAATTCTCCATTTTGATATTATATTTATATTGTAAATGTTTCGTACCTGCATATTTGTAACAGTAAATATGAAAATTTCCGGAATGCCTACGAGCTCGCCTCCGATCTTGAGGGAACAAAGATTTTATTCGGTATTATGAAAATTTTGACTCCGTATTCCTTGGCTTCATTTGCCAGTTTTATTTTCTTAACGAAATATAAATAAATCTTGAGAAACAGACAATGTCGACTTTACACTACAAAAATATGTAAATAAGATGTTAATTTAAATGTTGCTATTAATGAATGCGTAGAAATCAATTCAAATGTAAGCTCGCTTTTGAAACAACAAGACACCAATCCCAAAACCTGGCGTCAATTCGCCAAAGCTTTTTGTAATGCCTTAAAAATAGTAACGGATTAACCGCAGTTTTGCCTATGTATTATCGTATCCGCCACAATACGATTGGAAGTTTACAAGACGAGCATCCGACACGGTAAACAAACAAGCGGTCTGACGTCAGAGGCACTCGAGCCGAGAGCCCGAGACGCGTATCAACTCTTACCAGACAAATCCATTCATTACTAGCAATAATGTTTTTTTCTTATATTCATATTGTTAATAGGAAAATTCTTGGCAAAAAGATATTTATAAAAACTTTTAGCGGTACAAAATCTCATATTTATACCGTAGTAGAGACAGTTTTCCATTTCCATTTAACTGGAGCATAATGGATAGTAATCAGCCTGTAATGTTCCCAAACTTTCCATTGCTGGAACACAGGTCTCCGCTCTTCGAAAGGGAATGGGCTGTAATCTACCACGCGGACCCAGTGCGGGTTGGTAGATGTCACATGTCTTCGAATTTTTGGTTCTAGGACATGCCGGTTTCCTCACGATGTTTTCCTTCACCGTTTTTGAGAAAGCAATGGTGGCCCAGTGGTAACAGCCCCAACTTACAAGTTGTAGGTCACGGGTTTGAACCCAAGCAGGCCCTTTACCTTGTGTAAATCTAACTGAAGACTACTGAAAAATCAATTTGATTGTAACTCTATAACACAGGTATAAAAATCAACAAAAAAGTTCCAGATTTGTCGATTCGAATGTTTACTACTTTCACCACAGTATAAATCACCTTGTTACCGATTGTTTTACAACGTTTAATTAACGTCTATTTTTTTTTTTTCACTCAAGCTGGTGTTTCGTCACAGATATAAAGGTAAAAGGAGCCGAAGGCATTATTAAAGGATAATAACTTTCAATCGGATAAATTAATACTTTTCTTGCGTTACGTTCATGGGTGCGTCATACATACAATTCACGGTCACACACATTATCTACACTCGAGAATTACATGGTTGGTACAACGATACGATACTGGTTGTTATGTAATTGGTTATCGCTTGTCGGGAAACTTTGAACTGTTGCGACAAATGCTTTTCATGGATTTATTTTTGGGAAAACTGAAGCTGTAGAAACTTTTGGAAGTGTTGAAACTCTTTTCCGTTTAACGTGGAATGTTTAATGTTATGTTTTTTTGAAAAGTCGGAGTTAGTTGCTACGCTTAGGTAATTATATAAAATTCCCTTATATTTTATATTTACCTAAGTATTTAATACCTTGGTAGGGAAATTGGTTTTGAATCTATCTTACCAAGTTATCGTTAAAAGAGACAGTTAAGCCTTAGCCATATAAGCTGAGGCCTAACTGTGGATGCAATTAGTGTAGTTGGCAGGTGTATACCTTTGGTTTACCTTTGGTTTTAGTCAGTAAGAGTCTGACACTCCCTTCCGCTCCACCCAGAGCGGGAGGGGTCATTTGATTATTTCCCACCCAAAAAAAAATAATAATAAATACCTTTCGTAGTAGGTACGAGACAGAGAAGCAAAGACGAAGATTGGAGTAAACCTTTGGGCAGTAATGATGATAACCAAAACTCCGGTTTTCCCATAATTCATATAAATATTTTTCAGTCATAATTCAGTCCAACTATCATGGATTTTTATCAGAAAATCTATAATGTTAACCCATCCCCTGAATCTACACTAGTTTTAAATATCTTTGTCCTTTTTGTTTTATGTGGTGTAGGTACAATAAAGTGTTTAATAATAGATATTTTTTGTATCCTTATGTTGTCTCCGATCATTCTGAAACAGATGAGAGGAGAAATTGTTGGCGATTGGGATCTAGATTCCTTAGTCCTTTTTCCCATCTTATAGTAAGGTTATCTAGATAAAATAGCAATGCTAACCATCGCTTTTTTCCTATTGCAGCGAGCGGCGCGCTCGCAGCCGGCACCATTGCGTCCCCGTGGAGCACGGCGGCCGGCGCGCCCGACACCAATGGCTCGGGCGGCGCCGACGCAAAGCACCTGGACGTCGGCGATGCCAGTGACGATGAGAAGGTAAATAACTCTTTTTCATGTTATTGAAGAGCAAAGTAGCCGATGGCTCATCTGAAGGCATTACTCCGGTACCTTGAGCACAGGTTTGAGGGGTCAAGTCGGAACGTGGCACGACTGCTTAACCCCTAATATACGACACAATACTTAGGACCCGATATTTAGGTAATGTGTTTTTTTAATGGGGACCCTTGCTCCCTTTCTCTGATTATTATTTGAGTGCTGGTTGGCGACTTTGTAAGTCCGAGGCTATTATTTTATTATCTATAGTAATTATATTATACATAGAAGCTGTTGGTGTACCATAATAAATAAATAAAAATTACACCTTCACGATTTAGGGAAAGGGTACGTCCCTGAATATTGCGAAGTATGATAAGGCTTTTAGTGGCAGAAATATTGTATGGTACTACCAACTTGCATGGACGAGTTCTATTACAAATGGCTTTCCTACTTGGTAGATAAGTATGTCAGGACTATTTGCATCTTTAAGAGCGTTTACAACGTACGGCATTTCATACAAACTTTCAAGTCCTTGTTTTTCGAAATGCATGAACACACACACACATACACACACACATTTAGCTGTAACACTAGTTTTCAAAAATGTTCTTAATTAACTTTTTAGATCTATATATCCTGCTTATGCGTAGGAAGTTTCTTTAAAATCGGTTCATGCATTTCTAAGTCAGTCTTAGTTAAGTCTCAGTCTTAGTTAAGTCGGCAAAGTCATGGAGTACCCAAACAAATGCGTTTGGACGTAGATATGAAAGTGAAGCCTCTACGCCTGCCCAGGCGTTATCTGTCAGGAATACGGTTTAAGTATCTCTGAGTCAGCTGCCCGATAAGACTTAGATAAGTAGCAGGACTTTGGAACTATCTTAACAATGTCCAGGTACTAAGTCATAGGGCCTACAGCGCCATCTTTATGACACTTAGCCGATTTGTGAAGCTATTTTTTCCAAGAGCGTTTTCGTCATATTTATGACAGAGGTCACGAAAATCTGTAATTTTTACCAGCATTTGACATTAATGTATCAAAAGACGTCGTCTCTATCTTGGACATTACGGCCGCATGTGGCGGTCACCGCTCTGCTAGGAAACCGTAGCTTTACCCTTGCACCAATTTTATTAATTCTTCCATCTTTGGAATAATCCTATTTCCAGTGCAAAGCATTAACTGCTCCAGACTCAGCAGACGTAACTATCCCATTAATTTAATGATCATTGCTGGTCACTCGCCAACCGAGGCACTGAACACGTGTCGATTTTAACTGCTCGTAAATATTAGCGCATATTTACGCTGATCTTCACCTTAAGATGGGTGGGTGTTTCCCACGAGTTCCAGCTATTACGGTTAGACTGGAAGCCGTCACTCGCTTGCGTAGGAAAACACTTAGTTTTTCATCTTCGCGAAAGTAATATTTCCTTAGAATATAAGAATTACAGTTTTACTTGGCATGTCCAGCATAGTATGAAATTCTGTTTCTTAATCTCCCTTTATCTTTATTTCCATCGATTATGGTAAGTACTCCAATGGCTTCTGGATTGACGGTTGATCGTTAATTTCATGTATCACTGCTAGTCCCTCAAAAAACGAAGCAGTGAACTCACATTTGTAGATTTTATTGCGTGGTTATTAGTAAATCTTAGTTCCCTTTTGTAAGTCATCAACCGCGGGAGCTTTGTTTGTAGAACTAATAGTAAAGTCCGGATTAGAAGAGGGTACTTAAGCGTGTACGTTCTTGTAAACATATCCTACACACACACTCACACAGCTGTAATTTGCATAGGACAGAAAGTACAAGTACAGTTCACAGTCACACGCATTTGATTGCAGGTCGTACAAGGGTAACTTTAGTAGCCATTATCATATCGTGTAAAGTGATACATAAAATGTATCTCGTATTATAAGACTTCCACTGAATCTTTCGGTTGACTCATCCATGCGTGTTAGGCTGAGAAACGATAGATCTAAAAAAAAAGGTTTTCCGAGAATTTCAACTGGTTTATTCTGCGTTTCATTATCAATAGAATTTATTTTACTATCAATCACATCAAACTGATCATTAATAGATATTTTTTAAGATCATTACGGCTGATTGATAACGAAATAAATTGTGAACTGTAACTAAAACAAAACAATATTAGTAAGCGCGCTTGTGAGAAATTGCAAGTAAATATTGACTCTTAGTAGTTAACAAATCCAGAAGCAGCTACGTTTCAAGTACTCGTAGTTTCAAGGAACAGTGATTCACGATGTTTTCGATCCGGCCTGTTGGACGAAGTCGAGGGCAGCACGTTATTTTTATTTTCTTTTGAGAATAGAAGCGAGTCTATTAATTACAATGACGCACTCCTCGAGTTGTAACAGTCTGTAAGCAAACTCTCTTTACAAATGTTCATAATAAGTACATCTGTTCAGTGTTCCTTAGTTTCCATGTAATAAGGCTTCTGAATTTGTTTCGTTTTCTCTGGATGTGGACTAGGCTAACATAGAAACAGTTTATCTTCGAAACGTATTTAGTTTATAAGATTAATGATCGTATCGTAAGATTCGATTCATTGGGGCGTAACAAGCTTTCGATACAGTTACAGTTACCAAGAGAGTGCGTTCGGGAACGAGTTTACGTTCTCCGGTGCAACTTCTAAGGGAAATATTTTTATTCAGTAAATTAGAAGTAGGTAATCAAATCAACAACAGTTGTTCATGATGTGAAACATCAAAGCAATAACACTCGTACAAATTAAGGACACACACATTACAGTATAGAAACTTTTGGTTCCCAAATTTCATATAAATTTGCTAGTGCTAAAACAAAAGTTGCACTTGCCACCAACTGTTAAAGTACGTGAATTTGCTATTACTGGAAGCATCTCCATTAGAACATCGGGGTTGCACGGAACGCGATTGTTCCCTAACTTAGTGGATATGTAGCACATTATTGCCGTAATTATGTGGCTTCCAAGCTTTTCGGTTTACCAAACACTTGGATTGTACAGAAAGACGTTACTTTCCTTATGATTTTACTTTTCTTTTCTGCCGCGTTTGTTTTTCTTTTAGTTTTCAAAACAATCGTGGTCTGCATTAACGTGTTTGCTATGACGTCAATCTTTACCTACAGTGGGAAAATTTATATCGATTCTACATTGTTTCGATATTAAATAAGTTATGTTTTTATAACAAAGCGCGTTCGCAGGACATGTCAGCGGCCGATGCGGAGGGAGTGTGGAGTCCAGACATTGAGCAGAGCTTCCAAGAGGCCCTGGCCATCTACCCACCGTGTGGCAGACGCAAAATTATTCTCTCCGACGAGGGCAAGATGTACGGTGAGTCCAAACATGCTAGAAGTCTTTGTAGGCACTAGCTTTCAAACAACATGTCTTTCTTGAATTGTAGAGAACTAGGATGCCAGAGGCAAATCTGGATGAAGTCGGTAATTTTTCTGATGATAAAAGAGAAGATTTGGCTATGTACAAAGGTGCGAATAAAGGTTTTTCCAATACAGCTCATACATAAAATCCCGCCAGACTTGATAGGCCTAAATATGAAGCACAAACATGTAGTAATAATGTTACAACTGCCGACGCAAACACGTCGATTTACCTATATATGTCACTTAAGTTAAATAATGGAGAGATATCAAGGCCACTCCGCCGAAAATGAACAATGGCAGTGGCACGAGACAAAAGCCACTGTAGTACCTATTGAAGTCGACCGACAAAGCCGTTTGCGCAATAGGATTCCGCGGAAAGACGTGAACCGACAATTATTATCTCCCTTGATCGGACCATGTCGCCAATTCGAAGAACCCATGTGTCGTCGCGTGGCTTTTGTTTCAACGTTCACGTGTACAAATACTTACTTATGAGTGGTAATTAGTCAGCAATGTTGCAATGCCACATAGCCACAAAAATATTTCCAAATGAACCCCCAATTTGTTCTCAATAAGCCTCGATTATTAAAATGAAAGCTCTGTTCATGAAAGGGAGGCAGGAGCAAATTTTTTCACGTTACATTGTTAACTTAGAAAGCTCGTTAACGCGAACGTGACGATTGCTACATAAAAGCAACGCTTTGCCTCCAGTAAATTAACTGCCGAAGGAAACGGTTTGTGTTGCTTTAGTATTTTATAGTTAGGCGTAAAGTCTTTTTCTGCGTGGCTTTGTTAAACCCTGTTGTCAACTTGTCAGGGGTCGTCTCGCAGTTACGAAGTATTATGAAGAAATAATAGTTTGAATAAAACAGTTTGCGAAGTGGGTTAGTTCTGAGTCCTGCATACTTAACCCGAGGAGAATAGTTCCATAACGCTTTCCGAAAAGTAATATTACGGGTGCTATGGAGCAGAATTGACATAGGACAATTATCAGAGGGTGGCAGTGCCATTACAACGCCGCCGGACGCACATTAAGTTTGCGTCAAGCGCCCAACATTATACGTCCCGGTTTTAATTAAAGGACTGCCCGCTCAGCCTCGTCGCGGTGCCAAATGGAATTGCTAAACAAATTTACCACAGGCGATGTGTCCACCTTAAGTGATTTAATAGGCGTAAAGAAATGCGATGTTTAAATTACTTCAAATCTTACGGTTCACACTGCGGAAGGGGAAATTAGGGGAATGCCCGACATCTTTTAGGCCTATGATATGCTTTGATATAGGAATTCACGTTCATTAGTTTTTGCGGCACGAATCTACAATATATCTTCTACACAATAATAAATGTCGTTATGTCATAGTAGACAACAAAACAACTAAACAGAAGTCCTGAAACTAATTCAGAAAGCTTTGTCACTTCAACTACGCAGACTCTATTTGTAAACAACTATGTCTAAGTGTTATTACTATGTGCAAAAGATGTTGATAATGGCTATCTGTGTGGATAATAATTGCGGACACGCGTCGCGTCGCCCGGACAATATATGACCACATTACTCGAGGACGTGTCCTCCCGCTTAATCTACGTAAAAGTGCGTCACCCTTGTCCGTTTCCACCCTCTCCCTTGCCGTGACGTTCCACGGGACACTGTTTTGCTTGATCGTCATGTGCTGCAATAATCCCGCATTCTTCTAGGGCGATATTATTGTGTGTTTATTAAAAAAGAGTAATGGGGAAATTATTTTTATTTCAGAGGTTGGCAAATTATGATGTTTTGTTTAGTATGAGTGGTGTTCGTAAGGTGAGAGACAATTTCGATCCAAATAAACTTAGGGAAAAAAGTCAAATGACTTTAAAAGTTATCCTAGGTAATATGTGTATCTTCTGTTATTTATTTTCTCATATGAGTACTGAGTAGGTACTGGTAATTTTCTTAGTTACACAGCTCCTTGATCAAGTAAAGACACAGAACAGAATAAACACATAAGGCACGTTTATCTGAAACTTATGCCAACTGGAGTCAAGTGCCGATAAAAGTTATCCTAGCTAGGCGACACCGTCCTGCTGTTTATTAGACTGATATCCAATACGAGGTCTCGTGACGAGACCTCGTATTGGATATCAATACAGCGGCACACGAGACCCTCGTGTGCCGCTGTATTGAGCTATCAGCTTTGTTATTACATTAGTGAGTCGAGTGCGGCATGTCATACGCGTGGTGTGGTGTAGGAGCTCGGTTGTCGGCTCACGCGGTGTTGAAGACTGTAGTTGGGAACAGTTCGCCAACAAAGCTAGTGCTCAGCTTTGCTGGCGGCACGTTCGTGAGTTAAGACATTCAAAACCGCTCAATATCCTGGGAGTATGAAAGTTTCGTCGGCGCACGGCTTCACGTGGTCCGGGGGTGGCAGGCGAGGGGTTCGTCGGGAGGGCTAAACTATGCGAAGAATGCGCAATTAGTGAGCGAGCGAGCGTGTAAGGGGCCCGGCCGCGCCGCTAGGCGGCGAACGCAGTAAGAAAATATAAAGAAGGGGCGGGCCGCCCGCGCCCGTTGTTTAGCGCCCCGCCCGCTTCGGGCATAACTCCCGATTGTCTCCCAAGAAATCCTCCTTAGACCTGTCGCAACTCAACCCTTTCCGTGAGGATTTGCTCCGCATAGCTCCTGTTTGGGTCAGCGTGAAATTCTGCTACGACGCCCGTGTAACTCTACAAAGTCCAATATCTTTCGCAGAGCCTTTGTCATTCAAAGGTCTTCATTTTTGACGAACTGTCCTCGTTGCTATAATATTGGAGCCAAGCCTTATTTCCATGTTATTAAAATACTCAGTTGTTCCCTATTAACACATTGTTGGCGGTACCCTAATTGTCTTAGATAATATCTAATTATAACCGAATCATGGTGTCGATCGGTGGGGCCGTGGTTGATAATTAGCTTAAATCACACGGAAAATGGGCCTAAAATATGCCGTTTGGAAATAAAATTATAGGCCTTGTTAAGTTATTAATTTAATACCAGTCATTAAAGTTAGTAATTGGGTCTTAAATGCGTTAGTGAAGTAGAATTTTGAAAAGAAGGAAAATAAGTAGGTAGGTATGCTAAAGTGGAACAAAACATTCAGATCAATCATTATTCTCAAAAATGTAAGCACGGACACGCACAAACTGACGCCTAATAGACTGATATTATTGATGGAAATATATTTTGTGGGCAAAAGCTCTATAAGCAAAAACAATCGCGAAGTCATGCCTCAGGTACGACGTTAATGTATTTCTGATGGATCTCCAATATCTCCCCAGTTGTCGAATAAATTACTTTTCAAAACGCCCCGGGCGTAAGAAGAGGATCGGGAAATATAAAAAAAAATGACAACACCTAACTTACATTTAATTGCAAACAAATATAATTGTGAAACTTGTAAATAAACAAACGAGTCATTATAAATGTACGATAGTAGCAACAAATATGTTCAAAAAGAAAATAGTTAATATTCATAATGTAGCTGGAGCGTGCACGCACAATTTCCTCGCGGAGTGCGCGAGAGCGTGGCGCGTCGCGCTGGCAATGGACCAAATTAGCCAACTAACGAACTAATAAATAATGATCTCTTGTTTTTCTATTCACTGTGGAATAGAAACGTTTCGACTTGATCCTTCTCTGCACCGCACTATTTATAGAAGGATGCACACGACGTTTCGGGTGAAAGCACTCTTAATGCTCAATTCGCGGGCGCGTATGTCACTAGTGGAAGATATGGATAACATACGACGTGTATATTCACTTAACTAATTCGTGCTAACAGCAATTTGTTAGAGTGGCCGCACTTACTAATTTTAGCTTAACACCCGCCGTGAAAAGTTTACGACGGTGCCATAATTTCGAAGTAATTTCAAGAATGTTTGACTTAACAGTCTTGAAGAGTTTCCTTCTCGAGATCTGAGCTTTTATTCTAGTTTAATATAAAAATAACTGATATTGCTTTAATCTTGTAGCTGGGGCCGTGTTGTAGCGCGGTATTTAAGGCGCAATGCAGAATATTATGATGAAGGTTATTATTGGCAATAACACACAGGATTCTTTGAACCGTTTTTATTGCGAAACTATTCGCACGCAGAAATAACAGATACCACAACTTACAAGCACTTTAGAACCGTAAAAAGCGCATACTAACTAACCCCTTTTTGCCAAGCTCCTCGATGATGGACAAATGCGTATTGTTAATCAATACACGTACAAATATTTCGTACGTATACGTACGCATTCGCCTCAACGAGCAAGCAAGGGGTTAATTAAATTCGCACCAGCAGCCGCCTCTCGTCGCCATCGCATTCCCCGAATTCAATGAGATTTCAATTTACTTTGCTCTGACCGGCGCGGCGCTTCCTCTATCGTGTCCATCAATTAATACACGATGTATATTAAAATTTCGTCACAAAGTTACCTTTCGGTGTAATTGGGCTTTGATCACTCATTTTATGACTAGTGTTTAAAGGTTACGGCTGTAGTTTCCTTAATTATAGTCTTCAGGTGACCAGTTAAGTAGTATTCGTGGAATGGTTTGGTTTATTAACGAATAAAATCGATGCAACTAAAGAAAGGAAGATTTGATGGCCGTAGCTACTCGGTACCTTCTACAGTCAAAGTAGATAGGTACCTACTTTGTAAAGACGTAGAGCGTTAATAAAGTGTTGAAAACGTTTCAACTGATTTCATAACAAAATGTCATACTTCTCACTTTTTAATAATCATCCATATAAAGAGCTGGGTGGCAACTTAAAAAACAAATGAGATAAACTCTACATTTGTATCAAAACAAAAAGAAAATTCAAAATATTTATCGACAACAATATTCAATGTAAACCAACTGAAAATTATTTCACAATACCAGTTTGCACTGACTACGGACGATCCACCCCGCATTCCGGCTCACTGCAGTTTCAATGATTGAAAATAGCTATTCAAAATATTTTGAAAATTGTTTCATAACAGGATCGGCAGCGCTGTGCCTGCATTGCATTCTACGCGTTTGTCTGAAACAGCTATGCTAAATATTCCGCGGGCAATTGGCACATGTTTTAACCCCTTTATTACTTAAATTGAAATATATTATACATATAATATTATGTAACTGCGGAAGCTAGAATTGTTGGAACTCAATCAAGAGTTGGATTAAATTGTTTGAAATGTACCTAGTTTGGTTTGCGGGATTCTGGATAAGGATACTTTTGATTTTGAAAAAGCAAGAACTTTTATTCAAGCACCACTAGGTTGAGATTGGTTAACTATGATGCCATTTGGGCTTTGGACTCTAGGTATCATTTTAGTATGAGAGATAGAATGCATCTTGGTCTTACATGTTGGGATTACATTTCATCCTGGACAGGCTCACTCAATCTGTGTGGTTCTTTCCTCAAAATACCATTTCAGACATCAATCTACATGGTATTCACACGATCTGACCAAGAATATGTGTGGACTTTAAAAGAGACTGTGACCGTTCCGACCGTCTGAGTTTGGTCAGATAGGAAACGCCGACCTCATTTAGGGCTGATTTTTCGATCGCCAGATAACTTTTATTCGAGCAATAAAATTGACGTTTGACAGTTTTTGTATAAAATAGCTATCAAAATTTCAAAATTATTAATCGAATAAAATTATCTTGCGTTAGAACAATCGGCCCTTAGGGCTGATTTTTCCATCGCCAGATAACTTTTATTCGAAGAATAAAATTGACGGTTGACAGTTTTTGTATGAAATAACTGTCAAAATTTCAAAATTATTCCGCGAATAAAGTTATCAGATGATTGAAAAATCAGCCCTTAGTGTTAAAAATATGATCGACGTGTAAAAGTGTTGCTGCATTTAGTAAGATGATTAGGTACAATCAACAAAAGAGATAAGTATGCAGGGTCGTCGGATATAGTTGAAGTTTAGTAAGAAACGGATTGATTTTTTCGGATAAAATGTTATTTAATTATTAGAAAACAAACAGTTCATTTATCAAACTAAATTTCATTTGAAAACATCCATAGCTTTCTTACTAAACTGAATACTTATCTCTTTTGTTGACTGTACCTATCCCAAAGAAAAAGCAGAAATGGTTATATTTTAAGAAAATACTTATTCTCAAATATTATGAGGTGTTACTTTATCATTGACTAACTAGACTTTTATTTACATTACAGGAAGAAACGAGCTGATAGCAAGGTATATAAAACTCAGAACAGGAAAGACGCGCACGAGAAAACAAGTCTCATCCCACATACAAGTGCTAGCTAGGCGAAAACTACGGGAAATACAGGCCAAACTCAAAGTGGTTAGTATCACTCAAAATACCTACCAGTATTTATATATTCAATATCAATTAGCATTGTTTTTACATGAAACATTTATCTACGAGTGAAGCGACATTTCATGTCGAACTTTTGATTCAATTAGCTAAATATTTTCGATCCGTGCTCACGATATGAAATAAATCATGTCACAGAAGATGCAATGTATTAAAATATACATATGAATGACGTTTAGGACGGTGGGGTGATGAAAGAAAAGGCCATGCAGTCAATGAGCACACTATCTAGCGCACAGATCGTTGCCGGGTTACCGCACCCCGCGTACCACCATACGGTACTCACCTTGCAAAAGGCATGCCTTTGTGTTACTAGTAAAAATAAAACTAAATCGCCTTTAAATTGTGTTGCTTCACTACTATTCAGGCATGTTGCCAAATTGCACGTATTATGTAAAGAATAGGCGACAATAACACCAAACGAATAATGAAATTGCTTTACTCACATTTTTGTTTATTTTTCTACCATACATATAATAGACTGGTAATTGGATTGAACTAAAACTTTATTGAAAATGCTCAATAATATTGTTCGAAAGAATCATATTTATAGATAGACACTTTGTTCAGGGCGTGCACTACATTGAAATTAAAAATACATCCATGTCTCCATGTTTTCACAAACAAAATAATGCTTCAAGTGATGTGTGTAGAATTTAACAACTTGAGCAGAAAATAACACGAAAGCTTACTGAATAAAGTTATTAATAACGAAGATATTAATGAAGTCTTTTATTTTTACAGCAATTTTGGCAACCGGGTCTACAAGCTGGACCGTCACAAGAGTAAGTATCTTACTAAATGGAGTTCATATTCAAGGATGATTTTTTCTTTGCAAGGCAAGATTTTTACACACTAACAGTAGCAATGATTTTAATTTTGACAGTTCAACAACATTCATTGCGTTATTTACCTACGTTGTTGAGCAGACAAATTTTTCTAACATATTACATATTTTCTTTGCAAGAATGATTTTTTCTTTGCAAGGCAAGATTTTTACACACTAACAGTAGCAATGGCTTTAATTTTGACATTTCAACAACATTCATTGCGTTATTTACGCTGTTGAGCAGATACATTTTTCGAACATATGAAGCAATGAATTAGCAATATCTTTCTAAATGATTCAGTTTGTGATTGATAGTGTGTTACGCTATTAGGATGGTGCTCTATATAAAAGTTAATTTTCACGCTAGCTTCTGTCATTTGTACCACTTGACTGAAGAAACTTGGTCTTAAACAATTTCAATTTCATTTTGCAGAATTATCTGATCAACATATTTTAGTGTCTTGGTATCCGTATTCCTAACTTGACGATAAACAGGACACCACAACCGCGGGACACTTGACCTAAATGCTATTTCCACATTTAAATCAAAGTTCTGTATTCAAGCATAGAGAGGAGGAAAATAAGCAAATGGATTAACATCTGATTACTTTTTCTTCCTTCGAACAGTTGGCAAGAAATTGGAAGAATTTTCTTTTCCAATGATACTTACTGGCAATTGCTGAGGGGGGCCTGTGAACGTATTTTGTCTGATTTTAAATAACGTTACACACGATAGACTAGACATGAAAATGGCGCTTAATTTATCATTGAAGACCAAGGAGTCAAGATAACCAGATCCTTTCGGCATGAAAACATGCCGAGTGGCCTCTCCAGATTTTGCAAAAATACAGCATCAGAACTCTGTTGAAGTAATGTCTTTCTATGAAGACCCTGACCTGACACCGAATCAAACGAAGCACAATGGGTACAAGCACGCACACTTACACACACACCACACACATACTACACCACTTACTCCACTCCATACTTATACTATACCACTTCTGAAATCTCCTCTCTAGTCTGAACTCTGGAATTTGTACCCTGAGCCCCAAGATACAGACAACTTGTTTAGATTGGGGCTCACTGGCAAATAATACTTTGTAACCTAGCTGTAGGTAATATTTCATCGACTTGTACCACGAGCCCCAAGATACAGACAACCTGTTTAGATTGGGGCTCACTGGCAAATAATACTTTGTAACCTAGCTGTAGGTAATATTTCATCGACTCATGTCGTCTTAACTTATGTTGACCTACGAACCTGCTTACTATATTACCTGGACAATAAACTATTTTCAATTTCTATTTGTTTCAGCGTAAAACCGTTCCCAGGCGCGGGCTACAAAGGAGTCCCCGGTGTAGGGGGCGTGGGAGTGCCGAGCGGGACCGATGTGGCGCCGCCACCTCCGTGGGAGGGACGCGCTATAGCAACACATAAGCTACGTCTTGTCGAGTTCTCCGCCTTCGTTGAACATCCACGGGATCCTGAAACGGTAAGGTTGAGGAGTTAGAGAACTTCTCGTTGAGTACAGAATGTGGCACTAGTAGGCTGTTCTAGGACGCCAAAGTACCTTGCCGAATTTTCTGCCTTCATCAATCACCCTCAAAACCCTGGTAACATATTTTGGAAGACTTGTGGTAGTAAACTCTTATTACCCAGTAAATGGGTTGTGGAGGTAAGACAGGCAGTCGCTCCATGTAAAACGCTGGTATTCAGCTGCATCCGGTTACACTGGAAGCCGACCCCAATATAGTTGGGAAAAGGCTTGGCAGATGATTGAGGTAGTAAACTGTTTGGCAGATGAGTAACTTCCCGTTGAGTTCAGATCATGACACAATCAGACTTCTTTTAGGACACCAACCCAACGCGCCGAATTTTCTGTCTTCGTCGATCACCCTCAGGACCCCGGTAAAATATTTTGGAAGAGTGGTAGTAAACTGTTTACCCACTTGGGAAACGGGGTACCTACGTTGCCCCTCTACTTCGTTGTTCTGAGGAAGATGACGTCGTCGAAAACCTGGGGGACACAGAAAGGCGTCATCATGTCTGTGGTTGTCTACTGAGTCAACGGACTCAGACTGGCGTATTTGCTTGTTTGAAAAACCGGGTTTCAGCTGTGCGTTTACAAGTATACTAATGTGCATTTTCGTCATTTCATGGTTCGAATAGGCACAGACCTTACCTTGGACCTTTGAAACAATAAATAAATATAACGTAGAGTATAAAATATATAACACAATACAACTAAAGGACTGCCAGCGTTCACTAACAAATTGAAAGTAACGCACCTTGAACTTTTAGTATCATGAAATAATAAATTGTAACTGTCTCGGTTTGACTGACATTATAATTTTATGTTTAAATAAATACTTACCTGAATATTGTGTTTAAAAAACTCGTTATGTTCCAGTTAGAAAAAAGTTAATACAGTAATTTTTTCATACATAGTTTTCAACCTAGGTGATGGCTGAGGTGTGTACATCGACACAAAAATGAAAAAGATCTCAGAATTCGAAAACGATCCAAGAATTCCATTTCTACGAATATTTTTAATCGTATCCTTTTGTTTTGTTTCCAGTACCCAAGTTCGGCGCCTGCGCAACATCTATTCGTACACATAGGCGGCACAGTTACATACGCAGATCCTTTATTAGAGGTAACTATATGTTTATGCCACTTATGTTTTCTTAAAAAGACCTTGTCTCAATATTTGTGTAAAAGATTTTCCTTGGAGATAAGTAACACTGCTAAGTGCTACTTAATTGCCTTTCGAATAAAAAGAATGGTTTCCCTTAAATACCGCCAAATTTACAGTTTTATTATTACGTCTTTGTTACCTTTTTAACCTGTTAATCAAGGGAGGAGCACTCATGAGCTCATGACTCACCACTATCACTTCGCAATATTGAAAAACAAAAAAGTGGTCTTGTAAAGGTCCCAACCGGAACCCATAAAACAATGAATTGTTCCAATTTTTATCTTAATCCGTCCTTTTTTATCCACAGTCGGTAGACGTACAACAGATTAACGATAAGTTCCCTGAGAAAAAAGGTGGTCTCAAAGAGTTATATGAGAAGGGACCCAGAAATGCCTTCTTCCTGGTCAAATTCTGGGCGGACCTTAACACAAATAACCTGGATGATCCAGGGGCTTTCTACGGGGTAACTAGTGTGTAAGTATAATTTTATTTAAGAATGTTGATAAACTTAACCCTTTGTAGGACAGAAACGATTTGTATATATAAAAGAGTGTCCTTGGAGATTCTTGCCCGTTCTTCTCCATAGAGATTTACGTTTTGGAATGGGCTAGCTTTGACTTTCTGACTACCGACTATTTAATTTTGACAATTCAAAAGTGCCTGTAAATGGTTTTAATTGAAATAAATGATTTGAGTTTAATTTTTTGTAGTTGACTAGTCTGAATTTAGGGTTGATTTTATCAATTAAAAAATCGACCTTAAAGTTAGACTAGTCGGGTGGTTACAGTCGCTGTACAAATTGCGTTTCTGCCCTATAAAGTGTACATTTTGAAAAATTACGAAAAGGAGATTACTCCGGTGCCATAAATTGTAGATTAGCAGATTTAATTGAACACATCGAAGATGTTCATATCGATTGCGATCCAGCTGTTGTAGAAGAAAAAATTAAAACCGAACAGCATTGTAAAAAAAAAATTGAAATTATCGCACAGATTTCATAAGTGTTGATGACGATTAGAGCAATGTTCTTTTCAAAGAGTGGATCGAGCGCGTAAGTGTTACTTATACTGGCTTATATGGCTACGCCATCTACGCGTAAATGGCGTACGTCTATGCACGTTATACCTATATTTCTTGCGTCAAAAGACACGTTGGATTTATATAAATAATGCCAAATGATATTATGTTTACGACTATGACGCGATAAATGCGATAAAATTGTAGCTATTCCAAACTGCTACGTCAAATAATACGGTATGTTATGTCAAGTATGATGATTGATACATTGATAGGTATCATGCCAAGCGGTAGGACACCATAATGATGAACACATACTTTGTCTTCATTGATGGTACTGCTGGTCATAACACTACGTAAAACTAGGTATCGGTGAATCTTACTGCCCATCTCATCATCGAGAAGCCAGCTTAGACAGAATGCACCAGGAAACATTGAAATGAGTCTCTCAATTCTATGTTCCCTGCTGCTGCAGACACTGCTTTCAAAGATCTAAGCTAAAGCCGACCGCCGACGTATACGTGAAGATATAGCTCAAGAAATACAGTCCACTAAGCTTGAACAAAATACTTAGAGAATGCACGGGGTTACAACTCTTTACCGGGAACTACGCTGCCTTATACAGGGTGGCATAATTTGAAGCGCAACATGTTACCATTCAGTACATGATTCTGAACTGAAATTTTTCGTCGGTTATTTTTTTTTGTTAATTGCTTTTCTATACATTTTGATCGCGTAGGTAGTACTTTTCTATGAAACAGCGGATTTTATTTTTAAATACCGGACGAAAAATTTTATCGCACGTGATTCAAATTTAGTACTGAATCCATGATCCAGATTGTGCGTCGATATCTCTGCCAGCCTTTATTTCGTTACAGCAAATGTCTTACAAATGATCTCCTTCATTACAGGTACGAAAGCAATGAGAACATGACCATTACGTGTAGTACTAAGGTCTGCTCGTTCGGCAAACAAGTGGTCGAAAAAGTGGAAACAGAGTACGCGCGCTTTGAAGGCGGTCGGTTCGTGTACCGCATACACCGGTCGCCCATGTGCGAGTACATGGTCAACTTCATACACAAGCTGAAGCATCTGCCAGAGAAATATATGATGAACAGCGTGTTAGAAAACTTCACTATACTACAGGTAAGTTAGACTTTATAAATTTATTTATAAAAACTACATGTTTATTCATAAAATACTGTCGAACTTAATGCCGAAAGCATTTTCTATCAGTCAATCTAAGTCCCGTATTACAGAACCTCGATCAAAACTCAAGCATTACTTAAAACTAATTTCAACCAATCAAATGGCTCTAAACTAACTTTAAGTAGTCTTGAGTGAGGTTCCGTAATACGTCTTGAGTGAGGGTCTAAGGGTGATGCAGAGACAGAACATGGCTGATGCAACATACGGTATAGATAGCTCTAAAATAACTTTAAAATACATGAATAAATCCTAAACATAGATACATATAAACAAAACCAACTTAGCTTGTTACTGTTTAAATTCCGGATAGGCTGCTATCGTTATTTTCTACTCCTACAATGTTCTTTCCGTTGCGTGGGTGTTCCAAACGGTAGGATCATTTATCTGAGACTACCCAAGCTTAATTGTTTTGTTTGGCCGCAACAGTAAATTCTGGCTTACAACGGTTGCAGTAATGGGGCATAATGTAATGTGGCAGGCTTGTCCCAAAACAAATATCTTTGAAGGTATCCCTTGGCCATTTTACAGTGGGGTGTCTACCTGTATTATTGGTACCGTTATGATAGTCCTTATCAATTGTCAATTTTTGGGTATCTCTGATGCCTGATTTTACCCTCTAGCTGATGAGGTGTATCTACCCAAGCAGTAAAGATTAAATACTTAACTAATTATTATCCTTGAAAAAGTAATTTACTTTACCTAAACACTGTGCCGCTTACCGCTTAGGAAAACCCACCTTTACTTTTAATTACGTTTTGCTACACAATCAGTAAAAAATGCGCCACTTGGCAATTAAACGGCGAGTGCATTTAATCGGCGTTGTTTACTTTTAATGATAGTTATAGAACTATGTGTTGCGCTACCCGTCACGAGCATGTGGGGCACATAACTACGCAACCAGAATACCCAAGTGGCATTCACGGTTTGATAAGTCAGCTAACGTTGAAAATTAAATAAGCATAGCATTTTTTTATACCTTCTCCGTCCTTCTTGGAAAAATCTCTTCCCCCATATCCTTTCACACTTTTCTATGCGTTGCCTTTTCTGGGAATTCTCTCGTCATTAGGTACGCCAGTTGGTTTCTATGCCTGACTCGCTGACGACGTCTGTCTTTTAGCACCCACTATATATGGTGTTACAGGTCTTGCCTGCCCAATCTCACTCATTCGCCAGCCCCCTCCCCCCCCCCGTTTCTTCAGTTTTCTGACATGTACTAATCTTTAAACCGTCTTCTTCCACAGGTGGTGTCAAACCGAGACACGCAAGAGACATTATTATGTGCCGCGTTTGTGTTTGAAGTGTCGAACAGTGAGCACGGAGCGCAGCATCACATCTACAGACTCGTCAAAGACTGAACGCGCTCCGCACGCCGCACAACGCCTCCCGTACAACCATTCCTTACGCAAGCCTCTGCAGACTATCTACATAGATACCTGACTTGCTGCGTTCGTCGGCCGGCGCACGTACATGTATGAAACGAGAAGCTATCGCAGACTATGTTCCCGCACTTTCACGTAGAACTTGACGTAAACGAACGTTCAGTATGTGTGCGTGCGCCGGGTGGTTAACATAGGAAGACTAGTGTCTGTATAAACGTAGTCTCCGCGCCCGCGACTCGCCGGCCGCTGCGCCGCTAGCGCCACCTCGCGGACGCAAAACGAGTGCTGTCCTAATTTCACTCCTACTCGTAAACACCTTTCTCTTTAGATTCAAAAATAAAAATATTTGTTATGAAACCTAAAATAGCAAAATGTGATCTGAAAATTACGCTACAAGTATTTTTGTAACTGAGTGTTTATTATACATAGCTCAATTTTAAATATTGTCTATCGTAGTCCTGATACCTTGAGTCAGCCGTTGATCAGTCGGTGTCGTCAACATAGACTTCCTTGTCTATATGTAGGTTTTATTCTCACATTATGGTTTTCTAAATACTCTCATTCTAAAATGATTTCTTTAAGGTTCTAAGGTAAAGAGAGTAACAATAATATTTTACATAATTCTTAAAATACGAAATATCGTTCGGTATACTTCGCGTGTAAAAAATATCATATAAAAAATTATATAGATTTGAATACACACAGTGCCTCTATAATTATGTTACATTAACATAAATTACTTGAGCATATTTAGTCTTTTCACTGCATTAGAACATTGAAGAGAAAAAATTGTAAGATAATGCACAAGTGAAAAGATTAAACTTTAGTGTAGTATACCATGAAAATAATAGGTTTAATAAGTATATATATATAGAGTTACGACACCTATTCTTTTTCAGTTAAGTGCTCGTGGTACAATTTACCGTATTAGTTGTTCTTTTAAACCAGTCCAAGTCTTTCTGTCCCTTAGTATAGAAATCGTATCTTCATTATTTTATAATTTGGCATCTATTGTTTTCTTTCGAGTATTTTATTATGCTTTAATTATTATTTCATTTTGCCTTGTTATTTTTAGGTCTTTTTGAGACATAGCATTTTATCTAGTTTCTATGTACGTTTTGCCAGATTTGACTTACTATTGCAGTCTTTGCCACATTAAAAACTAGGTACTTAGGGTATGGTATTGTACCTACATTGTACATATTCTATTGTTATGTACGTAAAGTTAATAGTGTCCATGTGTTCACACGGTCTGCCAGATCTAAAATTGTGTAATAAATTGTATCATATGAAAGTAATGACAAATCTTGTATGATCGTGTACCTACAATATGTACATATCTGACTATCAGAAACGTTTTCCTTTGTAGTGGACGCTATCTTCGCGAGTTCCGAGGCAGCTTTACCCTCCAGACCCTTACAGCGTATTCCATTTCTCCAAATAATCATTATACATTTATATTTTCATGAAACTAATATAAAGCAATAATGGCCGCTTTTGCTTCCAATTTCAAAGTACAAATGAGTGTCCACACTACTCGACATACTTACATGAATAATTATGTTAACGTGGCAATGATTTGATCTCTCTTTTAGTCAAATATATTTAGGGTCCTCCCGTGCGTGCTATGGTGCGCTCATTTAATTTTACACAGTGTTAAGTTTATGTGCATTAAATAGTGTTTAGTTTCAAGACATGAGGTAGGAAAATATTATCTTAGATAATAAAAATAAGAGATTTTTGTATTTATTTGATAGAGTTATATTAGATAAATTGTAAAGTGACTAGCTTTAAGATTCTTTTTTTTTTTGTATGGCGATAGTCGTTCAGGAACTTATCCGTGAAGTTGTCACATATTTAGTACTTAAGAAAAAACTTAATTTTTGTTGCAACTGTAGATTTCCTTGTCCAATACTCGGTTATAAGATTTGTTTGATTGAAATTACTTTTTTTTACAATTCTTATCAAAATTACGACAACTTTGGTGTCTTCTATTTGCAATACGACGGCGTGTTCAATAATTAGTAAAAGAGATCTGCCCTGTTGTGATTTTATATTTTTAATGTTAATATGTACTCAATCAAATGAGATTAACTCAAATTATTCGAGTCTAGTGAAACAGCTACGGAGTCGAATATAGTTTACTAAACTTAAAACATGGAATTGTTTGATGCCGATGGCAATATTCAGTATAGATATCGTTAGGTCGTGTTGTGTAAATAAAATAATTTTAGCGCATTTCTTTCAGTTAGTATTTGTAAGCGGTTTTTGCTTATATACAAGTCTTTCATATCGACAATCAGCCATATCAATATGAAAATATAAAAAGAATTAGTCGGCGGAGTTGGAGACAATCATTTGCAATCGGCTGCATTACCTTCTGTTTTATATAGTTTTCACTCTTAAGTTTTGATGAAGAATATTAGATACTTTGTTGATTTCTTTTCAATCGACATGACAGCAAATGATTTTTTACAATACTAGCCGACAGTGTACAGTATTTTAAAGATAATACTACGTTAAAGATTTGTATGAAAATTTAATTATATTGTCTTCATAAAATCATGTGTACTATTATTTCAGAAACTCTTTATCTGTGTGACGACCCTTTTTTTCTGGGTGGGAAATCATCATATGACTTCTCCCGCTCTGGGCGGAGCGGGAGGGCGTGTCAGACTTTTACTGACCAAAACCCACCCGTGTTCCTTCAGTTGCCTATTCCAGGGGCCACGGTATCTCTTTCGAACAACCCGCGGCCCTGGCAGGCATCGGCCCTAGCGGACCCCGTCAGTTCGTGCTGACATCTCTTTGAGGCGCGCGTGGAACACAACGCGCCGTCGACCCGGGCCTGGTCCTTACCGGGCCGCGAGCTATCTGTGACGCCCTGATAAAGTAATTAACCTCCACGAAGAAAATTCGGATTAAGAATAGTATTATCACTAGAACATTTCAATAAGCTATGTATCTTGTATAATTAACACAAGCAATAGATAAAATATTTTGATAATGTTTGTTAGGGATCCGTATGTGACAGAAAATTCACACTGCACTCAATTTTGGTAGAGAATAGACCATCGGACCTCCGTCCGAATGAGCATAACATAAGTATCAATCAAGACACTATTACCGTATTAGATTTACACATACCAGTGTTTTGAGAGTCCTTAACACTTTCGATGCCAAGCCAAGCACCAGCATATGGGTCGAAAAATAATTCATTCGTGTGCGGTGTGCCCACATCCCGCATCCGAGTCGTCGCTATACGTAGCTATAGATGACTTCTGTTCATGCCAAGGGCCCAACTAGCGACCAAATCTAAGTATGCTTTAAAGCAGCGGGCCATGAGAATTTGAACAAAAGTTAATAAATTGTACACTTTATTACGGCCTAATAGAGGGTATTGCAACTTGTGTAGCGCATTAATAAACTCCGAACTACTACTGAAATATTCTTTTCGACGACCAAAAGGAACTATCTGACCTGGGAGTCTAACTCAAGAATTTCACTATAATTATAATAACACCAGCCTATTATTGTCCCACTGCAGGGCTTGCCGCAGGCCACGCCTGATTTTAACTGAAGTCCAGGGGGTCTACTATATAGTAGTATCGGCCGAATGTTCAGCCGTTTCCTGCTACGAAGTTACTATTTGGTTCGGTCGGTTCCGATCCTACACTCTTTCGAATATTGACTATGGTCCCGACCCAACTGAGCCGATCCGAACTTTTTTCGCATTTTTCAATAATATTCGGTTCGGCCACGTGTCGGTCCGATCCAAACGTTCGCACTTTGCACTTCGGAGTAGACCCCCAGGTTACCTCACGAATGCTTTCCTTTACCGATATCCAGTAGTGTCCAAGAGAAACTAGAAAAAAACATATGAATTGAAAGTCACATTGGTGCCCCACTGCCCAGATTTGTGCTACTGCGTGCTCGGGTTCGAGCACGCTGTTGTCCTCGTGCATGAGAGGCGAGGTGGAGTGTTATGTCGTGATGATGAACACAGTTGCCATACTATGTTATTGATTAAATACCAAACTTATTTAATTAGAGATATTTACTAATAAGCCCAAGATAAGGTCCAAATTATTCATGATAAGATATAAAGTAATTTGCAAGGTCTGATTAACAAAATACATTCAGTTGTCAGTGATATTTGTGGAGGTAAGTGTATTAGATTTTATTTTTCTAAGTAAAATGAAATTGATCGAAGTAAGTGTTCATACACAGGAGCGGCACGCGTCAACGGCAAAGGCAACTGAAGCTGTCGACAACGTGCTGCTCGTTTAACTACGGTGCTCAAATAGACGAGCAGCACGTTGTCGAGTGTCGTCGCGTGCCGCTGGTGTGTATGAACACTTAGCGGCGCTGTGGTGCGGAACTGTAAATTGCCTATAGTGGGCCTTTTGTGAGCTATCCCTTTTTATCAAACGTGGATCCACGCGAGACAAGGTTTTTTAATTGTTCCTGTAATTACGGCATTTAATCGGTTAAAACGCCACTATTAGAAAGCACAATTGATTTCTGTACCCCGTGGGAAAGGCATTGCATCCTATGCAAGTATGCAATTGCATCACTACCTAGTGTTGTCTTGGATATAAAATTGGGCCTAAATATAGGCCTTGGACCAGGCTAAATTCAGAAGAATAATTCCAACAGAAAATAATGGTGGAAAGAAGTGAACAGTAGGTTATAGAAAAAAAAAATAGATAATAGGTAGGATAGGTATCTACTTGCCTCGAGTGATAATCATGAATAAACCTCTTAGTAACTAAGCATATGTTTTTATCTCTAAATAATGCTTATCTAATAAGAGCTTAGAAGATTTCTCAAGAGCTGAAACGAACTACTATCAGTATAGAGGAAAAGTAGGTAAAATTACATTACGAATCCGTAAAATATGCGAGATATTTTGTGATAAACAATCATAGTAATCTGATGGATCACAATAATGCAGATGAATCATGGCGTTAGATGTGCTAAATGCTTCTACATACATATCTGTGTGAGTGTCTATCAAACAGATTGAAGACTTTCTTACGGACGGGTCGTTGTGGCGATACTTAGGAGAAGCCTATGTCCAAAGGTGGACGTCTGAAGGCTGAATTTTGGTAACCCAAAATAGAAAGAACTGTTTTTGAAAGAAATCTAGTAGAATCTTTGTAGTAGGTTGCATAACTACGCCAATAAATGAACTTAACATTTTTAGATGGCGATCTACAGGGAAGTGGGGTTGATCGCCTCCGCTTTAATACTATGTTCATTCCTCACGATAGGAGGAAGTGGTAAGTACACGTATGATTTAATAGTTTATTGAATTAGGTATTTTATTAATTTGTAGAAGATATTGGATAATACCTCAGATGAAATCACGGCTTTTCATTATGAGTCAACGCTGACAAAACTTATTTGTAACCACTTCTGTATAAACACTAGAGTGTACATTAGTACTTTTATACGTGCAACACGTGCGGCAGGAACAACCCTGCCATCGAGGGTTAAGAAATTTCGATCGAATCGAAGACTTCTTTTTCTGTAGGTATGTATGTCATAAAAGAAAGAGCCATCAATCAAGATCGAGAGCAACAGTCCGTAACACAAGTGTAGTTTGACTTGCACTACCCATGACAGTTCCAGCATATTGGTCGTGACTGTGGTGACGTCAGCTAAGTAAATATCATTATTAATTTCCAGAGGACCTGCCGTGTGCACCTCGCGATGTTGGCGTTGAAGGTAGATCGGTGGTCTGTGTATGCAACTCCACCTACTGCGACACAATCACTCGAGAGAACCCAGCGCGAGGCACGTTTGTCGTCTACACTTCGAACAATGTAAGATGTGTTTTAGAAACGCAAAGTTTTATAGCAGTGGTGACCCAGTGGGAACGGCCCCGAATTACGAGTTATAGGTCGTGGGTAGAACCCAGGCAGGCGCTTTACTTTATGTAAATAGTTTATCACCACTGTTCTCAAAACGGTGAAGGAAAACATCGTGAGGAAACCGGCATGTCCTAGAACTAAACAATCGAAGACATGTGACATCTACCAATCCGCACTGGGCCCGCGTGGTAGATTATTAGCCCACTCCCAAACCCACAAGGGCCACTTCCAAAGAGAGGAGGCCTGTTTCCAACAGTGGGAACATTATAGGCTGATTATGCTCATGCTAAATGCAAGGTAGGAAACCTTCAAGGCTCGGTGGAGTGCCGATTTTTGAGGGCGGCTAGATGAGTATGATGATAGCCAAGGATCAAGTAAATGGCGAGCGATCGGAGAAACTTACGTTTAGCGCTCAATTTCATAAGCTTGTCGATGATGATGGACTTGGATTAAGGACTATGGTGACACAAGATAGGTACTACCTCGCTAAGTACTAGGCTACCCACGATATTATCAATGTTGACATATGGCCTTTAATTTATTCATCAGGTGTTGGCTGTTTCTAATCTTATAAATGTTCATCGAATCGAAAGGTCGATATATAATTTGATAACTTAATCCCTAACAACATTTTCTTCTACAAATCAAGGAGGTTAGGTTTCACCCTAGTTTTGTTTGTTAGTGATGAATTTGAAGATGGAGCACATCGAATGGTACCTAATGAAAAACCTCGACAACTCATGATTATAATCACAGACATTTCTGTTTCAAAATTGAATACCAAGTAAAAAATTTGTTTTCCCTTTTCTTAACTATCAACAAAATTACTTCTGAAATACACAATACAAACGAAACCTTTTACCTAAAAACCTGTAACAGGCTGGCAAAAGGTTCGAAAAGAGTTACGGAGAAATCAAAACGCAACCACCTACGGAGCCTGAGGATGACCCAGAAGACCTAGAAGCTGAGCCTGAACCGGAACCTATCCCTGACTTTCCCGAAGGAGGTTTGGCTCCTCCACCGACTAGTGAAGACGAAGATGACGACGGAGAGGAAGACGATGTCGTTGGACCTGGAAGTATGTATCCCTTTTACAACTTTTTATGGAAGCACGTGATCTTTGTGGAATCGTAGATCAATTGGGTGTATATATGTACTCTAAGCATATAGGTATAAGTTGGCTAGTCTAATTGTAGGCATTAAATAATAAAAGTATGCAATGAGGATTATTTAATATGTAAATTCAATCTGATCAAAAATATATTTGATCACATTAGATTCACTTGGTATTTGTTTTTAATGGGAAACAAACAGGCGTTACGTGGCCCTCCTCTTCGACAGTTGCAATACCAAAGGCCTGGCATGTGTTTTTGGCAATATCAGAGACAATAGAAATTATTCATTCGGGCCATTATAAGTACCTTTTTTTTTGTTTTCGGGGGAAACCTACAATAGGCACCCGACCCCTGGGGAGGGGGATTTTCAGTCCACTAAAACCACCCCGGCGATCACCATCAGCACATGGGGGGTGGTCCCGGTTCCTCTTAAAAGACCAATTCCGAAACCCCCCTGCGCAACGCCTGTAAGGCACATCCCTGGGGAGACTGTAAAGGGGCCTCCCCTAAGCCTCGCTATGCACGGCACCACGTAACCACTGTGGTCACTTGGTGGGCGGACAGTCCCCACTCTGTGCGTCCACGACCCCAAAAGGTCCACCTACCTTGATCGGTAAGCGGGTTTCGGCGTATTAGGTGCCAAGGCCGAGGATTATAAGTACCTACCTACAATACAAATAACTAGGTACCTATTAAATTACAATAGATTAAGAGTTTTTCCCACGTCGCCTTCTCTAGCCAGTCTCCCACAAACACTTCTACATTTAACGAAACTTTACGTTACAGTCGCAGGAATCTTGAGCAATGTCGTCCTCCGGATCTACCCCAGCGTCCGCTACCAAGTTATTGAAGGGTTTGGCGGGTCCGTCACTGACGCTGCTGCGATCAACTGGCGGAAGCTATCTGATGCCGCACAAGAGAAGTTAATCACGTAAGATGATCATATCATTTTCTTTTAACTAGGAAACTACTTTTGCGGAGAGAGACACCTCGTCAAAGTGACGGAGATCAATTATTTGCTCTATCGTGGCATTGCATAGTCTTGTTGATCGAAATAAATAATTAAATTAAATTGACTGGCCTCAAAAATGTATTGTTCTCTCTCTATCGAACTAGTAATCTTCAAGTAGCTTTGCCAAGCTATAAGACACCTGCTAATTATTAATTAGATCAATAAATTCTTGATCGTTGTTGTATAGTCAAAATTTCAAAAGGATTAGAAGCAATTATTTTATGCTATGACTAGCATAAAATAATTGCTGCTAATTCTTTTGAAATTTACGATCCTACAATCGCGACACGGCTTGAAAGCCACAATTTGTATCAACATCTACCATCATCTTCCACACACAGTCATCCATAATTTATTTGGTCTTCCTATACTCATAAAGTCATGCACATTCATAATCAAAACTTTCCTTACCATACCTTTTTCACTCCTCCATATTACATAGTTACACACCCATTGGTACTTGGTAGTAAGTACCAACTCCTAAAAATTGTGTCATGTTTTTAGGACCTACTTCGGCCCCCAAGGCATAGAGTACAACATGATTCGAGTACCGATCGCCGGTTGTGACTTCTCCGAGTACCCCTACACATACGCCGAAACTCCTTGGAACGATGCTAGTCTATCCAATTTCTCACTGTCGTCACATGACTTCTTTTTGAAGGTAAATAATGAACAAGGAACATAAAATTTTGGAAAATCTAGATATAAAAGAACTGCCTTACTGCTACTGAACTGCATAACTATTCACAACCATTCGACAGGCTGTCGTGTGGAAAACACACATTTTCGATTACCTGATTTGCCTTACCCCCAACAGCTAACAGCTTTCAGAGGAATAGCGGTCGTCTATTTGATTTAAACTGACAAAAGTTTTGTGTTTTGGATGTGTGAACAGCCTTTGGATGACTCCTTTAATAACATTGATTGATGTTCGATTCGGCACTGAAGCGTATTGGTCTCGTAAGCGGCTGGTGAACATGGGGTCTAGATTTGATTTCCAAATCTGGCAGTCCTATTGAGTTTTTTTCTGCTTACTCCATGAGAAAAGATGCCATGAATTTTTGTATGTAAAACATTGACTTTCAAGTACACAGTCACCCCAAAGTCGTAAATCGAAGACTTAAAATGATACCCATAGCTACAAAACTTTTAATTTTTAGCTGCCAATGATCAAGAGAGCCCAACGAGTAGCGACAGACGAGATAAAGATCACTGCCAGTACCTGGTCTCCACCAGTGTGGATGAAAACAAATGATGCGATCACAGGATTCGCACAACTGAGACCTCAGTACTACCAGGCCTTCGCCGATTACCATCTACGGTAAGTTCATTACCACTAACAAAATATTTTATCAGTGGACGCCTACTTCTGAACAAAAAAGGGGTTGAAGATCATGCTTGATAAATGTCTTGGTGACACAAAAAGTTTTACACAGAAAGGTGCTATGAACAAGAGAAGGCACCCATTCCCTTGCGATAATCCCTTTCCAAGCCTTATAGATCGGATAAGGCTTGTTGCAAAATACGCTGAAAGAGTTGTTGTTCTATCAGCAGCTTATTTCATCTAAGTATACAATTTGTGTCATTTCAGTTTCATCGAAGAATACGATAAAGCGAATGTGAAGATTTGGGCTATAACTACGACGAACGAGCCGATCAACGGCATTATACCATTTGTGCAGTTCAACTCCCTCGGATGGTTTCCTCAACAGTTGGTATGTACAAACTTTATATACAAACCTGTTTAAATGGGATGAAAAAACAACAAATTGGCTATGAGAGATAGGAGGCAAATCAAACAAAAGACTTTGTGAAAGAAGTTATACGGTTAACTAGCTTTTGCGTCCGGCTTCGCTTGCATGGAGGTCGCGAACGTACTACCGGGATAAAAAGTATCCTACGTCCGAACCCTCAATGAGATCAAAATCCGTGCAGCCGTTAAGGCGTGACAGGGTAACAGACAGACATCTGTTTTGTCAAGCAGTTAAAACAGTGCAAAGCAGGGGCGGGTCGCTAGTTTTCCAGCGAGTTACTTGGGCATTTATAATTTGAGTATGGATAATGAAATGAACTTAGAGATGACAGCTGATAGAGATGTACCTACCTATGGAAGAAAAAGCTGTACTGTGACTGACTGACTGACCCTATAAACAGGATAGGGGTAGGAAGGTTATAAACTAGTTTGGAAGGGGCGGTAGCTGATGGGCGGAGATTTTTTTTTTTTTATAAAACGTTGCCCCACACTAGGAATTACTCCTGTATCGTGGGTGCGTTCACAAACATTTAAACTCACATACAGAAACAACAAACAGCCAGACCCGGAACAACTACTAGTAGAATATGGACAGGTTGACCAGCCATGGTGAAACGGAAGAAAAGTAATTTCAAATACATGTATTATTTTATGATTACAGGGTCGCTGGCTGGCCGACAACCTCGGTCCTACGATAAAGAATTCCCGTTTCAACGAAACGCTAATTCTTTCTGTTGACGATCAACGTTATCTCCTTCCTGTTTATTTAGCAGGAGTAAGTACCTACTCACAAACTAAACACGAACACCAACATCAATAACATCAGCTGTACCTAAGGCTGAGTAGATCAAAGACAAGCATAGAGAGAACAGCTGACATTAAATAATAAACCTTAACCTGAGTGATTTAAAATATACTTTTAATTTATAGATGGAACTCGCAGTTCCGGAATCGTTTGACTACATGGATGGGGTAGCTATTCATTGGTATGGGAATTTCTTCCCGCCACAAATATTGAGTGCTATACAGAACCGGTATCCCGGCAAAATACTTCTTGCTACTGAAGCTTGTGAAGGTAAAATTTTATTCTAAAATAGATAAGCCTATCGCGGCGGGATTTTTTCGTGCACTTCATTTTCAACTTACTGCTTAGCGCCGAGAGTTGAAAATCCAACAGTTTGGTTTTTTGACGCGGTGGGATGCGCTCTGATTCTCAATGCTTGGCTCAACAGGAGAGTTGAAAATCCAATGCGCGATAAAAGTTCACCGCGATATTTATACGTCCGTGCTTAGTATTAAAAAGCCCAAAGTATCGTAGTTTACTTTCATGTTTCATAAATTGTTTAATACTGACCCTAAAAGGAGCGTATTGATTGAATCAGCAAGAACGTAACAATATCATGAATAACATCACGCCTGTAATCCCCAAAGGTTTAGGCAGACCTGTGTGATATATTTTTTGCAAAACGCGAAAGCGGCCCATTGTGATTTTCAATATGATTGACTTAAGGTTAAAATTACAATGATTGACACTCGCTCGTCAAATACAAGAACTTCACATGGCCCGCTATAGGTTGACCAGTCTCTCTGTATTGGGAATATTTGTCTTTGAACTAGAGTTATTTTTATGTTCAATCAAAACTTTCAGGAGCAATGCCTTGGAACTCAGACAAAGTTGTTCTTGGATCTTGGAGACGAGCAGGCAGATACATCAAGAGCATCTTGCAAGTATGTATGAGAAAGTTTAAAAGTTAGAGTGCTAGGATCTTTTGGCACCTGAATGACATTGACAGGGGGGCGTTATTGGTACACATTCGTGAATTTGTCACAGGATTTGTATTGAGAAAACAAGATGGCGGCGTTAGTTCCGATTTTGGCCACGCGTCAAAAGAACCTCGTGAAGTCCTTTCACAGTTATTTTATATTCTCTGCCAGCAGCAACCTTAATATGACGATAATAAAGATCACAATGATTTTGACAGACCTGTCAGTGGCAGTAACCCAACAGCAGCATTAATAGAATGAGAATAAAGATCACTGTGATTTGGACATCATGATGATGATGCAAAATCAGACGTGAAATAACCATGAAAGGACGGACTATGTTGTAACTCTTTGTACAGACGCTAGCAGGTCAAGCTACCCGAAACTGTCAAATTTTCCCAATCAACCTTGAACCTTAATGCTTTTACGATAAAGTTGAAAATCTATTAAAGAATTTTGACAGATTGTAGTAGGTTGATGTGCTGGCGTCTGTACTACCAATATAATTATTAACTTACTATGTATTTCCTATCAGGATCTGAACCACTACGTTGTTGGATGGATTGACTGGAATCTTGCCTTGAATCCCCACGGAGGTCCAAACTGGGTAGACAACTTCGTAGACGCGCCAATTCTAGTATTCGCAGATGAGGACGAATTTATCAAGCAACCAATCTTCTATGCTATGGGCCACTTCTCAAAATTCATCCCGAGGGGCTCTCGGCGAGTGCGAGTGGCTCAAAGAAGTCTTGCAAGCATAGAAAATGTTGTTATAAGGAAAACAAATGGAAATTTAGTTATTGTGCTTCAGAACAGGTACATACAAATGAAAGTCGCTTTTCGTGTTTTACCACGTTGTTCTTCTGAACTACGCAACGGATTTTGTTGCGATTTTCACCATGAATTTCAGATGTAAATAAAGTTCTCCCAGATCGTATTTCGACCACGGTGGCCAATCTCAACGAAGACTGATATTATAGTGCACAAGTGTGCGCGCAGACATAGGTGCACTCCCTCTTCCCTTACTCTCTCTCATACTCCGATGGGATGACAATCCGACACGACCGGAGAGAGATCAGGCGCAGGACCAACGGCTTAACGTGCTTTCCGAAGCACGGGGGTATCACACCACCAACTTCCAAGCTCCGTGCCAAATTTGAGATGTATAAATATAATAAAGAAACAAAGTATACAGGGTAACAGGGAATCGCGACGTATTCCTTGATACTAGAGGTCATTAAGTCCAGTCAACTAGGGATCAAAACTGGATGGTTAAAAAATAAAAAAATTGCTATTGAAGACCTTTTATTTCTAAGATTATGTATGTTGCAAACCTTTTTTTTAAATGATCACTCTTTTTTTTCAACTTTCAGAAAAGTGTCAATTATATGTTTGGAGTGGAGTAGTTTTTTCTCATACTTAATTAATTGTTTTTGGTTGTTACCAGAAACAATTAATTATTCTTATTAGTCAGAAAATTTCAAAAGAATCGAAGAACCAACACAGCTTGTTAACCAACCAGTTTTGAAACCTAGTTAACTGGACTAAATCTGTTGCTAATGACCTCTAGTATTACGCCTTTCAAGGAATACGTCGAGTTTCCCTGTCACCCTGTTTAATAAAGAAATCTCGATGTTTTGTCAAGTCATAAAAACAGTGTGCAGCTGGGGCGCGTTTTTTTTTAAATTAGCCATTAATGTCCCACTGCTGGCCATTAATTATTAATAATTTGGAAGAGGTAGTTAGATCCCACTCAATGCTAGGCTAAGCTTTTTTAGTCTCTATAAAAAAAAGGCCAATATTAAATATTTCCATAAGCCAAAACAACCAACTAAAAAAATTATTTGTTATTTTCAGACGAAAAAGACCAATGAATGTGCGAATAAATATAAGCAGCAATAGATACATCGAAATTACAATGGAACCTGAATCAGTGAAGACAGTGGAAGTCAACCCTTAGAATTACAAACACTTGTTGCTAAATAAAAATATTTATTTTTGTTACATTTTTATATATATTTTTATTATTTTACCACCTCTACATTTGATCAAAATAAAACCAGACAAACACATTGGTAAAAATATAACTTGGCACATTTTGTGCTCTTTATAAAAAGGTTTAACTAAACATATGTAAGATAATGGTTGGTGCCAAAAAAGGGGCCAATAGTGGACATTGACACACAGATTTGTTTACAGAAAATACAGAAATAAAGCCTGTAGATATACTGAATTGATACCTATCATATAATAGTCGAAAACATTTTTCACAAATAAAGACAATACATAGTTTGTCATATAAAGAGGAAAGGGCAACAATCCCTACTGCAATCTTATTTAACACCAACTAAAGTCACTTCATCAAAATCACTTGGGCACTTAGTATAAATCAGAAATATCAACCTAGCCATTCCTAGTATCCAAGACTCAATATTGGGACAATAAGGTTATCTTATCTAATGGCCAAACACGACAAACTACTCTACTTCTAATGAGTCCTTCAGGTACAGGGCCGTACACTCTTGAATCAGCTGAATTACCAGAATTATCACCTTCTAACCATACATGACCTCTAGGAACAATTTGGTTACGTTTTGGGAAGTTACCTCTAACACGATCACCAGGGAGGCCTGTTATCCTTTTACAAATATTCTGTTTAGGGTTTGAAGGGCTCCTAGATATCACAATGTCTCCGCGCCGCAGGCGTTGAATGCGGGGAGATACATGTTCAGTGAACAGTATGTTGTTGGTTTGAAGCGTGGGTTCCATTGACGGACCAGAGCACTGCAACAAATTACAAAAATAATGTAATACGGCAAAGGAGACCGCGAATCGGTAAACGTAAGGTGGGACGTCCTCAGGCTAGGTGGAGCGACGATCTTCGCAGGATGGCTGGTAGCAGCTGGATGAGAGTTGCCAAAAATCGAGTTGAATGGCGTGCAGTAGGAGAGGCCTATGTCCAGCAGTGGACTGCTATAGGCTGATGATGATGATCCCAAGGTGTTTATAGCCAGTTTTTCAAACTCTTACAGACTTATTCTAAATTTTGTACTTACCATGACAAAATCTCCAACATATTCAAATGTGCAATGCGTAATGCAGGCTGTTTGTAAAGCATATCCCATAAAACCGAAGGTTTTACCAACAAACCTCAGAAAGGCCATTTTACAAGGTTAGGTTTAAAAGTTGATGCTTTTACTATTCTAAGGAAATTGCCATTGCTTCATCGTTTATTAGTTCAATTCTGATGTATTTATAGTCACTGCAGCCGATAACTCGGCACTCGATAAGAAAACATCACAAATGATTAATATTACGTTTTTCCTATGTGACATTGTTGACAAAATAATGACAGATAAGATTGATTGACATATTGACACTAAACTCCTGCTGTCAAAAACCCATTGACCTTAAACTTTTTTTACCAGTACAAAAAATGCATTGAACACCGAACACGTTGTTCCGAGCCTCAACCACATTGTCTATGTTCTCACGATAAGCTTATATTACACAAGCGGTTTGCTTACGCAGAAGCGAACCTGTAACTGGTTGTATGTACATACTTGCTAGATTTATTATTTGCATATCAAAACATATTGAAAACGATTAATATTTGGCATAAAAGATACCGGGAGTGACCACGGCCGCCACGGGGGGTGAATAAGATAAGACACACACAAGTTGACGCAAGTATGTCATTGGCGATTTTTTCAAGACGCGAAGCAACGTGTTTGTTTTTTTTTTATGTTTCTGCGTAACGACGAGAAAAGAAACATGAATAGATAGAACTCAGGGTCATTAAAGATGAAACTGAAAGAGCGCGGAAAATCAAAAAACTGCAGTTTTTTTTACTTTTAGGAATCAGATTAATTTTATCTTGATATTAAATACTGTAGTTTTCCTACACAAATACGCAATCACTATAACATCACGCTTGTATTCCCCAAAGGGTTAGGCAGAGGTGGTGCATAGTATACCCACATCCACGAAAACAAGTTTTAACTATACGTAGATTCAGAAATTGTAGATTGAACACCAGTTTTATGTTATGCTTAAACGTTTACATAACTTCGATGAATGAAAAAAGTGGTGATAAATGCATAGCAGGGAAGAAAAGGTTCTAGACAGACAATGGCGCCGATTCCCTTGTTCACAAACTAAACTAAATTTAAGTTCAGTGCATCTTTATCTTTCCATTTCATTAAGAAAGGGACAGAAGATAAATATTAGTTTAGTCCTGTCAAATTTAGATACTTCATAGCAAGTTTAGACGTGATTATAATCACGGCCACTAAAAATACGTCAATTAACGTCAGGCGCTGACTAATTTGACAGGACTAAACTAATATTTATCTTCTGTCCTTTTCTTATTGAAATGGAAAGAAAAAGATGCACTGAACTTAAATTTAGTTTAGTGTGTGAACAAGGGAATCGGCGCCAATAACCTATTAATGACTTAATGTTTGTAATAAATGATAAATGATTTTATTTTGTAAGTAGGTTTGTACAAACACTTTTACACGTCAATATATAATAAAACACAATCACATATTATTTACAATAATTATTATAATTGAGCCAAAGCACGAATAAATCTTAAGGACTATCACCAGCAGCTGTTTATAATGGTTTATGAATCTCAGATATTTGGCATTCACGAGTGTGTAAAAGGCCTTAAAAATAGAGTATATAGGCTATTTCTTAAAGTTTAGTCGAATATGATTATGAATCGAATGATATTGAATTTGAGTTGACATAATGACAGCAGGCAGGCAGGCAGGATCAAACAGATTATTGTGTGGAATTCGCTGGGGCATATCGAGCTTAGCGATTCGTCATAAATTTTGTTACAATAAAGTGAAATAACATTACCCACGGCGCGCTAAACGGTTGTCTGTGTCCTTTGTTCATTGGCTTTACAGCAAAATTATTAGTGTACCACAATTTGTTGCGCCACGGTGAACCCATCAGCTTTCACATTAAAATTGAATTTCTATGGGATTATTTCTACAGAAATCAACGGTCAACAGTAGAACATATTTGTTTTCGATTTACCCAGTAGTGTTAGATGTTTATGTTATCAAGTATTCGCGGTGTTCTATGTTTATGCCTGGGTAGAGTAGAATCAATATTGTATTAAAACGTTAACCTATTGTTGTGAAATGAGTGTGCATATTTAGTGTACCATTGAGTTATGAGCACCTGATGGAAGATTAGCATCACCACCGAAGCTCAGGAATTTAATATCACGTAAGTGAATTTTTTGTGCTTGGTGCCTGACCCCAAATCTTGGAAATATGCATGACTCACACGCGTTTCTTTGTAAAGATTATTTCTGATATGAATAAACAATTGCCCGCTTAGAATATATTAGGTAGCATAAGTGTAAGGTCTTAGGGTTGAGGTATTCCAAGTATTTCAAGGGTCATACCAAGTTATACCATATGAATAGAATATATAAACATGTGTTTGATTGTGGGATAAATCAGTAGTGTTCAGTGGTTTCAATGTAATGGTTTGTAAGTGGATGGACATTCAAAAAACAATACAGAACAAAGACCTGAAAAATTAATGAATAATAGAAGTGTGTTAATAATTTCTGATTATTTGTATTAGTCCAGTCTAGCCATCAAATACAAATAGGCAAGTCTTTTTTAATAAATATAGGTAATTCCATTCAGTTTGAAAGTAAAACTTCATTTATTCATTTTAAAACATTGCATGTGTTTTCTTTGTCTTCTTCAAAACAATAAAAATATTTTATCCCTGTTTTAGAACCCTGGAACAGGCATTAAATATTTTATTTGAATGGTTATTTAAAATTGCAGTATTAACATAAAAATAATATCGACTTTAATCTGTCTCCGTATAGGAGAAAACCCTCTTCTCCATACAGTATAAGAATATTGAACTACACAAATTATGGGCTGCAGGGACATGCGCAACCTGTTACCATGGATTCAGTACATGATTCTGCCCCCCATGTTGAAATTTTTATATACCTAATTATTTCTAGTTATTAAAAAAAATGCCACATTTTTTTATTTAAAAAACAATTACTAATGAAAAATTTGAATGCAGGAAGTCCAGAATCGGGTACTGAATCTATGATAACAGGTTGAGAATGTCCTTCCCACCATGTATATTTAATTTTTTCTTTTTTTTAAACATTGCCCCACACTAGGAATGACTCCTGTATTGTGGGTGCGTCTAAAAACATTTAATCTCACATACACAAACGGCCAGACCCGGAACAACTACTTGTAGGCAACGGAACAAATGTTTGTTCCGTGCGGGAATCGAATCCGCGGCACGTAGCGCAGTAGTCGATCGCTCAGCCACTGCAGCAACCGTGTCATCAATCGTATATGGCTTACATAAAACTTATACATTCATCCTACGACACTCATAGCTACTAGCAATACATTATTCAATTAATTGCTTCCAACAAGTTTATAAAAATGTATCTGTATCTATTCATAGTATAAAACAAGGCTTTTCATGATTGTCTGTGTGCGCTTAGATCTTTAACACTTCACAATGGATTTTGATGCGGTTTTCACCAAAATTTAGAGCATTTATTCCGGAAGCTTTATGTGTATTAATACATTAGACATGTCATCATTGCACCTGTACGAAGCAGGGGCGGGTTGCTAGCTAATTTTAATACATTCCTGAAAGCAATTTCTAATGCTTCGTATCAAGATTTACTATCAAGATTTATAATACTCAGGTTTGGACTTTCTAGTGCTGCCACTGATTATATTTATTGTTAATTATATCTTTCACTTTTTGCTGGTGGTTAAACATTTCAATTTTAAATCAGCATTGTTAACTCTGTGTTTAATACTTAGCTGTCTTGTAGCATTATATCTCTCTTTGTTTTCCCAAATTCTTATGACAGAGCCAATAAAAATCAATTTGCTCTGGGCTTCAATTAATTGGGTCCCCTCAAAAACTTAAATATAAGATGAAACTGGTGGGTAAACCTTAAATTACACAAAGGTGGAGGAAAAAATAGTATCTACAAGCCTTCTGCTAGTTTATCGAATTATTTCAATTGTAATGGTAAAAATATTCATGAGTAAGGAGGTTGGTGCTTGGTACTGAGACTACAAGCCAGGATTCAAGGAAGCACCTAGTACCATCACTAGTGTTCTCTTAACTGCCACACTTGCAGACACAATAATAGAATAAAATAATATAAAGCATGTTAAGCCGTTGGTCCCGGCTGTCATTCACGGATCTTTGACAGTTGTTACGGGTAGTCAGAGGCCTGAAAGTCTGACAACCAGTCTTACCAAGGGGTATTGTATTACCCAGTAACTGGGTTGTGAAGGTCAGATAGGAAAGTCGCTCCATGTAAAATAGTGGTATTCAGCTGCATCTGGTAAGACTAGAAGCCGACCCCAACATAGTTGCGGGAAGGCTAGGCAGAAGATGAATAGTGAGATTATTTTGTTTATGTAGATCCAAGCTCCAACAAATGGCGGTTTATTAATTCTTTTTTATTTTCAACAGAAACCATGGGGAGGTTCTCAGGAAAGAAATGCCGACTATTGTCGATGTTATGGCTGACAGGCAGCTTCTTCTTCGTGGAGCTGATTGTTGGCTACATCACCAACTCAATGGCTCTAGTAGCAGACTCATTTCACATGTTAAGTGATGTTGCTGCACTTGTTATTGCATTTCTATCAGTTAAGGTAAGTTTCCTAACTGATCATGTCTATGTTTTGTTTCAAAATTAATTGAGTATGTTGACATTGTCTATTGTTATAGTCCCTTTAATTAGATGTTATTGTCTATTTTATTATTTACAAGCTTTTACCCGCGACTTCGTCCGCGCGAAGCAACTTTCTTATTTTTTTTTTCCTTATGAACCTACAAAATATTAGAAAACTTTAAAAAAAAATATGGATGAAATCGTTAAAGTCGTTCTCAAGCTATGACGTGACCAAGGGAAATAGGTATTCATTTTAGTATTTATTTTATTTCAAAAAAGATAATTGGAAATCTCTGTTTCTATGGAAAATTTAAAATCGGTCGAATTTACATGTAACACTATTTTTCGAAAATGTTCTCAACTAACTTTTTAGATCTATATATCCTGATTATGCGTAGGAAGGTTCATTAAAATCGGTTCATGCATTTCGAAAAACAAGGACTTGAAAGTTTGTATGAAATGCCGTACGTTGTCAACGCTCTCAATGTAGACCTAGCCTGACCTGTGACTAAATACAATGATATCAGAGGTCTATAATAGGCTATTAAACTGTAAAAACAAAAAATCATAATTACAGTAGATTAGACTCTAATGCCTCCAATTAACTGATTACAAATTCATTCAAACTGCAATTAATTTAAATTCACACAGACAGATAAGATTACATTGCCTTCACGCAAATTCCAAATCATTAGTAGGTACCTATTATTTTATTATTTCCTTATATAAATATTTATAAACGTCTCCTCTCCCAATATGGGTTTCCTTAAAGGTAAAACAAGAGTTTTCTCACGAATGCATGCCTTTTCACACAGGAGCATACTCATAACATTGACTCGATGAACCGATTGGGCTCATGACATCATCGTAATTACATATTTGGAAATAATGTAAACTCCCGTGTATCAAGCACTGAGGACAAAATGATTCATCTTACAAAAATCGGAAAGGATGATTCAATTCTTTTCGGAGCCACGAAAGTACTTAGCTCCAGAAAAAAAATATTCAAAAATATAAAGCCAAGGAAATACAAAAGAAAACTTTTATCGGGATTGTCTGACCCGTTTCGAATTCCACTGGAGTTCATTGCCACGCTGCGATGCTAAAGATCCTTAACCAGCTCTGGGGGTCTGGGGCTCTGTTTCGCATAGGGTCGTAGCATTATGCTGAGCGTATTTTCGAGCATATTTTCCTCCCAACTTGTAATTTTTTCTGTTCATTTCCTTTCTCTGCGTCATGTTTACCGCAATAAACGTATTTTCTTTCTTTCTTTAAAAAAGTATTTTGTTGACATTAACCACTACATTTCTTCACCCAGATGTCGCCAAAGAAATGGTCAAAGAATACATTCGGGTGGGCCCGCGCCGAGGTTTTGGGCGCGCTGGTCAACGCAGTGTTCCTGGTAGCACTCTGCTTCAGCATCACTGTAGAGGCTGTGAAGAGATTTATTGAGATCGAGATGATACACGACGCAAAGCTGCTGGTCGCAGTTGGGACCCTGGGGTTGATACTCAATATTGTGGGGCTGTTTTTATTCCATGGTGCGTATTTTTATAGTTATAAGGAAATCTGTGTTCAATAATTTCTTATTGGAGTTCGTTAGTGACGGAAACTTAAATAAGCATGCGCAGGAGCATCCATCTGTACAATACAATCGAAAAAAGAATAGGCCTTGACAGATTGTGGCGGTCTCCACTGAACTTACACCCGGTTTCTAAAACCACCACAAAAATTAGCAAGTAGACTGTTAAAAAGGAGGTTAGATAGGCAGTCGCTTTCTTGTAAAATACTGGTATTCAGCTGAATCCGGTTAGACTGGAAGCCGACCCAAAAGGGGGGTAAAAGGCAAAAAAAAAAATTGATCGACTGTTAAAAATACATACTTACATGACAACTTATTTGATTTCCTGTCGACTCACTATGTTTGTATGTTTGCTAATTCTTATTTTGATTAGCCTTTTGGTATAATTTTGGCAACACAAGCGTTACAATAAGAGCGAAATTCTATAAAAGACTTATTTGAACGCATAGTAAGTACATTGATAAGTACTCGCCACGTCCTCGCTATCGCCCATCGACTTTTCTAACATGCAGATTATTGCAGTCCTAACAAGATTAAAGGATTTGGCTATCTATACTGGTGTAGACATTTACTTAGTAAAAAAAAACACGCGCAATCTATCCTCTTTATTTACTTTTTTCCCGCCGCTAATTTCAAATCAAGTCCCAAATAATCAAAACTAATTAAGAAATCCTAATTTTGTTTTGTACAGACGCCAGCACATCAAGCTACTACAATATGTCAAATTTCTTTAATAGATTTTCAACTTTATCGCTAAAGCATTAAGGTTCGAGGTTGATTAGCTGGCGCCTGTTCATTCATGGTGTCTTTGAAAACAAATAAAAACTAATGAAACGATTCGCAATGGATAATAATGGAAAACCTATTTAAAAATCATCCGTTCCACATTATGTAGTACCAATTGATTAACATATTTTCCTCCTTTAAACGAACGATACGTCGATGTTTGTAAGTATATATTTATAATTGAAAGCATGTTACTGACCGATAAACTATCAGTAATGCGTAGGTTCGTACACAAAACTCTTAAAATATCTTATTTTTATCCGACTGCAATAGAATGAGGGTGATTCATCGATTTCTTAAAAGTTAACGGAAACGCAAAGACATTGATTCCGTATTCTAACTTCGTTTAATAGTCCTGCGTGCCGCTATGTCCCGGGCTTAAATTTTTATTGTTTTATACCAATCCGACTGTTTAACCATTGAACTACACGCAATACAGTTGCGTGTTTAACATTCCACAATCATCTTCCTTAAAGCCTTTAAACAGTTTCTGTAGCAATATCAGCTTTTGTCCGCGACTTCGCCGGATGTCGGAAAATATCCCACATGAACTTACTACCAGGATTAAAAGTATCCTTAGGTTGTAAACTATGTGTGTGCCAAATTTCATTCAAATCCGTTCAGCCGTTTTTGCCCCAATCCGGAACATACATCCAGACAAACAGACAAAAATTTAAAAACTATTTTTTCGGCATTAGACTCATTCCAACGGCTCGTAGCAATTTCTTTCTTTCTCATAAATATTGTATGTGCCGTTTTGACTTTATTACTATTTTATTATATTTATGAATTAATACCTCATACAAACAACCTTCTCGAGATGCAGTCCATGAGCATAAATTAAACCTAACTGCACCTCGACCTTGCCATTGCGTCACAATGCTAACATTCTTTACGACCGGTCCAAGCATGAACCTATAACATAAATATTTATTACTTGTTTTTTAAACATCATCCAAGTCGAATTTCAATTTTTTTCTAACGTTCTTTTTTTTTTACTTCCTCCGAAGAGTGGTTAACCGATCTTTTCCGGTTCGAGTTATCGAATACGCTTTAGTAATGGCATGTTTTAGCTGTAATAATAATATAAAACATGATTCATATTGTAACTATGTCAGCTATACGTTGTCCAATGTTATATTATTGTTTTTCTTCTATTAGTCATTTAAATTCTCACTGTTGATTGAACATTGAAGTTGATCAAAGCTAAAATACTACCGAGTAGAGTAGAGAACTGTTTTGAAAAATGCATAGGCGAATATGTGTATGCACACACCTACATGTTCTGAAGAAAGTTTTGATTACCGGAAGCTTCTAAACCAAAAGTAAACCTACCAGGAATGCCACTGCATGGAAATGAGTCTAGTTCGGAAGTAGGGCTCAAAAGTTGAAACTACTTTCTGCCTGCAAATATGTATGGAGTTGTTTTGCATACAAAACCTTCTGAATGAGCCTGTAAATCCTCTTTTGCTTTATAACGCCTTATAATGCAAAAGATACTTTACAGGCTCATTTATTATCGTTATTATTTGAAGCAAAGTGGATCAAACACACACCTAATAATTCCAAACTCGGTGCAACTGGAGGCACGGCCCCTTACGGCCTTACCTTATCATAATCATCGATACAGCTTGCTCTACATTTGAAGTGTCTTCTATTTGTTTTTGTCTTGAAGGATCCTTTACCTTTCCTAATTTAAGACAGTTCCTTGAATCGATATTTCTATACTAAACATTGGTAGAAGAAAGAGTTGCTAGTTGCCGAGGTGACACAGAAAATGAGTACCAGGCACAGAAAATGAGTACGGTACATTCAGGCACTTTACTTTGTGTATTTAATTTCATGACAACTGCTCTCAAAACTGTACTGTAACTGTAAAGGAAAACATCGCGAGGAAAACGGCATGTCCAAGAACCAAAAATTCGAAGACATGTGACATCCACCAACCCGCACTGGGCCCACGTTGTGGATTACGGCCCACTCCCTCTCACAGAGAGGAGGTTTGTGTCCCAGCAGTGGGAACATTATAGGCTGTTTATGATATTGATTCTAAACGTAACCTTTTTCTCGTAGATCACGGCGGCGGCCACGGTCATTCCCACGGCGGGGTCCCACCGCCAGCTAACGTGAGACATCTCACAGAGATCGTCAACAGCAATGCAGACATGGCCTTAGGTCACAACGCGACTGACACCGAAGAGACTGACGAAATGGTCCCGCCGAAACCGGACAAAGTAGCTAATAATAAGAAGCAGACGCCCTGCAGAGCGGCTCACGATCCTGGACATATGAATATGAAAGGCGTGTTCTTGCATATCCTGTCTGATGCTTTAGGTGAGTGATTCTTTGTTTTGTTGCTCAGCGATTAAAAACGTCTTATTCAGATACAAAGTATACTATTCCATTCCTTACTTACATATGAGATCAGCACTAGCTTCTGCCGGACACTTCGTCCGCGTGATCGATCGCATCGCCCGTGCGCGCTATTACTTCGTTTTCGCTTAGCATTCTTTCTGACTTTTGTTATTTTTGCTCGAGTCATGAGGGCCCTAGCGTGATGTTAAATAGCCTATAGCAGTCCTCAAGAATTAGGCTATCAAATGGAATAATAATTTTACAAATCCGACTGGGTATTCCAGGGATTAGCGCGTTCAAACAAACTCTTCAGCTTTCTTATTATTATTATAGATATAGATTATGAAGATTATAAGCAAATTGTATAAAGATAAAGATTTGAGTACCTATTGAAATTCAATTTGGTGCTAAATGAACTTGGGAAATCCCCAATTCCCATTGGTATGGGGATTTCCAAAGTTCATCGGAAATCATGTATGTGTCGCCAATCGCCATTGCCATGACTGTAATACCTAGTATTCAATTATCAATCATGACTTCTGCTCATTGAAAAATCATATCCGTGCAATTGATTGCCTCACTGTTGCCAGTTGCATGTCAAATTGGAAGAAATACTTTTTATTTGTTTATGCCTTCGATACCCAGTACCCACGAAGTCGAGCCGTAGGCGGCTAGAACAAAAAGGTGGCCGATGACACAATTACGTCATTAGCCATTATGTTTTCTCTTTTATATTACACCCACTTTATTTCTTACCTCTTTAGCAGTGGTTACGATAACGTTTTCACGACGACACTTTATTTAGTTTACACTTTACCACTTAGAGTTTTTGATACCTAACGTAGCTAACCTACCTACCTTCAGTATTGTCTCTCCCTTCTCCCCTTAATCCGTTCAAAGGTTGTCTTTAAAAGATCGCTTTTAGCGATAAGACCGCCCATTGTGTCACCCCTTGTAAAATTTCTACATTTATGTTTGTAATTTTTATGTTATACAAATATACGTAATAAAGACTGTTTTATCTATCTAAAAAATAATTTAAACTGGCATCTGATTAGTTTCGATATTCATCTTAGGTTCGAACCCAGACAGGCGCTTTACTTTGTGTAAATTATTCCATCACCACTGCTCTCAAAACGGTCTCAAGGAAAACATCGTGAGGAAACCGGCATGTCCTAGAACCGAAAATTTGAAAAGACACGTGACATCTACCAACCCGTACTGGGCCTGCGTGGTGGATTATGGCCCAGTCCCTCTCACTGAGAGGAGGCCTGTGTCCCAGGAGTGGGAACGTTATAGGCTGATTATGTATTCATTCATCTTAAAGTTAAGTAGACATAAAACAGAAATTGTTCTATGTTCTGTAAGAAGCGTAGACAAATCATATAAGAGAAAGTTAGATACGACTGCTTACACGCGGATTTTAATTGCATCTACTTAACGAGTCGTAAGCAACTGCGTAAGCAATCCCTGTCGTTTATCGCCATCCATTACATGAGTCTTTACATTGACGACTTTGTAGAATGTATATATAACTGATTTTTGCTGGCTTTTCCTTAAAACTTAACAAGATTTTTTTTCTATAGTAACGGTTTTCACAATTCTTGAGGAAAACCAGTATTTTTTTTGCGATAAAAACTTGGCCAAGGGTCGCCCAAATAAGAAGAAAGAGTTGTTACCACGATCCAGGTGTTCAACACGTGAGGCGAAAAATATTACTGAAGCCAAATTCTAATTATAGAACGGAACCCGTATTTACCTGGGGCGGGGACTAGTGTTAATCAAAGCTGTGTAACATTTAGGTCAACGAACACTGCCTTAGCCTGGAAACGTTTAGTTGAACTAGTGGTTAACGCTATCAGCTGTTTGCGATATCGGGTGTGAAATTCACACCATTGATCCGAAACGGCGATCACTCGTTTTATTTGTAGAATAGATGGTTTACATGTGAGTGAGTTTGATTCATCTGGGATTGATGTAACATAATTATTTTAAATTAATGCTTTTGGAGTGTTCTGGAACCGGCGGGTAGAGCGTTGAGTGAGGATGCTCAAGCTCGACCGGCACACCCTGGACAGTGCCCATGTCCACTGTCCGGTCCTACTCCCAAAGCAGGAAGACCGTCGTTTCAGCTGAAGTTACGGTCGATTACTACCCCGTATCACCTACTGACATAAGATTAGTTTAGGGCCCGACCTAAGAATGAATGACACCACGATTAAACAGCTATCCCTACTCCCGATGTGTTTTTGCACGTCCAAAATGTTAATTAATCGATTGCTGGATTAATTTAGAAGTTTCGAACTACTTTCGGACGGGCCCATGTATAAGTTGACGGAGTGAGAGAGCAGGCCCCCTGATCCGCTACAATATTTACTGAATAAACAATCGTTTTGACTCGGCTGTTGTTGATAGGAGACGAAATCACGAGACCATTTTGATTTGTACAATTAGGTACTTATTTTTTTTTTGTAATTATTATTAATTATTTTTATTTGTAGGTATTTAAAACGTGATCATAAGGAAATAAATATATAACTAAATTCGAAGGATTTTACCTCATTCTTATTTACAACTATAAATATTTATTCGTTCAATAGGTGATTAATATTAACCCAGAGAATTCATTCAAGTAGGTACTTGGAAAACCGCAACCTCGTGGATTTCTATGTTTATTTATTTGGTATTCCCACTATAAAAACAATATTATTATTTAAAACTAGGTTAGGTACTGTTGGAAACCTACGAGCATTTTTTCTTCGAAATATAAATATGATGAAACATTTCTTTCCTCCCACACAAGTCATAAAAGTAAATTCAGGAAAGTACGTTATTTAAAAATTGTAGGCGTTGAACTAGATACATACGAAAATATAGTATCATTGTTACACAGTCAATTAATGTCAATACTGCCATAACGGGGTGCTATTCAGTGCCAAAAACTTCTTCAAACCTTGTTTGCCAAAAATAAAAGTTGATATTTATCCAACCCTTTATTTAACTGAGACTGGATTGTGTGGGAAGATAATAATAGCATAATCTATTCATAACCGAATTCACTTTCTGAATAATCGGAATGACTAGAAATAATATGTCCACGAGGCTAGTGTGTCTATGGGGCTAATATGTCCACGAGGCTAGTGTGTCCATGGGGCTAATTTGTCCACGAGGCTATTGTGTCTATGGGGCTAATACGAGTATGTCCACGAGGCTAGTGTGTCCATGAGGCTAATTTGTCTTTTGCGGATTTATATCTTACTAGCTTCTGCCCGCAACTTCGTCTGCGTGAAATTTGTTGTCCACCCACCCCGTCGCATCGCCTTCCTGCGCTAATACTGCGTTTTCGCTTAGCGTTATTTCTGACTTTTTTGCTCGGCTCCTTAGGGTCCTGGCGTGATGTTATACAACGTAAAGCCTTCCTCAAGAGTTGGGCTACTATATGCAAATATATTTTTTTTAATCAGTCTGGCACCTAGTTTCGGAGATTACCCCCTACATATAAACTTACAAACAAACAAATACCTTTTTAGAATTTATGTATAAATGTTAAATAAGATATAAAGATCTGGTTAAATGTAAACAGCTATTTAACCATTTTGTCACACAGTGATGCACTGTTTCAATTTCAACAACATCATCCGGTTGCCCTCATCCAAATTTATTTGTTGGTCGGCGCAGTATGTCTTCTACTTCCATTCATCTCTTCACCCCCTTGACCGCCCTCTTTCTAGCCATATCATCTCTCACACAATCCATCCACCGTATCTTTGATCGTCCCCTAATCTTATAGACACTGAGATGTCCGTGTTTGTACCTCAATAAGCGGAATAAACACCAGCTATTAACGTGACCACCTACAATGAGCACAACTAATTTGAGAAATATCATCGACTCGATCGATTTGCAAAAAGGTACCACCACCAAGTCAAAAAACCAATTTTGTAATAGTACTCTCCACTACAGAAACAGCTACCTTATGTCAAAAATACACCGTACCTAAGTGAAACTGGTGCCCATAAATTATATATATTTGGAATTTGCTCATCAAGGCCTTCAATTTGATATCCATATTGTAATAATTGAACAAAACATTTTTTTTTTCATTTTTCAAAATGGAGCCACACTGCCGCCATATTGAATTTTTTTTAGTGTCACTCGGTATGATGCAAGGATTCTAACGATACCCCATACATCCAAAGCAGTTCAGGCATTAAAATTTATGGTGGAATAAAGAAACTCACATACAAACATACATCAGCCCTGAATACATTACACTCCTTTTTGGGCTTTCGTGTAAAAAATAAAAATTGGCTTCTCCAAAATAATGTTTATTCATTAAAATATTTTTTTGATTAAAAGTGTTTATAAGTATTTTTTTTTTTAATATTAGGGTAGATTTATATAACTGTATAATAGAAATGTTGTTATTGTTGTGTTTTTATTTTATTTTATATTGTATAGTATTAGAGTTTAGAGTACAAATGTCCATAGTATAAGTGTTTTGTATTGTTTACTAGAGTTTATGTAGTATAAATAAGTTAGGTTTTATACCCACGTGTACATTAGGTTCACATTGTAAACATTCGTATGCCGCTAGTAGCGGCGGATGTGTCGAACTTATCCATATTCCATATGTACCAACCATTTTCTACCTACCATATCCGACGAATAAATGTCTTTGTCATATCTCGGTGGACACATTAGCCGTGGGTGTCGATATCTATAAATTAGTCTCCACATGTCGTTGAAAATTGATGCATATCATCCACATATTCTCTCAAACACAACGTAAACCAACACCGAATAGTAACATGACCCTTGAGCGCAAGTCACACGCTGTGACGTTTATTGTCCTGCTCTCCATTCACTGCCAACGAAGGTTCTCGTAGGTTAGCACTAAACCTTGGTGCACTTGATTCATAGCCAAGTTTACCTTGACATTGTCTAAATACATTCGACAAGGAAATTGGACATGCTCGAGTAAAAACCCTGCTGATATTTTCAAACTTAATTGAAAAGAAAATTGAATGTTGTATTCTTGTTAACATCTAATTAAAGTCGTAAAATAGCTGAAAACACAATGTTTAATTCAACATGGAAATCATAATTATCATTTCAGTATGCATGTAATACTTAATTCAATTGCTTTATCTTTATATTGGAACACACCTACTTCATTACAAGTCCGTTTTAAAATTATAGTAGGTATTATTTTAATCGGGATTAAGCGCCACAAGCAATACAAGTGTTCACTCGCCTTAGTTTAATCCACGATAATTATATTAAATGGGGCAATGCGCACTACATTTGACTACACACACTTATCTCTCGTACAAGCATCGCAGTGTTAAGTAATTTTTTTTTTTTAGGTTTTAACTCACAGTAACTTGTGATTAACCTCTTTAACATAAGCGCCACGTACCGAGAAACATTGGAAAAAAAAATATAAACATCCGAATTGAGAACCTCGTCCTTTTTTTATAGTTGGTTAAAAATCCGAGTAGTTTTCTCTGAAAGAAGAACTGAAACACTCTGGTTTTTTTAAATGTAGATATGTTTACACATCAATTTGTCAATTAGTCTATGGCCCAGAGTCAATGACCTAACGACGTTTATCGACTTGTGTGTGTGTTGAATTCATAACACATATTTATAAGCCTTTATTCAGACACATAATTTGACAATGATTAAAATCTTTTATTTGACGACTCTGGTGAGTCGATGAAACCGTCAACTTGGTCTGTTTGCCCTACTTTGGCAAAGGCCTCCTCTATTTCTTTCAACTCTGTTCTATTTGTTGGTTTCCCAGTCCATTTTTTTCCTTCTATGGCCTTTATTTCGTCTTCCCAACTTCGAAACTCCTCACCTCGTTACCTTTTTCTGTTTCTTGGGTACCAAAATACAATGCTTTTGTTCCACTTCTCAATGCCTCTTATTATATGGCCTGTCCATTTCCACTTAAGTTTTCTTATTCTCGTTGTTACATCTTCTATTTTCGTGCGTTTTCTGATAGTTTGGTTACTTATTCCATCCGATTTCTTTATGTTCAGCAGTACTCCTCTCCATTGCTGTCTGAGAGGTTTCTAGTCTCGTGTGTTCAATTAAAAGATCCCTAAAAATAATACGTCTGAGAATTTATCAAAGATCGAAGAAGTGTATCTTTTCACACAAAATTCAACGAGTTATCTTCTTCTTTGGTTAGCAGTTTGATAGGTTACCTACCTTTCTTTACAATCAGAGGGGCAATTCACGGGAATTGCACAGACAGATATTACAATGCGAACGTTCTTATAAATACGGATTTATAAGAACGTTCGCATTGTAATCTCTGTCTATCAAAGATATCTTTAGTTTACCCACCATTTCTGACAAGTTTTTTATATAGATTGTCGCTGAGATGAAATTGCGACTAGATTTTGTTTTAAATACTGTTTTTAATTACAAGAATTGACCTTCTGATGTCTACCTTTCTATAATACCTACTTAGGCTTGCAATTATTTACATCTAAGTCACAGTCGTAGGCAGTCAGGGCTACTCAAAGGAAGCATATAAATTAAACATCAAATCCTTTAACTATTGTATTATTCAAAGGCAACGTTGTTGTGTTATTATAAACAGCTATTGTTAAAGGTATTGATTGGGTCTCGCAAATTCAACTCGACCTTTGAAGTCTACGGTTTCACAGTCGAAAGGCGCGTCGGTCAAAGAGCCTAGTGCATAATAGATGGGGACGGCCGTCTGGAGCAGAAAGAAAATTGGAGCACGTCATCAGCTTATATCTTTCCACGAAGTAGTAAAGACAGACAATTGAGGAAATCGCATCCACTTATGATCCATTAAGTTCTTTTCATTTGATAGTTTATTCTTTTCCAAGGACGGTTTCTAGGTAAATTATTGTTGACATTGCATTAATTGAAGGTTAGATTTCCCATTTCTACCTTTCTTACTTTCATTTTTTTTTATTTTAAGGCCGATTTTTCTATTTTCAGATAACTTTTATCTGAGGAATAAAATTGATGCTTTGTATAGAAAATAATTATGTCAAAGTGACATATTTGTCCTTCAGATAAAAGTTATCTGAAGGTCAAGTCTTGTAATTTAAAACGTTCAAAGTCTAGTCGCAGACTCATCTCGGCGACAAACAAATGTCAAAAATGTAGGAATTTTTAACAGATTGAGACAGGTCAGCCGATCGATTCTGTAAAAATCTCACCGTGAAAACTTAGGTGAAGTGAGCTTAGAGTGAGCTGTCAATAGTGTCAATCCCTAGCACTAGTTGAAATGACAGTTCACTCCACGCTCACTTCACCTAAGTGTTCACGGTGAGACGGTTACAGAATCGCACTGCAGATCTGAACGTTCTTAAAATGACGAGAATTGCCCTTCTGATGATTGAAAATTCAGCCTTTAGAGTAAAGTAGCACAATAGTTTTGTTTTTAGTCCCCGGATTCTGATAATGGCGCCGATTCCCTTGTTCACAAACTAAACTAAATTTAAGTTCAGTGCATCTTTTTCTTTATATTTCATTAAAAGAGGACAGAAGATAACTTTTAGTTTAGTCCTGTCGAATTAAGACGCTCTATAGACAGTTTAGACGTGATTAGAAAGAAAAGAAAGAAACACGTTTATTTGGACACAGTTCGTGAAACACAAAATACAAAATTATTCTTGAGGACGGTTATAGGCTATTTTACATCACGATACGACCCTTATGAGCCGAGCAAAGGGAAAAAAGGCAGATAGAACGCTAAGTGAAAACGAAGTAATTGGGCGGGCGGACGATGCAATGCGTCCTCGTCCGCGTAAAATTTCTTGTACCCCACAAGAAATTTTGGTCGCGGACAGAAGCTATTACATTTATAAATTACAATTTTATGGGTGGGACAGTTATTTATATCTAAGGTGTGTGCAATTACTGTCCCACCCATAAAAAATCCGTGAATAACAGAATTTCGAAAAAAAAAACATCCTTATCCTCTCATATTGACTGGCATTGACATTATTTTGATACGAAAACAAATGCGAAACAGTAGTAACCTTGTACCAATTTCACGAAAGGTGTGTTATCTTTAACCTTATAGTAATCTGATCAGTTACGCTGATCATCGGTCACCTTATCAATTATTTTACTTTGAAGGTTCACGTTACATAGTAAATACGTACCTTCTTTGATTAGCGCTGTGAGAAATGACGAAACTTAAATGATAAACGTGACAGTAGAAATACGATTAGGTACAAAATAAATCGCATGGGCGCTTCTTTTTACACGAAGTTTTTGACCGTGCGTGTGTTTTCAACTGTCGCCGACTTATTGTTGTCGAACGGCTGTAGATTTGTAGACCATTTTTTATTTTATCAAGACCAGGTACTTGTCGACAAGCCTACGCTGTCCTCCCATACCTACTGTAGTTTAAAAACATTGTCAAAGCCAATTATTTTTAAAAGAGTAACACTGTGGCGTTTCTTGCCGGCTCGTCTCCATAGGAAATGACCAAATGGAACCGTGCACCTAGCTTCTGACGTTTCATAAGTGCTCATGTAGGCTTATGTGAAATAAAATATTTTGATTTTGAACCGAGCGTTGAGAATACAACGGAGTGCATCCCTACCGCGTTAAAAAGTGCACAGTTGGATTTTCAACGCACGCCGCTAAACCGAGCGTTGATAATCCAGTGCGCACTAAAAAAACGTTGCGTTAAAAAGAGCTCCCGTGCGTACTTGGGCTTAAGATATTTTTTTTACTCAATCGTATTTTGGAGATAGATAAGGAACTGGTTCATGATCGATTGTTTTGTAGGTAATTGTTAATAGAAGGTGCCTATCGTGTATGGGAACGGGGGAAATAACAATCATATGTTAACTCATCCGTTAAACACCTGGCTTTATTTCACATGGCGTTTTGATAACCCCTATTATTTTGTTTTGGTATAAAACCGTTGATTTTTTTGTTTACAAAGTAAAGATATTGAGAAATAGCGTACATTTTTGTGAACGGGTGAGATTTCAATATTACAACCAGCCATCACCCGTATCACGTAATTATAATCTTGCAGCTAAACAAAAGTACAGACCAAAGAATACTACTCTAGAAATCCAGATTTTTATACATAGGCTTGATAAAAACAAAACGCGAAGCAGGACTGGCTTGTGAAATGCGACATCTTAATCATCAGGAGAGCTCTGCTCATGTGCTTAAGCCTTCTAGGGATGAACACAACATTCTGTTATCATCATCATTATCATTCTCTACAAATTGATTTGGGGTCGGCGCAACATGTCTTTTTCTTTCACCATCCTTTTCTAGCCATATCATCTTTCACACAGCCATCATTTCTTTGGCTCAAAAGCCTTCCAGGGATAAACACATAATTCTTTCGTAACATTACATAATATTAACTAATTCCAATTTCCTTTGTTCTAGGTTCATTAATCGTAGTAGGATCAGCTCTAGTAGTATGGCTGACGGACTGGGAGTACAAATACTACATCGACCCCGCGCTCAGCATAGTCCTAGTCATCTTGATACTTGCGTCCGTGTGGCCGCTACTCAGAGAGTCCTCATTAATTCTCCTTCAAACTGTGCCAACTCATATTCAGGTAAGATTTTCTCTAACATTAAAATGGCTTTCACCAGTGGTGTTACTTCTATGTTCTATTTTAGAGGGTTTGGTTTTCGCACTTAGTTCTTCAGATGGACCATTGTGCGTGGGCCATGGCGGCCGTCGGTGGTTATTCTAACCAGCCCACCTGCCAGAAGTTGATCCCATCTTCTGGCCTGTTAAGAACATGTGTGTAAGATCTGGGTTCCTCGAGGGTTTCTGTCCTAATCTGGGTGACGCCATAATACTAGAGAGGAAAAAGCTAACATTTCCAATTTGTAATCATTTAGATGCTTGCCCCATTATCAGCCTTTAGCAGTCCACTGCTGGACAGGAGTCTCTCCAATTGAAAGCGAATGAGCTGAAAAGAAAATACTTACCTAATTCCTTTATTTTTTCTCTGTGTCTCATTAGTATTTCATCAGATTATTAAAAAGTGCTGTGAAATACAGATATTATTTTTTATTTATGCTTTTTTCAGATTTGTAGGTCATCATTGTATTTAGCAAGTACTAGCAAGCACTAGGGAAGATTATGTTATTAGGCATAGAGACAAATGAGCAAAAAAACCATAAATATTTGCTTGACGCGGCCTTGACCAATTTTCGCTACCAGACATTGAAAGATACTTAGAAAGATTAATGTTCTGTTTGGACAGTTTACAAAAAGTTAACAATGCTTTTACTGAAAAAGTGTTTCTTTAAAGTATGTATTATTGAATACAGCAGTGGTGGCCCAGTGGTAACGGCCGCGGCTTACGAAATGTAGGTCGCAGGTTCGAATAGACAGGCGCCTTACTTTGTGTAAATTATTTCATCACCACTGCTCTCAAAACGGTGAAGGAAAACATCGTGAGGAAACCGGCATGTCCTAGAACCAAAAATTCATCTCCCAACCCGCACCGGGCCCGCGTGGTGGTACGGCCGACTCCCTCTCACAGAGAGGAGGCCTGTGTCCCAGCAGTGGGAACGTAATAGACTGATCATGTATTGTTGAATTTCGGGTGATACGCTGTAAACCTTGCAACTTGACACCTGCGGGTGTAACGTAACCCTACAATAATCAATTGCTAAAATATTCATTGTTTACAATTACATTGTTCGCAGTGAAATGCGGAATTCCTACTTCCGATCGACATTACCGTAGTGTTTATCGATACCAAAATATATTGAACTTTTGCCTCTTTGGTATAATGGCCGCAACCACTACTGCTGAGCATAAGGTCCTGGGTTTTATTCCCGGGTCGAGGAAAGTGTGTGTGTGTGGGGTTTTTGCATCATGAATTTCTCAGTTACAGCCCGGAGCCTGGATTTGTGCACGGTGGATGGCAATAGATTCAACCTCTTTTATATGGGACGATAACATAACTGGCGAAATGTGGGTGTAATTAATAAATCAATCAATTTCATCGAATAGGTCTTGTGTTCGCAAGCGCAGCGAACGTGACTCCTTTAACGATTCCTAAATTGAACCAAGTTTGATTGTGTTTTATTTTCAGTTATTCATTGTCACATTCCCAGGCAATAGGCGATTCCGACCGTCAATTGTTTTTTAGGTCCGCTCCTAACATTTTCAAGATTTACCTTTAACACAATTGCCATAAAGGTCAAATTCGAACGACACACGCCATCTTTAAACCCTTCAACTTCAAACATCTGTCAAACAGTTTTGAATAAACAATCTTGACGATCTATTTTGAAATATATTTTCGACGCGAGCCACAAATTTCTTCAAAGTTCATAAACCCGTCTGTTACAAATGTTTGGTTGTTGATAAGCTGCGGAGTCTTTTCTGACGTTATTTATTTGTTCAGGTGGACGCGATACAGAGGCGCTTGTTGGAAAAAGTCGATGGGGTGCTCGCTGTTCATGAATTCCATGTGTGGCAGCTTGCAGGGGACAGGATCATCGCAAGTGCACATATTAGGTGGGTAAAATGTTTATAAATAAATGATGGATCTATTATATCATTATAGGACACTGCCGGTCATTGAACGAGGAAAAATTCGTGAGAAAAGTTTTGAGCATGAATGTAGATGATTGTAAGAGTTTAGGAGGATCAATGAAACGGTGGATGGATTGTATAAAGGAAAAGGGAGTGTATGATAATATGGCAGCTAACTGGAAACAATGGAAGCAACAAACATTTTGTACTGACCCCAAGCCATTATTAAGAAAGTTCGGAAAGTTCGGTTGTTCTTCAGAAAGGTCAGGTGTCTAGTCCTCGCAATCGGCGCGGCGTCCGACACAGATGTATGAACGTAAATGAGGCAAAAGGAGTATGTAAGGATATAAGCTGGTGGTGTTCTATAGTTTCTGCCTACACCCATGGGAAGACGTGTGTACGATGTATGTATGTAGGATAGCTTTAGTTGACTAGCCGTGGATGACAAGGAAACTGGTGTTGGATAGATCTTAGGGCCGATGTCTTAGAACTTAATAAAGATCAGCCCCCAAGATCTATTCCTAGTACATTCTCGATTTGATAGAATTGAATTTGACCTCATTTTGAGAGTTGCAAATGTTGCAATTTATTCAGTAGTCAACATCTGCTGATTTTACGCATAGAAAACAATTGTTCATTAATCGTAAGTGCCAATGACAGTTTCTAATCGAATGCTGCAAGCAGCTAGTAACAATATTCGTTAATTTAAATGTACCGAATTAGTCACACATCCTCATAATTCAATTGCACACCGCCCGGTGATTAGCCGCTGATAAAACTCTGTTTTTACCTTTAACTTAGTAACACAGTAAGTAATTACTGTGATACTAAGTTATAAATTAGTCACGGTGAACTATTGAAGTGCTGGTGTAATTATATTGCAATCCTACCAATATTATAAATGCTAAAGTTTGTAAGGGTGGATGGATGGATGTTTGTTACTCTTTCACGCAAAAAGTACTGAACGGATTTGGATGAAATTTGGGACACAGATAGTTTATAACCAGGAATAACACATGGGATCCTTTTTCTTCCGATATTCCCATGGGATCGAAACTTGTGCGGGTGAAACCGCGGGGCGCAGCTTCTATGAAATAAATCATGGATGAAAGAGTTAAAACAGAAAGAATATGTTATATAATATGGTGCGTATGTGTAGTTATGGGTTTTGTATCCCGATTGTCGGAAACATGATTGTCTGTTTCTGTATTTAACTCGCCAGAAAATTCACATTTATGATTGAACGGTTCTGATAGAATACTGCAAGAATTTATTGGTTTATTCAATAGCCTGTAAGCTTTCTTCGTCTATACATATATACAAACAAATAAAATAAAGAATCTGTTTGTAATGTCTAAATATCAGCTTTTTACTAAATGCATACGAAAGTATACACTTACGGAATTTATATAACCAACAATTTTTAATTTTTTTGTCTATTTGTTTTTTCTGGCTAATCTCCGAAACAGCTGGACCGATTTTGACGGGACTTTCACTGGCAGATAACTGATGTTATAAGGAGTAACTTATCTACTACTTTTATTTAAGAAAAATAATTAGCGTACCGCGCAAAAAAAATCCAAAATATTTTTCGACATGCACGGTAACGAAGACGCGAGCACAGTAATAAATAATAATTTCTACCAGTTATTGGGTATTTGCTAAAACCGAAATGTATAAATTTCAAAATATAATATACAGACACGTGTAAGATAGAGGTCAAGCGAATTGTGACACTTCGAAATAGCAAAGCAAAGACATCATTTAAATGGAAAGGGGACAATGTGGCAATCTAATAAAAATGAGAGCAAATAACAAACTCTTTGGTAGCAAATTCAGTAGTGCAGATAAAAGTACCTACATTCTTTCCTGTCTTTGTTTCCATTTTATTTATCTTTTATTTATTTATTTATTATTCCCAATTTATTTTTTTCTAACGAAAATGTCCTTGATTGCTTCAAATTTATGTTTACAAAGAGGAAACAAAAATTTACCTTTCAACGGTCGACTACATGTAGTATATAAATAGGGACATCTGCTTCATGAGACGCATGCGCATTTCTCGGTATTTCCTGAAAGTCTTTGTTTTCATACAGTCGAATTAATCATGCACTGTAAACAAAGCGTCTCATAAAATCCTGCAATTCTGTAAATAAATAGTTGTTTAAAGATTCACTTTTCCGTCACATTATTTTTGTGACCACTTTAGAACTCTCATAAAATAAAAGTAGTAAGTTCTTATATTTTCTTTATGAGAAGAGTCTTTGTCATGTAATGGGAAAATATTTTATAGACTGGTTTTATTTATGCCATAACGAATAATATGTTGTAAACAATGACAATATAAATGTTATTAAAAAGCGCATATTTTTTCTACTATTTTTTGTAACGAATAAATAAGTCACGCCTGAAACTTTTCCAAGACTTAAAACTGCATGTCTGACTTTAAATTTTTTTTTTTTTTTCAGAAAGAGAATCTGTTAGGGTTACCTTTACATTGACTAATGCATAGGATTGTCATATAAAAACAGGCGTTGGTCTGTCGTTCATTCGTTTTAGGAATGATTGATGATAATGAAATATCGATGTCAGGCAAAGTTTTCGAGCTTTTACCAAAATGGATGAGCGAATTCAATTAGTCGAACAGGCATCGCAGGAAAACACTGTTATAATATAACCGTTAAAAGTTTGTCTGTTTGTTGAATAGGATATACCTCATGGGGTTCCTTTGAAAAAAGCAATAATGGATAAGAAGAAATCTGATCCAGTTTTGCTGATACTCATTGTGTTCTGTAAATTAAGTGTTTTCCCATACCTACTATAATTCCCGAAAAAATAATCTATCGAAGAAACTACCCCGGCATATTTTCCTGTGCAAGAAATAAATACCTAGCACAAGTACTTACGTGACAAAATAAAATCGTACGAAAACTAGGCTAACTTGAGTACCACTAAACTACTTAAAAAATGTTGGCACGTTTTCTTATTCAACCTATTTGTAGGATAATTAGGAATTATAGTTAAGCTAGACGGCACGCAATTGAAATTCTTTGCAAGAAGTTTCTTTTTAGGGTTCCGTACCTACCTCGAAAGGAAAAAACGGAACCCTTATAGGATCACTTTGGTTTCCGTCCGTCTGTCTGTCAAGACCCTTTTTCTCAGGAACGCGTGGAGGTATCAAGCTGGAATTTATATCAAATACTCAGGTCTACTGACCCTTGGAGCTGTGAAAAAATCAAACTTCTAAGCCAACGTAATAAAAAAATACAGCCGTTTATGCCGCAAATTTTGGACACTCGCAAGGGAATCAAAACCTACAGGGTACTTCCCGTGAACTCAGAATCTTAAACGGTTTTTGGTACGAAGCAACGTCTTATAGCACAGATAAAGGAAACATGGCGAAAACCGTAATTTTTTAGTTATATCACATAATAAAAATATTTTTAATAATTTTAAATTGTACGGAACCCTCGGTGCGCGAGTCCGACTCGCACTTGGCTGGTTTTTTTATTGCTACAAAGAGTTCTGTAAAACCTCTTTCAGTTGTGACTTCAGTAAAAAGGTTTGAATTACTGTAGTGCAGCCCTTTCATGCAAACCAACAACGGCTGGAAATAGGGCGATCGCGCCATAATAGGCTATTATTATGGAAAGATTTTTATAAATTAAAATGTTCCTGTATTTTATTGCAGACAATAATAGAAATAAACCATTTTTTTTTAAAACGTCTTATTACAAAACAAGGTATATCTTTAGACCCAGGTATTAACCATCGAGCCATTTTTGAATACCATTCTTTATTTCGACAAATTTAAAGGTTCTAATTACAAAAACTGACGTTAAACTCTAATCTAGATTGTCAATTTTGTATTAAGATCTCTATCGTAGTCGGAAAAAAGTTCAAAATCAAAAAGGCTCTGTGATATAAACCTGGGTGTGAAATAATCCGTGTTTTATAAAGAGACTGTTTGATTTCCCAAACAAATTACTGGCTATATCGAACTTAGCGTGGTTTTAAAAAGCATATCCTCAGATGTCTTCTAAATGTGTAACATAGTAGTAGGATTTTCAACTTCACTGCTTCGTATGTGTCTTCATAACAAAACATTAATTCATTTTTACTTAGCCGATGTCGTAGGTACAACATCGACACCATTATAACGATATCATTGTCTGTTTACGTTCAAATATGAACTAAATATTATTCCAACACAAATTGACAACGTAACATTGTACAAATTAGCGTACAAATCAGAACCCGTCCATTGCAACTAGGTCAAGTACGTCACAGTTGTATACACGGTGTATTTATCTAAACATTCGTAACTTTTCCTTCGCTAGCTAACAGTCGGTCTGTCGTTTACACGCGCCAATAACGGCGCCGCGTGATAAGCAAAGCCTTTTAGTGCAGCCTGATAACTTGATAAGGTGCTGAAGAGACTGTGTCAATGTTCGTACATGCATAGTTGCAAGTATAAATATATGATTTGCTACTTTGTCATTATTATAAGTGCATTTTGTTACGTTTGCTATTATAATCTATTTTATTCCATTTTGTTGCGCTTTTTGTTTTGTGACGTCACAAAGAGGAAAAGCTTAAAACATAGTTTTCTATCTAATGAGTAACATTGTAACGCTATTAATAAGCTAGGGAATTCAGCTCATAGGTAGCTACACTACCTATCTACCTATTAATACTTCAATGAATTTTTTTTTTTTTTTCATGATTTTGGAAGTGATCGTGGACGTATTCAAGTATGTAACCACGCGCTTTAAAAAGTTTATTTTTCATACAAAAGCAGTTATCCAGCTCACCCGGTAGTGTTTGTTTTTGAAAAACGTTTCACGAATAAATTCATTTTGGCAACCAGCCAATCCAAACTAGTCTTTGTCCCAGAATCAATGTCAATGAACTAATGCGCTGGCGCCTTTATTTTACACTGTTTGTATGTGTTTGCGGCTTTATTAAATTATTGACCCCAACAGATAAAATTAATTCCATGCGTTACCTACATTGTTTTGCGTCTTCACTTTACAGCTGTCAGTTGAATTATTGCTTGAAATATGGCAGAGTTAAAATATCTTAGAGATAAGTGTCCGGAACTCCACGTTAAAGCGTTTATTTTGCGTATATCGACGCGCAAACTGAAACCATGAATTTAGCACATGATTCTAGACCCCAAGCGTAAAAATTTTTCGTCGTTTATAAAAAAAAAAATCTGCTGGTTCATAGGAAAGTGCAATTCCTACGCGGTCAAAATGTATGGTAGAGCTAATTTTGTTTGAAATAACCCACAAAAAATGTCAAGGGGAATTCAGAATCATGTACTGAAACTAGGGTAACAGGTTGTGGATGTCCTTGCCCCCCCTGTATATTGGAGACTAGCTTCTGCCCGCGACTTCTTCCACGTGAAATTTCTTGTTCCCCCGACCCGTCGCATTGCATCACCCGCCCGCGCTATTACCTACTTCGTTTTCTGACTTTTTTTTTTCTATGTATATGCTCGGCCTCTAAAAGAAAAGAAAGAAAGAAAAAGTATTTAAGAGTTCTAGCGTGATGTTAAATAGCCTTCTTAAAGAATTCGGCTATCAAATGTAAAAATATTTTTTCAAATCCGACTGGTAGTTCTAGAGATTAGCGCGTTCAAACTAACAAACTATTCAGCTTTATTATTAGTACATGTAGATATAGATTTTGTTGCGGAGTTATTTTAAAATTATGATATCTCTAGATGTTGATTGAAATCAAATGATGTCAAGGGCAATTTTGTTCATAATTAAATACTTGTGATGAATAACGTATTTATTTGGATAAGGATTAATATCATATACACTTTCGCAAATAATGCATTAATTTCGAACAAATTTTATTACCATAAAAAAGGTTATAGTGAGTCAATCTTATTCTGCTGTCGCGGACTTTTTTTAGAACTTTGAAAGAGGAACAATCCCATCATACATGATTTTTGCTTAACTTAAACCGTTTACGCAGCGCACGCAACGGAAGCTCTCAAAAAGGAATCATTTTTCCCGTTTTTGCAACATTTTCCATTGATGCTCCGCTCCTATTGGTCGCAGCGTGATATTATGTAGCCTAAATCCTTCCTCAATAAATGGACTATACAACACAAAAATAGTTTTTAAATTCGAACCAGTAGCTCCTGAGATTAGCGCGTTCAACCAAACAAACTAACAAACAAACTTCAGTTTAGATAAATCGAGAGGGTCATCAATCCGCGGAAAGTCTTAACAATGCAATTCAGAAAAATGACGTATTTGCACAACGCCATCTAAGGGTGAATGGATAAAACGTCGGCACAAAGCACACGATGAATGAAAGTTGTATTCGTGAATGTTTTTGCGGCATTTTGCGTTTTTAGTAATTTTTATATTATCTCCGAAACTATATTACCAATTGACATACTGTAAAGGGCAAATCGTATCTCTATAATGTCCTTGTGATCATAAAATATTATGATAAGGATTCATAATTAAAAATTATATTTTCATCCAAACGTAAGAAAAAAATACGTGAAAAAAATGCTTTTTTGAAACATAAAAGTGATGTTAAAAGATAAAATGTAAAATAATAGAAATATGGTGTCGCCGACATTTTTGTAGAACTATTTAAGGCGGACCAGATTGCCATACATTGTTTTTAGTTATATACAACTGTTTAAGCAGCGCATGCAAATAATTCTGTTTAAGAGGTATTTCTTTCCGACTTACTAGACCAAAGTTGTGATAGCTCAGCTAAAATGCATGATGTAAACATAATTTATAGCCTATAGCGCTCACACATAATGTAGCTTTCTACCAGTGAAAACATTTTTAGAATTGGATCATTAACTCCGGAGATTACCTCCTACATACAAACAAATTTTACCTCTCTATTATATTAGTATAGATTTATTAATTTTGATAATGCGGCCATTTGTGTTGTGTAGATTACTTATGGATACTTTGGAAATAATCTTTTCATGTTACTGGTGTTCTAAAATACAATTACAATACGTTTAGGTGGATTTTTGTGAATGTTTTGTGAATGTTATGTTGTATACATAGGTGTATTTTAAGCTCGATATAAAAACTATATTGTTGAGAGTTGGGATTTCCTGATATTAGTATCAATTTTTTTTTCGCTGTAATTTTAAAACCCTTTAATTAATAGGTTAGGGTTAGGTACCAAAATTGTTAGCATACGTTTTAAGGTAAATTAATAACGGTAATTAGCTTGTTACAGGACAATTTAAAAACACACAACCTTCAAATAATCACTGCAAATCACAAAATACCTACGTAAGAGGGCGGTCATTCAGTAAAAAGAAATAACATACACATTCCCATTGTATATTTTACAAAGCGAGAGCAATATTAACGTGTTGAAATAACAATCGATGATAAATGCTCTTTGTTTAATTTATATCGTCATTGTGTGAGAATATTGCTTGGAAAACATCTTATTTTCAAACCATTGAAAATGGTCACGTACTGAATGCAGTAAATTATCGAAAATTATTACTCATTCAATAGTATTTTGCGGTATACATACGGACATTTTCTTATTAGTGAGGTGTTAGAATCCCCATAACTGATATATTTATTTTTTTCATAACTGGTATACCTTGGCCTCTCGCCCTGTACCAGGTTATCGTTGAGTTTCGGGACACCCTGTATAAGGACAATTATTTATTAAAGAGGTGTTATTTATTAAAGAGTTTAGTAAATAGCTGTTAAGTATTTTGACTGTATAAACAGACACTTCAATTTTCTTTATTTGTATGTTAACATGAAAAATTTTGCTCGAGCCACGAAGGGGAGATAGGAAGACAACATTTACGAAGTTTCGTACAATACGTTTTTTTTTTTTGTTATAGGTGTAGAAATTTGTCGGAGTACATGAAGATTGCGGAGAAGGTGAAAGAGTTCTTCCATAACGAAGGCATCCATTCAACCACCATACAGCCTGAGTTCGTAGAGCTTCCTATTGGTGGAAATGAGGTAATATTTTACATTTCTTATCATCATCATTTATCATTTCTCATTTATTTTTCTTTTTTATACCTTGCGATAGATGATATCTATTGAAACGGACAACCGGGGTACGTCCAGTACCTACGGTCGTACCTGGGACAGTCTCCCACGTTTTGACGTATGCTCTGATGTACTACTTCTGAGTCGGGTGACTCCGCTGGTAACATACGTCCCACGCACCCCTGAATGCGTAGTCTGTACAATTACTAGGAAGGGCTTCAAGAGACGGGCAGTGAAGAGGCGGTGAATAAAAGAAGATTTTCTTGTTGATATTTGCTTGCAGATTTCGGCTTCTTGCTTGTAGTGTTGCCTCTTCGACGGCTGAGCTGCGACTGACTTTTCGTCAAAAACTGCGCTCTATTTATACCGGCCTAAGTTCCCTTAAGGCGGACCGTGTATTTTGAGCCCTTTTTTACCGTAATTTTCGCTAAGCCGAAATCTGTCAAGCCCTTGTTTTATTTATTTTTCCTTATTGTTTCCTTACAATTTTCACATATAATATTCCTTACATAATCCTTAACCTAATTACTACTTAATAATTAACTTAATTATTCACGATAAAAAGTTTCTAGAAGAAAAACTGTTCAAATTCTCAACTTGGTACATTTTGATTATAAAAAATTCTTTATAACTTTGGAACCCGTGGTCCGATTTTTATAAATCAAACGGTATTATCGTTTTTATATCTAGACCTTTCATTTAAAACAAAAATTATTAAAATCTACCTATAAACAAAAAAGTGATTTTCCAAGTTACGTAATTATGTATGAACAAAATTTTACTTATTGGAATCCTTTCAAAAACAGTCTTATCCGTTCGAGATACAAAATCTAATAACAAATATCGACAACAAATACTAATTAGAATTTAGAAAACATAAAATAAATCCCTTTAAAGTTTTAAATATGAACATAGAATTATTTACATTACGTTTTCTTTGTAGCGGTCCCTCCACTACTTGCGCCCTGGTACCCAGATAGGGTCTCGTCGCCGACATTCTCCCCCTCGTGCGCAGCACCGTCCTCCTGGCTCGGCGAGACTCCCGGCACCAACAGCACCACTCTCGAACTGGGTCTTCTCAGCACTCCACCTCGTGTCTCGATGTCGACGATTCTGGTCCGCCCGTCTGGTCCCGGATACACCCGCTGAATTCTGCCGCGTGGCCAGGTGCATCTTGGTAGGCTGTGGTCGACGATCAGGACGACGTCCCCGACGTGCAGATCTGTGGCGCTGCTCCTTCCCGTCGTTTTTCTTGGCAGCAGAGTGGGCAGATATTCTCGCAGCCAACGTTGCCAAAAGTGGTCGGCAAGTCGCTGCGTTGTCTTCCAGGTGTGCCTGCCCACGAGCTCGTCGTCTTTGAAGCTGCCGATTCTCGTTGCGCCGCAGGATCGCCCGAGGAGGAAGTGATTTGGAGTGAGTGCCTCCTCCTCAGGGTTCTCGGAGAGGTGAGTGAGAGGCCGAGAGTTGACTATGTGCTCGGCCTCTAGTAGGAGGGTATGTAAGACCTCCTCTCGTGGATGCTTTTCGTTGAGCGTGGCGTTCAGTGCGGTTTTTATTGATCGCACCAAACGCTCCCATGCGCCTCCCATGTTGGGCGCACCAGGAGGGATGAACACCCACCGCACGCCGATCTTCTCTGCTTCTGAGGTGAGGTCTTCTTTCTTCAGGTTGTCTAATGCTTCTTTCAGTTCTTTACTTGCGCCGACGAAGTTGGTTCCGTTGTCGGAGTAGATGGTCTTCGGCATTCCTCTTCTTGCGGCGAATCGTCGTAGCGCCATGATCATGCTGTCGGTGGAGAGGGAAGGAGTGAGCTCCATGTGCACAGCTCTTGTAGTTAAGCATGTGAATAGAGCACCCCATCTCTTTTCTTGACGTCTTGCTACGGTGATCATCATTGGGCCGAAGTAGTCTACCCCGGTGCACGTAAAGGGAGGGTTACTGTGCATCAATCTTTCTTTGGGTAAGTTGCCCGTTGGTAGTTCTTGGGGTCTTGCCTTCTTCGTTTTGCACCACTGACATTGATGCTGAACTGATTTGATTGCTGACCTCAGTCCCAGTACCCAGAAGCGTTGCCTTACTTCGTTCATCACTGTTGCGTGGTTTCCGTGGTTGAAACGGCAGTGGAACTCTTCGATGATGAGTTGTGTTATCTTCTCCTTGCTATCGAGCACTATGGGACGTTTGTAGTCTCTGGTTACGCCCTGTATTGCGTCGATTCTTCCTTTCAAACGCAGAAGACCTTCTTCTAGTACCACGTCGAGCCTTTTCAACTTGCTGCTTCCTTCTAGCTGCTTCCCTTGTTCCAGACGTCTGATGTCTTCTTTGAAGCTTCTCTCTTGACTTCCTTTCAGTAGCAAAGTCTCAGCTTGTTCCAGCAAGTCCATGCTTAACGGTACGTAGTTCCTTTCCATTTTCTTTGAAGACTGTTGTCGTTTCTCGACAGTTTTCTTCTTCTTTCCTTTCGTGTTTTTCCAGACGGGATCTTCTTTGCTGACATTGACCTTTTCTTTTGTTCTGCAGAGTTGTATGAACTGCAGTACTCTTGCTGTGGCTCGCCAAAGTCTCTTCCATGATGAAAACCTCTCAGGATCTGGCGATGGGTGAGTGATGCTGGCTGTTGTCGCGACGTCTTTTGTCTTCTCTTCGCCGGTGGTTTCCTTCTTGAATGTTCTTGCTTCAGGCCAGTAGGTTTCTTCTTTTCTTAAGAATTCTGGGCCGGTGTACCATCGGTGATTGCAGTCGAAGTTCTCTGGTACGTCGCGTGTCGAATCATCTGCCGGGTTCTGTGCTGTAGGCACCCATCTCCAATCTTGAGGCCTGGTGAGATCTTCTATTTCGGCTAGCCGGTGAGCCACGAACGTTTTGAAGGTTCTCGGGTCTGTCTTGATCCAGGAGAGCACGATGCTGGAGTCTGTCCAGAATGTTTTCTTTACAATCTTTAGATCCATTTCTTCTTCTACTGCATGTGCTAATCTGCTTCCAAGGAGAGCTGCCTGTAGCTCCAGTCTTGGGACCGATACCGGCTTCAATGGCGTCACTCGTACCTTCGCTGCCACCAAGCTGACGTGGTACGTTCCGTTGGTATCTTCTGTTCGCCAGTAGACTGTGGTTGCATACGCTGTTTCGCTCGCATCTGTGAACGTGTGCAACTCCCCCTCGGTGCGATGTGGCGCCAGACATCTTGGGATCTGAAGATCTTGTAGTAGCTTCATCTTTTCTAGATATGTTTTCCAAGCTTCGTGTTCCTTTTCTTCGATTTCTTCATCCCAACCGACGCCGCTTCGCCATACATTCTGAAGTAGCTTCTTTCCTTGGACGAGGACCGGTGATGCTAATCCTAATGGGTCGAAAGTCGACATCACTGCGCTGGTGACTTCTCTCTTCGTAGGCACCTTGAAACCCTTTGCTATTTCTTCTGGAGTGTTCCGGAGGTTTGCTCGGAAGCCGATGGAGTCCCTTTCTGTGAACCAGCGTAGTCCTAGTGTTTTTTCTTCCTTCTCACCAAGGTCCACTTCTGTCTTCTCGGTTGTTTCAGTCTTCACGCCTTGCAGCAACTCAGGTTGGTTTGATGCCCATCCTCTGAGTTCGAAGCCTGCCTTCTTGTGTATGAAGTCCACCTGCGCTGTTATTTTTCTGAAGTCCTCTTCTGAATGGAAGCTGTGTAAGTAGTCGTCCATGTAGTGGTTCAGCTCGACTGCCCTTGTTGCCTCTGGATACTGTTCCTTGTAGTCCGCTGCGTTTCGGTTCTTCACGTAGATAGCTGTGCTCGGAGATGATGTTGCACCGAAGATAACCGATGTCATCCTGTACTTTTTCGGCGATACGTCACGCTGATCTCCACGCCACAGGAACCTCAGGCTGTTTCTGTCTTCCGGCCTGATACGAACTTGTAGAAACATTTCCTTGATGTCGGCTGCCACTGCTAGGGGTCCTTGTCGAAACCTTAGTAGAACACCGAAGAGCGACTGTAGTAGATCCGGTCCAGGCAGCAGAGCGTCGTTGAGGCTTCTTCCTTTTGACTTGGCTGCAGCGTCGAATACTATCCTTATCTTCTTCTTTAATGGATGAACCACGGAGAAATGAGGGAGGTACCATAATTTCTTGGAGTCTTCTTGTTCATCAGGTGCTTCTTCTGCGTACTTGTTGTCGATTAGGTGCTGGATCTGCTTGCCGTATTCTGCCTTCAATTCAGGATTCTTGTCAATTTTCTTTTCGATGTTGATTAATCGGTTCCTGGCAGACGTGTAGCTCTCTGGCATTTGTTCTTCTTCGTTCTTCCATAGAAGTCCAGCTTCGAATCGACCGTCTTCGAGTCTTCTGCAGGTCTTTTCTAGGATGGTGAGTGCTCTTCCTTCTGAATCTGTAGTAGGTCTTCTTGGTTGCACACCAAGTGCTTCGATCGCGAAGTGATCTTTGATGGCTTGATGCATCTCTTCTTCTGGTGTGCTGACATGTAGACATGTGTTCAGGAAGTGTACCGGTTTCGCACCTCCGATGTCTGACCCGTGGAGCACCCATCCAAGTCCTGTTCTTGAAGCAACTGGTTCTCCTGGTTTTCCTCTCTTCACTTCTTGAGTCACGATTAACTCCCAATTATCTTGACCGATGAGCAGTTGTGGTGACTCCCCTTCATAATATAGAGAGTCGGCGATCTTCTTCAAATGTTGATAGTCTTGAATCTTCTTCTTATCTAGGAACTGTGGTGCAAGCTTTAGGTCGTCGATGGTGCGGACTCTCTTCAGTGTCTTCTTGACTTCTTGATGGATTCCTTTCACTGTGAGGTCCAGCATCTGAGAATCCTTCTTCCTTATCAGCCTGCCTCCCACTGTTTCGATGACCAGTTCCTCCTTGTTTCCATGAGCGCCGACTTCTTGTGCCACCTTCTCATCCAGAAGTGACACGGTTGATCCTTCATCCATAAGGGCCAATATTCTTTTGGATCCTTTCGACCCGAAGACTTCTACTGGAACGATCTTCAGGTATGCTCTTGCGTTGTTGACTGCATTCACTGATGCCGGGATACTTCTCTCTTCTTGTGGTGTCTCAATTCTTCTTCCCTCCGAGGTCCTTTCTTCTGACTCGACGTGCAGCAGATGATGATGCCACCTCTTGCATTCTTTGCATGGTGGTTTTCTGCAACTCTCCTTCCTGTGTTTTCCTTGTAGACATTTGAAGCAGACGCGATTCTTCTTGACCATCGCCCACCGTTCTTGCACCGACATCCTCTGGAACTTCTGACATTCGACAAGAAAATGTTCGCCCTCACACATGGGACAGGTCTTCTCTTGTTGTCTTGTATCCTTTTCTTTGAAGTTCTTTTCCTTCGTTGAATGCGTTGCTTGACGATTGGTCTTCTTGAATCCGCTTTTCTCTTCTGATGTTGCGAATGCTCCACATTTGTCTGCTTCTGTGTTCAGGAACCTGGATACCAGCGTTAGGTTGGAGAAGTCGCCTTCTTCTGATGCTGCTGTGAAGTCGTACCATCGGAACTTGAGAACCGTCGGCATCTTCTCTGTGATTTGTTTCACCATCTCCGGTGAATGCAGGTACTGTGGTTTCTTCAGTCCTTTTATTGCTGCTACGCTGTTGTTGATCTGGCTCGCGAAGATGCAGATGTCTCTTGGATTTTCTGAAATCTTCGGTAGTGTCTTGACCTTCTCCAGTTCTGCCAGTACCAGCGCATCAGGTCTTCCGTATCTTCTTCTGAGGGCTTGCATCACTTCTGATGGAGAGGCTTCAGAGTATAGCAGACTCTTGATGGCTTCTCTTGCGTTGCCCTTCAGTGCTCTTCTTAGGCGTGCCATATTCTGGACTTCGTTGAACATCGGTGCTGTATCTTCATAGACAACCTTGAAGGCCAACCACTCGCTGCTGTTGCCGTCGAAGTAGGGTAGCTCGTGGATGTAGCTTGGCTGTGCGGCTGGTCCTCCTCTTGTGGAAAAGGCTTCTTTCAACGCAGTCGCCAGTGCTTGAATCTCGATCGTAGCTCCTTTCGTTGAAGAGTTCTCTTCAGGCTTCATTTTCTGTGGCTCTTCTGTGGTGTGTTGACCTCGTCGCTCTGGTTGTTCCTTGTTGCTATCTTCCAGTACTGATGACTCGATCCAGTTCTGCACCTGTGCTGTTCTTTCTTCCTGGTCTTCATCATCAACCACGGAGTCCTCATCTTCATATTGTGTCATCTCCAGTCTGACACGGGCTAGCTTCGCCGCAGCCTGTGCTTGCTTCAGCTCCAGACGTGCTAATTCTTCTCTGGCTTCCAGCTCGCGTCTTCTGGCCGAGGAGCTCGTGGTCTTCGTAGACCTGGCACGACGACTGACCCCCTTCGGCTTCAAGGTTGCAGCTGTACTGCGAACACCCTTTTCCGGGACATCTTCTGGGGTCTTCTTAGTCGTTTCCTTCTGTTTGGCATCCTTCTTCTGTTCATCCTTCTTGGATGATGCCGTGGTCACAGTTTCAACCGTTGTCTCTGTTGTCGTGGTCCCCTCCGTTGTCGTTGTACCCGAAGAAGTGTTCGTGCCCGATGAGGCTGTTGTAGCTTCTGATGACGCTGATGCTGACGCTGACGCAGACGTGACCCCTTCTGACCCTGACGCTTCGACTGTCGCGTCCTCATTGGTAGGACGGGACGGGGGGCGTGAGGGGGCATCCTTCTGTGACCTGGTTACTGGCATCTTGCAGTCTTCTTATCTTCTGGCCTCTTCTGGCTTCTTCTGGCTTCTTCTGCAGGGATCCGGCTCGAAGGACCAATTGAAACGGACAACCGGGGTACGTCCAGTACCTACGGTCGTACCTGGGACAGTCTCCCACGTTTTGACGTATGCTCTGATGTACTACTTCTGAGTCGGGTGACTCCGCTGGTAACATACGTCCCACGCACCCCTGAATGCGTAGTCTGTACAATTACTAGGAAGGGCTTCAAGAGACGGGCAGTGAAGAGGCGGTGAATAAAAGAAGATTTTCTTGTTGATATTTGCTTGCAGATTTCGGCTTCTTGCTTGTAGTGTTGCCTCTTCGACGGCTGAGCTGCGACTGACTTTTCGTCAAAAACTGCGCTCTATTTATACCGGCCTAAGTTCCCTTAAGGCGGACCGTGTATTTTGAGCCCTTTTTTACCGTAATTTTCGCTAAGCCGAAATCTGTCAAGCCCTTGTTTTATTTATTTTTCCTTATTGTTTCCTTACAATTTTCACATATAATATTCCTTACATAATCCTTAACCTAATTACTACTTAATAATTAACTTAATTATTCACGATAAAAAGTTTCTAGAAGAAAAACTGTTCAAATTCTCAACTTGGTACATTTTGATTATAAAAAATTCTTTATAACTTTGGAACCCGTGGTCCGATTTTTATAAATCAAACGGTATTATCGTTTTTATATCTAGACCTTTCATTTAAAACAAAAATTATTAAAATCTACCTATAAACAAAAAAGTGATTTTCCAAGTTACGTAATTATGTATGAACAAAATTTTACTTATTGGAATCCTTTCAAAAACAGTCTTATCCGTTCGAGATACAAAATCTAATAACAAATATCGACAACAAATACTAATTAGAATTTAGAAAACATAAAATAAATCCCTTTAAAGTTTTAAATATGAACATAGAATTATTTACATTACGTTTTCTTTGTAGCGGTCCCTCCACTACTTGCGCCCTGGTACCCAGATAGGGTCTCGTCGCCGACATCTATGATGGAACGAGCGTGGCCAGAAGATGCCTTTTCACTCTTGCTTTGAAGGCAGACGGGTTATACCTACTCTTAAGTGGTAAGGCGTGGAACTCCTTGCCAGTGTTTCCTGCTATAACTGCCTATGTCTTGAGTTCTTATAGTGTTAGCCGGGAGTTTGGAAGTGGACGGTGTGATACCCCTGTGCCTCGGAAAGCACGTTAAGCCGTTGGTCCTGCGCCAGCAGTGCGATTCTGTAACCATCTCACCGTGAAAACTTAGGTGAAGTGAGCGTGGAGTGAGCTGTCATTCCAAATAATGCTAGGGATTGACACTACTGACAACTCACATCAAGCTCACTTCACTTGAGTTTTCACGGTGAGATTTTTACAGAATCGACCGGCTGATCTCCCTCCGGTCGGGTTACCGTCCCATCGGACTATGAAAGCGAGGGAAGAGTGAGTGCACCTGTGTCTGCGCACATACTCCTGCGTCGAAGACTGGTCTCCGTTGAGATTGGTCGCCATGGCCGAAATTCGGTTTTGGGGACTTATTATTATTATTACCTGAGTATTATAAGTTTCGAGTGAACAGGCCACTTCTACGCAAGCGTGCACCATCGCCGACCCCATCCTCGCTTAACATCAGTTGAGGTGGCGGTCAATGTACATACAAATCTTGAAAAAAAGTAACAAAAAATGTGTTGAAAGTAACTCGAAATATAGCGACAAATTAATCAATGATTACAAAGTGAAATCTTCAAAATCATATTTCGTCATCTAATAAAGCCATCTATAAAATGTCGTTATGCTAAATATGATTATCGTACCATAAATTAGTAATACTTCAACGATTATTCGTTAAATTATCACGATAACGAGAAAATATCGATTGTGTGCAAGTTTTTCTCTTATCTGAAGGTGCTACTACGTTATAATCAGATAAGATTTAAAAAATATTTCACAAAGCGACCGCATTAGGTACTGTTTCGAAATCGAGAAACATTGCAACACCCAGATGGGGGCTGCAAACGCCACCGCTACGCCGTCGTCTGATTTTTATCATAATTTCATTGGTACTGTAAACCTCGAAGTAACTTAACTGTATTAATTTATTAATAAGAAGTACTTCAATTACTTTAGTTAAAACCAGCAAAAGATTGCGTGGTTTCTTCGTCAAGGCCCACATTTCTTTTATATCAAATATGAGATTACATAGTTTCAAGAAGTTAGCCACATGCATTTCCAATAAAATTATATCTTATCGTACTACGTATATCTTATACTACGTAGTAAAGACCGTTGCATCATTACCCGACAACTTCAGCTTCCGTTTAGACTTGAGACTCTGAGTGTAAACGAAAGCTTGTAAACTTTAAACAACATGTATCTTGTTACAGATAATAAGCGGGGCATCAGCAGAAGCGCCCTGCGCACTTCACTGTCCACCGAACGACCTTTGTCACAACGCAACGTGTTGCGGGCCCAACCAACAGGTGCGTCTTTTACCAGAAGACATTATTTAGTAGCTAGCCACTGCGCCTTAATAACAATACAAACACATCGGGTCCGAAAACCAATCTGCTAAACAATCTTCCAAGCTGAACTCATTCAAACCTCGCAGTCTTTACTAATTTTCCACCTTCCTCTATCCCTACCTGGTAAGATTTCAGAAATGAACCACTATTTCTAATTTGGTCTATTTGGGCAGCTAAATTAATAAATATAATAAATATGTTCAAACACGAACACTCAAACATCTGAAAAGTGGTTTTAAATTACCCCTATTTGAAAAACGATTTTTAGTTTTAAAAAGTGGTTTTAAGTGATCCCTATTTCAAAAATGTTTTTTTGTTCACAAATTATCTTGTAAAGCATACTATCTAAATTGGTTTTGGGATAATTGTTTAAGTAACCCATTGTACATATTATGTATATTGTGTATAAAATGTAAAGAATGATTTTGAATAAAATATCTTTAGGACCAAAGAATAGTTGTACTAGTCTTTAGGGAAAGACCGAGACGCCCCTAATTATGAAAATTGGGGACAGTGTAAAAAAAGGTTATGTTTTTATAGCCTTTTTTAAATAGTAACTGCTGATATTGCTGACAATGTTTGTATAAAGCCTGGGCAAGCACAATCTCTTAAGCACATAATGCAAGTCAATAAACGTGAATGTTTTAACAAATATGCTTCTTACATCACATCTTCTTTATTAAATGGGAGCGTCGATTATATTTTTGTCTATACTTCAAGAACTACGCATGGACATCACAATAAACTGGATTTATGCTATACTATTTGCTTTTTATTTTTTTATCCAAATTCATTTATATTTTACTTTTTTTTTGTCTAAGAATCAAATTAGGAATTTAATTTTTCATTAGTATTTTAATTTTATGTTTTGTTTGTCAGTCACTTAGCAGTATTATTTGTATTTCAATTACAGTTTTTCACTTTAGAAACGATAAGGGTTCGATAAATCTTGTTCAAGGAGATGGTTTCATTGAAAGTGGACGAAATGAACACCCCGACCCTCTCCATGTCAAACAATATCAAGATTTTCACTGAAAACTAATGTAGAAATCGTTAGAATAATTATATTTGATATGTATAGAAGATATATTTGTATGGAAGTTATTTGTTGAATCATATATTATAGTTGTATTATTATTATTACAGGTTCATTAAATCATAAGTGATTTTGTATTAATGCCAAATGTTTGTTAACGAGGCTGTGTTCATTTGTTGTAAAAGATTTATAAAAATAGTAAAATGTTTACAATTAATTGGACTTTGATTTCCTTAGATGAGAGTCGACCTAGCTAGACGTTCTCCAATACTTTAATCTACTTGTACAAAGGGTGACATCGAAGATATAATGATATATAAACATTTGATTTGCATGACTATTGGTGGCAGAAATAATCTAATCTATACACTACTATAATGGACCTATTACACTTAAGTTCACAGTTGGGTAAAATGGTATGAGCACAAATATCTATAAGGTGAAATGGCTAACTCACAATCCTTTGTCCTTTTTAATTACTTACTCCTTTTCTCTGGATTCCTCTATCTTCATATATTAATTTATCAGTATACAGAAGTAAATAAAATACAGTAAGTGCCAATTTCCCAATACTGCGTTATTAAAATTGCTCTTCAGAGCAATGCGATTTTCCTACAGCAGAAAAGTAGAATGCCCTTTCGCTAGTAGTGCTCTCAAGATAATTGGCGTAGCGTACTTATTAATCGTTTGTGAAGCACTGGGCGACCGCCTTGCCGTCTGATCAATATTGTTGCATATTTTCCGAAGGACACGTAATTGTTACAATCTATATCAACTTTGAAAATTATGATTGAAAATTCTCTGACCGATGGCAATTTACTCAGAAATAATATAAAGGTAAACGTTTATTTTATGTCGAACGCACCCAGTAGGTAGTGTATCTAACGGTATTAAATTGATGTAGACGTACCTATAGCATGTATTTTTATTTGACCAAATATGTTGATATTTATTTACATATAATAATTCGTAGGTAGACACACGTTTTCCCTATCTATAGGAAAATTAAATTCATAGGAATAAAGTATATTATTCTCCGTTACAATACTCCAACACGTCGTACCTACTCAATACACAGAGGGTAATTAAACATAATTAGCAAAGTTATCACACTATTTATCAAGTACTTGTAGTCAGAGTCAGTATCTATGCGCTTAAAAATACACAGTTGTATTGTGGTACATTATGGATGCGTTATAATTATAAATCATGTTGCTTTAGAACTAAGTATTGTTTGTTATCGTTGAAGCTGATTGTTATCAAATATGCCTCTTGTATTTGAAATAGATTAGAAACACCAAACACGTGAGCGTTATAGATTTTCTGTGTAATTTTTTTTTACTGATTTCCGGACTTTCGTTGGGGGATGCATACATGATGGGATCCCATTGTTTCAACTTCATTGGCGGGACAACTTTTTCTTAAAACGAGTCAATATTATGTGGATTAAGTATACACAACGTGTAAAAATCTTTTGGGGATTTCTTTTACCGTTTTTGGTGATACACATTTAGATAAAGAAGCCAACCTCATATAATACGAGCTTTATCAACATTCCAGGATTTCCAGGAGCAAAGCACACCCTCTCCAACAGTAACGCCGTACCTCTGCAGACAACGGACCATGGGATCTAGGACGGAATCTATGTGTTCCACCAATGGGGCAGGCGCAACCGGCCGGCAAGCCACCACGTGGAACCTAGAAGCTTTAGAGTGCGGGTTAGTAGAGTAACAATGACGGAACTTAGTAGCGATGGACCTATTCGATTTTATCGATCTCTCGATATGTTATCGGTGATATCACGTTGTTACTAACGGTTATATGTGATAAAGGACTGTCGTAAATTGATGTTGTGTAGTTAGTTGCAAGTAAACGCAGTGATGTTGAAAATGTTTTGCAAGTTTTTTTTTTCCATTGTATTTATAAAATCAAGTTCCTTTTCAAGTTCAAGATCCTGTATTTCACTTTTTAAAAAATTGTTGAATATTTTCAAACTCACTGTGTGTAACTGTAAATGTTAAGAAACAGCGAGGAAATATTGTCAGTAAGCCTACAAAGCCCAAAGAGTACAACTTCGGTCGTTCATTAACACTCGCGTGCATTTAACGTACATTTTGAGGCTAAATTGGAATATTGCAGTATTACTTGGCAACCATAAAATTAGAATTTTTCATTTTCTTCCCTGAAATCTTTAGATGCCGACAGATCTCCAAGTAGGTATTATTTAAGGTTAAAAAAGTACAATTTAATATACCATATTATGTTTCATCGTATGCATGTTCGATCCCGAATTCTAAAAGCTTTTCTTTAAAACGTAATAACTGCAGCTTTAAATTTTAATAAAAATAAATGCATTTACTACGTCTGTCGGCACAAGATTGTAGACAAAACGCCGCTAAATAGAAGCTAAGAATTAGATAGATAAATTAAGTTGATTTTATATTAATGTTAAGGTATTTGGCAACTAAAACAAAACAGCAGACGCATTATAGAAAGCGAGTTTAATAATAGTATTTTTTTTAGTTCCCTGATCCCGTCGCCTATGGTGGACGGTCGCCTTGCGGTCTGACACCCGGCCGGCCCTACCGAGCTGTTACGGAATAACCCCGTCACTTTCACTACACATTAGCTGTGAAATTAGTTCCATTTTTATTATAATAACATTTCGAACATTATAGGAGAACCACGAATTTCTAACGTGTCATCTAACATAACGAATCATCACATGTGCTGCTGTTGTAACTAAAATTCGATAAAAATTCGCTACATTACCTAGGTGTAACTTCACTCATTAGAGTAACGTCGTTTCACATTTTAAATTAAGTACTTACCTTATCTAAATTGTTACAGATGCTTAGAGTAAAATTATTCTTTTTTTTTATTAAATTTAATATTATAGAAGTTTAAAAATGAATATAGATATAATTTCCGGATGCAACATGTCATGTTTTTTATTAATTTTAACAAAATATCAATAATAGGCGATATAATTTAATAAATTAATTATTTTTTACTGAGATTGAACCCTCGCGATATTGAACTGATACCATCATTACGACGCGCAACGTGTCTAAAATAAAAATAAAATAAAGTTATCCTTTCACGTCAAGTAATTAGCGTAAACGTTAGTAAAGTTTAATTGGATATTTTATTATTAAGAGGTATTTCACAACTGTGAGTTGAAAGAGGTGTTTGTTGTTTATATCAAAACAATGTTGTTGAATGCTGTGCAATGTGAGTTATATAAGATAATTTCAATTGTATGAATAATTAATTTCTTCAAGGCAACAATAAAATTACGCACTAAATAGCAATCACAACCGGATAAGCAGTATCGTCTAGAGTTCTAGACGAATATATAAAAATTTTACTAATTTCAAATAAATCAATAGGTACATGTTCTTAAAGAAAATGAAAGTGCTCCATATGCTCTCACAATAATCACCACACTGAAATAACGCTGCGATGTAAAATAATTATGATTTATTATTTTGTATCAAATTGTTTAATCCAGTGCACATCTCCTTGAATTCATGCACTAACTTTTTATACATTTTGGATTGTTTATCCCTGAAGTACAATACGCATATTATATTTTTTTATATCTTGAAATAGTCTTTTTGGTGGCATTATTTTTGTAATACAATAATAAATAGCGTTGTAAATTATAGGAACTTTACGAGGAAAACAAGTTCAATAACCTGTTACAGATCTTCCACGTGGATGACACAACACAATGTCTACCAATCTTATCTAAAATAAATATAAATATCTAAATAATGTATGTAATTGATTATTATGTTAAGTATTTCTCTGTATCTAAGTATTTATTTTTGTATCTTGAGATAGTCTTGTTGATGGCATTATTTTTGTAATACATGCAATAATAAAGAGCGTTGTAAATTATAGGAAATTTATGAGGACAACGAGGTCAATAACCTGATACTGATCTTCCACGTGGTTGAAGCAACACACTGTCTAACAATCTTATCTAAAATAAATATGAATGATGATGATAATTGATAATTAAGTATTCCTAAATAACGTCAAAAGTAAACTGGCAACTTCAATTACATTACATATTTGCGACATTTACACTTACTTAATCTGTTTAGATTCATAGTAGCCAGTTAGGTGAAGTTGCGTCAAAAATAGTTGGCAAGTTATTAAAATTGAATTAAATAGTCACAAATCTAACATTTCAAAATCTTGTTAGTCAAATTTCTTGGTACTTCCATAATAACTGAAGTTTTTAGATTACCTAGGCGTAAAATCGGTTTTCACAATTTGTTTGTTACTATGATTAGGTAAAACCTAAAGTTAATTCTCCTTTGGGAGTTAAGATAAACATTTTAGGACCTATCTAAGCTAATACCCTTTTTTATAGATTTACAAAACATCTTACCCTCTATAGTATAAGAATAGGGTTCTTATTACTTAAAAATGTGATGTAATTTTGTAGTTATAACTAGTAATGGCCGAGTTAGGCTAGCATTTCATAGATGACGACATAAGAGCAATTTGCGGGTAACTTTGCAATAATAACTTAGTTAGATAATCACAATTAAGCAAAACATAGTTACTGTAAGTTACACTTGCGCCCCAAAATATGAATGAATTTTATACTCCCCTATTAAATCGATTTCGAAAGAACCCTTATTTAAACTTAGATTGAGAGACCGTCTCTATATGAAACGTCCCTATTTGAAAAAAATATTTGTTGGTTGACCGTTTTTGTATTGCCCTATTTGAACTATTTCCCTATTTGAACCATTGTTGACCAGTGATCGTTTTTCCATCTCTATTAAATAGCCCCCTAGTTAAGTAGAGATGGAAGTAATAAAAGAGCGATGACTGTTTGATACATAACAACATATTCTGTTCTTATGTATCAAACACGATGTACTTGAAATAGGATTTGCCAGCTTTTTCTGCCTGTTATTACGAATGGCATATGATCTGAAGATTCTGAAGGCCAATTCTCGTAATTAAAAACGTTCAAATTTGTCAAAAATGTAGGGAAATTAGATGTATTTTTGACAGATTGAGACTGAGATCAGACTGTGAATGTTTTTAAAATTACGAGAATTGCCCCTCTGTGGCATAGCGTCTTATAAATCATTTTCCGTGTATTTATCTCCTAACAGCAAGTAAAGATTAATCACCGCTCCGTTGGTATGTGTTGACTTTTACTTACATTTTTTTTTGTGATATTTCCCTTGATCCAATCACAATGTTATAAAATAATTATTTTGTATTTGTATTTTATTGTACCTATAGGATTAAGTTTCAATGTAATTTATGATATAATCCGATCATGTTACGGTTATTTGGTGAACTTGTGTGATTGATGTGACGTGTGACAAATGGGTCACTGCTCAATATTATTAATGAAGAATTAAATGATGCGCACCATTGTTTCTATGTACAGTTGGATAAGTTCGAGGTTGACCAATTTTCAACCTCATTACTAAGGGTGGAAAGTGGTCCGCCAACTTAATCAAATGTACAAAGAAAGAATGATAAACTTTTTTGAGATATACGTCTATGTTCATCTCATTACAATAATGAAATCTTCGCGATGTCAATGTCGCAGATGGATTGTCGAATAAGCAACAGCTTACATAACATAGGGCTAACTGTTTTACAAAACAGCTCCGTTATGTAAACAACTGAACGACGTTTAGCGGTTTTTCATAATAACTGAACTTTAAAACGCAGAATTGCATAAACGTTTTGCATTTATCAATGCAGCGGGTCAACGATTAGAGGTTATGTAAAACAGCGTGAAATGAAACATCAGATTGTAGATTTTAGTTCTAAATTTTTTCGCTTGTGGCTCTGCGTGTCATAACAAAAATAATGTCGTCCGAAACAGAAATAATTAAAACGAGTAATATGAGTCAAAATTTTTCTAACTTAAGTGAAAACAGTGGTTTATGGACAATTTTAATCAAAATTTATGAAACTCAGTCCTAAAAATACTAGATAAATAGTCAAGTAATTGCGACCAACTTGGAAGTAGCGCTCGCTGGCCGCTGCCGCGGCACCGCTTGCTTCGCTCGCTCGGCTCGCGCGCAATTGGTTACAGTGCTAACCAAACCTAAACCAATTGGTCAGGGTGTCCTAGATTTGTTATAATAAGCCACACCAGTGACTGCAGGTAAGCCATTCTGCATATCGTCGAACGGCTTCGGTAGCAGTTTTGTTAAACGTAACGCAATAACAATCCAGCTGAACGTTGTTCAGTTGTTTTACATAACGGAGCTGTTTTATAAAAAAAAAACTAAGCGCTTTTGTAAAACAGCGATATTGACAATCCGTCTGCGAATTTTCTTATTATTATAATTTTGGTCAGATTTTTTTTATTGATTTTGTGCAATTATTTATGAAAAAAATCGTATTAATTTAATTTTTATGTACGTACAGACATGACTACAATGTTTTTGTTTTTTTTAACGGAATCGTTGAGACATGAAATTAATGTTAAATTGTGGATTGTGTTTCACAATGAATAAAAATATGTATTGAAACAACAGATTGTTTGAATTTATTTATTTGAATATGCTACAAGTTCTGCCCCACTTTAAATTATTGTGCTTTTTATGTGCTAAGTGTTATCATAACATACTAAAATCACACACACGCTTAAACTAAATATTTTGTTCTTGATAATAATTAGCTTATAGATACCTAAGTTAAAATTGTTTTTCTACCTTACAGAAAACATCGAATTATTCCCTACTATGATAGAAGTATAGAATTTTACAACAGGTATTTTCCATGTGTCCATTTTACCATAAAATCTTTTTTTTTTCTTATGTAGCGAGAATCTTTTAACTTTCCACAATCCTTTCTATGAATATGGCGGGATGATACAGGCTCAGTAATCCGTTCCTTATTTATCGGATCTGTAAAGGAATGAAGAAGGTGCTCTCGCTGGAATGAGTTTCTTTTCTCCGTTTGCCGTCTCAAATACATAGTATTCTCTGCCATTAATAATTTTCGTACGTGTAGTCTCGATGTTGAACCGAGGATTCTTCCCAAACAGAGAATCGTAGGGTGGCGGGTGACTGTCGTCGTGGCTCGTTGATTTTTTACTCATTTTCGATTTCTTTCTCTTTAATTTCTTGTCCGTTTTCAGTTTTCCGGAGACGTAACGTTTTATGAATATCTGAAAAATAACATTCGTGCTGTCATTTTATTTAATATTAGTACCTTAGACATACATAATCCTACTGCTGGGGCACAGGCCACCTCTCTGTGAGAAGGAGTGGGGCATAATCCACCACGGGCCCAGTGCGGCTTGGTGCATGTCACGTCTTCCGATTTTTTTTTTCTAGGATATGCCGGTTTCTTCAAGATCTTTTCCTCCACCGTTTTGAGAGCAGTGGTGATGCAATTAAATACATCAAGTAAAGTACCTGTGTGGGTTCGAACTCACGAGCCACCACTGCTCATATCTACCTTCCTACCGTTATTAATACCTTTTTTTACGGGTTCGTGATCGTCGCAGTAAGTCTGCTTCAACAAAAGTATAATTTTGGTACGCCACTTCATTCTAGCGTTGTAACACTAGGGAATGATGAAGGCCGGGCGTTATAAGAACTGTCTATCGACTTTTGAAGATCTAGAAGTAATGACACTAAGCCGTTTTATTTAAATACTTGTAAGATATACCTCAGCAGCAAACACAGCGACAGCAGTAGCCGATCCAGCAACCATCACCAGATATGTCATAATAAGATCACTGTTCCTGAGCTTTCGGTCTTTCGACTGTAAGTCCAGCGGACATATCTTTGTGCTGGGCAGGTCTGCGCGCTTCAGGAAGTCCAGTATGCCTGCCTCGAATATCTGTGTTAGTCTGTAAGATGAAAGTAAGTATATGAACAGAAGTAAGTAGAAGGACTATCTATTACAAAGAATGGGTACACCAAAATATAGGCTTGGTAAGATTATCTTACTGCTAAGTTTAAAGTAGATATGTCTTATGACAACAAGCTTGTTTAGAAAATCCGTAGCTTAGTAGGTACTTATTACGCCTGTCTCCTCGAAAGGCCAGTATAGACTCCTTTTCTGGCCCTTTATGGTCCATCCGTCACAAGTACCTAATAGAGGAGCGAGCCTGTGTCCATAAACGGCACAATCCAGAGGCAGCAATTCTAAAAATTCTGATGAAAAACCTGCCCCTGCTTCTAATAATACTGCCCCGGACCCAGGACTCAAACTTAACACCAGCGGGGTGATTGCGTAATATACCACAGTACCAATGGCTTTTATTTTGACAGTTCAACAGCATTCATTGAGCAGACAGTTTTTTCGAACATAATTATGAAGCAATAGATTAGCAATATCCTTCAAAATGATTGAAATTGACAGTGTGTCACGCAGTAAGGGTGCAGCTCATCACTCGCGCGTGCGACCATTAGACTTCAGGAGCAGGTAAAAGTGGGTAACTATATTGCCTTTTGCACTATAAGCAAGTAGGTATACATAATATATAAATCCACTTACACAGGATCAAATAAACCTTTCAACTTGCTGCCAACGGGAAACGCGAACGCCCTCTGTTTTTTCATAAACGCATTAGGAGCTACTACATAGGTGCACTTATCAGATTCCTCCACGTCTTTCTTTGATGTATAATCGTTGTACATAAGGTGGTCTACCACGGTCTGTTCCTTGACCAAAACTGCGCCTTTCTTGACCGAGTCTAAGAAATCTTTGTCACTACTCACAGATAGGAACCGAGCCCTATTGTTGCTGATCATTGCGCTCAGGTAATATAATTCTTCGCCTTCCTGTGTATGAGAATGCAATTAAATAAACACACTTAAAAAAAAATACTACCTAAAAAATTTTTAGGATTTTTTCAATTGCAATTTTTGCAATTAAACGGGGCCCTCGGCTAAGAAATATTAGGGTGTTTATCTCTTCACTTTGGCCGTAGGTAATGTATACAGTAGTAGGTAATGGTACAAGGTGTTATGGAAAAAATAGTAGGTATGCCTTTTACGGAATAAACCACATGGGAGTGGGGCATACCAGAAGGACCCGCCGTAACAGGCAGAACGATAGGCAGCGGCGACCTTCTGTCTATACCACCAACATTCGCTTAACGAGCGTGATGGTTACTCTCTCTTTGACGAGTCAGTAGCATTTCTTCCGAGCTCGTTTAAAGCAGTATTTTCAAACCTATCACGTTAAGTAGGTAAGTCACATAAAGTAATATAATGATTAATACAGAGTGGCACGGACCGATTCGATTCGATTCGAAGGATCGATTTTTTTTTTAATAACCGACGAATAATTTCTATGCTATATGCTAGAGGGGTTCAGAATCATGTAACAGGTTGCACGTCCCTGCCACCCTGTATAGGTACGTATCCAAATGAGCCAACTTACAGATTTAACAATATGCTCCACCGAGCTGCCAGCTGATGCGACCCACCGGTAGTTCTTAAGATACAAGTCCTTAGGATACTCGATGGCCAGGGTAAACTTGGACAGGGTAAGGAAGGCAGTCAGGTTGGCCGTATAGAACGCTGATAGTAAGATCATGAACAGCCACCAGGTCACGAAGAGTACGCGGGTTGTGTCTAGAAAATCGTGTAACGTTAGGAAGGTAACGGTAAGTATAACTTAGCTAATATATTATTAATAAATCTCAATCTGCCTAGCGTTTTATCAACTCTAATAGGGTCGGCTTTCAGTCTAACCGGATGCAGCTAAATACTTGTACTTATTTTACATGGAGCAACTGCCTATCTGACCTCTACAACCCAGTGTGCTCCACAACCAACTTAGCTATACTGTTATAAACATCCCTACCTATCGAACAGTTCCACCTGTCAAATCAAATTACGAGATTTGTCAACCGCCGCTACGGACCGCTGCTGAGATTTTGTGATATCTTCTTGATAATTTGTTGTTTTTGTGAAAATTTCGAAAAAGCCACAATCTTAATCACACAAGTTTTCAATGTGTATCGGTAAATAAGGGAAGAAGAAGGCGTAAGTACCTAAATCAAACTCAATCTTTGATTTTAAAGTGTATTGGTGTTAAGTTATTTATTAGTATGATTTAAATTATAGGTATATAATAAATTAGTACTTAAAGTAATATTAGGTACCTACTTACAATTGATTTATTTTTCATGACATATTTTCCTATGTTAAGAAACCGATGATTTTAACGTTGCCCTACACTAGGAATTACTCCTGTATCGTGTCTGCGTTTACAAACATTTAAACTCACATACACAAACATCCAATATTTGTTCCGTGCGGGAATCGAACCCGCGACACGCAGCAGTCGATCGCTCAGCCACTGCGACAACCGTGTTGTAGATGTATAACAACATTCTTCATACACATACATAATAATACTTCATGTTCATTAGTACTAGACATAAATAAAAATTAAACAGTATCAAGATCGTTTAATCCAATTTCCCCAGTATTGCACACAAAAAAAATGTATTTCCCCATTTGCCATGAGATTCCGGTATACCATAATCTACTTAGCTACTGGTCCTCATGTTCACATTTTCGGGTTTTTCTACCTAAATATGGTTAAAAACATTGTTAAGCAGAAACTACAGAAAGCATGTTAAAGTTATTGGGTGGTTCTGTAATTTCTGGCTATCCCCATGGGAACAAGGCGTAAGTTTATGTATGTAGGAACATATTTTACATATGTATCTAAAACGTTTCATATCTAAATTTGCTTAAAGCAAGTCTTTCCCAAGGTCCTCATTAATCAACAGCGCACAATAACAGTAATCAGAATGACCTGACAAATGTTTTGACAATGATCATTAACACCATTTTTATTTGTGATTACTTTTCGTGTCGCACATGGAAAGTTGGAAGGGTGTGACAAAAAGTGATAGATTACGTAAACCATTAGTGGCGATACTATCTAGGGTAGGAATTGACCGTAGTTATGAAACTAGTTTGTAATGCTCGTATCATTATGATGGCGGGTCAAACATAATATTTTAGGTACGGAGGTACTGCGTCGTGATTCCGATCAATAAGTTTTTATTTACTTTACCTAATAATCTTATGCTTACTGTCTCTTTCTCTACATACCTACATGTATAAGACGAAAATTTGATGTTTGGTCTTGCTAATACCTTTGCGTCACAAGTACCTAACAAAACACCTACCAAAACTGCAAAATATGGAGACCCACAATCCCACAGTACTACAAATTTTGGGGGTGTTGAATGTAGGTACACACGGCTACACATCAGCTATACATAACCAGTATAAGCCGACTTCTGATTGTACGAAAAACCTATACAATGCGAGGTCAGCTAAAACTGGAAATGCATAGCTTGATGTGTAGCCGTGTGTACATTCAACACCCCCAAATTTTAATTAAAGCAATTAGCACCGCGCACGTGGATCATCCAACCTATGGTGTAACTGCGTACGTAACACACTATCAGTAGCAAAGCAATGGTTTTCATTTTGACAGTTCAACAACATTCATTCCTTATTTAGGTACGTTGATGAGCAGACAAATTTTTCGAACATATGTTATGTTGTGTGTGTGTTGTTATGTTGTTGTATATGTTGTATCCTTCAAAATTATTCAGATTGTGATTGATAGTGTCACTCAGCCTCTTCTGTGAAGCAGTGGGTAGTATCCATAATTCCATAACACACTATAGCTTATAAATAAGGTTTGGTACTTACTGGCCTCCGGCGCTAAATTGGTGCCTTGCTTGAGGAAAGCGCTGTAGACGAACCAAAAGCTAGGTTTTATTGGCAAAACACCTTCGTCGTCCGTGATCAGCTTGGTTCGTACGCGCGTGAAGAATGTGATGCAGGGTCCAAATGTTAGTACCGCAGCCAGAACCAGGTACCTGGGCAAATATTGTTTTATGAAAGAAACAAGACATAGGCACGGTCGGATATATATAGCCACCAAGCTACCGCAAATGGTAAATGCAGCAGTGAATTAGGTGAGCCTATTAAAAGTAACTACTGGGAACTGGACTGAATGAGCGGGATGAAAGATTGGTCCTTGGCAGCTCTGGACAGAGAGAGGTGGAAAGGGCGTAGGATGGCCATTGCTCAGCAGAGGGACATTAATAGCTAATAATAAATAAATAATAAACATGGGAACTAAAACAAAAGTGTTTCGAGGCTAAATTAAATTAGGCTATAGGAAGAAACCTACTGAGGATAAAAAGCATGACAAAAGCTATTTAAAAAGAAGATTCTACTCTCTAAACTTTTATCCAACAGTCACCATACCACACAAGGTCGTTAAAAGGTGCGAGTAGACCGGACCCGGCAGCAGATTCCTTGGGTCTCTTCAACATCATCACCCACACACCTTCGTCCAGGTATATGGAGAACGACACCTTCTCCCGGTAATCTATCAGAGTTGGTAGAAACGCAGCGGCCATGTCCACTTTCTGTTATGAAAATGTTAAAAATATGTGTACTTTTTCTCCATTTTATGTGACAGTAAAAGTTGTTGTAAAAAAAAATTGGTTTCAAAATCACACGTCTGTCGCAAGTTGGTTTGTTTAAAATGTATCTATAGATACCTGCCTATAGTTTCAGTACTAGAACATTTTAAGTAGGTCGGTACTTATTGTATTATAGTACTGCTGGCCTGCATAGGAGGATATCCCCCTATGCAGGCCAGTGGCCATTTTTGTTGGACCAAATACGTATACGGTCCAGCCAAAAAATGCACGAGCACCTAAGCTTTGCGCTTTCGGGATTTTCAAGATCGGAACAAGTAAGTAAGTGTGTGCGAAAAGAATTGAAAATATTGAAATACCTATAGAAAGAAAGAAAATACATTTATTTACACAGACTAAAAGACACACCATACACCAGATAATCTACATATTATCTTGCTAAATTGGAGGATACTGAAACTAATAGACAATCCTTCACAAAAACTTACGCTGGAATTAAGCAGTCCTATTATGGAGTCATCGCCCAGCTTACCCCCCAACTCATAATTCCTTTTGGGCTCAACCACTTTATAGGTGAAATTAAACTTCTTCCGCAGTATATCCATGATAGTGAAAGCCACGCCTTTGCCGACCACCGTGCCATTGTGCCATTCTGTCCAACTTAGGGGCGTGTTCTGAAAATATATTGAATCTATACCTACTTTATCTAAGTCGTAGACTCTAAAAAAATCTTTTCAATTTAACTTATGTGGTTAAGATAATACGGACTGATGTCTGCGACTCCACGTCAAAGTGCGCATTTTGCGTACAACTTATGTGGGTTAATCTATAACAAGGACTAGGTAGGTAGGTACTTCATTCATCAAAAAACACAAATTCATATCCTCAGAGGCTCTTAATTGGGCATGGGTGACTGCAGACCTGAACTGGCATTTAGCTCTGGCTTTTCAGCCGCTATCGCTAGCAAAATAGAAATGAGATACAGCTCGTAGGCAACAGGGGGCCTAAAAAAGGCCACTTTGGCAGAATCATAATAGGATAATTAACAATATAAATCATATTAAAAATCGTAAAATGGTCACAAACTGACAATTAATTATAATATGATCTGTGTGCAATTCACCTGCTCGACAGTTTTGTATGGAAATTCGTACTACGTACCAATGTTTACACCAAATAGGTATGATTGATATGAAATGAATCGTAAGGTTATTAAACTATTATGTGTAACCATTTAACGAAAATTAGAGGAATTGCTAATGATCTGCTGGGAATTCAGGAAATGAATAGCGTTTAGAGGTATTGCTTAAAGTGGCCTTTTTAGGCCCCCAGCCCAGCAACCACTGCATACCTAGCTAATAGGGTAGGTAATTATTAATCCTAATTACTAGGTAGGTAATTATAAAATTGTTTCACTTGAACTTACATTATACGTCGTTATTTTGAGATTCTTCCCATTGACCTCCTTCATCAAACTCATAAAATTGATGTCCTTCATCTCCGAAGAGTCGGGCCCTAAAGAAATTGGTATATTTTAGGCAGACAGCCAAACCTTTGCCGTAGATATTATTTAATTTAAGAAAACGTGTATGAGTGTTGTAAAAAGCACAGAAAATGATAAAATTAATGATTTTTCAATCAAACAAGAAAATTGCCATAAAAGTCACCTTTATATGTATCATTGTAAGGGACTTCGCAGAACGTGGCGTTACATATCGACGATATGATTAGTTCTATGCCGGCCATAGCATAATGAGGCTGACGGTTTCCGCCGTAGGACACATTTGGTGGTCGGTGTTCGAAAGGCGACTGCGAGTGACCACTGCGGACGACTGAGGATGCGCCGCTGACATGGCCTTTCGCCACCACTGTCCCCCCACGCTACGGTAATGCACGTTAGATTAACATTGACATTCAGTGTAATAAATATTCAATAGACCACTTTTGACGAGTTCGCAATAGTATGGAAGTTTTGCTGGGACGTTCTCAGGGTTTCATGGTTAGGCAGGTATTATAATTATGGCTCGGTACCAAAGGTCTGGCTTAGGCCAGTGTCAACTTCTATATTCTGACAAAGGAAGCCTATAACATTCCCACAGCTGGGATACAGGCCTCCTCTCTCTCTGTGAGAGGGAGTGGGCCATAATCAACTACCGCGCCCAGTGCGGGTTAGTGGATGTCCCACGTGGTCCAGTATCGGCCCCGACTTTCGATTTTCACTGCTCCTTTCTAACAAAGAAATAAAATATACGAAGCACATCCATACTATTCCATAAGGCAATAATGTAGAGGTAAATAATCATAGCTCGTTAATGGGTGGGCACGAGTTACTCCGTAAATTGTCATACTGTGTGATCTATAGTGTGCGTCATTAAACGATACCCAATATGGTTCTGGAACGAATTATGTTTAATTATTATGTCCTACTACCTTCTGCCACTGCCAGTGAAAATCAGCTATCTACCACTGCCAGTGAAAGTCCCGTCAATATCGGTCTAGCTGTTTCGGAGATTAGCCGGAACAAACAGACAGACAAAAATTAAAAAAAAAATATAAGTACCTTTCTTATGATTTGACCGCACATTTTGATTTTCAACTTTATCGCTAAAGCATTAAGGTTCAAGGTTGATTGGGAAAGTTTGTTAGTTTCGGGTAGCTTGACCTGCTGGCGTCTGTACACTAAAGAATAAAATTAAGGGCTGATTTTTCCAACGCCAGATAATTTTATCGGAGGAATAATTTTGATTTTTTGACAGTTCTTCTATACAAAAACTGTCAGACGTCAATTTTATTCCACGAATAAAAATTATCAGTCGATTAAAAAATCAGCCCCTAATAAAAAGCTGTTATTTGACATTAGAAACAGACACTTAAATTTTATTTATTTGTATAAATCTGTACAGATTTGGCATGATTCTCAAACTTACGGTTCGATTAACAATTAACGAGTAGTCATAGTCACAAGATAACAAAAGTTGGCAAAAAATAAAAGGCCCGTTTTGACATTGACACTTCTAGTAGTTAGTAAAGATCAAATTCGCAAAACACGTATTCGTTTGTATGAAACTGTCAGGTGTCAAAACGCATTCTCAAAAACAAAACCGGGCCTCTTATTTCTTGACAACTTTATCATAAGTCGTAGTCATAGTAGATTAACAAGTCTTCACCGGTTCGTAGGTTCGAACCGGTGAAGTAAAACATCGTGAGGAAGCATGTCCTAGAACCAAAAATTTTACATGACATGTTACATCCACCAACACAGAGAGGAGGCCTGTGTCACAGCAGTGGGAACATTATAGGCTGCTTACACTAGCTCATATGAATAATTCTCCGTTCTTACTGAAAATATTAAAAGTTCTATAGTGTGGACGTGCACTAAACGATGACCCATCGTAGTAGTTGCTGCCATTATAAATATTGCTTACCTATAATAAATGTTAGCGTAATTTAAAAATGTTTGCCTACTCTTTGTTGCATTTCTAACTGGGTTTAAAAACGAAAACATAATAATATTTGCTATTTTGTTCACAGAATACCTAAGTATTTGCCTGAAACAGAATTTATTATGAGTAAGTTGTTGCGATATGAGTAAGTAGGTATATGCTTTGGCTATATTCAGGGTTAGAAATGATAATATGAAAACAATTTTCTACAAGGACATCATACATCATTCATTTTCGTACTTAAAAACCAAAAAATTATGATCTCTCTAGTAGGTGTTATCTAAAGTTACTGTTGATAAGTGATCAAATTAACAGGATCATTTAATCCCTTCTCCCTAGATAAATACCTACAATGAGGCAGGGTTTCAGGACTAAAATAATCTTTTTTTAACAAACTTTTACATAGCTTCGAAAAGCATGTTTCCTTCGGCCTTATTTCCATGGGGGTGGGTATACGAAACCGAAAGTCTGGAATTGAATTTCCGCGGTGTTATTTAGTTGCCATTACATAAAACCAAAGACATTAAATTATTACTTGACAATATCATAAATCTCTTTGCATAAAACCATATAAGAAGTATGTACAGACGCCAGCACATCAAGCTACTACAATCTGTCAAATTTCTTTAATAGATTTTCAACTTTATCGCTAAAGCAGTAAGGTTCGAGGTAGATTAGGAGACAGTTTCGGGTAGCTTGACCTGCAGCTGGCGTCGTCTGTACATTGTGCTTTAGAATATAGACGGTTAGGTTTAGGAAATATCGAATCCATTGAGATATTTCAGAAAATAAAAGTAAAAGATTAATTTCTTTTGAATTTAATTTATAGAAGATTCTAATAATTCTATAACCACCAAAATACGTTCAGTGTGCTGATGTGCTCGCAAACCTGAGACGAACGCACCCTCTGGATTAAAAAAAATACGTATGGTTCGTAGACTTCGTAGTGTCACTCATGTCACTGTCATATATTGTCAAAGCGTGATCAAAACATAACCTATCCTTATTTTTGTTTCTAAAATAAGTATTGTAAATGGTTTAAAAACTTGAAAATATGAGGGATGTATATTTGTCAATCTGCGAAAAGAACTTTGTTAATAAAATAGTGTCAGAGGGACATGTAAGGCGGTTTCAATTTGATTATAAACAATATTTATTTACAGCTTACAAGTTTTTCAAACTATTACTTTGATTGATTACAGCGTTTAGATGGCAGAAATTATAATGAAAGCAGGACGTTAAACATATCTTTTGGATCCGAATATGGCAGCTGTATTGTGTCATTGGGAGAAACTAAGTATGCAAAATTCTAAAGTTTATATTACCAGTAAAACAACCCATAGCCTTTGTTCTAAACTTTCACAATATCTTGCATTTCCATCCAATTCATATGATATTTAATTTAACCCTTAACATGAGTCTCCAAGGATTTATCTGCTACCCACTTAGGGCTGATTTTTCCAATGCCAGGTAATTTCATTGGAGGAATAATTTTGAATTTTTGACAATGCTTCCGTACAAAAACTGTCAGACGTCAATTATAATCCACGGATAAAAATTATCTGTCGATTGAAAAATCAGCCCATAGACAATTCTCCATACTTAATTCATATTTTGAATTAAGTATTTTTTTTAACCTTGCAGAATCCTTGCACAAGTATCATGTGAGGTGGTACAGCCAAAACAAATCAGACCAAATGAGGGTTTGCTCTACATCAATGTGGAAATGAATCCTATGGCAGCACCACACATCGAAGCCAACCGGCAGACAGACCTAGCGGTGCATTTGAATAGAATGCTTGAAAAAGCTTACAAGGACTCCAAGTGCATTGACCTCGAATCCTTGTGCATTGTTGTTGAAGAAAAGGTAAGGTTTTATACCTACTGATATGGATCGCAAAAGATTTGCAAAACAAGTTTCATTGTTTATATTGGAATCGTTACTTGTGTATAAAGGAGTAATATACTATTGCTATGTAGTCAATGACACATAGAAATTCACAAATATGTTTATCAATAATACATGCTACTTTAGATACAAGAATAAAGGTATATTTGTTTGTTAAGATTAAATACCATTAAGTAAATTAGAATTTGAATGTGGATTCCATGCAGACACAAGGAATCTGGACTCTGTTGATCATTTTGAGACAATCCTATAGTCATCATTTAAACCAGTTGCTGTTGGGCAAGGGTAAAGTTCTTCACTGAGAACTTTTAGTTATTTTTTATTAGCCATTATTGTCCTATTGCTGAGCAAAGGCAGGAGGTCTACTCCATACTCTCTTTCCACCACTCTGTCCAGAGCTGCCAAGGACCAATCTTTATTAAAGGAGTCGAGCACATTCCGCCATCAGAGAACCGAGAGAAACACCTTGGGGTCTACTCCGAAGTGGTAAATGTATCGTATTGGCCGAATGTTCGGATCGAACCGCCACATTGCCGATTTTATTTAAAAATGTGAAAAAATTTCGGATCGGCTCAGTTGGGTCGGGAGTCGGGACCATACTCAATATTCGAAAGAGTTAGGAGTGTAGGATCGGGACCGACCAAACCGAATAGTAACTTCGTAGCAGGAAACCGCCGAACATTCGGCCGATACGATACATTTGCCACTTCGGAGTAGACCCCCTGGTTTGTTTTTTACATCTGCTTTATAAATAAATCCCCCTGCCTAAAATAATAACACCTGTTCCATCATTTTCCAGGTCTGGTCCCTAAGGGTAGATATCAAAATCCTGAACCATGATGGCAACCTCATAGAATGTGCCAGCATAGCAACTGTAACTGCATTGGCACACTTCAAGAGACCTGATGTGACTCGTAGCGGAGACAGTGTCATTATTCATGACATTACCGAGAAGGATCCTATACCTACTGTGCTGTTTCATTATCCTGTGTGCAGTACTATAGCTATATTTAATAGCGAGTAAGTTTTTTGAGCATTTTTTTGTGACACATTAAATGGTACCTCACATGAAGATGCGAAGTTTCCAGTTAGTTACACTTGTAAGAGCACTAACACAGTCTCTTTTAACCAACTATGGTGAAGTCAGACCGCGTCCTAACCGAAGGCGATACTCGCGCGGATACGCGATCGTCGGGCTCTTACAGGATCAATCAAGTCGCGTTTGCATAATACAGACATGCAACATGCAACCGCGTCGATCGTGTAACCGCGCGACGGTCGCTTTCGGTTAGGACACGGGGTTTCGGGTCATAATTACCCCAAGTTTTAAGAAATATGAACAACAAGGGCTGAATCCTTTGTTTGTGTTATGACCATCTCTCTATTGATCAAAATATCAATGTGCAGTTATATAATTCTCATGAGATTTATTCCTAACTTTGCAGCATATTACTAGCAGATCCCAACTTCCTAGAAGAATCAGTATGTACAAGCACCATAGACGATGGGACAACACCATGTGGAGGCCTCCTAATAGTGGGGTTCAACCAGTACAAAGAGATTTGTGTCATGAACTTATGTGGAGCTGCCCTATCCACCGCTGGTTTAGTTCGCAAAGCCTTACAAGGAGCTAGTGACAAATGTAAAGAGATTGTTGAAGTGGTGAAGAAGGCTATCATTAGTGATGATACTCTGAGGTAGGTTGAGGTTAACTATTTTTTAATTGTTATTGGACCTTGAGCATCATCATCTTCCTGCTCCCTAAGTCCGTCAACAAAGAAACGGGCATATCCGACAGCAGCTCGAAACACTGTTTGTTCTACCGGAGTAGGGTTTAATCCGAAGTTTTGATTAATAACTTTTTGGAACGGGCGAAATAACATTGGGAGTAGGGTCAACTGTAAAATCGTGTTGTCATGAGTAATAGTGTTCTATGGTTATCATTCGTAGATCGAACCTCAAACTAATATTATTTCCGTAAGTGATACGAAGTAGGAAACGCCCGTAGCTTCGGCCGAAGCTACGAGAGATTTCGTGCTTAGAGATCCCAATGTATTTGGGGTTGGTGCAGCATAGTCAATTAGTCAGCGCCAGACGTAAATAGACGTATTTTTAGTAGCCATGTTTTTAATCACTCTAATTTGTCAGTTGTCTATGGAGTATCTTAATTTGACACGAATAAACTAATATTTATCTTCTGTCCTTTTCTTAATGAAATAGAAAGAAAAAGATGCACTGAACTTAAATTTAGTTTAGTTTGAGGACAAGGGAATCGGCGCCAATAACTGCTGAATTTTAGATATTCACACATCTTGATCTCTGTCTGCGCCTTCAGGAAGTACAGGTGTTGTCAACTCATGATGCTTCTTTTCATAGGAAAAACTAGGCAGGTTTAGGCTGGGTTTAGTATTACGCTAACGTCGGTCGCGTACCAGCGGTCACGTGTACCAAGATGCTGACAGTAAATGGATGTGTAGGTATAGTGTAGCACCGGGCCACCAGCACTCGGCAGTCAGCTATTTAGTTTAGTTTGCGAACAAGGGAATCGGCGTCATTAACTATTATCAAGACTTCAGTATAACATGGAAAGTGGTTACTAGAACTAGTGTCCAAGTTTTCAGCTGCATATTATTATAATATGCATGCATTAGGTATTATAGGTCAGAAGGCCAATTCCCGTAATTAAAAACGTTCAAAATGTAATCACAATCTCATCTCAACGACAATCAATGTCAAAAATGTAGGGAAATTAAAGGTATTTTTGACAGATTGAGACAGATCAGACTGTGGACATTCTTAAAATAACGAGAGTTGTGTTTCCAGACAGTAAAATTCTAACCACAATACCTAATATTATGGGTCCTCCAATTAGGTACTTACATGTTATCTCTTTGGAATAAATAAACATAGACCACAAAATTATTTACCAGTCGCAAATAAAATTCTTATCACTGATATATTATTGTTATATTGGTGTACCAAATTAAAAATGGTAATTAAATACATAGATGAATGATTGATGACTATGAAGTCAATGACATTTTGTCTAAAGTACTGTAAAAAAAAGGCAAAATTACAATTCCTGGTAGTCATTGATTAGTTCAATGTCCAATTAGTTCTCCTCGACAGTTACATTTTTTCCTGTATTACTTAGAATCCCGCCTGTAATTTCTGACAGGGTGGACAGGTGTAGAGTAAGCATATCCACATTTAATTAGTTATGTTGAAGTCTCTTGTAAAAGGTGGTGAGCATACTGCCAGAGTCTAGTTAGACAAAGAATAAGTTAATTTCACAGTATGCAACTTCTTTTATTTCATATTATAAATTAAAGCTACTTTTCGTACAGTCGTAAAAACCGTGCAAAGCAGGGGCAGGTTGCTAGTGTTATAATAAAATTGAATTGTGTTATTTTCAGACGAAAAAGAGTGAGGATTAACTTCTCAGATGTAATAACACAAGATCATCTACAGTGTTTGAGTAAAAAGGATTTGAACATTAAACTCAAACATTATAATATTGATGATGAGGCTGATGACGATATAATGGATGCTGATTCTGATCCTGAGCCTAGCAAATATGATGGTCAGTATTCTTGATTTGTTTTCAACTTACAAGCATATTTAGACTTGGTTTTTTTTTGATTATAGACATTTCTTCGGCTAGTTAATTTTATGTGATGGTTTAATCAATTGTTCACAGTTGTGGCATCCAAACCCCAAACTGCAGAAATACAAACAAAGCAAGGAGCTTCACAATGGATAGAAATTTCATCAGATTCGGAGGAAGACTGAAATAATACATATGTACTTGTTAAATAAAATGTAATAAATTTACATTTTAAAACATCCTGTTATTATAATCTCTCTTAACAGTATTATATTAGCCATTGCATGTCCCTCGTCAATAAACAATCATAATATTTGACACTGAAAGGATTAAGTATAATACAGAAAAATATTGTCTAACTATGCTAAAATAACAAGAAAATAAATAGAGCAGTTCATGTGGATGCAAGTGGTGTGGAATAATAAAATAATACATTTCTAAACATTCACTCATTCAAATCATTAAAGAATTTAGCAAGTTTACAATTTGGCATGAAGTAATATACTTCAAATATCTTTGCAACTGATTCTCAATCTATGTTTCTATGCTTTTATTGTAGAATGCAGATTGAAAATTTAAGAAGAAAATAAAATCAAAACTATTTATAAATCTAATTATACTATGTTAAAACTACACACTTCAGCTATAAATTACAGTCATTTATATTATTCTACACTGAGTCAGAGTTCATCCCATTTTTCTGGTCTAGCTTGTTACCGTTAGTCTTCACCATATAAATAAAATAAGTCATTATTTCCTTTTCATTCACAGGTAATGATTTGAAATGTTTTTGGATAGCCTGGAAAAAAAACAAACATACTTTTAATAATTGCTATACATAAACAGGATAACCAAGGTTTTCTAAGAAATTAATTAAATAAACACTGAAAATACTAAATAGAGGAATATATGAGTAATGCAATACTTACATCAGCAAGTTGAGCTTTGTTCAATCCTGGCCTTGTTGGCACCTTATAATGTCTTTTATATCTCCTCAATGTGTTCACTTGTAATTGGAACCAGTCTACTTCAGGTGAGTCCATCTCTGCCTCATTGCTGTCATCCTCCGAGTCCTTGGGCCTCCTCTGCTTCGTCCTGGCACACTGTATCATTGTTTTATGATAATCACAAATGTAAGTATGCCTTGCCTGAAAATAACATATGGAATTCAGTTAGCCAACATGATAACTGCAATTATTGTGTTCAAGCCACTCAAGATTGTTATTGATGAAAGTTAAAAATAAATAAAAATGTGTGTGACATACTTGGGGGTCAATGTTAAGTTTCAGCCTTCTTTGGGCGACAGTCTTTTGTATGCGCTTGCTGTACGAGGCGTTGCCTGCGGGTCGCCTGCAACCCTCGCCGTCATCCATAAGGCAACATATTTGGTCAGAATTACCTCTAGAATCTTCTTCTCCTGTACTAAACCCGTTGTTCATTTGATACTCCCGTTGAATCATATATAACGAATAAAATGAACTCTTCTATTACACCTCGCACTAGGCGATGGAAAACAGTTCGACGTATTCACAATGACACAGAATTGAGGTTATGATTTATAACAACACAGAACATTTGTGTTAAATAAATCAATTAAAATCATCACAACAAATACCCGGCCGTTTGTCTATTGCACTCCGATCACTGTACGAAGATAGTAATTCTTTATTCACTGCACATATGCAACAAATTGTCCATTGCTACTTCGCAACTGTTCAATCGTTTTATTTATCCAAGTATTCGACGCTTCTAACAGATGACTGCTAAAATCAGAACTAAAATTAACACGAATTTATTATGTCCACGGAGCTTAGGAGACTCAATTGCAGCCGCTGAATAATTATGACTTGACTCGTACTCGTCGTGTCCCGCACCGACCGATGGCATCGCCATTACAAATTTATTATTACTAGTTTGTCATTTCATTCACTCACTCATTCACTCGCCTCAAGTTACGGTGCACCTATAAAATAGGGCATTATTGAAATGGTGAATAGCACCTACTTTAGCGTAACACGATTAGAACCGCGAAACGAAAACAGTTCTTTTGGTGAATGTGTGCATGAATACAATATGACAACGTATCTATGTATTGTAGTATAAACAAAAAATAAAGCTAAGGCTAGCTCAGTTATTGGCTGAAAAATGGCGGGGCATTTAATTTAAGCCAATCGGAATGTTTTGTCACTGACATCGCCTGTTCATGTATTCATTACGACGAACGCAGCAAAGTTCCCTACGTAATAAGCGCTGAAATCGTGTGCTCGTTTATAATAAACACAATACTCGGTGAGTTTCATTATTTCTATTATAACCATTTAATTTGATAATAAACGAAAAAGCTGTGCTACGTAAATTATTTCTGTGGTTTAAATAGTCTCAGTGTTCGGCTCGAAACGATATTTATAGTTTTACATTCTAATTTTGTAAGCAAATGGCTGCCGAGTGCCGAAGTAAGGTGACAGATACTATATGTACAACCATATTATGTATACATAACAATGTCATAGTAGGTAGTTATCAATGTTCATATGATATAGCCATCAATGGAAAGATTTGTATATTTTCCCAAATGTCTGAACGTTTCTGGTGTTTACGAATTTGTATAAGTATAGGTTTCTAGTTTAAAATACATTCAAAGTTCAAGAGTCAGCGTTTTTTATCGAAAATAGTTAATTATAATATTTGGTAGTCCACAAGATATTTTAGTATGGACCTATTGTTTTTTTTTGTATGTAGCTGTACTAGATTCTAACTAGGAACGTAGATTTAAGACCATTATTTGAAGTGGTGTTAGCGAAAATTAGGTTATTTATTTTTATGAATGAACCAGGTTCTTATTTCACTGAGTGAAAAAAATATAATTATACGTACCTACGTATATAGGTACATAAACTCATGTTCCATCAAGTAGGTACCTACTTACATTTTTTTTCTTATAGTTTGTTAAATTATTTACATTCTTGGGGATGTGTTTAAAACAACTAGGTATACCTAACGAGGTAGGCATTATAGTTTTCCCTACACATTCATCAATGTAAAATGCTACAGTGGCATGGAATAGAATATATGTAGATAGGTATGTTCGGTTTTATTTGGTATGTTTTGCAACAGCTGCGGCACGTAACCGGCGTAAAACCAGGCATTTTCTGAAAAGGGTGGGGGCATTATTACTTATCAAGAGTAATGACCCTTGATGGGAAAGACGCATTGACGCAGTCTAAAATGAAGTACCTACGCATATTCGTATGTATGCCTACACAGTACTAATCTTATGATTAGTACGCGTAAATAATAAATATAAATAATCGTTGCCAAAACGCTTTTGAAGCCACATTTGGCATAAACCTAATAATTTCATGTAATATTGAACTGTGTCAAATTGCCAACAAGTCTGTGTATTCTAATTCTTACAATAACAACTTTTCCCTCTCTAGTCCTTTACGCCTGGCGCAGTTTGCGTCTTACGCTCCACCAACTATAAATTCTATCTGTTTATGCGATAGGTGTACCTATTTCTCTTGGGAAAATTTTAGTAAGCAGACCAGAGTTTGCTCACATTAAAAGACAGCACGCTCGGCTCTTATTTGTCATGAGACTGAATTCAGTCAGCGTCGAAATGGGGGTGGGTATACTACAGACCACATTTGTACACCTCTGTCATTTTCCTCGGGGAAAGCAGGAGTAAAATTAAATTTTTAATTAGATTTTGTTATATTGCGTTTGCTTATTTTTTTTCCATCTCTTTCTATTTCTACTCGACTAAACTCCGGCATCGATGAAAATAAGCATCACTGAAATGCATCTTATCGGTAAGTTTAATAACTCTCTCTCTTCCCAGCATTAGTCCCACATGGTGGTGAGATCAGCTTTCCTCGTGTTCTCTCTTCACTTCGCCATGTTCTTTATGCCATCTGTGTTGGTATGTTACACTAGAAAAGAATATTATTGGTACTAGCATATTTTTTTACGAACATTCTTGTCGCAACATAATAACTTCAGGTATGTTGCCACACAAAAGGTTTAAATGATTTTAGAACTTTGGGCCAAAAAAGGTTCGCGAAATTTCCTAATCGCAAAGTATTCATCAGTCACAAAAAATATCTGTGCAGTTTTTCTTGGAATAGGATAAAAGCCTAACAGTATGGGCTTTTAATCCAGAGTGCACTGTTACCGGTTGTATTTCATACCTCTAAACAAAAACAATGTCTGAATACATCCTTTGCAGTCCCTTGTCGGAACTGAAAATATATAAGAGCAATAAAAAGCAACGTGACGTCCACTGCTGAACTTTAATCTATTATGAAATGTTATATTTAGCAGGGTCTACCAGGAACGAGAAAAAACACCTTATTTGCTCTTAACGAATCACATGAGTGGCATAAGCTTCGATGGAAACCACATTCAGGTGCTCCACCAGCAGTCATCAGCACCAGAATAGAAAAAAACAAGTTTTGTTTAAAGTCGAGTTTCTGCCCAGCAAAACATTGACTTACTCTATTTGTTGATTCAAGTTTGTGGGCAAAGTCCCATGAATACAGTACATGTTACTAGAAAATTTAAAGAATGATAAACATTTATCACTTTGGTAAGGAAATTATGCATAATATTCTACTTCTCAAAATGTTTAGACGAGAGCAGCGCCGCGTCGCGCGTCGCTATGCGGATGAGGGTGAAAATTTCAGAGATCGGCTGCCCAATAATGGTAAAAGCATGGTTGCAGCGACGCAGTGATGGAGAGTAGGTGTGTCAAGCGTAAATGAAGATTTATTTAAGGACAAGCCATGTAGATAGGAAAGGACTGATGAATGGGAGACCAATGCATGCAGCTGAGACGAAATACAAAGAGGAATGTGTGGTATTACGCGACTGGATAGAATAAGATATGAGTATATTAGAGGATTTCTGAAAGTATCACCGGTGACTGAAAAGTTGTGTGGAAATCGGTTGTCATGGTACGGGTATCGGATATGGATGAATAAGGAAAATATTGTGAGGAAAGTTCTGAGTATGAATGTGAACGGCTATAGAGTAGGGGAAGACCAAAGAACGATGTATGGTATAGTGTGAAAGATGATATGGCTAAAAAGAGGGTGACTACCGAGATGACGACCAATAGAGAAGACATGTTGCACCGACCTCAAAAAGACTAAAAGCAAGAGAATGATGAGTTAAGAGAAGCAATAGAACGAGTTTGGATATACCTGATTGTTAAATTTCAGCGTTTACATAGTCCTACAGTAAGCACATTTCATTAATGGGAGCTGTTCAGCTACTGACAGTCGTTTTAACGAATTTAATATTCCGAGACTAAATTCTGTTACTTTTTTTGGTCAAAGTTCAATCTACTGATGTATATCGGCTACGTCTACGTTAGTTATGGCTTTGCAAACTGCTAAGTAACATTACCTATTTTAATGCATACATATCTTTACGAGAGGTGTAGACAGCTAGACTGGGCTGGCTGACAAAACCATATTATTTAAACAACCTACCTACCCATAAAAACTAAGCGCACATCACAGACCTTTGCTAAACCTCAAATATTTTTTAAGACATTGCAATTGTTAAGCTACCAAACTAAATTATGCCTTCTTAAAGTTTTCCTAAAACCTCAAGTAAATGAACAATTCGAAATCGCCCCGTCAACAGGACTGACCATCTATCATACACCAAATTAATAAGCACTACTAATAAATAGATTTTCATTGGCCATAGCTGGCATAGCCACACAGAGGCTATGTGCAGCTGCAGTGAACTAACTAGAGCAGTGCTTACCAAGAAGAGAGAAGACATAAATTCCAGAGTACCACCACACCAAATAATCGTAACTACCTACTCGTAAGTCGCTACCACATCAACGTTAGTACAAAAATGATTGGATAATGATTAACTTTTACAGATCTAAGCAATTAAAAGAAATCAGTGTCTACATAAGTTAAAATTGTGCTGCTAGGTACTTTAGGTATTTATTTATAAACGTTGCTTAATGTTATCTCTTAACATTAAGCAAAGTTTATAAATAAATACCTAACGTTGAAACATAAAAAATGTAAGGCTACAATTTGCTAATCATTACTTAGGGGCATAATACACTATCCAATTTTAAGCAATGTTAACTAGGAAATCGGCAGATGTAATCGCAGTAAGAACAGTTCTAACTGATTCTGTTCTGTTAGAGTGTTCCTAGTTAGCATTGCTTAAATTGGATAGTGTAATAGGCCCTTTAACCGTAAGCATCGTTTCCAAATAAAGGAGAGTATTACATAGTATTTTCATAAATAGGTAGGTACTTATATTTTAAACAACATTGATTATAGAACATAAGACAACAATAACATTTCAATTCAAGATGGTCCAAAACTTTTACCTATTTTTTAATCAATGATACAGATTACTCGATTGACAAGAAATACTGGGAAGTGTGTACATATTGTTCCTACAATTTCTTCTATTTGACTTCTCACAAGTTGTAAAATCACGAAATAGGTATCGATTCTGCATAGTTATGCCAGTTTCCATAAAAAATGGCCGATTTTTTACTCTTACAACCGTGGCCTTGAAAGCTTAGCAGCTTACAAGTACTTATGTTCTTTATATTGTGTAATAAGTAAGTAACCCCATTTCATTTTATACAACTTATAATAATTTCAATTCACTATTCGTTTTCACGTAAAAACGCAAATAATGAATTCTGTACAGTTTATAAGTAAATACTATTTCTATTATTACAAGAATATTATCAATCTCGTAGGTATTTATCGACATCTTAGTTCTATGAAATACATTCTCGATTTATTAAGGTATGAAATGTTCTTATTAAAGGTAGCTATGTAAATTTACTTGAATTATAAACAAAAGAATTTCAGTATGAACATGGATAGCCGAGGCTGCGCTAATCGTCTTATTGACCGGTTGCTGGACGAGCTTGTTGCCAGTTCGTGCACACTCGTCTCTTTTCGTATATGTTCGAACGTTTCTAAAATGGCCGCTGCGCGTTGAGGGCGCTCGTGTGCACTTGTTTGGCGTCTGACTCTGCGACGTTGCCAACTTTATTGACTTAAGTACAAACGAAGACAAAACGTACGCGTGTGGAGTGGAACTTACAGCCGGTAGCTTTTTCACTAAACAACACGCGAGACCTTGTGCGTTTTCGATTTCCATGGAATAAATTTGATTAAAAAATAATGTGGCATACATAATCATATTGAGTCTTTGTGATAAAAACCGATTTGCATGAAAAGTGACAGTGTTTTAGTGAAAATATATTTCTATCAATACTTAAAGCTAACGCTCCAGTATTTGCAATATTAGAGAAAGGACATGATTTCAACAGCTATTGGAACGCAGGAAACATTTTAAAGTGACCAAAGAGGCATAAAATAACTGGTTGACCGCAAGCTACGATTGTAACATGGGGGATCGGGGCGCGACGGGGGACGCTTGGGGTGCGCGCGACGATGCCTCGTGGTGGCCGGGTGGCGCAGGTGAACTACAGCATCAACAACAATTACATGAGGAGATAGCAAGAAGCACTGCCGCCTCAACTCATCAACTGTATACATACAAAATGACCGGTGGATTTTCGAACAACAGCGGTGATACCTCAACCCCGAGTTATGATTACCGCTTAATGTCAAATTCAAACGCGAGAGAAGAATCTCCTCAACAACCATGGTGGTATGCATCTGGATCGGTAGAGTCGCAACAAACATCTTCTCCTACGGTACGAAAAGGTTTAATTGTCAAAATGAAAAATATAACAAAGCAAAAGAGTATTTTGCGATCTTTAGCTACATCTTAGGGTTAAATCTATTCTTTTTTTAGTGTTTTATCCACCAGTGCTCTAACTTTACAAATAGGTTCTATTTATTAAAAAAAAAATAAAAAATCTTTTGTTTTGCGCTCCAGTAGGTATGATCAGTTTCACTCCCCATTATATAAATAAAACATCAGTATTAATGTTTGTTGTTGTATAATATGTACGTTGATTTTTACGATTCACTTGTTTACAGCAAATAGGTACCTAATTGTATTTACCAATTTATACACAAATAATATACTTAAACTAATAATATATCAATATACACTAATAATATAATATACACAAATAATACACAAATCATTATTTTATAGAGAAACTTCCATACTCTTAGTAAAATGAAACTAAACAGATTTTATACCTTTTTAAGGTTAAAAAGGTAAAATCGTTATAAAGTACTTCAAATTCGTTTCTTACCTTTCGGCCATCTAAATAAACAGATAAATTGGTTGTATTCGTTTTTATTTCACTAATCATACGCAGGTAATGTTTTTTTCCTTTTACTCGGTTCATTTTTGAAAATGCCAGTTAATGAGTGGTCACTGTAACTTGAAAATACAATTCGTTCATTCTTTACTGTCAAAACCATTCAGTCTGTTTTATTTTTTTTTTGAAAAAGGAATTTCTGGAACAGCCTGACATAAACCACAACATAAACAGAACTCTGAAGTAGATTGCTAGGGATGATTAAAATAATATTTCAAATAAAATCGATTCCTTCCAAAAAAGCGAGAGGCTAGGTTTATTTTTTGTTTTATGAATACGTTCCAACAACATTTTACCATAATAGGTGAAATGTGCATGACCTCTGCCAACCCCTTCGGGAAATGCAAGCTTTATGATAGTAAGGTTCCAATCAAATTCCAAAAGCAAGTAAGATTTTATTTTACTGATTTGTCAAGTTACGAACCCTATCAACCACTGGTGTTTCTACAGCTCCAAACAATCATAATATTTAATTCCTATCACATTATTGACCATCTTGCATGGATGGATATGCTAGTCGAGCTACACCAAAATTTTAATTGGGGAGTTGTGTAATTTAAAAAATAGGCATACAAATTATAGCACCGTATTCAAATCGAGTAGTTGAATTTATTTGATTTTCAATTTGATTGGAGCATAAAATACAGCACTATTATTATGAAAATGGTTTCAGTAGGTATTCAGTGTCAATGTCACTGTCATTTTGTCAAGGTCGAGGCGTTGTTATTGTCCAATGTCCAGTAGGTATCATCTGAATTTATTTACAGTTTTTCAGGAAACTACATCAAATTCTTGTTTTCTAGATTATTAAGTAGTTATGCAGATGCAAGGTTTCTCATGTTTCCATTTTTCCATATACTGCAACACTGAAATAGTTAAATTATTCTCTGTACCTATTTTACGTAATTTATTGTTAAAATACGACTATAGACGGTAGGAAAGTGGTACTAGGGTAGGTGCCAGGAGTTCAGGGCACATTGAAGTCACTGCTGCAGATTCCTGACATCTTCTACATTATGAAGAATGATGGTACTTCAGACAATTTAAATGTTTTTCATGTGATTATAGTTAAAATTGTGGTACTTATATCATTGTACTTGGGTGAGGAAGTATGTTAAATTCCTGATACAATACTAACCAAATTTATTTTAAAACGACTTAATTTCGTAAGGTATCCTTTCTGGCAGTTCTTCGAGCCAATTCCTGAGCTACAAGTGTTAAGTTATAATTTTTCTATTTTATGTTAAAGCTCATTGCTGAGCTAATACCTTCCCGATAGTCTGGACTTCCTATGTTTTGGTTTCTCTGGCCAGTTTCTTAAGCATGCTACCAGGCAATGCAGTCCAACCTCAGCCACCCTGGTTCTTCGGACATGGTAACTGTAACTATTCACATGTAAATACTGGTTCAAAGATCTGGTTATTGATTTAAACTAATATCCAAAGATCAAATCTGTAAACTGAGCAAATTAAATAGTAACTGGCCACTCGGAACCCGAGGTGATGGAGTCTGTGTAGAGGGTTTCAAAATGGAGCAATAGGTTGTACATACTTACGATCAACCATCAATTTTGATCAGAACTGTAGTTGTGTAATATTTAAAAAAATAATAAATATTTTCTATTGTTGCAGCCACAAAGTCAGTCAAGTCCTGATTCAGAACAGAATAATCAGCAAGCTAATGGTATACCACAAAACCACCAGACTCTGCAGCAGGTTCAACAGGAGCAAAACCAGGCCATCCAACAGCAGCAGAATCAGCTGCAACAGCAGCTGCAGCAACAAAACTTGCAACAAGCACTGCAACAACATAATCGTACACTGCAACAGACTTTGCAGCAACAGCAGCAAAGTCAGCAAGAGACTTTGCAGCAAATGTTGCAACAACATCAACAGCAGCATCAGCAACAACAGCAGCAACAACAGCAACAACAACAACAGCAACAACAGCAGCAACAGCAGCAGCAGCAACAAGCTCTGCAGCAGAGTCTTCAACAGACTCTACAAGTGAGCCCAGCACAGGCTCAAGCTATAGTGCAAGCTCAGGCAGCTTTGCAGCAGCAAGTTGCTCAAACTCTGCAGCAACAGCAACAGACTCTGCATGAACAGTTACAAGCTGTCCAACAACAACAAATTCAAGCTGCCTTACAAAGGCAATCTGCTACATTACAGGTAATACTTCGACATAGATTTTTTTGCATTTGTGAATTAAGAACTACCCACATACACACACATTTCTGTTCAGGAAATGAAAAAATACTGTTGCTCTTTCTGTGGTAGCTGTTGATTTTAGTTATTTACAGACACATGCATAAAAAGATGATATACATCAAACCAAACATAAACAGGTGGAAAAGTAAAGTTACACCTTAGCAAAACAGCCTACAATGTTCCCACTGCTGGGACACAGGCCTCCTCGAGGGCCATAATCCACCACCTACACCTTATCATTGCCATACAACAGATTATTGTTTAGTTGAGAATTGGAAACATTTGTATTGGTACAATCTAATAATCGACGCTCCCAAGCAATAACCCGGTAATCGAAAAATCAAAATTTCACAGGAGAAAAGATTTACTGATTTTATCAAATATCTTTTCAACAAGTGGGACTATTGAAGTCATTGATGTATTAAATGAAAGGTATTTTTTTTACATCAATGACTTCAATAGTCCCACTTGTTGAAAAGATATTTGATAAAATCAGTAAATCTTTTCTCCTGTAAAATTTTGATTTTTCGATTACCGGGTTATTGCTTGGGAGTTTCGCTATGAGTGCTGGCCGGTTACACCAGGAAAGGATGTCATACGGTCTGAGCTTCCAAAGAGGTTGGATCCATGCCTTCAATCCTGTTGTCTAAAATGTTCTGTTATTTATTTTTTACTGTTAGTAGTTAGAATAAGGTCAAAACCATAGAATGAAACTTTAATGTGCAGGAATTGCAGCACCAAGCTCAACAGCAGGCGTTAATAGCCCAGGCCCAAGCGACTGTCAAACAGAAGATGCCTAGGGCAAGGGCGTACAATAAGCCAAGGGGACGCATGACAGCTTATGCGTTCTTCGTGCAGACGTGCCGTGAGGAACACAAGAAGAAACATCCCGATGAGAATGTTGTGTTTGCTGCATTCTCCAAGAAGTGTGCTGAGAGGTGGAATGTAAGTTTTTTTCTGTATTTTATTAATAGGTGCAAGATGGAAGACTGGTCTCGCCACATAAAGTAATCGCATAACATGACATGACTTTAACAACATACACAACAACATGACTACATGACATGACAACCCACATGACACAACATGACCAACATGACTTTTCAAGACGTTATTTCTCTCGGTTGAAGGACACTGAGCGGGACACAATAGAAGTTTTTGTTGTTATTACATCTGGGGGCGTTTAGTGTCCCACAAAGTGTTATCTTATGAAAAATATTAGAGTGGAGGTCTATGTCTAGCAACTCTTAACAGTGGACGACTTTCAGTTGTTATCATGATTATGATGCAATTTTACGGCTGTTTCCTAATTGTGGAAAAGTCCAGGCAAAATGGTCTCTGGGAAGGTGAAGGGCTGGCGTTTTGGGGGTATGTAATTTGACGTTCAAAAAGTGCTGATTCTCAGCCTAGTTTGAATAAATGACTTGATAATTATAGTCCATGACCAACAGTTTCCAGTACCTACTTAATATAAAACAGAGTTTGTTAACAAAAAACATGCCAGATTTAATAATCATAATTTCATAATTCATAATCATCATCATGATTTATTTTTTAATTTCATACTTTTCCCATTTGTTCAATTTTGATCATAAGTCACATTGGACATGAAGAATTGGCACAATATTAGTATATTGAGTGCCAAATATACATAAATAACTGAAATCACTCACACATGTAAATTAAACAACGCATTGTATGGACAATCGTGAAGTTCAGGATTTTATCTAAGGACTAGCATCTGCCCGCGACTTCGTACGAGTGAAATTTCTGCCCTCGATCCACCCCATCGCATCGCATCGTTCTGTTACTACGTTTTCGCTTAGCGTTTTTCTGACTTTTTTCGTTTTTACTCGGTTCCTAAGGGTCATAGCGTGATGTTGAATAGCCTTCCAAGAATTGGGCCATCGAATGCAAAGAGAATTTTTCAAATCCGACCGGTAGTTCCAGAGATTAGCGCGTTCAAACAAACAAACAAATTCTTCAGCTTTATTATTAGTATAGATCTGTTATGTTTATACTCAAGATTGATTAAAAGATAAAGTTGGTTCTGTGTCTTTGACATCTATAAAATAGTGTTATCTTTAGGGATTGTCGGAATAACTGTCCTAATTTATTTTTAACCGACTTCTAAAAAAAGGAGGAGGTTCTCAATTCGGATGTTTGTATTTTTTTTATGTTTGTTCGCGCATAACTCCTTCTCTTGCCAACCGATTTGAAAAATTCTTCGTTGGAAAGGGTATACTTTCCAAATGGTCCCATGAAAATTTTATCGAAATCGGACAAGCGGTTTTGAAAAATCAACAAAAATAAAAAAAAGTATCGCAACAAAAAAGTGAAAAATATTTTTTTTTTTCACAAAAACAAAAAAAAACAACCGACTTCCACAAAAACACTACAAAGTGAAAAATAACATCTATCAAGAATTGTCTCAGTCATGGTTCTCGAGAAAAAAAAACTTTATTCGAGATTAGTTTAAAATCTGTCGAATTGACATCAAGACCCAAAAAAAAAAAGACTCATCGCAATCATCAATGAACATTGTTTTATAAAACAGATATTTGATAGAAATTACATTTTAAGTATAAGTAAAAAAAAAATTTGGCCACTTTAAGTCAACAGTCGACATTTCCCCCCCAGACGATGTCAGAGAAAGAGAAGCAGCGGTTCCACGAGATGGCAGAACAGGACAAGAAGAGGTTCGACCTGGAGATGCAGACCTACGTGCCTCCCAAGGACATGAAGGTGCGGGGACGTAAACGGCAGCAGATGAAGGACCCCAACGCACCCAAGCGATCGCTGTGAGTTATGGTCATGAGTTTTTCTTTAATCTGTTGTAATAAATGTGGCTATTGTTGCATAAGCTTTGGACTAAGATAAACTTTATTGACAGTAGAGAATTTATGCTCCAGATCATTTTTTACAATTGCACACATTGCCATACCCTTTGAATTTAACACATTCGAGTCCACCCAATTTTTATAGAGTTCAAATACCATGCCGCCATTGCCCACCGCCGTTCTAGTGGACCCAGGAGGGCTCCCGGCACTGACCAAACCCTACTTGTGGTGACTTAAACCCCCAAACTTGCTCGCTGCTTCCGCCTTTCATGTTTGTCGTGCTAGACTGATCAACCAGCCCACAGAAAACACGTTAGCATAGCCATAGCCGAATTAAAAATCTAAAAGCAATTTCAGCAGTTTCAGTCCTGGGCTGAAATTGCATAGTTAGTTGCAATTGAATAGTTATGACTATTCCGTAATACGTTTCTTTTTCTTGCAAATGGTAATTACAGTAACCTCGCCAAACTAAATAGAATGGTAATTTTTACTGTACCAAGCTGTATATACAGCACCTTGTTATTTGTTATACCAGAACCGTAGCGTTCACTAAGACTTAATCCAACCAAACCATCAATTCTCTCTCATCCATTAGATCCTCACCACTAAAATAAGCCATGTACCTATTTAATCGAACCCCCAAAAAATCCCATTTTGATTTTCTAAAAACATTAATGGACTTTACAACGAAAAGTGGCATTGATTTTTATATATATAGACAAGAAGAAAGGAACAGCTTCAGCTTCTTTCAGCTTCCACAGCTGTTTTACATTATAGCCCTTCATGCTTGAGATATGTATATTATAGTCCCCATTAATATTTTTAGAAAATCAAGTTAAAGATTAAGATATATTTATTTGCTAAAAACATGTGTACACATACAATAATAAAAATATAACATACAATGTTCATAATGGGTTCATTCGATCAAAATGGGAATTATTTGACACTCACAAGAATGGAGGACCTCCTCCCTTTTTAACATGTCGGTTAAAAAGAGGCACATCTGACCGACTTCTTAAAAAAGGAGGAGGTTCTCAATTCTTGTGAGTCTCAAATAATTCCCCTTTTGGTGTCCTACATACATAACAAACATAATCAGCCTTTAATGTTCCGACTGTTGGGACACAGGCCTCTCTGTGAGAGGGAGAATTTCATTGGTGGTAGAAGCTATGATAGTTTTGCTTGTTCAAATCGAAGATCGTAAGTCAGACACAGATGTTGGTGTCGACGCGTTCTAGTAGGTTGTTTGTATTTCCAGTAAATAATGTTGGATGGTGTCCTAAAAATATTTAAAAGCCAAGGCCAGAAAGTTAAAAAGAGGTTCATTTATTTAAAAAAGCGTATATCATTACAAGACCAAAAAGTTTTTAGAGGCTTGTTTATTAAAATAAGCGTTCATCACTGGTCAATAAGTTTGTAGAGGATCTATTAAATTTATTACACTAAAATTATTCATTTATTTACAGATCAGCGTTCTTCTGGTTCTGCAACGACGAGCGTTCAAAGGTGAAGGCTAACAACCCAGAGTACACCATGGGCGACATCGCCAAGGAGCTGGGCAGGCGCTGGGCGGCGGCCGAGCCCGAGACCAAGTCGAAGTACGAGAGTCTGTCGGAGCAGGATAAGGCGAGATATGATCGGGTGAGTGGTTGTTTTTGCTTTTTTTTTGTTTTGTTGTCGTCAGAGACTTATAACTATCGTCATGCCTGCTTGGTTTATGTGAGGTGGTCGCAATAGGGATAAATACAAATTGGGTTTCATGCGATCAAAACTTCTCAACCATCTGAGTAAGCAGTGTTCATCTCTGGCGATCTGAAGATGGATCACATAGAAAGCTGTTTAGAGATGGCGAGGGAATTAAGCAGTTTTTAAATTAAAACCAAATTCATGAAGATCGCCCTCAACATCAAGTACTAAGTAAATCGGGAACATTTATCGAACCAAATTCTTACTTGGAAACATTTGTTGTCCCAGCTTTATTGAGTAAACTTGAATGTGCTAAGTTTAAAATACTAATAATCAGGTGCATCAGGGTAGGCTGGTGGGATTCTCTGATGTTTTTTGTTCACTGGGAAAATACTGCCGAAGAAACCATAACGCTTCTCACCTCATATTTCCTTTCATACTAACCTACCTGAAAAACTTGCAATTGACAAAATGTTCTTTCTCATCTTTCTAAAACTTTAATCCAAAAATATTCTCCAGTTTTCTAACACCAAATAACGTATTCTTTGTCAGCATCACCTCACACCTGCCCCATAATATATCAAGATGTATCTCTAATAACAAAAGGCGGAAGGTTCCTATAGTAGCAGATTGGGTAGCAGGTGCGAATCATGCCTTTATGTGAAAGGTTCGCCCGCGAGGCGGAATGAAAAAAATGTTCATCCTGAATGTAAGATTTCTTTAATAAAGAGAGGCGTTGAGAACTTTATTGGATTACATTATTCTTGTTTTTTTTTTGTTGAAAAAGGGAGTTTTGCTAATAAATTATAGAATAGGTACGGTCCATCTTGGGTGCTAAAAATACGTTCTGCAATCACTGGTTTGCCAATCGTGCTGAAATTGCAGTGCTCCTTGGCGATCTTTCTTTGTAGCGATTTTTGAGAAGAACTGAACATTCAGGAGAACATTCAGGCTCGCCTGTGATTTTTTTATAAGCTTGAATGTTATGTTTAGTTTAACAATTTGATAGTACACATACCAGATCAGGTCGCCCTTCCATAAGGAATATTAGATTATTCTTAACAATTTCGATAAACAAGCAAAAACTGCTGAAGTAATGCATAGATTTTATGAAGATAATATACAATATTAACGCCATACATCAGCAAATAGAGGCTAGAGTAGAGAGGGTATAGTGTTTATAAACGGAAACATGTAAATGGCCTATAATTTCATATTTTTTATGAACACTACTAAAAGTTAGCTGAAAGTTTCCCGAACAGAATAAAATAAATAAACTTAGTAATGATATCGCTGCAATAACTCGTAAACATATGTATCTTGGTTGTGTATGTGTGGTTTACAATAAAACATGTTTTATTTACAGGAAATGACGGCGTACAAGAAGGGCCCGTTAGCGCTAACGCAGCAGCAGCAAGCAGTGGTCGCCGAAGTGGAAGAAGACGTCGACTTCGACGCGGAGGACGAGTACAAGTGAACCCACACACCACCACCGATGTGATCCTGGCCAGTGCACGCCATGGCAACAGTCGGGATGTACAGTCGACCTCGTAATTGCTTTACTACTTTTGATAACAATTCCCAGTAAATTTAATCTTCACTAAGGTTGTAACTATCTAGAATAGCCCTTGTCGTTTTATGACGTGCAAGTGACATTCAACCTTATGCAGGCCAGAAGCGCGTAATGATATAATTGCGCAAGTTTAGACTTGCACATTTTTAGACTTGCACAAGAGAAGACTTGCACAAATTTAGACTTGCACAAGTTTAGACTTGTACAAGTCTAAACTTGCGCGTGGCATCAAATGGCTCGGATACTTGTGCTAATTCATCCCAAACGTGTAAACTTGTACGCAAGTATATCGTACCGTATGTGGCCAGAACTAGCTTGTTAAAGCAATTGCGAGGTTGATTTTACCAACTGTTCCTTGTGCACCCACGTTTTAATGTTAACCTTATAGCTACAGTCGACCCCTGAATTTTTGCCTACAATTTTGATATACTCGGATATTTTTATACAACGACTGGTCATTTGTACAGATATTCGATAAGACGAATGCTTCACTTTAATTACCTTATCATTATATCCGTGCGGAGGTTTGTGTATGTTTAATTTTTGGAAAGTTTTCGAGTGCGGACTTTGAAATTATAAGTATAATTTGTTGTTGTTAGACTCTTTAGTTTTCTGTTTCGACATTGTTTTTGTTGTCGAATATTCTAATTGTAGGTGCGATCATAAAGTGGATTCGTAGGCACCATGGCGGACGGCAGTTTCGAAGAGATGTTTCATGGAGCAACCTGTGAACTATCTTCAAGGTCGGGTTGGAAGGGGCCTTATAATTTGAATCATCGTAACAGCAATAGTTAAAATATGTACGGAACAAAATATAGGTTAAAAAAGTCCATCGAAAGAAAATTAAAAATAAGTGGATAGTATTTCAAGTTAGAAAATTTAGATGTAAGTTCGAAACGCGAGAGTGAGTGAGATTTTGTTATTCGTGATGAGAAAATGTATAGTTAATAAATTATATTCCTTTATTGACCTTAGATTATTTTATGTTATTAATATTTCGTTTAAATAATAACTAATAAGACCTTGTTTAAATTAATAATACTATGAAGACATTCAAGTCTTCGATTTGAGGACATATACCATGTAATAATATTGTGAACTGTAAAGAATTGTGAATTCTTGTGTTGAAATAAACTTTGTTTAGTCGCCCGATAGTCGTTGGATTGTTTTACCATTTTACATCGTGAAAAGAATATGTATTATGTGTTATTCTGGGCAAGCTCGTTCCACCGTAGATCTCATCCCTGCCTCTGGGCTGGATTGAGGTCAAGAGTGAGCCCATTGTCAATAATAAAAATAAAAAAAACATAAAAGGACTGCAAACCGTGATAGTACTTAAAGTTTTAGGACACCTAGGTTCCATTACCGTCTATAGATTAAATGCTAGAATATCCTACCTTTGCTTATTGTATTGTACTTGTTAAATATCATTTGACTGTTTTTATTTTCAAATGTTTGTTTTTTGATTCTGTCTTACACGATTCAGCAATTATTTAAGCAAATCCACGAAATTAGAACCGTATCGTATTAAAAGTCTAGTGGAAAGGAAAATGAGAAAATATTTTAAGCCGTTCTTAGTGTAATAGGGGCGATATTGTTTTGAAATTGATGATGCTCACTGTACAAAACAATATAGTGAATCTTTTACACAAAAATTGATCTTTGATTTATTTAACCCTTTCAAAACTACTTTTGATCTAACAAACCCTAAAGCTACGTACATACAGGCAGGCATGTGGCTTGCTTAGCGCCTAGAACCTAGTGACCTAACTCTTTCGACTCCACCCACTTTTCATAGAGCTCATACGCCATGCCGCATATTGCAAGTGGACCCTCCAGGAGGGCTTCCGGCACTCATCATTGGACGCACGCTAGGTGCACGCTAGGCGACTAGTACAGGCGCCGAGCGCGATAGTGCGGCCGGTTGCGAAAATTAAAGAGCGTTCGATTCACTTCGTTACTCGCAAGGTGACTTCTTAGGCTCTAGGCGCTGAGCAAGCCATCTATCAGTGCGTACGTAGCCTAATATTGCCAGAAACTTAGCAAAAGCGTGGGAACTGGTTGGTGTTCAATAATTGGTCTAAGTAGTACCAGACTATCATAAATAAGTAGAAGCCTCATGGCTTCTACTTATTTTAGACTTGAGCTCATAAGACGTCATAATACAAAAAAAGCAGTGCAGTTCAACTTCTGCCCTGCTATAAGAGCTTGTGGTAAGGCCCCGTGTAAAGTTATCCAAAAAATAAAAAGCACGTTTTGACATTGATAGTTCTAGTTCTAGTAATAAAGATCAAATTCGCAAACATGTATTCGTTTGTATGAAACTGACAGGTGTCAAGAACGCATTCTCAAATGTCAAAACGGGCCTTTTATTTTTTTAACAACTTTAGGAGCTTACCTAACATTAGTATAGTCCATAACTCCATACTAATGCCATACTGAACATGCAGGATTAATATGGCAAGCGCGATCTGTCGAAAGTCTACAATTCTGACGTCACCCTAACATGACCGCCATGCTCTTCGCTTCTTGTTCTTGCGACGAGAAACCAATGTAGCAAGTTTATAAAAACAAATCATTTTTATCATAGCAACATCGGCTTGAAGTTCCTTTCATTAACTCATGTTGGCCTTGGCTGTTTTATATGTTTAAATAAATCAATTCATTCATTCGATTATACGTCCACCTCTTATAATGTGAATGTCAGGAGTAGTGGACACTTGGTCAACTGGGAGTCGTGCCGCCATCTATCAGTAGGTACCTACCTAATCTCAATCTGAATCATTTTGAAGGATATGGCTAATACATTGCTTCTTATGCTCTAAAAGTTTGTCTGCTCAACAACGTAAATACCGCAATAAATGTTGTTGAACTGTCAAAATGAAATCCTTTGCCCTGCAGGTTGGTTGGCCACTTTAAAAATGCTGTTACGCAAAAAGTATTTACTAATAATTTTATTGAAGGTACCAATTAGGTACCTTTATTCCCAGTAGTTCCATCTAGCTAGTTCCACATGGAACTACCGCAACTCACTATTTCCGTGTATGGAACTAATGGAGTATTCAGTAGTTCAACATTCAATAAATGACATGGCGCCACGGTCTTGACGTTTACCTTTTAATTGATGACACGGTTGGCGTAGTGGCTGAGCAATCGAATGCTGCGCTGCGTGTCGCGGGTTCGATTCCCGCACGGAACAAATATTTGTATTGCCTACAGGTAGTTGTTCCGGGTCTGGCTGTTTGTGTATGTGAGTTTAAATGTTTGTAAACGCACCCACGATACAGGAGTAATTCCTAGTATGAGGCAACATTTAAAAAAAAAAAAAAGTTTAATTTTTCGTGTGATGCTTTGGTTTCTTATGAAAACGATGAACACACTGCTTTTGTCACCTAGTCAAATATTGGTGAAAATGACAGATTTTCATAATGACCGTTTTACTAAGATTCATGCACAACATTACAGAATTTAATCCCAAGGCGCAATCAAAAAGCGCACGTGCGCGCGGGTGGCGTTTTAATATGACGCAGGCGTTTTTCTAGGAACCGTAGCCTTTGTGACTTTAATAAACCATCGCAATCACTAAACCTGCGGGGTAATTACTTACGTAACACGTACGTAGTAGGAACGAGTTCCATTTTTACAGTTCAACAACATTCATTGCGCTATTTAGGTGGCCGAGTTGATTTTTTTTTCGGACATAATTATGAAGCAATGGATTAGCAATATCCTTCAAAATGATTCAGATTGTGATTGATAAATGATTTTATTTTGTAAGTTGGTTTTTACAAACACTTTTCTAGTGTGTTACGCAATTAGGGTTCTGGGCTCAGTGCACAACTACATGCAACGAAACTCACACATCTGTGATCACAGTTGCATATTTACGTACATGGGTAGACAAGGACAGAGTTATGACTCGATACAGTCGTTCGAGAGCAATCGCGTTAGCCACCGAATCTTTAGGATTATACCGTACTATCGCCAAATACTTTCCCGACCAATTTGGAATCGAACCCAGCACCCTAATTGCGTAACACACAATTAATCTCAATCTGAATCATTTTGAAGGATATTGCTAATACATTGTTTCATATGTTCCAAAAATGTGTCATGTGTGATGAATGAATGTTGTTGAACTGTCAAAATGAAACCGATTCCGATTGATCGTGTGTTACGCAATTAGGGTGCAGGACCTCATGCTCAGCAGTAGCGCTTGCGACCACTAGACTTTATATACTAGGTACTACTAGAGGATGGTGGTACCTAGTATTGTATACAATCAAGTATTTTTTAACTGAACAGACAGCTGTGCTGCTGGGGAGTTTGTTGCGCCACTTCTTCCCAGCGATAGCACTAGGAAGTGGTGAAGGGCGGGCGTTTTTAGGGGACTGTCTTTTGTAATTTTGACGCCCAAAAAGTGCTGATTCTCAGCTTAATTTGATTAAATGACTTTTGATTTTGATATCTATATATATAAAATTCAAAGTCCTGACTGACTGACTGACTGACTGACTGACTGACTGAGACATCAACGCACAGCCTAAACCGCTGCTCCTAGAGACATGAAATTTGGAGGGTGTATTCTTTGTGAAGAGTAGGTATCCACTAAGAAAGGGTTTTTCGAAATTCCACCCCTAAGAGGGTGAAATGGGGGGATTTTGTTTGTATGAAAAATCTTATTCCTTGAGTTAATAAACTTGAAACTTGGCACGAATACTTATCTAAGTAATTTATGAAGTTGGGCATTTTTGGTTTTTATAAACTACCCCCTAAAAGAGGATTGGGGGGTTTCAAAGTTTGTATGGAAGAATTTTAGCGCGCGGTCCGATTTAATCGAAACTCAGTAGTTATACCTAAAATTGAAAGGAAAGAATAATGTGTATCAGGGTTTTTCGAAAATCTACTCCTGACGGCCTGAAAAGTGGTAGTCAATTTTACAGGGGAGGATTTTACAGCGTGGTTTGATTAACTCGAAAATTGGTATAAATAATCTTTGAGTCAAGTTATGAACACATCCCAAATGATTTTTCAAAATGCCACCCCTGTGGGGGTGAAAAGCGGGGATACAGTTTATATGAAAAATCTAATTCATTCGGTTAATAATCTTGAAAATTGGCATGAATACTCGCCTAAGTAAGCAATAAAATGTATCATTATTCGTTTTTCAAAACTACCCCTCAAAGGGGATATAGGGGTGTCAAAGTTTGTGTGGAAGAATTTGAGCGCGCGGTCCGATTAACTCGAAACTCGGTGTACTGTGTGTGTACTTAAGACTAAAAATAAATAATAACACGTATGAGGGTTTTTCGAAAATATAACCCTAACGGGGTGAAAAGGGGTAGTTAATTTTACAGGGGAGGATTATAATAAGTGGCTTGATTAATTATAAAATTGGTATAAATAATCTTTGAGTCAAGTTATGAATATTTTTTTAAATTCCATCCCTGTGGGGGTGAAAAGCGGGGATACAGTTTATATAAAAAATCTTATTAATTTAGTTAATAAACTTGAAACTTGGCAACAATACTTGCCTAAGTAAGTAATAAAGTTTATCATTATAAGTTTTTAAAACTAGCCCTCAAAGGGGGATATAGGGGTGTTGAAGTTTGTGTGGAAGAAATTTAATGCGCGGTCCGATTAACTAGAAACTCAGTATTGATACTTTCGACAGAAAATAATTAATAATACGTATGTAAAGTTGTCGAAAATTGACCCCTGACGGGGCAAAAAGGGGTAATTCGGTTTTTAGGGGAGGATTTGAACTTGAAACTGTATGTTACATTTTCACGCCTAAACCACTGAACTTCTGATTTGGAAAAGAGATAGATGGCATCCTGGGGAAGCACATACTTTTTATCCTGGTTGCACGTTCCCGTGGGATAACTTCCGACATCCACGCGGGCGAAGCCGCGGGCAGAAGCTAGTATTTATATAAACAAGTTTTTGACGAACTTTCTAAGCGGTCGGTTTTATTTAATTATCTTAACACACTGACCTATATTATACAAGTAGGCTGAACTAAATATATTATAGGTACGAAATGACAGTTGTTTTTTGTGCCGATTCAAAGCGAGCGTCTGAGGAACTAAAATTGCCGCAAATGGCCGTCGTTTTGTTTTGGTACGTCTCCGATGATTTAAGTTTAAATCGTGGAATAAGATTTTTTTGTGTATTTAGTGTTTAGGTATTACGAGATATTTAGTACATTTTTATCATGAGAGTATGCGCATTTCGTAAAAGTCGCTATCAAAAATGTTAGTTCCACAGACGCTCACGTTGCTGTCAACGCCAAAATGGCGAAAATCAAATGTCTTCATTTTGTACTCGATAGTATGTAGTCCAGCGTACTTGTTTATTACAAGTCAGTGTCTCAACAGAATCGCCCCATTATCATATCTGTATGTTTAAGGATACAAGGAAGTCGATAATAAAAAAAGCAAAACTCATTTGAAACATTTTATTTTATAAAAATAAACGTTTTGACGACAAATAGTTACAATATTCGGGGTCCTTACGAATTCATCAACTCATAACAGAGTTCCCACAAGAAATGTTTCAAGACATTGTAAAAAATTCTGTTTTTACAAAAGTTACTTTTTATCTTAAAACATTAACAACATTACATTTTTTCACATCTAACTCTAATAACGGTCGATCACTTTCATGTTTTTTACGTTAATGAATAAGAAAATAATATTTATTTTGAGAAAGGTTGTATGTCCAGCTAACAAATTGGATAGTTACTTACATACAAATGACAGCGACTTACATAGAATACACACTGCTGTAATATTTGAACTTAAAAACGTAATCCTCAAAGAATTACAATTATATCTTACAATTATTTTCTACGAAAATTATATAGTTCTATAGGTACATACTTAGGCACACAGTGTACATGATTGGGAGGAAAAATTAGAGTGTAGTGTACCTCACTCGTTTTCTTGAGTAGGTAGTCGTTATCTTGTCATCTCCTACCATGTTAGTACAAAAATCAAGACCCAAATTCATAAGAACAAGTTTATAAAACAGAACAGCAGTGTGTTTCAAAGAGATGATGTATTAAAAGTACGAATCCCGAACACAAAGTATATCGAAGGCTCAGATCTATTCTGAGAGCAAACTGAATATAATTAGAATATTTTTCCCAAAATGAGTGTTGATGTTGATGGCCTTATATCATTCCCCCACTGTGTTCACTGGTGACTCTCCAAAGACTTTCTTGGACGGTGAGTAGGTATGCGATAACTTGAACAGGTTGATGACTGATCCTTTATACAAATGTTTGTTCAGCTAGATAATACGTTTATTAGAAATGGGTTCGCAGCAATGCGGGGCGCCACACTAGTGCTACTCCCACGCCTATTCGAAGCACGGGGTCATTCAACTTTAATTTCATGCACAATGCAATGTATTTCATATTCTAACTAGTAGTAATTAACCAAAGAGATTTTTATCAAAACGAGCATTGTGACTAGAGAAACTTAGATAATTAATTTACTGGAAACAGTTTTTATACATTCTATTTGCTATTTCCATTTATTTTTTAAATACACACATATTGTAATTGTCCATACATTCCGTATACCGGGCTAATGACAAAAGCTCGTTGAAACATATTCTACATAATTCCTATTTATATATGGCATACACAATTATAATTTAATGATGTCTTTAACTAATATCACGAAACGCCGTTATGCAAATCAAGTTTTTTATCTACGAGATCAATAATTTTATTATATCGTTTGGCGTAAACACTTCGCTCAGTACCGTTACAAAATCTATAATAGGTATCATACGTTAGATATCTTCAAAGGGAAACAATCTAAATCAAGCGACAGTAAGGTGAAATACAATACATTATGTCCGAGTCAGATAGAAGGTAATACCCTGATTGTTCGAAGAAATTATAAAAGAAATCGATAGGCAGATAAAACCGCGACTGGTCGTTCGTTTAGTTTGGTGTTCGAAGAAGATATTCCTAAGCAAAATGTTATTTACATGTTCCGTATTTCAAGTCCATTTCATGTTCCATATTCTACGGTAGGCTATGAGTCGTCGGTCTCGTGGGGGTCGGGGGGTTGCTGGGGGATGTAGTTCCATCTCGCTCGCACTTCTGTGGTGGCCGTTGCGGTGGAGGCGGGGTTGGGGGGTGTTTTGTTGGAGGCGGGCGCGGCGGCGGCCTGCCGTCTCGCTCGCACGACGGCGAGGTGGCGCTGGATGTAGTGCTCGTGCGGCGCCAGCGCGGCGGCGCGCGCGAGGCACTCCTCGGCCGCCGCCAGCTTGCCGCGCTCCACCGCCACCACGCACAGGTTGTGCAGCGCCTGCACGTTGTCGGCTTCTAGCTCCAGAATACGACGGTAACACTGGAATATGGAGCAGGTCAACTTATTACAAAATATTATACTGCAAGGACACTTAATATGACGTATTTTTCAGCTTTCTAACTAGAATAGTTTCCAAAAGAAAGTTTTTATACTTACACTTTCAGCCGCATCCAAATCCTTGACAGAATTGATGTAGATGTCACCCAGAAGCACCAGCGCCTTAACATGGTCCGGATGGTGCCTGACCAGCTGCTTCAAGAACGGCGCGGCTTCCAATGGCCTCCTCCTGTCAGCCAGGAGTAGCGCCAGGTTGAAGAGTGCCGATCGGAAGTCAGGCTTAAGGTGGACCGCTGCCCTGAACCATCGCTCAGCGCATTCGGCGTCGCCTTCGTCCATGCACACCATGCCGAGGTTGAAGTGTACTCGCTCGTTAGTGGCTGGAATTTTAAATGAAATAATTTAACAAGACCTTAGATAAAACATTACAACAATTATAGAAATGCACGTCTAAGCTGCTAGTTGAGTTGTAAGGTTAGTTTTGGGGGAACAATACAACATCGATTCGGCAGCGTATCAATAGACTTGCTGGTTGTTTGTGTTTGAGCCGTCTGACTTGGCAACAGAAAATGCAAGACGAAGGAAGAAATACTGTGACTTAGTGAGGAAGAATTCTGCAGCTGTATTTTTAGGTTTCCGTAATTTCATGATTTTAAGAAATTCAAAACGAGAAGATAGTTTTTCAAAGACCTTGTTTCAATTGGATATTACTCGTACTTATTCCGATTCCATAGAACTTGTTCCATTTTGACCGAACTTGTTCCAGGTTGATAGACAGTTCCAACAACACAACACTAGTATACACCTAGTTCCAAGTTGATATAGCTTGTTTTAATTCGATAGATCTTGTTCCGATCCAATTTGATAGAACTTAATCCAATTATAAGATGGTGTCTTATTTGAAAGAAAATACATACCATCTTTATCAAGTAGTTTGAGGAGACGCTGCCTTGCCAGGTGCCTCAGGTCAGCAGCTCCGAGTTCTTGCAGGAGTATGGCAGAGTTCAGGAGGGCTTGTTCGTGTTCCGGTTCCAGTTCCAACGCTTTGTCTAAGTAAGCCAGCGCTTGGGAAGGCTTGCCTTGCTCTAGAAGGACCACTCCTAGCTGGAAATCAAATAGGCAGCAGGTTATTACAAAGTTATTCTTCTTTTTCTGATCTTTCAGAAAAATCAGACTCAGACAGAATCAGACTTTAATTATGGTTAACCTAATCATTAGTTTTTGGGCACAGAAATTACAATATGTTTTATTGGCAGAAAATTCTACGTTAACTTTGTCGGCACGGTTGGCGCAGTGGTTAAGCGATTGACTGCTGCGCTGCGTGTCGCGGGTTCGACTCCCGCACGGAAGAAATATTTGTATGACCTACAATTAGTTGTTCCGGGTCTGGCTGTTTGTGTATGTGAATTTATATGTCCGTAAATGCACCCACGACACAGGAGAAATTCCTAGGGTGGGGCAACGTTTAAAAAAAAAAAAAAACTATCAGAGTAAGATCGGAGTACTTACGTTATAGTAAATGTCAGGGTTCCCACTGTCATATAGCAAAGCCCTTTCATAAACTTCCTGGGCTTCCTTCGTCCTATTTAATTTGATTAAAATATCTCCTCTATTTATGTAGGCCTGAGTATAATCAGCTCTCATGCTGATCGCTTGTCTGTACAGCATGTCTGCTTCTTCTAATCTGGTTGCGTTCTTAGAGATCAAATTCGCAAGGTTCAAGAATACATTTAAGTGGTTAGGCGCTATTCTTGCTTGGTATGATTCACCAGGTTTTGCCTTTGGAAGGAGGGACTTGGCTCTGACGTAAGCGTCCTCGGCTTCTTGATATCTTCCTAGGTGGTTGTAAGTCCTGCCCACATTTATGTGAGCGCCAACGTCATCTGGTTGCACATTAACAGCTGTGTTGAAGAATTCTAGCGCTTCTGCGTACTTCCCTTCCGCTTCTAAGGCATGTCCTACGTTATTGTACAATTTGGCGTTGTTACGATTTACCTGAAAACATAATCCAATTTTAGCAACTCGTTCTAAATTATAAATACGCCCAATGATTAAGTTGCTCATCAAAATCTATTTACCTTCAGTCCCGAAGCAAATATTGAATATTCAGTCTTCCAATCCCAATTCCTCATGTAAGTTTTAGCGCTGAACGCTAGTAGGAGGAAAATGAGTGCACTAGCGGCAAGTTTGGCCCGCCTCTTGGCCAAGAGTCGCCATCCGTGGGCCATTAGAAGACACCAGCCCATTGAAGGCATATAGAGCACACGCTCGGCGACCACGAAGCCGACGGGGAAGAATAAGTTAGACGCTGGTAGAAATGGTAGGACGAGTAGCGCTAGGCCCTGAAAATAGAAATGGAAGAGGTGACTTTTTATTATTTCGACAACGCGTAGTTGCAAGTGTATCCCGAACTTAAAATAATAAAACAAAAGAATGCTTGTAGGTATTCTTTCTACGCAACATTTTAAGAGGATGTGAATACTTTACCAATCAATACGTCAACTGGTTCAAGTGGTTGGAAAAAAATAAACATGCAAACGTTTATGCTCATCATTCAACAAATGAATGTTTTTCTTTTAGTCTTTTGTGCAAACACGAACGTTTGAAACGGATGTGAACACTTTACCAACCAAATGGTCGACAAAATAAAACAGCGAGGAAAACAAAAGAAATTCTGACTTCTGAACTGTAGCTTACCATAGAGAGAGCAGACGAGCGCGTCCTCAGCGCGTGTATGGTCGCCACCACGATGATGACGACCAGCGCCAACGTGGCGATGTTGCGAGGGTCGCGCCAGCACCTCAGGAGCGCTACCGTGCCCATGGTCCAGTCACAACAGAGTGCCTCGGGTAGTGTGAGTAGCCAGGCGTTTAGAGCTGGCAGGTACGCGAATGTTAGGTGCCTGTAAAGAGAGACATATACAAGTTAGGAACGTTTTGTAAGAGAAATGAGGTCAGTGAAGTGATGCTGCTGAAATAGTAGCAGTAGTATATATCATCTGTTAAGCCTTTTCCCAACTATGTTGGGGTCGGTTAACAGTAGAGCGACTGCCCATCTGACCTACACAACCCATTTACTGGGTAATACGATACCCCTTGGTAAGACGAATTTACTGCTTGATTTCGAATGACATATTATGCCCAATGGCTAATCCCCCGAAGTCATCAGATCGAACGTCCGAGACTAGTTGTCAGACTTTCGGGTTTCCGACGGATTTTTCTTATCAACATAAAACGTCATAAATATGGGCCTTATTCATAACAAAAATATTCGTCATGTAACGAACGAACAAAAACACAGCTACATCATCAGTCCAAACAGACAGACAACGTCCACCTTCTAACATCACAAAACGATACAAAGCCAGTCGCTTGTTTACTTAAGCGAATGCCACCATAAGCCAAGAATCCACCGCTTGGACAATGGCGTACGAACGAGAACGCTCATAAAATTAATGTGGCTTAGCTTGCGACCGGCCGTTTCGCAGCTAGTGTGCTTGTCAAAGCCAATTATCCTTATTACTGGGCGATAAAGACGCAGACAGCCTCGTCCGGTCACAAAAGAAGAAAATACGGGGACATGTTCGTGAATACACGATTAACTACTTATCAACTGGCTAAGCTTGGTCGGTTGAACGGATAAAAATGAAGAGGGACGTAATCTACTAATTTGAAAATAATTTGGTGGCCATTCAATGAAAAGTGAATCGTTCTATCGGCAAACCGTGCATGGGAGAAACGAAGGTCGCAGAACTGTTTCAGAATATTTTTTTCCTGTATATCTGGTGAGTGCTTATCTTCTCGATCTTTAACTTTTTTCTGGTACCTTATCTTAGCTGTTCAACAGATGATGATTATGCTTTTTCTAAGCAGAGTCCTCATTTTTGGGATACTTATTTAGATAAGTGCAATCATTACGAAAACTTATAATTTCGAATATAAGTTCTCGTAATGTTTAGAAAACCATAGTTACCTGGCAGGTGGATGAGCAGCTCCAGCAGGGTTGTCGAACCTCGTGAAGACCGGCAACTGCGCACCCATAACGTGCAGCCTAGCAGCCAACAGCGCGAGCGTGGCGCAGCACACAGTGGCAACCCGTCGGGCCGCCTCGCCGCACGCGCAGCCCCAGCCGCCACCCTTGCCCCACGCGTCCACCCACGACCAGCGACTGATGCCGCCTGAACTTCGACGCTGTAAGGAATTAAGGAGTTAGTTTCGTTATTGCAGAGCTGGGCATGAAACAAAATTGTTTATTCTGTAAATAGGATATCGGACCATAAACTATAATAATTATTTTAAGCCTGTCTTGTCTCACTGCAGGGCAAAGGCATCCCTGGCCCTTTTCCACTTTTCCGGTCTACTGCGATTGTGGGCCAATGCCTCTAAGAATGTCATATAAAAAAAAATACTCGATGGAGTCAACATTTTCTATGGGAGTCGAGTGTCTATCATCGCATCCGTTCCTCCTGCCAATAATCAATACTGAATTCTGGCTGAAAAGGTAAGTATGTCGTGGAAATAATAATCATATTAAAGGTTCTAACTTCTTTAGGGTCAACGACAGTACCTTGGTGTAATGTAGCTGCTATTGCTCGACTGCCTAAATACGTAGTATAGTACGGGCTAAATGTAAATATTCTTAATATTTTTTAGAGGACGCAAATACACGAAGAAAATCATAGAGGTATAAAAATATAGAAGGTGAAGCGGTCTGGTTCGAGCACCAGTGTTGTACCATTCGATTTTGTATTAAAATTAAATACGTCAAACGGGACGGCCGCTGCAACGTACTGGTTAAATTCTTTGGTAAAGGCATGAATAAAACGGATGGAAAATAATTCTTGCCCGTTATAGCAGAAGCCTTAGTTTCATTTAAACGTATAGATTGGAAAGCTTTATTTACGAAGCGAGGAATAAATTGATCAAGGGCTATTTTGGTTATAATCAAAGTGTATCAATTTTGCTCGACACTTGTTCTCTTATTACAAAACAAAGTTTATCATCAGAGCCAGGCTTAAAGCATGGAGCCATTTTTGAATTGCGAATTTTGTTCCGTGTACGGTAAAGTTTTTGTATAATGAACTGTATTTCAAACACAGTATCGTTATTTTTACAAAAACTGGAACGATGACTTAAAACTTGTCAAAAGAAAAAACTGTTTTTCTTTTAATAAGATCGCATATGACCTGAAACTTCAACTTTTTGCTTCTTGCTACGACGTAACAGCAGTGTATTAACATGAGTAGAACGTGACATAGGAAAACTAAAGAAAATCCAGTAGAAAAATTTATGTGGCTTACCTTCTGTGCTACGAACAGTTCATAGACGACACATACGCCGGTGACAGTAATGCCTTGCTCCTTGCACAGCATCGCCACGCCAACGCAAGCGGTGCATGCTACGACGTAGCGCCAGTCTGAAAATATCATGTCAATGTCCTATGATCCGTGGTAAATTATCTTTATTTTTGTGGGTATTATAAGGAATTAGAATAAGAATAATCTATTGGTTCATTGTTACAAAATAATAAAAAAATATGATTACTGTAACTAGAATATTATATCATACATAGTTATTTGAACAGTGGTCGGAATTCATCATCATCTGCCTAGCCTTTTCCCAACTATGTTGGGGTCAGCTACCAGTCTAACTGGATGCAGCTGGATACACACACAATCCAGTTACTGGGTAATAAGTGGTCGGATTTGTATTATAAAATAAACACAGAGCAATAAAAGATTGTATCCATGGTTATGTATTTTAATTTCCTCCGATATTACAGCTGATAATTATTCTTGTTTGTTCTAAGTAGAATTTATATATTGGGCTAAACTTTTATAATGAAATGTTTCAAAACTAACTTATTTAATAACATGACAAATACGTAGAACTAAAAGAATTTTTATTAGTCTTTTCTCATTAATTCTTCAAAGACTGGGAACTGTTTGTTGAATTATTTAGACTGTGTTTATTGGGGATAAACAAATGAATGTTTTAGGCTGTAGCCACGAGGGAATCAACTGAAGATATTAAGACTGTGCACACCGGCATCGAAACCATACTTGCCATAAACAGAACAACCGATCTATACAGGGTGACTTGTAATTTGACGTATTCCTTCAAGGACGTGATAGTATACGTTTTCACTGTGTGATTTTTACAGAATAGACTTGACTTATTTTTGACTTTAGTAAAAATAGTTTTTTCAGTAGATTTTTAACAATGACTATGAAACAGTTCTTTCAAAGACTGTTTTGACTCAGATCTTCGCACAGCCTTAGGTACAGTCACCAAAGGAGATAAGTAACCAGGGTCGTCGGATATAGTTGAAGTTTAGATGGATGTTTTCGAATGAAATTTAATTTTTTAATTAAATTTTATTCGAAAAAATCCTCACTATATCCGACGACCCTGGTTCCTTATCTCCTATGGTGACCGTACCTAAATACATACGAATAACATGAGTACCTTATATTGAAGCCTGAATTGTACATTAAAGTATGAAAAATAAATAAGAATGTCTGGTCTGTATCGGGAATTCAGGACATTCACCCAGAATTCGATTCTCAGTATTACCAACATTAAAAGACGTTGAAAATGTTTTTCCCTTATTTAGTAAATGGAGTTTAGAAAGGATTCGTGTAAGTTACGCTTTCGTGTTATCTAAATAATAAATGTATGCTCTTAAGGCGTTGTGTGTTAGGGTCGGCGCCCACTGGCTGCACGGCGCGGCAAGGGATTTGTATGCGACGATAAGAATATAACTTGTTAGTATGGCAATAAAATTGAAATTGCAATGACAAAATGTCGTGTAGCGACAAGAAAACCTTAACTAATAAAGCCAAGGGTAGAATGAAATTAAAGAAAGGGAGGTAGAAAACTATAAAGATATATTTACAAACAATAAAAAGATGGAGATGAACTCAAGAGTGGTGTGTTGTATGTCTGCAGCATAAAGCAGTTTTGTTTTTGTACGATGAATATCATTGAAATATCGTAATAAATACATAAATTGCATACTATTAAGTTAAATTCCTATTCATCGCATAAAAATCTCTTGCCGTGCCGTGCCGCCAGTGGGCACAGGTCGTTAAAGAGCATATTAAGTCTAATTAAATGAATTAACCCTTTAATTACTGACCCTTTCCAGGCATAAAATATTACTAGTGGCATTATATCGTTGAGTCTCTAATGATGAGGATGATAATAATGTTTTATTTCATACTTAACGAGATTCTACAAACTTATTGAACTGATTCTAATGATTCTTAGCGTAAATTGAACCTAATACTGCTTAACTTTTGACATAACACTACCACTTTATGTGCCATGCACCTAGCATAAGTGGTACATAAAGACGTTGAGACGTGGAGGTGACCCAGACGCGTTAATTTGACATAATCTGTTACACTGATAAATCATTACGCTGGATTAAATAATTATACTATACGAAATGACAGTTGATTTTTGTATCGATTCATAGCGCCCCCGCTCGAGCGTTTCAGGAACTAAAATTGATACATTGTTGCAAATGACCATCGTGTTGTTTTGTTACCTCTCTGATGATTTATGTATAAATCATGGAATAAGACTTTTTCTGTATTTTGTGTTTACTACGAGATATTAAGAACATTTTCATCATGAGAGTATGCGCATTTTGTAAAACTTGCTATCAAAAATATCACGGATATCATTGCTATCAGCGCCAAAATGGCGTAAATAAAATGTCTTTGTTTTGTCATCGCTAGTATAAAGTCCAGCGTACTTGTATAATTTTAGGTCAGTGATCTGTTAATAAAAACAACAGAGGGAAAAACTTCTTCAGATTGCTACCCTTGTCTCTTCGTATAAAACTCTGCCCAAACTTAGGTTTACCCGCGCGGGATGCGGGATGAAATTCGCTCGCGCCTATTGTGTCAACTATTGTAGGTGTTCAAACTGGCGCAAAAAATCGTGTGACTTTTTTATAATTATAACAAACGACGGGTACACTCGCGTCCCGCATCCCGCACGAGATTCACCTCAGCGCAAGTGTGTCCATAGCTTAAAACAAAGGACATTAAACAAGCGTTTGTCTACATCAGCCGATCGATTCTGTAAAAATCTCACCGTGAAAAGTTAGGTGAAGTGAGCTTTGAGTGAGATGTCAATTCCTAGCATTAGTTGGAATGACAGCTCCCTCCACGCTCACTTCACCTAAGTTTTCACGGTGATATAGTTACAGAATCGCACTGCATTTTCCAATCTTTACGTCCTCCCAGTATAAATTCTGTTACACAATCATATCGACATCATATTTTCTTTTATATATTACCTGTGTATCTTCTCCGCTGCGAGGCGCGCGCGTAACACAGCAGTGCGCCGAGAAAGAATAGTGACGATAACATCTCTGCTCGTCCCACCACGCCCGTCACCTGTCAGAAAAATATTTTTTATTAGAGAAAATATAAGTTGTTAGATTCTGTGATGGAACATTCGAATGATCAGAACATCAGTGCTTGTTTTATTCATTTATTATTTGCGTAGATATATTTATTCTGTAAAGTTCATTTCGCTTGAAGTGATCGTATTGAATCCTATATTTAAGCTTGTACGGTGCAGTTTGGATCTGGTTTCTTTTTGTTTGTTTGAGTTATTATAATTACCTAAGTACATAAACGCACTTTTTAGGGTTCCGTACCCAAAGGGTAAAAATGGGACTCTATTACTAAGACTTCGCTGTCTGTCCGTCTGTCTGCCACCAGGCTGTATCTCAAAAACCGTGATAGCTAGACAGTTGAAATTTTCACATTATGTATTTCTGTTGCCGCTATAACAACAAATACTAAAAACAAAATAAAATAAATATTTAAGGGGGCTCCGATACAACAAACGCGATTTTTTTTGTATCTATAGTTGTTTACCTAGTCAATGGTACGGAACCCTTCGTGCGCGTTCCGTTCCGTTCTTTTAAAAAAAAAGATTTTATTTTTATTTTATTGACAATGGGCTCACTCTTGGCCTCAATCCAGCCCAGAGGCAGGGATGAGATCTACGGTGGAACGAGCTTGCCCAGAAGAAACCTATTCACTCTCGCCCTGAAGAGAGGGTGGTTGGTTTTTGGTTTGGTTTGGTTGGTTTGGTTGGTTTTGGTTTTAAAACAAAACAACAACAACTTTGTACTTGATTGATTGCTACTATTATAATAAATCCTTTAGCCTTATATTTACTCGTAAGTGGACATTGTTCTGTTGGATAAGTATATAATCTTTTATCTATTAAGACGTTTTTCAAAATCGTGTATTCTCAGTTCAACTGTTGGAATTGAAGTGTTAAGTAAAACTACAGCATCAGCCATTAAAAAACCGATCAAGTGCGAGTCGGACTCGCGCACCGAGGGTTCTGTAAGTACAATTTTATAGGTATGTAACTACGGTTTTCGGATTTTTTCCTTTACTTGCGCTACATGACATTGCTTCTTGCCAAATTTCACGAGGAAGGAAGGAAGTACCCTATAGGTTTTGATTCCGTTGCGAGTATCAAAATATACCGCATAAACGCCCGTATCTTTTTATTGCGTTTATTTAGAAGTTTGGTTTTTTCACTGCTTCAAGGAATTGCAGCCCTGAGTATTTGATAGTAATTTCAAATTGATAACTCCACGCGTTCTTAAGAAAAAGGGTCTTGACGGACGGACGGACAGACAGACGGACAACGAAGTGATTTTATAAGGGTTCCGATTTTCCTTCTGAGGTACGGAACCCTAAAAACGACTACATTACTAAGTAATGAAAACGAGCGCGTTATCTTTACACACCAAAACTATGTGTAAAATTAATCATTTTAAGTTATCCAGAGACTGCAAAACCTGCCAAGAAGAAAGCCAGCTACTCCAAGACTCCAAGATGTTTTCCTAACAACCTGCCACTTCTTACGCAGAGTTGTTACTTACAGACCAGCCCATTACTCTTTTACGACGTTTCGAGGTAAAACCTTCAAGTTTACAACGCGAGCTTCCAAGAAAAAAGGGACAAGTTCAGAAGGTGCCGTAAATATTGCGAAAATAGCAGCGACTGCGCCACAGTCTATAAAAATAGCAAACATGGTTAAGGCTTACGTACGGGCCGCAGAAGTCCCACGCTCACGACTTGATTACGGCGAGCACACTACAAACACATTTCCTCTACTCTGTGATCTACACGAAACAGGTTCACAACTTTACTTTAGAACAAGACAGTTTTTGAAAAATAACGGTCTTTAATACAGTTGAAATTGAATATGGAACAATTAGAACGTGAAGGTTCCTTATTTAAAGATTCTGCAGACGTCCTGCAGATGCAAAAAGCGGTTGGTCCTTTTACAACCAGACAATGAAATATCCTCGCAATTAAAAACAAAATCCGTGGATTTATTCTGAAATGATGAGTACAGCTGTGGTAGCCTAGTGGTAACAGCCGCGACTTACGAGTTATAGGTCGTAGGTTCGAACCCAGATAGGCGCTTTACTTTATGCTACACTCACTACTGCTCTCAAAACGGTCAAACATCGTGGAATATAACAAAAGACGGGCACACTCAAACCGAAAATTCGAAGACATGTGAAATCTACTAACCCGCACTGGGCCCTCGTGGTAGATTACGGCCCACTCCCTCTCACTGAGAGGAGGCCTATGTCCCAGCAGTGGGAACATTACAGGCTGATTATACTATTATGCTTATTATGACCACTTTAAAATTTAAAAATAGTTTCAGGAAAAAAATATTAACGTTGTATTGAGTTTGAGAATAAACTTTTTGAATTTAGCGTAAAAAATATAGGTTGCACAGGGCAACTCAACGTTGATATAAATCGTATGCAATATAAAATACGACACAATAAAAACGAGTGGTTCTAATTGGAACAAAAGTTTAAAGATCATCAAGTTCACACCTGACGGGGCGTAAAATTGGCCATACTAGTTGACGAGTGGGTTGCCATAAAGTAGCCAGCTACCAGCGGAGGGTCGTTGGTCGTTATTGCTACCGTCAACAACGTATTTTGAGAAAGGAACATAAAATGGACTGCAGCCTCGTAAACTGCTTTGACGATTTTGAAAATTATTTTTGAAGTACCTTAGACTTGGAACCTTGCCAAGCTAGAAAGTCTTAAACAGCCACCGAGTTTTCTGAACAACAGTGCATCTGTATTCTGGAACCAATTTTTGGAAAACAAAAAATGGTCCATATTGGCTCAGGCTCAGTTGGAAACTAGCGTCAGGCACTAGTTGTCTGGCATTTCTGGTGCAGCCGTGAGGCACACTTCCCTTTCTTACATCGGACTTTAAACTTTCTCTTTGATTTTTATTTGTTGCTATCTGATGTGTATCAGGTGTATGGTGTGTCCTTTAGTCTGTGCAAAATAAATGTATTTTCTTTCTTTCCTTCTGTGGCACAATCCAGGCTGAATATATAAAATGTATCCAATTCCACCTAGATACTAGATAAGTGGATTATTGCATGGTAATCTGATGATCCTTTACGTGCAATGTCATGAAAACCTCAGAGATCCAACCCATCAAAATAACATGTTTTTCACGATACAACGAAACGAATTGAGATCTTCGTTTTTCCAATCGGTTAACAACGAAAATATCAGATCGTTCGCCGTTCGAGCTATAAACAGAGAAACATTCTGAAAACGCTTGCTCGACACACGATTGCCATCAAATCGTATTTTTTTTATGTCGAGCATAAAATTAATTTCATCCGGAGATGCACGAAGCAGAGGAGCGAATAATACTACTTACCGACAAAACTCTACATTTTTTTTTTAATTAAAAGTATTTCCTACTTTCCTTTGCATTTATTGGATTTAGTTCCTGTTTTTATTTCTAACCTTGGATTGGTGTAAAACAATCTGATTAGCCTGTTTTGTGGAAACGAATTCTTTATTATAATATATTTGAGGACAAAACTGGAGGTTTTTTTCTCGTTTATAATTTCGTTCCACGTATTGATTTTTTTACTTTTTGCATTTATTTTGTAAGGAGATTGAATGAATGAATGAATGATAATCATGCGTTATGGTGTTTGCATATCGATAGTTAGGGCAAAACCCACAGAAGTGTCCTCACGTGATTATATTATCGCTCGTTTTCGTAAATCTAATGTCTAACACTTTTTTCATGTCTGTACTTGTATTAGTGGGATCAGTTGCCCGATTCAAAACATTCATTAGGTCAACTCATCCCGCGGGATAAGTTTAAGCGGCCTCAGTAGACTAAAGAGCCAATATAACGACACATTTCACTAGACTTTTTATTCAAAACGAACACGAATTAGTGCATTTCAAAGGTGCTTCTAACCAACTACATACATCTAAGGTTGACACCATATTCACTGAGATTTTCTGACTATCTACAAGTTAACAACTAAAACTTTGCAACATTATATCATCTTCAATATTTGAATAAAACATTCTTCGATTCAGTACCTTTACCGCGCACTAGACAGAAATACAAGAGAGCTTGTCACCGAAAGAAATTGGCATCGTAAAACGTACGCGAAGTGGTCTAGTACTTGCATCCCCACATAAAATGCACGAATACCTAGTACCTACCTACCGACTGCATCCAAATGTAGTTTTATGTACTGACTGAATATTTAGGCAGTAGTTTTGAAAATAAAGATGAAGAGGCGAAGAGTAAGATGGCCATTGTTATAACAAAGCCTTATTATGGAATGTGAAAAACTAAAAACTATAATATTCCTGACTTGAGGTATTGAAAGTACACATAATACCTCTCTCCTGCAATCATGACGCCTGTCATCCCCGAAGGGTTAGACAGAGGTGTAAACCCACATTTTTAAGTCCCATGTAATAGGGAGCGAGTATATTTCCAGTAACCGGGCACATATCTACAGTCCGGATTAAAAGTACCTACCTACCTAAATAAACAAAATAAAAGTAACATTTGATGTACTCGGAGCAAATACGAGTGCAATGAGAAAAATCGGCTTCCGTTTTTTATATCATGTTATTAGTTCCTAGCTTTTTTGCAGTTTCACGGGTTTTTGTGAACATTTACGTTTATTTGAAACCATCTACATATATACCCGTACAAACGAACGTTTCAATATACGAGCGGCTTTAACTCTTTTGCGAATTCCCATTTTAGTTTGTGAACTAATTTCAGGCCGGAACATCAATTTTGCTTGTTTTTAGAGTACAATATGTAAAAGCCTTTAAATGTTTTATCGACCGGCTTTAGCTGCATAGGTACTTGACATCTAAGATCAGGGGCTTAACATGATGTCCTACTGAGGAACGTAAAACCTAAACTAACCTATTCACGCTTTGCACAGAAAATACATGTAGTATTAAACCATCTTTCACCAGCTTATAACACAGTACACATTTGTGAGTTACCAATCCGATTTCTAATAAAAAATCCTCGTATTTATGAAACACTTTAAAATATAATGAAGTATCAGAACGAAAACAACGAAACAAATGAAATGTCGAACAAAATATGGGTCGAATCGGAAAAAATCACAACGGATACTGTCACACACAGCGTGTTGGTATTTTGAACGCAAAACGTTTAATATCTGGAATGAATATTAACCGAATGCCATCCGATACGACCTCAAAGTTTTAAAAGCATTCCAATCCGCTCTGGGGTTGCAATATTTTGGTCTATTTCGTAATACATATTTTAATCGCATATAAAATACTGAAAAGGTTTCTGAGAAAAGATTTTCCAGCCAATCAGGCAACTTTTAATAAAGGATGCAGTGTTCGAAGGCTTCCATTAAGACCTTTTTAAGCCATCCTTTGTGATTTTTTTTTCGATAAATAACTTTTTGAGTATCTTGTTAGATGAAAGACCAAGGAAGAGGCTTGTTATTATATGAACCAGATTATAGGATTCATGACGAGATCAACATTCGAGATACCTACATTTTTCAGCGTTAGCAAATGCTACATTATAATTTTATCACGAACGACCTTCTTTTTTAACAAATCCAACCTTAGTTTTAACCAGAAAGGTTTTTTTCTTCATATTGGTTTTGAATTTTGAATCTAAAAGAGTCATGTCTTTTCTCTGACCGAGACTTTTCATTTGAAGGATTTTGTGGACACAGGATGGAATTCAAATATATTATTTTTTCAATGGAATTGTGTCGATAAATATTTAACGGTAAACTATAACGATTTGAGCGACCGAGTTCTGTGCGATTATCCACTGGATCCAAGGGTATGTTTGCTTTTCTACTGATTATTCAAAAGTTATTAACGTTTCCTAAATATTATTCCATTCTTTTCTTTGTAATAGGCAGTGTTCCCGAAAATAAACGAATTGTATTACTGAAATATACATCACTAAAACGTTGTCTCGAGGCGAGTCACATTTCTTGAAGACTCGGTATATAATTTGACTTTTCTTCAGCTCTTTTGTTATAAAAGATTCTGCCTGCGTCTAGGACCATCATTTTTCGTTATTTTCTGTAGATTTGTCCGAAGACTGTAGGGCGATCTAAAATTCGCCTTATCCGCCACCCTAGTACCAGACGTCTACAAGCTTCCTGTTGGGAATCGAACCCAACATAACACCTGGCGCGCGGCCTGCACGTTTATAAAGATTCGGATTCCGGCCATCGAAAAGCCTTCTGATTGTCAGCGTGGAGCCTAGGACCGGATTTTCATATATTTCGTAGTTTAGTTTTTAGTAGAGCCTATTACTTGATATACTACCAATTAGCCGTATATTACCATTGTTACAATTTTGATCAAACGTTGCAAACGAATCTTAATCGATGCGTAACAAGAATACACAAAATTTAATATAGGGCTCGAACACCAAAGACGTTCAGTAATCCTTTTTAATAATAATATTCGTTCTGTGTCTTTTGCTAAGTTTTTCTATTTATTATCAGTTGGTGTTATCTTATTTTACTTATAAAAATTAAAACGTGTTCAAGCGAAGATTTCCCTCTTTTATTTCGCTACACTTTTACGCAGCAAAAATTAGAGCAGAAACATTTAACCAGTGCGCAAATTGTAACTATGAATGCATAGTTACAATTTGCGCACTGGCTAATTTTTTCTGGTCTAATTTTTCTGGTTTATTTTTTTTTAATTTTTCTGGTTAATTTTTTCTTTTCTTTTTTCTGGTTTTTTTTTGGGGTCTAGAATCATATCCTGAATGCAGGATATGATTCTAGACCCCTTCCCTTCCCCAGCATATGATTCTAGACCTTCTAGCATAGTGTTACGAGCTTCGGGTTCGTGACAATAAAACTGCCGATATAAATTACCAAAAATGACACTTTAATTAATCAACACAAACACACTAATAAATAAACACAATTATTACACTTAAGTCGCACTTGAAGATCGCTTCAGATGTATTCGCATGTATCGCTTCCAACACACTGTGTCGCATCGCGGTTATTCCCGGCCTTATATAGTCCAGCAGATTGTTCTAGTACCTTCTACTGTAGAAACATCTAGAATGTTCGGGTATATACCGGCCCCGACTGACCTCTGTCGATAGTTCTAGTATCGAAATTTCTAGAAGGATCTACTTGTTCTACTATTCGATACTAGATGGCACTAGTGGTAATTTAGTTCTGCTATTTGATAATAGATGGTGCTAGTGACTATTAGTTTTTCCACTTGATACTAGATGGCGCCAGTGGTAGCTAATGTCACCGTGTATCAGGCATTAATTGTGGCGCGCAACACTGCCCCCTCCTAAGACATGCTCGTCCCGAGCATTATCGGCTCCATAATAACGCGCCAGTCGATCCACATGGACGATCTTAGGAGTGCCTCTTGCACCTTTCTGTATCCGGTAGGTTACGTCATTGATTTTTGTCACAATCCGGTACGGTCCATCCCATCTAGCTTGAAGCTTAGGAGATTTCCCTTTGCTGCGGACTGGATTGTGCAACCACACTAGTGAACCTTCGTCGAACCCTTTATTGTTCATTTTGCGGTCATATCGGGTTTTCATCTCCCATGGTGCACCAACATTGTGCAATTTCAATGCACCTCTATTACGAGTCTGAGGTCCCTTTACAGCTGCACAACTTGTACATTTGCGACACCAGTCCTTGACATCGTCCCGACAGTGAACCCAGTAAAACCGTTCCCGTATCTTCATTAGAGCCCGTTTTACTCCCAGATGACCTCCTGAACAACCATTATGGTACAGCTGTAGAACATCCGGTACTTGAGCCTTAGGGACAACCATTTGCAAATGACAGCTGTTTCCCCGAGCATTTTCCCATTTACGGCACAGGACTCCATCCTGAATCACCAAGCTGTCCCATTGGGCCCAATAGCTTTTTGTGATCGAACTCATCGCCGAGACGTCACTCCACCTGGGCTTAGGAGCTCTGGCCTTCATCCACTCCAGAATCGGCTTGATGTCCGAATCTTCCTGCTGTGCACGCTGTACGCTTTCCTTCCACTTGTCACTGAGGTCTGTCTTGAGCATCCTCACAGGTACGACTTCTTTACTTTGCCTAGTCTTCAAGGCGGCAATCTCATCCTTCAGCTGGTTGACATAAATACGGTCCTGTTCGGACCGCGCATGCGCTTCGCGTCGCACTCGCTCCAACTTGCTCTGTTGCATGTCAAACGCGCGCTTCAATTCTTCTAAACGTTCTAGAAGGGCTTGCTGTTCCTGGCGAGCAATAAGCAACGCCTGCTGCTGGTGCTGGGCGGTGCTGTTAGCTGCACTGCCCTCTGGAGATCGGCCGTCTTCTCTTTCTGCAGTTCGCTTGGGGCAACTGGATCGAAGGTGGCCCCTTTCGCCACAGCCGTAGCACCTAGGGCTGTATCCTTTATTGCGGTCGCGAACTGTAGCCGCTGCAACCTCCCTGACGCGATGGGAACGATGATCCTGCCGCACGGCTTCCACCTCCAGTGCATGGGCCAAGGCGTCCTTAAGCGTCCCGTGGTGCCCGAGCCTCACAGCAGCTCTAACTTCCAGGTCACGGATGCCGTCGATGAATGCCTGCACCAGGTTCCCATCGATAAGCGCAGGTACGGACTGGTAAGCTTTACGCACCAGCTTCTCCACTTCAAGGGCCCACTGCTGCAGGTTTTCGTTACTGCGTTGCACGCTATCCTTGAGCTGCGCACGAAACACGTGTTCCAGGTGAGCGTCGCCATACCGAGCCTCCAATGCCTCAAGGAGCTGCTCGTAAGTCACTTCCTTACCCAGAGCTTCCAGAACAGTTAAGGCCTGGTCGCGTAGGCCTAGGGTGAGGGCAGTCATGGCCTGACTTTTGTTCCAACCGTTCGCCTTCATGACAGCCTCAAACTGGATTTTGTAGGCCGACCAGGAAGAAGTTCCGTCGAACGGTGGCACTTTGAATCCACGTAGCGAAGGTGTTGTAGCTACGGGAGCTGCGATTCCATCCCCAAGTTTAAGGTAATCCAGCGTTTTCTTTACGTCAGCCATCACGGTTGTCTTCACGTCAGCCATCACGTTGTCAACCCGATTATTCACTTGGTCGATCCGGATTTCAGCTTCCGACAGGCGGTTGTCGTGTTGAGCAACCCTATCCTTCACCTCCTTCATGTCTTTCCCGAAGGTAGCGTGAAGGTCCTTCATAAGGAGCATCTGCTCTTCCTGGCGGCGCGCTTGCTTCTCCTTATCACGTTGGAGCTGTTCTTCCAACCGACGAGCCTGTTCCTCCTGTCGGCGAGCCTGTTCCTCCTTGTCCCGCTGGAGCTGTTCTTCCAACCGACGAGCCTGTTCCTCCTGTCGGCGAGCCTGTTCCTCCTTGTCCCGCTGGAGCTGTTCTTCCAACCGACGAGCCTGTTCCTCCTGTCGGCGAGCCTGCTCCTGCAGCATCATCATCAGGGCAGCAAGGTCTGGTGCTGCTGATGCTGAAGCAGCTGCGGACGGGTCGGCTTCCGTGGTTGGTAGCTGGCCCTCCAACCTCTGCGGCATAGTTCCACCAAAACGTCTCTGGTCCGTCTCCTGTTGGCGTTGACTCCGGGTACGGATACCCTCCGTGTCGTCGTCTTTAGGTAAAATCGGCATAATTTTATCCCTCGCTTCTGACACCAATTGTTACGAGCTTCGGGTTCGTGACAATAAAACTGCCGATATAAATTACCAAAAATGACACTTTAATTAATCAACACAAACACACTAATAAATAAACACAATTATTACACTTAAGTCGCACTTGAAGATCGCTTCAGATGTATTCGCATGTATCGCTTCCAACACACTGTGTCGCATCGCGGTTATTCCCGGCCTTATATAGTCCAGCAGATTGTTCTAGTACCTTCTACTGTAGAAACATCTAGAATGTTCGGGTATATACCGGCCCCGACTGACCTCTGTCGATAGTTCTAGTATCGAAATTTCTAGAAGGATCTACTTGTTCTACTATTCGATACTAGATGGCACTAGTGGTAATTTAGTTCTGCTATTTGATAATAGATGGTGCTAGTGACTATTAGCTTTTCCACTTGATACTAGATGGCGCCAGTGGTAGCTAATGTCACCGTGTATCAGGCATTAATTGTGGCGCGCAACAATAGCAAACATTTTGACCGCGTACCACTTTTCTATGAAACACCTGATCTTTTTTGATTACCGACGAAAAATTTTTAGGGGGTAGAATCATGTGCTGAAGTTTTATCCTGTACCTATAGTGAATTGCACACGCACAGGGCAGTGTGACGTACAGTAGTACATAAAGTGTGGCATATATTAATAGTGACAGGGAACCATAGCAACCTCAACATTTACCTCAATAACTTGAGACGGATACAATATCCTTCACTATTTTTAGGGTACCGCTGACGATTCTGACAGTTCCTTTATATGCTCTACATAACGCGTCTGACATTTGAAGTGTGAATTCCCGGAAACGCAAATTTTCACAGAGTTAGTAAGAAAGAGGGAAGGTGTGACCTTCCCCCGGCATCTCCGCTTACATATAGACTTAATTTATATTTCTATAGATCATAATATAATTGACAATTATAGAGGCAGAGGTGATATGCGGGGTTATTGTGTAAGACGCTAACAGTGCAAACGCTTTCATTTTGACAGTTCAACAACATTCATTGCGTTATTTACGTTGTTGAGCAAACAAATTTTTCGAATATATGAAGCAATGGATTAGGAATAGTGTGCAGGGTGCAAAAAGGGTGCAGTTCTGAAGTCAAATCCGTCTGACCTATCGAAAATCCATACCGTGTAATGCATAGATTATATATATGCTTGCACCCTCTCATATCGAAATGACACTGGATCATCTGTACAGATTAATCTCTCTATGTAAAGCCCTTTTACTGCTTACCTTTTTACGGGGACAGCCCGATCCAGAAAGCTAAAGACGTGGCTGACATAAAAGACACATCTTCGTCAAAGCCGCGTTTCAACATGTATAGTTCCAAAGATCCACACATCACTCACGATAGACACTCCTCAAGCTACACTACAGCTATAAAAATAATATACTCACCGCCTCAGTATGAATAGGATGAACGGCAAACAAGATGGCGGCGACAAAACTCGCAAACTCCGGCAGGAACATTGCGCACACCCTGTAACAGAATAACTAGGTCACTGGATGGATAAACAGGCTGAATATGTTGCCAGGGAGTAGATAGCTACAGAAGGCTAGCTCCGTGAAACTAGAAAAACCACATACGTACAGTCATAGACGCGTACGTGCGGTGATCTCAAACCAAAACAAATGCCAGTCGCGAGTTTGCTTGCACTCACTGTAAGACGCCGCGTGTCAATGTACGAGTGCGTTTTCGCTCGTTGTATAACACCGTTCTTTTGTAAATATGTATATTCTGTGATGTTGTGGTCTTCTAGAATTACAATGTTTTGTAGACCGTGGTATATTTACAACTGTTTGAACGGGGTTATTAGCAATCAAGAGCGGTGTATCAGTGTGGTATCAGTTACAAATGGACGGATACTCGGTTAGCATTTGGCGGGGACGGATTGGAGGGAAATTATGGGAAAACATGCTGTAGTGTTGGGAGAATGGAAATTGTATTAAATAGCAATGATTTGCGGTTTGCGGCGTTTGTTTGTTATTGCGTTAGTTTTATAACTGAATATGTTTGTCTCTATTTCGAAACATTGTTTCACATAGATTTATACTTAAACCGGTGGCAATAAGTTTTCGTGTAGTGTTTAAAATATGATACTCTCAGGATCCGTGGATCTACTCTCATCGAAGATACGGGCCAGTCCTAAAGTAGTTCGAAACTTCGAAGTGAATCCTACACTCGATTAATTAACTTTTTTTGGGACAACTGTCAAATCGTGAAAATATTTTTTGTTAGGTCGGGACCCGAACTAATCTTATGTCCGTAGGTGATACGGAGTAAAATTCACATATTGCTTCGGCAAAAGCTACGGATTTCGTGCTTAGGGAGTAGACCTCCTTTTATGCCATGGCATAAAAGGGAAGCCTATAAGTATTCAGCAGAGGGTGGAACAAGGCTGCCAGTGATGATTTGACGGCACGGTTGGCGCAGTGGTTAAGCAATTGACTGCTGCGTTGCGTAACACACGATCTATCGGAATCGGTTTCATTTTGACAGTTCAACAATATTCATTGCGTTATTTATGTGGTTGAGCAGACACATGACATGACACATTTTTTGAACATATAAAGCAATGGATTAGCAATATTCTTCAAGAAGAACCAAGAACCTTCTACAAAGTATTAGAAAATTTAAAAAAAAAAGATGCGTGAAATCGGTAAAGTTGTTCTCAAGTTATGACGTGACCGAGGGAAATAGGGATTCATATATATAGATATTATCTAACATAAAGTTTAAAGAAAACCCCGAAAAGCTCTGACAAACAGTCTTACCAAAAGGGGTATCGTATTACCCAGTAACTGGGTTGTGGAGGACAGGTAGGCAGTCGCTCCATTTAAAATACTGGTATTTAGCTACATCCGGTTAGACTGGAAGCCGAACCCAACATAGTTGGAAAAAGGCTAGGTAGATGATGATACATTTTTAAAGAAAACACCCAATCACATGTTTCCGAATCAATAAAAAATACCACAACACCTGCCGTTTGCTACACAAAGATTTAAACAATGTTCACTTCAATTTCTTTTCAATACCTGAACTGTAGCCGGACTCACCCACGGGCATACAAATAAAACCTTAAAAATGTTTGAAAAGGTAATTGCTAGCGTTTCCAGCGCTTTATTTCTATTGGATAAGCAGCGCTGAGCCGTGAAAACTTTTGTGGTTTCATTTCGCACGCACGCTCGCACGTCAGGCCCGCTAAACTTTTAATAGACGGATTTTTATGTTTACTTCTAGGTATATGGAAAACTTTAATGACTTGTTTGGAACGGATTAGTATGACAACGTAGGGTAAAAGTTTGATTAGAAATCACTTTGGGGGTGCTTAACGTTAGCTTTATTGTTAAGCCATGTTTTTGTGAAGGGATTATTGAAACAACACGAAATCAAAGCGATTGTGATCGATGTTTTTCTTTGTTATTAATCATCACTCTCCTGTCCTTAACCCAATTTATTTGGGGGAGGCGCAACATGTCTTTCTTCCGTACTTCTCTATTAGTCGCCGTCTCGGTAGTCACCTCCTTTCTAACCATATCATCATTCACACAGTCCATCCATCGTTTCTTTGGTCTTCCCCTACTCTCATAGCCATCGACATTCATACCCAAAACTCTCCTATGACAACCGATTTCCACACAACTTTTCAGTTACCGGTGCCACTTTCAGACTCCCTATTATGTACTCATTTCTTATGATCCCTATTATCTTGCTTATTTATTTGATCTAGTCGTATTTAGTTCTTTGGCTTATCGGCTTTGAAGGTACTGAACAAGTTAACAATTGTTAGACCAAGTAACCGCCCTCACTGGACTCTCTGTTACGACCGCCCTGAGAGAAACCGAGAACCGAACGAAGAGGAAGAACATCGTGCATGAAGCCACGAAGGCCTTTCAGGGACACGATCTTCACTAATGAATTACGCTCAGAGCAATGCAACTGGCAGTGGACTAAGGGTCATAATTAGATTTTAACTTTCGTTTTTATGTGAATGTGAAGACTATGTGGTTCACTTTATTTTTATTATATTTTATTTTTCTCTCTGTTCTCTTAGTTTTTGTCATGGTCTGGCAGTTTGAGTAATTAATGTGGCCCACCCAAATGTCCTTTCTTTGGTATTGTTCGTCGAATCGTCGAGCTCCTTAAGTTTTGAGTTGAGCTGCACGATTTCTGACAAATGCGTGCACTGACTGGACAGGTCCTCTCAATCTGTGTGGTTCTTTCCCCAAAAGACCATCTCAGACATCGACCTGCATGGTCTTCATATGATCTGACCAAGATTATGTCTGGACTTTAAAAGAGACTGTGACCTCTGAGTTTGTTTCGGCCTTTCTTCTCAGACTAGTCAGAAAGGAAACGCCGACCTCATCTAGTTTTAAAATATGATTGACGTGTAAAAGTGTTTGTACAAACCTACTTACAAAATAAAATCGTTTATCATTTATCATTTATGCTTAGCTTTAGTCTTTATTAGTTCATCTATATCCTTCGGTTCTTCAAAAAGTAATGAAACCATCTCAAGATCCGAACAGCCATCTACAACCTATGACATAAGTGATGTCCGATCGAAGCCAAGTTAATGTCGAATGTCACTTAGTAATATCACCCGGGACCGGTGATGTAATGCCCTCTCAGAGGCGAACGGACTAAATTAGGCGTCATAAATTGACCACCCATCACACTGACGGTTCGGCCGAGACCATAATTTAATCACACGGATCGAACGATCATGTCATTATCTTTACTTCGAACACAGCTTACAAACGTTCACTTCGGTTAGTTGACCTTTCAGAAAATTGGAGTCTGTTAACCGTAAATTAAAGCAAAATAAACGTTCAACTGTATTTATGGGAACACAAAATACAATGTAGCATTGAGAGACGAAATTGAGAAAGTTATAACAGAAACGGAACAGGTAATAACAACAAACCACCAGGGACTGTCAACTGAGTTATCAACAGCACTTTAAAATTGAGTCGACAATTTTTACCGCCGTCTGCGCTGTCTCGTGAAATATATAGCGCGGTACGTACGTCCTGACCGTGTAAATTGTGGAAGTCGAATGACAATAATTGGGCAACTTTGTCCAGTGGCGCCGCCTCGTGGCGTGCAACCGCAACTTTGCCGCAGAGGTGGAACAACGGCTAATTGAGACTAACGCTGCGAAGGTGCTCCCGACGGCTAACTTCTGCCGGAATTAAGGCACTCGTTAGTGACTTTTTGCGAATCTGACGAAATCTCTTACGAAGTTGGTGAAAAAACATTTATGGCTAGTTTGTCCGCGGCGAGCGCACCTAATGAGCTCCTCTCAATCGATACGGTTGTGACGAGGATAGTGGCTTGTTTCGTAATTGTGACGATCTGTTTTATGTTCCTCGTTTTATATCGAAACTTTTAATTAAACTACTTGGAGACGTTAGGCTAAACGACGCATAAGTAGCTTAGTGCAAGTAGACCCGTAAAAACTTTAATCATATTTTTGATGTGTAGCTTCATGCCATGCTTAGGTATACGACGGAGCCTCCACGCTAGATATTGTCGACGTGATATAAATTATGACCCATTGAGCTCCGAATATTCGAGCTATAAATATGTTCATTAACATTTGAAAGGCCTAAATGAATGTAGATCCGATGTATTCAATATTTGGAATTAACTAGTAGAGGTATTATTCATTACGGATCGTGTTCTTTGTTTATTGTATAATGTAGGGATTATGTTAATCGTTATGTTCATTCTATGATCATTCAAATAGTATGTAAACTAAAATTGTATGTGTTGATATTTACATAATTATAAAATAAATTGATATCATGTTCAAAAGCAGGTAATTTTAGGACTGCAAACATAAACTATCACTATATACTGTAACCTAGACTATCATTTAAGTCCAATGTGGTCTTTGTTGGTTACTACCAAAAATTTCCTTTTTTCACTGGGTTCTGCTTACGTAATGCGGGTCCACCCGACGAAATGGCCAATAAAAATTAGTTTTAAGTATTATGACTGTAGTTATTTTCACTACCCGCAAGCTCCGATGGCAGATACTCAGGTTAAATATTCATTGAATTTCTAAATGTACCTACACGAAAATATCAGACACTCAACCTATTTTCACAAAGTCTACAAATAGATATTAGGAACATACTTCAGAAAGAATTTTGCCGTAATTGGACTTCTTGTACACCTTTTAATACGAAAACATAAACAATAAAAAACATAAATTGCAAAGATAAACTTAAGTATCGTCCATCTGAAATAACCACCCCACGACCATTCTATTTCCATAGGTATTCCACAACACTCGATTATACTGATCTTTTTATCGATAAAATGTTGATCACTCGGAATATCGATTACGCTGAAAATGTTCGTAGGGTCACCTTGTTTGAAGCTTGTCGCGCCGCTGACGTAGCTACAACCAGCTTGCGTAGCACTTTCGTAGCACTACGTAGCACTGCGTAGCGCTGTCGTAGCGATTATTAATACATACTCTACGCTTTTGTATCGCGGTGTCGAGAGGATCTCTTCACTTAGAAAATTGTTTCGTCTGCGGAGACTTTGCGGGTGGCGAGGTAGGTATTATTGGATTACATCAAAAACCTTGGAAGTACCAATAGCATTTCCACTGCTGGGAACACAGACCTGCTCTCTGTGAGAGGGAATGGGATATAATGCACCAGGCGAGCCCAGTGCGGGTTGGTAACATGTCTTCGAATTTCCTCACGATGTTTTCCTTCACCGTTTTTAATGCTGGTGAAATAAATTACACAAAGTAAAGCGTTTGACTGGGTTCGAACCTACGACCTACACAACATTTTAAGTCGGGGCTGTTACGACTAGGTCACCACTGCTCTCAAGTTAATATCAAATAACATAAAATAATTTCTAGACAGACATAATTGTATGTTATTTGATATTTGAAAACCCTGAAGGGTAGGGGCTTTATTTCATAGTACACCCATAAGTTCGACGGTATAATAAAAAAAAGTAATTGAATTTCTTAATGGAAAAACATAATAATACTTCAGAATTCCTGATATTAATCTAGAATTAAGCTGTCAAACGACCAACGATGTTATCAACGCGGCTCAACTATAGTTAATTACACGTAGGGGAGTGAATTACTTAACGATAGCTATTCGAAGAAGGTAATGGGTGTCTATTGGACGACATATCGCGTGCCACATACTGCAGTAGGTTATTAAGTGCAGAAAATAGGTGTGATTTGCTGCAAATGCGTTCACGTCACTTGTTAAGTCGTGACTGGTGTTCAACCATTTTCACAGGAAATATAAAAAGTTAACCGACGTAAGTTTTTTTTTTTTTTTTTAGTTTAAAGTACGACACTGCTTATTCTGTAAATTTGTAGGAATGTTAAAAAAATATAGTATTCTTTGAATTTTGTAGGTGTGCTGTCAAAACGGCGACGGAAAACATCGTGAGGAAACCGGTAAGTTCCAAACTTTGAGGACATGTGACATCTACAAACCAGCACTGGGCCCGCGTGGTGGATTACAGCCCACTCCCTCTCACTGAGAGGAGGCCTGTGTTCCAGCAGTGGGAACATTATTGGTTGATGGCAATTGATGATTGGCATGATGTATAGTCACCAAAGGAGATAAGTAACCAGGGTCGTGGGATATAATTGAAGTTTAGTAAGAAACTGATGGATGTTTTCTAATAAAATTTAATTGAATTAATAGAAAACCAACAGTTCATTTATCAAATTAAGTTTCATTCGAAAACATTCAGCGATTTCTTACTAAACTTCAACTATATCTGACGACCCTGGTTACTTATCTCTTTTGGTGACTGTACCTACTCGTACAAGTACCTATATACTTTTTAAACCACAAACACAACCCTAAAATGAAACTTTAACATAGCATAATCAGCTAATATTGTTTCCACTGTTGGGACACAGGCCTCCTCTATTTTAACTAACATAGAGAAGGCCGAATAACCAAATACGTTTGTTATAGTCAACTATAATGCTGAATATAGGCTCTCCCTGAAATTCTTAGTTAGTAGAAAGAAAGAAACGTATTTATTGCTACTCGTACAGGATCATAAACTAAACCAAAACACAGTTAAAAATAAAACAAATTATATAAAAAGTAACAAAAGGAACCACCACCACGGTACCACCATCCAATTGTCGTGAAATTCTAGGAAATTGCGGGCAGCTTCATAGGTATTCGGTAAGTACTAGAAAACTGGTTCATTGAACCGCCAACTATTCTGATAATTAACATAAGGGTTGTGTAAGAATACCTACCTATTCTTACTTGCGTGAAAAGTATGTCTATCATTGGACAGTACACATCGCGTGTGAAACGGAATGTATGTACGTGTGATTGGCTGCAGTTGATGCGTTATCAGGTGTACTCAACCTTTCCTTTCTTGGCAGGATAGTAATTGGAAACTAACTTTGTAGTTACAGAAATAGCAGGTATGTACCTATTGTTTTGTTTAACCCATGGTGAGCTCATTTAGGAGCAGTGGTGGTTCTCATGTGAGTTACGAGTTATAGGTCGTGAGTTAGAATCCAGACAGGCACTTTACTTTGTGTATTTAATTTCATCACCACTGCTCTCAAAACGTTTTAGGAAAACATCGTGAGGAAACCGGTATGACTTGAATGAAAAATTCGTAGACATGTGATATCCACCAACGCGCACTGGGCCCGCGTGGTGGATTATGGCCCGCTCCCTCTAACCTGTGTCCTAGCTGTGGGAACATTATAGGATGATTGTATGAGTTCATTTCTTTTGTTTGGTATTTCGTTTTGTTATAGACCTACTGCAAGACAAAGAAAACCTTAGCACGCTAGCACAATGTTGATCAAATTTAGATCTTATAAGTGCAGGTTTCCCTACAATGTTTTTCTTCCCCGTTGATATGACAGCGATGTCTGAGCTTTGAGATTAACTTTACTTGGAAAGTACATAATTATAATGAAATTAAACTCACTCGTGCTCAAGAGGCGGGTATTTTAACCTCGAATGTGACATATATATTATAAGGGACTTGGTAGGTGGGTACATACTCGCACACGTGTAGTTGACAGCTATTTTTGTCCGAAGGTTGAGTTTCCCTGCTTTTAGTAACCGTTTTCCTTCAACACTTCAAATGCATAAATGTTTAAGATTTCTTAGAAAAGTATTGCGACATAGATGCTTGTATTATAAGGGACTTGGTAGGTAAACACACATTTACACACGTGTAAGTAAGTTGATAGCTATTTTAGTCCTTATAAAAAAGTTTGGCTGGTCCGAAGGTTGAGTTTCCCTTGCTTTTAGTAGTAGTTTTCCTTCAACACTTCAAATGCATAAACGTTTAAGATTTCTTAGAAAATTATTGCGACATACATAGGTATTTATATTATAATGGACTTGGTAGGTAGGTACATATTTGTACACGTGTAAGTTTCCCTGTTTTAGTAGAGGTTTCCTTCTGTTGAAGGAAACCTCTACTAAAAGCAAGGGAAACTCAACCTTCGGACCAACCAAGCATTTCTATAAGTAGTAAAATAGCTGTCAACTACACGTGTGCGAGTATGTACCTACCTATAGTCCCTTATAATATGTATGTCACATTGGAGGTTAAAATACCCGCCTCTTGAGCACGAGTGAGTCTTCAAATGCATATTTAAATGTTTAAGATTTCATAGAAAAGTAACCTTATAGTGCTTATTTCTAAGAAATAATCCAAAATAGATTTCAGAATACTTAAAATTCTATTTCAATATTTCATTCCTATTGGTAAGTGACGAAGGCGGATTCGAAGAAATGTAAATGGAGGTACGTAATGTTTTTTTAACGTTCTGTTCGTGTGTGGTGGCTTTTTCATGGTTATTATTGTTGCTATTGTGACGTCTATGTTTTCCTTATTTTATTTTAAAACTTTTACTTGCGAGCTTATTAAGCTGGAATTTATATCAAATACTCAGGTCTACTGACCCTTGGATCTGTAAAAAAATCAAACTTCTAAGCCAACGCAATCAAAAGATACTGCCGCTAATTTCCGAAAATTTTCGACACTGGCAAGGGAATCAAAACCTACAGGGTATCCCGTGAACTCAGAATCTTCAAATTTGGTACGAAGCAACATCTTATAGCACAGATAAAGGAAAAATTGCGAAAACCGTTAATTTTTAGTTACATCATATAATAAAAATATTTTTAATAATTTAAAATTGTACGGAAGCCTCGGTGCGCGAGTCCGACTCGCACTTGGCCGGTTTATTTTTTTATCTGTATCTGCAATTCAACTGTCACATCACTTTATGCTATTACTTCACCAAATGTTACAGCGTTTTTACTGATCGTAGCCATGTCATAATGGTTCTCTAGCCAAACGTACTGGATCGTTACAGCTTACTAAGTACTAAACTATATCTATAGATTTCCCTGTCATCTCCTCGCATTTTTGGCCGTCGTTAATCGGTAACAGGCAGTTAAAGTTCGGTAACTGCAGTAGCTATGCGCTGTACGACCAAGTTCATATCAATTGGATTCACTGAACACGGAATAGTTAATACTTTTCATATACAGGATATTTCTATATAACTCTCAATTTGGCAGAAATAGAGCTGTACTTTAGTAAAATATTTGTACTCTTTTTTTTGGCTTACCAAAGCTTTTGGCAAGCATCTCTGGCTGGGAATGCGTGTGACGATATTTCAGTTAGTCTCTATTTTGCAGTTTGATTTTGTTAAGCGAAAATATTTGTAACTGTATATTACATTTGGATTATCGAGCTGTGGTGTCCCAGTGGTAACGACCGTGAGTCACGAGGTTCAAACCTAGTCAGGCGCTTTACTGTGGGTAAATTATTTCATCAACACTGCTCACAAAACTGTGAAAGAAAACATCGCGAGGAAACCGGAATTTCGTAGAATTAAAAATTCGAAGACATGTGACATCTACCAACCACTGGGCCCACGTGGTGGATTATGGCCCACTCCCTCACCGAGAGGAGGCCTGTGTCCCAGCAGTGGGAACATTATAGGCTGATTATGTCGTTTTTTCTACCTAGAAGTTGACAGCAAATTCTGACCGACTGTAATTACAAGTTTACCACATAAAAATATTTACCGGGCCAGTAATTTGCACTTTACCTACCACGATTCCTAGAAGGTTAATTAAGATTTATAAAATCACATTCCTAAAGCAATAATATGAACGAACATAAAACTTTTTATAGTTTCTATTTCCTTTGAATGAATTGAAGGATTCTCAAATAAAGTTTAAAAAAAAAACTTTCTTATGAAATGTTCTCCATAGTACCCTGTCCATTAAGTTAACCGTTTTTTGACAACTGTCTTAGAACACCATATTCCAGATTACGTAAAAGTTAACATTAAAATGCGTAATAAAATAAATATATAAACTGCCTTATCTTATTGAATTATCTTATTTATGCCTTCTTACAGAAATTATAATACCGTACGTGTCAATCAATGTATTGTGTGTTACTGCAATCACTAGCTCCATCTGTAAAAAAACGGTTTACCTAATAGATAGGGTAAAATATTTATTAAGATTGCTAGGTATGTGAGAGGTGTTTTGTAATGTTTTACAATATTTATGTGGCTTTTATTTCTAAAGTTTCGTACCCGTGGGTGCCAACGGATCCCTATTACTAAGCCTCCGCTGTCCATCTGTTTGTCAGCGCAGCGGGCCGTCTCATGAGCCGTAATAGGTAGACAGTTGAAATTTTCACAGAGTTGTATTTCTATTGCCGCTATAAAAATAAATAAAGTTATAGATTTAAGGAGACGCCGTAACGAAAACTTTTTTTTATTAGTCTGTTGGCTTAGCGTATTCGAGACCAGTTTTTCAAGAACCAGGTTCCTTTATTTTCTGGGTGGGAAATCATCATATTACTTCTCCCGCTCTGGGCGGAGCGGGAGGGCGTGTCAGACTTTTACTGACTAAAACCCACCCGTGTTCCTTCAGTTGCCTATGCCAGGGGCCAGGATATCTCTTTCCAACAACCCGCGGTCCTGGCAGAGAACCAGGTTCCGGGCGTGGCTTTTTAGCGCTGTGTGTACTTTCTAAGTTAATCAAAATGGCTTCGGGTTCACGGCAAAGACTAACATAGTGTTGAAACTTGGACTAAACAGACCGAAATTACAAACTTGCAGTGAACCAAACTTTCGTACCTCGTTCGTTCCTTCAACTTTCGTTTCTTTGTATGAGAAAAAGCCTAAAAGGCTTTTCCCTAATATTATAATGTCTTTACTTTGGTATCATAGGGAAAATCTAATATTTTGTATATCCAACCTTCTTTGTAATGACGATTTCCGGGTAGAAACATACCATTACATAACATCACGCTTGCAACCCCCGAAGGGCTAGGCAGACCAGGGGGTCTACTCCGAAGTAGTATCGGCCGTTTCCTGCTACGAAGTTACTACTTCTACACTCTTTCGAATATTGACTATGGTCACGACCCAACTGAGCCGATCCGAACTTTTTTCGCATTTTTCAATAATATTCGGTTCGGCCATGTGTCGGTTCGATCCGAACATTCGCACTTTGCACTTCGGAGTAGACCCCCTGACCACCACAAAAACACCGAACTTTCCCCAGTTATGTTTTAAGTCACATGTAATAGGGGACGACCCTATTGTTACCATCCGCGCACAAATCCATACACCGGTCTTCTACTGAGAAATTCCAGATAGATAAAATTAATAACACTTTGCCCGATCTGGGAATCGAACACAGGACCTCATGCACAGTGGTAGTGCTTGCAACCACTAAATCAACAAGGCAGTTTAGGAAAAATGTGTATAAGTACCTCCAAAATAAGCAAGCATGAAATATCACGTTATTTTTTTCAGAAATTACTCAAAGTACTTTGAAAAATGATGCCGCACGTGATTTGTCACTGTTGGTTGTAAGACACAAATTCAAATTAACGACAGATACGGCGAAAAAGTGGGTGTTCATCACTTTCACGCACACCCTTCAGCCGCCTTTGACAAATGAAGTGTTGGAGTAACGCCTCGTTTATCTTACTCCCGAACTCAGATGGAAAAATATGGTATAAATATAGAAAAATAACGACAAATATATCTAAGATTTTTGTAGAAATATCGGGAAGAAAGTCAACCTTATTATTCTTACAAAGAGGCGACGAATGGAATGTTGAAAGAGATGGAAATGGATAAGTCATGTTTTGTTACCCATACCTACATGCCAACCTGTGAAGACATCCGGTAGAACAATATATAATCAACCTGTAATGTTCCCACTGCTGGGACATAGGCATCCTCTCTAGGAGTGGGGTGTAATCTACCCCGCGGGCCCAATGCGGGTTGGTGGATGTCACATGTCTTAAAATTTTTGATTCTAGGACATGCCGGTTTCCTCACGATGTTTTCCTTCACAGTTTTGTGAGCAGTGGTGGTGAAATTATTTAAACAAGTTGACGGCACGGTTGGCGCAGTGGTTAATCGATTGACTGCTGCGCTGCGTGTCGCGGGTTCGATTCCCGCACGGAAGAAATATTTTTATGACCTACAATTAGTTGTTCCGGGTCTGGCTGTTTGTGTATGTGAGTTTATATGTGTGTAAACGCACCCATGACACAGGAGAAATTCCTAGTGTGGGGCAACGTTTTAAAAAAAAAAAAAGAAAAAAAGTACAGCGCCCGCCTGGGTACTGACCTACCACTCGTCACTCAGGGCCGTTCCCACTGGTCTCAAGTAGTAGAACAGTAGAACAATACCCATCCTTTTATCCCAAAATTACCAAAACATGCCGGAAACAAATGACGAAGTATCGTCGATAATTAAGCGCCATTCGTCATCGTAACCCTCAACAATCACGGATCGCCCGACTCACATATTGGCCTAATTGGTATCAGGCGTGGGTCCTGCCAAACGCTCCGAGTAACCACATAGCAATCAATCAAATAGACATAATGTATTCATTGACGATGTCACCAAACCGCATGTACCATGTAACACGAGAAAAATACGGAAGCAATAAAGGGTTTGTACCGGTAATGGAACCCGAGGGATCGCAAATCGTCACAGCAGTTTCTGTCTTGTCATATAACTTTTACTGCTCCTATATTTTTCTATTTATTGCGCTCTTTTGTTTGTTCTTAGTTTTATCTTCGCGGGCGATTTATGTGTGTGTTGTATGGCTGGGAGCGGTTACAGGTTAACGGCGAACGGCTCTGACGTCACGTGCTTACTTCAAATGTCTGAATTATCTCGGTGGCGTGCTCAGATATATTGCATACTTCCGCGGTAAGATATATTTGATAAAGGAACTTGTTACGACTGTGGAGTCTGTGGATAATTCAAGTTCTAACGAGCTCGACTTACATTGGTCTGAAATTGATATGTTTTAATATATTTTCTACTGGGGAGGAGAGCAGACTAATTCATGAGACCTATTAGGACTAACTATGAGCTAGAAACTCTTTATCTAAAAGGGACCAAAGCTTGCATATACAAAGTCTTTACACTAAAACGTTTTCGAGTAAATAAAACTGCGTAAAACCAAATATGCGTATGCAAATGTGTACAACAGCGAAATGTACCTAACGTTTAGGTTTTTTACGGTTTCGCCAAATAGGGGGCGCTGGCTGTTAGGGTAACTTTTTTGTCCTTCCATCTGTTTGATTACATTTTTGCTCCCATACGCAGTGCTCACTCCCGTACGATTCGTTTTTCATTGAACCACAGATACATTACGGACACGAAGCGACACCACCACACTCGAACCTTAATAACGCATCTAGGGAGTTTTAATTAATAAATGGCTTAATTATTCCTGAATAACGATACACTCGCATTACGAGTAAATTAATTATTAAATGCAATAATTGCTCGCATGCGAGGATAAGACAAAGCCCCGTAAGTAACTATATGACATGAGATGTACGAGTACTATGAAAAACTAATTTAACTCCGCGGTAAAAAGTTTCGCGCTCTCCGGCGCTCCTTTCGCTCCATTACGTTATGAATGGCCCAAACAGCCTTCGTGTCTTACGTAACAAATTCTCTTGTTTGCCTATTCCGTTACTTTAGCTCAAGTTGCTTTGATTATTATTCCGGCGAGAGTTTAACGGTTATATCTAACTTTCAGGAATATTTCATTAATTAATATTTACGTTATTAACTCTACCAACTGTTTTACTGGGTAATTGCACTGTTCTCGTGTTTCCCTGTAGAATAGATTTTTATCTCTTTCGGCCATTTTGTTTATACTAAGCTGTTGGTGTAATACATCGTGTTTACGTGTTTTGCATCTACAGGGTATATAAACTCAGGTAAGCGCATGAAGGTTTATATTACAAACATGCATTACTTTCAAATTAGGGTTTCCGCATTCAAACGGCAGCGAGCCATGAATTCGAAAGTAATTCCATTATAAGTTAGAAGTTGAACATTTTCGAGTTGCAAATAATGTGGTAGCCTAAAATTTCCGCTTGTACTCTAATATGATTGCATGGAGTGAGCGCGGCACTAAGCACATTAAAAACTTTTGAGTGGCGTAAACAAGTTGTTGTCGTCATGTGTCATAGTACCAATTGCCTGCTAGCAATACATGTCTCGTAGAGTACGTTTGTACCTGGCTTGAACACAGTCGCATGACCTCGCTCCGAGTCAGAACTTCAGCGGATTAGAATGATGTTCGAGCTTCATTACCACGTTATTGTCGGCTCTGAATGCGTCATTTGCGTGTGAATCTTAACACCTCCAGAACACCGTAAAGGGAAATAGGCGGTAGTGCTCCGTGCTCACGACCCGCACTGGACCCAAATGGATAGAAATACCGACGATATTCGCTGCCCAGAGGCAATCCAAAGAACGGTCAAATATTTTTGGAATGTCGGCACATTTTGGATGGAGCAATTCTAGTGTACGCCAATATTTAGTTATGGTTTTCATGAGCGGTCCTGTATTTTCTAAAGGTACTCGTGTAAGGAATAGTTTCGCACAAAAGAGAACCTTCTCAAAATACGGAACCACTGTGGACTTGAACTCAAAGTTTCCCTTTCACGTGAACTTTGTTATCGAATCGTAACAGTTTACATGGGTTTGCCATCAAAGGGATGTTGTAAATACATATGTACAAATGGGAACCATAGCGATGTTCTGTAACAAGTCCGCCGGACTAGAATAATAATGAGAGCTCGAAAATCGTTAATAGGATTATTCTGGCAAATTGGATATTGAGCATAAGCCGGGCTAAGTTGGCGGTGGACAGCAAGTATCCGTAATTAGCAGTAACTAAGGGGATCGGGCGCACGGGTGCCTGATTAAAACTGGCTTAACTGGAGCAGTTGGTGGCCTCTCGCCTCCGTGCGGCCGCTGCAGCCCGACCCAAATCGTAACTACTTATTAATTAATGGCAATAGTACTGGCATCCTATTAGGTACACTTCTGTTTTAAAAGCAATAACAACCAAATCAAATGAACATTCCGAGATCGTTTACATTAATTAATTATGTATTTTAGTGCTACAGTTAACTTTCATGCGATCTTAATTGGAGATCGTTTGTTTCTTCGGTTTTCTGTTGCTACAAGGGATTTAGGTCACAGCGATCTAAATGTAAAGTGTCTACGTAATGGATACTTCTCATTTATTCTCCGAATTTCTTTCAATGTTTACAATTTACATCTCAATGTGTAAAAGAAAAATATTCTCAATTTTTATATTCCGAAAAAAAAATATACAAGGCTGAAACAAAATTTTAAGCCAGTATTTCGCTGTATCAGTCAGAGTCGTACGTCAGTATACAGTAGTGCGTGCAATTTGTGAGGGATGGTAACGAGCAGACTTGCAAAATAAAAGCCTCGACACAGCCGGGATTCACAGCACTCACCCTTTCTTCAACCCCACAGTGCGACGCGTTAACTCAATTTTACCGTGCAAAAATAAATTAAAATTCACTCTTTGGTGGCGTAAACAACCCTCAACCTCCCGATCAGGGGTATATTCTACTGAATAATTAAATAACCCACGCGTACTTCGGCTCAAACAGTGGATTATTCAGTCCTAACAATTAAAAGTTTTGCTGTTCAATTATCAATTACGGGTTAACAACGCCGGTCAAATTTGATTGGGCTTTCATATTAATCACGTTACGTCATCGTGGAGGACAGTAGTTATAAACTACTTAAGGTTATACATACTTTCTGTAAATGTTGAATTGATCGACATAATATAATATTTATAAAATGGACAGTGTTAATAGTTATTAATACTGTACTACTAATTATATAATTAAATGAAAACTAACTGGATTAAACTAACTAGTTTATTTATATTTGTATGCAATATTAAAGGTAGGTAGGTATATAAAAAAATGGATAGTTATATATTTATAATACATGTAGTTTAATTCGTAAGGTACTCAAAGAAAGTCAAACAATCTGCCTAGTCTTTTCCTATGTTGGGGTCGGCTTCCAGTCTAACCGGATGCAGCTGAATACCAATATTTTACATGGAGCGACTGCCTATCTGACCTCCACAACCCAGTATACTGGGTAACACGATACCCCTTGGTAAGACTGATTGTCAGACTTTCGGGCTTCTGACGACCCGTAACGACTGTCAAAGATCCACGAATGACAGCTGGGACCAACGGCTTTCCGAGACACGGAGGTATGTAAAGATGGTCACTCATTCACGGACCGACGGTGGCAAGCGTAATTTAACCTGATTGATCGATCCGTGCGGCTGTAATTACATAACCACGAGCCACTCAACAAAGTTATACTAATTTATCGTTTGTTAAAGTAAAAAAAGTAACCCAACGTCAGTCTCCGAGATAGTTTTCTAATTTTACCGAAGATGAGAACCAAGTTTGGCAAAAAAACGTTAATTTTGAAGGAGCACAATTATACAGGGTGTAAAAAGACACATCACATAGTCGTCAACTACGCATTCTGTACATCAAACTAAGTAACATTGTACAAAAATAATTGCTGGGAAACGACTTTCATTTTTGACGTGACGATTTGGACTCGTTTTTAACCGATTGGACGGAGAAGGCGCAGCAAAAAAAAAAGTGGAAAAAATATATGTTAGCAATGTAAACTCTCATTGCTGGTGGAACAGAACAAAGAAACAAAACAAAATACTATGCCAATTGACCTAAAAAGAGTTTGAACCTCTATAGCTTTGTATAATAAAATTAACTATCAAAGATAAAATGAGTTTACAACTCAGCCTGGGCCTATAAAACCATTAACAATTTCTGTATACACAAGAACCGGGCATGAGTCAGCATCTCCTTCAATTAAAACTCTTTCCATCACCCTGAGGGTAGATAAATATGAAATAATTATTCATTCTCTCAAGCACTAGAGATTTGAAAGGCCTTCTCATCCAATTAAGCCTTCCTGCGTTCTTTAATCAATCCCATTTAGGTGGTAAAGTCATTGGAGTTTTAACGAGAACAGAGTTTGGCCGCACTGCTGATATTCCGTTATACAATCAAAAGTTGGGAATTTGCTCGCACTATAGAACAAAAAGTTGAAGTTGACTACAGTGGAAGTTCGTGTTGTTATGAAAATCAGGGAAACCTCGTCGGTACGTAATTAGTTGTTACTGTGCTAATTTAAGGTTGCATGGGTTTTAATTGCATATTCATGTAATGTATGCGCTGTTGTATGAACCGCCATGCTTCCTAGTTCCGGTTTTGTAAAAGACATTAAGGGATTATGAGATATGAACAAGTTATAAAAAGGGATCCGGAAAATACTGGGATGTATGTAGATTTAAGGGTGTATTTGTTTGCGTGTACGTTATAAATATTTAAGCTAGCACAGAATGGTTTGATTGTAAACTCTGCGAATGTTAGTCGATTTATTTTTGTAGGTATAAGTCTTAGTAATCGACATTTTGTAATATCACTCTGATACACCGCCATTGTAAACAGCAGCCCTATTGCGTAACACACACATAGACACATTCGTTTTGACAATTCAACTACATTCATTGCGTGATTTATACTGTCAAGCAGACGAATTTTTCAAACATATGAAGCAATGGTCGTTGTTTTATTGTCAAAATGAAATGGCAACTAGGGATGCAGAATATCATAATGAGACATTATAAAAAATAAGTACTAAATCCACTATACCTGTAATACAGCAATGAAACGAGGGCATGTAGCAGCAAGTTCACCAGGTGATAGCCGGCCGGCTGCAGACCGTGGATGGCGTAGTTCCATCGGAAGGTCAGCACCGTCAGCGGACGGTACGACTTGTGTGATTGTTCCTGGAAACAAGAGAAACAAGAAATTAGGACTTCATCAAAAACACAATAAATAATATCGTAAATATGGCGGCAAATCCAAATTTCCATTCATTCGGGGGTAAGCGCGACCACAGCAACTCAGCAACCTATCAGCTGTTGCGACGACGTACCGCCATTTTACGCCACAGATAATATAGAAATAGCGGTTGAGCGAGTCTAATAAATGCTCAGTATTCAAAAATATTGGACTTGACTATATGCAGAAAAAAATGTTGTGGTGTCAGTTTGATCTTGATTTCGATGGCCATTTCTGCAACCTGCTGCAAATACTTGCGGTATAGCGCAGGTCTGGCGAGGTACTTCACAATGTATGGGCTCATACGAATATCTATCGCTGTGCTTTAGCTCGATAAACCGCTATGAATGAGCGGTTCATAGATGAAGCCGAAAGTCTATTGTAACTTATTCGGATCGAGATTTCGCATCCCTATGGACTTAAATTTTAGTGACTAATCAGAACCGTGACGAGTTGGGATAAATTCGATGTCTAATTTAATTGAGAGCCGTGGTGGCCCGGTGGTAACGACCGCGACTGACGAGTTTTAGGCCGTAGCTTCGAACACAGACAAGCGCTTTTTTTTGTGTAAATTATTTCATCACCACAGCTCTCAAAACGGTGAAGGAAAACATCGCGAGGAAACCGGCATGTCCTAGAACCGAAAAAATCGAAGACATGTAACATCTACCAACTCTCACTGGACCCCGCTCAGTGGAATGAGGTGAGACCGAGAGGTGCCCTGTGTCCGAGCAGGGGGAACATTATAAGCTGATTATCTTATGCTAATTTTATATGCTATGACAAAATAAATTTATAGGTAAATTAAGTTCGATTAATTAATTTAATGTAATTTCTAGGCCGACTCAATTTATATTGCCATAGAAATTCTAAGAATAATAGGTCAATCAATCTACTTCCAACTTCCATTTGACTTGTAAAAGTATAAATGAGCCAATTACCCTATTTGTAAAATCCATTTGTTTTGTAAAAGTATTAGTAGGTCAAACGCCCTATTTGTAAATTGGATTTATGCGTAGACACAGCCCGTAAACCCAATTAACGAAAATTTAATCAAACTGTAAATTAATATCTGGGACTACTACTGATATATTTAAAATAACTTTGTTGCACATTAACACGAGGTTGTTACTCATTGCGGATTATAAAACTATAGCAATGCGGATTTATAGATTTGCGAGGTTAAGGGTTAAGATGGCGGAACGAGCTGGACAAAACAAACGACCAGTGGTCCACGTTAGCCTTGGATCCCAAGTACTGGAAGTCTTGGGGAGAGCCCTTTGCCCAGCAGTTAACAGTAACAATAAGTGCTTACACACACGAGCGACATGCGTCAACGTTAGAAGCAACTGCAGCTGTCGACAACATGGCGCTTCGTGTCTGTGAGCACTAAACTGCGCTCACCGCGGTCAATTCGTTAATGGGTGACATACCGAAACCCCTGCGCTTGATGAAACTGTCGATTCCGGTTGTCATTCAAATGTCTACGGAAAGTGATAACTAGTATAACCTTAGAATATTCGGTGTGGCCCAGTAATTGGGTTGTCACTTGACATTTATCAACATTTGGTTACACTGGAAGCCAACTTAGTTGGGCAGTGACCGATTTATTTATTACACAAATAACTATTAAACCACCATATTAAACATATAATCCCACAGAAATAATTGAACTTCGTTACATGTGTCAATTTATTTAAACTTCGCTGGCATTCCCATTTAGCCGCAAAATAAAAAGAAAAACTTTATTTTTAATTAAATGTCACTGGCAGTGCATGTAATTAAAAATATTGTGAAGAATTAATTAGATACTCCACGGTGATGTTCTTTTTTAAGGGTTCCGTGCCCAAAGGGTGCCCACGGGACCATATTACTAAGGCTCCGCTGTCATTCGGTACATCCATCCGTTTATCTGTCACAGGGATGTATCTCTTGAACCGTAATAGGTAGACATTTGAAATTTTCACAAATAGTGCACTACTATGGCCGCTATAACAACAAATAATAGATAAATATAAAATTAAGTTTATATTAAAGGTTTCCCCATACAAGAAACGTGTTTTTTTTACTAAATTATTTAAAAGAATATACGTAGTGTTACATATTGGCGGCTGATGGTACCGAACCCTTCCGTCCGACTCGGACTTGGCCGCTTTTTTATGTGTTTGTCTTTTAATTAAGATTTACAGAAATGTAAAAGTTTATGGTTTGAAATGTTATATGTACCTACCTACCTACTATTTATTATTACTTCAGGGTTTATTAACATTATTTAATTAAGACGGGTACGGGACACAGACAGGACGGGGTACAGGGATGGTTTTATAAAGTCGATTCTTAGTTTCCTTATGAGTATTATTGAGAACATAAACGTCAGTTGAAAATAAAATTCATAAAAAAAATGTACCTACTTATTTCTTAAAAAGGATTAACTTCAAGAAGCAAAGCATGTAACTTGATAAAGAACAGAAGTCTGACTTTCTTATAAGTAGGTAATCCAAGCAAAACAAAGTACGCACTCAAACCTTTAAGTAAGTTAGTGAGAGTATACCTACGACTTTTGTATAAGTTAGTAATACTTATCAAAGACCTACGTGTCTTCGTACGATTTTAGTACTCTTGTATATTTTCTATTTTAGTCGCTCCATGTAAAATACTAGTACTCAGCTGCAAACTTAAATCACAATCTGAATCATTTTAAGGCTGAAGCTAATCCATTGCTTCATATGTTCAAAACATTTGTCTGCAAAGCCACGTAAATAACGCAATGAATGTTCTTGAACTGTCAAAATGGAAGTCATTGCTACTGTAACGCAATTGCCCAGCTGTACCCCAATTGCGTAACACAAATCATTATCTGAGGGTATCGAAAAATATTCTTAATCTGTTGCTTCATAAGTTGGAAGAATTTGTCTATTTCACAACGTAAATAACGCAACGAACGCGGGTGAATTGTCAAAATGAAAGATGTTGCGATCAATTGTCATTTTATATGTACAGTCACGAGCAAAAGTATGTATACACTCGGCTTTATTCAAAACCGATCTACTCCTTTATTTTTTAATGAAATTTAATGTTCTTACGGACGTAGCATTTTCGAACCCATAGGTTTATATAATGCGTCCTATTTCAACGTTGCATTCGTTTTTTCACCAAAAAATCGCAATTGAAAGTTGCCAAGTGTTGACATATTGGTGCTCGTGACTGTACGCTATTACCCTGTTGGTAATCCATCTTAGATCCGCATGCTCAGTAACATAATCAGCCTTTTTAATGTTCCCACAGCTGGGACACAGGCCTCCTTTCTGTGAGAGGGAGTGGGCTGTAATCCACCACGCGGGTCCAGTGCGGGTTGGTAGATGTCACAGGTCTTCGATTTTTTTTATTCTAGGGCATGTCGTTACCACTGCCCAACTGGGCCACCCTATCTGAACATCGATGCCTATTTACTATACCAGAAGTTTAGCTATTTTTATGTTACTTTACCTACCTACATATCGTTGTAAATGTTACGATACTCATGTTATATGTGTTTCGGTAAGAAAATCTTCAAACAACATCATGTTCGGGTTCATTTTCATTCGTACAGGGATAATTCATTCCGTTACAAGCGAGTGGTTTTCAGAGAGCGTCGAGAGTTTAGGCAGGTGTTATGTTTGTGTTAAAAGTGGATTACGTGTATTACATTTACAGCCGTGTTTAAGTCAGTAAACGTCCACTTTTGGGAACGAGCCTCTCAAAGAGTGCCAAATAATAAATAGATAGGTTTTATCACTATAACTTTGTAAATAATTAGTGATATAGAGAAGACCGCGTACCGGAAGACATAACGTTGGAAGGCCGCCACCAGGTGGACCGATGACCTGGTGGTGACCGCAGGAATCCACTGGATGGGAGAAGCACAGAACCGCACCCCAATTGCGTAACACACAATCAATCGGAATCGCTAATCTATTGCTTCATAAGTTCGACAAATTTGTCTGCTCAATACGTAAATAACGCAATGAATGTTGTTGAACTGTCAAAATGAAACCGATTCCGATTAATCGTGTGTTACGCAATTACGGTGCCGGTCGAAGTGATAATGCTTGGGGAAGGCCTATACAAGGGAAGGTCCAGCAATGACCGACTGAAATGATGATGATTAGAGAGAACGCTGACGGCCATTTTTCAGAATTTCACAAGATTCTATTGTTTAAGTAATAATTTGGGCAATATTCGGTGATCCAGGGCATCCATGCCGTTCTTAGTAACTTTTTATGACACCCACTTGAAGGGAGTTACCTAGTTGGTCAGTGTTTTCTTCTGTGCTATAAACCACACGATTAACACGCTACAACCACACCCATCCCCTTAATGAACGCATTATTTCTCGTTAAAATCGGGCGTGGCCGCGGGAAAATTTATTGATGGCATTAATAGTGGGTCATTTATGAATGGGCACATTATCAAAAGTGGGCGTGGTTGCATTTAAGGCACAACGTTTAACGCGTTCAGAAGTGGTGCACGTCATGTTTGCGGGGCATACTCGTAGAGATGAAGTTAAATATGGATGTAAAAAAGAAAATAACAATACCTAATTTATTCTATAATAAAAAGGCCATCAGAAAAAAAACGCTACATTTTTTTTGAACCTGGGTAAATGAAAATACGGTGAAAGAAAACATCATGTGGAAACCGGCATTTCCTAGAACCAAAAAATCGAAGGCATGCGTCATCTACCAACCCTCTCTGGGTCCACTCCCTCTCACCTAGAAGAGGCCTGTGTCCCAGCAGTGAGAACATTATAGACTGATTATGCAAATGTAATTATCCGATACCATTAAATATCAAGTTTCATGTGTTAAATAACATTAAAACTCACGAAAAATAGGTAACCGCGCCACAAAAACCATACACAGGCAGCACACAAGCTATTTGCCTAAATGATAAATAAATAAATCAGTTTTATAGAGCACGGAGTTACACGCACAAAAATGTGCCTGTCTCATAAAGATGATTCATCGCCTAACAAAATTAGCAAGTGGAACGGAGCAATATGGGCCGTCTTCTTTAAATGAAATTCCATGTCAGGTGTAGAGGTAGTACCATAATGGGAGCACATATATCACTTACAACAATATGGGTGTGCTAATAAATATCTCTTGTCACGACTTCCCCAATCCTATTAGAGCACTAGCTTCTGCTCGCGACTCTGTCCGCGTGAAATGTCTTGTTTCCCGACCCACCCCGTCGCATCACTTAGCGTTCTTTCTGATTTATTTTTCTTTTTGGTCGGCGCCTAAGGGACCTAGCGTGATGTTAAATAGCCTATATCCTTCCTCAAGAATTAGGCTAACAAATGAAAAAATATTTTTTCAAATCCGACCGGTAGTTCCAGAGATTAGCGCGTTCAAACAAACAAACAAACTCTTCAGATTAATTATTATTAGTGTTAGTATATAAGATTTAGAGGTCGCTGCATACATACCCGGATTGGTTTTTCAAAAGTTTAATGACCATTACAGTTTAGCAGCGAAAAAGTTGGTCAGTTACCAAAATGAAAATTCAACTTTACCAAGTTATGTAGCCGTAAAATGTAACGACGTATTTTTATAGGATTACTTTAAAAACATTAATTTACGTTTATTGTACGCATTAACAAAGAGGTTGGAAGAGGATGCAGAAACCCACAAACTTGATTCATAGGAAAACATTTGTTAGCACTTATCTTTATGTATTAATTATATTATATATATACTAATAATAAAGCTGAAGAAATTTTTTGTATGTTTGAACGCGCTAATCTCTATTTCTGGAACTGCAAGTCAGATTTGAAAAAATATTTTTGCATTTGATAGCCTAATTCTTGAGGAAGGCTATAAGTTACTTAACATCACGCTAGGAGCCGAGTAAAATCAAGAAATGTCAGGACGAACGCTAAGCGTAAACAAAGCGATTCGCGCGGCAGGCGATCGGGCAGGCGAAGCGATGCGACAGGGTCGGGAAATCAAGAAATTTCACGCGGAGTCGCGGTTAGAGTTAGTTATGAAGAAACTTAGGCTCGCGGATCCGTGTGCGCAAACTTTGGGTTATTATCGGTAATTGTATGTAGTAGAGTCCGGTGATTGAATTGAGGGAATCCTATTGAAGCCTGGGTGATTGTTTGACAGGTGTGTGGATTGTCAAAGCCAATTCTCGTACATAAAATACGTTCAAATACAAGTCGCAATCAATGTGACAATCAATGTCAAAAACTGGTCAAAAATGTATGTAAATTCATTGTACTTAGACATCAATCTGTCAAAAGTTTAGAATGTAAACGTTCTTAAAATACGGGAATTACTCATGTGTGGGAATCACTCTTTTATTGGTTTATGTTTTCATCAATTTTTGGACAATGTTGATTTACAAGTACGCCTGCCAAAATTGACGGCTTCAAGGTTCACGGGCTAGAATCTTTACGTCAGTCTGAGAAAACATCGTTAGATCCCTACTCTAAGGTACTACACAGTCTTCACTCAAGGGCCATTTCTGCTCCAACTTTTATAATAAAATTTTATATTTTAATTAAGCACAATTACACTAAATTATCACTTACATAAAATGAGCGCCTGTGGAATAATTATCTAAGTGAATAAATCTGTATTTTTCACATTGCGCATAAAAAACCAACGGCACGAAATTTTAAAAGAGCTTTCAGGAAATGTGTATGAAAATTTTAAATGACACCACATTCTGCATATTGCGAGCGTCATGTTGTGCTCGTATAAAGCGGGGAGCACAATTAAACGCTCGATTATCTGGCGTATAGCTTGCGGTCTGCGGTGTGCGCATTCATCAGTCACCGAAACAAATTGATGGGTTATGATAAATAATAGACACGAGGGCGTCGGGCACCCCAGTCACAGAATATATAGTCACAGAAGGTCATCTCCATAGAATTAGCGACCACGCACGCATTCATAGACATGGTTCACGTACAGCGAGTAAAAGCGCGCTCGCGATTTTCAATTGTTTGTGAACTTCTTATGCGTTTATGTCTGCGTTCCCCTCTTTAAGCTCGCTGAATGGAGCCGACCTTCTATACCTCTATCTATTCTGTGTCCCAGCCGTGACGTCGGGCACCCCAACCGACGCGCCAGCTTTACCGCCATACCATAGGTCACGGATGACAACTTGCGAATGTTCGAGGGGGAGAAGCATGCTCAATCGGGTTTTTTTTATCCGCTAATGTTTATCGTTCTATTGTTCGTGCACAAATAACTGGTTTTTGATGCGTTAATAGAGCAGCATTGGTTGTTGGAACGAAATTGATTTTGTTATGGTTGGGAATGCTAGATGCGGCAGCTGAGCTTAGCTGAAACGAATTCATATTAATGGCCAGTTTTTTAGGTTCAATATACGGGTTTCAACGATTACATACGCTGTATTACTGGATTGTCAGCTATATAAAGCGTGTAAACAAAACCTCTTCTTCGTTCGGTATCCCAAAAATATCTTCTATATTTCTTAGTAAATACATCACTTTTAGTACATATTTACCTAATACTTCATGGCCAAATCCAATCATAATAAAATCCAACAGCCTCCATTTATAATTAGCTCCTGCTCATTCCAAATTACTTTTCCGGAATTTGTTTTTTTTTATGTTAGCCTACTCTGTCCCACTGACGAGCAAAGGATGTAATGATGTCTGGAAGGATTTGGGGGAGGCCCAAACCCTGCCAGACATCATTACATCCGTAATTACTGCAACAAAAAAAAAAAATAAATAAACAAGCACAAAATAGAAGAAAAAATATTCAAAGCGGAATTAAATCAATTAGCCGACGCCGCCGCCGTCGCCCTTCAAATGCAAACACTCCACATCGAGGTACTTTCTACTATTTGGCGTAAAGCGACAGGTAGATGGCAACACAGTCTTATGTTTGTTAAAGAGATTAATGTCTACCGCTGTCTGCGTGTAATAATAGCAACTGAACAGGAGGTGACAGAATCACTGGCGAATAAGGGCCGACACACATCGGCCCGCGCAAGGTCGCAAGCGATCAATTTCCAAAGCGTATTTGCTTACGGGACACCTGATACTGTAAATTAATTTTGACTCTCGAGTCTTGACCTTGTTGAAACTGTTAGTAGTTTGTTTGTGTAATGGTTTTTCAATATAGGCTTCGTTACAAACACTCGTATAGTTTCAGGTTATGTAAAACGTTTATTGGTTTACGTAACTAACTTAGTACTGATTGAATTCAACGACGATAGGTAGCTTAGGTAGGTACAGTCACGAGGATAATACCCTACACTTAGATTCAAAAGCGATCGTCTCTTACAGCAATGATAGATATTTTATTTATTTATTTATATATTTATTAATAACCAACCTATATTAACAAACGCTTTAACAGTTTGCACCACACATACAAGTTATTAGTCAATATTAGTAATTACACATGTCATACAATCATAAAATCAAGTTATAATAAAAATGGTATTATAATGAACATAGTATATTAAAAATACGTATTTTCTTAAAATTGCAATTGTTTTTCACGACAAATATATGCTTTTGAATTTTGCGTAGCTGTAAGGAATTTACGCTCGTACACTCACGAGCATAAATACCTTACAGTTGTAAGTTATATGCGTGTAGTTAGTATGTTAGCTTATGTTTGAAATTTCGTAGGCCCAAAATAATGTTGTCAGCTACATTAATCGCATAGACCTTTTAGAACAGCTCAATTTATGTAAAGTAAGTATACTGTTTCATTTCGAAGTCCGCATGTATAATTTCCCCGGTAGCCGCCGGTAATGTGTAAATCGACTCTAACAGAGCCTCAAGGCGGACGAATGTAGATTTCTTCGTTGTTTTCGAGTTCTATAAAAGCTTGAAATGTAATTCTTTTTGCGTAGGAAGACAATTTCCACAGTTTTAGGCATGTACGAATAGATTGGAGTGGAAATGTTGCCATTTATTTGCCGTTATTAAAGATGGAATAACCTTTTCTTGGAAGACGGATTTGTTTGATGTACCTACATTATTATAAGTACGGGAACGTGTCAAAATAAGGCAAGGCTGATGACTAACAAACTCAGGTGTTAATATATCCGGGGCGGCGGGATTTTCCGAAAGGTTAACCGCTGCCCTGGAACAGAAAGGGCTAAGGAAGGAACACGGGTGGGTTTTAGTCAGTAAAAGTCTGACACTCCCTTCCACTCCACCCAGAGCGGGAGGGGTCATTTGATGATTTCCCATCCACAAAAAAAAAAAAAAAAAAGGTGTTAATATATCTGTGCTACCTGCAGTGCGATTCTGCAACCATCTCACCGTGAAAACTTAGGTGAAGTGAGCGTGGAGTGAGCTGTCATACCAACTAATGCTAGGGATTGACACTATTGACAGTTCACTCTAAGCTCACGTCACCTAACTTTTTACGGTGAGATTTTTACAGAATCGATCGGCTGAACACAAAAATCAAGGTTCATTTCATACCTCCCTTTGCGCCTATTTTTGGAAAATTAAATTTGATACTCACATAATTAAAATGTATTAGATTATACGAAAATATTTCAATGTTCGTTAGCATTATGGTGGCTTAATCATAATTATGTAAATTTATATTAAAATAACAAACAAGAAATATTTAAATTCAAATCGTGTTGTTACAGTAAATTCTAAAATTGGTCCGTTAATTATGTAAAATGAAAACAGCGAAAAGTTATTCTCCTTGCTACAAAGAAGAGCTATGTTTTTTTCGCAAAGGGAAGAACAACGTCTAAAGCAAGGCCCCGCCCGCCCAAAGAGCTGGGGCGGTAAAACCGCCCAGAGCAAAAGGTCGCCTTTGCGTAATCCCTGGTTTCGGAGCTTTCGCTATTACATAGAGAAAAAAGCAATTGAGGTCTGCGTAATACACAGAGATTGAGCTACGTATATTATTGTTACAATTACGAAGACAAACATGTTTTAATAACTGTTTATTTTGGACGATTTACTTCTGAAATAATTTTAGGGACTTTTTTATTTAGTTTTGCTTGGCCACTCGTTACGCGCGTTAAGTAAAGCTCGAACTTTCTTCCGATATACAAGTCTTTCATTGAAAGAAAATATGTAACCCACGCCTCAGCAAATTGGACATTTTCGTGTTTACATGCTTGCTTTAAGTTAAAAAATATGGCTATTGAATCTTATATGTTGGATAGGTAAGATCCAAAATGTAAGATGGCATAGACATTATTTTTTTATTATTTCAAAAATACGCGCGAGTACGTCTTACTTTTTTGTATAATTAACGCACGCATTGATCTATCTGTAAACCATTATTTCGCGGACATTACACGTCACACACGCACACATTACACGTTTACCTAGTTTTTAATTGATTCTGTCACACTTAAATTATTGTAATGTGTAACTGTTTCATGTTCCAATAAAGTAAAATAAAAAGGTATAAACTCATCAATAGCGGGAGCACTAAATAACTGAAGGCCAATTCCCGTAATTAAAACCGTTCAAAACCTAGTCGCAATCTCATCTCAGCGACAATCAATGTCGAAAACTTGTCAAAAATTTAGGGAATTTATAGGTATTGTTGACAGGTAGAGACTGAAATCAGACTGAAAATTCCTAAAATTACGAGAATTGTCCCTCTGGTCTTCTTCATTAACTGGATTTAAAGCTAATTTCTTATAGGTACACAAAAGGCAAAGTATAAAAAACATTAAGTACGCGAACAAAGCAGTAGTACGAACCATTCCTACCCTTTGCTTCTTTTCTTCCATCCAGTGTAATATACCTGTTAGTGGAATCGTGTCGTCACGTAACGATGTGTCAGTTTTCCTTCACTGTCGAGGTGCCGACGGTGACTCCACCAAATTGGACATTTTATTGAAAACGGGGAAGAACTTCCAAGGGCTGTATTAAGTTGTATTTTCTGTCCTTCAAATATAATCATACTGTTTAAGTCGATGGATAATACAGTGATACTAGTTTCTGCCCCCATTTGCTTTTATTCAAAGTTGTAACACACCACAAATTCTTAAGTAAAATAACAGCTACCTTTTTATTATAAAGCTCTTTTGATTGGTACGACTTGTGGCATCGCCCACGCTATTAGTTCGTTTTCACGTAATTTTTTTTTCTATTTTGCTCGGCTCTTAAGGGCCGTAGCGTGACGTCATATAACCTTCATCAAGAATTCGGCTATCAAATGCTTTAATATATAAGTATAGATTCATACGATTGAAAAAGTTTTGATTCATATATCTAAAAATATGTAACTTATATTTATATTACAGATATGTACCTACGTCAGAGAATTTTCATACATGATCTTTTAAACGTTTAACGTTACATAATTTCGTTATGTCTGGGTACAAAATGGTAAAAGGATTCTCTGAACTTTACAATCATACGTGATTTCATTTGAACGAATACTCAAATAAAGAGTTTCGAAAAATTAAATGCTTTGATATTTTATTCGAAAAATATGATATTATGCTCCAATAAAAACGCTATCAAAAGCAGACATTAAAATGTGAAAAGGTTAGAAATTCAAATAGGAATCGGGTCAAAATAACGTAACAAGTGTATTAAAGAAAATATCACAAAATAACTGGAAAATGAAAGGCATATTGGCTCAGTAAATAGAAACTGCGAGCTTACCAAGTCGCGTATTGTTAAAATGTGACGCCGGGGGTTAATACAACGAAACTTTTTTCATTTCGGACGAAAAAACTGAACTCATAGAAAAGAAAACAAGGGGATGTAATTAAAACCTGTTATTCTTTTAAATTTGTTACTTCGTCTTACTCTTTGGATGCTGGGAGTTTGTGCGTCAGTAAATTGGCTTGCTTTTCTGTTTAAAAAGCTGCGTTTTGTATTCATTCATCTGGTACCGTTTGGTAGCAGTAGAATTCTGAAGAGAAATATGGAAGACTAGCAGCACCGCGCGGTTTCACCCGTATAAGTGTTGATCCCGTGGGAATATCGGGATAAAAAGTATCCTATGTGTTTTTCTGATGTATACTAGCTATATTGCTGTAAAGTTTCATCATAATCCGTTCAGTAGTTTTTGCGTGAAAGATTAACAAACATCCATCCATCTGTCCATCCATCCATCCTGTCAAACTTTCGCGTTTATAATATTAGTAGGATTTACGTAGGAAAGTAGGTAAGCTACCCAATGTTTTGAAGCCTTTACGTCATTTGATAACTTGAGATCTAGCTCAAACATGACATGTTATTCTATCACTAAATACAATACTTATTCCATTGTAATTTGTTACGTTATATTGACCGACAAAGACCTGCAGGGTAATTATGTAATACACACACAATGACAATGACTTTCATTTTGAAAATTAAAAAATATTAATTGCGTGATTCACGTTATTATTATGAATATAATATTTATGAAGCAACAGTTTAGCAATATCCTTCAAAAGGAGAGCAGTGGTGGCCGAGTGGTAACGGCCTCAACTTACGAGTTGTTGGTCGTGGGTTCGAACCCAGACAGGCGCTTTACTTTGTGTAATTTATTTCTTCACCATTGCTCTCAAAAACGGCGAAGGAAAACACCGCGAGGAAACCGGCATGTCCTAGGACCAACAATTCGAAGACATATGACATCTACCAACCCGCACTGGGCCCGCGTGTTGGATTACGGCCCACTCCCTCTCACAGAGAGGAGGCCTGTGTCCCAGCAGTGGGAACGCTATATGCAGATTATGCTACGTTATTGAGTCGAAGATTTTTTCAAACATAATTATGAAGCAATAGTTTAGCAATATCCTTAAAAATACGTCGATGTGATTTTCGTTTGTGATTGAAAGAGTATTACGCAATTCACTTGCTGAGTAAAACAAGTTCAACTTAGGCATACTTTGCGATTCTATTTATATTAGTAAATTATAAACATGTAGGCAGCTCTTATTACAAACTTTTCTGATATTGAAATATCTTAACCTAATTTTTTGCTATAAATAAAAGCTTTTGTTTGTGAACAATATCATATTTTCTCATCTTAACAATCATTACGCAGCATAATGTTTATAAAGTAATCTCACTACACGTAACAAAGATAAATAAAAATGTTGTTTGATACATTTTTAAACAGCAATTTGTCATTGTCTTCGACGAGAAAATTAAGAAAGACATTAAATATTTCTCCATGTTTGTTGAGAGGTTTTTTTTCAGACAAGAATTAGTAATCATTTGTGTTATCCAAGATACTTTGATGGATGATCACAATTAATTCAATTTATGTTTACTCAACGTAGGTATATATTTACATAATTCTCGCGTGGGCTTTTATAGTGATTACGATATTATGGCGGACAGGTATCTGAAAACTTTTTTTTTTGATATTATGGATGTTTTTTGCTGCGCAGTATTTTGGGGTAGTCAATAACTTAATGAGCCTTTGAATTTATAATATATGTATCTACATATATCGTACCGGTGGTTAAATGGTCAGTACATTTAATCCCAATAGTAGGTACTAAGTTGATTAGAGTGTTCATTATTATTATTAATTCAATGGATGACCACTCATCGTGCGTCATTCCAATATTTAAAATAAGTTGTTTTAGTGTATTTTTTGTGTAGGTATGTGTTTTCATGTATGAATGTATGTTTTGTGTATAAAATTGTAATGTGTGTTGTTTATGGACTTATGGTCTGAAATAAATTTATTATTATTTGTTGGTATACATTTTTGTGTCTCGGCCCTGATCTGCCGGTTTTTTAGGGTAACACGGGCCCCCTGAGATTATTAGAATAGAATAGAATAATTTATTTACCTACCCCCTACTACCTACCTACACACCTTTTTTTTTTTAATTTATTTATTAACCTAAGTGATAATTGATGATGATATAGGTATGACGTGGTGATGTAACGTGTTCACTTTGTGTTGTGGTGGTGAATGATGTTTGTGGGTGTGCTATTATTATTATTGATAGTTAGGTACTTAATTTTAAAATTGCTTATTTAATTTTGAACTTGCTGCGACCCGTGGTTTCAACCGTATAAGTCTCGATCGCGTGAGAGTATCGGGTAAGCAGTATCCTATAGCCTATTGCAGGTCATGATCTATCCATGTGCCAAATTTCATCCAAATCAGTTCAGCCGTTTTAGCGTGAAAGCTTAACAAACAAACACACAAAAAATCAAATCTTTTCTCTTTATAAAATTAGTTTTTGGTTAGCTGCACTGGTTTCTGCTTGGAGTTTTCCTACGTGATCGAATCAAAAATGAAGAGATCCGCAGGAGAACCAAGGTACCCCGAGGAATTGCCAGACGTAGAGTTGAAAGGCCTCCTACATACAAAGTGGACTGATGACCTTGTGAAGACCGCAGGACTCCGCTGGATGCGTGGCGATGCTTGGGGGAAACCTGTATCCAACAGTGGATGGCTTCGGCTGAAATGATGATAATGACGATTGCTGTATTCGTGTAATCCTAATACCTCCCCCCCTCTACCTCCTCGTACTCTTTCACGCAAAAACTACTGAACGGATTTTGATGAAACTTTACAGTAATATAGCTTATACATCAGAATAACATATAGGATACTTTTTATCCCGATATTCCCACGAGATCGACACTTATACGGGTGAAACCGCGGGGCGCTGCGCTGCTAGTTGTTGAATAAGCATAGCAGACCCATTCATTTTCAGACTTAAAAACTTGGCTTCAGATTAGTATTTTCTTTGTTAACAAAAGGCGAATTCATGTTTAGCAAATTAGATAAACCGTAAACCTACCTACATATAAGTAACGGTTCAATTGTGTCTGTGGTGCGCTCCGCATTCCGATCGGGTGTTGCGGTTTGATTCCCGTATCAGAACTAACAGTTGTTTGTTGTGATTCAGGTGGTTTCGCGTTCACGATGTGGCTATTAACCGTGGTTTCCACGTTGAAGAGGAATGGATCTACTAAGCCTCATAAATACACTTTCGTGATAAACTGATCTTTTATGCTGCTTTTATGTTATTCTTACTTCCATACAAATATAATAATACTTTTTCACGCTAGCTTTGGTTTCCTGAGAAAGCGTTGAACTTTCACACGATAACGTCCATCCAAATACACAGAGTATTTTTATGTCAAATATTGGTTAAAATGACAGATTTTGATGACGTCCGTTATAATATGACAGAACCGTTCTTCTAAGAAACCGTAACTTTACCCACTGGCCTCAAACACCATATCACCCTATTAAATGATAATTTCATGAAATCATGAGATTTCATGAAATTGTCATTTAATAGGGTGATATGAACTTAGAGAGATGATTTTTATGATTATAATTCTATGAATAAATATTTGTTGGGAGGCTGTGAATCATATTTAGGACAACATACAACTACGTAACACACTATAATTAGCAATGGTTTTGATTTTAGCAGTTCAAAAACATTCATTGCGTTATTGACAATGTTAAGCGGACAAATTTTTCGAACATATGAAGCAATGGATTAGCAATATATTTCAAAATTATTCGGATTGAGATTGATTGTGTGTTACGCGATTAGGGTGCTGATACTGACCTGAAAATATAGCGAGAAACAAGAACTCTGACTTCTAGATATTTTTTTTATTTTTTTTTTAAAACATTGTTCCACACTAGCAATTTCTCCTATGTCGTGGGTGCGTTTACAGACATATAAACTCACATACACAAACAGCCAGACCCGGAACAACTAATTGTAGGTCATACAAATATTTGTTCCGTGCGGGAATAGAACCCGCGACACGCAGCGCAGCAGTCAATCGCTTAACCACTGCGCCAACCGTGCCGTCACTTTGATAAAATCTTGATGATAACACTTTTGACGACGAACCCGAATAATTATGTGAAAAGCCAATAAAATAAAATAAATACGTTAAGGTGAAAGTTGAGTCTGTGAATATTTTACAATTCTGGCTTTGATTTATATTTAGTACCAAAGGTAAATAAGTTTCTACGTAAAAAGTACGAATGGGCCTAAAAAATACCTATCTCATTAAGATTTTTTTTGATACGAAATACAAACATGTGAATATGAAATGGAAAATACTGGAAAAAATATGTGGAGCTTTCGAAAAATTTGTGGAAAAACCTGTTTTAAACACAGATCAGAGGGGCAATTCTCGTAATTTTAAGTACGTTCACAGTCTGATCTCAGTGCCAATCTGTCAAAAACACCTCTAATTTCTCGACATTTTGACAACTGTTTGACATTTGTGTGTCGCCGAGCTGAGATTGCGACTAGATTTTAAACTTTTTAAATTACGAGAATTGGCCTTCTGAACTTAATATGTGTAAAGTCTGGGATTTACCGAATTGACTACCAATTTAAATTGCCCGAATATTCAAATCACAACTATGTCATACTTTGACAGCTGTATTAAATGCCTATAACACCGCAATTTTACGAAGCGTGCCCAGTCAAGAATTAACACAAGCGATGAACGACTTGTGTGTGGAGTGAAAATAAACGGTTTCTTTTAGTTATTTTGTTTCATTAATCTGATACATAATTAGCACTTGATAAAAAAATAACTATGTAAGTTAAAAAAACCGTTCCACTTATTATATTTTACTAACTTGTTTAGTTCTTATTGGAACATTTCCAAGTTTTATTTGATTAAGCGTCTGACTTCCATTGTTACTTAGAAAAAAAAAAAAACATAAACTAAGAACAAAAAATCAAACTAAACTGTAACTGTATAAAGTATTATTTACTGTATCTGTTTAGCTGTAAGTTACATAAAATAAAATAAATGAATAAATAAAACAGAAAATGAGATTTGAGCATACTCGTAGGACTCCTTTATTTCATATATCTGTTGGAAATACATTAGTCAATCGCGTGACTATTCCGGACGCCAGCGTTACCAAGCGGTGCTTGACAGAACCTACAGCAACGTCACAGTAGTTAAAATATGGCTGATGATAACGAGAGACACGTACCTTCTCCGCTATATCTATGTGGTTCAAAGAAAAAAAGAAAAGTATTCACGCATAGAAAAGAATACTCTTTTTATGTAGGTACACCATATAAATTACAGAACATAAATATATGAGTTTTACAAAGGGTGACGCAATAGGTCTTATCGCTAAGAGCGATCTTTTAAAGGCAACCTTTGGATGGACTTTTAGGAGAGACAAATACTGCTAAAATATTCTAATGTATATTTATGCACCATACCATTTAGCTTACCTAGATACAGTCGACAATAACCTAAGTTAATTAACAATTCCACCAAGAGCAATAAATACCATCATTAGTGTGTCAAAATCCAACATAATAGCAGCAAAAAGTTCAAAATGAAACGTTCAGAGAACAGCTCAGATTGAACGTAGCCAACAATTTCGAACGCGTGACAATTTTGATGAATCGCCGTGACGTATTTAATTTTAACTATCGATAGCACAGACGCACGCCCGCCCGTTTAAAACACGATCAATCATTTGAAATGTTTGGAATACAGGCATATGGGGTACCTAGACAGGCACATATTTCAAATATAAATGTTTGTGAGCCCTAAAAGGTTAGGGGTGTACAGTTGATAGATGTGCCTTGGAGGTGTTTGTAACTTGTCGCACTATGTTATAATCGTTACTACTTTTCAGAAAAATCTCTTCTTCAAGTGAAGTCCTTATTATAATAAGTCCCACTAGAATGGAAAGGTTTAATATTTTTGAGTTTCACAGAATGCAATGCAAGAGCGACATTCACCTCCAACCAGATGCATCTGAATACTAGAACTTTACATGGAGCGACTGCCTATCTGACCTCCACAACCCATCGTTGCTGGGTAACATGATACCCTTTGGTAAGACTCATAAGACTAAGTATAGGGTTACTGACTACCCGTAACGACTGTCAATAATCTACGAATGACAGTCGGGACCAATAACTTAACGTGCTTTCCGAGGCACGGAGGGGTTTGGATAGGTATGTAATGGATGGTCACCCATCCATGAACCGACCGTGCCAAGTGGAGCTTAATAGATCGACCCGTGCGGCTGTTATTGGCCGCGAGACCCTCAGATATTAAAATATCCTAAGGTTGAATTTTGCTTATGCATTGCTCAACAGACAATGTCCAACGTCCACAACCCAGCTACTTACTGGGTAATACGATACCCCTTGGTAAGACTGGTTGTCAGACTTTCGGGTTTCTGGCAACCCGTAACGACTGTCAAAGATCCACGAATCAACAACAGCCGGAAGTAAAGGCTTAACATGCTTTCCGAGGCAGTAGGAGCAATGGGGCATTGAACAGATTAGTTCAGTGATAATGAAAACGTTGTAGAATGCTTGTAGCACAAATGTTCCGTAAACTGCAATACTAAAACATTACGTGCAAGTTGTTCCACATCGCCTCAGAGCTTTAGCATTGTGATTTATTTGCCCCAGTCGGCCCCTGCAAGTAGCGTGGGAAAACAGGCTTCAAATGTTTTTCATTTATTTGTAAGATTGCTGTAAATATACTAATAATTATTGTGGGTTTAAAAAATTATTATGTAAGCTCTTATTCATTTATCTCCTAATCTTTCGACAGAGATGAGAGATTACGGATGAAAAAGTCAGATAATCGTAATAAGACATGGAGTCGGATAATCCGGAATATGTTGCTACGTATTGCGTACAGAAATCGCAATTCATTCGAATAAGTCTATATGGGGCATTATCGATTCATCCAACATCCAGTGCGAGTGCGGTGCTTTTAAACAGACTATGTCCCATCTGCTAGAGTATGCCAAATGTCCGTCGACCTGCACCCTCGACAATCTGAACTACGGCTCTGCAATAAACGTGGTCATCTACTGGGCCCAAATAGTTAAGCAACATAGATGTACAGACGCCAGAACATCAAGCTACCCGAAACTGTCAAATTTTCCCAATCAACCATCAGCGATAAAGTTGAAAATCTATTATAGAAATTTGACAGATTGTAGTAGCTGGATGTGCTGGAGTCTGTACCACCGAAACGGAAAGATAGAAGATCGAATAACTTCGCAACGCTATCAGTTTTTGCAAGGATTGGAAGATCGCTTTACTTTAACTGAAAAATCTCATTCTAGTACGAGTATAAGAGGCTTACAGATTTTTTCTATATCGTTTTTGCGCTTACAGGCACCAATCTCTTTCAAACAAACTCTAAAACCGACTAGAAGGCCGTATTCTTATTTGTTCGGTTAGAATTGAAATCGCGAACTGTAACGCAGAAACCTATCAAGCCGTTCCAAGCAAAACTACTATTTTTGAAATGTAAGTAGGTATATTCTAGCAAAGGAAAATCTTCCTACATAATCCTACATATGTGGAAATAAAAAACTTCCTCCACTCGTTCCAATCTTCTTGTCTAATACTGCACGTCTTAGGCAGATCACACACTAAAACGCGCCACGCGACGGGACGCAGATAATGCGCCCATGCCGCATGACATACAAATTTGATATCGAGCGCGCTTCTACATTATTGCTTTAATCCCATCCAAGTATATTTAGTTAGTTTCACTTACTAGCTAAAGACGATCCGATGTAGAATCGATGTAGCGATTAGTCAGGCAGCTATAACACTACCTAGTACCTGATATTGGCGCCCGCACGTAATTGTTATGGCATCTAGAATATCTCTGGGCGGTGTACCTAGCTTTAGGTTGTGTAGAATGTAGGTTATGGGTACTGAATTATGTGGGTGGTTGTAGGTTGTGTAATGTTTTATGTGAATTTTAATAGAGATGAGGGTATTCTTGAACCCATAGCTCTACACGGTTACTTTGGCGCGTGGCCAAAATCGGAACTAACTCCGCCATCTTGTTTTTTGAAGTGACATTTCATAAAACAATTGCACTAATGTCACCGCTCTGTCAACGTCATTCGAATGCCTAAGGGTAATTACACGCCGAAGATGCCTCACTGCGATATCTCGTGGTCGCGGTTTAGCTCGCTAACTCGATGTCACCTCCATGTAAAACAAATGCATGCTAATAGACACGCGCGCACGTACCGATGGATACCTCACTGCGATACATGGCAAAGCTGCTTGAATACGATGAGCGAGATCCTTGTACATTCCATTCACAGTTGTTTTACCTTTGATTTTGCATCACTGTCGAAATCACAGTGATCTTTATTCTCATTCTAATAAGGCTGCTGTTGGATTGCTGCTGTCAGAGGTAAAAAAAAACTGAGAAAAGACGGTAGTGTATAATCGTATTCAGTAACTTGACAGTTCAAAGCAAAATAATTTAACCATGCTCAAACCAATAGTGGGTATTAGTGAATGAATTTGCGAAAAGAATGAATTGTAAATCATAGTTGAATATGAAATAAATCACAAAAAATAAATGTTCGTTCTATTGGAATATTGCAAAATAAATATAATTCAACTAACCATTAAGGCTCATACTAAAAAAGTGCTTTATTTTTTAGCTTTACGCAGCCAACTGTAAAATTATTTTCAATTCATTGAGTTTTCATAAACATGAAATCGGTCATAACGCATTTTTTTAGTTATGTTTTATACGAGTACTGTATTTTAAGGTTGAAGTTATTCATTTAATTAAACACAATATGCACAGTGTATTTATGGCTCAGATGGTTGGATGTAGACCAAGATCTAAAAACTGTTGGAGTAAGAAATTGGTTTGAAAAAGCCGGATATAGGTCACTTTGAAAAAAAGCTAAAGCCCACCCGCGGCTGTAAAGCCTTTTTTTTTTTTGTGGATGGGAAATCATCAAAGCCTCAGATACAAAGGTATTAAAATTATTATACAACCATTTCTAGCCGACAACATAATAATATGACGAGTAGTTGTCACAATTCCATTTATGCTTGAGAGCTGCTGATAACTTTTGATTTTCTGCTTCGCTTTAAGAACTACGCTGTCTTATTAGTCAAAATCGGATTGCCAAGAAGTTCTTTGCAATAGGTTAGGTACCTACAGTGTCGACCAAAAGTCCATAAGCAATCTCACAAAGCAATAGCTTGACGTTTAACTTACGTCCTCCTAGTTTCAAGAAAATAAACACATTGTCGTCAACAAGTGATTGTAGTTCATAATTTCAACGTTATAATACGAGTCAAGATGATCTAGCGGTTAAGCGCGATAGATGCGTGAATCAGTGAGCCGTGTGTTCAAATCTCACGCAGTACAAACTTCGACTTTTTGTAAGTTTTTACTTGATTGAAAGTAATGAGACAGAAATATAATAATAATATCCCTGGACATTTCACACAGCACCATTTGTCCCAAGCTAAGCAACCTAATGCTTGTGTTATGGTAACAAGATGGCTGATAAACTACTTTTATACAATTTTTTTTTTTTTTAAATACATACATACTTATTATAGATAGAAAAACACCCAGACCCAGATAATATCCTTTATCTTGTTCGCTTTGTTCACATATTTCGTAAAGTAAGAAAGGTAGATGATAGAAAACTAAATATAGAATTCAGATTTCTGTGAGGTAGACATGAGTTTTATGAATAGTTAACTTGATCGGAATAAACGTTGTCGTTTGGTTGTAGTTGTTGGCGGTATTGTATTTATTCTCAAAATGCAGACAAATATTAATATTAAGGCGGGGGCGACTACTATTGCGCTGCATAAAAGTAGTCTTAATAGAACAGAAATATGTGATTAAACCGGCCTGAATGTGAGTATTATATTTATGAATTGTAACTTAAACTTTTATTTCAAATTTTACCAAAGATTATTTGGTGACATATGGATTAATTCTATTTATTGTTTTTTAAATCCATCATGAGGCCTCGAAGATAAAGGATTAGTGTTTATTATTGGATTTAAAAGCTTTTTGAATATTCTAATATTATATTGTTATATTAAATATATATCATTATATAATATAAAAATGAAGTCGCTTTAGTATGTTATTATAGCTGCCTAATATCACTTTTTTTTGTTTTAGTGGAATACTGTAAGTCGCTGGATCAAGAGATATGAGGAAGAGGGTCGCCTTGCTAGTCCACAGCGAAGTGGAAGGCCGTAGCTTATTAGCGAGGCGCAGCGACGACATATGAGCGAGTATGAAACAAATGGTTTTACACCAACTAGACAGTTTGCGGTATTATTCGACACCTCATTGAAAACTGTTCGCCGTGCCCTCCACGCTGAAGGGTTGCATCACAGAAGACCAGCTAAAAAGCACTTCTTGACAGAAAGATATAAACAAGAACGATTACGTTTCCCACGGGATTATTTAGATTTTGACTGGAATACTACCATATTTTTAGATGAAAAGACCTTAAAATCTAGTCAAACGGATTGGCTTCATTTATGGCGCAAGGATAACACCCACTGGTGTGATGAAAACGTAATCCCTAATACAGACTCAAGTCGAATTACGATTAATATGTGGGGATGGATGAGTGCAGCAGGGCCAGGAGAACTGGCTTTTATTCCTCCACTCGCCAATACAGTTCTACTTATGTAGAAGTATTAGACGATGTCATGCTACCTACTTACTGTGCGCAACATTTACCCACCTGGAGATAATTGTTTTTCCATGGCCAGCGCAATCACCCGACCTCAACCCCATAGAAAATCTATGGGGTTTGATGGTGCAAAGATGGGAGTCACGGGATGAGAGGTGTATACCACAATTAAAAGCCCATCGCATTGCATGGAGGTGTGGTTAAAATTATATTAAATTTAAGAGGAACCGAAATATGTGGTAATATTGTAGGGTTTATACATTATAAATAAACATAAATATTACCTAACAAATATTATTATGGTATGGCAGTCACACATTGTAATTAAGTTTCGAACTCAGACTTCATTGATCGTGAATCCATTGCTTAGCCCAAACAGCTACCAGCACATGTTACATTTGCGCGAATTTTAGCAATGTAATGGTAAGAACAGGTCGCCAATGACGCGTATTCTAAATGCAACAGAAATATAATGTTATTTCACTCATACACGCGCACGCACTGGCTGTATCGTGCTCGCACAAGTTTATAGCAATGGAGTCCTTAGCATGCCACTGGAGTTTCGAGCGTTACTGTACCTACGTTTGTATGTTTACCAAAACGACGAATCAAACACGATGCCACTGCAATGACTAGGATGGTAATATTTTTAAATATTAAATACTTATAAAATGATTAACTTAATAAACCATTCGTTCCCACGGAATTATTAATTCATATTATAAACTTTGACTTTTGCCGCCACACCGCAGATTCCGCATCGCTACTACAAAATATTATAGCCATTTTATATAGTCTGTGCACTCTTTCCGTCACTAACATTAAAATTATATTAAAAGGGATAATTTGTTTATAATTAATTATTGTTTACGAAAGACGTTTGTGACAAAATTATCGTTAAAAAACAATTATAATGGTTAAAAACAAAATAAGGCATTGGTCGCTTTTTGAAAACTGTTGTCAACTTAAATTCTATAAACTTTATGCCCTCTTTGTTTTGATCTATTTTTAAATACATGTGAGCATGGTCAATATCCGCAGTAGTATTTACTTCAACCATAGCCACCAAGTCTAATCGATTTAGGCATAAAAAATGAACCTAAACCGTTCCACAGGCTATTAACGAGAAAAGTACCCCTTTTCTTTGTACATTCCATGTTTGTTTGGTACTGGTGGCTAAATATTTTCCTTTGTACTGCTTTTCATGCATTCGATATGATTGGCAGTCAGGTGCATTGTTCCCTTGACGTTTTGTGAGCGGTACTATCACAGGCTGTTTTCCTGATCGACATTCTTTTATGGATGCTTCGTGTGTACTCTGTCAACAAAATAGAAGAGGAAACCGAATAGATAACAAGATAGACCACCCTAGATAAGTTATTTACACAAGAATTTGTTTAAATAAACGAAATAAATGCACAGACTTGACTTGTTTGTGATTTTAAACTGTTTGCAAAATTGTAATTGAAAGTTTCCAGAATTTAAATTTTAATCTCAAAAGTAATTACTATGAAATTCGTGTACCTAGTTGATAATTTGGTATACTCCGCGTCTTTAAATTTTTTTCGTGAAAGAATGAAAGAAAGAAATTAATGAAAAAAAAAATGATTTTTACATTCTCCGACCGAGAATGCAAAGTTTAAAACAACTTTAGCCAACAAAAATTACATAAGAATTTGCATTACGTCCGCCCTGATTTCAAATAATTGTCGGCGTCAGAATTACTTTGGAGTGCTTTTAAAACCGATTGCTCCCAAGTGCGTCAGGGTTTCATTCCAATAGAGGAGGAGAGTGGACAAACCTTCTGTAAAAACATTCAAATATCCGGCGACCAGCTTGTTACCCAACGATAACATCAAACTTGCCTTAAGCCAATTCGTTTCGTCAAAATTACTACTTAGTAATGGCGGAAATTGAATACAAAAGGTCAACTGTTGTTTTTAGTGACAGCGGGTCACTTTCATTATGTCGAGCACCTGTCGGCCTTTCGGCTCTCCTCAGGGGATTTTCTTTCGTGCTGATAAAAATCAATTTGGCAGTATTGTTCTAGGTATGTTCTTATCTTAATCAAAGAAAAATATTGGAAGGGAAAGAGAAATGCGATGTGATTTTTAATCATGATTCCATTTAATTTGGTGTTGGGTTTTCCGCTTCGTTGCGTTTATTTTGGTTTTTCGAAAGTGGCTGTGCTGTTGCCAATCTCCTTAAAAGTTATTTATATTCATAATTTAATAGAGGATAAATGAGAGGGAGGTCGAGATCGTGCGCACAGATGGATCACGCTGGATGGACTTAGCGAAAGACAGACAAATCTGGTATTCTCCAGACTTCATCTTAGGGGATCTCAAGTAAAAACATAAATTTTTTAATCCTACTTTTGCTACTAATCACACTAATATTATAAAGGCGAAAGTTTGTGAGTGAGCGTGTGTGTGTGTGTTTGTTACTTCTTCACGCCAGTACTACTGAACGGATTTGGATGAAATTTGGCACACAGATAGTTTATAAACAGGAATAACACATAGGCTACTTTTTATCCCGATATTCCTACGGCAGCTAGTTATTGATAAACACTGTAAAAAAAAAGTTTTTATTTTATGAATGGAGAGAGCAGGTGAGGAAGTTTAATGTGGGTGTACATAAGATATACTTCTGCCTAATCCTTAAGGGGAAACAGGCGTGATGTTATGTTAAGTTAATAGAGGATGCCTGTTGGCTTAGCAACAGCTACCTACCTATCTTTTAGTTAAGATTGTATCGACATTCCAAAGTTTAATAATGCAATAATGATAGGTAGGCAAACCTTGGCCTGAAACGAGCCCTGAACAGTCCAAATTACAGCTGAAAGTACGTAAAGCTTAGGTATACCTGTAATGATGTTTGAATGAGTCGCTGGAGAATAACTACATACAATAGTAAGCTAGCTAACCTGGTCGTTAGCCTCTATTATGTCCAAGTAAACACCGCAGTCCTTGCCTTTATATTTCTATTTTTTCTACGAACTCAGTTTTTCCGACCGCGCGTACGAGTAGTTCGCGTTGGTTTTCTTACAATATTAGCATACAAATTAAATCGTCTGCCATTTTCCTGGCGAAACGACCAACGGGGACCACGGTCGCGATTAAGCCTTATAGATAGCGGGGAATGGCTGGAATCAATCCTCTCTAGGACTCATAAAAACAATGTAGGCAGAGAAGGGTTGAAAATCTAAGTTCTAGTAAAGAACTACATTTTTAATGATACCGGCCTCAACAAGTGACAATCGCTTTCAAAGCGTCTCGTATTTATACAACGGCTTTCAAAAGAATTGACATAAGCTTTTCGGTAGGTTATGTGAGTCCCATATTTTTTTTTAGTTTTTTATCATCATTATCACTGATGAATGTCTAGACACTAAATGTCGAAGTATTTTATGAAGGAGCATAGCATAATTAGCCTATAATGTTTACATTGCAGGTACACAGGCCTCCTCTCTGTTAGAGGGAGTGGGCTGAAATCCACCACGGGGGCCCAGTGCGGGTTGGTGGATGACACATATCTTCGCACGTTTGGTTCTAAGACATGCCGGTTTCCACGAAATGTTTTCTTTCACGGCTTTGAGAGTGGTGATGAAATAATTTTCACGCAATAAAGTGCCTGCCGTGGGTTCGAACCACTGCTCTCTAAGGACCATAGGAATTTATTATTTAATCCCCAGTTATTATGAACTTAGCCTTGAACTCTGAATAGCCATGAAGCCTAGAAACTTGTGTTCGAAATATAATTTACTGTGATTGTAGCATAATTTTTTTATGGAAATTTTAGGTTTCCTTTAGGCAAGTTTTTTTGTTTCAAAGCAGCACTCGCTGATGTAAGAATATGGTGGATTTTTTTCGTTCGCACGCTTCAAGCGTTTTGCGCTTCGCTTTGGTAAGGATAAAAGATCTTTACAAGCTACTTTGATAATATTATTAGGATGAAATTCCGGACAGCTGGGACCATAGGAGAAGAAATCTTGGAAATTGAGACTGTTTCTTTTAAGTTAAGATAGTGTGGTGCTAATGCTCATGCTTGATACGTTCTGGTTAATTAACTGGACAGTTTCTATCATAGAATAATTATCATAGATAGTAAGGTCCTTTGACAGTTATTTTGCACCACTGTCAACGTCACAGTGTCGTCACATCTTTATTCTCATTTTAATAAAAGAGATATTATAATAATAAAATTATTTATATATATGTATATTTTTTTTAATGTATGTTGTTGGCTTGTGCGCTTTGATGTGTACTGTAAGCGCAGCAAGCAATTGATATATAAATAAATAAATAAGGTTGCTGCTGTTAGAGGTAAAATAACTGTGAACGGAATAATGTAGGTACGCACGGCGACGTATCAAGCTATAGATTTCTAGTATAAGCTGACTTCTCTCGCGAGGTCAGCTTAAACTGGAAATGTGAAACAGACCCTTCATAGTTATATGTATACTGAGTTTTAAAAATTAATGTAATTATTAATAACTGAGCACCGGTTTGTACAGCTCGTAAGCAGAAATTCATCTTAATTACACTTCCTAATATATAGTGCAGCATTGGCAAATGCTACATTATAATTTTGTCACGAACGACCTTCTTTTATAACAAATCCAACCTAATTTTTAATCAGAAAGGAACACCAAGAACGTCGCGTCAGTTATAATTTAATATTTGTAAATATCACGAACCGTGCTGTGTCCTACATTAGGTTATAATTACAATATTTTTTTTTAATTTTACAAAATTAAACGTGTACAAGTGAATATTTTTATTATTTCGCTACAATAGGTATTTTCAGAGTACGCTATTAATTAGGAACCTAACGACACCGTGCCTGTTTGTTAATTAGGAACCTAACGACACCGTGCCTGTTTGTTAATTAGGAACCTAACGACACCGTGCCTGTTTGTTAATTAGGAACCTAACGACACCGTGCCTGTTTGTTAATTAGGAACCTAACGACACCGTGCCTGTTTGTTAATTAGGAACCTAACGACACCGTGCCTGTTTGTTAATTAGGAACCTAACGACACCGTGCCTGTTTGTTAATTAGGAACCTAACGACACCGTGCCTGTTTGTTAATTAGGAACCTAACGACACCGTGCCTGTTTGTTAATTAGGAACCTAACGACACCGTGCCTGTTTGTTAATTAGGAACCTAACGACACCGTGCCTGTTTGTTAATTAGGAACCTAACGACACCGTGCCTGTTTGTTAATTAGGAACCTAACGACACCGTGCCTGTTTGTTAATTAGGAACCTAACGACACCGTGCCTGTTTGTTAATTAGGAACCTAACGACACCGTGCCTGTTTGTTAATTAGGAACCTAACGACACCGTGCCTGTTTGTTAATTAGGAACCTAACGACACCGTGCCTGTTTGTTAATTAGGAACCTAACGACACCGTGCCTGTTTGTTAATTCACAGCCAAGTTCAATACAGTTTATTGACACCTTAAATAATAATTAGGACTCAAAATTAAGGCAACGTAACATACAGGCTATTTAGTGCTAATGAATAAAATATGCAATTAACTTAGCGAACTTTATTAATTAAGCTTCAAACAGATGTTGGATGAATGCAAAATGTACTGCCTCGTTGTCCAGTGATCGCAAGTACTACTGCTGCGCATGAGGTCCTGGGTTCGATTCCCAGGCCGGGCAGAGTGTTATTAGAAAAAAAAAAAAAAATTACAGTGTTCAGAAATATTTAGAAGATAAGTCGTTAATAATATAATAAAATAAAGATAGCCTTTCTAGCGCATGCAACAATTACATAATTCATTATTACTACAATTTCGATCATTATTAATTAACTATTATAGATTCATATTTTATTTTCATAATTATTAATAGACTAGTAATATAATCCTTGTTTTTTTTTAAATTTATATATAAATATTTGTACGCCATATTATGGCAGGATATGCTGGAACCAATATTGTAACGTCTATTGTACCATATTCTAACAAATAAACATTTTTGACTTGATTTGATTTGATTTAGGGTTTTCCATCTGGAATTTCTCAGTGGCAGCCCCGAGTCTGGATATTTTTTTTATTATTTTATTTTTTATTACATGTGACTTAAACATAATTGGTGAAATGTAGGTGTACTACGGCTACACCTCTGTCTATCTCTTCGAGGAATACAGGCTTAATGTTATGCTATGGAAACTGTTTTCTGTCCTAGTTTGAAGTCGGAACAAAACTGTTGAGGCAAGGTAATGTCTGTTGTATGGGCGCTCATACATGAATGATGTGGTTGGCATCAATTCTAGTTTACCACAAGTTGACTTAAATCGAAACTAATGTAAGGTACATTAGTTAGCTAGCTAGTCCTAGCTTCGTTCTAGGACAGTTATCAGAGGGCCATTTGTTAGGTACAACGCAGAAATGAGAAAACAATTGGGGTCTTGATAACCTAACATTTTGAATAGCTATGAGTATGTACTACAGTCAGCGACAAACACTGACAGTTCGAATATACGGACAATTTGAGTTGGCTGCAAAGGGATTTTTTTGTATTTATTTGTATACTAGCTGCGCCCCACGGTTTCATCCGAATAAGTTTCAATCCCGTGGGAATATCGGGGTAAAAAGTATCCTATATATTAATCCTAGTTATAAACCATCTGTGTGCCAAATTTCATCGAAATCCGTTCAGTAGTTTTTGCGTGAAAGAGTGACAAACATCCATCCATCCATACAAATTTTCACGTTTTAAATATTAGTAGGAGTAGAAAAGTAGGATTTAGTTAGTTATTCACTTAATTTAGTAGTTTTTTTTTTTCTAGTGCAAATAATAATTTTGCGTTATATACAGGGTGTAAAAAGACCCATCACATAACCATCAGCTGCGTTACAAACAAACTAAATAACATTGCACAAAAATAATTGAAGGGAAACGAGTTTTATTTTTTGGTGTGCAAATTTGCTGTTTGCATGCAACGGTATTGGGGGAACGGTCGTGGGGGTATTTAAGTTGTGTTATAACATTAAAAACTAGTTTTAAAAAAAGTCAGTAAAAGTTGGAATTTCGACCTTCAATATCTCCGTAACCAGTAGGTTCCCAGGTATGGTCCACTATAAAAAAACGGCTTCGTTAAGTGTCTTTTTACATTCGTTATTGTATACAGTGTGGAGACAACATTACGACAGTAAAAGAAAGCACTGGCAATACTAATGCATAAGAGTAATTTGGAACTACTAAATAAATCCTGGCTTTGAAATTAAAAAAGTGATTTTCTCAAACAAACTAAAATTAAATAGTAGTAATGAGCCGAGTATAGGTGTTGTCAATCTTTGACTAACGATAGTGACTAAACTATTGGATATATTTGATTGAATTTTCGTATGCAGACTGGAAACGCAGTGTAATTTATTGTCATATAGTCATCCACACCTTGTATAATCATTTTAATGTTTATAATAATCAATTAAATTCCCTGACTTACTTATATTATACTCTATATAGAGATGACAAATGCCAACTTCAACAAGCTTAACTAATTAAGTTTCAAACGTATTTCCATGACAAAAAGTGTACCGAGCATAGACCTAGTTCGGAACAGGGGCAAAAACTGTTGTAGGTCGCTAGAAACAGTTGAAAGTGTGGTGAATGGCGGCTCATACATACATACGATGTGTATACTCGTAGCACATCCCTGTGTACTGCTGGAGTTGAGCAAAAATTATAGCAGACTAGCAGCGCCCCGCGGTTTGATCCGCATAAGTTACGATCCTGTTTGAATATAGGGATAAAAAGTATCCTATGTGTTAATACTGGTTATAAAAAATGTGTGCGCCAAACTACATCCAAATCCGTTCAGTAGTTTTTGCGTGAAAGAGTAACAAACATCCATCCATCCATACAAACTTTCACGTTTATAATATTTGTAGCAGTAGGATTTGACAGTAAAGGTGGGTGATAGGATTTTAATGTTAAATATTGTTACACTTTAGGATTAATGGAGGAGGTTTTTAAGATTTTTTAAGAGGTTTTTAATGCGTGATTTTTTGTGATGCAATACGTTACCTATGTATATGAACCTGGTTGTAATTATGATGAATCGTTATAAAGCAAATGATAAAAAGCGTACCTAGCATAGACCTAATTCGGAATGGGGGCAAAAACTGTTCAGATCGTTGGAAACAGTTGAAAGTGTTGTGAATAAGGGGCTCCTACATATAGGTAATGGTACACATGTATAAGTGATGTGTGTAGCACATCCCTATGTACTGCTGGAGTTGAGCAGAAATTATAACGGTTTGAGAGAGAAGGTGGGGTGACAGGATTTTAATTTGAATTATTTTTACACTCTAAATCTTAGAGTGTGTGAATGAAGGAGGTTTTTACCATATTTTAAGATAAGTCAAGCGTGCATAATTTCCCATGATGCAATACGTTACCTATGTTTATGAACCTGGATGTAATCATGCTAAAAGCGTACCTAGCAAATACCTAGTTCGGAACGTGGGCAAAAAGTGATCACAACACAACTCTGTGTACTCGAGGAGTTGAGCAGAAATGATGTCGCTTTGTGAGATATAAGGTGGTGTGACAAGATTTTAAATTTACATAAATGGACTGGTTATTGATTATAGAAGAATAAGGTGAAGAAATTGAGAGGGAATTTTATAGGGGATTACCACGAGCAAAAGACTACAACAGGAAATCATTGAATGGCTTTTTCATTCCAATTCCGTTCCATTGCCGTGTCTATTCTTATATTGTTAGGTAAATGTCATGTTCTTTATACATAAATGTCAACCCACAAAAATATGTCATGTTAAATGTTGCCAAAACGACACCATGTAGCTCGCACTGTCAAAAAGTAATCAGATCTCACGTAGAGCCAAGCTTCTAACTCTACACGCCCTAACTCTACAAGGCCTAACTTCGCAAACTCTACACCTTAGTCAAAATATATGGCTTGGCCATTTCGCTACATTCACATGAGCGTAAGGTGAAAAACTCTCATACTGTTATACAATGGTTCTTGTAGTAATGAAACGGCCAAGCCAAGCAAGCAAGCATTTTGACATTATATAAATTTTCAGACCTCTAGCATCAAAATTTACGGAAGTCTCATACAAACTTTCACCCCCTAGTTTAAGGGGTTGGGGGGGGGGGGGGTAAAAGTTTCAAGTTTAAAGATGTTTTTGTTGTTTGTGTACTATAACTAGCTTACATACCAAATTTCAGCTTTCTAGGACTTCAGGAAGAACCTTAATTGATGATCATCAGTGAGTCAGTGAATCAGTGTCGAAATCGGGGTATTTTAGATATCAATAAAATCTAAAGTATAAAAGCTATGCAATTGAAACTTTATAGGTTTAATAAGTCAACCACTGACACCATATCCCGAAAATTTTCTTTATTTGGTATAATCCAAACCCAAGTTAAGAAGGTTCAAAAATACGACGAAGTGCTTCGAGAAAAGGTAGGTAGTGCCCTTGCGCTTCGCTTGGCTCGTCTTGGCGGGGGCACGGGAGTGCCCCCAGATAATGATGTCGCAAAACCCTGATATTTTGTTGTGAATGTCACCATGCAGCAATTTCAGTAGTTTGGTTATGGTTGGTAAGTTGATAACGAAGAAGATACCAATATTACTCTATGGTGAGAAAAAAAATCCAATGATAATAAATTCTCATACCACAACATTATATAACATCCGAACTAAATGAATGAATACCAATGAAACCCAGATTTCTGAGATCGAAATCTAAGTACTAAAAAGAAACCAATCGGTATCTTACGACCTCCCAGCGTTTACTTTCAGTCATAAATCTCAGAGTGAATGCCAAACGAACTTTGATGATAGAGGGAGCTTCGACGATAAAATATAAATGGGCCTCGTTAACTGTTAACTATGGCGGCGTAGTATAGAAAAAGAATGGAGTTTATCTTTACATACAAATAAATACGATTCAAATGTCTGTTTTTAATTTCAAAATAACAGCTTTTTACTAAAGGCATATTATATGAATGTTTAATTTTTTTTTTTAAGGCTTTGAATATTAGTAAGATGCTTCTGGTTCAACACCACCGCAGAAAATTTCCATCATAGTTTGACTAAATTCTGACGAACATTATTTTTTCAATGCCTCTTAGAAAGAAATGCCTACCACTTCTTCAATGCCATTGTCAGGCAATTCAAACTGTACGAAACTTCATTACCAGTCAAATAAACAGTAATTTACATCAGCTGATAACTAAATAGTAACTTTCCTTTGTTGGCAATTAAGTTGTAATTAGCTTGTATAATCTAAATCAGTGTTATCTTGGCTCTGGGCGCCATCGAATAACACAGCGTCCTTTGAGATAGCATCTGATCTATAGTCAATGTTATTGTTTTGCTCCTCCGGGCGAATTCGGGACCACACTCCTCGTATATTAGGCGGAAACCGTTACAGCTGTTTAGGAGCTTAGATACATAGTTATACAGCTAGATAAATAGTTGTAGACAGGTACGCTATTCTGTTGATATTCCTTGAGTTTACCGTCCGTATTTAGGAAATAGTGACAGAAAAAGAGAAGACTAATATACACTCTCTAAAATATTCCCCTTTATTCATAAACGTTGCTTAAAGTTAAGCAGTGATTAGCGACTGTTTAACCATACATTTTTGACGTTTAAACGTTACTTAACTTTAGTCATCGTTTATGAATAAACCCCATTATGTTTATCGCATTAAATACTTTAGTAGATCAGTCGAATAAACAAGCAATATAATAAACAGGGCGAAAAACTAATGTTTTACGTATTTAACCGTCTCCTACTTCCAAAGTATTGAAAATAACAAAGGAATATTGAAGGAAACAGCGCGAAACAGTGTAAATGCAGAGTTAAATAAAAATTACACAGATCAAAAATAGCACGTAAGTGTTGGGTAAGGAAGACCAGCAAGCTCAGAGCAAGCAGCTCTCACTTTATAAAAAACATGTGCGGTATATACTAGAGAGATAGATAGAGAGAGAAAATGTGAATTTAATACTCGTTTTAATACCGAGCCAGTACTAGTATAACTTTGTAGAAGCTCTCGTAAAGTCTATAAGCTTTTTTTTTAAGCTTTAGCACCCTCAAAAACCACAAAAACAACACTGATGTCGAAAAATTTGAAAGTTGTCGCAGCCGCCATCTTAGATTTTTTGCACCCTCGAAAACCATGAAAACTATCTCTCCAACCATGAGAGATAGTTTAATATATGTATAACAATTTCTACCAGTCAACTTCTACAGCAAACCGACTACAGCGTGTCCCCCAATATGGAGGGACCAAGTCTTGTGATCGCTCTAAGTTAAAGAAGAATGTACGACGTACGTAAAGGACTCGTATATACCATAGTTTCTATCCCCACGACACCTACCTCTTCAATCCTAATCTCCGCCACGTCCTTGGCTTCATCTAATTGAAGCTCAAGTTTTTCAAATCGCTTCGCAAAGGATTCCTTCGTTTTGTTTCCCTCAGTTTACGTGCGCTTGATTCCTCGACCGTTAAGGCGTCTATTAGAACAGGTATCCTGCAGCGATTTCAATAAGCGCTTTATTGCTTTACGGACAATACGACGGCCTTTCTTTTGCTGATAAATGATGGAGCAGATTGCTTTTGAAGACGTGCTTCCGTTTTTTAATATTTTGGGTTCGGAATAGTGTCTAAAAAGATTTGAGAAAGTTGTAAGTCAAGACTTCACTATGTATTTTGGTTTGCCCTTTATAAATGCATCTAGTAAAAGTCATCAACCAAGACTTTTAAATTATGAGCAGGTAGGTATACATCAATAAATTCATCATGACGATAATTCTCACTTGACATTATTTTTTTTACGATTTTAAGATGGCTTGCATGTAAAATCTTTTTAATTTTAAAACGTGAGTTACCAGTGAGAAAAAGTCACGACTTTTAAATTAAGATTATATAAGTTTATGCAAGCACTAATAAATCTTCCGAAATGTCAACTTAAAATTGTGATGCTATAATTCTATTCTCAGGTACGAGGTCAGTATCCTCTACACTTTACTGAGTCTTCGCCACAGCGCCAAAGCTATTGTCAAAGATAAGCTCAAGCTCCACACTTCGTATTTTAGCACTTACAGCTTCTATTTCTTAGCAAACGAGAAGAAACTTCAATGATACATAAACGCCAAGCACGTATCTAAGAGCTAAGTACGTGTACATACGCGATGTTAAAATGGCGTCATATAATGTTGCCAATGTGACGTAGTAAGTTTTAGTTATTACGTCGTTTGCACACCATTGCAGCATTGCTGCGGACGCGGTAATGTGGCGGTAATAGAAAATAATGAATGAAAACGGATTGCATTTCGCGGCGGTATCGAGGTAGTTATTAGCATGCATTAGCATGCTATCTATGCTTATCAAGGTGTTTGTTTATCATCTCCCCGTTCTTGCCCCACGGTGCTTTGTCAGCACAACATGTTTTCTTTTTCCATTCACTCCTGTCAACGTCAACTATCATTCACTCCCTTCTCCGTCATATCATTCCTCACACAATCACACACTTAACTTTAAGCAAGGTGTTTATATAGAAACGTTGCATAAAGTAAAGTAGTGATTAAAGTCTGCATAATCATATATTTTTGACGTTCAAACGTCTCCTAACTATGTAAGTATAAGGAACGTTTATAAATAAACCTTTAAAATGTTTGATGCCATTGTATAATAAGATTCGCATCCCGTAAATGGATACTTTTCGAGGGTTTGTTATTCTTTCAGTGTGTTGCTTAAAGTTTTCTAGAGGTGGCTTAAGTGTGGCCTGAAATAGATAAATATATGTAATATACAGGATGGGTTTTCAAATACAGGGTGGGTTTTCAAATACAGGGTGGCAGGGACATCGACACGGAAACTGTTACCATGGATTCAGTACAACCAGTACATTACTCTGAACCGAATAAAAAACAAAATTGCTGTTCCATACATTTTGACCGCGTAGGTATCGCGCTTTTCCATGAAACAATAGATTTTGCTACCACCCTGTATTTGATAAAATAAAGCTGCCATTTTTTAATTAAAATTGTAGGTACTTAATTACCAAGGAAACACCCGTTCTCTAGAAATGGAAGCTTCACTATTCCCACTAACTATTTGGAAACCTTGCGCGAGAGAAAAGCAGTTACAAATCCGTATCACAAATTAATAGCAAAGCTGTTCTAATCTCATCTATCTGTTCAGCACATATTGATTATACATAAGCATGAAGATAATGAGAATATTATACAAATATATCTCATATAAACACGATAATTATTTAATGTTAAATACGAAGTCCGTTCGGGTACCGATGCGTGTGATTTGCATAAATATGCATATTTCCTAATATCAAAATATCAACAAATTATCATTATAGCGCATCTGGGCTCGGGAATACAAATAGATTCTGTGTATATCGTGTTTCAATGCCTCGTTATTGGGTGTAATTGTGTATAGGGCATTATGCGAGTTGTTTTAAAGTAGATATACATAGCTACTACCGAAGTAAAGAGAATAAACCAATAAGTACATAATAAAATACGCTTCATTTAACTAAATAAGTGTTTTATTTCAAATCTTTTAGGCTGTTTCTGTCTTATCATCTATACTAACAATAAAGCTGAAGAGTTTGTTGGTTTTTAGGGTTCCGTACCTCAGAAGGAAAAACGGAACCCTTATAAGATCACTTTAATGTCCGTCTGTCTGTCCGTCCATCTGCCAAGACCCTTTTTCTCAGGAGCGCGTGGAGTTATCAAGTTGAAATTAATATCAAATACAATCCCAATCCCTGCAATCCCTTGAAGCAGTGAAAAAATCAAAGTGCTAATAAACGCAATCAAAAGATACGGGCGTTTATGTTCCGTTTAAGCCGCATTTTTTGACACTCGCAAGGGAATCAAAACTTATATCGTCTTATTACAAAACGAAACTTAATTTTAGTTCTAGCCTAAGCTGTTGAGCCAGTATTCGAACTTTATTTCGATATTAGACAAAGTTCTTAATACTAAAATGACAACTTAGCACGGAACTAAGCTGTCATTTTTGTATAAAGAACTGCATTTCTCTATCAGTTGGGTTCTTAATTCAATAACTGGGTCAGTGGTTTAAACCTGATCAACAGCATTCATTGCGTTATTTCACTTGTTAAGCAGACACATTTTTCGAACACATGGAGCAATGGATTAGCAATATCCTTCAAAATTAAACCTATATTGCTACTGACAGTATGCTACGCAATTAGGGTGCAGAAATACGCTTCATTTAACTAAACAAGTGTTATATTTTAAGGCTTCTAGGCTTTGCCTGACCTATAGCTTATAAGCGAGGACATATTTCGGATTAAAGACTTATAACATTAGCATGACAACAGCGGCCTTTCCCTTTCCATAATATATCTGGGTAGGAACCCAAATAGTAACTATGTACGGCTCTTCGTTATTGAGACATGTTGAAGATCAGGATTGATTGATTCAGGAAATCAACGGACTTTATTTCAGTTTTTGAAATAAAGAATTATAGAAAATGTAAGAAGTCAATGACCGCTGTTACCATGCTAAAAAGCGAAAGCTATAGATATTACCTAGTCATTAATAAATTAACATCTGATTCCAAAAACAAGAGCTGCCCTGAAAAGTATTTAATGATAGAGCTACGATAGCGTGAGACAGCCCAATAATAATTAATTAACTCGCTGAAGAGGAGATTTAGGTATCAATACCGTAACGTACCTTTATTTATTTTCAGGTCACACAGGTTTACCAGATAGGTAACAAAAAATAGAACCATTTAAGGTCAGTATCTGAAGTCGGTACTCAGTAATGTAAAGAGGTATGAGAAACGTTGTAAAGTCACTCATCCTCTATAGAAAAGGGAAGATCCTCCGATCAGACAAGTTGTGTCTGGTGGACAACAGCCCGACGAGTGATGTCAGGTCAGGTGGGAGTGGCGGCATATAGGCTAGTTGCGCGGTAAACTCTGCTTGCGCGATGCAGAATTTCGCGTCACGTCAGTCGATGCGTAGTTCGCAAGTGGCGATGTAGATGCCGCCACAGGTAGGATAAAATAATGGTGATGCAAAAATAATTGAGGATGATAATGCAAAATCGATACCTGCTTACTTATAATGTATGTACACATAACATTACGCTTGTATTCCCCGAAGGACTGGCAGAGGTGTACAATAAGTACCCCCACATTTCGCCAGTTATGTTTAAGTTAACGCGTCAGTCAGTCAGTTGTCTTATGTGTGTGTGCTATGTATATGTAGTCGTGTCTATTAAATAGTTAGTCGGTAATTGTGACCCATTTTTACACAACTTTACTTATAATTACTTAAATGCTAAAGTGTATATATGACGTCGGAAATCAACTCTATTTTTGGCTCACCGCAATACTATTTGCTTCCACATTAGCGGTGTTTATCGAAATACATTCCCCAGTCGAACTCTGTCGCGGTTCCCTGCGTGTTTCACTGGAGTAATCTGTCCCCTGGGGCTGCGAACATCCGTGGACAACTTACTGTTCCGCGCATACACATTCCAGACGTTTTCACTTGTTTGGATAAGTTCGCGGGCGAGTCGAGTAGGTTACGATATTTAGTTATATATAATAGTAAAGACCGCGTAAACGTAGTTTCAAACGTTACGAGTATAACATCAAAAAACCAATCTGTTGTTTAAAATATAAGTGATAAGCAATCACGTTTTGGATTGAAGGTTTAAACCAGTATGGGAAGTAAAATGGTGAGATATACTTTGACCTTCGTTTGTATGCAATCAAACTCAAACTAAAAAAAATCAAACTCAAAGTCAAATCACAAAAATATAAGAGCAGTTTATTTCATGGATAAAATAAAACCGGAAGTTTTGGGCTAAGCAGAAACACTACTAGAACTTCGGTATTGAGTTAACTATATTTACTTCGGTATTGAAAACACAGCCAATACTCGAAATTGAACGAGAGTGGCTTCTACTCGATATTATGGAAAAGTTGAGGTTATATCGAGTAACAGAATAATTGGAAAACACTTGAAGATCTCAGTATCAGTTTAATTAAAATTTGTTCCAGGAGTGGGAATGCTTACTTACACGTGGCACCCTCTATTCAGTAGCCTGGGTAGCAAACATCATCATTAGCCTACGGCAGTCCATAGCTGGACATCTCTTCTACTTGGTCGGGTACTATATTACTGAAGGTCGTGTCCCTGAACAAGCGTATGCTGGACATAGGCCTCTCAGCTCGATTCTCAGCCACTCTCATCCAGCTACTACCAGCCATCCTACGAAGATCGTCGCTCCACCTAGTTTAAGGGCGGACCTTATGTTCACCTATTCGCGGTCTCCACTCAAGAACACGCCTACCCGAACTGTCATTGATTTTACGGCTAATATGGCCGGCCGATTCTTGAAGTTCCTTTATTAAGCTATTGATAACTCACTGCTATCTATCCTTGTGTCCGGCATGTAAATAGGCATAAATGAGTAGGTAACTAAAGGCACATCAACAGACTAAAACACTACGGGACGAGAGGCTAAACTAGGAACATTACATACTCGGCACTAGATGTATATATTAATATTATGCCGCGGCAGCGTAGCTATTTTTAACCGACTTCTAAAAAAGGAGGAGGTTCTCAATTCGGATGTTTGTATTTTTTTTTTTTTTTTATGTTTGTTCGCGCATAACTCCGTCGCTTGCCAACCGATTTGAAAAATTATTTTTTTGTTGGATAGGGTCTTCCCAAATGGTCCCATGTCCCAAATTTTATCGAAATCGGACAAGCGGTTTTTGAAAGAACAACAAAAATTAAAAAAAATGATCACAACAAAAAAATGAAAAATAAAAACTTTTTTCCAAAAAAAAACAACCGACTTCCATAAAAACACTACAAAGTGAAAAATAACTTTAATTTCGGAAGTCGGTGGCGAAAAACGAAATAAAAAAACCAAAGACACCGACTTCCGAAATTAAAGTTATTTTTCACTTTGTAGTGTTTTTATGGAAGTCGGTTGTTTTTTTTTGTAAAAAAGTTTTTTTTCCCATAAAAATACATTGGCTGGGTTTTAAACCCCTTTTAAGAGTAAAGTTGCTTTCAGTACATGATAATGTTGGTGACACTTAGCCGAGCTAAATGTTCTAAACAACACGTATTAAGTGCGATGGTTAATCAAGTAATCTAAGTAATTACATAATCGTAGATTCCCAAATGCGCCTATTAATTTGTAAATCAAATTATAGCAAGTCTCTAATCGAAGCTCATTACCAATGTGTATAATTAGCCTAATCATAGTGTGTAAGCATGATAATAGACTGCGAGGTAAGCTTAGATTATTATTTGGTGACATCGGACGTTGAATGACGTCAGCAAGGATACTGTGATAACTGATACCTCGGAAAAGATTAGGCTCTATCCTCGGTCATAACCTAGCTCGTAAATCTTGAAATAAATCCGTGACGTTAAACCTAAGATAGTCCCAGACAAGAGAATGAACTAACCCATTTTGACTCAATCAAGATGTCTGAAAAATTCAATTCAAAGTAATTGGCGCACGAGTGAATAGTACAGTAAAAGGCAACCTCTGTGACTTGTCTGTGATTTGACTGATGTGAATGCGCCATTCGCCTCAGGGAAAGGGGACTGATATGCCCTTGTTGAGTTTCACTCCTGCCTTCAGGCGAGGACATCTTAGCAATTCGTACATACTTAGTAACTCCTACCGTTCTTTAAATATCTGGTTGCTTTGTGGTAATATTCTTATGTGAATAATGCAGACACAGTATATTTTCATTTATTTAGTGTAACTTTCACAAATTATGATTAATGAGTTTTGTGTTGTGTTTTGTTCAATTTGCGGAGATGAAAGAAAACGGGTGTTAATCTTCGTGTGTAAGTAATACGACATTTTGAGGAATGTTTTGTGTTTCCTTATTGTTATTAGGGCTATACGTAACATTTGTATTATATTTTTTTAATATCTTGACGAGAAAAACATCGAACGGTAGGCGAACATGTAAGGTTTATTTATAATGTAGATCAATATCTTGTCTAACATCTTATAATATAAGATCAAGAAGCTATACATATTCTAGAAGACCGCTTAATCCTTCGTATCAAACGTGGATCCACGCGAAATACAATGACATTTTAATTGTTTCTGTAATTACGACATTCAACCGGTTAGTCGCCAACGGCTTCAATTGTAGGCTGATTAAAAATCAAACCAATTGACAGCGAATAAACCATTCAAAATATCGAGTAAATCTGCAAACATCCCCCGCGTCTTTAGACATTTGCATTCCTTGTAGATTTATACGACAAGTCATTACTCACTTAAAAAAACTGGGGATGACAGTAAAAAATATGAAAAAGGAAAGACAGCTCTTTGTTAAAAACGTTTTATATTTCGGAGGAAAATATTGAAAACAACTCGAGGCGTATACTTTGCTCGTATAATTAAACTTTCACAAATAAGCTGTCACAGAAATGGAAAATATATTTCAATGGTAACATTTTTAAAATACTCCTGCTGGAGTTGTTTCAGCGGAATCACTTAATAATGCGGACGGCGCGAGTGGCAAGTCTGTGGGCCGCACTAGGTAAATTCGGCCGGCTACTGGGTAGGGTCGGGATGTCCTTCACGGCTTCATCCCGAAAAAAACGTGAGATCGCCGGATCTTTATGTACTGTTTGCAGTCCGACCGTCGATGTTTCAACCCTTCAAGGCTTACCTATAATATAAAAAGTTATTTCGCGTTCCGTCCCGACAATTTTTCATGCTTAGGGTCGGGCGGCGGAAAATACGTATTAGCCTTCGCTAGTTATTTCGTATTATGTTTCTATTTTACACGATCACATTGGAAAACGGTACAATACCTTGTGTTATGTAGCGAACACGTGCCAGCTTTGAGGCTTCATAATGAGAATTCCGATAGAAATAAACGTCTGAACACTAGAAACGAAATACTTTTGCCTTACAATGCGACAACCAATTGTTTAAATGATGTAGACAAATGGAAACCTGTGATTATTTTTATTTGTATAGCCCGCGAGTATTTTTGTTATAGGTATTACTCGTGTGAGACTAAAATAATTGGAAACTAAGAAAAAAAATAGGTTGTACAGTCACGAGTACCAATATGGCAACACTTGGCAACTTTCAATTGCGATTTTTTCGCGAAATAACGAATGTACGTTGAAATACGACATATTACATGAACCCATGGGTTCGAAAATGCTATGTTCGCAACATAACATTTCATTAAAAAATAAAGGAGTAAATCGCTTTTGAATAAAGCCGAGTGTACACATACTTTTGTTCGTGACTGTGACGTAAAGGGAGCAATAACGAAACATGCTTAATCAGCCTATACTGTTCCCACTGCTGGGACAAAGACCTTTCTTCTAGAGGGAGTAGGACATAATCCACTTCGCGGGCCCACTGGGGGTTGGTAGATGTCACATGTCTTCGAATTTTTGGTTCTAGGATATTCCGGTTTCCTCACGATATTTTCTTTCACCGTTTTGAGAGCAGTGGTGATGAAATTAAATACACAAAGCGCCTGAACTTCGAACTCACGATTTACAACTCGTAAATCAGGTAAACTAAATTAGTATCAGTAGGTACCTACATCGTGATGAATCAATTTGATGAACGTTGTCATCATTTTGGATTGCTATCAAGTAATTGTGTGGCAAACGTTGCGTGAATCGAAGCATCATCATTACTTACGTTTGGCATCGACAATTTAATTTATTGTGAAACGGCGGCTGTCTTGCTTTTGTCTCTCATAGATTGATACCATCACAAAAGGGAATAACGGTCTACAATTCCCTTTTGTAAGCACATTCCCAAATTGAAAGGAACGCGGTGTTCAATGATGAAAATCAGAGCTTTGGTTATACGCAATCTATTTGTGTACCTGAGGGATTTACACAGATATAAGCTGAATTTTGCGTTAAAAGCAGACAGTGAAACCGTTTATGTCACGATTAAACTGCCACATAATTAACATTACGAGTTGGTAGTCAACCGCAACTTGACCGCTGTTCCTGACGTTTTGACAACTTGAAACTAAAATTAGCTACGAAACGTTGTTTTTCATAAAACACACTGGAGCTACGATGTAGCGAACTCTTTCCAAATCATCATCATCTGCCTAGCCTTTTTTTTAACGACGTTGAGGTCGGCTTGGAGTCTAATAGTATGTAGGTGAGCGACTGCCTATCTGACCTGTACCACCCAGTTACTGGGTAACACTATACCCCTTGGTAAGACTAACGACTTTCGGGTTTCTGACTCTGTTTCCGTCACAACTGTCAAAGACCTACATATGACAACCGGGACCAACAACTGAACGTGCTTTCCGAGGCATGGAGGGTGTCAGAATGTAATGGATGGTCACCCTTCCACGGGCCGACCTCAGCAATCGTTGCTTAACCTTGAAGATCGATTCATTCGGCAGTTATTATCCGAAAATTATCTATGTAAGCTAATGTTATTTACCCATACAAAATATAGCAATTCGTAGGACGTAGGTGTAGGAAAATACAGCTAAAACGTGAGGTCGGGAGGATGTATTCTGGAATTTTCCGACAAATGATCGGTCCCGCTCGGAAAGTTTCAAATTACGGTTGGCCCCAACGCTTTGCTTTTAGTTCACTGAAATATTATACGCAATCACTCGTTTGAATTTGAAATTACTTTTGTAATTAAAATTCCCAGTAAAATGTCTAAAGCAGCCACTCCAATTTAAAATTGACGGATATGAGAGTTCAATGTGCAAAAGTTAAAAGCAGATTGTTGGAATTGGAGAGCTGAAAAAATCCGGTTGCAGTCGGAAAAGTCTTAAATTCGCTGACGAGGCGCGCGGTGGGTGCTCCCGGGCGCGCAAACCCTGACAGCCTGATTACAAAGTTTCAACAGAATGATGCCGAGAAAGATTTTTTAATGAATATTAATTCCTTTCAAGTAAAACAAAGTTTGTTCTCGGCGCGGATCGGTAATTGCTTCGTTTTTCGTTTACGATGAAATTCTTAATCTCCTCCCGTTGTTGAAATGCTAATACAGCTGAATTGATTTTCGCACTCTGAGCCTTTGTTTTGATTGATGAAATCCGGTAATATTATAAACCTGTCCGGGGTAACAATGTGCTTTCCGGCGTTCAATAGCATCGATCCTTGTGAACGTAATTTCCATCCTTCCGTTTTGTAAATCCCAAAACTGTTTAATGTAAGTGGCTCAAGTTGGTATCTACCTACCTAATAAAACTACAAAATATGATACCGTAACATAATTGAGGAAGAAAATCGGGATAAATAAAGTAACTACCTCGAGGGCAGAGGGGGATAAAGTCATGTAATCATAATAAATATTTTTTTGGTTTATGTTGTCGCAATTTGGATAAGTCATTAGCGTACCTACTCTATTTTGTTTTGTGAATAAAAGAGAAAAAATATACCCTGATTTATAATTCACTTGCAGCGCCCCACGGTTTCACCCACATAAGTTTTGATACCGTGGGAATATCGAGATAAAAAGTATCCTATGTGTTAATCCTGGTTAAAAACCATCTGTGTGCGAAATTTCATCCAAATCCGTTCAGTATTTTTTTCGTGAAAGAGTAACAAACATCCATCTATCCACTATCACAAACTTTCGCGTTTATAATACTAGCAGCGTCTCGCGGTTACACCCGCATAAGTGTCGATCCTAATCCTAAAAACTATGTGTTATTCTGATGTATAAGCTATATTAATGCAACGTTTCATCAAAATCCGTCCAGCTCCAGTAGTTTTTGCGTGAAAGTGTAACAATCCATCCTCACAAACTTTCGCGTTTATAATTTTTAAATTAGTAGGCAGTATGATTAGTAGGATTTTGCATGACAATCGGCTTATTTATTCAACAGCATTTATAATACCTATGCAATGATTTACAATTTTCATGCGTTTTACATGAAACATACTAACTACTACCTACATATACGAACATTACATACATACATACACACACACATAATACAACAACATTACACACATTACATTACATTACACACATCACACATTACATTTAATAGAAATCTTACACATATACGATATAAATACACATTTAATCCGTCTGGACTAGAGGCGTGATTGAACTAACTTTTTACATTAACAAAGGAATGGGAACTGAATTAACTTTTAAATAGAAACATTTGTTTCAAAAGCTGGAAAATGTTTAAATTAATATTTTCATATTTAAATAGGGAATTTATTAATGAAGAAAATTTTGTTGTAGCTTGAACAGTACTTGAAACTAAATGGGTCCTGACGGGTCATGTAAGGTACAGTGTAACTCGTAATTGCTTGATCACCCCAAGGTTAAATGTCACCTGCACGTCATAAAACGACAAGGTCTATTTGTCTATGTGACATTTAGATAGTTTCAACCTAAGGATAATTACATGCCGAAGATGCCTCACTGCGATTCTCAACACACAAATCGCTACCTCAATATCACCTCCATGTAAAACAAATGCCTGCTAATAAACACGCACGCACATTCCACGCATCGAGGTTAACCCTCAAGCAGCCCGCGATGTATCGCAGTGATCCTTCGGCATATTGAAGTTTTATTATTTTTTATTTATTTATTTTATCCTTTTAATTTACTGGGATGGTTGTCCGGGGTTTGGATTTGTGCCAGATTGATGGCAATAGGCTCGCCCCCTATTAAATGGAATTTAAACCGGGTGTACCTACATGGGTGTACCTATAGGTCACCTCTGCCTGACTCTTCGGGGAAAACGGGCATGATGTTATGTTGTGTTGTCAAAAGTGGTCAAACATTTACGAGGCACACTATACCAACAGGAATTCGGTGAGGCCTTTGGTTCATGTGTTACAGTTGGCACAGTGCCTAATGTCTGATGGCGGAATGAGCATAGAAAGGTACATACCTCTTAATGGGTCGTCCATCTTGTGTTTATGTAGGTTCATGTCTACACAGTCGTGTCTTTTAATGTTTGTGGAAAGATACAGGCTAAACGTACCTACGTTATTATCTGCCTAGACTTTTTCCCAACTATGCTGGGGTCAGTTTCCAGTCTAACCGAATGCAGCTGAATTACCAGTATTTTATATGAAGCGACTGCCTATCTGATCCCCACACCCAGTTGCTGGGTAAAATGATACCCCTTGTTAGAAGTGGTTGTCAGACTTTTGGACTAAATATACGTAAAATCATAACATATAACCCTCCCTATAATGCCCCACTGCTGGGACACAGGCCTCCTCTCTGTGAGAAAGAACGGGGCCGTAATCCACCTCGACGTTCTTTAATTATTTCATGTACCTACGTATATACAAGTACCCTTATCGTATATATATTTAATATAAATATGTTTTATAATACCTTAATTAATGTTTTATCAATCTCCGTAGGCTACCATTAACAAAGACATTAAAAAGAATACTTAGCTCCCCGTTGATTGCAACCCAACCCAACATCTTTTGTAAGAAGAAAGTATAAAAAAGTAATGTTAAGATATTAGGGGCGGCTTAACTCAGCTTCCCTTAATTAGGTGCTCAGTATTTTCCCTATCATTTATAATCTCGAATGCTCTGAGATTCGTCAGTAGTCAGATAAAAAAAACAGGGTTCGCGCACTGAGGGTTCCGAACTTTTGAAGGAAACATGTTACACTTTTTTAATCACAAGCCAAAAACTATGGTGCATAAATATAAATAAAAACATATTTGATGTTGTACAAATAAAACCCTTTCATAAGCTGTTCTGATACGCTTTCAGCTTATGTTCTGATACGCTTTCAGCTTATTTATTATTAGGATAAGCTGAAAGCGTATCAGAACATGTAGCGTTGGAAGGCCTCCCGGAACGAGGTGGACTGGTGACCTGGTCGCAGGAATTCGCTGGATGCGAAAAGCACAGAACCGGTCGAAGTGGCGGTGCATGTGGAGCTATATCGCAAACTATGCCCCATCTTCTATCCTGCCCTCTGTGTCCCTAAACTTGCAGTTAAAGTCGCTGCCACCGATGACGCCGTGGCGAGGTTTTAGGCCAACAAGGTCTGAGAAAGTCATGCCAGCGACACTAAGAAAAAGGCTGAAACGATAATGATGATAAGATACCTGTGACAGCCAGACGAAATCGCACCATAAGGGTTCCATTCTTACAACTTTGATACGGAACCCTAAAATTGTTCTCACCAACCCATTTACGTTTGTTCTTACAAGAATCGTAATTAAGGTATTCTTTGAAGCTCTGATAGCCAAAGGCGGAATATGTTATCTTGAATTTCAAACCGTAACAACGCAACGTTGAAAGGAAGATTTGTAGGTAATGGTTAAAGAACAGCTAAACTACAGAGGGAACAAAGCCATTGATTTTGGCAACAAAACATCAAAGGGTAACTACTGAAAAACGCTGCTAAAGAAAAGAAAGAGGATAGGTATGTTGACTATAATCACATAGTGCCTTTAGTTAAACTGGCTAGAAACTGTATAGGGATAGAAAAGGACTGAGCCGAGTACGGTACAAAGAAAAAATCCAGTCATTCCGACACAGAAATGGGTAAAAAATATCGAGAGAATACCCTTAAGATATTATATAAGATAAGCTATTATATATTTTTGTTTAGTTTTAGCGAATTGTTTTTGATTTATTTTGTTTTTTACTCTTTCACACGCTGTCTACATCTCTGTATCTATTGTCCTATCTCAGGTATGCTGGAAGAGATTTCTTATGAAATAAGCATCACCTCTGTACCTATTTTTTCTGTTCTGTTTTTTCTTGTTTGTTTATATATGTGTGTAAATAAATGGTTAAATAAAATAAGAAATGTGAACATATTGTGGAATGTGAATAAATATTGAGTATAGGGTAGTCTGCCAGTATAAATAAAAATGCCTTCGAATTAAAAATGAAATGAAACGAAACCCATATTAAATGCTCAAAGCCAGCTAACATTAAAAATGTCTCCAAGATAAAAAGTGTTCATTACGGCGTCCACTAAGATTAAATCAACGTGGCGATATAAAACTTGGCTGAGATAAGATTCCTATTGTGATCGAGATGAAAGCGCGGGAGTGCTGCCCCACAATGGCCGCCGTGCTGTTCCATACCGTACACAATGGAGACCACATCTCTCATTTCTGAAAACAACGGATTCAAACACTTTTATTGTGCGATAAATTGGAACAGATGGAAATACGCGACCATAATGAAGTTGACGTAAGGCTCATTTTCCGTTGCATTGTCCTTCGCCGATCAGGTTTTGTGGCGTGTGAATGGGCCTTAAATGTATTGAATTGTGATAATAGTGGAGCGCAATGTTTTGAGATAAAATATTGTTGCGTTGAATGAGATGGTATCGTCATTGTTTTTGCGCGATGAGATAAAAATAGACGGAATTTTTTAATAATAAATAAACTATAACATATTTTGATATGATTTCATTCACTGTAGGAGCAGTTCCGGTTGTTTTAATAGATATTTTATATTAAAACACAGGGTGGACATCGACGCGCACACGGAAATCATGAATTCAGAACATGATTCTAGACCCCATAGCGGGTCCATAGCGAGTTTGCCATCGGTTATCAAAAAAACATCTGCCATTTCATAGAAAAATGAAATACCTACGCGGTTAAAATGTATGGCAGAGCTATTTTTTTTTTAATAACCGTCCGAAACCTTTAACACATGGGGGTTCAGAATAATGTACTGAAGCCATGGTAACATGTTGGGCGTCGATACCCATGCCACCCTGTATATTACATGATCCAACAAAGGCAGAAAATAAACAAAATTGTCACATCATTTCCGATGTGCGTGATACATGTGTAACTAAAGCAGCCAAATAATATTATATTTACTACTTCCGCAAGTCTTTTATTGTATTTACCACTTCACCAAAAACGTACTTTATTTAGGCAATAAGGCACATCTATACTCACCAACTCCAACAAGACGTTTTTATACAACAAAGAGGAAGAAGACCTTTATATCAAAGTGAGAAAATAATAATACGCTCTGAGAGGCGGACGTTGCGATACACTCGCGAATCTTAAGGCTCTTCTCCCACAGGCGCGTTATTATCGGTCGATAATATCGGATGCGTTATTGCGATAATGCGTCCCGATTCCTTGCCACAAAGCTGCGTTTTAATCGTCCGATATATCTAACGAGTGTAACCTACACTACAGGCTCCCCGCGCGCACTACACGTTACTACGTTATTAACGCAGGTGTGTGTAAAATCGTTTGCGTCCTAATAAAAAATGTTCTAAGAACTTATGTCAGAATATCGCGGGACGGAGGAACGCAGGCGTCCTACTTCTATTGCGCCGTTATTATTGCAGCAGTCTGTATCATCGTCGCCTTCCTAATACAAAATGTATTGAAAACAGATATCGCAATAACGCATGCGATGTTATCGAACGATAATAACGTGCCTGTGGGGGAGAGCCTTTATAGTAATGCGTATATCATTGCCAATGAAAAACATTTAGATCTCAACGCAAAGAGGTAAGAGGAGAAAGGCACTGACAAAGCCGAGGTAACGAGAGAACACCAATCACGGAATGCATAACAAGGGCTTCCGTGATATTACAGCCGGGTAATCTACACTAATGTTCCGTGATTCCCTCCTTATCGTACACAATACCTTGTTAATGTGAACTATTTTGAGGTCCAGAATAACAGCTGCTCCGTTTCATAGATTAACACTGGTTTAGAAATGATTTCCATCGCATTATAGGGATCGACCAAGTTTAGTATCACGTTACAACGGATCGGAAAGGTTTTGAAAATTGTTCGGCTTCCCAGCTATTTACAGAAAAGGAAGACCTACACATTTATACGTACTTTTTTATTAGAAATGTGATTAGGAGTAGAGAAGAAATATAGTGCTATAAATGTTTCGTTCGGAACAAAAAGCTGTCGGGGATTATTTGAAGTTACGATAGGATGTAAAAAATAAAAGCAAACTGGAACTCGACGAAAGGCACGTGTGAAATCTTTATTTTTCTAACTCGCCGCGAATCGAAATTTGCAAAAATGCCGGCTGGCCGAAAATGGGATCTCGCCGCTTCCCACACAGCGTTTTGTGAAGGAAAAAGAAATAAAACCGAGTGTGGCACGACTGACTCATAAAAATTGTAGCAGCAGTGGCCTACGGACGCCACGGGAAATGTCGGAAAATGAGGACGGTCTCCGAGATACGCCGCACTAGTATGTCATTGAAATCACTCCCCGCCTCCTAATAATAAAGCAACGCCGATCCATAATCATTTTTGACTAGAGAAAAATTGACATGGCCGTGCCGAGAAATTCACAATGTTTGCCAAATTGTTTGATGTCATGTTTTCTTTGAGTCTGTGAGTTAACGTGAAATATTGCTTAAATATTTATTTTCTCGAAGGACTTATCTCAGACAGACATAATAGCGATATGGAGCAAGTGGTGGGAGGTTTTGGTTTCAATAATTAAGTAAACATTTTGTATCTGGTAGTTACGTCACGATTCATAGCGGTGCTCGGGAATTTACATAAATCTGTATTTCATTAAAATAGTAGATACAGATAACTAGTTAATAATAAATACATTTACGTATTCCACTGTAGGATTAGGTGGGAAGCGGATTTTGGTCTCAGTGAATAATTCCATATCGGATGAGGAATATATCCGTACCTTAGGTCTTCATGGTCGCTAGGATGCTCTCAACTTAGTTATCAAACCCATAACTTCAAAGAAGATAAGACTGGCGTAATATATTTTCAGCTAAATGTACTATAAATATTCTCTTTGATCTAGTTGCAACAAAAAAAATCTGAAATGCTACAGTAAGGAGGCAGCCAGGAAGTACTTCAAAATTATAAAATACTTCCTCGACATTTTTAATTACCCACGCACCAAAAAGCGAATAAAAAGGAAGTGCTACATCAAACGTTAGCCAGTAATTAAAATGCGTCCATTAAGAGCCCGAGTCGGCGTTAAGATGAACAAATAACTTGATTTCTATTCGAAATGAAGTCAAATAATAATTAAAAAATAGTCAAATAATTCTCGACATCAGAGCCATCTGGTTCGAGGTCCACTTTTTGCAAAAATCAATGGTTGTAATTGTAGTATTAATGGATTCCCCTAAATTAAAATACACGTGCGTGCACACTGTCGGAGTAGCCCATTGAAATTGTCTTCACGAGAAACGAAGCTCTTTCTACCACAAGGAAGAAGAACGGAATTATTTAGGTATTACACCTCGAGGTGCCACAGGGTCTCTTGGAAAATGGCGGAAAGTACAAAGGTACGTTTATTAATATAGTTCACTCCATTCCTTACAAAGATTTTGAGATCTCTTAGAGGAGTCTTCAACCATTTCTAGATAACTGCTGCATCACGTAATTATGACCGCAGTGTGCTGGTTGAAATTAAGCGGAACCACTCGTGTTTTATAGCACACAACAACCTCATTTCTTCCTTCTTGTGGTCCTACTGATTCTTAGAACTCAAATACACGCAATGTATAGTCTGTCGCGAGGGTTTTGCACTAGGGGCTAAATGTTAAAATTCTATAACTAAACTACTAGTTTTTACAAAAATTTGCTGTCACAGAATCATCCCAGTCAAGCTTAAAAGACCACGGGTCTTGAAAAAAGAATTTTACTACTTTTATCCATGGACATAGCAACCCAAGTGGGTCGAAAACTTTCAACGTTTTCGATATCACCGACGTCGTGGTAATCTGAGGGACTTAGAACTCTTCCCAGTTCTGAGTCCGAGAAGAACTGCTGCAAATCGACTGTAAATGAACAGCTATGCAAAACACTATTTTCGTTATTAGAATCAAAGATTGCAACGATGTCGAGATTAAATAATTGAGGAGTGCTCTTCCTAAACTTACGCAGAGGCATGCATGCGGAGTTATGCGTCCTACACTTTCTCTTCCTCTACACTTTTAAGAATATATTTTCATGCTTTTGCTAGCGGCTTCGTCCGTAAAGGTCAGATTATCTCACGTAACCGTACTACAAGAATAAATAGTATTCTAAGTTGTAACCCAATTCATGGTCTACCCGTGTGCCATATTTCACTAGCAAACATCCAAACACATGTAAGTGACTTCCTCATTTAAAATAATGATTATGACATAGGTTTTTATGATTTTAGGCCATCTACACGGTACCTGTACCTGCATTCAAATCATCAACGTAGAAGTCGCTTTTGATAAGAGCTTTAAATTAATCCCCACATTCAATGGCTAACTACAGTACCTCAGGAAATCGTATTCAATTGAAGTACGACTACATCTTTCTGCATATCCTCTCGCCACAAAATCAACTCAACAAAATTTTAATTCAGTACAATGTATGGATGGAAGAGACCATGAAGACTCATTTAACTATACAACCTATACCAATCAAATAAACTCAGTGCCAAATAGTCTTATATAAAGCATATTTAGGCCTTAAGTTCGGCGTCTTAAAAAGTAAGTTTTTGTTTAAACGAAACAAATGGTATTACAATGACGTAAGACCTATTTATTAGATTTTTTTATAGAGGAAGTAATTTCATATCTATACATAAGCAACATATACAGCCATTGAAAGGATATTGGTCCCGAACCATAGGGTCTGTTGTTAACATACATAATAGATATTTTTAACACAAATTATTTATATTTTTGAACCAAATGGTCGAATTTATACATCATCCAGCATATTTTTTGATTCAAATAATTGAATCATAGACCCAAAAGGTCTGATAAGAACATAAAAATATTGATTGCAACTAGACCTTAAAAATTGGGTCTGAATAAAGGGGTTTATCTCTAAGGGTAGTTACCCTTAGAGATAAACCACTTTATTCATAAACGTTGCTTAAAGTTCAGTAGTGATTAGCGACTGTTTAACCATACATTTTTGACGTTTAAGCGTCACTTAACTTTAGTCATCGTTTATGAATAAACCCCAAAAAGTCGTTTTTTCGGAATGTATTGGAGGAATCGCTTAAAAATTGGCATCCCTCGAATCTAAAATAACCAAGCATAAAAAATATAGTCGTCTTCTCCTTAATCTTCAAAATTATAAGAACAATTATTTATTTTCAATGTTTGTTTTTGCTCTCCTGAAAAGTTGCAAAAATGGATATCGGACTAGATGGCTCTGATGTCGAGAATTAAGTTACGAAGGACACAGAGGCCTAAATTAAGTGCGAAATTAGATTTGAACAAGTAATTGTAAGCTGGAGTTAAAGGTATTAGTCGGAAAATATAGTGGGGGAAAATATATTGAAACTTGGTCTTAAGGCGCTAGGTCACGATAGGTAACCGTCGCGTCTGAGAATACGGAAAAAAATAATAGTAACGGGTGTAAAAATACACTTAACGAAGCCGAGAGTCAGTTGTACTCCCCGTCATTGTAACCATTTTTTTTTGTACTGGACCATACCTTCTGATTACGGAGATATTAAAACTCCAACTGTTACTGACGTTGCTTTACGAAGACAAGTTTTTAATGTTATAACACAATTTTTAATACCCTCACTACCCCTGTACCGTTGCATGTAGTCATAAGCACAATCTTTTGCGTGTGTTATATAGCGCACAATCACAAGCAGTACATTTTAAATACTAAAATAAAAGTCGTCTCACAGCAATTATTTTTGTACAGTGTTACTTAGTTTGATTTGCAGAATGCGTAGTTGACGGCTATGTGATGGGTCTTTTGCACCCTGCTTGTTGAAGTTCAGAATATACTCTCTGTTGTCACCAAATTTTAATTGTGATTGCTTATTAATTTTAACATCGCGTTCTAGTGCCGAAACAACTAATGATTTCCGAGGATCCATAAGAAACTTTTAAGTAACTGACATTTTTGCCTCAGAATTCCTTTATTTAAAAAAGACAATGATTTCGTTTGTTTTCGCATAAGATTTAATGAGCTGAGCCCTTCCGTCTTTCAGGGCCGTATAACTTAGAGAGTATGTGATCACGTATTGTCTGAAACGTCCTTGAAGAGAAAGGATTTTGTTTATCATGCAAATAAGCAGTTTAAACGTTTATAAGAGGATCTCCGGAGAGGCTTTATATGTTGCTGATACAATGTACTTACTTGCGTAAAATTAAATTGTTCATAACAGCAAAACAGTTGCTTACTAAGTTGTAATTTTATTTCGTACTTTGTGGGATATAAAGCTAAAGGGAGTATAATTAACACACGTATAATAAGTCACATAGATTAATGTATTTCCTTAATAAACCTAGATTAATTGAACTAACGGACGATTCACCTACTGTTAGTTTTTTCTGACCTGATTTTGTCTGTTTTTGTGCTTTTGAACCAGAAAAAGACGGTCGAAGTCAGGGGCACCCCGAGGTTCGGTTTGGTTAGGTTCCTTTGTTTGTCGCTACTTTGATACGGAGTCATTTCCAGTGGACTAAGATAAAAAAAACGTGGTTTCTAAAAGTAGATTTACTCACAGCGAGACAAATTCACAGCGCACTAAAGCTGCCTTTGGTAAACCGAAAAAGAAATGGGTTACGTCAGCAACCCGACTTATTACTCACTTTCAGAAAACTCGTAAGAAAATGCGGATAAATAGGTAATTACTAGCGTAATAAGATGGCTAGAGAATTAATGACGACCCTTGACCGACGACGCGGCTCGTGGCCCATTGGTTGCCGTTTCTATCAGGGCTGCTACCCCTAGATTTATAACTCTAGCCTCATAACACCCCTAATTATGTGTACGGGTCGATTTTTTGAGGTCGGAGATTGTAATTGAGAGAGAGAAGGTAATTGATGCTGAAGATTCTGGTAAAGTGGTTTCTAAGGGTTGAAGTTTTAAAATGAGGTACTTATTGGCTCGGAGAGTGGAGTAGTCCTTTTTATAGGTAAACCGTCGAGGTTTTTCTTGATTTTTAATAATTATGTGAATGTGTATTGATAACTGGTTGAGCCTCCCCGTTTTACCCGCATGAGTATCAATCCCGTGAGAATATTGGGATAAAAAGTATCATATGTCAAACATGGTCTACCCATGTGCGAAAGCCGTTTCATCCAAATCCATTCAGCCGTTTTAGCGTGATAGCGTAAACAAAAACATACAAAAAATCAAATCTTTTCTTTTTGTTATAACATACTCGTATTAATTTAGATCATATCTCGTCAGTAGAATGAAAGAATCAAGAAATTTCTAGGTATTTATAATCTTATAATGTTCTATAACCGAAAGTTACTCGCAACGCAATATTTACAGACATACCCCTAGCTCTCATAGATACAGCGGATAACTTATAAGAGCTATTTAAACTTATTATATTTGGATCTTTCAAAGGAGAGAGTACATCAAGAGATTAATAATGGTGCTATAAACTCCATTACCTATTCTGTAATTAAGTTAAATGGATAAAATTTCGCCAAGCGCTCAGGCAAATAATTAATTTTTCGACTGAAACATTTTATCACGGAAGTTTTAGAGTTGTGACCTTTTTGGATTAGGTTGGTGTGGTTTATCTAGTGTGTTCAGTCGATCAATTCTGTAAAATTCTCGCCGTAAAAACTTAGGTGGAATGAACTTGAAGTGAGCTTGAAGTCAATAGTGCCAATGCCTAGCATTAGGTGGAATGACAGCTATCCACCACCTAAGTTTTCACGGTGCTTAAATACTATCGAAATCTATATATAAAGAAAGAAAGAAAATACGTTTTTATGCGGTAAGCATGACGCATAAAAAGAGCACAAACACAAAAAAAATAACAGGTTGGGGGAAAACATACAGTGTCACATCCACGCAAAACGGCCATCGCTCAGCATAATGCTAAGACCCTATACGAGACAGAGCCCCAGCGCTGGTTTTCAGTGACAGCCGGCGTTGACGTTATGACGTCAACCAGTGCAGCATACGATTCGATATAGATCGGCTGACTAAGTAGGGACATACCGTTTAGGTATTCATTTGTTTGTTTTGGCACTAGTTTGGCGGTTTGTTATCTACAGTACACTGGAATATAATTTTATTTTGTTATAGAAGTAAACAGACACATTTATAGACCCTTTTTCTTGCTGATTTATAAACGAAAGTGCTAATTTGTTGCCATAATCTTTAAAAAGATGTAGCTTAGAGCTACAATCAATCAATTTGCCTTTTCCCAAATATGTTGAGGTTGGCTTCCATTCTAACGGGATGCAGCTGAATACAGTAGTTTACATAGAGCGACTGCCTATCTGACCTTCACAACCCAGTTACTGGGTAATACGATACCCCTTGGTAAGATTGCTTGTCAGACTTTTGTGCGTTTGACTACCGGTAACGTCTGTCAAAGATCTACGAATGACAGCCAGGACCAACGACTTAACGTGCTTCCCGAAGCACGGAGGGGTCTCAATATGTAATGGACCACGAACCGACCGCGGCAAGCGTGGCTAACCTTCGATGGACGCGTGTTAATTATACTAAAAATACCTGTTTCTAACTACATAGCCGATGAATATGTAAGTGCTTCACATTTGGACTTGAGCTTAATATGTCTATGACTGGAGCACTCCGAACGAAATAGCCGCCATCTTTACCTGAAACAAATGAAATTACATTTTTCAGTATAATGTATAAATGAAGTAAGTGGAAAAGTGACTGAAAAAACATTTGTACAAAAATGTTTAGGTTTATACCTAAATACGAGTAGCTTGCCCTCTTCTTCTGGAAAAAGGTACTATGCTTTGCTTCAACATACTACAATAAATTAAGACATATATTCTTTATAAGGCGGCTAGAACCTAAAGTAGGGTATACAGGGTATTTTTATTCACACCTTGTAATTGGTACAGTCAGGTAAACAGGGTCAAATTAAATTAGCTGGAGAAACTCTGCAGACGTTTGCAGATGTGGTATCGATATATTCATATATCGCAACTGTGAGTACTGGTACAATCACCAAACAGTGGTAGTAGACTTGCAAGACGACCATGGCCTTTTAGTTCTTCGATAACATAAAAGCGCTGTTAATATCAAATTGTTACCACTGATGTGCGGTTACAGATCCATTACTATATTGAATTCTATCTTGTATGCCTGCGAAGAAAATGTTAACACATTACGTAGACAGGGTAAGCAGAATGCCTTCTGATCTTCTTTGATGTCCCTATGAATAAAGTAATTCGTATAGTATCAGATGAAATGTAACCTCAATGCCCTTGTCTGTGTGAGTTGGGTAGGGTTTTATTATTTCGTTTGTTCATTACCTATTTTCATTATAAAGGTAAGGTTTAATATAGAATATAGTATTTTTGTAAGACCTTCATTTGAGAAAGGTCTCGATGCCCTAATTGACATATTGATTGAAAGTCACTCTACATGCCTGGGGCACAGATTTTTTTGGCTTAATACATTATTAATGTTTTTACTTTTTGTGAAAGTGTTAAAAATCATTATGGCAAACCACTTAGGGCGAATTTCACCTATGAAACTGATCGCGATCAGCACATCTAAACCGCGTTCAAGAGATGTCAGTGGCAATGTTTCATAAAAATAATGACAGTGACGTAGCGTTGGAAGGCTTCCCAAGGTGGACCGATGACCCTGTGTTCGCAGGCCCAGATGCGGGAAGCACAGAACCGGTTGAAGTGGCGGTGCTTGGGAGTGGCCAATGTCCGGCAGAAGACGTCTTTCGGCTTAAATGATGATGATGATGAATGACAGTGACAACTCTTGAACGCGGTTTAGATGTCGCGTTCAGATTCATTGGAGGAACTTGCCCTATGGCAGTTAAGTCCACTAGCAATCTTGCTAACTGTGAAATATATTTGGCACGTTTTACATTATTCTCGCCGACACGAGACCAGAAGAAGAATCACCTTCTTTAATACTTTCTATAATTTACGGCACTTCTTTGCAATGTATTAAAGTTTACTTTTCTGAAAGTTACAACTGCAGATATACGAGTAGGGAGGCAAAGACTGTACTTTAGAATTTACCGCAACTGTTAGACAGGCGTGCCGCCATTTTTTACTTTCATAAAACGTAAACATCGCGCCCGCGGGTTTTTGGTAAATAATTAATCTTGGAGCTTATCGCATTAGCCCCCCTGCTCCCCTCCACGTCCGAACTATTACAAGGTGGCGTAGGTGCGTGCACAAGGGCCAGTCCACAGATTTATGCGCCACTAACATGCCCAAAAATAATTGGATCGCGACCGAAAAATAAATTGCCGCAGACCCCTCCTCCACTAGAAATAACTCCAACAATTTGTTATTGAGGATCCCTGAATTACAAGGTACCTATCGTGGCCTTCTTTGCGATATTTAATAACGTTTTTGGGTTATCAAATAAAGTATACTTCGGTAAAGTGGATGGAAGTTTGCAATATCGTCGTGATTATCAGAGAAATATGGAAGTGGAGGTAGGAGGTGGAAGGGAGGTGGTAGTGATAAAAATACCTAAGTTTTTTCTATTAATACGATGAGTTATTTTTTCTTTCACCTTGTTGTACCTTGTAAGTTCTACCTATTAAGTTCTCAAGTCACTTCATGAATCTATAATGTGGCCAATCTTTACAGAGCGTTCGGAACAAACCTGATTCCAAGTAACCTAAAAGTTCATAGAATTATCTGCCTTAACAGTTACACACATACATACATATTATATGCACGGTAAAGGAAAATCAAACAGGTATAAGAGTAGGTACCTAATCCCTTTGTCACCTATTCTTAGCATCATCCTACGACGAAGGTACGAAGGACATCTCGCGAATATACAAACTACCTTTTCTGAACAGTATTAGTGAAGCGAAATTGGCAATAAATAATTCAGATCCACGTTTGTCCTTCCATCCATTTGTCTGTTACAGCGGATTACCGGTGAAAAGGACTAAGCTACCAACACACTCATATTGCCAGTTACTCAGCAATCCATCCTATAATACTCAGGTATTAATATGGATAATAGCAATCGTAAAAAGTGGTGACAGGAAAATATCCCTATTTTCCTGTCACCACTTTATCCAATTAATAAATTCGCGGCGCTCTCGACTGGAGCCAAAGTGAGCGCTGAATAAAGCGGGGTTCGCATAAATCCTAAATTGTAATACAATTTACATTGCCGCTATAATCAACCGCTTCACAATGCACACGCTTGCAATTGGTATCACACAATCCAATTTAGCTAAAAGCTGATACTGTCCGTCAACATTTCATAGGAGTTTCGTGTGTGGTTTTATTTATATTTGCGGGGTTGCCATTTATTTCAATATACTCAGTTAGTTTATTCAAAGCGACATTATGAATGACTGAGTAAAGTGCATCTGGCTTTTAAAACATTTTTTATTACGAATTGCGACTACATTTGCTTGCATATTTTGATACAGATTTTTTTGTAGGCGGCATAAGCCCGAGAAGCAGTGGTGGCCCAGTGGTAAAGGCCACGGCGTACGAGATGTTGTGGGTCGTAGGTTCGAACCCTGCTTTAGTTTATGTAAATTATTTCATCACCACTGCTCTCAAAATGGTGAAGGCAAACATCGTAAGGAAACCGGCATGTCCTAGAACCAAAAATTCGACATCATGTGACATCTACCAACCGGTACTGGGCCCGCGTGGTGGATTCCTGCCCCTTCCCTCTCATCGAGACCTGTGTCCCAGCAGAGGGTACATTATAGGTTGATTATGTATGCTATGAATAAATCCGAGCAAAGATTTTTAGGACACAATCAAAGTATTTATCTTCTAAAAGCACTCGACACCCAAAATTCCAATATAAACTCTATCAACAATGCCCACACACGTACCTCATGCAAATAATCAGTTAATTCATCGAGACGCTTTTATTACGTCATATCGGACGTTATTCGAGAGGGTCTCTCCATAGTCCGTAGCTTTATGGATCATACGAAGGAGGAAATTTATTACATCGTCATTCGACTAAATTCCTCCCACAATGTTGCAAGCTAAAAGGAAATGAGGGTTGGCAGATGTTGCTCGATATATAAAAAATGTTGAATATTAGGTCGTAAAGATGACAGTTATTAAATCTATAGCCGGTGTGGAGGAAGCAAAAAATTCTAACAAATACTTATGAAGGCGAAAGATAATATTGATCAAGCTCCGTCGGTGTTGGGAATTCGAGTTCAGGATTGGAATGGAATCCCTAAGGTAAGCGATTCAAATAGTCCGTTCTCGGTAGTATGACTGCGGCTGGGAAAATTGGTCTCAATGCAGTGGATCGTGCAATCACTTACAGTTGGGAGGTCTCTGCTCCTGTCTGTTGCGAATTGAATCGATTTGACAGCGGTAGGCAGTGCCATATTCTGTACGTAGCAAATACGTCGCCGGAATTTATTCCAATACGTTTTGGTCAACATTCTACCTACATGAATTTATTTTAACGGGCATATAGTCGAGGCTTTCGGTTCATATTTGTGAGAAGTAAGCGAATACTAAAAAAGGTATTTCATTGCGTTAACAATAAATAAATAATAAACATTTTATTTAAGTATATATATTTTAGAAGTAGTATGTACTCGTATGTATGTAAGTTTATTCTTATATTGTATGCATAGACTTATAAAAAAAATGGACTCCGCGCCACGCATATCGAAAGTACGCACGAAGTAAGCACTGTACCGATCTATGTGTGCGTGGATTTTAGGGATACCAGGGGGCCTAAAAAGGTCACTTTAAGCAATACCTCTAAAAGCTATTCATTTCCTGAATTCCCAGCAGATCATTAGCAATTCCTCTAATTTTCGTTAAATGGTTACACATAATAGTTTAATAACCTACAATTCATTTTATATCAATCATATGAGATGAATGAAAATCTCTTTAAATCTTATAAATTACTGGGATGTAGAATTATTTTTACACCTTTTCACAACACAAGATGGCATTATTTTATTTTATTAGGTACTTGACGCAATTAGTAAATGCACAGACGCTGTCGTGTCACGTAATGGCGGCCGGTCGGCATACTATGATGTAAATGTGTGCGTGAGGCGTGTTTATACAAACGGTCCGGCCGGCATCCTTTCTGTGCTTCACTTTCGATATGCGTGGCGCGGAGTCCATCTTTTTTTTTACGTCTATGATTGTATGTTTATATTTAAATTAGAGAATTGGTTTTCATAGTTTATTTATTTTGTTTTCCTTCTACTCTTACATATGATGTCTACATCTCTTTTTATGTACTCTCCTTTTGCAGGTGTGCTGGAAGAGATTTCTTTAAAAATAAGCATCACCTTTGTACATATTTTTCTGTTCCATTCTTGTCTGTTTATGTGTGTACATTAATGATTAAATAAATAAAGAAATAAAAATCCGTGGCTCATTCAGACCTTTCCTACGCCTTTATCGGGAACTAGATAGTTCCTATCGATTCGATTACATCACTTGTTTAGTGGAAACACGTTCTCTGTCAAGTGTTCAAACAAAAAGTCTGGGTGTGAAAGCGTGTAACTCTGCATCGAGTACGGTAGTGTTATCAGGGAAACGGATAAGCATCATTCAGCGCCAATTTATCGTCGTGTTCATTTCACTTGCGTATTCAATTGAACTAAATTTGAATAGTTCCGATATCGAGCAGTGCCTATCGATAGTGTGAATACTCTATTGTTTCTTGACTTGGAGTTTTTATCGCATGGAAGATTGAGAACTTGCTTAGCGTAACATAATATCACGGCCGTTTTTCCGAAAGCTTAGGTAAAGGTGTGTTCCTATATCGTCGGTTATAATTTCAGTTCCATAGTGAGCCTATTGCCATCAATCGGGTACAATTCCAGACTCCGAACTGCTACTGAGAAATTCCAGATGGAAAAAACCAGTAAGTAACACTTTGGCCTGAATTCAGGACCTCACCTTCAGCAGTAGAGCTTACGACCACGAACCCAGGACCTCATCCTCAGCAGTAGCTAGACCAGTGAGGCAGACATCATGCATAAGACAACACTATTGAAAGTAACGTTGATAAGACAAGAAACATATCTTTCAACGACACTTTTATGTAGACTCGTTTAAAATAATTTTTACATGATATACTCTTTCTATACGGTATTTTATAACAATCACTACGAAAACAAAACGACTCGGAAAGAGCAGATTTCTTACGATAAAGCAAACGGATGGAGTTTACTCTAAGCCGCCGGACGTTTCAGAGGTTCCCAATGAAGGGCGGGTGTTAAAATTAAGTTGGACAGATATGCGACATGGTGACAAGGGTCGACTGGGGCAAAGGGACACTGTCTCCGTACCCCAACGTCCCCGAACCTGCCATAGCTTATACTGTGAAAACATTTTTACATGTATATATATCACTTTATCTTGGTACGCTGAACTTATTAATGCTGATAAAAATGAAATACAGGCTTATTTACAACGCTCCGAAAATAACACGAAAGCAGAAAATGTCGCCGAACAAAATGTGTAGGACTGAGAATTCTGATATAAAACATGGGTCAATTGACTTAATTCGTCGATAGAAACCATTTTTCAAATCTTTCCTATTTACGAGGTATTCCTCGTAGCGCTCCCGTTTTGAAACGCTCCCATCTAAGCGCTCCCGTTTTGTTCCTCCAAGCGCTCCCAAAAGGAGCGCTTCGAGGAACGATTAAAAATATTAAAATTTATTTCCTCGAAGCGCTCCCACGTTTAAAAATAGGGAAAAGCATGAAGTAATGAATTATATCGATAATTTTTAAAAAACTCATGTGTGCATCATCGACATCGAAGTTGCTTAACCAAATTACGAAATTGAGAGAATAATATCTTTTTGCTTTCGGCACTCTTATGTGTATACAAGGACCAATGTTATTGTGTAGGTATTCAAAGAGGACTTGGTCCAGCAATTGGTTCCATGCTCGCACAACTATTTCACAAACTTTATTAGTAAACAAACTTGCTTCCGTGACACATTCGCGCAACTTGCGATAATAACAAAACGCAATTTTACGTAAACACAAGTTCGGGCAATGCTCGGCTGGGTTCGTGTGAATTCGTTAAACGCGACTCTGTGTATGTGCAGGACTCACATGCCGCGCGCGCCGCATCTTTAACTCTTAGTTAAGAAGTTAGTATCGCTATTTTTGGCAAAAATTAATTATAAAATTGTTTTAACCATTTTATCAATCGCATAGGTAGCATCACCGTTGAGCGCAATACGTTACTGGATCCCGGCTCAGAGCAGGTGATTTTAGTCAGTAGGTGGTTTTAGTCAGTAAGAGTCTGACACTCTCTCGCCCCGCCTAGGACAAGGAAAGTCATTTCTACCATTGACGTAAACGATAGACACCTCATTGCCTTATTTCTATGAAAAACTTCCGAAAAAAAACATTTAGGTGTGCGGGGAAGGGGGTAGTAATGGGAAACATAATAGAGAGAAATTATAAGCTTTCTAAACAATAAAAAAATATGAATAGGTACATATGTCGGTAGATTATATTCATCTATTTGGTGGACTAAAGGATTTACAAAAAAACAAAAAAAAAAAAAAATTACCAAACCCGTGCGAAGCCGGGACGGGCCGCTAGTTGTATATTATAACAATGTGTTCTACTTATTATCGATAATTTCAGTTAGTATAGTCCCATCTCTATCCGAAAGTTAATCATGGGAGCGCTTCGAGGAAATAAATTTTAATATTTTTAATCGTTCCTCGAAGCGCTCTTTTTGGGAGCGCTTGGAGGAACAAAACGGGAGCGCTTAGATGGGAGCGTTTCAAAACGGGAGCGCTACGAGGAATACCTCCTATTTACGCCTACGTATTTAATGAGATTATGCTATTACTCTCTCTTGCCATAATGCCTACTTTCGAACTCCTTATAGGACTAGAAATTAAAATCTCAAAGGTATTGTACAAAACAGAAAAAAACAAATAATAATTTGCAGATAGTCCTGCCAAAGCAATCTCTCGATACACTCGCGCTCATCAATAATGAAAATATCTCCTCCGAAGGATATTGACTCTGATTGCGAACATCTGAAGATATTTCTCGAACCGTCTGTATATCTACTAATATAGTACGAGACAGAATTTGTCCTCATCAATTTAGAATACTCATACATGACCCACATATATCAAATGTATTCGATCCGAATTCGTTCGGAGCACTCCGTCAAATGGAATATAAATCAGAGTAAGAAAATATTTAACGACAAGGGTGTTAGAGGGTATGAATGTGATTTACCGGATCAGGAAACCGTGAAGCAAGTTCTAAATGGATAAGTACAGTCGCAGGACGTGTACACTTAAAAGGGTTTTTCTAAAGGAAAGGTTAAAGAAATAACAAAAGTTTGCGGCTTATTCCGCCAAATTCAACGAGGGTTTAGGTTCAGCCCCTTGTTCTGGCTGGGCAATATAAGCACAGTCTAAATGCGACGAGCTCCCGGCTTCAAAGAGATCCTTCAAATCAACCGTGCGCTTGTCGTGTTTATCGAATAATAAAAAGGTAAGGAATCCATTAGGCTCCAAACTAATAAAAACTTACGTGACGGGAGACTTTATAAGCCGCGCACTATTATGTACTAACACGTTTGATTTTATGAGCCGAGTCCATAATAGCTATCGCCACGAGAAAATGAAGTGGTTCAATATTTTAAAGCCGGTTTACGGCTGCCTCAGTTTGCCTTTATTGGTTTTTACACGAAACATTGTATTGTGATCGACTCATTTCTTTCTACAGACTTCCCGAAAAGTAAAGAAGGAGCGGCGTAACGGCAGGATTACCGACGATAAAGTGCGCTACATTACACGCGCGTAAGGGGCAAAAGTCACACGATTTAGATGAGAAATGGGTAATATGCCATACCGCACTTTAGGTACGTATGTTACGCCGGGCGCGGAGGCAACACATACTCGCTATTACTTATTCGTTTATTCTCTTGTTCGCTTTGACGTTCAAGTGCAACGTAAATGCTTCCATCACAATCTGACTGTCGCTAATTCTTTGACACATTTACGTGTGTCTTAAAATGTGCGCTAATCATTTAATGTGTTTAATATTCTGCAATTCCCTTATCAAGCACAAAAATATAATATCCCTTTGACTCAGCCCAGTAGATTTACATGTCACTCACAAGTTCACCCTCGTTGTGCATTTGAGGGTTTGTTGGCCGCCGAGAAAATTAACTGCCTAAAAGGTTTTCCTTTTTTAAACATTTATTCATGAAGGCTATTTATTAAAGCAACAGCAGTTACATGTTAAACAGTAGATAGGGGGTGGGAGACCATGTGGCGGACAGTAAATATATCAGTCTGACAAGGGCATCCATCTTGAGGATGGAGAACGCCCAACCTTTAAACGATTTACGAGGGGCAATGGGCGCTGCTGGTAAACACCAATGGATCGAGTTCAAACCTATAAATAACACCACTCCTCTAATCGTTGCTGCGCGCCTCTGCTCTTAAAGTTGCATAATATTCACGTAGTCCGTGAATAAATGCAACATACATGGTGAGGAAATGCAAATCGCCGTCCAGAGTACCGGTTTGAAAATGTAAATTGAATGGTCAAACTCAGCAAAGATTCATGAATTAAGCATCCCCTTAAAATTCCACATTTAAGAGGGTACATAAACAGGATCGGCTGGATGTTCTAATTTAATTTTCAATCTGACGAGCCAACCTTTGTTGTCAAGTGACGAACGGATAATGACGTTCGGGCCGCACTCGTGGGTTTTCAATGTGAGATCCTTTGTTTAAACATTGTAAACTAGACGTTATTAATGACGGCGTACAGAAAGGTTTCCTATGTCGTTTAATTTGGGTAATAAATTGTGGAGCGCAATTGTTTCGACCGCAGGACACTCAAAGAAATCGGCAGTGTGTGGGCGGAATGTTGCCTGAAAGCTGTTTGTATTAACTATTCCCATTTCATTTGTATGTAAATGTGGAACGTTGTTATTTTTCAATCTAGTATTGGGGATTGGATAAGGCAAAAGACCCGTCATTGTTATTCGGATGAAATATGAGTGGAGTCGCTATTCGGTGGGTATTGTCTGGTGGGACAAAGCGGCCGGCGGGGCATCCGCGCAAGGGCGAACTTCTTCCGAGATACAAAATTTAATTTCTATGATTTCGAGCTCATTTCTTTCTTGAGCGGGGCGCCTTTGTCGTCGATGCCCTTTATGTGCTTCAAGTTGGATTTCAGTCAATAGAGACGCGATATTGTGCAGCGTTTGTGTGAAATGACTAGCACATTTGCACTGCTTGTGAACAGTAGCAGCTTCAAGTGGAATAAAGTGAATTTGTTGAGGTAAAATGTGCAATATTGTGTGTTCCATTTGTCTGTTCGTGTTAGTACTAGCCATTGTTCTGACAGCGAACGGCCTGTCCTAGTTGCCTCTTACTTTCTTTTGTTGTATCCTCAATTGCTTTTGAAATCCTGCCGCTATTAAATTCTATAGAAATAATTTTATACCTTTTATTTTTATAAAGTGCTTCATTATCCTAATTTCATTCGTGTAATATAAATGAATATATCGTCAAAACGGATATTTTAATTATAAAAGGGTCTTTGTTTCTTTCCTCCTGAAGGAAATCGAGCTTATACGAACTAATTAAGCTTACACAAAAGGGTTTGATCAGCACGTACATTTTAATCTCATTTGCAATCAATATCTCTGTATTGGAGGGTTCGGGAATGACATTGACAGGCCCACTCGAGGCTCCGTTCTCTCGATAAAGGCAAATCTTCATGAGATAATATTTTCGAAAGGCTTTCAATGTGAACAATAGCCTTTGGACAATTGAATGTTGGATATTCCAATATCCTTTCTGAATCTGAATCGTAAGGTTTTTCATTTTATGAGGCCATTAAAAGAGTTTTACGTTTTCCTTACCTGGGCGATTTAGTTTATCTACGAGTTTTGTTACGGAATTGTGGTCTATTTTTAGATCCGAAGTTGGTACTTTGCATAATCTTAACTTTGCTCTGTATGAGAACCCATTTCTTGGAACAATCGCTTCATTTAACGGCGTCCTGTTTGAGACTCATGAGAGCTCGTGCTTTTAACAAGACTCGGAAGTTATGAAACTTTATAACATGTTTCGCAAAACAAATATAAAATTCTAACGTAACTCTTATACTTTGCTTGAAATATTTAAAAGAGTAATGAGCTTTGAGATATTTGCAGACTTAGCAAAGAAAACTTTAGGTCTTTATTATACCCACGGTACTGCTAAGAATAGTCCAATTTATTTTGGTTAGGAACTTAGGACTCTAAGGCCTTCTAATAAACTGCTCTCTTTTACGAGTTCTGACGAAATATGCTGTTTTATTTCATGAGACGCTATTTCACAAGAAAACCTTAATTTATTTCACCAAATGTGTGATATTATTAACCTACACTAAAAGTTATTTCTCTAATTGCTCAGACACTCCTGATTTTATTATCTCCTGCTTCTCACTCTCTGCAATGAAAAAACGACATTAATGGCAAAATACGTAATAGCAGAATCAAACAAAACTTCATACAACTTTGAAACCTCTCAAAACTCATTTATCGTTTCAAAATAACATCACGGTTTACGCGACGCAATAAATACGCGACATGCAAAATAGGTTGACTCCGCGTAATACAGCGAGCAGAGCGCTGCTATTTCCTATTGGAACAATTCTATTTACTTGTATAGAGCCAGCGCGTCTTGAGTCCGAAGCGCTGCAGCGCTCGCAAATGCACCGAATTGAATTTAAGTTGACATAGGGTTCGGTGTATATTTATTGCATCGATGGAAATGGTAAATCAAATGTTGGATGGTCAGAATTTGGATTTATATTTGAATTTGAGCTAAAATGATGGTTAATATATGCAAGTGAAAAGTAAAAAAAAAAATGAAATGAAAAGAAAAATTGGTAAAATTAAAAAAAAAATCACTTCGTCGTCAAAGATTTACATAATCATTCATGATTTCATTTATGAAGAAAAAAGAACAGTGGTGGCCTAGTGGTAACAGCCGTGACTTACCTACGAGTTGTAGGTCGTAGGTTCGAACCCAGACAGGCGCTTAACTTTGTGTAAATTATTTCATCATGCACCACTGCTCTCTAAGCGGTGAAGGAAAACATCGTGAGGAAACCGGCATGTCCTAGAACCAAAAAAAATCTAAGACATGTGACATCTACCAACCCGCACTGGGCCCGCGTGGTGGATTAAGGCCCAGTCCCTCTCACAGAGAGGAGGCCTGTGTCCCAGCAGTGGGAACTTTATAGGCTGCTTATGTTATAAAGAATGTTCGTTGTTTATTTGTATGTGTTGGCTGTATTCTATGGTTTCATCATGGATTGATTTTCTGTTTTAGTTATTGACCAATTGGTTTTATCATAGATTGATAGATCGTTTTATCAGTCAGTGACCTTTGGGTATCACGGAGAGGATGTTAGTTAGTCATCGATATCGTTTGACATGAAAACCCTTATATTATGTAAGGATATCAAAAATCTAAATATTTTACAACATAATTTTAGATTTCAGAAATGCTAATGCATTACTCACCACTGCCTGCTTTAAAAACGGTGAAGGAAAACCTCATAAGGAAACGGGCATGTCAAAGAAAAACACTGACATATAATTTAGACTAAAACTAACTCACATCATTACTGGAAAGACTTAGTTGGTGATGATCAAACTGAATAAGTTGGCCGCAATATAGCTAGGCCAGGTTAGTAAGTATCTGAGTTTCTCGTCTGCTATTTAATTTGAACTAGCTAACTACCAGACAGGCACATTTAGTTCAGCACATAGCTTAGCTCGGCTTAAAATCCGGCCCGAAATACGTAAAACTAAAAACTTTTGTCATTAGTCCGTGTTGTGACCGTTAACAGGTATTTTAATTACTTTGAAACATCGCTGTTAATTTATATTATAACTATCTGAATTTGATGCTATAAGTTTTGATGGCGGCACAGGTTTATTAACATGTTAAATATCATGAATACTAATATAATGTTCGAAGATGGTCAATATTTAGGTGGGTGTTAAATTGTATAGCTAGGGTACAGACGCCAGCATTATAATCTGTCAAATTTCTTAAATAGGTTTTCAACTTTATCACTAACGCATTAAGGTTCAGGGTTGATTGGGAAAATTTGACAGTTTCGGGTAGCTTGACCTGCTGGGTGGTGTCTGTACATAATTTATAACTAAACAGTGTTCATTATCATCATCATTTCAGCCGGAAGACGTCCACTACTGGACATGGGCCTCCCTCAATTTCAATTATCAGTTTTAAAATAATAATTGGGTGAACTTGCATAGAGCATACAGTCGTCGGTTGGTGCCCCATTACATTTAAAATTTTATTGTCCCCTGGGCTCCCGAGATATTATGTCAGAGACCGTTTAAAAATATTAATAATTATTATATGTGTGTTAATTTATAAAAAAGGGGAGGAAGTGCCCAAAAGGCTGGCAGCATTGCCACGTTCAATGGCAATGCTGATACTTTGGCAGAAAAATAGGCCAGTAATCTGTTCAAAGATGACACAGATTTAAGTACTTTACATAATTAGCCATCTATTTAACTTTGCTTGTCAATTTATCTACTTTTAAAAAGGTTAAGTATTTGAGGATTCTTTAAAAAGAAAAGTTCAAGGAAAAATAAATTGAATCCCCAAAACAGGAAGGAGTTATAAGCTTTCAAAGTCTTTGTCCTCAAAAACCCCCTCCGCAAAAAGAGGATTTGCGCGAGTTTTTAAAGAATTTTGTTTTGTAACCTCATACCCATGGAACCTTGCCGTGTGGTGTGGTACAAATAGATCGTCCTCTCTATTTCTAGAGGTGCCTGGTAACTTTGTTATTATGGCCGGGGAAAAGGCAGCTAAACCAGCGGGGTAATTGTGTAACACACTATTAGTAGGAATGAGTTTCATTATGACAGTTCAACCACATTGATTGCGTTATATAGGTACGTTGTTGAGCAGACACATTTTTCGAACATATGAAGCAATGGCTTAGCAATATCCTTCAAAATGATTCAAATTGTGATTGATAGAGTGTTACGCGCGTGTGTGTTTCAGAGTGTTGATAGAGTGGTACAGTTTTGATGTGAGCTAAAATTACGATCCATCGGTATTTGAAAAGGTTACTTATGCGTAAACGGGAAAATATCTATGTATTTATACGTTGTCTCAACCCAGTAACTGGTTTGTGGAGGTCAGAGAGACAGTCGCTCCACTTAAAATACAGCTGGTATTCAGCTGCGTCCGGTTAGACTGGAAGCCGACCTTGGGAAAAGTCTAGGCAAATGATGATGATGACGTTGTCTCAACACTGAAAGTAGAGTTTCTTGCCCGTTCTTCTTCATAGAGATCTACGTTTTGGAATTGGCCACTAGGGTCAACTTTCTGACTAACTGACCGACTATTTAATTTTGACAATTCAAAAGTGCCTGTCAATGGTTTAATTGAAATAAATGTTTTGAGTTTGCAAAGCATTGCTTAAATTGCATGGTGACAACGTCATTTACCGGACGTATTAAAAATTTCACAAAAATATATTTTTCCAGCCTACTATTGTTTTTTAGTTTTTTCTAAAACACGTGCAATTTAAATAGCTCCGCTACAAAACAGTGCTTTGTGAACAAAAATCCGACGTGGGATGTATCACCTGTTATCTCCGAGCTTTACGTTAGAGTCAATTATGATAAATGGATCACCATATCCGTGGCTATGAGGTAGTGGTGTTCACTGTATTAATATTTACTTTCAACCAAGTACTGGGAACACAGAAGTATATTAATATGGTTTATGTTTTTGATCCCTACTTATTGAATCATCATCATGATTTCAGCCGAAAGACATCCTCTGCTGCACATAGGCCTCCACCAAGCACCGCCACTTCGACCGGTTCTGTGCTGGTATCTAGCGGATTCTTCCGGCCTTCACAAGTTCTACCTTGTGGGAGGCGTTCCACCACTACGTCTTTTGGTACGTGGTCGCAACTCTAGAACCGCAGAACCAGAATTTATTGAATGCATGTAGGTGAGGTCCTGAAACCTGGAAGTCTTCGAGTCATGAGTGAATCAGTTATTTCCAGGCAATTGTATTGACTCGCGATTAGGGTTACAAAATCGAAATTATCAAAAAGCCCTAACAGAAAGCCGGATATTTACAAAAAAGCCCTAACAGAAAACCGGATATTTACAAAAAAGTCCGACCATTTTACTTTTTTGTCTATTTTCAGTACCTATTCAATGTTTGTTTTTTATTCATTACATACATACGCTACCTATACATATATTACAGTTGTTTTCTATAAAATCCCCTTAAATCAAAAAAGTCCGAACAAATGATAAGGCCGGACTAAGTCCTGACGGGGGACCAAAAAGTCCGGTCAAATCCTGACGGATGGCAAACATGAGATGAAATAGACAGAGGCCCAAAGAAATACCCAATGAAAAAAAAAATAGCCAGAAAGCGTCTGCCAGACAAAGAAAATGCTGTTAGTCATGACAAAGCTCGAAGTTATAAATCTCTGGTTTAGGTAGTTTGGTTGATATTTTAGAACTATAGTCATAAAAAGGAGAGTAGACAGGACGAAAAGAAGGTGGGCTGATGTCTTAGTAGAAATAGCAAACTATTAGCAAAGATCTAGGTTCTGACAAAATAACTAATTTATTTATTTATAATAAGCACACCAACAGCACAGTCACTTACAATTCAAATTAAATATCATCTAAAATTAGCATTACAGTAACCATGCAAATAACAGGTATGCATTACATTTAACTTAATAAATATTAGAGACAAAGGAGAACAATAAAAAGTGTGTCAAGTAGATCTTAATTTAGAACACTACAAATCTACAAAACAAACCAATTTGAGCTAATCTGTACTAACATCTAGAAAATAAGTAAAACTACTAACGACATTTACAATGTAATTTAAGGATATGGAAATGAAAGGCTTTATTATTATTATTACAAGGAATTCTAAGACATCTTTAAAATCCAACCCCCTTGGTATACAATAATTCATCATCCGTCTTAAAGATGTAGAAGACAGTTAATTCCTAGCACTCAAAGCTAATTTCGCAGTCGAACTAAAAGCAATATAAAAAAACTATGGATCCTCATTTAATTTGCAGAAAAGGCAAAAGGGTGGATTGAGATCCCTAAATGTTTTCGACGGCCCTATCTATTTACAAGTCGCTATTTACTGGAGCCTTACGCCATTCCCCGCTTTTCGTATTCAATTTACCGTCAAAATGGACGTTAGGCCTCATTTGGTATCGTATTCCGAGTTCTATCTGTCCCTACATAACAATACAATCACATTTCCAAGTTTTTAGGCGTTGAATCGGAATCAAATGAAGAAAATATGCTTTTGGGACAGTTAGAAATAAAGAGAAAGGTTCCTTTGACGCAGTATCGTATGCAAGGAAACAGGTTGATTTTATTAGGTTCTAGCGACATGGACGTGCTTTGCACAGTTTTTTCGATTGTCAAAAAATCTAAATAAAAAAAATACCCTTAAATATAGGATAGTGAATAATAACTTTAAATTATAGTAAGGTTACTAAATAGTACCTATCCTTAAATATGGTAAGATTAATATTAATGTATTATATAAACCTTTCAGAATAAAATCTCTAAATGATTTTGTAAAACGCATCGAAACCCGTTGCGTAGTTTAGAAGAACTGCCCTGCTACATAGACACGAAAACCGACTATAATTACACAAATACACAATTATATTATATACGTCTAAATATACATATACATACTGAGGTAAAGCTACGAATGTTCGTAGCCGTCGTAGCAATAAAAGCGTAGCAAATGAGCTACACCAGTTTTAATTGACGACAATTTAATTTCAAGTAAAAGTTTCGGACTGCTATAAATATTTTAGTATGCTTTTGAGTACTTATATCTACTTCCACGTATGTAGATTGACACATTAAAATGAATACCCGTTTATTCAGACTGTTTTTCTTTATTAAGCCATTTTATACCTATCTTTTTTCTAGTAAATCTAAAGGTATTCGGTAATCACTACTGCGGTGGATGTTTTATTTCCTGGCTCAGGTCCGAGCGCTGATAACAGGGCCCTTGGCTTGATAGCATCGCGTCTTAGTCACGCAATCCGTAACCCAGGCTTTACACAGTGGCCCAAATAACGCCAATGTTTATTCCAATGGTGGCCGGTGGACGTAAACACAGATTCGGTAATCTATGACCCTAAACTGGGTTCACACGATCTAATGTAACGTAACGTTTCGCACCATTATTATCGAACATTACGTTTGCAGAATATTTTTTAAGCGTGACCATAAATTATGTGCTGAAGTACCTAATTCGAATGTTTTGTAAATTCTTGGAGGCCAATTCTCGTAATTTAAAACGTTCAAAATCTAGTCGCAGTCTCATCTCGGCGACAAACAAATGTCAAAAACTTGTCAAAATGTAGGGAAATTAGAGGTATTTTTGACAGATTGAGCTGAGATCAGACTGTGAACGTTCTTAAAATTACTAGAATTGCCCTCTGGTTTACAATATTCCACAATTGGGTTACAGTAGTCCAGTGGGAGCACTTTCATGTAAAATATTGACATCACATTCAGCCGCATCTGGTTACAACAGAAACCGACTCAATCTAGCTGGGAAAATTCTAGGTGGATGATGATTCTCAATATTTAAGTTATACTGTTGGCTCCAACATCGGGCCCAGTATGTTGGCTGTAAGACACACCCAACGCTAGCTTCAACTTTCTGACTAACTGACCGACTATTTAATTTTGACAATTCAAAAGTGCCTGTAAATGGTTTAATTGAAATAAATGATTTGAGTTTGAGTTTGAGTTTGAGTTCTTCTAGTTGGGAAAATATTAGGTTTCAGATTTCAGAATATTTATGTCGGTTTTACTGTTGGCCCCAACATTGGGCCCAGTATGTTGGCTGTAACTCTGTAAGGCACACCCAACGTTCTTTATTCATTGAGACCGTCTGAAAATCTAAGCTGTTACCACAAACAAGCTACGGGACTCATACATATTAATGTTTTATCTACATTGCCTAACACGCTGGGGAGTAATACTCGGTTTAATGTGTTTGAGGGAGTTTCGCTTTACCTGTCCAAATTGTGACATTCTCGTGTTTCGTTGCGTAGGAAAATAAATATAATGCTTTGAGCATTTTTAATGGCCAGACAACGGTCGATAAGCGGGAGCTCTGTAATTATTTTTTTAAATTGGGAATGGTAAATAAGTTTCTACAGGGGCTTTTATTTTAATTGGTAGTATGACTAAGTAGTAAGTACAATTAGTGTCATGCAGAGGAAAGAATATGGTAAGATACATTACTTTTATTGAATATGCGTGGTGCAAAGGATACCTGGATGGAAAACTACCTCAGTTGTGTTTGAGCTGCGGCATAAAATGAAGGATTTCGTCTTTTCAAAGTACAACAAAACCAAATTTCTTTTCAGACGAAAAACAACATTTATGATAAAACAAATAAGTAACATAAATTAAAATTCGGAATTAAAAAAACATTTTGGTATTGTTATCAGTTCTTTGCAAAGTTTTTTGTACCACAGACGCTTTTATTGTATTTCCATTGTGCAGCCGGCTCTATTGTTTTTAGCATTGAGAGGCTTTGATGAATATTTTTCGACGAAGACACAAATGATTCGTAAAAACGAGTATGACAATAATTTATAAAATATAAAACGAAGGTTTCTAATGTAACAAAATGAGTTCTTAGTGGATTGGATGTGTGTTACGAATTGGATTGTGTTATAAATATTTATGTAAGTTTTTAAGTTAGCCGATTTTATTTTGTAATAAATAATTTTAACAATAAATGGAGGTCTCACGATTTTATCTAAAATTTTCAAGTTACTTACGAAATTTTTGTCGTCATCTTACATCTCATCATCATCATCATCATTGCGTGGCATGCTTCCCTGGTCTCTGCGAGTCTCATCCAGGTCTTCCCCGCGATGGTCTGTAAGTCTCTTTCACTTGTCTATTGGTCTGCAACGCTCCTTCTACCGGTTCTCAGCAACCGTTCCGTTAGGGCTCTGTTCTACCTGAACACCACGTCTAGTCAATCTTGCATCTCTGTTCAATGAACTCTCAACCATTTCCTCAGCGTTAGAGTAGGTAAAAAGGAAAGAAAATAGTTACGTATCACTTTGGATAAAATTTTCAAATACTTTTAAGTTCGTTTCAGAGTTTCTCGGTCCACTGAAATCCGAGCCCGCATGTAAAGCCCCGAAAATATTCAGTCAGATGTCTCGAGTTACGTTCATACACAAAGGAGATATTTCTTAGTCATCTACATTAGGCATTCAAGTAATTTCGTTGAGATCTTATTTTGTATCCCAAAAAAATGGAGGCGAAAAGGAGAACCATAAAACCCATCTACCTTGTGGGGTGTCTTGCTCGGATAATTTATTTCTTAGAAGTCTGTCATTGTAGATTAATAAGTTATGAATAATTCTGCGAAAAGTGTCGTTTTTAGGTAAATATTTGGAGTAGCTTTCGGTAAATTGAAATTCTTCGTTTTCATTTTGGTAAAGTCACCTTGGAGGCTAGATAAATAAGTAAACTACACCATCTAGCAATACTTCGGTCGGGAGACTGGAGATAAATGATATCTGGATTAGGCAATGAATATCTTAATTAATCAAGACCTTGAATGAAATTGTAAAACCATACTTATATTATTAATGCGATAGTAACTGTCCGTCTGTCTGTTACTTTTTTGACGCCTTAACGGCAGAAGGGATCGATGAAATCGACATAACGTTAACACTTGGGATAATTTCCGACCTCCACATGGGCGAAGCCGCGTGCTAAAGTAGTATTACATAATTTTAAAAGCGCTAAGCGATATTATTATGATGGCGTCGGCCGATCAACCTTTCACGACAATAAAATCGTTGATGGTATTGCAGTAACCACTCCAAATACTCATCCAATATAATATAAAAACGACCTACAAATCGAGAACAAGAACACCTAAGAAGCGTCCACACTTGGAACTTATCTACAGCGTGTAGACAATGTGTGCGACAATCAGGCCGGAGTCGGCAAACAGTCAGGCGCGGCGCCAAAGCAAACATCACCCTTACTCGGACAATTAACCGACTCGCCAAGCAAAGCGCGTTGCACCCAGGAGCGTCCTGAGACGCCCAGTGAGTGCAATTGTTCAGCCAACATATTTTTTTAATTTATTGGAAACTCTGTTCTTTCTTTTTCCTTCTCTAACTTCTCTCTCTCTTCTTCTTCTCTCTCTCTCGCTTTAGCATGGTGGTCATAGACGGAATACCTTACATATAACGGCTGTATTTAAGACCCATAACTAGTCGAGGGCCACATTTTTTTCCGTCATTGCAACTTTGTTGTACTGCTGGACCACGCGCCCTAATTGCGTAACACACTGTCAATCTCAATCTGAAACATTTTGAAGGATATCGCTAATCCATTGCTTCATATGTTCAAAAAAATTGTCTGCTCAACAACGTAAATAACGCAATGGATGTTGTTGAACTGTCAAAATGAAATACTAGTGTATTGCGCAACTACTCTGCTAGAAACCAAAGAGCAATGAAGATATCGAAGGTCAAAGTCTAAATTTCTGTTAGGTACCAAGAGAAGGCCAATGGGTGACGGTGTTTTGATAAGGTGTTTATTCTGGCTACTGGCTTTTTAGGGTTCTACATCAAACACAGCAGGTGCGGCGTCAAAGCAAACAGTGCCCTGCCCGGTCAATTAACGGACACGCCAAGTAAAGCGCCTTGCACCCAGGAAAGTCCTGAGACGTTTACCTACAGTGTATTATTTTTTTAAGAAAAACTTCCGAAGAAGGTTTTTCTGCCGAGCCTTCGATTTTTATTCTGTTGTTTTCTTCCAACGGTTGCATTTGTTTGTAGTCTCGACAGAGCCTTTAAATTAATAGATACAAGAAAACTCTTTGAACAGGACAGTTTTCTTTCTCTAAGATGTTTAATTTCCGAGCAAAAATAAACGAGATGCTTTGTAAACCATGTTCTAGCTGTAGGGCGATCTAAAATCCAATAGGAAAAGAAAGTAGTAGTTTCTTTCTGCGTCTGACAGGAAGGGAAAAAAATGTATGTAATACTAGCTTCTGATCCGCGTCTTTGCTTCCTTGTAAAATTTCTTGTTCCGCCGACCCACCCCGTCGCATCGCATCGCCTGCTCGCACTATTACTTCATTTTTATTAACCGTACTTGCTTAACTTTTGCCCGGCTTCTAAGAGAATTGTGCTATTAAATGCAAAAAGATTTTTTCAAATCCGACTGACAGTTCTTGAGATTAATGCGTTCAAACAAACAAGTTCTTCAGCTTTATTATTAGTCTAGATATACATTGCTCAGCATAGAAAATAAATGTAAGAAACGACAACTAATAACTCTATTAAAACGAGCTGGAACGCAAGGATGCTTCGCGCAATCAAAGAGGCAAGAGCTGAATAAGACTCCAGAAATATTATGTGAAAAGTAATTACACATTTTTCACGTCTGGTCAGTACTAACACTCTTTAATTAAAGAATGTTTACCGCCCTCTATAAACCTAAATATATTCCTTTGCATTACCAGCCTATAATGTTCCCACTGCTGGGACACAGGCCTCCTCTTTTTTGAGAGGGAGTGGGCTGTGATCTATCACGCGGGCAAAGTGCGGGTTGTTAGATGTCACATGTCTTCGAATTTTTATTCTAAGACATGCCGATTTCTTCACGATGTTTTCCTTCGCCATTTTGCTATATAAGCTTTATTACTTTACACAGACTAAAAACTCCAGTTGAACAACATTAAACAAAATGAGGAAGTTACGATGAATTTGTGGATTCGCATTTCTTTTTATATTGTAAAGTTGAATGAATGCAAAGTAGTTGAAAACTAGGTGGCGTATCTCCGTAGCCTAATGGAATTAAATCTAGATTCTGTTTAGCGCAACCAAAACTTTCAAACTTGGCAAGGTTAGCTCGTACAATACGTATGTTTTGTACGAGCTAAAAAGTTTAAAGTCTTCTCGTACGAGAAGACTTTCAAAATGCTCGCGAACTAATACTGAAATGCAAAAGTGTTCTGCCATGACACCCAAACTTGTCAAAATTGTCCGTGAATTTTGGTCCAAAATTCACTCGAAGCATTCGACTGCTAACCTAACTGCTGTTCTTTTAGATAATAGTTGGGAACTAATATACTAATGCATATTTTATTTTCCCCCAACTTGTTCATTTTTGTGTTTTTCTCTGCCTCGTGTTTACCGCAAATAGTATATATTATATTTATTTCTTTTCTTTCTTTCTAATGTATTATGTCATTTTTTATAGTTATATGTCATTTTTGTTAAGCTGTGACAGCCAAACTTGTGAATAGTTTGACATTTGCCGTACATAGTTTTTTTTTTTTGAGCCTAAATATGTCGCAGGCGGTTCTTCATAGTGGGCTTTTATTATTGCTTCACTGATAATTTTTATATACTTATTTCTGTTTAACCGTACATTTTTGACGTTTAAACGTTACTTAACTTTAGTCATCGTTTATGAATAAACCCCTTTGTGTTTAATTTCAGCAATATTTTGTTATAGAAAACTTAGGTGAAGCTTGAAATGAGCTGTCATTCCACCTGGTCTTTTAATTTGCTAGTTTTCCTGTAAACTAACTAATAACTTGTGGTAAAATTGCCGCAGTGACTTGCACAAAATAATATTTGTTTTTCCGGATAGTTGTCGCAAATTATGTCAGGTTAGGTTTTATAATCCAGACAAATATAACAATATAGATATTCAAGATATTACCGGTAGGAAAATGATGGAAAATCTTAATTTACCGGATACCACTCAACCTATTTCTCGCTTATTACGAGTACGTACTCCATAAATTTCCTCTCCCTCGTCTCCAATGCCAAGTTAAATCCAGTATGAACCCAAACTAGTGATGTTGACATTCCTCGAATCAGCCGCGGACGCATTCGGAGCAAAAAGAGATTGTTTGCCAACTCTCCGGGTTTAAGTAATTTCCTCTCACAACTCAAGAGTCGTTTCCGTTAGTTACTCCGTTTTGTTGGTCGAGAGTGTTATTTTAGTGATTTACCAAAAAGTTCGCAGGGGAAATTGTCCTTTAGTAGAAATATCAATAGGTATGGGAACGCCATGCAGGGAATTTCGCGTTCATTGAAGGTTTCTTGTTTTCTTGTCAATAAGCGGGAAAAAGGAAGGAAACATTTTCACACATTTGTGGCAATCATGCTCAAATGTGTGTGTATTGTTTTGTTTGTTTTTTTTACCTTTTACTACTTTTACGGCTTCGATTTTGTTAGAAACGTCACCATGGTGTCCATGTAAAGGTTAGTTAAACTGCGAGTTTTTTAATAGTGTGGAGCGACAGTCTTTTTCTAAAGCTCGATATGTAAACGACCTGTAACAGTGTATTAATAAGCATACATAAATATTAACTTAACATCCCCGAAGGGTTTCACAGAGGCACCTTTAATACACCCACATTTCGCCAGTTATATTTAATTCCCATGTAATAGGGGGCGATATTAATAATAATTCCTAAAACCCGGTAATTTTTCGAAAAATTAAATTACACTTTGCTCGACCTCGGAGTCGAACCCTACCCTTGTTTTCAGCAGTGCTTGCGACTACAAGACCAACTAGGCAATCAACTAAACGTGAACTAATGATAAGTACTTATTTCGTATTTAACAGGCTAGATTCCTAAAAAAATCAAAGTTAGATTATCAGACGTCACGACCCCCCCACTCCCAAATTTTGACGCGCTTTATCTTTGTAATTTTTTGTTTGATTGACAAAAGAAAAAATACGTGTCCATTATTTTTCGATAATCTAACTGACGGACTAAATATAATTATTACTTTTTTACCCAGGAATCTACCCTATTGATCGCGGGCGGCTATTCTGCAAGTCGAGTTTTTTGAAAAAACATCATCAGTTTCAATATTGCATAACATAGTTTTTCTAGTTGAACTACCGTGTACCGGTTTTCGGCTAGATTTTCAGGAAATCCCGTTTATCTCTAAATTCTCTGACGAGAATGTTCTTTTACAATATTAAGCCTTATTGATAAGTCAGAAACCCAGGTTTTTAACCCCTCACAATTTATTTCTTTATACATGATGTTCTTGCCTCATTCGATCATTAATTTTAATTAGACAACCGTAAAAATCAATATACACACATATATTTTTCATATACCTACATTTACGGTCACCAAAGGAGATAAGTACCCAGGGTCGTCGGATATAGTTGTAGTTTAGTAAGAAACCGATGGATGTTTTCGAATAAAATTTAATTTAGTTAATAGAATAAAAAAAACAGTTCATTAACGGTTTTTTACTAAACTTCAACTGTATCCGACGACCCTGGTTACTTATGTCTTTTGGTGACTGTAAATATTATTATTTGAAATGTCAGCTTATATTATGGAAATATTATCGTGATTAAGTAAATAAATGACATTGTATATACACACATTACCTATTTCTTTAAATAATATCTTTTTCATATTTTACTATAATTCGAACAGAAAAAAAAAACAACAAAATTGTACAGAAAAACCAAAACCATTACGGTATGTGTAGCCGTAATCACTTTCATACTTTGATTTCAAACCCTTAAAATATTAATGACTACAACGTTCACCTTGGGAACAATTACTGAGCAATTGATTTCTTCGTAAATTATTTATAGCGTCATTATCCACGCAAGCCTTTTAATTGCTCAAGCAATTATTTCTAGATTCTAATGTAAAACTTAGTCTATACTAAGTTTTAAATGAGATTCTAGAAATAATTACTCGATCCACATACAGGTTAGTTAGTAAGTTGTCTTGTCTATTACAGAGACGCGGTTGTAGGCAGGTGTTCACAATGAAAGATGAAATAGGTATCATAAGTTCACATTTAGGTATGCTTAGATAGTACATTACAGTATTTTTATCTCACGAAGCGACGCGCGGTTTTCATACCAAGTGTACAAACACGCTGTAAATGTGTGTGTGAAGACGAGCAGCGCCAGCACATAACACACGCACGCACACCCCCTCACACACACACACGCACACAAACACTTACCACTTCGCCATCGTATTGGACGATATCGAGAGTTCCTGCGCTAACTTATTACTACTACTACTGCGGATACTTATTCACAGCGTGTTTGTACACTTGGTAACCACAAGTAAAGCGCGGTGAGATAAAATTCAATAAACACACATTACCTATTGCTTTAAATAATATCTTTACAGTCTGGTATGGATCGATCTACATGTAGATTAGTTAGTAAGTTGTTTTGTTACAAACAGGCGGTTATAGTCTAGTAAGTTTACAATAGGGTAGATTCCTGGGTAAAATAATAATTATATTTAGCTCGTCAGTTAGATTATCGAAAAATAATGGACACGTATTTTTTCTTTTGTCAATCAAACAAAAAATGACAAAGATAAAGCGCGTCAAAATTTGGGAGTGGGGGTCGTGACGTCACGTCATGCTAAAAAGTGTAGCACGGCGTGACGTCACGCGGAACTTTAACGGGCAATATCTCCATCATTTTTTTATATAATTGACAAAAGAAAAAATACGGGTCCAATATTTTTTGATAATCTAACTGAAGGACTAATTGGATTTTTTTTAGGAATCTAGCCTTTTATCGTCAAACTGAAAAATGCGAGGAAACTTGATGAAGTTAGCATTAGTAACGAAATACAACTGAGCTCATGTTTCCGATAAACTTAATTCAAGTCACTTGGGCCACGGTGGCACCAAACAGCAGCTAATAAATAAATGAACCGGCACTATAATTTCGTAACATACTATCAATCATAATCTGAATCATTTTGAAAGATATTGCTAATCCATTGCTTCATTATGTTCGAAAAATGTATCTGATCAACAACGTAAATAACGCAATGAATGTTGTTGAACTATCAAAATGTAAGCTATTGTTACTGATAGTGTATTATGCAACTACTCTTCTGTATACAGGGTTGCTGATTTTTTTTCGCGATTTCAAGATTAGTCCCATAGTAAAAGTTGTTCATAATGATGAGTACAATGACCTCTTAAGAGCTTGTTAGTGTTTTTCCAATAACCCTGTATAACTTATACGTGAGATACAGCGTGTTTTAAGAATTGATTAGCGAGAGCATAAGTATTATGAAGTGAGGCACCGTAATAACCCGTTTCCTTTCTATTGCAACGTGCTTAGGTAACTAAGCAACTGATAATAATGATCTGTATTTATATACAATAGGACTACAATACAGGAGGAATACAATATTTATTTGCTTTAAAACATGGTACATTAAGGTCTTAATAAAGTTATGATCTTACATGTTTCGCCATGGCCTGGCATACAAATATTTAAACATGTTAAATGTAACAAATTCAATACAAAAACATTCATTTGTTAAAATTAAAATTATTACATTTCTAATAACATTGGTTATTAGAAGTTAGTATCTTTTTGAACACTTAAGGGCTGATTTTTCCATCGCCAGATAATTTTTATTCGAGGAATAAAATTGACGTTTGACAGGTTTTGTATGAAATAACTGTCAAAATTTCCAAATTTAGTCCTCGAATAAATTTATCAGATGATTGAAAAATCAGCCCTAAGAATAATAACAATATAAAGTAAAATAATTAAATTAAATCTCATTAGCATATATAGGGCTATAGTACTGGCTGTATAAACGTGTATAATAGAAAAACGTTGACAAAAGCACAAAATATATAAAAAATTACGTAATTTATACACAACTTCCCATTTCTATAGAGCTCAATAAAAGCGATTCAAAACTCGCATTACTAAGCATTTTGACTTCAGAATGTTCCATTCATAAGACGTCAACAATTTGAAAAATAGGGTAACAAGCCGACGTAAGTACGCCCCTACTTCCACGTGGGCGGAGCCGAGGGTCAGAGCTAGTTACGTAATAACAGTATCAAGACGTATAATATGCTTCATATTTTCCCCATACACTTTTATTATAACGTAGACCGGATTCCGATCGATTGTTTCGTTAAGAAGGGCCACAAATAAGAAGGGTATGCAATTACCTACTATTTATATGGAAAACAGCAATCGACTTAACTGTCGAGCATTTTTCCCTCGTAATGCTATACTTAGGAATAATGAATAAAGCACGAGCGCAACACTAACCTTAATGAACGTGAGAGGGCTCCCTCGAAGGAGTTACGTAATGGCAACGATGATAGCTATATAAAATCTAATAGGGACCTTTAACAGTGGTACATTTCACTCCGGCCCGCGGACGAATTAGTGAACTACGGCTGGCGAAGGGTGTATTTCATATGTGACCCTACGCGCCGAAGGGTCGCGTCATAACACCCAAACCCTGTATAATGTACATTAAATTGTTGCGACATCTCAAGTAAGTGAGTTGTGTAAAGTAAATTGTAATTTATGAAAGCCCAAACAAAAGTGGAGGGCGCACAAGGACTCAACAGTAGTCGGAGTACATACTCCAGTCACATTCAAAGTAAAATATATGTATTCGACACTCGTAATTCATTTAGACGTCTTTTGATGCGTTCAAATACTCGCTCCTACGTTTATTACGTCGAAATATCGAAATATCTCGTCAAAGCAGTCCCGGCAGTCGGTTCACAGTATGTGGAAATAAAATTAAAAGAAAAATATCTTGCGCGTTCTGTTGTTGGCAACGCCTTTAGCGAAGTCTAATGAAAAACAAGTACCTCTAACGTCTCAGTGTGCATACTGCAGAATTCTCTAATCTAATTATGTGCACAGCTGGTCGTCCTTGTCTTCGTTTAAAAATAAAAATTGTAGAATTTACGTCCGTATTCTGCCTGCAGCTAAATTGATGTTAAAGCCCCTGTTTAGGTAAACGACACACCAGAGCATCGGTGTTGCCATTACACGTAATAGAATATCCGAAAATGTGTATAATCCACATGATTAACACATAATAGCGTATACTCGCTTTCATGATATAATGAGCGATCATTGACCTTCCCGCGGCGTTCGAACCACGACCGCAAAATCCAGCGGATGTTATTCAAAACAAACAATATGGCGAATTTGCATGAGTAAAATAACCTCTATGTAGACGGCAGACGCAGCGGTCACGATATTATGCTGTGCTAGTAAAATTGTCGCAATAAATTTTTCGTGTCGCTAATAGAAAAAGTTTTTCTAGCATAGATGTGGGACGCTCTCCTGCCAAGTCCCCCGTCCTTGTTTGACTACGCCTCCGGCACGCATTACTTATAGCGAGTTGGCTTCGATTACAGCACTGCGTCGAGATGGGATTAACGGAACATGATATTCGTCCTTCGGCACTCCAGGAAATGGTCGAATTATATCAAAATCTATGTATCTATCATACAGAACTACTACAGCGCCTTACAGGAACAATCGATAGCCTGCGGAACCCAGAACAAAAGTCTATAAATTAGAATGTATTGAAAACTTAAATTCAAGGTTATATGGCTCATAAATTATAATAAATTCTACATCAATGTCGGCGATAAACAGTAAGTAGAGCCATAACATACGCATTATGCACTACTTGCCTGTCGTATATAGGTCGTTAATAGGAAAAGTTTTTGCGCAATGCCGACTAACTACAACATTTTATTTGTGTTTTGTTGTTTAAACGCGGATGCATTGTTTATGCTCTGTTGAATTTGCACAATTTATGTGCTCTGTCAGATTTGGCAGAGATAATCTGGCGGGCCAGTGTTCATACTGTGTGAAATTGTTATGAGAATACGCCATGTGGTTTTAATTTCAATTCGGCTATTCCATTTTCGAGTGTTATTTATAGTTTATTAAAGTCTATTGTCGTGTTATGGCACCTAATTATGTATTAATGAATGAAGGGTCGTACATACACTATTATTGTTATGGTTGATATTCAAAGGCGGTTTTGTGTTCTATTTTCTAACGGCTATAAATCATGATTCTCACTTCGTACAACGTGCCCTAAAACGTGAAAGAACATGGGATAACCTTTGGGATTTTCCGTGTGATTTCATTTGCAAGCCCGATTCGGCTGGGCTCGTGTGGTCTATTTTGCGCTACACAAAGCACATCGGTAGTTTGGCACGTCCGTGCTCCGGGCCTGCCAAAACGTCGGATCTCCATTGTTATAGAAAAGTTAACAGTTTTCACTTGTCGGGAAATTCGAAAGCGAAGAAACGGATGAAGAAATCAATTAAGCGATGCTTTTATTTCAACAAAGGATAGTGGAAGTTCGGTGGATGGCGGTTGTATTGTCTCAGCAGAGATAACGGGGAAGAAAGACAAAGACATCCATCAAACTGAAAGGTCGGCGACATCGAACGGGTTCTGTATATAAAAGCATTATAAATCATATCTAAGGTACAATATAGGGTTACGTTAGCTTGACAGCAGATTTCATGCCACGAATAGGTACTGTTTTAACTTTCATTGAAGATTTAAAGAGCTTTTTGCCTCAATAATACTTTACGTCCTTTATTACAGTCTCTGAGAGTAATACAGCGAAAATAAGAGTGCGTACAGTGTGTAATAAGTTTTTATTATCTCTTCCTAAAGTGAAAGGAATTTTTTATTTCAATATTATACTCGTGTAGGTAATGTAAATAATAGGAATACTTATAAGTATGTGTATGGGCTTAATTTACGAACACTCCTAAATCCTGTAGAGGGATCTGATGTGATGGAATCGAGTGAATTTGTGAGTAATCTCATTGGGAGGTCGTAAATATATCAGAGTGGAAGCATTTCTATGTACTGTACGGCTTGGTGAGAAGAAGTCATTCGAAGTATACGAATTACATCGCGTATGTCGGTCGAGGTTTCTCACTAGAATATTGAAAACATTTTCATTCAGTGCTAGAGTTGCAATGAATGAATGAATGTTATCTTTTTGTGTCACGCCTCAGGAATGTATTTTGTATGTTTCATATTTTGATGTCAAAATCTTTTCGAATATTGTACGACGCTTTTACAGTGAACATATTGTTTACGTCAACAACGTCACTTGTATTCAATAGAAGAACGTATTGTGTGGTGACGTAAATAGAAGGGAAAGTTTGCAGGTTCAGGGGAGTACTTTGGTAAACAATGGGACAATACCTAAAGGGTTACTAAAAATTTTAATTACTTTTTTACACTTGAAGTAACATAACAGCTTTATTGTTACTGAACATCGTAATAAATAAATAATACATCCCATTATTTCCAGCAAAATATGATTACATATTCAACGTATGCGTTCAATAAACGCGCAGAATTTATAGATGCCATGCATTTCATCGTAGGTCGATATTTATAAGGCTAGAAAACAAAAGCACATGTAGACATCAACACCACCAGACACAGACAAATTACTAACCACCGACAACATATTATCTCCAAAACAAACAAAAGAAAAACAACGACTTTCCGATCTCACAATGACGCCGCAGATCATTTTCTGTGAAACTGGAACTCGAAGGAATCTTGCGTCAATATCGTCATCCGAGCCGACACGGCGACGACGTCAACGGCAGGAAGACGGCAGGTCATCAATCATAGAGCACAAAAAGAACGGTGGTGATAGGGCACGGAACTCTTTGCGTCGCACTTTGTCTGTGGTGTGATGACACCTTTTAGTAACTGCCGTGTTATTTTTCCGATAACGCGTTGTGTACGAAGTATACTTCGTACACAACGCGTATGGGTTTTAAATGAAACAAATGGGTATGAATATTTTGTTTAGAATTCTACTGGGTATATCTCACAGTAGTAGTATAAGTTGATACGTGAGTGAATCACGTCAATTAAACAAGTGTAGCGCAAAAATATAATTATATGAATACAGTGACAATGACTCATTCATGATCAGGATGCATTAGTGAAAATTGTAAAAAAAAGAAATCACTACTATGTCGGGTAATTACTCGACATAGTAGTGTTTAATTTTCTTTACAATTTCAATTTTTATCAAATTTGATAATAACATTAATAACAACTAATTCATTTTAAATGATTGTGTTCATATTTATCAAATTATTACCCTAGATAATAGTATTATATAATCACAACTATTTAAAGGGGCTCGTGGCTAAGTATCGTCAATCGAAGGTTAAGCTACGCTCAGCGTGGTCGCTTCGTGGATGGGTGACCATCGATTACATACCGAGACCGCTCCGTGCCTCGGAAAGGGCGTTAAGCAGTTGGTCCCGGCTGTCATTCGTAGACAGTCGTTAAGGGTGGTCAGAAGCCCAAAAAATCTGACAACCAGTCTTACCAAAGGGTTTCGTCTTACCCAGTAACTGGGCTGTGGAGGTCAGATAAGTCAGTAAAGTACTGGTATGCAGCTGTATTCACTGTATCTGTATACTTTTTCTTTCTTTCTTATTCTTTATCCGGTTAGACTGGGAAGCTAGGCAGATTGAATAATTACAACTATTTGATTTTGTAGCTTTGTAAACATCTAATTTGCAGACGATCTTTCATCAAATAATTTCTTTACAATTAGACTTTATGATGTTAGTACTAAGGGCTAATGGCTAGTTCACTTTGTAATGTTGATGTTATATAATTACGAATAATTCTGTTGCGGCGAGATAAAAATATCCTGTTCGTTTCTGTGGTTAAATAATATTGTTTGTGTTAGCCGCCCAAATTGTGCGGTTTTAATGATATCATTATTTGTGTTCGGCGTAAAATTTCACAAATTATTAATAATTTAGGGTAGCTCTAATGATTTATGTATGATGTTTCTGTGTGTGCACTAATTATGTAAAATTAAGTTTTGTTTAATATGGTTTGTCTGGCGAACCCATTTTTTTTTAAAGATTTTTTTACTTTGCTTTTGAGTTGCACAATAGTACCTATCTCCTTAAGGTACCTTCTCAAACAAAGGTAAATACAGGGTCAAATTAAATTAGCTAGCAAAACTCCGTATGATAAAACAAAAAATTAATTAATTTAAAATAAAAATGTATAAACTAATATCTCAAGTGACTATACTACCTGCGGTTAATGTATAAAGATATTAGGTTATACATTAAGCGCAGGTAGTGTAGTCACTTGAGATATTAGTTTATAAATTTTTATTTTTTCGTGTTTATCGACACCCATCACGTCTGCGGAGTTTCGCTAACCAATTCAATTTGACCCTGAATAGGTGCTTGTTATATAGAATAATGTCTTCATGACAATATTACAACGCACTACATTCAAACTAACAACCCCTCACTTGCAATTCCTCTCCTTACAGTAGGACGATTATCGTTACTCTTCTATGACACATTCAAGATCTAGCTTCTCTGTCACAGAGATAACATAGCGAATTCCCTTCACAAATCTTTTCTTCATACAAAAAATTGAGGCGTTACAGGGAATAAATCATCTTAAACAAACTAGAAAAGATAACGCTTGTACCTTGTTAATGTATTTCCTTTTCAGCTTTCGTTGTCCAAGAAACTTGAACACTTCCTTTGACAGTATCTTGGTTAAAACTTTAAATACACTTCAGCCTATACAAGCTGTTGTTTTGCATCCTCGTCTTTCAAAAGGCTATTATGAAAGACATACATAATCAAATAGAATTACGATCAAATCACGAAGAATCACGTCAATTCAACAAGTGTAGCGCAAAAATATAATTATATGAATACAGTGACAATGACTCATTCATGATCAGGATGCATTAGTAAAAATTGTAAAAAAAAGAAATCACTACTATGTAGGGTAATTACCCGACATAGTGGTGTTTAATTTTCTTTACAATTTAAATTTTTATCAAATTTGATAATAATTCCTGGTAAATAATGAATACATACTTGTTGTTTTAGTTATTTAAGTTTGACAGTATTTTAGAATACACCATTTTCAAAGAACAGAATCGCCCCCTTGCGTATGCGGTTATCAGTGTTTTATGGAAAAGGGCAGTTACAGTGCGGTTTCACACGGGCCGCGATTTAAAAGGCGTGTCCCACACATGCCGATTTCTGAAAATTAGAAAAAAAACCTACTTATTTTATTATTGATTCGTGCCGAGAATCATTAGCATAGTTACCTCCTTGAATTTGACGAGGATGCAAAACGACTCCTTGTATAGGGGATTTTTTATTAGTGTCTGTGTTTAGTGTTTACTGTTACGCACCAAAACGATGACGTAGTCGATCGTTATTATTTGACGTACGGCAAGGAAATCATTTTGTAATTGTAATTTGAACAACGTTTTTTTTTGGTTTGACAATGTTTAGCGCCATTTTTGACGAATACGCGTGCGTCAAGTGGACGTGAAACAGTAAAGAGGGAGAATGTATGTACCTACATCTATTATATAATGTAATAGTAATGAAGGCAAAACTGTACATTGAATATTTTTGAAAAAAGTAATTGATACGCGGTGTACCGGAAAGAGTTTATGCTGAAAATATAGTTTTTTAATTTTTGTCCGTTTCTCTGTTTGTCTGGATGTGTGTTCCGGATTGGTGCAAAAACGGCAGACCGGACTGGGATTAAATTTAGCTCACAGATAGTTTTTAACCAGGATTGGGGTACTGTTAATCCCGGTATCCCGTGGGATATTTTCCGTCATCCACGCGGGCGAAGCCGCGGGCAAAAGCTAGTTCTAAAGAAATAGGGAATGTCACTTTGAGTATGAATGCGGATTATGGATGATTATAAATGCGAAAGTAAGTTTTTTTTGTTTGTTACCTTTCTATGCCTAATCCACTGAACCGATCATCATGAAATTTTGTATAATATAGATTTTTTTTATTTTGGATCCATAGATTTAAATGTATGGATCAACTGATTTTTTTTCACGATTTCAGGGTAGGTCCCGTAGTAAAAGTTGTTTATACTGATGAGTACAATGACCTCTTTTAAGGATTAAAACGATCAACATTTAACGATGTATAATAAATGTACGTTGTCAGGGGTATAAAAAAGGACATAGGGTTACCTTTAATGCAGAAAAAATACTGTTGCCGAGAAAAAGAACAATAACTTTTGACGGTCACAATTGCTTTAGGACGCTAGATGGCGCTGTGTCTTTCAAATCATGATTGATATATGACACTACTTTCTGAGCAGCATCCAGTGACGATCTTTGCCTTAAATCCAAATTTCAACGTGTAGAGTATAAAGACCTATGGTATAATCTATACCAATAATAAGGCTGACGAGTTTGTTTGTTCTTTTGTTTGTTTGAACGCGCTAATTAATCTCTGAAACTACCAGTCGGATTTGATAGCCCAATGCTTGAGAAAGGCTATATATATATAGTGATAGGTTACTTAACATCACGAGATCATCATCATGAGACCCTTAAGGGCCGAGCAAAAAGAAAAAAGTCACAAAGAACGCTAAGAGAAAATGAAGTTATAGCGCGGGCCGATGCGATGATGCGACGCGATGAGGTGGGACGGGGCAACAAGAAATTTATATATATTTAATACACGTCAGAATATCGCTAAGCTACTAATTAAAGGTGCAGATAACACGTCATTGAACTAGATAATAAACATGCTACATAGATAAACACTAGGTACATAACGCATAATTCGTTGTAAACTCCACTGGGCATAATTATTGCCGTCTATATTACTAATTATCTATGTTCTATCTATGTTAGTGTGCATATACACGAGCGACTCGAGGACAGAGGCAACTGCATCCGTCGACGCATGTGGCGCCAGCCGCCGACAACATGCCGCTCGTGTATTTGAGCCCCGTACTCAACTCTACTCTAACAGCCACACAGGTCGATCGATCAGGTTAAGCTACGCTCGTCGCGGTCGGTCTGTGGATGGGTGACCAAAAAAAAACAAGTTAAGCCGTTGGTCCCGGCTGTCATTCGTGGATCTTTGACCTTTGTCGTTACGAGTAGTCAGGAGCCCGAAAGTCTGACAACTAGTCTTATAAAGGGGTATTGTGTTAACCAGTAACTGGGTTGTGGAGGTCAGATAGGCAGTCACTCCATGTAAAATACTGGTATTCAGCTACATCCGGTTAGATTGGAACCCAAGCCCAACATAGTTGGGACAAGGCTTGGCAGATTGGATGTTGTCACATAATCAAAGGTCACGCGATATAATCTAACACATTTCCTTAAATAGACTTCTATTTCCCAAAGGTCAGGCATCCGTCCACGTTTTGTTTGTCTTCCCCATCTTTCCCGTTTATAGAAAATATGGAAATATCCCAAAAGGTCCCTTCTATTTTAAGGAGAATGGGTTATACATACATATTATAGGGTTTTAGGTATGTCAGTGTACGTTGTCGTATATAAGCAAACGCAGATATTTGATCATATCGGCAAGGGGTTGAGATGACCCGGAATTTCATCTCTCTGAGAGGTTCCAACTATGCGCCATTTATTTTAGTTTGTTCGATTTCTTATAGCTGAGAAATTGACTCGGAGTAGTGCGGGGGATGTTTGGAGTGGAATGATATACGACTTTTATTATTGGGGCGTAGTTACACGTATTTTTAGGGTTGGTTCCGTACCCAATGGGGGCCAACGGTACCCTATTACTAAGGCTCCGCTGTTTGTCCGTCTGTCACAGGGCAGGGTCTTTTGAACCGTAATAGGCAGACTGTTGAAATTTTCACAGAGTGTGTACTACTACATATGTCCGCGATAACAAAATATAAAAAAAAAAGTTAAGGGGGTCCTACAAGAAACGTGTTTTTTTCGGCGTTTTGACTAGAAAGACTGTTCACAATCTTAATAATATATTTAAATTACGTGTCACGTTGTTTGTCCGCGATGGACTCCTAAACTACTTAACCGATTTTAATCAAATTTGTACACCGTGTGCAGTTTGATCCAACTTGAAAGGTAGGATAGCTTACCTACATCTCAATTTATGATCGCAATATTATTTAATTGCAATTTCATTTTCCCATATAAACTGTTCTACCTACTTTCCTGTCAAACATTTGACGATCGACCCTTCGGTACGCTAGACTCGGGTCCACTGCAATTGTAGCACGTATTAAATTAAGGGTTTTGAATAGTGTAGGAGTAGGGTAGGAGTAGGTTAGGAGTAGGTTAGGAGTTAGTGTAGGAGTAGGTTAGGAGTAGTGTAGGAGTAGGTTAGGAGTAGTGTAGAAGTAGGTTAGGAGTAGTGTAGGAGTAGGGTAGGAGTAGTGTAGGAGTAGGGTAGGAGTAGTGTAGGAGTAGGGTAGGAGTAGTGTAGGAGTAAGGTAGAAGTAGGGTAGGAGTAGTGTAGGAGTAGGGTAGGAGTAGGGTAGCAGTAGGGTAGGAGTAGTGTAGGAGTAGGGTAGGAGTAGGGTAGGGGGTAGCACACCACGCGAATAAAGTAGCGCCGGGCAGGTAGAAATAATTTATATGGCAAAACAACGTTTGCCGGGTCAGCTATATATATATATTTTCTACAAATAATAGTATTAAGTACCTATTTAATGTTATTCGAATCTCCTTTAAAAACAAACAATATTTTATCAACGATTATTTTGTTGCATAGTTTCTCAAAATCACATTATGTATAGAAAACATTGACCGTTCACCATTTATTACTTTTAACTTTACTATGAACACAAAGCGAAGCTAGAACTTCGTTAAAAAATATAAACATTGCCTTAGGAATAACAAAATCCTGATGAAACTATTCAATATGGTTATAATATTATCATTAGTTACCTCACGTCACAACCCTACTTAGCCAGGTTAAATATCTATGTTTTTCAATCTTAATAATAAAACTGAAGTTTGTTTGAACGTGATAATCTCTTAAACCACCCGCTCGATTTGAAAAACTCTTTTTAGATTTAATAGCCCAATTCTTAAAGAAGGCTATAAGCTACTTAACATCACGCTAGGAATCTTAGGTCATCATCTGCCTAGCCTTTTCCCAACTATGTTACGGTCGGCTGAATGATGCAGCTGAATACCAGTATTTTACATGGAGCGACTGCCTATCTGACCTCCACAACCCAGTTATTGGGTAACCTATTTAGGTACATAGTTTTAAGAGTTTGTTTTTATCATTGTCCCTCTTAACCAAAGCACCTGCCATCTAATCTCTTCTCCACCCTTGGTTGACTGACTTTTTGTGCGAAAAGTTTAAATAAATAAATACGATGACCCTTGGTAAGACTGGTTGTCAGACTTTCGGGCTACTGACGACCAGCACCCTAATTGCGTAACACACGATCAATCGGAATCGGTTTCATTTTGACAGTTCAACAACATTCATTGCGTTATTTACGTTGTTGAGCAGACACATGACACATTTTTTGAAAATATGAAGCAATGGATTAGCAATATCCTTCAAAATGATTCAGATTGAGATTGATTGTGTGTTACGCAATTAGGGTGCCGTAAAAACTGTCAAAGATCCATACGAATGACAAGACCGTTAGGTGTCGTGCAAAAACGAAAAACGGCATAAAGAACGCTAAGTGAAAACGAAGTAATAGCGCAGGCAGGCGATGCGATGCGACGGGGTGGGCCAAGGGAAAAATAAATTTCACACGTACGAAGTCGGGAAGAAGCTAGTAGTTTATAAAATTATAATTATGCGTCCCAGTTATGTAGTTCTACTGTGTGGATAACACTGACCATTATTGACCATCTCATCATCCCACATAACCTCTAAGTATCTTCAATAAGGGAGATCCATCGTAAACCAGCAGGTTCCTACATATTTTCATGTTCTAGATCGCCCCACCGTCTATAAAGTGAGATTGGAAAATTCCAATGCGTCAGGTGGACATAACTCACATGCAGGACCGCCGGAATGAATAATTTACTAAGTTCCCAACTTCACTGATACCGATGTATCAGCCACGATCCAATCCTGTTCCCTAAAGAGAAATTAAAGCACACATTCCTAAAACATGAATAATGTAATTTAATAAAGAGGGAATGTCGACAGACACTAATTTGTTTAACTACTACAACGAAAGTCAGAACATTTTTGCAAGCAAACTCGCCCAAACCACCCGCTACTGAGGTTGCGATGTCAGAAAATTATGTAGGAACATCAAAGTAGAAACCTCGGCTAGGTAAATATTTGCATGTTCCACAAACGGCCCGGCTTAGACAAAGCGGATGTAGTTCTCATAAGAAACAAAAGACAAAACATTGCAAATGGAAACACCAAGATGGAACGCCAAGGGGTTCGCTCGTTTTAGAACACTCTGTGTAGTTCGCCGAACGTTATGAATATTTAGATAATGAGCGAAGTGAGCTCTTCGTAATTCGTCTTTTACGCGTAAAAAGCTTTTTGTTTGGAGTGCGTAATGTATTTTTATGTAGGTAACCGAACTCCTTGAGCGTGATCCTCTACTTTTACATTACTATTCTATAGTTGTACGAGACCCAAATTTGTATAGACTCACTTTACCAGTATACATATCCAAGCACTTAAAATCGTCTGGTATTCGGCACACTCCAGCATTAGTCGGCGAAGAATGTCTAAAATATATTTGGGGCGCCAAGATCGGATGTCGTAAATCGATTGACTATTCAACTAAATTCCCGCCCGTTGGACAAACTATAGCTTAACTGCGTAAATCGAAAGTTCCGCGCACCCTAATCTACAGCCCCTCACATATTGGTAGAACATTTAGATAATAAACAAAGGGAGCTTTTCAAGCTTTGCAATTTGGCCTTTGTCTAAAAGCTTTTTGAACGAGTCTTGGTAATACGTTTTAACGTAAGCTCGGCCTTGGTGGGTATTACAGCATTACTTGATTGATTGATCTGAAACCTTTGATAAGGTTTTAATATACAATTTCATGACGCATATGAATTTCCTTTGTCCATTGTTCTACCTGGAGGTAAAGAGTCGGTGTCCCGCACATCGTTCCGTATAAAAACTAGGTTCGGCGGATCAATACCGATTAGGAAATAGCGGAGAGAGGAGAGAGGTTATTATTATGCTGTCATCCGCAGACCGCGCCTCCGGCGTCCGCAAATATTTTAAGCGTTATGTTACTTGGGATGAAACAATAGTGAGCGGGAAATGGGAATTGATTTGTAACCATAAACAAATATTTGAACATAAGTTTGGGCGCGCGGTCAGAATTGAGCGGGTGCTTTGTTGTTACCGTTTTGCTTTGATCTTCTTAGTGACCGACTTGAATTTAATAGTTGGACTTGGTAAATTATGTTATGGATTGTTTTTGCTTGTTTGTTGTTGCTTGTTTCGCTGTCAAATATTATGACAGCGAAAGTTACAGTGTGCATGATCGTTAATGAAGAAATAAAGAAAATAAATTTATTTAGCACACGCTCAAAGACACAAATTACGAAGGTGATAGACGGAGGACTTAATATAAACCGAAATGATTATAAAAAAGGTTTTAATTACATAAAATTTACAATATTAACATGATATATATATATGCTAAGTTGTCTAGAGTCTAGATTCGGACGATGCTAGTACCGAAGTGTCTGAAAATAAATAATATTTTTATCTTAACGATTCCTAAACGTGGATGCGGCATCAGCATATTTGGAACGAACGGCCGCACGAGGCGTTCGTTAATTCGGAAAAATGGTGTGTTGCAGTTTTATGTGGAAACATCCAATTGACGTAAGAAGCTTAGCATGTCGCTATTCAGCTGATTTGGTGTAGGCAGTGCACGTAACACATATTACTACTACTAGTAAAAAAAAAAACGAAGCAAAAGTGTAAAGTGCTTTGGAGAAATTAGCAGGAAAGTGCTCCTCGCGGCTGCGCCAAATACATAGGCCCAAAATATAATATAATAAATGAACTACAAACTTACACTATTGTGTGCCTCATGGTTGCGATAAATGCAGACTTAATTGTTTAGTCCAATAGTAAAATTAAGTTTGAACAATAATTGGTAGTAAGTAACGAACATTAAAACCCCAATTTACTTTATACTAAGGCGACAATTTATAACACAATATTACAATTTTGAATTCGTAAACCCTCAGGTAACTTTATAAACAAGTTTAAATGGAGTCGATTGTAAGGTGAGCCATTTATCAACCCGCTACGAATTTAATTTACCCTTCTCTCCATCACATTGTAACTCCTCATACGCATTTCAGCTTCCTTTCACAACAAAAACGAGATTTACATTTTTTTTTCCGCTACAAAAATTAACAAGGACCTCTTACCCGGTTACAGATACCCATTATTAATTCCGAGTTACAAAAACCAAAATCAAAAGACAAAAGTAAGTGAGCCAATTTGTCCTAAACTCCCCTAACCGTGAATGCACAAAAAAGACGAATGCCGTGAAATTAGCTGGGTGTTTCAAAATTCGTGGTAGGTAATCCAGCGAGGTCATGTCTCCCCAACATTACCCTCATACAGTTTTTGTTACAGTGAGCGAGCTTTGTATTCCTGAATAAATTTACATCTTAACAAATGCCCGCTTGGATGCAAGACCTTTTTGCTATAACATGGACCCTAATAAGTTCTTAATGGGGAAATGGAACTAAAACGATCACATTGTGCCCCAAATTGGGTTTGCGCACTGTATTTGGTTAATGTTTGCAATTTATATTTAACGCTTTGGAGGTATTTTTGTTTCGCTTTTAGTCGTTCTCTCTCCTTCTAAGTGTACAAAATTAAAGTAAAAACTTTGTTCAGACTGGGCGAAAGAAACATTATTTCTCGCTAGTAACTATTAAAGCAGAAAAAAATATTATAGTCATTTCCGGACGAGTGAAAATTTACCTTTTGGCAATGCACCAGATTACTACGAAATGAAAATGTTTGCGCGGGCAATTCTTTTACGTTGTCAACTCAACCCAAATGTTCCCCAAATAAAATGCTTGTTTATTTGTATGAGCATAACATTGCGAGGAACTGGGGGAGAAACGACGCACTTTTCATTATACGACATTACCATTCATACCCGATATATCGGGTGCTTGTGACCATGAGCACGATCGGTGAATATGTGGTATATTTATATATAATTTAGGTATATATTTTTGTATGTTATTGGTGGGCAAACACACAGGCGGCCCTGTATCTGACCAATCAATCAACCCAGTCTGTCGCAGTCCACTACTGGACATATCACTCTCCCAGGCCACAACACTTTCCTCCGCCAGCCGCATTCGGTCTGCCCCAGCCACTTTTTTAAGGTCGTCGGTTCATCTAGTTGGGGTTTGTCCCACACTACGCTTGCCGATACGGGGTCTCCACTCCAGGTCGAGGTCTGGACTCATCTGCCTCACCGACCATCGGTTCTTCGAGAAACACGGCCAGCCCACTGCCACTTCAGCTTGCTTACTCTGCTTGTTTTTATAACCAACGAAAAATGTCAAGGCTAGCTGTTCAGAATCATGTACTGAATCTATGGTAACAGTTTGTGCGTCGAGGTCCCTGCCAACCTGTATATACATTGAGGATCGGAACCAACCGAGAAACCCTAGCAACAGCTGAAATGCCACTTTTGCCTGTAATTACATTAACACCCTGGGCTACCCATAAAACGTAACACAACAAAGCCACTTGACGGCAGAAATAGGTATGATGGTACTACCTCCCCGATAATCTCCATCACAAAGAGCTGTAGGTATTACTCTTGAAATTACATCACTGTAATTCATGCGGCATTAGAAGCCTGATACATGCTTTGAGTATATGTAAGCTAATTAATATTACAGCATAAACAGTTTCAATTTAATTCGTATCAAATATCAAATAGGCACCAACTCAATATTGTAGTAAATTAACCTTGTCAAACATGTGTGCTAGTGTGCTGTGTAGTAAGGTTAAAGGGCGAAGATGAAGACGCATATACATTTACACTAGCGACCCCGACCCTGCCACGCCGGTTTTCACAACTTGACAAAGCATGGAGATTTCTTTATTATATGTTAGTTGATCCTTCCTACTTATACTACACACTAATACTATAAAGGCGAAAGTTTGTGAGTGAGTGAGTGTGTGTATGTGTGTTTGTATATTTGTTACTTCTTCACGCTCAAACGGCTGCAGCGATTTGGATGAAAATTGGCACACAGATAATATATAACCAGGATTAACACATAGGATACTTTTTATCCCGATATTCCTACGGGATCGAAACTTATGCGGGGGAAACCACGGGGCGCAGCTATTGTATTATAAACAACGCGGTGTGTCACCGACACGAAAAGCGACTTTAATTTATTATGTATAATAGATAACAAACAAAGGGAATCCATAGTTTGACATTAACTTGTTCTATATTTGTTTTGTGGAAGGGAAGACTGATCATTTATTCATTCATTTCTTTTCATTAACAATTTTGACATTGTGTCGAAATGTCTTGCACTACAAAGTAAAACAAATTGAAAGAATATTTTTATAATAGGAAATTACACTGACGTATTTGAGTTTTCTCTATTATGGGCTAATTTTTCAATCATCTGATAACTATATTCGAGGAATAATTTTGAAATTTTAACAGTTATTTCTTAAAAAAATTGACAAACGTCCATTTTTTTCCTAGAATAAAAATTATCTGGCGAAGGAAAAATAGCTAGTTAGTTGTTGTTGTGTGTTTGTTGTTCATTATTTTAATGGTTTTCATAATACAAAATCTCCTCAGTAGGTATCTTCTTCTTAGGTTTTTGGAGTACTAAGTTTGATACTAGTTTGATTGTAGTAAGAAAAATATACCTAACTATACCTGTTTTCCTTTTTGGGAATAAAACGAAACAAAATTAAACACTACTTTACCTACAAAAATATACAAACTTAATTTCTATAGTAAAGTTTTTTTATGAAATAATTATATTTATACAATTTACAACATGATTCCATTCAAAACGTGAACTTTTAGATTTTATTTGGAAAAAATAACGCGCGTATAGACCACGAGTACGCGTCACAGGCCTTAGCGGGGGTTCTAGCGGGGTACTAGTTAAGTTTCGGGTTTTTATTTATTATTTAAAAATATTAAAAGAAATGAGAAAAAATAAAAACAAATTGTGAAATACGAATTACATTACAAATTTTTGGGTACAAAATTCATGCCGAAGTATTCAGCCGTTACAGAGAAAATTTACAATTAGGTTGAAAAAGGACCTATTTAATAAGATTTTTTCCCAAAATTTGGGAAATTTTATTAAAATTTTAAACAAACAATGTATTTGTAATGACCTTAAAGTATATTTATATGGAAAACGCACAAAAGGATTCATCTACAATCTTCTTTAAACTTAGTGTTTTTGCGATTTGAGCGAGATAATCCCCTTAAACCTACGTAGTACTTATTTTTTTTTTTTGTAAAAATAAATTTATTAAAACAACGTTTTAGTAGGTTGGCTAATAAGATTTAGAAACAATTTCGAATGAATATAATATTCGTTTTAGTTACAAAATAATAAATATGATAAAGGAGGAAATATGGCCCGAAGCAATTATTAAAATCAGTGAACCGGAATACTGGATAGGCAAATTAAAAAAAAATATTGGCTATAAATTGAATCCCGAAAAAATATGAAATAATTGGCAGTGTAATGCCCTGGGCTGGGCGGGCCTATCAATTTATATACCTACCGACGGACTAGTTACGTTCATAAATTCCGGTAGATTTTACGATTTATTTTAACCATTTTTATTCGATCCGGTCCCGATCAAATTACCTATAGGCAGGTGAATCGGATAGGGTTAAATCTAAATGTGTGGTGTGTGGTGAACGAAGTTCATGAGAGACTGCATGGATATTTTTTCGTGCTCTTTGAGTGAATTCGCAAGAGTTTTATTTAATACTAGCTGTTGCCCGTGACTTCGTCTGCGATCCAGGATGAAAAGTAGCCTATGTCTTTCTCCAGATCATGGTCTACCCACGTCAAATTTCATCTAAACCCGTTCAGCTGTTTTAGCGTAAAAGCGTAAGTCTTAAATTATATATGATATGTATCCTACAGTAACCTTAAGTTACATTTCATAATTCAATTCTTTCTTAACACATCATACCTTTAGGAAACATAATCCTGTCCACAATTCAATTAATTTTATCTTAGCAACAAGACCCTTATCACACCATTCACTATGACGTCACAAAGCTTCAGCTTTGTAAAGATGCTTTCTAGCATCTTAGATGTTACATTATCAGTATTCTTTGATCTGTCCATCACATTCTAAGACAAGCCTGCATGGTCAGGATCAACGTCGGTCAGTATCCCAAAGCGGTGACCAGAGCAAACGGTTCTAAGGGTTAACCCAATTTTGAGTTGATTAGTCGTAACTGTCAAATATAAAAGATCAAGGGCGGGTTGTTTCACGTCCACTTAACGCGCGCGTATACGTCAAAAATGGCGCTAACTATAGTCGAACCAAAAAAAGCGTTGTTTAAAGTTAAAATTACAAAAATATGGCCTTGCCGTACGTCAAATAATAATGAGCATGTAATCGTTAATATTTAATGTACGTATGTTACGTTAACCAACCGTTTCAAACAACCAGCTCTAAGGAATTTGTTTGGATTTCATCGGGTGCTACGTATAATTGGCCTCAAATTGACTGTCCGACCCTTGACAGTTCAAAAGTGCCTGTAATTAGTATAGTTGAAATAAATAGTTTGAGTTTATTTATGTTCAATTTACAGAGTGTAGGTCACCGATACCAAAGAAATACTCCTTCGTCATGTTGGATTATTTGGTATGACATTTTTATTTATGTATCTATTCTTTATTCACAAAGACACAATAATTACAATTTATAAGCTAAAACTAATAATATATTATATACAAGTGTATAATTAAAAATGAAAGAAAAAGGCAGGAGCTCATTGGGCATCAAAAAATTCGTCCGCATCACCACGTTGGATGGCATATATATATATTATACTAGTGGACCCGGCAGACGTCACCCTGCCCGGAAAAGCAGTGGAACCTACCGGGTCCAATTGTGTTTTCAAACCATCCAGGAATGCATTGAAATATACACCCAAAATTTCATCCAAATCGGTCCAGCCCTTTGGGAGGAGTTAGGTGACAAACACACGTAGGTACAGCAGAATTATATACAGGTTGGCAGGGACATCGACGCGCAAACTGTAACCATGAACTCAGCACATGAGTTTAGACCCCATAGCGTAGAAATTTTTCGTCGGTTTAAAAAAAAAAACTTCTGTTTCATAGAAAAGTGCAATACCTACGCGGTCAAAACGTATGGGACGCAATAATTTTTTTAGTAACCGACGAAAAATTTCGACGCTATGGGGTCTAAACTCATGTGCTGAATTAATGGTTACAGTTTGCGCGTCGATGTCTCTGCCACCCTGTATATATATGTATATATGTATTTATATCATCATCATCTGCCTAGCCTTTTCCCAACTACGTTGGGGTCGGCTTCCAGTCTAACCGGATGCAGCTGAATACCAATATATGTATGTATATGTATGTATATATTATGGTATATTATTTTACACCAATGACAGCTCCATTTTCTTATATCCACGCAATCACTGTCCATTCTAAGGTTGCCTGGAAGAGATCGCAGAAAGCGATAAGACAATGTATAATTTGTAGTGATACTCGCATTTTTTTTAATATGTATTTTCTAGTGTAAAGTAGATAAAGTATGTATAAATAAATAGATTATTTTGATTCATTAAACTCGTTAAGAAATGGATGATCTAATCAATAAACTCCGTATACTCCGTGTAGCCAGGAATACATGACGGGTGTAAAAATACCCTTAACGAAGCCGAGTGAGTCACCCGTTATTAGGTTTTTTTTTTTTAAACTTTACCATACCTTGGAACCTTCTGGTTACGAACATACTGGAGGTCAAAGTTCCAAGTTTTTTTTAAATGTATTTTTTATTGCTAAATGGGACTTGACTTCGATCAAGTCTGATGGAAAGCGATGGATGATGTCTATGATGGAACGAGCGTGCCCAGAAGATGCCTGTTCACTCCTGCTTTGAAGATAAAGGTTAAATGTGGGAGGGAACACAGAGAGTTCCATATTTTGGCTGTGCGCAAAATAAAAGTGGATAAACGTTTAAATTAGGTATAGGTATAACTTAACTTGGGACTGGTGGTCACATGAATGACATACCAAGCTACAAGCATACTTTCGTTCAAGTTACTCGCATGTATTCCTGGCTTAAATTCTACTTCAGAGTTAAGATACTTTCATAATATTCGAGAATAATATGAAATGGGATTGCGTAGCTAAGTATTGTCTGTGGAGCGTCAAAAGAAGGGTGCCTCATAAATATTCAATTCAGTTTGAAGCCCGAAAAGTCATCGTTAAGTCTATTTCCGATAAAATGCTGAAGCGCTTTCACCTCTAATGGTGATTCCATTTTGACCCACCTGACTCGTGAAAAAAATATTAAAAGTTATTCGGGAACTTTGTTTATAGGCTTAATTTACCCTTTTGTCATTGTGGAGAGAAAGGGCTATAATATAAAAAAAAAATTAGAAACTAAATGGAAAATTGATGTGTGAGCATACAAGGCCTTTCCAAGTAAATATTTCTTGTTTTAATAGTCTATTTATAAATATACTAACTGAACCTAAGCTGCAGTTTTTCTAGGTATATTATAAGCTAGCTTTTGTCCGCGGCTTCACCCACGTGGGTGTCCGAAAATATCCCACGGAAACGTACTACCGGTATTAAAAGTACATGATGTGTTAATTTTGGTTATAAACTATCTGTGGGTCAAATTTCAACCAAATCCATTCAGCCGTTTTGGCGCACATTCGTAATGTACATACAGACAAACAGACGAAAATTCCTACTGTTTTATTGTATGTATGTATAGATATATTATATTATTATGTCATCCACAATTTATGTTTACGTATCTAGCTATGCCATTCATCTATAGGCAGGCAATTCAACTGTTAGTCGTCCCCGTCCTCTCAAAAACACATTATAATCCACCCCAAAATGTCCTTCATAACTTGTCATTTCTAAACCAGCACGCGCGACATGTTCATTTAATTTTTATCAACGGTCACGGGGATAACTAATCAACCGAGTAGTATGACCCCATTCTCCCCTTGTGGTTTGTGAAATTATTTAGTTACAAGGGAGCGGGAACAACGGATTTTGATACTAAAGGTCGCCCAAGGGACCATATGATATCTAACCGTGTGTAAATATTACAAGATTTAGAAATATACAAATGTATTTTCATGGAGCTAGCTAAGAGCCATTAAGGGCCTTTATACACACACGTTTTTCTTACCTTGAAAAGCTACGGTTTATTCGCCGTGTGTAGGCATGATCGTCAGTGTTGTATAGATCACTATGGAAGAGCGTGAACGGGCGCCGTTGGTTGAGACTGGTCATCTCTTAACTGCCAGGGCTTATTTTTAATGTTATATTTTAAATTGCTTCTTTTTTTTACATTGTTCTCACATATAGAAGCAATAAGAATAATGTACCCAGGATTTTGTAATAATATCTTGATTTAAAAGAGTGTCCGTGGAGTTTCTTGCCCGTTCCTCTACGTTTTTGGAATGGGCGACTAGCTTCAACTTTCTGACTAACTGACCGACTATTTAATTTTGACAATTCAAAAGTGCCTGTAAATGGTTTAATTGAAATAAATGATTTGAGTTTGAGTTTGAAGAAGCTTGTTGATGGACACGTTTTTTCTACGGCGCGGTTTATACGCCGTACCGTAAAGAAACCGTGTAGTGTACAAAGAGCCTAACGGTCGGATTGGAGATCTCCTTAGAAATATGTATATTCATAATTTTGATTCTATATTGTGTTTTTATTTCGCTGTTTTCTTATACGGTACGGATATATTTTAGGGTCTTATTTCTGGAGATCACGTATAATAATAATAAGTTATTGTGTATGAGAGGATTTTAGATCATTAACGTCGAGTATATTGTTGGTTGTTTTTCTATACTTACCGGATACAGTATGAGCTTACGATTAATTAAGTTATTAGTCGTGTTCTACTAATGCTCATCTTTAGGTAAAAAGCTGATAAAGCATTAGCATAGCATAATCATCAGCCATATAATGTTCCCACTGCTGGGACACAGGCCTCCGCTCCGTGAGAGGGAGTTGGTCATAACCCACCACGCGGGCCCAGAGCCGGTAGACGGATGTTACATGTCTTCGATTTTTTGGTTTTAGGATATGCCACTTTCCTCACGATTATTCCTTTACCGTTTTTAAGAGTAGTGGTGCTGAAACACAAAGCAAAGCAAAGCAAAAAAAACACAAAGTAAAGTGCCTGTTGGGTTCGAACCCACGACCTAAAACTCGTATGTCGTGGCCATTACCACTGGGCTCTCGATCTGCTCCATTCCATCAAAACCTGATACATTCTTCTTTTATTTGATGGGATCTAACACTTTTTAAAAACAGTCTTGAAAAATCTTGGTGCTCAAAACTTTGAAGGCATTAAAAATAACACAAAGTAATAAATCACTCATAAAATAGACTTTATTATAGACGCTTTTACGCGTCAATTTAAATAAATTATCGACTAACGACATTTTGGTAATGACAGTTAACGAGTTGACGAGCAGTTTTATGTACCTAATGCTATTATGTATACCACTGATTTAATAACGCTTTACGTGTATTACATCGTAATGTAATATATACATAGGTATACCAAGTGATTAGATGTATACTATGATTAATTGGAAATTGAATTGAAATGATAAAATCATGTTTATTTATGTACCTAATGTATATTTTTACACGTCGGGTTACCGCTGCCCTGGAACAGAAAAGGCTAAGGAAGGAACACGGGTGGGTTTTAGTCAGTAAGAGTCTGACACTCCCTTCCGCTCCACCCAGAGCGGGAGGGGTAATTTGATGATTTCCCATCCTCAAAAAAAAAAAAAAAAAGGGCATGTTATCAAGGTCACACACATCTAAACTTAATATTATAAAGAGAAAAGGTTTGAATGGTTACGTTTTTACGTTAAAACGACTGAACGGATTTGAATGAAATTTGGTCCATTGGTAGACCACCACCTGGAGAAGGACATTGGCCACTTTTCATCCTGGATTGCAGATGAAGTTGCGGGCAACAGCTTGTGGAAGATATTGCAAACATTTCATTAATATGCGGTCAGTGAGAATGACGACACAACTTGTACATCGACCTAGGCAAAAAATAATCCTATTAGGCAGAGGACTATCCTTAGGATAGTACCTACAAGGAAGAATAAAGAGAGATGTGGGAAGCAATGCGGGATGCGGAAGAACCCAGCAGCAGGACACTAAAGGTTAACAAAGAGAGCTGTGTTTCCTAAAAATGTTAATTAAAATTACCTCTTTAAAAATCCTTAGTGGTAACAGCAAAAAACAAACAAATTTAGCTCTAAACTAACAAGGATTTCACAGTAAAAACTGTATTCTACTATGAGGATGTAATTATTCCCGCGAACATTCGCTTCGGGTTGGCTATATTGTTTGCTCTTCAACACATAAAAGGAAGGCAGAGAAACCTTCCTTCAGTGTCAATCATAACAGTCGGCTTCTACCCAAAACAGACACACAATTTACATTTACAAGGAGCCTTTCGTTTGTTATTGTAAGCTATGTGATTTGTTCTAACAGAATCACGAGGAGGCTCAGGGCAGCCGCATTGGATACGATTTTTTATCGTAAATACGCAAACATACTATGGACGTACGAATTGCGAGTAAACGCATGACTACCTCGCATCTAGTCTCCGAAGGAACACAGGATAGGGTCGAGATGGATGATCACTTTTCTTACGTGTTCGTAAGAGTCAAATTCGTACTTAAACGAATCGAAAGACTGACAATCCGTTCAGCATCACCGATGGCAGACGGATTGTGGAAACTTACAAAAGAACAGAAGTGTGAAGTATCATTTATTAAACAAATTGATAGGTACGAACAGTAAAAAGCTACTGAATATTAATCGTTTCAAGCGCGACCGTTTGTTCTTTTAATAACAACCTTACCAGAATATGAATAAGGATCGAATTGATTTGCTTAAGAGGTTCGTGATCTGAGAGTTTTGGCTCAGGAAACAAACCGAGGGTATGTAGGTCAACAACATGAAGGGAGAGGCAGTGGGTAATTGGAACGTAAGCCATGTGAACCTTCGATTTTTCGTAAAATCAGTCGAATCGGTATTGATGTAGTAACGCCTTCGCTCCTTTGGGTTCAAAGGAAACAATAAACTGTAAGCATACAATAAGTACGTGAAATAGAAATAAACATAAATGTAGGTATTCCTTCATAATGTGGAATATATCAAAGTAATAAGAGCTTCAAAAGTCCATTTCATATTTCAGTATTTCGTCGGGATTCTACCTATATTAAGCTCATTGTAATACAACCTCTGTATCCCGAGTTTTTTCCTTTGATTTTCAGTTCGGGGGTTCAAAAATCGACCTCGATTCACTAATGTGATGAACTTTTCCGATGTAAGCCTTAATTGAAGGATCGAGGTTGATAAGAAGAGTAGAGATAATATTAAGGATATCCTCCCAGAACTGATTACGTGGACTACCGTGAATTCTGTTAATAAAGCAATTTATTCTCCCCTTTTAGATTACCGTTAAAATGCAAGGAGTTTTAAAGACTGCTGATTTTCCTCACTGACTACCTAATTAGATCCTTAGAAGTGTTTTTGAGAGCTAATTATTAACTCAACTATCTTGCTTATTTTAATAATTTGTGTGGAAATAAAAAATTATAGTCAGTAAGCGAGTGAGATAACGAAGCGTAGAACGTGGCTCGTGGCTCAGGTGCTCGTTTTAAGCATAATTAGAGGCTCCGCGAAGTGGAAGTTTTCGACAGCGTTTTCAGCTACATTTCCCATTATGAGTTCATGAATATCAATTAAAGTTTACGACTTTAATTGGCTTTCCACCGATATTTTAATGCTATTTGCATGTTGTGGGAACATTAACCGATCCGACTATTAACCGTTCGTAATTGGGTTTAGTGCGTTTTCCAATGCCACAATTACTTTACGTTTATTGAAAAATGTTGCCTGTTGTTTTTGTTGTTTGACGGCTTTGAAATGGCGGGTATGCAACCCGCCCCTTTATTATGATGTTGTTATGGTTGTTATTTTAAGGGACTATAAAAGGGAGGAAGAATTTATTTGCCGACTGAAACCTCTCAGCAGAGCCGTTGTGGTTTATTTATAGCCTGCTGCATTTATAATAAGTAGAGTTTGAACAGACACCATAACCATATTATTATTAATTTTCAACCCTATTCACATAAGTTCATTAATCCAACATAACCAGCTCGGTAATAAACATTGGTTCTTCGAGCCGGATTACTAAAAATAATTATTATGTGAGCATTAATTTCCTATAACATAGGTACTGATAGCGAATATTGAAACCTTTTTTAATTTTCTCCATTAAAACTTTCACAAAGCCAAATCCAAGCTTTTATTTAGCCAAAATGTTTTTAACTGCACGAAAATCGATTCCACATCCCACTCTACCTACATGGTGTTGTTTATTCAATTTAAAAATGATTGTGCATTAAATAAAGCTTACGTTCGACGTAAACAACGTCCCGCTCGCTAATTGAAGTTGCCAACAAAATTAAGTCAATTTAACTTCATTACAGTGTCATAGTATTTCGCTAGTCATTAATAATGCATCGTGTAATTATAGTCAAGTTCGTAAACTATTTACGTGTTGCGTATAGTTTAAGATGTGTAATGGAATTTTCGTTGTAATGTGTTCGTACGAGAAGTTCAACGTGCATTATGTTATGCTTGTGCAGTTCAATGTTGTCGTCAAAAGAGAGATAAATTGTTTTTTTTATCTAATCTAATTGTATTGTCCCACTGAAGGGCAAAGGCTCTCCCTATTCCATACAATTCTGTCTTTTGCTAGTAAGGGCTAGTCCTTTTGGCAGGAGTCAAGCTCGTCTCGGCACGCCGATGTCGTTGTGCGTTTATTGAGACCCAATCGGTGAACTTCTAGCCCAATTCTCATCCCTCATGCGCCAGACATGTCCAGCCAAGTACCACTTAAGCGGGATACGGTTTTATATGTGCGACAACGGGTCAGCCACATATGTTGAATGTTGTACATCAAAATATGCAGGGTCTGTCCGGCAAAGAGCTAGAATTAAGTTTATTTATGGAGAACTATGAGGTTCAGGTGTTATGTTTGACTGAACACTGGTTGAAGGAACATGAAGTAGTGTTTATAAATGATGAAAACTTTACCGTACAGAGTGCATTTGTGAGAAAAAGTGCTATTCGCGGTGGCTCTTTAGTTCTTGTTTCAAACAAGTTGAAATGTAAACAACGTTTAGATTTAGTTAATCTTTCAATCGAGCGCACTATAGAGTTGTCTTGTGTTGAACTTGAGCGATATGTTATAATTTGCGTTTATCGACCCCCCTCTGGGGATTTTATTAGTTTCGAATCGGTAATGGAAGATACTCTCAATAGGTTAAAATCAAGTAACAAAAGTATTATTTTATGTGGAGATTTCAATATTAATATTTTAGATGTTACTCCATTAAGTATTAGACTTCTCAATCTTTTGAGGTCTTATAATTTAATTAACTTGTTTTTTGAACCTACTAGGATCACAGCTTCTTCGTCAACTTGTCTTGATAATATATTTAGTGATTGTGATGCCAAAAATAAATTAGTGTTAACTGACTTAACGTCCGACCACTGTGGTTTATTAGCTAGCTTCCCCATGCCATTACATAAAAAGCCACATAAACTTGAATGCAGGCCTTATACAGCTAGTCGTTGCAAAATGTTTAAAAATAATATAGCTCATAGAATTACACCATCGATAGTAGAACACGAGAATCCTAATGAAATTTATGGTGCCCTTTTTGATGTTGTGCAAAAAGAATACCAATCCACTTTCAAGACCAAAACTATTAACATTAATGGATCCTCTGTTGGCTTTAACCAATGGGCTACTCCCGGTATTTATAAAAGTAGAGCGAGACTATACGAGTTATATGGTTTGAAAAAGTACAGGTTTGATACTCCCTTCCTAGAGTATGTCAAAACTTATTCAAAATTATTCAAAAAGATTAGTGCTTTTGCTAAATCAAAATTTTTAGGCGATACGATAAAAAATTCTACTAATAAAGTAAAAACCACTTGGAAAATTATTAATAATGAAACGGGAAAATCGGTTAAACAAGAAAAACTACTTGAGATTATGGTCGACAACAAATTAGTTAACAAAGCAGCTGACGTAGCTGAGGCATTTAATGAGTTTTTTGCCAACATACCGATAACTACGACTCGCTCCTTAAATTCGTCCTCGTCTAAAGCTGAAAACCTTTTGCACAGTAGTGTACCTAAATGTAGTCCCTTATTTAGTTTCGAACATGTAACCCCGCGTGATGTAGTTAATGTTTTTAATACACTTAAGTCTAAAAACACCGGTGATTATTGGGGCATCTCCACTAAACTTATAAGTAATATAATAGACATCGTAGCCCCCTATCTAGCTGTTACTTTTAATAAATGTGTTGATTTAGGAACTTTTCCTGACCTCATGAAGAGTAGTAAAGTCATACCATTATTTAAATCAGGTAATAAGAATGACGTTGGCAATTTCAGGCCTATTTCTATCTTACCTGCATTTAGCAAAATATTTGAAAAGTTAATACTCAAGCAGCTGCTAAGACATTTTAATTTAAATAGCCTCCTCCATAATGAGCAATATGGCTTTACAAAAGGTCGTTCAACTACAGATGCGGGTGTTGCTCTGTTGAGACACATATTTGACGCATGGGAGAAATCACAGAATGCTATTGGAGTTTTCTGTGATCTCTCCAAAGCCTTTGATTGCGTGCACCATGACACGCTTTTGCGTAAATTACGTCATTACGGTGTCCAAAACGAAGCTCTCAACGTAATTATCTCGTATTTACATAATAGGGTCCAATGTGTAGATGTTAATGGTGTGAAATCATCCGGGCTACCAGTTCAGTTAGGTGTTCCGCAAGGCTCAATACTGGGTCCATTCTTGTTCTTAGTTTACATTAATGATTTACCATTCCATTTGACGGGCATCTGTGATGTTGTACTGTTTGCAGATGATACCTCTCTTATTTTTAAAGTAGACAGGAATAGACAAGATTTTGACGACGTAAACAGTGCACTCTCAATAGTTACAGATTGGTTTACGTCAAATAACTTAGTTCTCAATGCCAAGAAAACCAAATGTGTAAAGTTCGCCTTACCGAATGTTAGAAACCTAGGACCCAACATCGTCTTAGATAAAGAGGTGCTTGAAACTGTAGGCTCGGCAATTTTTCTAGGACTAACAGTAGATGCCAAACTTCAGTGGGGACCTCATATATCAAGTCTAGCAGGAAGGCTCAGTTCGGCTGCCTACGCCGTCAGGAAAGTAAGACAATATACTGACGTTGATACAGCTCGTTTAGTCTATTTTAGTTATTTTCACAGCGTTATGTCCTACGGTATTCTGCTGTGGGGCAAAGCCGCTGATATACAAAATATATTTGTCCTTCAAAAGCGAGCTGTTCGAGCAATTTACCAGCTAGGTGCCAGAGTTTCTCTAAGAGATTTCTTTAAAGATATTGGTATTCTCACGGTTGCATCACAATTCATCCTTGCCAACATTTTATATATTAGGCAAAATTTACACTTGTACACTAAAAATAGTGATATTCACAGTGTTAACACTAGAAATAAGGACAAACTACGTGCCCCCTTTCACCGGCTTCATAAGGTTCATAACTCATTTGTTGGGCTTGGTATAACCTTTTATAACAAGATACCCTCTTCTTTTCTAGACTTGCCTTTTAATGCGTTTAAAGCTCAACTAAAATCCAACCTTTGTTCAAAGGCATACTATTCTATCAACGACTACTTAGACGATAAGAATAGTTGGTCACCCTAGTTTAACGCAAGACAATGTTTATGTTCCTTCTCCAGAATTAGCTTACTGCAGAACCCAGCAATGCATAAATGTGTAAGCTGTCACGCCCTTTATGCCTGGAGGCTTTTATTTGGGTAGTAAGTTTTTTTATTTACATTTTAATTAATTATGTTTTAGCTTGAGTACGTATAGTTATTATTATATTTGTTGGTATATTGGCGTGGCTAGCTGACATATTATGGCAAATAATTAAATTTTATGTTCTGGTTTTGTAATGTTAATTACCGAACATTGTATATATTATTGTACCTAGTATTGTATACATTCAAGTATTTTTTTTAAATTGAACAGACAGCTGTGCTGCTGGGGAGTTTGTTGCGCCACTTCTTCTTCCCAGCAATAGCACTAGGAAGTGGTGAAGGGCGGGCGTTTTTGGGGGACTGTCTTTTGTAATTTTGACGTTCAAAAAGTGCTGATTCTCAGCCTAATTTGAATAAATGACTTTTGATTTGATTTGATTTGATTTGATTTGATATTCCAACTCTGGATTCTGGCTCGCTAGCAAACCTCGAGCCCGCTTGGTCTCGACACTTCAGCTTCTTTTTTGTTAAACACCAAGTCTGAGCACCATATGCGAGGATGGTGATAGTTTTGAAGGAGAATCATTCATTGCTAAAATTAATCTGTAAGGTCACTTGTAGTTTCCAGAATGTGAAATTGAGAGCATTTCTTCCAACATTCTCTCCAATTTTGTATCAATTTTAACTGGTCACTTTTCAACTTTATAAACCTCTTTGAATAAATAAAATCCTTTACTAAGAAAATCATCCATCAATCTTTCATTCACTATTATTACCTTACATTCCTTTAAAATATGAGACGATTCAGCGTATGAACGCTTTGACCTAGTCTCTGCTTTAGAACTCGCTTATCAAATAGCTGGAATTCCTATTGATTCCTCGGCAGCGTAGTTGGTTAGTTCAGAACTTTATATACTTAAGTTGGTACTTGTTAACCAGAGAGCAAGGAGACGCAGCCACTGTTAGAGGCGGCACTGTCAATATTTCCCATATAAAAAAATTGTGACACCGTTTACTCGTACTACAACACTATCACGTGACAGAAGTTGTGCGCTAATCAATAATAGGTCGCGGTTGGAGAAAAGGTTGAATAAAGGTATATTGAAATTACTCTGCTCTAGCTTTGGCTTAGCGTCTCAATTCAATCAGCTAATGAGCATAAAACCGGTTGAAGCAAAACTTAGGAACTGCCTATATCCGTATAGGCAGTTCCTAAGTTGTGTTTCAACCGGTTTTGCGCTTTCCATGCCCAGTTTTCTCTTCTTAAAAGTGCTGCATAGTAATCAATAAAGGGCTCATACAACGTGAGTAGCATGAGAAATAGCTGTTTTAATTAATTGATTAGTAAGCTTAAAGTACGCTCAATTAAATCGACAATTAATTAAACGACTAATTTGTTTTTCTCCGTTCATTGAAACGTATGATTCTAATAAAATATCTAGAACATTTTGAGTTTTTTCATGTACGGTCCTCAGTTCTAGATATTTTTATTCAGAAGTTTGTAAATATGGACATCAAAGAGAATAATTATAATAATTATTCTCCATATTTATAGCTACTTGATGTTAGCGCTCAAACATTTATAGAATGATAAAGTTCTATGATAAAGTATCTATGTAAGTACTATTTCCACGACTCTGCTACGTCACACCGAATTATTATTAGATTTAATAAGCCAAGTATGAGCAGAAGGAGCAGTGGTGGTCCATTGGTTACGGTCCCAACTTACGAGTTGTAGGTTGTAGGTTTGAACCCTGACAGGCGCTTTAATTTTTACGTTATACTTTATTTCACCACCACTTTTCTCAAAACGGTGAAGAAAAACATCGTGAGGAAGGTAATAGGTAATAGGTAAAACGGGCTGGTGTCCGCAACTCCACGACAATGCGCGTATTTTGCGTACGGGCATCGTGAGGAAACCGACATGTCCTATAAACAAATATTCGAAGACAGGTGACATCTACCAACCCGCACTGGGCCCGCGTGGTGGAATACGGCCACTCCCTCTCACAGAGAGGAGGCTTGTGTCCCAGCAGTGGGAACGTTATTGGCTGATTATGCTAAGCTAAGAAACATTAAAGTAACTTTGTAAAAATAAAGAAGAAAGTATTACTTAGTAGTCTACGTAATCTATTTTGTCAGCGCAAACGGTGGATCTGGGAGTTTTAAAGGCAAACGCCCTTTATTAGGAAGGAAGGAGGGCGAATATTTTTAGCGAACTCGTACGGAATAAGGAGGTTTTTATGTGTCGCTGTACAGACGAGAGATTTGGATATAAGATTTAATTTTTCGTTTGCTTAGATGTTTGCGTAGATTAGGTACGAAACGGCGTTGATTATGTAGATTTATTTATGTTGTTGATCTGGGGAGACAAGAAGTCTTTGACTTGGTAGTCGACTATAAAACAGGCGGCTTTACATTTGTATATCACGGGCATGTTAGACTTCCTTCTAGGTCTTAATGTGCTGGTTAGCCATTCATCAAACGCTTCACGTAATTAAAGTCTTAGTTAATTGGGTACTACATTGTGTCTTATTCCATGAGCAGCTGAAAAACTTGTATACCTTCTGAGCAAAATGATCAGTTTCAATAAGCAATGTAAGTAAACGTAGCCGTTATGGACGAAGGTTGAAATCAGTCAGTCTGTTGTTATAGATATTACTAAACTGATAATTAAGCTGAAAGAGTAAGAGTTTGTTGTTTTGTTTGTGTATTTCAATTTTTCAAAAGAAATCAAAAGAATTTTGAAAAATTCTTTGCATTTAATAGCCCAATTCTTGAGGAAAGCTATTTTACATCACGCTATGACTCTTAGAAGCCTACAAAAAAGAAAATAAAGTAAGAAAGAAAGCTAAGCGAAGAGAACGAAGTACCTAATAGCGCGGGCAGGCGATGCGATGCGACGGGGTAGGTCGAACAAGAAATTTCACGCGGACGAAGTCGCGGACAGAAACTAGTAATCTTAATATACAGGGTGGCAGTGACATCGACGCGCAAACTGTAACCATGACTTCAGCACACGAGTATAGACCCCATAGCGTAGAAATTTTTCGTCGGTTATCGAAAAAAAAATCTTTTGTTTCATAGAAAAGTGCAATACCTACGCGGTCAAAATGTATGGAACAGCAATATATTTTTTTAATAACCGACGAAAAATTTCGACGCTATGGAGTCTAAACTCTTGTGCTGAATCCATGGTTACAGTTTGCGCGTCGATGTCCCTGCCACCCTGTATATACTTCTTGAACTTTTGAACAGATTTGGATGAAATTTTGCGTGTATATTTCAACGGGTTCCTGGATGGTTTGAAAACACAACTGGACCCGATAGGTGGCGCTGCTTTTCCGGGCAGGACGACGTCTGCCGGGTCCGCTAGTTTAAACCGTTGAAAGTCGTAATTACAGACACAAAGCCGAAGCCATTGTGTCTCGCGTAGATCTACGTTCCGATATATGAAGGGTTAACATAAAAATAAATCCACGAACAGGATCAGTAAAATGAAAAACCATAACTAAACATACGTTGTCTTAATTATTAATGTAGATATCTTTAACATGCCTAAGTAAATAGTCCCTAGTAACGTAGACCTATTTGGGGCATGTGTGTGTACACATGTCCCAAATAGGTCTACATTAAATTAATCCCTGGTAGTACATTCCCAGTCCCCTAACACAACGTTAGCAACGTTTTGCTCATCATTTATCTGGCTTCCAGTAAACAATCCGGCTGGGCCTTTAGTCCCGGTAATTGACGGATCTCTTACTTGTTACAATAAAGCAGAATTGGGCACTATGTTCTACCCAACTCTGTATTCCATTCAATTTATGCGAGCGTCTTTCCGTCTATTAAAACAAGACGTATTGTCGCTTTATTATACCAAACTGTAATAACCAGAAGTAATATTTTTTTATATCTCTTATACGAACACGGTTCTATACTTAAACACAGTATTCGCTATGTAGATATTACCTTTCATCTGCATGAAGGAAATAAAAACGAAGATAAAAACGCCCAATCGTATTTTTGTGAGGAAGGGGATCTTGAGAACGTTAGTAAGTACGCTTTTAGACGTGAATAATTATTATTTCTAGGAGGAGGTTTCTTGCTACCGAGGCCGGGACTCTCGCTATCAATAATGCCTTGGAGAGAGCAAGCCAGAGTGCCGCCAAGCGCTCCATCTTCGGGATTAGAGCGCGACAAGGATTTCTGCGGCGTTTAAATTTAGTTGCCGATCTTTACTTTAATCGCTGCTTCGACGTTTATACGAAGCCTCAGGCCCTTTGTACACGCCACGGTTTCTTTACGGTACGGCGTACAAACCGCGCCGCAGAATAAACGTGTCAATCTTTAACTCAAAGCATTTATTACAAATAAATCAATTGCAGGCACTTTTGAATTATCAAGGAGTCAGTCAGTTTTTAGGGTTCCGTACTAAAAGGGTGCCAACGGGACTCTATGACAAAGGCTCCGCTGTCCGTCCGTCCGTCTGTCACGGTTGTATCTTTTGAACATAATAAAAAAATTAATATAGTTAAACATTAAAGGGGGATACCCTATCTATACAAGAAACGCGTTTCTACTACAGTATTAAAAAATATATATTATGCAGTGTTCAATATTGTACGGAACCCTTTGTGTGCGAGTTTATGTCACACTTGCGCGTCTTTTTTTTATACATTTTTAACTTTACTGACGCTCATAATCGTTTTGGTTGACAGTTACTGAACGGCCTTAGGGAATAATTAGAGCCGTCAGTTTCCCTCATAGGTATATACCTACTTCGGTACATTTGTTAATCATTGGTTTATGAGATTAGGACAGTTTTGCATTGATAAGCAATCTTAAATGGGTTTCGGAACATTTAACCATTTATCGAGGACAGTTCGATGGGTCATCTAGTACGTGACTGAACTTTCGATTAACTGTCGCTAGTTGACTACGTAATCTGCACTGACTTTAACAAAGGAGAAACGTTTTGTGTTTGTTTTCTACTATTTGTGTGATAACTAGCGACCCGGCCCTGCTTTGCACGGTTTTTACGGCTTATAAAAAAAAATGAAGATATCTGTAGGTATTATGTTGTGTATATAATTATTAATCTATACTAATGATAAAGCTGACGTGTTTGTTGGTTTAAACGCGCTAATCTCTGGAACCACCAGTCGGATTTGAAAAATTCCTAGCTTAGTTATAGCCCAATTCTTGGGAAATGTTATAGGCTATTTAACAAGACGCTACGACACTTAAGAGCCGAGCAACGAGAAGAAACGCTAAGCGAAAACGAAGTTGGTAGCTAATAGCGCGGGCGGGCGATGGGATGCGATGCGATGAGTCGACAGAAGACAGACACGTAAAGCGACTCTAATTTATATTACTACTAGCTGCGCCCCGCGGTTTTACCCGCATAAGTTTCGATCCCGTGGGAATATCGGGATAAAAAGTATCCTATATGTTAATCCTGGTTATAAACCATCTGTGTGCCAAATTTAATCCAAATCCGTTCAGTAGCTTTGGCGTGAAAGAGTAACAAACATCCATCCATCCATCCATCCCAACTTTCACGTTTATAATATTAGTAGGGTAGGATGTATATATGATAATCTACCTACAAACTATCTGCAAATAACTATATCCGACTTTTTAGAAATGCCAATAATAGTTTATGAAAAAAAAAATTGAAGCCAAACGCTGTAACGAAAACCCATAATAGTGATGTTTACTATTTCAAAATTTGAAATAGTAAACATCTCTATTATGGTTGAAAATAGTTATACATCATGTATAATTTAATTATACATGATGTATAACTATTCATCAACGAAATGCTTTCCTGAATCCGGGCATGCAAACTGACGTTCCAAATCCACTTCTCTTCATCTTCATTTTAACAACACATCAACTCAAACGTTAGGTGAAGTTTTGAAATTGCGTTTTCAAATATCGAGTCTAACGGATTATGGCGGGGCTTTTGTGAATCGTATCACTTTGTAGGTACATCCACTTGTATAATAATAGTGGAACATCACTAACCTTGTTATGACGTCTGTTGTACTAAGTTGGGCTTATTGTAATGGGAGATACATGAGATGTTTTGACGTTTGAAACGAGTTGTATAATAGTTTTATTGAGGTGTATTAAAAGTCAAATGAGTCGTAGCTATTGTCGTGCTTATCTCATTATAGATTAAGTTTATTTATCATTGCAATGTGAGCTTACATGACAGTCAAGTTTTCATGCACGTGAATCTCAATAGGTAAAATGGTTATTTCAAGCCATCACAACAAGGGTTAATTAAAAAAAAAAAAGCGGTTTGTGCATCAGTATACGGAACCGTATATTACTTTCCCGACTTACGCACCGTGCATTTCTGCATGCGTATATGTACCTATCTATTATATGTAAAAATATATTTAAATAAATCAGTGTTAAATAATGAACATTCACGGCTGTCGGGTTTTTTTCATCATCCATATAGAATCACCCCGTTATCATATCGCTAAGTGTAGGGATCCTCTACAATCAGTAGCACAATCAGCCTATAATGTTCCCACTGCTGAGACACAGGCCTCCTCTCTGTGAGAAGGAGTAGACCATAATCCACCACGTGGGTTCAGTGCGGGTTGGTAGATGTCATCTCTCCAAATTTCTGATTCTAAGACATGCCGGTTTCCTCACGATGTCTTCCTTCACTGTTTTGAGAGCAATGGTGATGAAATTATTTACACAAAGTAAAGCGCCTGCCTGAGTTCGAACCCACGACCTATAACTCGTAAGTCAGGACCGTTACTACTGGGCCAGCAGCTAAATGTAAATAAAGCGAGCAATCCCAACAAATCTTATAATACAACAAATTCTTCTGCATCAAGTCGCCTCCCGCTCCTATTAATTTTCGTTTTACACACTGACACAGAGTACACTGTCCCTCCATAATCCTTAGATTATGCGGTCACGGACCGTACGGATGAGCCCCGTGGGTCGCGTCGCAATCAATAAGCCGGCGCTGATCCTCCGTCAGCTTGAGCCCAACTTAATGAAGTCCCCCCCCTCCAGAAGTCAGTCAGGACTGGTGCGTCCGCTTGCTTCCTCAACTTTCCATTACTCAAGTAAGCTTTATCGATCTCCGTAGTTTGTTGTGCCTTACATGTGAGTCCGTCAAACGATGTTTTATCTTATATTAGGCTCCGCTTTAACGAGCGTGTTGGGTAGCAGCCATGATTGGTTGTCTGACGTCACAAGATTCGCTTCTGTTTTTTTTTCATGCAAAACAGAAGATTGCTTATGAGTAGTTTTTGTGCGGTCTCGCTAATGTTCTCGATCAATCAGACTCGGTAAACTCATCTGCACTGTGAATATGTGAATCTCACTCCACTTCGTTCGCTTTTTGCAAAACCTGCTGGTATTTATAGTAATAATCTTCGACGTTGGCTATAAATTCTAGAATAGTCATTAAAAGTAATTGATTTTTTAACGCGTGAAACGTTATCCATATTAATGAAATACGGCTAAACGGCGCCGTTCTGAGAAGAACACTTAAATGAAATTCATTTACTTATTTTTACACTTTTTCTAGAAACTAATTCGTTATTGTAATTTATAGAAAGCTAAAGTCATTCGAAAGATGAAGAAATGGCCCAGAAAGATATTCAGATCTCTAGGTATATGTAGATACTCTGACATTACGGCTTTGTCCGTCGAAAAGCATTTGAAAACGTAACCCAACAAATGTAAATGGAGCAACATTGTGGTCGCCGCAAATCTTTAAGAAGTTAATACTCGAGAGGTTCGAAAGTCGAGCAAACGCTGTATAGCTGACATTTAACAAGAAATGCACAACTTAGCAGTTGCAAATGCAATTTATCCGTATTTTGCGACGCTGCGAGTTCGTTTTGAGACCACAACAAACACATTTGGGCGATTCCGTTCGCTTGCAGAGGAGAGGCGATAAACTTTGTTGACAATGAGTGATGCGGCGAGTACCCGATTCGGCCCTGGTCGGTACATCCGCGCCAAATGTGCAATTTTCGAACGTGCCACTGAAAAGGACTAAAGTTTCCCCTTTCTCAGTATTGTAACTCAATTTTGAGACAGTGACGCAATGTTGCGCGCGACCCACTTTAACTTGGGACTTATTTTGATATGAGTTACAAACTCCGAAGATTCTTCATTGTGACGTTTTACTAGTTTTTCGTCGGACAATGCTTTTCGGTTCAATACTTACAGTAACTACGTATACTAACCTTATTGGCGTCCATTTATTAAAGTGAAACAAAACTTATATTTAGTGTTTGTTTAGCAGAGACGGCGTTGGTTTTTACCTGAAACAATAAATATTTGACTAGGGTTATTCAGTTGAAATATAGGCACAAAAAGAAAGAAAGAAAGAATAACGTTTATTTGGACACAGTTTGTGAAACACAAAATACTAATAACAATGTAATCTTCTTTTGATAGAAACATTATTTTATTACTAATCTCTGAATGTAGCCTTTGTTAATACTAATTCAGTATATTTCTTGCAAATTTGTAACATCAAATGTAGCTGTACATTTATTACTAAACATCTTTCTGGCTACATAAATGTGCAGCCGAGCCGTTCAAGAGATAATCTCTAGTCGAGAAAGCAACAAAATAATCCTTTCAGAATCGCATTATGCGCAGCTCATTCTAACCCAGTTGGTAAGTAGTTACAGCAGCTCGCCACTCTTGACAATGCCAGGAATCTTCAACTTAAATATAATGTCGGTAGTTTGTACATTAGGGTCGGCAGGCTCGTTACGTGGTTCCCACAACTTACCGACGGTAATCGTAAACATTTTGACAGCCCTCATGTTCAGAAAGTTGCGGAAGGCCGGACCTCTAATTGCAGGGGATGGGTCCCCGAACACATATACGTAAATATTTCCGTATTATTTCTCTAGATGGTGGTTTTATTATGGAGCTATTTTGGGATCTTAGAAGCTACAATGGAAGAAACATTGACAGAGCCTCCTTTCGCAAACATAAGATTCTTCAGCCTTCAACTCACATTTGATAAAAGTGTGTATCGAACAATCTGTTTTAGTGGAAGTGAATACAATTTGAAGAACATTCGGTTAACTCTACTCTCTTAACCATGTTTCCACTCTCTTAAACTTTACTTAAGTTAGTAAATTGTACAGCCAAGTAAACTGGCGCGATTGCTGCAATTCAAAAAAGTTCATTTTTAGAGCAGGAAGCGTACCTTCATCAATGTATAAGTACTCCACACTTCCATATCCCGAATAAAAAATACTTTCTATTCATTCATTCTTATTAATACTTATTCATAAAATTCACAAAACCTAAAATAGTGTAATGTCAAGAAGAACAAACACTCAAACAAATAGGATTAGAGGAACTAGAACCTCACCATATCCCTTTTTTGCCTAATCCAATATTCGGTCGAAAAGGGAAGCAAGTAAAATATCGTAAAAATGTAGCTCAATATATCTTTTCTGGACAGGAAATCTCGGATCTTAACTGTGAAGCGGACAGAATTCCTTTTTGGCAAAGGGACTTAGGGGAATAAACAGGTCACCTGCTTCCTTTATGTTGATTTTTTCGGTAGACTGTAGAAATAAAGCCTCGCAGTTATTTGGGAAAGTATAACAATCACATTTTTATCCATTTTTGAGGTTGAAAAGCGTTTTATGTCTACTTTGAGATGTAGGTATGGGTAACGTTGCTATTAAGACATTTCAGGGACTTTTTTATTTTATCAGAGGAATCGCAGATGCCTTGCCATCTTCGAGAGAAAATTTAATGTATTTGTGGCGGCATCTACATTGCCACATGCGAACTACACATCACACTGTCGTCACGTAAAATCTTGCATCGCGCAAGCAGTTTACCGCGCGACTAGCATATATACCTACAGTAGTTGCCCACCAGCCACGACAACTGTCTGGTCGGAGGATACTCCCTTTTCTATGGAGGATGAGTGAACTTTACACCCCGTTCCTCATTCCTCTATATCTCATGAGACATTCTATTTTCTCTCTAAGACTACACTGGCACCGATATAGCCCTTCAAATAGAACACCAGGTTCATCTATATGCAAAGGTACGAAGGTATTGACACTAACTACAAGTACCAATAAAATACAAAAACTAAGAAGAACACAAGAACTGATCTTACATCAGCTGTTTACAAAGCGTTGCAGACTTCAGCAAGTTTCACGACAATAACAAGAAACGATAAATAGCAAGATAGTGTTACACAGCAAACTTTAGAACCCCTTTCCTGGTACGTGTGTATGATAAAGTTATGAATGGTACTTGCTGAGCGATAAAAACATGAATGATGCATAAACCCTGACCCTGAGGATAGTAAATTGTTGTGTATCGGAGTGGAAGGATCGAAATAAATACTGGTTCGGTTCGTGATGGTATTATTAACTTCATAAATAATATCCAAACGGATAATTTAAGTGAGCGGTGTGAACTGTATTATTAATCTATCTTTCTGATGCGAAGATTTACTTATCCTTGGGACAGGATCAGTATAGCATGTTTTGTTTCATAGACAATTTAAGTAAGCTGAAGTCCCCAAATAAAGTGCCTAAACAACGTCGATATTTAAATGATGGAGAGATGGCAACTTACCAACGATCGCTTAATTTTCCTGTACTTGCATATGCTAAACATCTTTTCAAGCTACTAATTCTAACTCGTTGCGAATGACTATGAGGCACTCTGTAATCCTTGTTTTGGCGCACAAGTCACCTAAAAGACCCATGTAATGACGCTCGCGCATACGATGTCTAGAGGGAGGGACCCCGCTAAACTTGCTTGGCAGTGCGCCTTGGCACAGCTGCCTGTTTTATTGTGACTCGGCGCCAACAACCGGGAGATTTACCCCATCTGTAATAGCTTGCCTCGTTTATTAATAGCTACCAATGTTGTGGTCGTATAATGTTTCTGGTGGTTAATGGGCGAATCATGATTTTGATAAATCTGGAATCATTTTGGCTGAACCTGGGTTAGAGTAATGGTCGCTGCGAATGTAAGCTATTATTCTGATGTTTGTGGAGTGAAATGATGCAGTTCGGTATATATGCTTGTTGTTTATTAGACCCGGTATTCTTTACAAGACGGCTATATTGCACAGAAATGTTTTAAGAACCTGTAATAATTCTTTCACTCTTTATGCTTTGTTTTCATGCGTAGCTTTAAGCCGTTCGACGTTCAGAATCTACCCTCGTGGGCTGTTTCTATCGGTTTATTTTTTGAGGGAGTGCCACCGACAGCTGCAATCATAGTAACCTTTATTTTGTTAGCGGATTTCGTGACTGTTCTAGTCGTGGGTTAGAGTCTATACTATTTTCTCAGGACCACGTCTGTGCATGTCTACTTGTCAAATGAAGGAACAACATTCAAGCAATCCATTCGCCAATGAAATGACGGACCCATCAACACATACGCTTAATGTGTGTACTGTTTACATCTGTTCCCAATTAAGTTGAAAGGCAGTTATAAAAACAAGACAGGTATCCATGAATACATTCACCACATCTATAATAATCTAAGTTGTAGGTACATGATCTATGATTCAGGTTCCAGAAATATGATCATTCCACATTCCAAAGTCACCTTTTTGGGTAAGAGCCTCTTTTCGCAACTATAACAAGTTTATCTCCAGCCATCCATGTATCAATGACGTCATGAAACCCTGCACGCGTGCGAAGCGTTCCATGGACCGTGTATCTGGTCTCCCTATTTTGTAATAGTGTCGGGCTAGGTACGGGCCCACAGCACAAAATGGATGGATATAGTACAGAAGGGCGGCTCCGTATATTATAATGAGCGAAAATGCACGCACAGATACAGCTTAAGTACAGCGACTGCAAGTGCACTCGCGACCGGCATCTGTTTAAAGGTGGATTTGATAAAACGAACATAGAAGTCGAACTAGAATGAGAGTATTCTTTTCGTAATGTTCTTAATTTTTTTGTATGGATAGATCAACGAAGGAATGCTCTATCCCTGTTTACCTACAAAACAACAATTTGGTAGTGGGGATAGAAATTGCATTCGCTCGTTTGGTCTGAACCAATCTTTACAGAGTTTGAGATCTCCGCTCGCACATATAGGCGTATGCGTGCACCTATTTTCGCTCGTTATATGAAGCTGACAGTCTGTACGTATCTATTTTGTGCACATAGCATGCTCTAGTTTGATAGTGCAGTGCAGTATGTGCCTTTATTGACGCTAAAGTAGGTCATATCGATGTCTCGTGCACTTCTGTTCGCTAAGCTGAAGATCGGGATGACACGTTCCATATTTATGTTGGCGAAGATCCTTGTAACATGGTTTTGTACTGAGCGTCAATACTTTGTAATTATTGTGTGGTGTGATGCACATTGCGGGTGGGATATTGCATTTTCTAGTTACGAATGGTTCAGTGATTTTGGATATGCATTTCTCATTACTTTCCATCACGTTATTACTATTAGGTACTGACGTGAACCTATACAAGGATTAGGTAAGCCTTTTTGTTTGAGTTTGAGAGATTTCAACTTAAATAGATGTTTATTTATTTGGGATCTTCCACAAACGATACACATATTATACAATCTAAATCACAATAATAAAATAGGTTCTTTTGCGTGCCCGGTCAATTACAGGAGATCACAGTATGCACATAATAACTAAACTGCATTCGCGATTTATTTGCCAAAAATATAAACAAATAGCTTTAATTCCTACACAATAAAGTTCAGTTTACGCTACAACTTTAAACATTTTTATAACTTTTTCAATAGTGCTGTCTCATTAGTCACTCTGTAATCAACTTAATTACCATTAAAATAAAGTTGATATTTGTTTAACTTGAAATAACATCAATTTGAAACATTACTTTGAATAGACCTAAGGTGTAAACACGATGAAAATAAAAATAGGTAAAATAAATGATGAATGATGAAAATAAACAATGAGAGCGGAAAAAAGAATTACATGTCAAGATTGAGCATTCAGATTACAATGGTGTGAACAAAAATAAATAACACAGTTACAGTTAGACCTATTCATCTACTTGACATTCTACTCAAACCATTTACCATAAGCTTAGTTAAGGAATTAACAGCAATCAATAATCAATAAGCTGAGACGATTGGCACGGTACCAGTCATCGCTTATGCACAAATGCCATCTTAAATCCTTTGATTACCGACGAATTAACGCAATAAGCCCCCAGTATCACCACTTTGATCGATGCTCACATATTAGAAGACACAACTTTGAGCCCCTCAGGGAAAAGAGGATGTAGGTAAGACATACAGTTCGTACTAACTTGGTAATTACGCACTACGAGGTAGTTTCGTATTAAATTTACGCTAACTACTGTGAATTATGAACTGGTGGATGTAAAGGCCTGAATTGTAGGATTTGTACGTCTTTAGAATTGGTCTAACTCTGTTCTGTGATGGTTATGTGAATAAAATTCATAAACTAAGGGATGATTTTTCAGTCGACAGATAATTTTTAGTCGTGGATTAAAATTGACGTCTGATAGTTATTAGAGATAGAGATATTTTATTTTGCAAATATGGGTACAAGTCATGATGGTACATAATATAAATACAGAAACAGCCATATTTTGCCAATTACAAGGCATGCAAAATACCGAGTTTACAATTAAAATAAATATTTACTATTCCATTAACCCTTCATATGCCGAAACGTAGATCCACGCGAGACACAATGGCTTTTTAATTGTATCTGTAATTACGGCATTCAACGGGTTAAATAACATATTTCTAGTTCATCATTCACTAATAATTATCAATGTTAAATTATTCAATTCGTTCAATAAATAAAATAATTCTAATGCATCAGTCAATAATATAATTAATGTCACAATTTCTAATAGTTACAATACAATATATAAAATAGTTAAACGTCAAAAGTTAAGTATTGTATGGAAGAACTATCAAAAATTCAAAATTATTCCTCCGATAAAATTATCTGGTGTTGGAATCAGCCGTAACAAAGGTAAAGTATATTTCTATTCTTATCTAGCAAACAAGTTACATGACCAATAAAACAAGTGATGTGAAATCAATGGGCACAAGTATTGCAATAAAGATCGTATATCTTTATTGCAATACTTGTGTCCATTGATTACGATTGTCGTACCTAATACAAAATTCTTAATAAGAGATCCGCTAACTTGTGTTGAAGATTGATTAATTGGCAATTAAGTCAGTATAATAATGCGAGAAATTCAAACGAATACAGAAACAAAAAGGTAAAACAACAATGACAATGAAAAAACACGAATCGATAAATGTACCTATTCGGTCCGTAGCGTTTTATTTAGATTATGCAAACAGAAAAAAAGGGGAAATGGATGTGTCAAAAATAAAAACGGCAAATAATATCAGCGGATTTAAACACCAGTTATGTACACTAGAAATGCTAACATTGTCGCTTGAAATTGTGAATAATGGTCAAACACACGAAATTACTGTTCGACCGAGTTCCAACTAATGGTTCGTAGTGCTCCGTTGAAATAGTGCAGATAACGAGCTAAAACTTCAGGATACTCGACTCGCAAATAAATAAGGAGATCTATTTCTTCCTCGTTTTAGACCGCGCTAGACTTGGAGCAGTTAAGCCACATAATGGTCCCAGTTTGGTTTTGCTTCTTATTTAGCATCTTCAATTTATCCTCCTTCGATTTTCGGAAAAGACATTTTAAATACTGCAGTCCTTGTTATTTTTGAGAGAGAGAATTATTTATGGCTTTTTGTGAAAATAAAAATAACAAATATAAACAAAATAAACGGCAGAAGCAGGGATAAATGTATCCGTACCTCCAGCTGAAATGTTGTCATTCTCCCTTCCTGATCCGCTTATGACAAATGACGGTATTATTTGACTTATCTCAGTAGCAGGCGCAAATTATTTGTAAACATCAACTACTGTTTGTCAGCAACTCTTAGGTGTAGTAGTGTGACAATGCAAACAATAGGTATATCAACGGGTGTACGGTGTATGCAGAAGTGCAAAGTCTCAATGTTTTTTACTGAGGCTATACTCTATAGCCACATTAATTAGATTGCTGTAAGTTCCAGCTGTATCAGAAACAAAATAAATGTTATATTTAGGAGGCAAAGTTTCGCTTCTAGAATTCAGTCATTTTACTTTGATTTGAAGTGGCTGCTTTTAATTTAATTTGACTTTCAAGAAACGAAATTAATTATTTCTAACTTGTTTCAGCGGAATATTCAACGATTTTCCCTAAAATGTTGAGAAATATTGAAAATATTATATTTTCTCATCGTTTGCCGAGTGTTAACTTAAATAAATAGATTAGGTAGGTCCTACATAAATAACTGTCATCACAACAAACATCTTTAATCTTCTCGTACTAAATATGATTTTGAATAAGAGTTTTAAAATTCCACAGACTATTCCATTTTGATACGTTAATCTTCATCTATATTATTTTTTCCATTATTCGTTTCTCCCGTTCTTACATTACATTTATCTTTATCGTCATCCTTTCCTCCATATTCATGTTTACGTCGATGTTTAAATAATGAAAATAAACGTCGTTTTTTCCCCACAACACAACTGCGCCCCTGCATAATTATTTAGCCAATGACACATCCGGGATTACTGTGTCTCGTTCCATCGTTCCATACATCATTTGTCAGAATATTGTCGTTTGACAGGATTTCTAATGTCATTTTTCCCGGCGTTTTCTATTTGTTCAGAACGTGAATTTATGGCATTTGGAAATAGCGATGTTAGTTCAGAATTCCGTACCAAATTGGAATTCAGAAGGAATATTTCTGATTTAGAATGATTGAATTATGAACGACGATGAAAGGGGATGTTTGCTCCCACATCATTCTTTAAGGGAAATATTTAACTGATCCTCTCGCTTCTAATGATGAACACTTTTTTTCATACTGGAGCCGTTTTTAAACTTTCTGGCAATTTTTTACAGTTGGTCACCGTAACTAAGGGCCGATTTTTTGATCCGTAGTTAAACTCAACCAATTGTTAAAAATAACCAATGGTTAAATTTTAGCAAAATGTGTTTTTTGATAAATTTTTAGTTTACCTAATCATAATTTTTTTTTAACTAATAGTTAATTACCATTGACCATTAGCAATGATATTATATCATTAGATAAACTGAAAATTGAACAAAAAACACATTTTGCAAAAATTTAACCATTAGTTACTATTTTTTTACAAGCTTTTATTTAACTTGCGATGTATGTACGAGTATGTATGTAACTATGTTTGTTCGGGTGGACTCTTGCAACTCAATTTTGAAGCAGATATCTTCAACCGATTGAGCTGAAATTTTACATGCATGTGTAAATCGGATGACATTGCAAAATTATTATGACATGGAGCTGATCTGATGATGGAACCGGAAGGTGGCCTCGGTAGTTAAACGACACAACCCCGTCATGTTTGGGCTCGTATGATTCATCTTGACGAGTACTTTGGTGCTAGATGGTAACCAGAGTCTGATGATGAAGGTGGAAGATGGCCATAGGAACTCGGTAATTGAAGGACACAACCCCATCTAGTTTGGGCTCGTTTGATTCGTCTTGACGAGTACTTTGGTGCTAGATGGTAACCAAGGATGAAATCAAAGATGAACAGGTAGCTTAAGTGCAGTAAACGCATATAACGGAAAAACATTGCTACGCGCTACGAACTACGCCGTAATCAATCTCGCATCAAAAATTAAAAGAAAAAAAAACTTTTTAAAACAAGCTTATATTATGCTTATTAATAAAAAGAACTAAAAAGTAAAAAAATATTTAAACCTGATAAGAAACAAATAAAAGCGTGTTACATTGTGTTCTAAATGTTCTTTAATAATGTAACACGCTTTTATTTGTTTCTTAACAGGTTTAAATTATTTTTAACTATTTAGTTCGTTTTACTAATACTTAAGTAATAAAAGCGTGTTTTTAAAAAGTTTTTTTTTCTGTTAATTTTTAACAATTGGTCGAGTTTAACTACAAATAAAAAAATCGGCCTTAAGTAAGCTACTGGCTAACTAGGTAGGTACGAGGTACTAGTACTAGGTAGAGTACTAGGTACTCGTACCTACCACGTTCAAACGGGTAAGGTTAAGTAAAAATTTGACCAATCACGCGGAAGCCGAATTGGTCGCAGGAACTAAGCTGTCTATTCAAATTTATTTTTCGAATTGATGTTATTTCAAGTCAAACAAATATCAACTTTATTTTAATGGCAATTAAGTTGATTTCAGAGTGACTAGCACTATTGAAAAAGTTATAAAAATGTTTGAAGTTGTAGCGTAAACTGAACTTTACTGAACTTAGTGTAGGAATTAGTTATTTTTCAATAAACTCATATTTTTTTACAGTTTTGGCAAACGAATTAGGGCCAAATATCGGTTAGGTTATAACTGTAACCAATACTTGCGTTGCTTGGCTATTAGTATTCTTAGAACCCCAAAATAGGATTTATTTGAGGTTCTCAAAAAGAAGCGCCATCATTACATTGATTAGAGTGTTCAATAATATGTTAAGGAGCACCAAATGCCATTCTTCAAATGGTTTGCATGCTCAATTTAAAATCAATAAAAATGATTCATGTGTTGGTAAAAAACAAGAAGAGCAATATATTATACACTTTCAAAGTTAAGTGAAAAGAAAGATGTTTCGAACAACACCATAAAGTAACATGGGATAGTGAATTAACTTCCAAGTTACTTGTTGGATAAAAATGTTTCGAGCCGAACAGGAAAACTTCCGAAGTTCTGTATAAGGCGTAGTATCTCAGTAGGTTCTCCGTTCACAATGCTCGCTTCACCAGGCTTGTCTTACGTAAAGTTAGCAATTGAATATATTTTGTTCAAGTCCTCACTATTGTGTTCAAACACAAAAGGCAATACGATTTCAAGTATTGATCAAGATTTCTTTGTGTTTTCACAACAAATGCTTTAATAGTTAGTTTTAATAGGGGCTTGTGGTTACGTAATAACAACCACACGGGTCGATCGATCAGGATGGGTGATTTACCATGACCATTTTTGCATAGACAAGGTCCGTGTCTCGGAAAGCACGTTAAGCCGTTGGTCCTGGCTGTGATTAGTTGATCTTAGGCCGTCGTTACGGGTCATTAGAAGTTAGGTCTTACCAAGGGGTATCGATTACCCAGTAACTGGGTCGTGAAGGTCAGATAGGCAGTCGCTCCATGTAAAATACTGGTATTTAGCTGCAACCAGTTGGACTGGAAGCCAAGTCCAACATAGTTAGGAAAAGGCTAGGTTAGATGTGTTTAAAATTAATTTGTATTATTTTTCATGATTTTCGCGTATTTTATTGAGTGTATTTAAGCGTATTTTTAAGTGATTGATGTGGTCTCCTATAAATGGAAGCGCACACTTGCATTTGTCCATATTTATGTTAACGTGCATGTAATTGTGTAGCTTCTGTTGATGATCCAAGAAATTAATAAAAAAACGATAAACCCTTATTGGATTCATCGTTTTTTACCATTGATTATACAATGTGTAACAGAAGCGCTATTGCTATCCTTAAGCACTAAAGATAACAGCTGGTATAGAATCACTATACCTACTTACAAAGTTTCAACTCAAAAAAAAAAAAAACTAAGAATTGGTACCAAATCTTCGGTTTCATATTTATGTTTCTCAAAATTCAAATCGTAACAAGCGTGTCGCTGCACTACGTAGGTGCAATAACGTTCCACGTTATTTGCCAATATCACGATAAATCTCTTCCGTAATTTTGCAGGCAGCGGCCCTAGCGTACCCCGTCAGTACGTGTTGACATCTCTTTGAGGCGCGCGTGGAACACAACGCGCCGTCGACCCGGGCCTGGTCCTTACCAGGTGGCGAGAAATTTTGAACCCCCTTGCGTCGAAATGGTTATTGAAGAAAAATTAGCTTTGGCATATATTTTGACCACGTATACTTACATGTTTTCTATGAATCAGCTGATTATTTTTTTAATAACCCACGATTTTTTTTCCGCTAGAATTATCTTTTCTAGAATTATGTGCTCGTCTAAAATTATGTGTTAAATTCGTGGTTACAACTTTGCGCACTGGTTACAAATTTATCCTGTAGAAGATTCCGATTAAACGAGAAAATAATGACTTCAATGATAAAAGTTTCAAAACTCTTAGTTGGGCTTGCTAATTAATAATTCATCTTAATTTGTATACTCCCGACATTTCGGAGCAAATTTTATTATACTTTCGATTTCATTTTACTCAAACTCAATTATTTCGAGCTGGTTTCCTTACACATTTCTATGTCTAACTTTTAATATTTGCCAATGTACTTAATTTAATTGATTACTTCCGTGTGCCTAATTTGTTAAAACCCTTTTCGTGGCTCTTCATTTACCTATAGGAATTTCTAAAAATAAATCCCCATTTTTTGCATTCTTAATATAATTAGCCAACCCTTTTTTATGTCCACAGGGGTTTGTTGGCTTTCGTTTTTTGGGGCTGTTCGGTCAGTGGGATACTTATGGTTTAATCGTTATATCTAGCCAATTAACGTAATTAAAAACTCTCAAAATCTAGTTGCAATCTCATCTTAGTGACAATCAATGCCAAAAACTTGTCAAAACCGTTGGGAAATTGTGGTATTTTTGACAGATTGAGACTGAGATCTGACTGTGAACGTTCTTAAAATTTCTTCAATTGCCCCTTCAGGTTTCAAGTACTTTCAAGTCTTACTTATAAACAATTAGTGTCGATATCGCTTAAAAGTTTCTTTCGTCTCCTTAGGGACCAAACCCGTACGTGAAAGTATCTAGAAGGTTTGAACACGTAAGTAAGTCTACCTACAGCCTTGATAATTCCCAGACAGGCACGTACCATTCGTTCTGGTCTCAAAATAGGTAACTTCCAGTATGAGAACAAAGCCATTCGTTCAATATCAAATTATAAAATGGGGAAGAGATCCGGATGAGCAAATTCGATAATACTTTTAGATGATTGGATTCGCTCGTCCAAATAATCTAGTCTGTATGAGATAGTAGAAATTTTGCTCATTAGATACCTTCGTGTTTCAGTTCACATTTTAGAATTTACTCTTTTCTCATGTATAATATGGAATCGAGTCGGAGTATTCACTTAGAAACGGTAGATGAAGTATATATTCTCTCATGCAATAATACTGACCGCCTCGTGGGAATGTTTCTCTGTATGTTGAACAACGTACGTCGTATGGTCGTCTTGTGAGTATGGTTTAACTTGTTGACGTGTTCTCTCCCTGTCTATCTCCCCCTCTCACTAATAGGGAGTAAGCAAATTGTTTGGGCAGGGGCGCCTTGCCGTCTGCTCACTGTAATGCCAACTTAGACTACGTACACAATGAATTCGTAGAAGAAGAGATATGATGGAAACTGTTTGATAAAGATAAAGGTAATTAATTTTGAAATCACGACGTGAATCGATTCGCCACTGATCACCAACTGTTCAAGTAATAACGTTATTAGACGCCCCACTAGAGCCAGTCACAGCGAACTTTATTAGCTTTTAAATAACGAAGTTCTGCTGTTATCTGCATAGAAGTTGGAAGGGGAACTTTTTCCACAGCAGAACAAACACATTAAAGGATCGCGCGTCCACGTCCTGGGGCGAGGCTCGAAGGCGCGATAAACTTGCTGTGCTGACGTTGATTTATGTCTCCGTTTGTTTGTCCCGGAGACAGCCGGCTCCCAAGTCCCGGTTCATCCCGGAATACCGGTTAAGATAAGACGCCTCTAATGCATACTACAAATTACTGGACGAAATTGCTGTTTACGCATATACGGGGGACGGGGCGTTTGCTAATTCGCCTGGGGGACTATCTTACCTTATAAGCGGAGTTGATTATCCCGTCTCGCTGCGATGCGATAATCATCTCTAACTGGAAGTGATAAAGTTTTCATTTCCGTGCATGAGTCTAATGGAAACGAGGGAACAAAATTCGCCGGCGAGAGATGACTTGAAGTTTCGAAGTACAATGAAATACATTTTGGGGGGAAACACAATATATTTATATTTAGGCTGTTTATAATATTGGCGTTATGACAAATTGGTCCCTGAAGCGGAAAAAGTATGCGGGGAACAGAGGAAATTTTAAAAAAGAAAGGGGCGTTTTGTGCCTAAAGGAACATAAAAAGTTTCGATGAGTATTGTTTAGAAACATACTGATAATATAAGATTAAGAGTGTACCCATTTTTCAGTAAAACCGCATTCAGTCAGACTCGAAACGGTTCGCAACAAACTTGGATATAATTAGGATGGCGCATTATGTTCAAGCCAATATAAATAACCACAACGCTAAAGTCATACTCGCACATTCGATGTCGTAAATAACCGCCATGCAAATGGTACATGAGTTAATGAAACATAAAAAGTTGTCATCGACGCTGACAGGGCAGTGCATGTCGGGTCACGCGTGTGCACAGTTCACTAACCACTCCAAGTGAGATCTGCTCGCCATGTTTTAAATGTTCCGGACATTTTTTGGGTATCGTGTCTTCTTGTGAAACACATGTGTTTATGAATTGTGTGTCAGTAAACAATCACAGACTTACGAGTTGTAGGTCGTAGGTTCGAACCCAGACCGGCGCTTTACTTTGTGTAAATTATTTCATCACCACTGCTTTCAAAACGGTGAAGGAAAACATCGTGAGGAAACCGGCATGTCCTAGAACCAAAAATTCTAAGACATGTGACATCTACCAACCCGCACTGAGCCCGGGTGGTAGATTATAGCCCACTCCCTCTCGAAGAAAGGAGGCCTCTGTCCCAGCAGTGCGAACAATATAGGCTGCTTATTATGATTATGACACAATCAACAGGGACCAGCATATCTCCAGGTTGGGCCAAGTGTTTTCATTAGGAATTTCTGAGAAGAACCCGAGAGTGTGGATTTACAATATAACATAACACGCCTATATACCCGGAAGGGTCAGGCGGAGGTGTATCTATTCTACCTCAACCCACATTTCGCCAATTATGTTTAAATCTTATGTAATAGAGGGCGAGCTCAGCAGTAGCCCTTGCGATCACTAAACAATCCTGGTTATTGCGTTTCTCTGGCAAGCACAATATATATTCCTGGAATTGTATGTTTCTATGAATGTTATTGAAGTGAAAACTTCTTTAGCGGCGTTGTGCACTTTCGTTGTGATGGGTAAAAAATGTTAAACTCGCGTCAGTACACGTGACCTGATCGTAAATTCGTAAGACGGAGGGAGGGTAGACCGCATTCCAAAATATCAAAAATGCACAACGTTAATATTCAAGTTTTCACTTCTGCCGGCACTCCCGGAGTGCAACCCGTTTTTATTTGGGAATCGACTGCTGTGGATGGAGTCCTGAGGTCTATCCCCAAGTGGGGAAGAGTTGAGGTTTCCAATTTGGGAACATCTCAGTATCAACCTATAGTGTAGATATAGGCAAGTCATAGTTATGGTAATATACGTGTTACGCTACCTTTCATTAACAGTAATGATGGGGTGTTAGCAAAAAATATTTGTAGCATATCGCTCAAGGCCGATGACTTGTAAGTTTTCAGTATTCCGCAGGTATAAAAAGGTTTTGTAGCTTACATAACCTGAAAACATATTCCACATCCAAGCTTCCTACACATTCTACACACAGTTTGATTTTTTGTTAGCAAAAGTAATTTATTTCACGTACAATGCCGTACGACATTGCTCGCTGCACGTTTATCTTCAACACAAAAACAACTCCTGAAAAATGTATTGCGCTTTTCTACGTGAAGTTTAATGGCTGAGCGTAGTTAAAACACACCTACATGCGAATAACCTTTTTGCTAAAAAAGAAAATGGTACGAAAAAGAATATTTGTTTTAATGGATGCCTATTAAAATACAATAAGACACAAATATCACAATCAGGTTCGTGCTGTGAAAGAACAAAAACGAAAAATATTTGAGTTTGTTTGGTTTTATTATGCTTGTTAACGGTGAGTACTGGGGTTGTTACTCGCCACTATTTGCTTTTTAATTAAATTATCTATAAATTGGCTATAAGAATAGGGGAAGACCAACCTAATATGGAAGATAAAGACATGTTGCGCCAACCCCAAAATAAATTGGGATAAGGGAGGAGAATGATGAGCGTAGTCAATGATAAAATATTTGCATCTTTAGGTCAGTTGCACATAATATACAAAATAAAATACAAAGTGTTTTGTTGGTTTGGTTTTACATTCAAAAATATATTTCTGGTCACAGGTTGTGTGGTCACAGTTCTAACCTAACCTAACCTAGCTGTTTCGATTTAAAAAATATTACGTGTTACGTTGCAAATCTCACTAACTCTAAGAAAATTATAAACTATACATGGCAATTAAGTAATATTATATAATATTAAAATATATGTATATTAGTAAAACATAATATAATAAATGGATTCTAACCTAACCTACAGTTCTGGTAGCAGTTTGTTTTTCGTTCGTCGTTCGTAACCATACATTTGACTTGTTTCAAACAAATTCAATTACATAAACTTACAAAGGAGTACGTAAATGACATCAAATAAAAGTGATTTTTTTTATTATAACATTCCCAAAACATCTTATTTTAGTGTTTATATTTTTTTTCATAACATATCATTTGACTAAATGTTTATTGTATAAAGATTGTTTGCTGTAATAAATCATTTGATTAAAGACCAAAATAAATGCCTTAATGAAATTATCCAAGGTAAGTAATATTCTGCCGAGTAAAAATTTGGCCAAAAGAAAATGTGACGCGCATCATTGTAAATATTGCATTGGTATAAAAAAGGTTGCTACAATTTATTTGGAAGTGATGGAAATGTTCCCAACTTTTTTTTGGCAAAACGGCAGGATCCCACTCTCCTTAACAAAATCATGTATGATTCATAGATCCCTTCCCATTGGAGCATAAACGGAGGATTCTTGGTTTCAAGAAAAAGTATGGAAGCAGTTCCTACTTACACGAAAAACTCATTTATAAAGCGGCTGCTCTACTACAGCAAAAACTGTTCGTATACTGGACTTAAACGCAAGAAAATATTATTAGCCTACCGTACAAAACAGCACAACGAAACAAAAATAAATAAATGCGTATGTAAATCGCTGGAACGTCCAGCTTAAATTGGTAGATAGTCTTGTTAAGCTACATAAATTGTGGTTACATTCGGGTCTCACTTAAACACTGGCGAGCATTTTAAATGCCCCAGATAAATATTTACAAGGATAAAATTATTACTACGTTGAACGCCCGCGGCTGTTCGTTATTGAAAATATTTCAATAACTCGTTATTACGCTGTTGTTATTCGCTGATGCGTACGTTTTAATTTAATTTATGTAATGTCCCTGTAATTTTCACTTTATCTGTACTATGGCGAGTTTAAGTTCCTAGGAGGAAAAATAGTCATGACCTGTTGATGGCATTTTGTTGAGTTAACGCTACTCAGGGCTTGAGACAGCTTGGGTTTTTATTAAAAACGATTTCTTATTAGTATTGTACAGTATTTTAGTTGGTTATCCGATTCTTTCCTAGTTTAATATAGGATCCCTTTCCTTCACTTGCACAAAATGATCGGTAAACACATCCGCACTATCTTACACCATGATCAAAATGTATTAAAGTAACTGAAAACTTAGCAATTGAAATATTTAAATGACAATAATGTATTCAACTGATAACGTTACCACGTTACACATAACGTTACTTTAATAAACAATTTTAACGGTTTAATCGCTTCGTGTAACCGAGTCCACGCGATCTCATAAATTACTCGAGTGCCTTACATATAAATGAATTTCTTGAAAAGGTCGTAGAAATTAGAAGTTCACGTCAGTGTCCGGTCACGCGAGCCCGAAACTCTTTGTACATATTTACCTGTTGTATTATTTAACCACGGTGGTTACGAGTATAACCAAGTTGTAATTCACTAGTCGCTCCCTAAATAATAACTACCTATGTTATACGGAACCACCCATATAAGTGCCGGGGCTGAAACTTTTATGACAGAAATAGGGACAAACACGCGCCGTTTTGAGTGTTTAGCTGTGTACTTCTTGGTTAATAGTTGCAGCTTTGTTTCAGAGGGACGTTAAATACTTACCCTTCATTTTATCAGTGAGTGAAACCTTTTGTAGATCCCGAATATTTTGGCCGTAAACTCATTGCTACGCGGAATTTGTGCACAGCAACCTTTTCCTCCATTTCATTAGGTCAAACAACCTTTACTCTGTAAAAGTGAATTAGGTGCAGCCTTGAGAAAAAACTCACGTAGAAAAAGACATTTATCTCGCAACAGGAAGAGGGCCTTTAGAGATTAACTCGGAAAGCAACTCTCCTCGGTTTAAAAAAAAAACCGATCTGTGGTCGTCCTTGGTCTTGTGTTGTTAAATGGAACACGTGAAAGTGCCAGTCCATAGCTTATAATTAACAAACGACTGACAGGGAACATGAAAATCGAATAGCAAAAAACTGGGGATCATCGAACGCGGACCTCTCATAAATCGGCATCGGCGGGCGTGGAATAAAATAATCGAGTGACAAAGCGCTCGATCCCTGATATTCCATGCATAAGCAATATAAAATGTTATTCTGTTCTGGTGAATAATTTATTCTCGATTGTCACCCTTGTCGACATCGAAACCGAACTTTGTTCACCAGGTGTTCGATCAGACAATTACACATGTTTCAGATTATGATACTGATTGATCTCCATGTTTTAAGATTATCGTGAGACATTTTTTATGTAGCTCAACGGTGGTGTAGATTATTCCCTGTAGTTTTCCTCGAGTAGGGCCAAACCGCTCCTATTTGGCACCGATCGTATCATGTTTGCAACATTTGGGTTCCCTTGGTTGATTTAGTTTGCGTTGGTATGCATTTATCCATTTATAAAGTTCCAAGGAATGACCATGACGTACAAGGTTAAATGAGCTACCGAAAATAAAACCAAATGCTTTACTGCCATGAATTGATGAATAGCGTACGCGTTAAGAACAAAGATCATTATAATTCATTCCATTTCTTGCTCACTAGTTCCCCGAAACTCGTAGTATTAATCAAATCTTAAGAAAGTTAATATTTAAAGTGATACAGGCTGAAAGTTTGTAAACAAAAACAGCGCGGACGCTTCGACGGAACCAAACGAAAAACTTGCTCTGTTGACATTGATTGATGCGGCCGGCAAACGCGCTAACGCCGCCGACCATTTTACTAAAGGTAGGGTACCCTTATACCTATACTTATTTGTAATTCGGTAACAGTAAAATTTACGCAGGCAGTAATTTAATTTACAAGTATGCTTATCGTTTTTTTACTTACAGGAGAAGCTTTTGGAAACGAAGATGAGAATGACACAGTGAAATTGCTAATAATAGTCCCTTTTATAAACTTCGTTTTTCGTTCATAAATTCCAGTCAGGGGTAGTGGTCCTGCCCCGGACTGATAAATTCAATGTGCTCGCAAGTGTACCTCTTGATGCTTATTTGCAATTTCGGAATGACGTAACTCAGGATTTCGTTAAGCTGACGTGTAAAATGGCGTTAATCTCTTATTTAAATACTTAGTAATACCCCGTCCATTGTGTTTGCTCGATTGTACCGGATTATGGAACATTCGAATAGATGTTACGTCGTCACGGTGAAATCAAACATGACGCTTTTAGACGTAAGCTCATTACTTAGGGAAGTAATTATCAAAAGTGTTATACGTAATAATTAATGTTATGTTGGGTACTTTTTAGAGGATACTTAAACATAAAACAATAAAAGCGTCGTTAGAAATTGAAACAATTTATTTTGCTTATTATGTAGGTAGTGTAGGTATATAAATAAGATGGAAGTTTTATAATAATAACACTTACTGGAAACAGTATCAGCAGCGACCAAAGAAAGCTAAGAATAAAGGAAAACAATCAGCTTTTTCCTCGTTTAAAACAGGATGTTTACGAAAATAAAGGAAATTCAATAATAGAGTAGTAATAAATATATAAAAATGGACTTTAGTAATCAGGAGAATTTGTCTATAAAATAAATCAAATAATTTGTTTTCTCTTCACAAAGAATGGGATCATATTATTTTAGACCTGCTTAAAAACTATGTGAGACTAGTTTGTGAGAGACTGGTGTCTGAACTAGGAATACCTGTATAGCAGATCTCCAGGGTCCCACCACACCGTATGTAAACATAATCAGTCATTTAGTAAATGTGAAGTGATGGGCATAGCATAAAAATCAATGATAAACTCACAGGAAATAAAAGTGGAGCAATAGCTACCTATATAACAGCCTGTCTATTGGGTCGTTTTTTGATAGCTGTCTTAGAACGTACATATTCCAGATTACGTAAAAGTTAACTTTAAAATGCGTTATAAAATAAATATATAAACTGCCTTATATTATTGAATTATCTTATTTATGGCTTCTTACAGACATTATAATAGCGTACGTGTATCATTCAATGTATTGTGTGTTGCTGGAATCACTAGTTCCATCTGTCAAAAAATGGTTTACCTGATGGACAGAGTATAGCTAGTTTTCGTTGGCCACCATATAGGTTACATAAATGACAAAATAAGCTTTTATAAGTTATGAGAAAAATCGCATACAAAATTTTATGTACAGTGGTACAACACAGCATTCACGGTACATCGAATATGAATAAAAGTTTGATGATTTTGATTAAACCACAATTTACGATTTAATAGAAAATTATATTTCGGATTGATCTAATTTCTCTTTGGCATCCAATGTTCATTGATACCAGATTTAAATAATTTGAGGTTCGAATTTGTTGCTAGTATTTTTCACGTTAAAGACAAAAACAGTGTCTCGGTTTACAGCAATTTTCTCTACCTCGCCCAAGTCGTAATTACGTTCGAAGGCTTTTAAAGCCGATCGACTTTTGGTTGACTTGTTTTAACTCTTATTTCAGAAGCCAACCATACATCTTTGCGTGACCTTTTATTTGACATTCAATTACTTTATCCGCACTGCAAGTTGTAGTAAAGCGATTTAATCAAACTACATCCCTGTGACTGGAATTCTAAATGAAAACTTGTAAAAGAAATAGTCTTGAATGAAGAAATCTTTTCGTCTCAAGCTACTCAATTTTATCTGGGGCTGGGTTTACGATAAATATTTAAAGCTTTAAAACATTGAGACAGTAAAATCACACGATTCATGTTCCTGCATAATACATGACATGTTTTTTTCTTCGAAGGGTTCGAGAACGTCGAAAGATGTGCATTTTGTATTATTTTGTCCCTCTTAGTTAAGGAGTTTAAAATTAACATTACAAGGCATTTTATATGGGTGTCATTCGTTTAATCCTGCCCTTGAAAGTGTCATCACGGTCCTGTTTCATTCACCTCATTAAATAAACCGGATCTGTTGATGAATAAATTAAGAGCCCGATTACGATATCGGTTTTTCAAAGCAATGCATTGGCTATTAACAGGTTTTGGATATTTAAACAGATTCCAGTAAATTGTCATCACGACGTAAGTATTTTATTTGATGCAAGTTTTTAAATGTATCTACATAATTTATATTGATGCTAAGTGACCTGCTCCGTGGTTTGTAAAATACAGGTAAGCTACACGAGTGCTTTTCATATCTTTTGTGTCATGTCGTATCCTAGGTCTTTCAAATGTTACAGTTTTCTATTATTCTTTTCTAAGAAATACTTTTCATAAACACACGCAAACAGAAGTATTGTAAAGATTTTCTTGTTTTTATTTTCAAATCACGCAAACTGTTGTGCCAGAGTCGCGCGAAGTCATTTGTGTACCTACTCCACCCATTCCCCTGACATTCCATTCAACGTTTCACGCAGAATATATTCAAACGGAAAGAGGAGCGATTACTTTGATTACACTTTCCGTTTACAATACCCCAGCCGAAGCAGGTCTACATTGTTCTTTAATAGGCATTAAGAGGTTTTCAAAAATAATCCATATAACATCCTATAGAATGCTGACTAACGCTGCCAAGGTTCATTAAACTCTTCAGGGTGCGAAACGTTTAGAGAACCGTAAATTATTTGCTTAAAGTACTGCTATGTATTCAGGATCATTCGTGGGTACATAAAATTGTACGGTACCGTATTATTATACAATACAGCGATTGTAATTTGATTTGTTTGCCCAGAATTTACATCCCTCCAAAATCTCGCTCGGGAACAACGAAATCAAGTTTGATAAATGTAATATCATTTTGTAGTTGAAACAGCATAGTGGATAGTAAATCGGCGAGAGGGATAATGCACAAGGTTGAAACATTCATGATGATTACATCCATAAATTTCCCAGTTACCTGCGCGTAAATGGTTGATTTATCACTCTCGTACAGAAGTAATGTGTCGCAGTGTTTCGGGTCACCAATTATACATATTTGCATGTTCGTGCAAATACATTAGTCGTGAGTGCGTGATAAATGACAGTCAGGACGAAATAAAATAACCATCATTTGTACCCCATTGAAATATTTGTTTTTTATTTTTGTGGTTCCAGATTGTATATTTCCAATGTTCGGAGAGATAAGCGGATTATTTTTGTTTTTATAATGTTGCACTAGAATTTCTTCTGCGTGGTAGATGTGTTCATTAAGATAAAAATGCTGATGCAATATGTAGAATAGTAAATAGACAAAGTGTTACTGTGTAAGCCATTTTCTTATAACTTTCTACTGCCATAGTTTTCAATCAGTAGATATTTCTTGTAAGTAACTACTAAAGTTAACATGATTCTGATTTGATCCACAACAATCCCAAACGGATTAATCATAGTTTAGGCAGGTTAATCGTTGATCAAGTGATCTAAGGAAAGTAGGTACAAAGCATGATTTGTTTTTAATAACAGTTTACATTGTAAACATGAACATTTGTTTCGGGATAATAAGGTGGGTATAGGAGGTGTACATACCAAAACACGATTATCCACTAAGAACGTTTGTAATTGGAAAGGTATAGGAGGAATTATATTTTCTAATTAGAGAAAGGTATCCTTAAATCCGCATCGGAAATTGCATTGTGGAATGCAATGTGAAATCAATTCCTCCTACCGCACACTCTTCGTTAGTTTTAAAGAATATTTCATATCAATATGATTCCCGTGCAGAAAAGAGGTAGGATGCACGAAAATCTACACTACCTACTTATTTTGTCAATGTCTTATTTTGTCAATTTCTAAGAACTTCAGAATCGGTCTTTGGATTTCTTGAAATACTTGCATACTTATATTTGCAAGTTGTATTTGTCAGTCATACTGTAGGTGAGAAGGTCATTTACCTTACCATTGTTGTAATAAAGATAAGTACTTATTAATAGTAGAAAGAAATGAGGTGTAAACGTAGAAGAAGTCGGGTCACCAACTCCATGCATCAATAAAATTGACGATGTAATAATAAAATGGCTGTAAAATTTGTGTAACAACAGAACAGGACCTACTTACCTACCTACTCTGGACTTTGATACTCATTTTTATTAAGTTTCCGTTCCATTGTTGTAGGTTTATCGTAAACTGCAAATCATTTTTGAAATCCGATTACAAAAGTAGTGGGTTCACTAAGTAGCCCAAAATACCAGCACAGTTGAATAATTTATAAAAATAAGCAGTTGATTAATCTAAAAAATAATATTGATGTTTCTCAGCCAGTTTTGATTAATTTCGAAAAGATTAAACGAGAAACTGGTAACTCCATATTATTCAATTACCGTAAAATTGTAATTAAGGAAGGAAATGCTGAAAGTACGAAAACAGGCTTCGTTTATTATTCTGTTAAATCTTTATTAAAATATGTTTCACTGTTCGTTCGCAGTACAATTTTTGAGGAGGAGTAATTGGAGATCTGACTGGAAAAAGATATATTATGTAAAGGATTTTGCAGAATTAATAACGAAAAAAAAACAAGCAATAACACTTATAGAAAAAGTTCGGGATTATGTACGAAAGCGTAACTAGGGCGATGTCCTTACCTTATGGATAGGAGTCCCCCAAAAGTCGTTGAGGAAAATGTTTGATATTGGAGTCTGTGGCCTCAAGTCTCTGTTCTCTTTTATGGCACTTATGTCATCGAAGACGAAACCGCAGTACAAACAGTTGTGGTAGACGAGTATGCAGGCGAGAACCAGAATAGCACCTAGACCACGACGCGGGGGCTCGGGCAATTCCTCAGGCATCTGATTTTGACCCGTCAGGCGCCGTTTACTACGACCAGTTCTGGTTCTTACTGCCGACATCACTCCTCCGAACCTACACACGCCACTCACGCGGTCCATCATGTATGTATCACATCGGCAAACAATTATTATTTACTAATCAACACGAAACACTATTTTGAACAGTTCCTAATAAGTACAGTCATTTACGTAAAAGCAAAACCGCCAGAAATGTTTAGGAGCTAGCGAAAACACAATCACGAATAGAGCCGGGGTAATAAATTTCGCTACACAAAATCAGAGATTAAAAACGACTAATACGTAGAATAACACTACCGAACACTATAAACAGAACGTTATTGTTAATGTTTAGGTTACAACGAAGCACATGTCACTATGTTTTTTCGAAATAATTTCATTTGACATTTATGTGATAGTTTCGTTCCGACGCGCGTGGACACACCCGCTCACCGGGCAGATTCGCCGACAACTGCCGAAGAGCGACGAGCGAATGCCGCGTCAAGTCACGTGACCCGTCGTTTTACTGCGGGTCGTTTTGAACTAGCGCATGCGCCCCGTGCAATGGGCTGGCGGCAAAACATTTTGTGTTTATAAGTGTTTATTATAATACAGTAAATATTTAATAGTACAGTACGAATACATGAGTGTAAAACATAATATTAAATATTTATTATTCTAAACATTAAAAAAATATTTTATCTTGACTTTAGTGCACCATTTGCCAATTTATTCAAAGAAAATGCAAAAATGCAATGCATGAAAATAAACTAATAAAAAAACATTTTCACCACAGATGATTCAAGTGCAGTGGCATATTATCGCAATTTGATTACCCTACGGTATTATGGGCGCATGCCCGGAGGTTGGCAGCGGACGGGAGGGGTCGGAGTAAATGTTGATGACGACATTTGGTCGGGTTCGGGAGACTGAGATGAGAGCGCTCACGGATCGGAATACGCGCCTCTCTATTATCCGAAATTTCGAATTCAAATTTTGAATATTAGACGCACACTTCCCGAATTTTCGTTCCGATCGAGATCATTTTAAAATATTACGAAGTTCCAACGTTTTATTTCTGGAATACATTATTTCCTTACTTTGTACGTTTTTGCGCGAACATGTTAAAGCTGTTTGTCACCCGTTTTTATTTCTTTTGCATCAACTGTACCGAATGATGAACTGTGTTAATAAATAAAAGGTTTTTCATGTCGCGGAGTTTGGTCTCATTTTAAGAGTAAAGTTAAGCAATCTCTTCGTGACTTTTTCGAAATGGAAATATGAAATGGAATAATTTTTTTTGTCATAAATCAATGAACCGATATTGTAGAAATAAGTCTTTGTGTAGACTCTGAATTTCTGAAAATTCATTTAGGCAACGAAAAGACAGTCGACAGGAAATTTCAGCATTTACTTCGAATAAAATGTTTTGCTTCGCAGCTAATTCATATTGATTGAATATGACCTGATTTTAGTGATGATTTGATTTTCTTTTACGATTGCTATTTTGCACAATTTGTTGCTACAAGCTGATTATAAGTAGGACAAGTTTTCAACAGGATTAATTCTCTATAGGTAGAAGTATATCCCTAACATATCGAACATTTGAAGACTAACGGACCAGTTAGTATCTTCATATATGGCGGATGAGGTATTTTTTAAAATTACAAAATTGATCAGCTCTTGACCTCAATCTTTTTAATCTTATATTATGAATTGTTTCTTAATAATTTTTTTTAGCCTGTTCTCACATATAGAAGCGACAAGAATATCTTGATTTAAAAGAGTATCCTTATTTCTTGCTCGTTCTTCTCTATAGAGATCTACGTTTTGGAATGAGCTTCAACTTTCTGACTAACTGACTGACTCTGACAATTTAAAAGTGCCTATCAATGGTTTAATTGAAATAGGTAAATGCTATAAGTTTGAGTTTGATCTTGCCTATCCCTTGGATGTGGTCTATGATGGAACGGGTAAGCCCAGAAGATGCCTATTCACTCCTGCTTTATAGGGTTATTCGTGGAAGGGAACATGTGAAAGTTTCTACTTCTGCAACCTACTGTCTCACTTCTACCATTATAAGCCGACTAGCCAATAAAGGAAAATAATGTTTTATCAATGTAATATTTATGGAGACTTACCTTAGTGGTTATCATTAAATTATTAAAAGGTTCCCAAGGTTGCTAACCTACTTTTATCCGGATAAGAAATAATATCCAGAAGTTAAGCTCAAGGGACCCCATTTAGGTAAAACAGGTGCTTCATTTTCGATGACCCTTGACACGAACATTGAACATGTAAAAAGTTAGGACACGTGGGCGATGTTTTCCCTATTTTTGTACCCTAAATTTAATCTTCTTCCCTAAGGACATATTCAATTATATAGTTTTGACGAAGGGTAGTACAGAGCACCGGCGCGTCCTCGTGGCGGCGATCTCTCACGTCCGGCCCTGCTCCAGGCCATGGTACGCAGCGAGAGTGCATGGGAAGCTGTCACCTCCTTCGGCGAAGCAGTAATGCTCGCAAAGGAGGAGGCGGAGCGCTTGAGGTCATTCGTCGTGGATCTTTGACAGTCATTACGGGTAACGACCCGTAATGACTGTCTGGGCTTCTGACGAGAAGCCCGAAAGTCTGACAACCAGTCTTACCAAGGGGTATCGTATTACCCAATAACTGGTTTTGGAGGTCAGATAGGCAGCCGCCGCTACATGTAAAATACTGTTATTCAGCTGCATCATTCAGCCGACCGTAACATAGTTGGGAAAAGGCTAGGCAGATGATAAAGGGTAGTAGTACCTACAGTGACCAAAATATGTAGGTGAGTATGCAGGAAAACTATTTATTTATTTATTCTCACACTGGAACGCCGCGCCGTACAGAAATTACACCAATAGAGCAAAAAATCACTTCATGTGCTGCTTTCCATCCATCCTGACTATGATCATCTAAGCAATGTTCAGACAGCAGGATTGTTGGATCTATATTAAGCTCTAGACATCATTTAGACGAGGGATAATAATGTTAGACCGTATAATCAGCCTATAATTTTTTTTTTTGGGGGACTGTCCTTTGTAATTTCGACGTTAGAAAAGTGCTGATTCTCAGCCTAATTTGAATAAATGACATTTGATTTTGATTTTTTTGAACAGTGGGAACCTGTTACCTGTGCCAAAAACGCCCGCCCTTCACCACGTGCTATCAAAATCAAAAGTCATTTATTCAAATTAGGCTGAGAATCAGCACTTTTTGAACGTCAAAATTACAAAAGACAGTCCCCCAAAAACGCCCGCCCTTCACCACTTCCTAGTGCTATTGCTGGGAAGAAGAAGTGGCGCAACAAACTCCCCAGCAGCACAGCTGTCTGTTCAATTTAAAAAAATACTTGAATGTATACAATACTAGGTACAATAATATATACAATGTTCGGTAATTAACATTACAAAACCAGAACATAAAATTTAATTATTTGCCATAATATGTCAGCTAGCCACGCCAATATACCAACAAATATAATAATAACTATACGTACTCAAGCTAAAACATAATTCATTAAAATGTAAATAAAAAAACTTACTACCCAAATAAAAGCCTCCAGGCATAAAGGGCGTGACAGCTTACACATTTATGCATTGCTGGGTTCTGCAGTAAGCTAATTCTGGAGAAGGAACATAAACATTGTCTTGCGTTAAACTAGGGTGACCAACTATTCTTATCGTCTAAGTAGTCGTTGATAGAATAGTATGCCTTTGAACAAAGGTTGGATTTTAGTTGAGCTTTAAACGCATTAAAAGGCAAGTCTAGAAAAGAAGAGGGTATCTTGTTATAAAAGGTTATACCAAGCCCAACAAATGAGTTATGAACCTTATGAAGCCGGTGAAAGGGGGCACGTAGTTTGTCCTTATTTCTAGTGTTAACACTGTGAATATCACTATTTTTAGTGTACAAGTGTAAATTTTGCCTAATATATAAAATGTTGGCAAGGATGAATTGTGATGCAACCGTGAGAATACCAATATCTTTAAAGAAATCTCTTAGAGAAACTCTGGCACCTAGCTGGTAAATTGCTCGAACAGCTCGCTTTTGAAGGACAAATATATTTTGTATATCAGCGGCTTTGCCCCACAGCAGAATACCGTAGGACATAACGCTGTGAAAATAACTAAAATAGACTAAACGAGCTGTATCAACGTCAGTATATTGTCTTACTTTCCTGACGGCGTAGGCAGCCGAACTGAGCCTTCCTGCTAGACTTGATATATGAGGTCCCCACTGAAGTTTGGCATCTACTGTTAGTCCTAGAAAAATTGCCGAGCCTACAGTTTCAAGCACCTCTTTATCTAAGACGATGTTGGGTCCTAGGTTTCTAACATTCGGTAAGGCGAACTTTACACATTTGGTTTTCTTGGCATTGAGAACTAAGTTATTTGACGTAAACCAATCTGTAACTATTGAGAGTGCACTGTTTACGTCGTCAAAATCTTGTCTATTCCTGTCTACTTTAAAAATAAGAGAGGTATCATCTGCAAACAGTACAACATCACAGATGCCCGTCAAATGGAATGGTAAATCATTAATGTAAACTAAGAACAAGAATGGACCCAGTATTGAGCCTTGCGGAACACCTAACTGAACTGGTAGCCCGGATGATTTCACACCATTAACATCTACACATTGGACCCTATTATGTAAATACGAAATAATTACGTTGAGAGCTTCGTTTTGGACACCGTAATGACGTAATTTACGCAAAAGCGTGTCATGGTGCACGCAATCAAAGGCTTTGGAGAGATCACAGAAAACTCCAATAGCATTCTGTGATTTCTCCCATGCGTCAAATATGTGTCTCAACAGAGCAACACCCGCATCTGTAGTTGAACGACCTTTTGTAAAGCCATATTGCTCATTATGGAGGAGGCTATTTAAATTAAAATGTCTTAGCAGCTGCTTGAGTATTAACTTTTCAAATATTTTGCTAAATGCAGGTAAGATAGAAATAGGCCTGAAATTGCCAACGTCATTCTTATTACCTGATTTAAATAATGGTATGACTTTACTACTCTTCATGAGGTCAGGAAAAGTTCCTAAATCAACACATTTATTAAAAGTAACAGCTAGATAGGGGGCTACGATGTCTATTATATTACTTATAAGTTTAGTGGAGATGCCCCAATAATCACCGGTGTTTTTAGACTTAAGTGTATTAAAAACATTAACTACATCACGCGGGGTTACATGTTCGAAACTAAATAAGGGACTACATTTAGGTACACTACTGTGCAAAAGGTTTTCAGCTTTAGACGAGGACGAATTTAAGGAGCGAGTCGTAGTTATCGGTATGTTGGCAAAAAACTCATTAAATGCCTCAGCTACGTCAGCTGCTTTGTTAACTAATTTGTTGTCGACCATAATCTCAAGTAGTTTTTCTTGTTTAACCGATTTTCCCGTTTCATTATTAATAATTTTCCAAGTGGTTTTTACTTTATTAGTAGAATTTTTTATCGTATCGCCTAAAAATTTTGATTTAGCAAAAGCACTAATCTTTTTGAATAATTTTGAATAAGTTTTGACATACTCTACTCTATCGTTGGGAAGAAGTGGCGCAACAAACTCTCCAGAAGCACAGCTGTCTGTTGAGTTAGAAAATACTTGATTGTACACTAGGTGTTAAGTAATTAACATTACAAGACACAGAGCATAAAATTAAATTATTTGCCATAATTGTCAGGTAGCCACGCCAATATACCAACAAATATAATAAAAACTATACGTACTCAAGCTAAAAAATAGTTAATTAAAATTAAAATGTAAATAAAAACTTACTACCTAAATAAAAGCCTCCAGGCATAAAGGGCGAGACAGCTTACATATTTATGCATTGTGTTCACATAGCTGTCACTTAGTCACAAATAATAAACTAGGACCATTGAAGTAAAATATATAAATAAGTTAATACTAATGACAATAACCTGTGTGTGTAAGCTAATTCTGGAGAAAGAACATGAACATTGTCTTGAGTTAATTAGGGCGACCAACTATTCTTATCGTGTAAGTAGTCGTTGACGGAATAGTATGCCTTTGGGACATAGGCCATAATCCACCGCGCGGGCCCAGTGCTAACCACATCTTATTTTTAAATTTCATTTATTTTTGACGTGTGGAAGTGTTTTTTGAAACAATTTACGGAAATAAGTATATTTTATATTTGTATCATTGACCAAGTATAGGTACCTCTGTTATCCCTTTAAGATATTTAAGACATTCATCCCTTTTAATGACGGAGTATGCTACCTGCATATTTGTCTCTTTTTTTGCACATAACCAAAATTAAACTACGTAAATTACTTATGATGACTACCTCGTTGGTTCAGTGGTGGCAAGCACTACTGCCGACCATGAATGCCCTGGGTTCGATTTCCAGGTCGGGCAAAGTAATATAAGGTTTTTTCCATCACCAATTTCTTAGAAGCAGCCCGGAGTTTGAATTTGTGCCCACTTGATGGCCTATTGCCATCAAGTGGGCACAAATTACATGGCACTTAAACATAACTGGTGAAATGTGGGTGTGGTAAACTACTACTAGGTACAGACGCCAGCACATCAAGCTACCACAATCTGTCAAATTTCTTTAATAGATTTCCGCTTTATCGCTTAAGCATTAAGGTTCAAGGTTGATTGGGAAAATTTGACAGTTTCGGGTAGCTTGACCTGCTGGCGTCTGTACACAACAACCGCTTTCGCATATGAAAAGGAAAACACAAAGCGAAGTAATAATTTCAGCATGTTTATTAAAATAGATTTTAAACAGGTTTAATTAAATATCATTGTGCAATCGTTTAAGGCTTTCATAAAGGGTGGGGACGTGTTCTGGTTTACAATGGCCTGTAATGAAAATGTTGCAAATAAATGGCTCGAGCTTTTCTACGTGAGGCACCTGTCCTAGAGCATGAGGAAGCGAATACCTATAAGTGATTTTCTCACTCAAGAAACGTACGATTTAAGGTACCGTGTAAGTAAATTAAAAGAGGTACATACACTGACCTATAATAAACAAGTACTTCATACTATCGATGACAAAAGTAAGACATTTGATTTTCGCCATTTTGGCGCTGACAGCAACAAGAGCGTCCGTGGAACTAATGTTTTTGGTAGCGAGTTTTACAAGATGCGCATACTCTCATGATAAAATGGTCTAAATGTCTCGTAGTAAACACAAAATACATTATTCCACGATTTAGACCTTAGTCATCAGATACGTAACGAAACAAAACGACGGCCTTTTGCGGCTATGTGTTAATTTTAGTTCCTGAGATGCTCGAGCGGGGCGCTTTGAATTGGCACAAAAAACAACTGTCATTGCTCAGTAATTCGTTTTTCTTGGTAGCTCTACTCTACATAATCAGCCTATAATGTGTATTCAATATGTCTTCGAATTTTTTGGTTCTAAGACATGCCAGTTTCCTCACGATGTTTTCCTTCACCGTTTTGAGAGCTGTGGTGATGAAATAATTTACACAAAGTAAAGCGCTTGTCTGGGTTCGAACCTACGACCTACAACTCGTAAGTGGCGGCCGGTACCACTTGGCCACCACTGCTCCTCGCTTCTCGTTAATCGCCGGCGGTGGGTCAGGACCCTTACACTCAGCTATAGTGGAACACTGGAACCTGTTATTTATTCGTTTAAATTTTTACTTCCGTTGTTGGAAATGTGACACGTCACTCATTATCCATGTAGTTGGGTTTTTTAACGTATATTTTTTGGAGAAGTTAATAGACACTGTTTAATAGCAAGTTTTTTTTTGTGTTTTAACTCGCAATTTCTCTGCTCGACCTCGGCTTGACCTTTAGTTGTCATCTTTACGAATATAATAAAGCTGAAGTTTGTTTGTTTGAACGCGCAAATCTCTAGAACTACTGATTTGAAAAATTATTGTTGCATTTAATAGCTCAATTCTTAAAGCATCCTCGTCAAATTCAAGGACGTAACTATGCTATTGATTCTCGACACGAATCTATAAATTATAAAAAACCGGTCAAGTGCGTGTCGGGCCACGCGCAGTGTAGGGTTCCATAGTTTTTATAACAGCCAAGTGCGGGTCGTATTCGCTGACTGATAGTTTCGTAGTTCGTAGTTCTATGCTCTAACTAAAAGCCAAACATGACTACCTACCTAATTTGACTTCCTATACAAAGCCTCACTTGATCCGACAAATTTGCACGGAAAGTTTTAATTTTTTTTTGAGATTTGGATAAGACTTGTTTGGTCGACTATTACTCGTAAGCTTGTAAAGCCCACTTGAGTGTGATAGTTTTCCTTTAAACTTCGTTGTATATAGGTACTACTGCCGTGACATTTGAATTTCTAACTACAACCGTTTAGTTGGTAGAGACGAAGTAGCGGGCAGAACCTAGTCGTTTATAACATGAGAATACTTTATCATTGGACATCGGATTATATGCATGTTTGCGTATGCAAATGCATATAATTAAATTTTTATAGCGTTATTGCATATTTTGGTACTTTTTCATTGACAGTGCTTATTTCAGTAGTAGGCGTGTTGTATTATGCGTCTAACGCAATCCAATTGTTTTTGTCTCGCTGCATTTGTTTATCTATCTACGAAAATCTTACTTTTGTTGAAATAATTCCGGAAGTGAAAAAAAATACCAGACCTAAATGGAATCTTGGATAAAAAAATTACCCAGGCGAATTTACGACTGATGGCACTGTGATTTTTCTGCAAGGTTTGTGAAAAGCGAATACCTTCATCAAAAACATATCAAATCGATAAACATGTGAGTACTGCTTCCCATTTAGCTGCAGGACAGAAACCTACAAGAAGTCCACAACAACTACTGCCTCATATCATCGTTAATTTTAATGATAAATGGTTTATTGACTGTGCATATTTTCTGCATATTTCGCCCTTTTTTAGAGCATATTTGCATGCATATTTTGGCATTTTGATAGTGCATATAATCCGATGTCTATTTATCATAGTTATATCGTGTTTGGTACCATGATTGTTGGTTTGGTTTTGTTGCTCGAGTAATACTTTAAAAAGCTGTTAAAGCGTTAAAATTTTGCAAACAAATTAGCTTGTACAGTCAACTGGATTTAGTGGAGTAATATGATGTGTTAAACAACCGATCGTGAAAGCACTACATGTACCATATTACAGAAATTTAATTACTATTATTGGTGTTAGGAATAAAAGTCTTTATATCGAAATCAACACATTTAATTAGAGGTATGTTCTACCCATCAAAACACATGGAATACATTCATCACTCATAGAGAAGGGGGGTCGACTGCGGGTCGCGGGCGCACGCCGCGGCCAGCTTTGAGTGACGTCACGAGGCTGCCTGCTTGGACGAGCCCATGCTGCTAACACGTATTATTCGCTTACTGTTACTGTTAGCCTGCATCATTGCACTGCTGGTCAAAGGCCCCATGACTTCCAGCTCTTTCGATCCAGGGCTAAAGTGGACCACTGGTCGTCTGTTTTGTCCAGCTCGTCCCGCCATCTTGACGAAAAAATATACTTAAGTCAAATTAAGTTAGGTAGCGAAACTCCGCAGATGTGATGGGTATCCATATCTAAATATGACAGAATAACAGAATATGACAGAATTAATGTTTTGATGATTTTCTAGGTAGTATGGTTATTTGAAATATGACTTAAGAAAATCCGTTTTGTTTTTATTTTACCGTGTTTAGATGCCGATACCCATGACAATTCTGGAGTTTCGCTAGCTAATTAAATTTGACCCTGTATAAAATATAGTGGCCATGTTCAAGCGCGAACGTAAAAACGCCCGTAGGCACAGACATGTCTCTCATTCCTCACATTTATTGAACTGCGAACATCGCTATACTATTTAGTTCTAAAGCGAACAATGTCCACTTCCCCTCACTTCAATCTTTTTCAATTACAGTAACGATTCACTGGACCTTTTAGGCCCTTTGTGGTATCCTCGCCGCTGAGAACTTTCATTCAATCATGTTAATTATTTTCTTAGGGGCATTTCCGAAGGGGAGTTAGGGGACTAGAACTTTTCTATACAGGTATTGTGGAGGAGGCTTTTGAAATTGTTAAGTAAGCTCGCGACAAGATTAAAATGGCCACTCCAATTGTGTACGACGGAAAATGAATACGAATTTGGAAGAGTGTCGCCCTGGATGGGGATTCGTCGACTCTGAATTAGTTTAGTGAACTTTGAAATACGAACTGAGATCTCTGCTTCGTGCTACTTCGTGATTTCTCGGATTAGGTGGGTGACTTGTAACGTCAACTGTTCGCTTCTAAAATGTTTTGTTATAATAATTACTTTGAATTAAGTTGGCTGGATGTTTTAGGCTATATCTATGTATAGTAATAATAAAGCTGAAGAGACTTTGTACGTTTGTTTGAACGCGCTAATCTCTGAAACTCCCAGTCGGATTTGAAAAGTTCTTTTTGCATTTGATAGCCTAATTCTTGAGGATGGCTATAGGCTTAAATATCACGCTAGGATCCTCAGGAACCTAGTAGAAAGTAAAAAACGTCAGAAGGAACGCTAAGCGAACCCGAAGTAATAACGCACGCCGGCGATGCGATGCGATGGGCCACTCCGTCGCATCGCATCGTTGGAGGGGGGGGGGGGTTAGAAATTTCACGGGGACGAAGCTAACTGGTACAAAAAGTTAGAATTAAAATTCTCGTAATTTTCTTAAAAATCTTGAAAGTTAATAAGTATAAGCGAATGTAACCTAGTAGAAAATTAATACAGCGCCCAGTTATAAAAAAAAGTATTTACCTACTAACATAAATTACTAGGTTGGAATAAAAAGAAAACGTTTAACTACTGTTATTTTTATTGTCATACATCAAGGTCGCTTAACTACAACTCTTTCTCAACCAATTCCTATAATTTGAACTAAACCGACATTGAAGGACCTTGAACCAGCTTATAAGGGTCCTCAACATTAATTAAAAAATAACCATGTAGATAGATAACCGTTCCTAAGTAAACCAAAACACCCTTAGCAACTTTAAACTGTAAAGGCAACTTAGAAAATCAATACAAAACCGTAGCTTACTTGAAAACATTTAATCTGTGTACCTACACAACATTTCAACAAACGATAGTGATCCGAAAACAAGCTTTGTTTCAGAGTCGCCATCTTGGATTAGAAACACTCTCATATCGCAACTGGCCAGTATTAGGGCCCGATCACACGAACCACAACCACAGCTCATTGCAGCGACAAAATATGGGCAAGCAGTGGTCTTCTCTTCTTAGCGTGTCTATAGCAATCTAAATGGACTCGGCTCAGAAATCGGCTACTTGTTTGGCACCATCACCAGCGTCCATCAGTTCCTGTAACGTGCAGCTGACAGGATACGCAGGACACGATATTAAGTGTCCCACTCCCATCCTTTGTGGAACAGCACCACATTTATGCACCGCATTTATTTTTTTAAGCAGTTTTACATGTGAATAGTGCCACTGCAACTCTTTGCAGTTTCGTTGTCGCTAGTAGTTGCGATGTTGTTACGATGTGGACTAGTGTTTGCAGACAGACATATCGTTGTGTTTACGATGTGGTCGATTGCTAGTGCATGGTCTCGCTGGTGCTTGCGTTGTGGCTGCGACGTGGCCTTGATGTGGTCGGTATCGTCCACACGGCTGATTTTTACGGCCAAATTTGGTTCGTGTGAACCAACTACCGAGTCTTTCAGTAAGCGCTTCCTACCTTTAAATTTAAAATAAAACAAAGTGTGTGTGAGATATCATCGAAATTTTTTATTTGTTTGAAAGACCTATTGATGCCATTATGTATGGAATATGATATCGTTCAAAAGTCCACCGCCACTACTCTGGGTGGCGCGAATCCGAAATGTCCAATTTTCCATAACTCTAGCTCATAAATCAGGCTGAATTTTACCAATGGCAGGGGCTTTGAGGGTCGCTGTGGTTTATGGTTTATTCACATAGACCTGTGACTTAAGAAAACTCCACAAGTAAAAGTCTAACGGGGTCAAATCGCACGATCTCGGTGGTTAGTTCACATCACCTCCACGTGAGATTACCATGCTCTCAAATCGCTCGTGTAGAAGGTCCAACGTGGAATGAGCTGTGTGGCACGTAGCGCCGTCCTGTTGAAACCACATGTCGTTGGTGTCCATATCATCCAATTCAGGCCAAAAAAGTTGGTAATCATCGACCTATAAGCTCACCGTTGACGGTGATTGCCTGGCCAACGTCCAGTGGTGTAACTATACCGATAGAGGCCCGTGGCAAATTCATGGGATAGGGCCCTATGGACCGATGACGCCGCCAGCTCAGAATCCACATCAAACAGTGACTTTTTCGGGATGAATTGAACGCTCTGGGATCTCATGTGGATTGGTATCGCCACCAGTGGACTCAAATTTATCCAGCACACTGCGAATAATAATAATAATAAATCCCTGGACATTTCACACAGCACCATTTGTCCCAAGCTAAGCAACCTAATGCTTGTGTTATGGTAACAAGATGGCTGATAAACTACTTATATACATTTTTTTTTTGTAAATACATACATATTATAGATAGAAAAACACCCAGACTCGGAACAAATACATGTAGGTCATACAAATATTTGTTCCGTGCGGGAATCGAACCCGCGACACGCAGCGCAGCAGCCAATCGCTTAACCACTGCGCCAACTGTGCCGTCATAGTCAATAGTCCTCACGGTAGGACGATTATGGCGACCATTAAATGGGCGAAGCGTGCGGAACGTTGCCCGACCAGAACACCCATTTTGATATTACAATTTTATCATTTGCACGTGTTGTTGAACTCCGTAACTGTCCATGGTGATTTGGCAAAACAGACTGAATAAATCACAGCCAATTTGACAGATGTAGCTTCAACGGTGCGGCCGCTATCAACTGTCAAAGTTCGGAAGTCTCTATTGGAAGACCCTATATTAATTTTCATACAAATTAGCGCCCGTCCACGTATTATCTTGGTCGTGTATCTGTGGTACGTGTGATCGGGCTTTTATATTGATGCTCTGTGACAACTGGTCCAAAAGTTAAAAGTCGCCAAGTGAACTGTGGAAAGAGCTTTGCTTAAAGTTAGTTTGCGATCGAATATGAAATGAGGTAAGCTGGTGGAACTAGCAAAGGTGATGAAGTTCTTGATGTTAGGCAGCTGAATTTGTTATGGATTGACCTAAGTCGTGTTTCGTGCGAAGCCTAGCAAAAATAATGTAGACCACTGTATTCACGCAAGGGCATATAAAACGGCTATGTGATCTTCTGCTAGCATTGTAACTTTTTTTTTACTCTTACTACGGTTAAGAATATTAGAACCGTCAATCCTTTTTTTTACTTTGTTTATATATTGTGTGTACTTATGACATGTAACCATTTATTTTCTTTCCTTTCATGCAGTCAGCACGATGGACGAGGTGTTGACAGCACACGTCGGCGCCAGCTGTCCCTGAAAACCAGCGCTGGGGCTCTGTCTTGCATAATTATGGTCGCAACATAATGCTGAGCGATAGCCGTTTTGCGTGGATGAGACGCATGTCCACCATTTGTTATTATTGTTTTTCTTTATTTGTTTTTTATGTTCTTTTTTGCGTCATGTTTACCGCAAATAAACGTATTTTCTTTCTTTCTTTCACAGAGTGCAGTTACCACTCTCAGAATTTAATGTGTATCGCCCGGGTCAAGAGGTAAAGTATAGCAGTAGCATCCTTAATAATCAACTCTTATGAACCACTCACGGCGTTTTCCTTCACTATTTTGAGAGCAGTGGTGATGAAATTATTTACGCAAAATAAAGTGCCTGGCTTGGTTCCACTGGGCGTTAAAATATAAGCTGACATTTAGGTAAAGTGTTTGTTTATATGTTTGACTATAAAGCAGCCTACATAAATTGAAGACAAGTCTAGGCCAGGACCAAAATAAACAGACAAAGAAATATTGAAACAAGTTGTATAAATTGAATGTGGGTGTTTATGCGTTTGCCATTTGTTGACGTTGGTTACGACACACCCACGTTTCAGGCGAAATATTAACGTTTGTCATGTCGTGTATTCGATCTGGGTTTCCCTAGAGCACAACTTCGACCACCCACAGAGATTATTGACATCTCGTGGGAGTCAATAGATTAAATAATTTATTAGAGACTGCTGGATACGAGGTTTCGTAACATAAATGTACACGGTTTATAAACTGCGCCGTAGAAAAAACGTGTCCGTGTACAAGCTTCCATGGTGATCCATACAACACTGACGACCGTGCCTACACACGGCGAATAAATCGTTGTTTTTCACAGCAAGAAAAACGTGTGCGTACAAAGGCCTGATTTCATGATTTTTTATGTTGGTAACACGAGAATTAGCTTAAGTATATTACCTATATAAAAAAGGGAAAGGTGTCCAGTGGACCAACTTACGGTGGTTAGAGATATAGGATTAGGTTAGTAGAAATTAGAAGAATATAAAATCAGTAGGTAGGTATTTTATAAAATTACATGAATTTAATAAAATATTAAGCCATTGAAGGGCACTGAATGAGACACAATAGAAGTTTTATTGTTATTACATTGACGGGCCTTTAGTGTCCTATAAAGTGTTCAGACAGTAATCTGTGAACCGACAAAATAGTGCCTACCTAGATTTTTCTTTAACGGATTAATGCCGTAATTATAGAAACAGATAAAAAGCCAATGTGTCTTGCATGGATCCACGTTCGATACGATACGCTAGGTTAATGGAGATTGACACCAGCAAAGAGAGGCGTATGGGCTGCGCAGCAGTTGGTGAAGTCAGGCTGTTGATGATGATGAGATGATTCTTTTATAATTTTATCTCAATAAAATGGGTTCCTTTTGTTCCATTATATTGTGTAAGACCGAGGCTATTGTGATCTAGCCGTTTTGCGTCGATGTGACCCATGTCTCCCCCAACCCTTTCTATTTTTTTTAAATATTAATAATATAATTAATTAAATCAGACAACCATTATTAATAAACCATTACATTATTTTTTTTTGTTTATGTTCTTTCCCAAATAAACGTATTTTCTTTCTTTCTACTTGAGATATATGTATTATACATAGAAGCAGTTGGTGTACTTTAGAAAATAAATATACATAAAAAGTAAAATCTTATCATCCGATTACAAAAAGATAATAGCATAATATTTAACTGTAATACAGCGGTACCCAAAAGGGCGGACAATTAATTTTGGTGTCTTTTAAAAGAGGTAAACTTAGGGGTAATGTTTTGTTAATGTGCGTGGCTTCCGGCGAGGTCAGAACCTAAATAAGTTCAACGGAGTTATTAAATAGACAATTATGTAATCCGGATTACCTTTATAGGTTACTTCCGGCTGTTAATTACCGATATTTGGTCTTTAATAAGTTTATAGAATGGATGGTTTATTGAATGGGTAAGCTGGAGGTTGAAGGTAGCGGATTAAGCGCTATAGGTATAATGCCTAATGCATTTTGGGAGAGCTTGTTTTGAAGACTATGGCTAAACAAGTTCAGAAGACTTTTTATTCTAGGAACTCAGAATACGCTTCTTTGAACCATGATTTTTTCTTGGAAAAAAGTTATTTTTCTGTTATAACTTTTTAGAAGAAATCTGATAATTATTCAAACTAATCGCCTGTCAAACGTAATCCCTTTGAAAGTTCATTTCAGCGCAATGGCATTTGACGTTTCTTGTTAATTTAACGAAGTTAGAGGTTAAAAGCGCAGTGTTTTATAATTCAATTGAATAGTTTAAAATCAAAACCGTTTTAGCCAAAGCTTAAAATGCTAACAGCCTTCGAATTTGCATTTTATAACAGTACTAAGATTTTTTTCGGATTCTACATCGATCCCTAACAATTATGCGTATATCAAAAAAAAAACCTTATTTTTCAACAACCTAAACATACCAAAACATCTAAGGATTAAGTTAAAAAGGTAAACCAAAAGAAAAACACGTTAATTCATATCCCAGCGGCGGTACCCGCAAGTTTTTTGGCCAGTAGGCATGTCAGGGCACGTCGACTGCAAGTCCAGTCCGTTGGGAGCTATGGCCCCTAAAAACTGGCCCACCAGTGATTGATGGAGAGTCGTGTGTAAGCACCGAATAAACACGCCCCACGTCCTCTGCAATCGCCCTCAGGTGCTCTTGTTTTTTACAAGATTTTTTTGTTTTAACTTGCTAGAGACGTATTTGTTTCGACGTTTCTATGGAAAATTGGGTCGGATTTTATTTTATTAGTGAGTTGGAGAGTTTGTGTTCGGATGTAATTTTAGCATGATGCTTGCGTAACTGGTTTAGCAGGCTCTTTGATTTGGTGGGTGCTGAAAACTGATGAAGAGGCAATTCTCTATTCTTTATTGCGTAACATAATGTATATAGTTGTTAGGGAAATCATTATATTAGTCACAATTATGGACCCTGTCGGGCACAGCATAAATCAAGTAGGAAAGAGGTAAGAGTCGTGTGTAAGTACCGAATAAACACTCCCCACGTCTTTAGAAGCACTTGTTTATATTTTTAAGTTTATGTAGGGATGTATTTGTTTTAACCTTTCTTTGGAAAACTGGGTTCGACCTTCTCTTAGAGACTGGGAAACATAGTACCTACGTTTTTATGTATGTATCATATAAGTAACTGGTTTAACAGGCTCTTTGATTGCGTATGTTTCATTCGAAACCTAGATAAAATAACATCAAACTAGTATTTCGCCCGAAGAGTAGGCTGAGGTGTGTAGTTACACCACAGATCTATATCTGTGAGTTACACCTACATTTTACCAGTTATATTTAAGTCCCATGTGGGTGGGTTAGCTGGTTTTGTTCGTATAAACAAGTCCTTAAAAACTGTACGTCTAATCAACTGGTTTTACAAGGTAGCTTGGCTTTCCATTTCTATTTTATTTAGCGTATTTATATTTAAAACAATAAAAGAGTTTCAAAATCTTTTTAAAATGAAGTCAGATAATTTCCATTATTAATTTGGCGCTACGGGTCTTGTATAAACGTGCCAGACTCCATTTTAAACATCCAAAAATAATAACACGCTCAACCAGCAATGAAATTCTAAATTATTTCTTCAAAACACAAAGTTGCTCAGGTGAATACTTAATTTGATTAAAAGCTTCTAACAAAGTGTGGCCGCAACTTGAACCTGGGTAGAACGATAAATCACAACGATACAACTTTGCCATTAAAACAAACGCGGGACCGCGACACATCGGGATCAACTATACGAACTTTACTTCTTCAACCAACTTTATTGTCTGAAAGTTTTATGACTCTCCAACCCTTGCCGTATGTAACTTGTTGTACTTTACTTGACCTGAACTTGCTGACTGCGATATACTTGCTCATTTCTTGCTACATTATTAATATCGCCTACTATATACCTTGAGCCCGAAAGTCTGACAACCAGTCTTACCAGGGGGTATCGTATTACCCAGTAACTGGGTTGTGGAGGTCAGATCGGCAATCGCTTCATGTAAAATACTGGTATTCAGCTGCATCCGGTTAGACTGGAAGCCAACCCCAACATAGTTGGGAAAAGGCTAGGCAGATGATGGTAAACCTTGAGTAAAGTAAGAGCTCAAAGACTATGTACGTAGCTGTCCATTTTTCGCTCACATTTTGTGCATATAAAATATACATTCTACACTATTGATCGCATTCTGTCGTTTTTATTTTATTTCATGGCTTTTTTTTATTGCGCGATGGAAATCCTCATGGACTTCCTCCATCATGGGGGTAATAGAGGAGTATTTCTCTGACTTTTACCAGCTAAAACCACCGCGGTGTTCTACCTCTGCCTATGGCTGGGGGTGCGGGATTCGCATAAGCATTCACCGCTCCCCCGACAGGCCTCGATTTTATTTTAAGGCATACTCACACGATTTTTTTACGCACTGTTCCGTTTCGTGTAAAGCGCTGAACTTGAAAAAGCAGCACTATTTGCGTTTGCTGTGCTGGTACTATCTTCAGCTAGCGACTTCGTCTGCGTGAAATTTCGGCCCGCATTGCATCCTTTAACATGCTCGCCTTCTTACTTAGTTTTGACCTAGCGTTCTTTCTCGTTTTGCTCGGCTTCTTAGGCTTGTAGCGCAATGTTAAATAGCCTATAACCTTTGTCAAGATTTGGGCTATCAAAAACAAGAAGAACTTTGAAATCCGACTCGTAGTTCCAGAGATTAGCGCGTTCAATCAAAGAAACAAAAAATCAAACAAACTCTTCAGCCTTATTATGAGTGTAAAAGATAGATACTCGTATGCGAGTCTAAAAAAAACATGTACTCTGTGCATTTAGGGTATAGACAAGTATTGAGGTTACGTCTGGCGCGGATAGAATTAATTATTTATTTTATTTGATAAAATTTTACATTATTATATATATTTAAATAATAAAATAGATTATTAATTGCTGAGATAGGAGCCTTTTGGCCTCGTACAGGACTTTTTGTTTCATTTTTCTTTTTGTTACTTCTTTTTTATATAATTTGGTTTTGTTACTTTTTTTTATTTATAATTTGTTTTATTTTTGATTGTGTTTAGTTTAGTTTTATGATCTTTCTGTACGAGTCGCAATAAATACTTTTTCTTTCTTTCTTTCGAGTCGACGGCGCGTGTGAAATTCGTCGCGTGAGTAAGCTTCTATGCTTAGTACCACTTAGTTTTAGCTGATAAATGTATAAATACACCTGTACATCTACGTGTTCTATAGTCGCGACGCCCTCAGGTAGAAGACAGCCTACTTTTATCAGGGCATAACATTTAATTCTGTAATAATGAGTTTTTGTGCTTGAAATCACACTTAAGCATTATTATGCTAAAATCCTGTTATTAGATTTATTTGAGAGAATAATTATTTTCCAGCGCAGGCAGCTTTTCATACTCCATTTCGGAAAATGAGACCTCCTACGTGCCGCTATTGTTTCGCCCCACGATCTTAATGATATCAAACATAATAATATAATCTATTTACTCTGAATGTTTACTTCGAATTATCATTCTCCTGCCCTTATCCAAGTTTATTTGGGGTCGGAGCAACATGTCTTTTTCTTCAATACTTCTCTATTATCTCTTCTTCTTCTTTTCTTCTCTCTGTCCTTTTCAAGGACACTGGGTGGGGACAGTCATAGATCTAAATAAATAAATATTTTTTTGTGAAAACTAACAATACTAGCCTACTTATTTAAGCACCATTGTTACTAACACCAAAATACTAACATATTTATGGACCTTATAGTCTGAAATAAAGTTTTATTATTATTATTAGTCGTCATCTCGGTAGTCACCCCTTTCTAACCATTATCATCATTCACACAGTTCATCCATCGTCTCTTTGGTCTTCCCCTACTCATACAGCCACATTCATACTCAAAACTTTCCTCACGACATTTTCCTCAATCTTGCGTATCACATGCCCATACCATGACAACCGATTTCCACACAACTTTTCAGTTACCGGTGCCACTTACAGACTGAATGTTTATACGATTTATTGTTGTTGTCATAATATCTGATATTTTTTCGCCTTTCTTTTCAGGAGTAGTCAGATAGAAAATGTAGACTTCATCTAGCATTTTTTTTTAAACACACATTTATATAAACACACTAGAAGAATAATTGTCGGCTGTTTCTTTTTGTTTTAATTTTTCACTTTTAAGTTGTAATTTTTACCAGTAATTTTGGTTTAAGAACCAAACTACTCAACCGTTTTTGATGAAATTTCTATGAGACCAATCTGTAAGTATATCCTTAGAAATAAAAAAATAAAATTTTGCAAATCAGCTTATAAATAACGGAGTTCTGAGGTAACAAACATAAAACAAAAATACAGTCGAATTGAGAATCTCATTCTTTTTTGAAGTCGGATAAAAAGAACAGAAAACAAGATACACAGGTGATGCTTATTTCTAAAGAAATCTCTTCCAGCAAACTTGCGATAGGAAAGTAGATAAAGAGATGTAGACAGCTGTTTCATTATATGACATATTTATATGACTTGTAAAAGTACCTAATTCCGATATCGATATCGATTTTTCAATCGACAGATAATTTTTATTCGTGGAGTAAAATTGACGTCTGACAGATTTTATATGGAAGAACTGTCAAAAATTCAAAATTATTTCTCAGATAAACTTATCTGGCATTGGGAAAATCAGTCTTTGAAATTAAATGAAATTGTTTATTCTGTAAAGACTCTTTACAGAATAAACAATTTCATTTAATTTCACTGTGTTATGATTTTCAACAATAACATTTAGGGACTATAAATCTCAACGCCACACATTAAAACCGTCGAAAATATTTGCCAACTCAGTCCATAGATTAAGACTTTTAGCACTTTTCATGATAGATGTACCTTTTAGTGAGCTAAGAGAAACATAGTTGGATTTAGTTAGCAGATTAACGTGAATTTTACTCTGAATAATATCTAGTAATGAATTTGAAACGCTATTAATTAAACTCTGTGGTTAACTACGTAGATAGATACTTTGGAAAGTGGTATTTTAGATAATGACAGCGAGCTTGGTATTATCTGACATTACGACTAATAGCTAACTATCGCAAGTGTGCCCTAACTACAATACAAGAGGATTAATTTGGTCTGCTTGTAAACGTTCTCATGAAACAAGTGTTTGAAATTGCTTCAAGTTTGATGTATTTGCGCCGCTCCTCTAGAGATAAATTTGTTCGAAAACTTGCTGAATGTGGAAAGTTTGAAGCTCACTTCAATCCATTACACGAGTGAAATATTTCTTTGTTTTCTGACTCCAGTGTGGGAGAGTCGACCTTACAAATCAGAAGTTTAACATTACCGCGACGCGCGGCTGTGGGATCACCGCGGGATCCCCCTAAATACGTTCTTAACACATTCATCACTTTAATTGTAATGGTTTTATAACGTTTGATTGATGACAGAGGAGGATTCCCTTGGAAATAGAGCTGGGTGTTTAATTTCTTGCGGGGAGCGTTCTTCAGTTGTCAAGGCCGAATGAAAGTTTTGTTCGTGTCTTCATAAACGGGGGGCGATCAATCTTGGCTGAAGGAACCGATATGTTTGAAATGTAATATCGGTGCGGTTTATTTAATATACCGTCCATCAATCACGGGCAGACGGTGTATATCTAGTAGGTCGGAGACAGATCGGCGAGCAACATGTGATATGAGTCAGCTTCGCCGTGTCTCTGTGAAACTGTTTGCCTCTTATTAAATGCCTTTGCCTCGTCACCGATATTTATTAAATGTGTTATCATAGCATCTGTCATGATTTTTAGACTACAACTCTATAATGTATACTTTTATTTTAGTTTAACAAGATCTGTAAATCTTCCCTGTAACTGAAATAAAGTGGACTGCTCCAACTGGGCAATTTCTTTAATTAGAAACATAGACTCGTGTATCGTTGTCTTGATAAACGCTGTTTTCTAGGTCTTGTAGGAATAGCAAATACTGCCATTCCTGATAAAATAGTAATAGGTACTTGACTGAATTTCTTTAACAACGGTAGATACCTAGGTAGGATATAACATTGTTAAACGAAAAAGAAAACATGAACTTTACTATGGTATCTTGTTCTTTAGTTCCGGTAAGTGTTGAACATCGAGGGTGCAAAAATGCAGGGTTTTCGCAATGCAATCTCGTGTTTTGTTTCAAAGAAAAGCAAGTTAACTTAGCTTAAGTTTAATTTAACAGCCCAAACCAAACAATCGAGGGCCATATTATCTAATCGGTAATTGTGGTCTGTAAAGGAATTCTAAAATATTTATTTCAATAGAGGGTAAAAAATGTCATAAAGATGCTGCTACTAGAGTCACACACTTTTATTTTATAATGCAGTGTGGTGACACCCGTATGCAATGACATTCTGCCTCCATAGAGCAGTCAATGTAAGAGAAGAATACTAGCCAATCAGAAGCTATTAAAAACAAAGTGGTAAAGTAAACAAAGAGAAAAAAGCTTTAACATGAATATAACAACGAAGAACTTGGAACAAGTAACACGCATCGACTCTGAATCAGTCTGAAACTTGCAGTCGTCGAGTTCTTGAGATCTATGCAACTTTTAACACCAAAGAAATACATTTTGTTTAGAATATTTTACTGTTGCATTCTAGTAACAGGTATTTTTCTTTCAGGTGAATAGGTTTAACTACTTAATAGTTAATGTCTACTGCAGAATTTTTGATTTTCTTGCCCACAAAATAATCTCCTCTCTTTGTGTATGCCATAAATCGCAATGTAAAGATCTGTACCTTTGAAGAGTTGTCCTTGTGAGCGCTAACCATAGAAATCTCGAAAGGCGTATTCTGCTGGATATGAATTGCCATTCAAAATATGAATACAACATGTATCAGAAAGGTGTGGTCAAGTTTAAGCGTGTGATGGTTTGTACGATCATCAAACTGAACAATTTTCTCCATGGGAACAATATCGGTTTCGCGAAAAATGATCAGCTGTCTTATGGGCCAGTTGATCATTTTTTCAATGCAAACAGTTTTGAATGGGTCAGTTGATAACTTTTTGAATGGTACAGTTGATAAGTTTTTGCGTTTACGATATTTGTTCCATGGAGAAAGTTATTCAGTTTGATAATTCTGTACCACACCCGCCGCCACACAGGTCGATCGATCAGGTTAAGCTACGTTTGCCGCCGTTGGTCTGTGGATGGGTGATCATCTTTGCATACCGAGACCCCTCCTTGCCTCATAAAGCACGTTAAGCCGTTGGTACTGGCTGTTATTCGTGGATCTTTGACAGTCGTAACGGGTAGTCGGAAGCCTGAAAGTCTGACAACCAGTCTTACCAAGGGGTATCGTATTACTCAGTAACTGGGTTGTGGAGGTCAGATAGGCAGTCGCTCCATGTAAAATACTGGTATTCAGCTGCATCCGGTTAGACTGGGAGCCGACCCCAAAATAGTTGGGAAAAGGCAGGCAGATGTAAGTCCACACCCTTAAATATAACTATATATTTCAGAAACACGCTGTATAGGCATAATTATACATTGCGGGTAACATTCCATTAAATAATAACCAACCGGATATGGATACCATCAATATAGTAAGCATATCTGCTTAAAACTTATATTGAACATCAATAATGAACTCTTTACTTTAAACGAAATCAATTTAACTATAATTAATATTCCGCCATAAATTTTACACTTCTGAATTGCTTTTTATAATAAAGCTATTAACTTTAACCACAATAATTATTTTAAATTTCGCCATTTTCCATCAGTTTGAGCACCTATCCATCTGACATTACTTACATATACGTTTATCAAGCCACAGCAGACGACCGTAATGTTCAATGGCGGATGGTTATCAGCAGATACGAGATTTTAATCAATTGATTGATTGCCTCCATCACTCATTACGGAGCGTTATGTTCATTGAAACAAACTTACGAGTTACGACTCGTTATCAGTAAATTGACTTGACTAATTGGTGAATTCATCGTTATTTTAATGTTTATTACAATTTTTACGGATATAAAAGATTTAATTACTGTGAAATTCTTGTTTTCAGAGTACATGCAGAGGATGGGATAAAGAAGCATCTTCTGCCTAGCCTTTTCCCAACTATGTTGGGGTCGGCTTCCAGTCTAACCGGATGCAGCTGAATACCAGTATTCTACATGGGGCGACTGCCTATCTGACCTCTACAACTCAGTTACTGGGTAATACCCCTTGGTAAGACTGGTTGTCAGACTTTCTGGCTTCTGACTACCCGTAACGAGTGTCAAAGATCTACAAATGACAGCCGGGACCAACGACTTAACGTGCTTTCCGAGGCAAGGAGGGGTCTCGCTATGTAAAGATGGTCACCTATCCACAGACCAACCGCGGCAAGCGTAGCTTACCCTAATCGACCTGTGCGGCTGATATTATTTAGTCACGGATCCCTGGGGTGAGAATAGAGAAGCATTGTTTCAGTTTAGAATGGCCTTATTATTCATACTCACACTAGATATAATTTCTCACATAAAACAGTAATCATTACATTATACTAATTAAGGCACCTACTCAATCAGCAGCGGTTTATATGCGTGTTAAATAGTAGTTACTTGGCATAGCAATTAATTTAGTGGCTGACTGATTTACGGCACCTCCCAAACTTTGAGACCACGCCAAACCCTAGGGCCCGGATGACGTCATCGCTAGCCGTCGTCAGGTCAATGAACTACCCCTTAAAACGAAAGGAAAAACAGGAGAAAATACACATCAACTAGAAGCAGACTACGTCTGAGACACATTATCACTAAGCGCAAAATATCATGTTAGACGAAAGTAACCCTGCCATCATTAAAACTTACTTAGCTGTTATTATAGTTCTTAGAAGAAATAGGGCAAGATCTACCTCTAAATGTCATTCGCTAATGACGCGTGACCACGAAAGGAATCCTGTCTCCGACACAACTATTAATTGACGAAGGGTTTCGTTATGTGTGTGACATTTATTAATAGCTCCCGGTCGCGTTCAGGAAACCATGATAGTGTACCTATTAGTTACACGACTTATTGCTCCAACGAAATTAATCCAATCTCTCGATTTATTGTAAAATAGAACTTTCTACTTAATCATATTGCTTAGTTTCGGCATTGGGTCTCGAATTCAGATTAGGTAATCGAATCTAAGTTTGACAAATAGCTACTGTCTAATGTTCCATTCCAACTAAGTTATTCGCTCAGGTCAGAACTATTCTGACAAATATTAGTTCATATTTGGAAAATGTTTCGGAACTCAATATCGTCTATCAGATGTAGGAATAACAATAAGAAGTAATTAAAGAGCAATTGGTTTCGGTAAACGACTTTGTGAGTTGGTGCTTTCATATCATGTATCATCTTAGGCTAGTAATATCAAGATAAAATATTACCCTAAACTTCCCCGGAAGCAATTCCCACCGTCGCTTGTTCTTCAAAGAGTTTGTATGGAAAACGGACAATTCGGTAAGCCGACCCATCCCCGAACGTATTCACTCGAACTAGTAGAGGAGCGCCCCTAACGGGAAAGTTTTGATTTAGTGCTTATAGCTGTCCCAGTCGGAGAGCCCTCTTTAAAGTTTTAGTCGTGTAATAGAATAAAACTGTTGGAACAATGCTCGTGCTCAAGCATTCATACCGGGTTCGGTAAAGCATTATAGAAATGTACGGAGCCACCAATTGCTAGAGCGCTCTGCGACATAAAATCTAATGTGACCATCGAATGAATATTATAAACTTTTCGGTGGAACTGAATCAGCTTATTTCTGGTGTTAGGTACTTCTTTTGTTTTTGTTGTCAGTCTGGACCTATTGGATGGTTTTGAAAATATAACATACACGTTTTTCTTGCCGTGAAAAACCACGGTTTATTTACCGTGTGTAGGCACGGCCATCACTGTTGTATGGATAACTATGAAGACTTGTTGACCGACACGTTTTTTCTACGACGCGGTTAATACACCGTACCGTAAAAAAACCGTGCCGTGTACAAAAGGTATTTTAGATAACTAGTGCACGTTTTTGGTAAATTAGTCTTGAATTATTCTGGTTTATCTGAAAATTGATCTATCATAAATAATAGAAGTAGGTACTTGCATGCTTTATATTTCTATTTCACAAGATGAGATACAACTTCCTAGTTTTACTCGTATCTTTCGCTTGAAATTGAGAATCTTGCCAAAAAGTTCAGCTTTCATATGTTTGGAGAAAACGGTTGGTATCATTGCCAACACTATCCATCATGTAACACCTTTGACCTTCGATTTTCTGCTGGTTTCATATAAATAACAATGAAGAGGCAGTATAAAGATATAAAGATATCTGGGTTAGATTTCAAGAATAGATTATTGGTTCTTTTGTTGCATTATTTAGTGTCTCGGAGTGACCTCTAAATATACTATGGATTTTTCTTGACCATTTGTTGGAACATTTGTGGAAATGGGGACATTGAAATGACGAAGTATTTTTTATTTATTTCGGATCCCAAAAAAAGATACGAACGGGCGCCGTCAGTAGGGACTGGTCAACTCTTTGCTGCCATGGCTTATTTTTGATTTAATTTTATATTTGAATGGTGTTTTTTTTTATCTGTTCATTACGGACGCTTTTAATGTTCCGCATCGTTCTCACATGCATAATTTCTAACATGAATGATGTAACCAATACTTTGTAACCATATTATTCTGATTTAAAAGAGTGTCCATGGAGTTTTTTGCCCGTTCTTCTCCATAGGTACCTACTACGCTTTGGAATGGGCAACTAGCTCCATTTTTCTGACTGACCGACAACCCTTGACAATTCAAAAGTACCTGTAATTGGTTTAATTGAAATAAATACCTACTTTGAGTTTGAGTTTGAGATATACATAATACATGACACATAAATAAGGGCAACATCAGGTATAAAGTAGGTGTACTCCTTCACTTACAGGAGGATAGGAGACCACAGCATGCACAATACAGTCAAAAACTAAGCTAACCGTGGGATCCAAGTGCTCGTGGTTTGTTCAACGTAATCTCCAAACGGTTGGTTGACACTACCCTGGAGTCCTGGACCCAAGGTCTGGTTTTTACCTCGGTTAAGTATTGCCATACAACGTGGCAACACCGCCAGTCTCTTGGGTACATTACCAGTCGATAACAATGCTGAGGAAGTTTTCGACGACATACTTTAGTTTTTTAATTGTTTTAGTTAGATTACGTTATTATATTTGTAATTTAAAAGTTTATTAGTTAATCTAGTATAAGAAGTTAATCCAGTGTACATAATTATATTTTCATCCTCTTTAGTAAATATCAGCTAACATAGATAGATAACAATTATATTGACAAGGCTTCTTGTAATGACAAGCGCGTTACATGAAGGTGTCATCACAAAGAGTGGTTTATCCAACAGAGAATAAAGTTAGTTCACAAAGGATGTTAAAAGTTCATAATGTTATAAAGAATACCCTTGAGGAAAATACGAGTGAAAACTACAAAAAAGTGTCAGTTGATGGATGCTACAGGACTCACGTTGGTACAAGCTCACATCACTTTAACCGGCAAACAAATATGTAGTTACAAAGTCTCCGAAACTTCTATATAGTTCCACTTTATTATTAACTTTTATTTCCGCCGAAAGTGCAAAGAGGAACAGGAACAAATGGGATCAACTTGAAAAATGTGTAACAATAACAAAATGGGAAAACTTGAAAGTGACACCGAGCCATTAGGCAGTGCGGGGTTGACGCCGGCGCACTCTCACCATAATGAATCAAAAGTTTGTCGCGACGTAAATGGAATACGGAACTTTTTGGATCGAGAATAGTCATCAGTAACAGGTACCCTTACTTTGTTTTATATATAAATATTTCGACGACCATTTTGTGTACGAAAAAGAACTGCTATTAAAACTGTGAGTACTTCCAACAAATATGTATACTAATATTATAAAATGCAACATTAACTCTTTCCGTCTGTCTGTCTGCGTTACCTTTTCACGTGTTAACGTCTGAACGGATTTCGGTGAAATTTGGGTGCTTGGGGTTAGGTGAGATAGTTTGGTAGTGGAACTAAACATGAGATAATTTATTTATTCGGGTAGTACGTTTCCTTAAGATAATAGTCGAGTGAAGCCACGGGCAAACGCTAGTCTATACTAATATTATAAAGAAGTAAAATTTGTTTGTATGTCGGGGGTAATCTCCGGAACTACCAGTCGGATTTGAAAATTATTTTTGCATTTGATAGTCTAATTCTGGAGGAAGGTTAATGGCTATTTAACATCACGCTACAACCCTTAGGAGCCGAGAAAACAAAGCCTGAAAGAACGCTAAGTGAAAACGAAGTAGTAGCACGGGTGAGCGGAAGAAGTCGCGGACAGAAGCTAGTGAGGAATATTATCAATGGAGCAGTCAAAGCAAGAATAGTAAACTTAGGGATTTTTCCATCGCCAGATTGAATATTGAATATTGACGTTTGACAGTTTTTGTATGAAACAACTGTCAAAATTTCAAAATTATTCCTCGAATAGAGTTATCAGATGATTGAAAAATTAGCCCTTAGCCAAATAAAGTAATAAATACTAAAAATACTACCTTTCTTCTGGGGCAGTCGAGTGAACAAGTTAAAGTTGGTGTATTTTAAATGAAGAGTTTTTGAACAAATGCTTTTCAGCAAGCAACAAGGCATGTGGTGCTTAGAGTTAAAATGTTCTTTCAAGTTAAGTAACACTAAGTTTTTCTGGTGTCTCATATTTTACATTTTTGTCACAATGTAGAGCGCCTAGCCAGTATTTCGGATGCAAAGTTCTTACAATTTTAGATATTTTTTCACTAAACTTTGTCTTTAAATATTTATAGGCAAACTGGTTTCTGGCACTCTAGCAAAAAGGGGGTTACCGACTATTATGATAACTTTTATTTCGGAGTAAAGTCCCATATTTTGCAGTTTCATCTCTCATGTTTTGGACACATTGAAGCTACGGGTAAGTTTTAACGAGATACTATTGACTCGGCGCTTGTCGTAGAGCTACCAACTTATAGAGCCTTATTTAAAGTACAAAACTTTTGGCAATATTGTGAAAACGATTTTCTCTTCGAAGTTTTTATCTCACTCCAGTGCAGACTGCGAATAGAACTGGCTATTTAAAATACAATTAATTAAGTACTTAAAACTAGGTACTAGAGCAGAAACTTGGTTGTTCTGAGAGTTGTTCTATATATTTTGTATATAAGTATTTGAATTGTCTTTTGTGAGCACTTGTCATACATAATAATGGTAGTAAGAATTTGGTTTTACAACGTCACCAAAGGAGATAAGTAACCAGGATCGTCGGAAATAGCTGATGGATATTTTCGAATAAATTTTATTTTAATTAATAGGAAACAAACAGTCAATTTATCAAATGAAAAATTTTATTCGAAAAAATTCATCGGTTTTTACTAAACTTCAACTGTATCCGACGACCCTTTTTTATTACTTTTCTTTTTTGGTGACTGTACAGACGCCAGCAGGTTAAGCTACCCGAAACTGTCAAATTTTCCCAATCAACCTTGAACCTTAACGCTATAGCGATAAAGTTGAAAATCTATTAAAGACATTTGACAGATTGTAGTAGCTTGATGTGCTGGCGTCTGTACATTCAAGGTAACTAGGTACGATTAAAGAATGACTAAAAGTGTCTTTCAAAAACAGCACACTGCGGTCATCACTTGGTTTGCCAAACACTTATTACGATCATTTATTGTATTGCTATAAACCTAACACGAGTAGGTATAGTATCATAGTGGTAGATGAAGGCTTGGACTGTAATTCGTTTGATTTAAAAGATTGTCGTTGAAATTTCTATCCCGTTCTTTTCCATCTGTACTTCTACCTACTACGCTTTAGAATGGGCAGCTTCATCTTTCTAACTGACCGAAACCTTGAAAATTCAAAAGTGTAATTGGTTTATTTGAAATAAATACTTCGAATTTGTTTCGCCACATGATGACGCTGCTTATCAAGAAGAATTATTGCAAAAAATGATCAAATCTAATACATTGAAAACTATCCCTATTTGGCCGACTTCATTCGTAACACTGCTTTACTTGTCTAGAAGATTGCATGCAGCAGAGATGAGAATGTTGAGATGGATGTGTGGAGTGACGAGAATGGATAAAGTAAGAAATGAGTATATAAGAGGAAGTTTGAAAGTGGCGCCAGTGACAGAAAAGTTGAAAGGAAATCGTTTAGCTTGGTATGGGCATGTGATGAGAAGGGACGAAACGCATGTGACTAAAAGAGTGATGAATATATATGTTGATGGATGGAGAGGGAGAGGAAGGCTGAAGAAAAGATGGATGGATTGTGTGAGGAATGATATGAAAGAGAAGGGAGTGAATGATTAGCGTGACGGTTGACAGGGGAGAATGGAAGAAGAAAACGTGTTGCGCCGACCCCAAGTAACATGGGATAAGGGCAGGAAAATGATGAAATAAGGAATGCGATAGAATAAAAATCTCTGTCTGGCATCTTGCATTCGGTCTGGACTGCTTAAATCGATTACTGGATCCTAGAACAAAGTGCATAGTTACCCATATGTAGTACAAATACAGTCTAAAAATTACCTACTCGGATATATAACACCTTCGTCTAATTGGCTCCGTTTCTACAAATGATGCAGTGTGTGATCTGAGATAACACAGGTTAGCAGATCTAAGGTGCAAACTGTAACGACTTGGGAATTAAGCGCTTTTATCGCTAACTGTGCTATTAATTGCGCTTGAGATGGTTGATTGGAGAGATTTTAAGCGAGGTATTTGCACTGTCTATATTTTTGTTGCTATATTTTTTTACTTGTACTTACTATACACCAAAGCCACCACCACCACTTTAATAATTTACCAAAGACATTAAAAGTATTAAATTGTAGACTATTTAAAATTAAATTGTACTGGTTGAATGAAAATATTATTTATAGTACGACGGCACGGTTGGCGCAGTGGTTAAGCGATTGACTGCTGCGCTGCGTGTCGCGGGTTCGATTCCCGCACGGAACAAATATTTGTATGACCTACATGTATTTGTTCCGAGTCTGGGTGTTTTTCTATCTATAATATGTATGTATTTACAAAAAAAAAAAAATTGTATGTGTATAAGTAGTTTATCAGCCATCTTGTTACCATAACACAAGCATTAGGTTGCTTAGCTTGGGACAAATGGTGCTGTGTGAAATGTCCAGGGATATTATTATTATTATAATGTTGACAGCACAACTTTGCATGTTTTAATCATAAGCAAAACATGAATGATCTTATTTTGTATTGTAACACCTTTTTATACCGTGTTTTAAGCAAATAAATATTATTATTATTACAAAAGCTATAGGCTTTGTATTCATGGTAAGCAAAAGTTTGCAATACTTTTTAAAGCACATGTTTTTTTTTGCTGGTAACATTTGGTTTTAAAACATGTTTCAGGAAATAGAAAGTCAAGCTGGCAACATTTAGTATGTTGCCGGCAACACTAAATCATTTTGCTATAACAATGTTGTGCTAGTTTTATTAAAAATGAATAATTCAAAAAGGCAATTCGATAAAATACTCACCCCGATCCACTCTCAGTTATTGCTAAAAGCGCTTTACAACGACAACCTATAATAACTGTGATTCTTGGGATTAATTTGGTGAGCATACAGCTGTAAACCAATCAGAATGGTTGGAGCAGTTGTCAGAACACTGAAAAAACATGTTGGACATACTGTAAATGAAAAATATAAAATAATAATTAATAGACATTTTTGAAAAACAAGGCTGCTTTTACCTTACATCTATACTAACATATTAACACATAGTTGCTGTTATATCTATATATTATATTATACATAATATTATGTTATACATCCCAACTCCGTATTAATCAGCAGTGCGATTCTGTAACCATCTCACCGTGAAAACGTAGGTGAAGTGAGCGTGGAGTGAGCTGTCATTCCAACTAATGCTAAGGGATTGACCCTATTTACAGCTCACTCTAAGCTCACTTCACTTAACTTTTCACGGTGAGATTTTTACAGAATCGATCGGCTGATCTATATAACCATCACGTGGGGCCCTGACACAGCTAGAAGGCGTCCCGGCAGACCCCGTAGAAGATGGCGGGACGAGCTGGACAAAACAAACGACCAGTGGTCCACTTTAGCCCTGGATCGAAAGAACTGGAAGTCATGGGGAGAGGCCTTTGACCAGCAGTATGGACCAGTAGTATGATGATGCAGGCTAACAGTAATATAAACAAACGTCATTGTTATCTTATGGTATCTACAGATTTTCTAAATTTTTGAAGATCGACACGAAGATTGATGAAGAAGTACGTACTAAAGAAAATACGTAGTGTCAATCAGTAAAAGTTGAGCAAATCTGTAGGCAATTTAGGCGTATATGTAGCATGACGTTTGTTCATACGAATCTGTTTAAAAGCGTGCTGTTGTATTTTCAATTTTCGCCGCTGGGCTGAGCGTTGATAATCCAACAGCGCGCTTTTACCTAGGCTTTCATTTATTCGTCATTATAAGCTGATTTTTCAATGGACAGATAATTTTCATTCGTAGAATAAAGTTGACATCTGGCAGTTTTTTAATGGAAGAACTGTCAAAAATTTAAATTGTGTGTTAGTGAAAACGAGCATTGCATGCAATGGTGAAAAAATATATTCTGGAAAAACTTTTTCTGGACCCGAAGTACTAACCGGTAGATTCTCCTACAAGTAGAGTTACTTGTAGGAGAAAATCTACCTAAAATTTAACGTTTCCAGGATACCTAAAATCCCTTAAACCCTAGTCGTGATAAACTCGCTTTACCTTGCCATATCAGTAAGTATTATCAGAATACGTTTCTCAAGTTAGAAAAAAATATGTCTCTTGGAAGTTAACTTGGTTCACTTGAGTTCCGCGATGTGGGGTGGAGTGTTAGGGCGATTAAGGGTTCTTCAGGAAGTGGAAACATACTGTACATGTTCCTGTGCCGATATATACTAGGTTTAATGGCATCTGGAGTGGGATCGAGTAAAATTGGTGTCGGATTTAACAAAATAAACATGCTGTTGAATTTCGAATTATAATGCTTTTTTAGCATGCCCAAGTATGCTGCGGCAAAAAATGATTTTTACCGAATTATTGGAAACATGTTCACAAATTATGAGATGACTTCAGACGGAAACATAAACTAAATTCATTCGAAGAAAATCTGTCAGGTATATGTCGTGCGCATGCACACGTTACAAATAAATGAGAATGAATAACATATAGGTACCTACCTAATCTAATATGGCGACATATTCGCCAAAAATGTAAATAAATATGAGTTTATGGAAAAATAACTTTAATTCCTACATAATAAAGTTCAGTTTACGCTACAACTTCAAACATTTTTATAACTTTTTCAATAGTGCTAGTCACTCTGAAATCAACTTAATTTCCATGAAAATAAAGTTGATATTAATTGTTAACTTGAAATAACGTCAATTTGAAACAAATACAATTTGTATTTTATGCTGGAGTAATATACTTTATCTCTCTATTAAATTATTATCTCTATAATTTTATTTTATTTCTCTGTTAGTTTTAATGTTGGTCTAGAAGTTTGAGTATTTTATGCGGCCTACCCAAATATCTTTTTTCAGACATAGTTCGTCGAGTCGATGAGCCCCTCAAGTTCCGAGTTGAGCTACACGATTACTGACAAATGCGTGCACTGACGACAACTTCCTCAAAATACCACTTAGTCATCAATCTACATGGTCTTAACATGGTTTGACCAAGATTATGTCGGGACTTTAAAAGAGACTGTGACTATGAGTTTGTTTTGGCCTTTCTTCTCAGAGTAGTCAGATAGGTAACGCCGACCTTTTTTTTAATAATATTCCGTTTAGATGATAATCCGATATCTTATTTACAGAATAAACAATTTCATTTCATTTTACTATGGAAAAAGTACAGCTCTTACAATAGAAAAATAAAATGGTATGACAACAACGTAGATTACAAAGAAAGTAGGCAAGCAAAACAAAACAAAAACCTTCAACGTAACACCAGAGGGGCAATTCTCGTAATTTTAAGACCGTTTACAGTCTGATCTCAGTCTCAACCTGTCAAAAAATACTTCTAATTTCCCTACATTTTGACAAGTTTTTGACATTTTTTTGTCGCTGAGATGAGACTGCGACTAGATTTGAACGTATTAAATTACGAGAATTGGCCTTCAGCTGTTTATTAATTTTCAAACTATGGTGACATACTTTTTAATAATTAAGTATAATTAATAAAAAAAATATGAACTTAAACTTCAATATAAGTAGGTAGGTCTACTGCTAACTATTCTGTCAAGTCAACTTGAAGCACTTGTGCTTCAAGTTGACTGCACACTGCTTTCAAGAAATCATCACAGATTCACTTCACATTTTTCTTAATACCCAAAGTATTTAAACAAGTACTAGCGTCTGCCCGCGACTTCGTCTGCGTGTACTTCAGAATCAAAAGTATCCTATGTGTTAATCCAGGTTATAAACTATCGGTGAGCCAAATCTCATCCACATCCGTTCAGTCGCTCTTGCGTGATCGAGTAACCAACATCCAAAGATACAAACTTTCACATTTGTAATAAGGGCGAATTTCACCAAACTTTCACACCTAGAATGAGTCTTATCCTGAGAATAAACTGTGAATTTGAGAACTGTCAGAAGTCAATTTTATTTATTTTATTTTACAGTTTTTGGAAAACTTACAGCTAAAAGCTTATTCCACGGATAAAATATGTCTGACTTTGATAAAACCAGCCCTTAGTAGGTAACAGCATTAACAGGATTCGGATCACATCATTCAATCTCCATCATGTTTCATATTAAATATAAGAGACAAACACCTACATATGTGCTACCACCGATGCATGAAAGAAGGAAAAAGATAAATAACATAACGGAAGATCGGTCTATGATTACATCACTGTCCCGAAGGAATAAAATGGAACGCTGTGATTTCGATTTGTATGAAAGACGGTTACAATACTCTCGTGTTCCCAGTGGGTTCTGTATGTTTGTATCGATTAGGTGTTCTACTAACTTTGACTTTTCCGTTGTTTCTTCAATCTAGAAATATCAGAGGGGCAATTCCCGTAATTTTAGGAACATACACAGTCTGATCTCAGTCTCAATCTGTCAAAAATACCTCTAATTTCCCTACACGACACGACACGCCTGCCTTTTTACTCTGTAGGTTAATTTAAATGATGACCTTTATTTACCCTATAGCATGTGGGTGAGGGTAATGCTCAAGGTTAGATACTTTTATTTTTAGGTGTAATTTAGTTAAATAAAAATAGAAAACAAGTGGTTGTTACTAGAAAATAAAGTTCATTTTCAAAAGTTTGGAGTTGGTTTCCAGTCTAACTAGCTATATTTACTTGTCACACACAAAGCGACTGTCGTCTATCGCCTTCAATTGACAGAATTAATATATTTATTTCTACACATGTCCACTCTAATCTGCGTGGTTTTTCCTCAAAAGATCATCTTAGACACCTAATCTTGTTCAGGCCATATGAGGACCATGCAGATTATGCATGGTTCTCATATGGCCTGCCCCAGATTATGTCTGGACTTTAAAAAGACTGTGACTCTGAGTATGTTTCGGTCTTTCGTCTCAGAGTAGTCGGTAAGGAAACATCGAGCTCATCTTATTTTAAAACATAATTTATTTTTGACGTGTAAAAGAGTTTTTAGAACCAACTAGCCGCACCCTGTAGTTTCACCCGTATAAGTTTCAATCCCGTAAGAATATCGGGATAAAAAGTATTCTATGTGTTAATCCTGGTTATACATATACCATCTGCGGTCTAAATTTCATCCAAACCCGTTCAGTAGTTTTTGCATGAAAGAGTAACAAAAATCCATCCATCCAAACTTTCACGTTTATAATATTAGTAGGATTTACAGAAATAAATATCATTTAGATACACAACATTAGTCACCAGACATAACATTTAACCTTCATTGTGTGTACATTAAAACACAGTACCGAAGTACCTACGTACTTAAAACTGCCTTGAATTTCCAAATGTATAATTTAGATCAATTTTATAGCACCTTACGATAAAACCACCCTAATACCTGATAGTTATGGGATTTCATACCAGTATAACGGACAAAATATCGTGTGACCTAGGAACCTGTCTTATGGGAACAATTGCAGCTGCTTTCAGAATAATAGTTTTCATTTTGATTTAGGAATGAAGGAGAAATATGGGATGTCTGTTAGGTGCTTGGATGTAAGATAAGGAACAGGAAGGCGTGAGAAAGGTTACCTTAGGACTGAAATTCTGTGTGACACACGAGAATGTCACACAGAATTTGTCATTGTTCGGGAGCCATGGAGACTACAAAGGCTCAAAGAGAAATCTTTTATGAGACCGAAAACTACACTCGACCAATCATAAATAGTTATAGGTATATATTTTTAGTAATGGTAATTCAATTTATATTTACACAAAAGTTTTAAAATAATAGTATTCTGTTAAAACGTTCTATTAAAAAAGGGGCGAAGAGCTCCTTGCACGCCAAAAAATCATCTGCATCGCAGTGAACAGTTAATCAATTTAATTTTGTCAACACACATTATTCTGCTTATATTATAAATGTGAAAGTTTGTATGGATGGATGGATGTTTGTTACTCTTTCGTGCAAACACGACTGAAGTGATTTGGATGAAATTTGGCACACAGATAGTTTATAACCAGGATTCACACATAGGATACTTTTTATCCCGACATTCCCACGGGATCGAAACTTATACGGGTGAAACCGCGGGGCGCAGTTAGTCAATTTATATTAATTTCTGAACTCCACAATTATGTATAAGTGACGGTATAAGTGTAAGTATATATAGAGCGGCGATTAGGTTATCACATTAAATAATACAGCGGTCATTACAAGTTGTTAAAAGTCTGTTAAATAATTAAATTTAAATTTTTCCTAAAAATAGGAAAAAAACTAATAAAATAATTAGCGTAAAAATTGTCATGAAATAAACCATCCTTGATAAAATAAGAAACTAGACACGCGTGAGGCAATGGTATCAAGAATTCAACACAAACTTTATGTTATTGTTACTAAGTAAACACAAATTAAGTTTAATGTTGAGTAAATACTGAAACGAAAAAAACGTCCCACGACTAAAATTTTAATTGTTATTAATTCTCGTACCTACGAGAATTTTGAGGCTTTACCGCAGAGAGAGAGAAGGTGAACTAATAGGCACCTAATTCGGCCAATTTGTTTTTTCAATATTCGCACTTTACTATATTGTGCCTAAAAATAAAGCACAGCCGCGTCAACAAAAAAAAAAAAACATCGCAAAAAATTGGTCAAACTTAAACATGCACGTAACACGAACGTGATTTGAAATACGTAATGAATTCTGCTAACAGTAAAAATGATGGACAAAAAACGTTGTTATAATAAACCTTTCATATATTTCGCGAATAAAATTGGCAGTAATAGTAGTGGGCGATTTGTACGCAATACAGTGAGTTTTTCCTAGAAAGCTTTCTTGACTATATATAATTTAAAATATTCATCAATAAATTCTACTAATATTAATTTTATTAAGCTCCGCGGTTTTACCCGCATAAGTTTCGATCCCGTGGTAGAATCGGGATAAAAAGTATTCTATATGTTAATCCTGCTTATAAACTATCTGTGTGCCTAATTTCATCCAAATCCCTTCAGTCGTTTTTCCATGAAAGAGTAACAAGCATCCATCCATCCATACAAACTTTCGCGTTTATAATATTAGTAGGATTATAAACGTGAAAGTGAGTTTGTTTGTTTGATACGCTTTCACGCTAAAACGGTTAAACGGATTTGGATGAAATTTCGCACACAGACTATACTTACTATACGAGTATATTAACTCGGGTAAGGACACAGGCAGCCATACTTCTCATCCTGGATCGCAGACAAAGCCGCGGACAGCAGCTGGTTTCTACTACTTACTATGACGTGAAGACGTCCATTTTTCGCATACATACCTACACGCGTCCTATAGATATGTGTTCCTAATAGTTTATGAGAAAATGAAACCTCTACATGCGTTTTTAGCGAAGCGTGCAATCCAAAAAAGGGACACGGTAAAGCTAAAGTTACGACGGGATTCACTGGACACCACTTTTGACCACATAAACAACATAGCATAGGGACTACTAGTGTCAGTGACCGTACCTATAATATAAACGTTGAATCTGCTGTCAGCTCACTGCGATGCCATACTATTAGCTACTATTTTACTTGATATTACTGCTTTCCGTCGCGGGTCGCTCCCTGCATTTTATTACCATCCAGATAGACACGTCTACGGGACTCATAAAATATATGAAGTATTACCAACTAGCTCTATTCATGACGTCTGAATTTATGACGCTCCTAATCTTAAATTTGCCGATATTGCCAATATCTGACTTTATATTCGTAGTTCGGTGTACCTTCGACGGCGGCCATCATATCTGTACATACTCGTTCACGTTTTTATTTGACTAATTCGTGAGTTTGTAGCGTTGCTTCATTAAATAAAGAGCGCTTAATAGAATTTAACAAATTATGTCGTTACGAAGGCTAATTGCGCCATATCTCAAACAGAAGTCGGGCCTACATTTTGTTTTATACCGCTAGGTGGCGGTAGGTGTACCTTGGGCTTTGTACACACGGCTGGAGTCGAATCGAGACATTATATACGCTGCCACCGCATGCTCCACAAATTGTATTTTATTTTCGTGTCTGCCACATTCTTTATGTCCCGACACATGTGTCAAGGCTTGCAGCGAGTATTTTTCGCGTATCCCTTGGACACTCCTCGCAACATCTTGATATTGCTCGCTCGACTGCTTATAAATTGGTATCTAGTTTATTCACTTCGAATAAATTCCTTATCGTTAGCTACTTACGGCGCGATAAGAATCGTACCTTTTGTAGTGTATTCGAGTTATATTTTGTAGAATCAAAAATGTCATATAAATACTGACTTGCTATACCATACAGAGGTCTACCTATAAGCATAATCAGCCTATAACGTTCCCACTGCTGGGACACAGGCCTCCTCTCTGTGAGAGGGAGTGGGCCGTAATCCACCACTCGGGCCCAATGCGTGTTGGTAGATATCATATGTCTTCGAATTTTTGGTTCTAGGACATGCCGGTTTCCTCACGATGTTGTACTTCGTCGTCTTGAGAGCAGTGATGATGAAATAAATTACACAAAGTACAGCGCCTCTCTGGGTTGGAACATACGACGTACAACTCTTAAGTTCTACACTAACTCTACTCTCATATCGCTTTACTTAAAAATAGGATTATGGAGAAAACTATGTACTATTAGAACCGTCTTTGAAATGGTACAGACGCCAGCACATCAAGCTACTATAATCTGTCAAATTTCTTTGATTGATTTTCAACTTTATGTCTAATGCATTAAGGTTAGGTAAAGGTTGATTGGGAAAATTTTAGAAATTCGGATAATTGACCTGCTGGCGTCTGTACCTAAAATACTACAACGTTTTATTCTGTCAAAAACAGCTTTATCCTAGCTCAGTTTTTTTCTAATTAGATAGGATCTCTACTTTTTTCTTCTGATCTTGTGAAATACCTTATACCCTGTCCATTAGGTTAACCTTTTTTGACAGCTGTCTTAGAACGTACATATTCCAGATTACGTAAAAGTTAACATGAAAATGAGTAATAAAACAAATATAAAAACTGCCTTATCTTCTTGAATTATCTTATTTATGGCTTCTTACATACAATATAATACCGTACGTGTATCAATCAATATTATTGTGTGTTGCTGCAATCACTAGCTCCATCTGTCAGAAAACAGTTTACCTAATGGACAGGGTATAAAGGCAAATAGTTTCTTAGAAAACATACCTAAATCAAGTTTTTATTTATATTCATCTTGTTATATTTCAGTGTCTGAATAGGTAATGCTTGTCTATATAACTTCTTAACTGGAAACAAGCTACCTACGCAATATTATGGATTAAGACATATTAGGTCTTATTTTGTCAGCAGTAAGGTGTATTTTGTAAATGGAAATTAATGTTTTCCCAGAAGCTTGTACTTATTACTTATGACATTTCATAGCTTTGTTTAGGCTTGTTGATGTAGGTTATATTTAATTGTTGACCTTTTAATTGGCTAGCTTACTGTAAATGAAAACTAGTTTTCCAATGATAACAATTTAATGTTTTTACTAGGTATAAAATTATTATAACAATGAAACTTTTGATATTGCAGACATAATACAAAATTAAACAAATTAAACCAAAGATAATAACGAAGGGCCATACTAGGCATATTTTTTTAACATTTCATAACATATAGATAATCGGCCTATAATATTCGCACTACTGGGACACAGGCCTCCCCTCGGTGAGAGGGAGGAGGTTGTAATCCACCACGCGGGCCCACTGCGGGTTAGTATTATATGTCACATGTCTTCGAATTTTTGAAGTGAAACCTTTTTAGCGGCGTTGTGCACTTTTGTTGTGATAAAAAATGTTAAACTCGCGTTAGGACACCTGACCTCATCGGAAATTCGTAAGACGGAGCTCGCGTCAGGACACGTGACCTGATCGAAAATTCGTAAGACGGAGGGAGAGTAGACCGCATTCCAAAATATCAAAAATACACAACGTTAATAGTCAAGTTTTCACTTCTGCCGGCACTCCCGGAGTGCAAACCGTTTTTGTTTTTAGGACATGCCGGTCGTTACCCCTTTAACATTGGTTTTTAGATTTTTGGAAGCCTTGATACAGACATTAAGCATCAGCGACCAGCGGTAACAGCGACTAATTATAGGACTCGTACCACAACCACACCACATCGCAACGACAAAATTTGTTCAAGCAGTAGTTACGTGTGGATAGTGTCTTTGCAACATTTTGCAGTAGTGTTGTGGTTGCGTTGTCGCTAGTAGTTGCGCTCTGGTTACACTGTGGCTAGTGTTTGCAGGCAGACAGATCGTTGTGGTTGTGTTGTGGCTGTGACGTCACTTTCATGTGGCCGGTATCACCCAGACGGTTGATTTTGACGGACAAATGTGATCTTTGTGTATAGACTATTAATTTTCATACAACGTAGCGTCCACGTTTCGTAGTGGTATGGTTGTGGTATGAGTGATCGGGCTCTTAGGATCTGTAATTGGCGAATCGTTGCTCAATTTCTATTAAACGCAAGAAGTCGCCAGCATTGATACCTACTTTCGCCAAATCGCCGGTTGGCGGTTCGAAAAGTCGCTCATCATTCGTTTGTTCTTACACCAACTTATTATATTTTATATTATATATTCTTATATATTCGGGGTAGCCGCAGCATGTCTTTTCTTCCATACTTCTCTGTTCGTCATCATCACAGCAGTCAATTTCTTCCTACCCATATCATCTTTCACACAAACCATCCATCGATGCTTTGGTCTTCCACTACTCTTATAGCCAAAACTTTTCCCACATTCCGGTTGCCAATACAAAGAGTATCGTATCTGCCCTTACCTTAAAAGGAATTCTTAAAAGCGAAATTGAAAAATAAAATGTTCGCGGCCACGCTCAAAACACATTTGATTATACAGGTAGGTAAATTAAATCCCGCTTGTTTTCGAGTACATCGTAAAATAGCAAGGTAAGTAGCCGTCGAACATTTTAATAACATTAAAATGGCCGCTGAAATGTTCTGGCGTTGTATTTAATTAAGCCACCGGTCCTTTTGTTTTGCCCTTTATGTAGGTTGTATGCCCCAAAGTGTTTTATTGCATGTTATTATTTTCAGTCATTGTTCGAAATTGCGAGAAGATGAGGTCTTCAGTAAAATTTTATTGCTTTCTGTGTTAGTGAGATATGTTATGTAGCGTTTTTTATGAGCACATTAAACTTCTTTCTAAATACTGAAAAAATATAAAATTTATGACGCCTTTGCCCTGCAGTGGGATAATTAAGAATAAAAGAAGAGCAGTACCTATACCGTACACAGACCGTACCGTACAGTATACAGAAAAGGCACTGATTTAAAGGCATTTGTAGTATGTGAAGGAGGTTACAAAATGCGTGTTTATTAATAAGTTTTGGCAATTATTCAAACTGAGCAGTAAACTAAATAAAAATGAGTCATAACAAATATTTAAAATGAGCAGTAAAATGACTGAACGGGCAGTTACGTGTGGGCAGTTAACAAATCGGAATTAGTCAGTAAGAAATCTAAGTTGGAAGTAGCGCTCGCCAGCCGCTGCAAAGACGCCGCTCGGTGCGCTCGCTCGGCTCGCGCGCCGTTGGTCACAGTTCTAACCTAACCTATGAAATGCCGAACTATTTACAATTTAATTTTTATTAGTGTTCATATTTTACTGTCACAATAATTTACCAACCGTCGAAAAGTTATTGTTGCCCGTTAATTTTGTCAACTGATCATAATACCTCCCTACTATATTTATGTCACATTATGGTTGGCCGAGATGCGAAACATCAGCCGGTCAATTCTGTCAAATCTCACCGTTAAAACTCAAGTGAAGTGAGTTGTCAGTAGTATCACTCCCTAGCATTATTTGGAATGACAGCTCACTCCACGCTCGCTTCACCTAAGTTGTGAGATGGTTACATAATCGCACTGCAGGTCTTCTTCACGATCTGACATAGTTTAGTTATATGTGGGCACTGCAGTGGCTACTCGATAAAAGATAAATTGAATTTAAAATAACTTGCGAACGAAACCAACGCGTCTGTTGGTACTGAGCGTTTGCCAAGACTGTCCGAGCTCGACTGTCGACTGCAGACTGTCGCAACACTCGGTCTCTCCGCCAGTCCTTGCTGCATCCCCTCCACCGACGATCATGGACAAGCACTGGGGCTCGCTTGCGTTTCCGATTACATGATTTTTCGTTTACCAATTCAATTGTTAGATGGCACTGACCGCTGTACTGTGGCGCCATCCATCCTTGACGTATAATTATAATAATATAATAATTTTTACAACTGTTTAAAAATAACAGCTGTAAAAATTATCACCCAAATGAAAATAGATCAAATACCTACCTGGCGAAGTTAAAAGATCACTTGGTACTAAAGTTTCTTTTTTCTCAGTACTGTTTATTTTTGTGAAATTCTAATTTCGCGTCTAGAAATAACTCTTAACACAATCAGCCTATAATGTTCTCACTGCTGGGACACAAGCCTCCTCTTGGTGAGAGGGACTGGGCCGTAATCCACCACGCGGGCCCAGTGCGGGTTGGTGGATGTCACATATCTTCGAATTTTTGGTTCTAGGACCTTCCGGTTTCCTCGCGATGTTTTCCTTTACCGTTTTGAGAGCAGAGGTGAAGAAATAATTAACGCAAAGTAAAGCGCCTGTCTGGGTTCGAACCTACGACCTACAATTCGTAAGCCATGGCCACTAGGCCACCAATGCTCACTAGGCCACCACTGCTCAAATAACACTTAAATTAAAGTATTCATTCACAAAAAGCAATAAGGAAGCAAAATATAACCGAGTTTATTATTTAGGAACTTTGATAAAAGTCAGTTTCATTAGGTAGGCAAAGAAAAATTCTATTCCGCCTGTAGGGAAGAATACAAAAGAAAGTAATAACTAACCTTTTAAAACAAAATAGGTTCGTTTCCAAAAAAACCTTTATTAAGTTTGTAGGTCAACGCCATTTTGGACTAAGGTACCGACAAATTTTAATTAAGACTTAGTTTCTACGAAGTTCGCCAGTTACAAGGTTATTTTAAGGTTGTCGGTTTTAGCTTACTTGGCCCTGAATATTTTTGTAAAAACAAGTGCACCTCATCATCTGCCTAGCCTTTTCCCAACTATGTTGGGATCGGCTTCCAGTCTAACCGGATGCGCTGAGTATCAGTATTTTACATGGAGCGACTGCCTATCTGACCTCCACAACCCACTTACTGCTGTGTAATACGAAACGCCTTGGTAATACTGGTTGTCATCCACGAATGACAGCCGGGACCAACGGCTTAACGTGCTATCTGAGGCACGAAGGGGTCTTGGTATGTAAAGATGGTCACCCATCCACGGAACACCCGTGGCAAGCGTAGCTTAACCTGGTCGACCGGTGCGTCTGTTATCAGTTAGCCAAACGAAACAACAACAAACAAGTGTTATTTTTGTAAATAATCGTTGAGTTACCTACTCAGTTAAGATTAAGTTTTCACCCCCTATTAACTATTAGAATAGACAATGTAGACTTGTCTTCAAGACACGGACCTTTGATGTGAATTCCTCAAGTAATTGTATCGGAAAACAGGAGCTCAACATACAAATTTACAACCGACATACATACAATATATATTTTAATCAATGGTTACCCAATACAGGACCACCATTTACAAAGGCAACCAATTGAAAACCTGTATACAGGATGAATTTTCGACTAGGGAATTATTGCAGGGAAAATAACACTGGGGAAGAAAATTTCCCAGTAGAGATCATCATTATTCGAGAGCCTGGCCCAGTGGTAACTGCCGCGACTTAAGAGTTGTAGGTCGTAGGTTCGAACCCAGACACGCGCTTAACTTTGTGTTAACTATTTCATCACCACTGTTCTCAAAACAGTGAAGTGAGGAAACCGGCATGTCCTAGAACCAAAAATTCGATGTGACATCTACCAACCCGCGCTGGGTCCGCGAGTAGGATTGCGGCCCACACCCTCTCACAGAGAGGAGGAAGGGAACATTATACATTATAGGCTGATTATGTTATGTAACATCATCATTCATCATAATTCTCTTGCCCTTGTAGCGGTATCTACAACGCCACATGCGAACAACCCGTCATACTGACGTCACGCAAATCCTGCATCTCGCAAGCAGAGTTTACCGCGCAATTAGCAACGGGCAATTGCTCGCCAGACACAACACCCGTCTAGTCGGAGGATCCTCCCTTTTCTATAGAGGATGAGTGAACTTTACAACCTGTTCCTCATACCTCTAAACCCTTATCCCAATTTACCAAAAACAGCCCGGCAGCATCAGATTGGGGTGACATGTCTTTTTCTTAAATACTTTTTTTGTCATATTAATAACTACCTTCTGCCCGCGACTTTGTCCGCGTAAAATTTGTGTGATTAATTAATCATCGAAAGACACTTGGCGCCATCTATTATCATAATAACGTTATTTTGTATGTCCGTTTCTGTACACCTGACACGTATATGCAAATAATGATCGGTTCAGTGGTTTAGGCGTGAAAAGGTAAGAAACAAACAAACGTACTTTCACATTTATAATATTAGTTAGGATTAGGATTAGAATTATCTCCAGTGGAGATATCGATATGAAAACTTCTAAGGTACTAGAATTTCACAAAGAGCTTACTCAAAATTTGCAATGATGTAAGGTATGTCGTAATTTCGACGAAATACATGCGGTTATCGCTGCTAAGATAATTCATTCGTACCTTTGAACTAAGTATGGTGTGCTGCATCTGATCCGAATTCGTGAAAACACGAGCCGAAGTCCATACAAACAGTATTAGTACTATTTGTGTTTGTAAATACTTGTATGGTCCTCTTCACCGCACCCGGCGAAAGCGACCTGTACTAATTTTATTTCTTTCGTGAAGCTCTCTGATGAACAGAAAAAACAAATTTGTTGTTTTGGTCTTAGGCGGTACATAGTATAAGATCCGAATTTCACTAGTCACCAAGCAGGTAGTCAGGTACCTATTCAACACTGAGTTATTTCTTAGGCACTTTTTCTTAATTCGTTGCAAACAATCACGTGCTAGAATAGTCTCTCGCCAAATAAAGCATCCTGTATATACTAGACGATCATGGTCTCCGAAATACTCCGAGTGATGGTTCACTTAATACAGCACAAGAAGACCCCGATTGAGACGGAATGCAATTATATCGGGCCCCGGGGGCCTGGGGCCTGCCTAAATATTTGGAAATCAAGTGTGGTTATCTTTAACTCCTTAAGTGTAATAGGGATCAATATGCTTGGGAAATCGCTCGCAGGTGGCTTTTTTGGTGGGAAATCATCATATGACGTCTAAAACCCACCCGTGTTCCTTCAGTTGCCTATACCAGGGGCCACGGTATCTTTTTTGAACAACCCGCGGCCCTGGCAGGCGTCGGCCCTAGCGGACCCCATCAGTTCGTGCTGACATATCTTTAAGGCGCGCGTGAAACACAACGTGCCCTCGACCCGGGCCTGTTCCTTACCGGGCGGCGAGCTGCCCATTGTCTCCTGCGTCGACTACGGGCGTGAGGGCGCAGAGATTGCCTCTCCCTCACGCGCTCCGCCTCCTCCTTTGCGAGCATTAATGCTTCGCAGAAGGAGGTGATGGCTTGGGATGAACCCGCCAAATCTTTTTTACTTAAAAATAAACGATCAGGTGTCCTTCGTTTATTTTTAAGTAAAAAAGATTTGGCGGGTTCGTGTATTTAGATGGTTTGTGGTTTATTTACGATAGATATGTTTTTTTGGTAAGCACTTAGCAGATTTACGCAGATTGTAACATAATGTACATACTCACATTTATTTTCATTCATGCCTCCAGGTCAGAACAAGCATTCCGTTACTGTTAGGCGCTGTTTTGATGGTCCGTCACGACACCAGGCCACGTTTATAACCTTAGATTTTATTATATTTTATTAATATATACAGGGTGGCAGGGACATCGACGCGCAAACTTTTACCATGGATTCAGCACATGTGTTTAGACCCCATAGGGTCGAAATTTTTCGTCGGTTATTAAACCTGCGTGGGTCCTTTATGGGTGCCCTCTGTGCCGCATGCGCGCTCTACTCCGCGCATGGCTGTCGAAATTACCTGCCTCTCGTCAGCCCCATCTTCAGCTCCGCCTCAGTTACCTATCACGTATCGTCATTCATACCACACCTTCACATTTTACACACCACTATCCAGCCCATCTCCATCCTTCTAAATCTTGTAAATAAAACTTTGATTGAGTACTACTTCCCTTACTATAATTTAATTACCTTTAACTTAACTTTTAACTTTAGTTTAATTTAAAGTCAAAGTAGGATTTTTCTTGTCGCTACACTACAAGATTTATGAAGTAGCGCTAGCAAGTTATTTTTTTCGTTTAGGCATTCAATTACGATGACTTATCGTTAAGTCTGAGCACCAGTAGATATTCGTGTATGTTCTATGTTACGGGTTTGGTTTCCGCACTTACATAGTCCCTACAAGTGGACCATTGTGCGTGGGCCATGGCGGCCGTCGGTATCCGTGTATGTTTATTCATTATGATTGTGATTCTTAAACAAGAAATAACACAAGAAATCTAAATCATTATCACACAGGTACCACGTCGCAACAAATTATTGACATAATAACAGCCGTGTAGACGCCACTTCCGTGTGCTTGACAACTCACACGGAACAATTTAATTGTGTGTCAGTTAAACACGAGAAAAAACCGTGTGAAATAAAAACTCCTAAAGGGAAAATGTTCTAGTTTCCGATGAAAATATTCCCAAAAGACAGAATATTTATTCTACAGTCGGACTTGTCCCTAATTGTGTATCTTTCACTGGAATTGTTTCAATTGTTTGTGTTGCGAAGGATTGTCAAATTTGAATAATCAGTCGGAATCCTTCTCGAGCTTCAAGAGTTTCTGTCGGGGTTTTGCTTACTTTTCTTAATAAAAAGTTCTTCAGATAAAGCTGTGATGATTGTCTGGTGTTCTAGATTTGCTGATACCGAATCTCGATGGTAAATAAAAGGTTATTTGCGATAGGAAACTTTTGTCGAGTCTGCTGCTAAACGGTTAGGTTCCAGGGAAGTTCTTCTAATTTAAATAATTTTGGGAGTAATTGGGCATTAGAAATCTATTTCAGAAAATGTTATGTAGGTTATTTTTTCCCCATCAAATTGTGTTTTCCGATTAATGATTTAGCACACAAAATTCATAGTAAAAACGGTAAGTTCCATGAAGATGTAGCTACATAAGTATTACATATATTTAGTTTCTACAAGTCGAGAGGTTTGGCACACACCTAACAATTGAATAGATAATTAAGCACAAAACTGTAGTTATACACATTGTATAAATAATTCCTCTATTTAAAAATGTCCATTAAAAACCACTCAAACTCACAGCATTCATTTCAAATAAACCAATTACAGACACTTTTGAATTGTCAAGGGGTCGGTCAGTCAGAAAGATGAAGCTAGTAGATACCTATAGAGAAGAACGAGCAAGAAAGTTCAACTACCAAAATGATGTTCCATATTGCACTCTAGACAGAACCAAGCACACTTTTAAATTAATAAACACTCTTATCTAAATCCACCATAGGTACAAACTGCCCAATTTTCCAAGCTTGCCAACTTTTCCCATTTACGGGAAAACCTATTAAGGCCGTTTATCCCTTATCTCCATGGGCTGGATGGATCGCGCCATTATAAACCAATAATAGCGTCCACATCCGTTGCAGATGTGAACGTAGGCATTGCCACGGTATATACTGAGTACCTATGCTCAGTAATTACAGCCTCATTGTCCGCCACGCTGTGTGTGTCTATCAACTAGATTTACCGTCACTTGCGGTGCAGGAACACTGCACGGATATTGAACAATTTCCTTGGGTGAACGTAATTGCTTTAATTTCTAGCATACATAGCTTCATTATTACTATAGCGAAGCCTTCTGATTCGAATGCAATGGATTCGATTCGAACCCCTTGATTGGATTGCGTTTCCTGCTATTCTTAAATGTAGTTTCAGCTTATGAGTTTTTTTGAATCGACCTGTAAGTAACAATTATGTAGATGACTGTTTTTCCTCCAAGTCACATTTTTGTCAAACGAAATTCTGCCACATTTGGCGAAAATTTTATTTCGGGAACGATTCTTGTGAGAAATATATTCTGTACATTTAATATTCACAGATTTTTTGTATTACTTGGCTTTACAACAAATGAAAGGAAAGCCAGACGTGCAAAGAAATATTTTCATTGTATATGTAGTATTCATTAAATTATCTATGAGACTTAACCCGAATTACAGCATATTATTTTAGGTAGGTATTAAAAACAATGTTTTACTTGCTAACCCGACAGACGCTGTTCTGTCAAAAAGTTCATACGAAAAGTACGTTCAGTTTTTCCCGAATTTGCAATTTAAAAATTTTTCCCTCCCTAAAACCCTAATTCGTACTTCATTCATTTTTATTTATACAGGGTGGCAGGGTCATCAGGGGTTTTGCGTTGAAATTTTCCGTGGGTTTTCAAAAAAAAAGTTTTTTTCTTTGATAACCAATGAAAAATATTTACGCAAAACGTTTTTCTAGAACCATGTGATGAAATCATGGTAACAATTTGCGCATCGATGTCTCTACCACCCTGTATAGTTTTCAAGCAAAAGCAGGTTTTACTATTTTGTTGCTTGTTAATTAAGCCAATATGGTTAACACACGAGAGTCATACCAATTACCTATAATGTATTATGCATGTATGTTTCTCCCTACACGAGTATTGCTTGTACTGGATCTATTACTAATCTCTGATAAGTCTAAATGCTAACATTAATATACAATTAGCTACGAACCGAAAACCTAATTGAATAATTAATCAATTATTAACGATTTGGTAATCCGGTTAACGTTTAATTGGTAGGTATAAATAAAGTGTAAAATAAAGGATAATTTTGTAGAAGGTGGAAGCTTTAGTTTTATTTATTTTGGCTCTTGGGGCTTGCGAAGTCCGTTTTATTGCATAAGTGTGTGTGGAGTTGAGTTATCATGATTACCCGTAGTCGATTTGCGGTTCACATGCACAATTTGCATATCTTGCATTATTGATGCTTAAACAGTGAAACCAAAAATCACATTAAAAAAAAAAATATCTAAAGATCCAATAAAAATCCATGAGTAAACCCGGAAACAAATTGCAATAAAGTATACTAAACCGTAGTAAATATAAAAAAAGATAAATAAAACTTAAAATCAGTGTTCAATCGAAGATTATTTACAAAATAAAGACATTCTTATCACACACCACTTCCAAATCTACGAAATTAGCAATGCATATACCGGATAATGATAGCAAGCCGTTGCCATCAGAATTGATGGAGACCGAGGCAGGTTACATACACTGAGGCTGGGCAAGATGCCAAATAGAGGTCCCTGGGTCTAGTCTAGAAACTTATTACTTAGGCACTATGTACGGGAAGCCTGTCTTATTAAATGCATTATTACGATGTAGGTGAAATATTGCATGCTCACTAAATGAGCTTTTGCGACGTTACTGCAAGGCGTAAATGGAAACTATGGGATATGGGTAAGAGTTGCCAATGTAGTCATCTCAATTTTTGTTTAAATTAAATAGCAGTTTTTTTAGAACAAAGCCTTACAAAAAGAGAATTCTATAGAATAATAATAATAATAATAATAATATCCCTGGACATTTCACACAGCACCATTTGTCCCAAGCTAAGCAACCTAATGCTTGTGTTATGGTAACAAGATGGCTGATAAACTACTTATATACATTTTTTTTTTTTTTTTGTAAATACATACATATTATAGATAGAAAAACACCCAGACTCGGAACAAATACATGTAGGTCATACAAATATTTGTTCCGTGCGGGAATCGAACCCGCGTCACGCAGCGCAGCAGTCAATTGCTTAACCACTGCGCCAACCGTGCCGTCAAAGAATAGAAAGACTTGTCTTGCAAATAAGTTTCTACCGTATAGTATAAATATAAAAGAAAGTAATTAATTCTTCACATAAAGTTAGCGTCATATAAAGAGTTCACTTGGTAACTATATGCAATGCTTAGCATATTCTCCTGTGATGCAGTTTAAAACCAATTCAGTAGGTATATGGCAGTTCTATTTTGTAACTAGCAGCGCCCCATGGTTTCACCCGCATAAGTACCGTCGGAATATCGGTGTAAAAATGATTTTAGGTGTAAATTCAGGTTATAAAATATGTGGCAAACATTCAAATCCAAAGTTCAGCCATTTTGCGTGATTGAGTAACAAACGTAGTAAATACCCAAACTTACAAACTTTCACATTTACTCGTATAATAGGTATTAGTAGTATGTACAAATTGTATATAACAATTAGTAAGATAATATAAGAATTTTGCAGAAATTTAATTGGTGAATTTGGTGGTTATTGACAGCACGGTTGGCGCAGTGGTTAAGAGAGGAGGCTCGTGTGTCGACAGTAACATTATAGGTTGATTATGATTATACTAAGCCATAATGTCACTTCTGGCGAAATAGCTTCTTATACCATACATACCCAGTATGGTATAAGAATTCTGTGAAAGGAATAATACGCGATTGATATTGTTTTACGCCTAAGCTCACAACCCCCTTTTGCTTCCACCGTAGTCATGCTAGCGAAGGAGGTGGCTGAGAGGCTGAGGGAAAGAACCTCACGCCTCAGCCGCCGCGGGAGACGCTCCGGGCGTCGGGAGCCGCGTGACGACTCCCGGCCACCTTAGGCGCGGGCCTGGGGGCGGTGAGTAATGGGTAGCTCACCGTCCGATCAGGACCAGGCCCGTGCCGGACGGCGCGTTGTGTTCCACGCGCGCCTCAAAGAGAAAATGTCAGCAGAGGACGGGGCCCCATAGGGCCGAAGCCTGCCGGGGCGGCGGGATTTTCCGAAAGGTTAACCGCTGCCCTGGAACAGAAAGGGCTAAGGAAGGAACACGGATGGGTTTTAGTCAGTAAAAGTCTGACACTCCCTTCCGCTCCACCCAGAGCGGGAGGGGTCATTTGATGATTTCCCATCCACAAAAAAAAAAAAAAAGGTGGTTAAAACAAATGCTCGAACAACAAATAAACAGAGTCGTACTGTAGACGTTGATCCTAAACCTAATGCTATATTGAACCGATTCGGTGAGATTGAGATTTATAACCTGCGCCTTTCAAACTAATGAAGTTCTATTGGCTCTATCGCATTTCCACTGAGTTTAGTTCACAATAAATAACGGTTTTACCTCGCTTTTATTTAGTTTCTGTTTTAGAATCGGGAGTGATGTTATTAAATATGTAAAAGTTGTGTTTTGTTGTCGCCATATTCAAAATATATTTATTTACGTTATACGTCCGTGTTTGGGTCACAGAAATGTATATGTGTATGAAATTTCAACTTTATCGGTCCATTAGATTCGAAGGAAATTGGCTGTGACAGATGGACAGACAGACACACAAGTGTTGGAATAAATATTCTGTTTTTTTATTCGGACGTATGGAACCTTAAAAGTGACAGAGGATTTTGTTTTTTTTTTGGATTTTGTTACACAAAATTCTCTCTCTCTCTCTCTCTCCTTTGAATGAATACAAAACACTGTATGAAGTGTTTTGTATTCATTCTAAAGAGAAAATTAAGATACCTTGGCCATAATACTTTTCCTGTTTGCAGCGATGCGGATGAATTTTTCAATGCCCTATTTATATTCCATTCCATCCCCTCTTTATATTCCATCCCCCCTTTTTGATACATTTATTATTATTTTAAGACTGCCAGCTTATAAATTATTTAAATATACTATATGGGATATATACAATATTATATGGGAGGTACGAGTATATATATTAAAATACAAAAACATTTATTTATAATTTTTGTATTTTGATCAAGGATAATCCATAGGACGGCTAAGCGCTTGGCTAGTCGCGCTAAGCATCAAAGGATAAACCCCTCATCATCCCAAGCAAGGAACGGAAGAAAATCTTTTGTAACCCTTTACGGTGCCCAGAGGAACTGTCGAGGCTAGCCGCGGATCACATGCGGCACCAAAGACCGTATTTTGGAACCCGTGTGTTTAATATAATGAAGTTTACAATTTATGTGAAAAGGGACGTTTAGTGAACTTGTTGTAGGTATCTATTGTGCGCTTTTATCATTTCTTCCGCGACGATATTATCGTGAACTTCCACGTCCACGACACAGCATCACGATAGCACAGCGAAGTAAAATGAACAGAAATATATGAAAACGCTTTTTTCCGTTTATATATACATTATATATATAACGTGAACTTATTTCTATTATAAATTTTCCACGATAATATGGTCACATTATAAAAGCGCACATTACCAGGCCAGCATTGTTATTTCCATTGTTTGTCAATACCAATCACGTGTCGCTAATCGATATTCAAAAAAGCCTTACCTACCTATTCACAAATCTACTTACCTACCTAACTTGAGCAAGACAATACAAAATACTAGCAGAAAATACAGAGTAATAAACTTCTAAATTAATTAATTCTAAACAAAGCATAAAACTTAACAACTTATTTGACGAACAGACGAACTCTTAACACAGAAACGAATAATCATTATTCAAATTAATATTTCAACAGGAATCGCGTGAAAAGGTCACAAAACTTTGCTTCAGAGTTTCCTAACAGTACTTCTTCGAAGGTCTGAAGTAGATTAAGATTTGTGTATTCCACCATCTGTGACCACTACAAGTTTTTGGGTTCTATGTTAGAGAATTAAAAGGGTAACTAATTAAAGTTGGGGACCTGCTAGATCGATGGAGTATTTCATTAGAACTTGGAGGTAATTATGGCCGGGAGGCCATTTATTCAAACAGTTTTTGTTTTTTTTTTGCGGCTCGGGCTGTAGGCGGTCTTTCAGGCTTCTGTTTAGAGGTGGGACTGAATACATAACTTAGGTTAATCCATACTAATATTATAAATTCGAAAGTAACTCTGTCTGTCTGTATGTTACCTTTTTACGCCTAAATCACTGAACGGATTTCCACAAAATTTGGCAAGAAGATGAATGGCATCCTGTGGCGGACATAGACTACTTTCTGTCTCAAAAATAATCCTATAGGGGATATAGGGATGCAAATATGTATGGGAAACACAGCATTTCTTAGTTAGGTTAGTTAATTCCGACATCCACGCGGACAAAGCCGTGGGCAGAATCTAATAAATCTATCCTTACTTTTAATGCTTTAATTTACCTAATGAATAAATGCCAACGTGAAAGCGACATATTTTAAATCCAGAAATAGTAGCCAATCTATTTTAATTAATAATGATAGGAGTATGAAAACTGAGTCTAAAAACTTTTTAATTTTGTTACTTCGAAAGTCCTTGAACACGTCTAAAAATAATTGTCAAAGATAAAACCGTTCAAAAATCCCCAGCACCAAGTTTGCGCATCAATCAAAATGTTCCTTAATGACTAACTTTGCTATTAACGGCGCTTGTTTGCCAGTATACATGAACGTGCAGGGTCCCTCCCATAAGTCTATTACCAAAGCTTTGCCCGCAAACCCGCCATTTCACGCCGTATTCGATTGGCCTAATTGATCTCCACTTAGGAAACTAACTCCCAGGCGATTACGGAACTCTGGCTAATAGTGATTTAAAAGCGTGTTTAGGATTACGTACCTACACATGGGGGGATTTTATATTCTATTAGAAAGCAAATATCTATAAAAGTAAAGACATTAAATATGTGAAAGATATGAACGATAACTAGAATGAAATAGAAACTAACTTTGATATCAAAACTACAAATTCAAAAAAAGATGTTAAAGTTCATGTTCCAGTACTAATTAACCCAGATAAACAGAATACTATTCTCATTTTAGCTTCATTTCATAACCAAGTTGAAATGCAATAAAATCGCAACGAACTAATTGTTTGTCTTCCCGTTCAACTGTAAGTCTGTCGAGGAAATTAATTACTACCGCTCATGGTCGACAAGTTACTCTAGCATAATATCCTCCATTATTTCCTTTTGGAACCCTTCATCAGTGCGTTTATGTATATATTCATTGTTTCACATAAATATTTCAGCAATGTAGTTAAGTTAATAATCCAGTTCTATCACATTAACCGTAATATTTATTTATTACTCCTAAAAACAACTATCATTACACGTTGCCCCAAATCGGTAGCGTGGTCTTAGACAATATTTTATTAATTTATGAATATCTCTCTAAACTATTATCTTAAATTGAGTTGATTGATATCTAGAAACGTGAAAATAAATCCATGTAAACACTCGTTATTGGATATTTTAAAAAGCAGGTAAACCGTAACCAAATCTCAGTATTAACAGGAAAACCAAAGCACGCCTTTTTCAAATAATGCCCACAAAAACTCCCAAAGCTATAATTCGATTCCATTTAAAAGGATTCTCTCGTTGAGAAGGGTATATTTTATTTCCTATAGTACTTCGGGTTTCAATCATTTACTAGTATTTACATAGTAGGCCACTTGGCAATCCTTAGATCATTCAATACCGGATATTGGTACTAGTGAGCTGGGTCTGAGCATTCGATGTTCCAGGCTAATTGGATGGAGCATTCGGTTTTATATGAGCCCACTTCATGACGTATGAACCAATAAAATGGAAGCCGACTGAGTATTCAATAAGAAATCTTTTTCTCGTTACGTTTGATTGACTCTGAATTTAGTTGAGCTGATTAGTTCTAGAAATAATCTTGATTTTGCGGTTATGTAAGTGCCTAATAAGAAATATGGAGACGAAATTACTGCAAAGATACCATCATCAAAATATTATATGAGAACTACCCATGCAATATCTTTTGTAACTATAAAAAAAATAGGATGTTTGAAAAAAAAGTTATATCATTTTTATTGCCACCCCTTTTCTTCATAAACGCTCACACGTTATGAGTTTCAAAGGCTGAAATAAAACTAAAGGAAATGTTATTAATAACAAATCTAATGGCAGCCGGTGACAGGCAGCGCCTGCTGTTACGACGGATATGAGCTACCGGTGCAATGCGGATGCATCCAGTAATTATGATCGTCGACGTTCCAATAAGCTTCCCATGATAAACTGGCTTGTTGTTATTGCATATACGACTCAATTGACAGATGCAGTGAACAATATTGATGAAAATCATATTTGTGTGGCAAGATGTAAATGGATGATGCCGATTGAACGGACAACGTTTGTGATATTATGGTCACTGGTAAATTCAAAATTCGCGATAATGGTGGGTTATCTGCATATAACTTTGAAAAGTCAAATCATGATGGATTGCCATGTTTGCACATAATATATTGGGACCACAAACGACGGCAAATTAATAAAGACAAGCGTCACAGCCAAATTCACAGATTTTGTATAGCTATCATATAATATTAAAATTAATTCAAATTCTTCGTACCTGAGAACGCTGCGCGATAAAAAATCGAGTGTTCCGCAAAATAAGATGAGCAAGATTACTTATGTAGATATCAACGTTTTGCTGTGGCTCAATTTACTAAGAGAAATTGAAATTTAAGACGGTTCACCATTTTCAACTGGAGAAATTCCGTACAGAAAGTACGTAGAAAATGGTAATCTGTTTAACCGAAGTATTAATTTCAATGGCCGGGTCCGTGGTGGCTTTGAATTCGTTTCTTCAGAATTTGCAAAATCGTTCGTAATACGATTCCGATTAGTTTGAATAAAATCTGCGAATCAATTCCTAGTCGGAGTCCGGGTCGAGGTGTAATGTATTCCGAAAGTTTATGGTCTTCCAGTTTTAAGTTTACTTTTCTTATACAACGATCGGATTGAGTTCCTTCAACTGTACTTTTTCTTTGTTTAAGGTACTTAGTTCTGCACACAACTACTGTGATTCATTTGAGGTGGTCCTGAGAATGAAACTTTAAAGAATGAAAAATTTAAGTCAGCAAAATTTCAATTTAGTTAAATAGTGTGACAGTGCGTTTCATACAAAGCTTTCCTAAACTCAGTTACAATCACCCCTAACATTTTATTCTCTTTGTAGACAGAAATATAATTTAATTTAGCTCTCGCGTTCAACGTAGATTAGTTGTAAAGCGAATATCAGCAACCAGTTGTAACAAAGTTGGCGGCTAGCAAACAATTAGGCGAAGTTAGGCTGAGGGCTCACGGGTCGGATCTGTTTGCACTAAGTCCATGTTTGTTGACTATAAACATTCCTCACCGGATATTAGCCCTTGTCCGAACGTGTGGAAGAATGTGCTCGATTCGATGTCTATTAGTTCTTTGACACGCTTCTCCGAGGTTCAGCTGGATCAAATACGGGCAGTTTCCAACGTTTGAGCAAACTATTTTAATAGTCTGCATCAAATTGGCTGTTATAACAATTCCAAAGATGTTAGTAAGGTGTGTGTCAAAGATGGCGCTTATTCAAAATGTGTCCTAATTTTTTATAAATATAAAAAACAGAAGCGTTTTTAAACAGTAATCTGCTTAGGTATGGTGATTAAAGAAGCCCAAAATATGAGTGTCAGTTTATGTTTAAAAGGATACGAAACACATATTAATATTAATTACGTATTATATTCGGACACTTCCCCTGATCGCCCCAATTCATAATTATGTTTTTAATTCTTTTATACCCTCATTAAAGCAAAATCCTAAACACAGGAAAGGTTTAATCTTCATTAGCCAAGTGTCAGAAGTACATTACGTTTTACTGGACCTTGTCACAAAATGTAACATGATCTCGCTACTGCGAATATACAGGAAAAGATACGAGACATTTTATTATTTCATTTGATACAGATTTGTGTGACAAAGTCGCAGGAATATATTCACGTCAGATATTGACATTTCCTTCAATAAGAAACCTATCAAACGCCAGAGGATCACAACTTATTACGGTAACAAATGAACCGATAACAGTACAGTCTTATATGTTTCTTTACAAAGACGTCTATTTTAACTAGAGCTTTGACGATGGTGATAATTTTCCTTTGTCGTCTGTAAGTCTTGATAACGAAGAGGGTGAGGGAGACTTAGTTATGTTGGGCGTTGTACATTATGTCGTTGTAGGAGAATTCATATAAGCTACGGGCGCCTTCCGCTGCGGCGTTCGTTGTTATGGTAAGGAAATGGACCCCAGTCTCGAACGGAAAAGTGAGAATTCCGTGTTTCCTCGCGGTTGTGTAAACAACGAACAGACAAATGATCATTACGATTAAGTTGGGTGTTTTTATATCGCCTTTATGTTATTACCCCATTTCCAAAACCGTTTTCTGTGCCAAGTATTGGTAAGAAAAAGTTTGCGCGCAGTTCTCATTCAAAACCGATTTGGCTCAAGTTACCTAGGATCAGACGATTTTCAATATTCATCACGGTGCGGTGAAAAGTTATTTTGTAAAATACGTGTGGATGTTGGGGTTCGCTTTTATCTCGATAAAGATTAAGAAGGTTGAGCTAATGATGAAGATTAAAGGTTAAAGGGTGAAAGTAATGTTACCGCGAAACTTAATGTTCTACTATCCGCAGAGTCTTTCGTTTTCTTGGTTTGTGTTGTTTGGTGGCGGCGTTGAAAAAGTGATCGTGCATTTGTCTGTTTGTGCAATATCATCACGTTGTTTACACGGTGGAAACAGTCAGCGGTAAATGTGTTTGTTGTTGGAAACGCGATAAAATGTTTTGTAATTTCGCTGTCTTTCAAACTTCTGTTTTTACGAGCGATTCCGAATTTTGCTAACTCAGGTTTTAGGTGTAGACACGCTGAGTGCTGCGAAAGAATTGTTCATTTTCTTCTCCAATTTCGTTTTATATTTTCCGGATTTTTAAGATTTGGCAGTATTATTTTTATTATTTATAGAACGATTCTTTAGTGCGTTCTGAGTTCATTTTATGAGAGCTAAGAAGTTTTTTATTTATATTTTAAAGACAAAAAGTTTTTGTTCTACATTCCTACATAAATGAGGTAGAGGAAGAGGTCTTGCGAAATAAATGAAAACGAAAATGTTTTCTCAATTTTAGTTCTGTCGCCAAGCCAAATAACATGCCAAACCGGATTTTGCTTTTTGTGTCTTATTTAAAATTTATTTTACGATATTTCTTAAACAAAGAAATTCCATCTTCGCTTCGTTCACCAGGCTACTGCAGAATTTTCACTTTTGTCAACCTTTCCAAGTGAATGTCTTGAAAAGTATTTTCGGAAGTCGTACTTGTGGAATACAGTACGCGAATGCTTAAATTTATATCATTGCAAGTGTAAGATTTACGGAGAACGTTCCGTGCGTGGGGGTTTTCTAAAACGTAGTAGATCTTCCTTATTTATGTTTACAGCTTATACCGGCCGCTTCCATTTCGTATATAGTTTGAATCCGTTTATCGGATTTCGAACACGTTTCGGTCGAATCCCATATCGGTGGACTTGATATATAAGCGTGGTCGGGTACCCTTATAAAATTACCGCTGAGGAAAGAATCGCTACGAATGAGGATACAATAAGAATATTCAAATGGCCGAGATCGTTCTCTCATATGAATATAGAAGACGCTTATTTATTCGAGAAAAAAATGTCTATTCATCTACTAGATTTTGACTATATATATATTGCCTCTTGAGAGAAAATTGAAGTTGAAGAAATGAAAAAAGAATGGTAGATTCTATGATGTGCTATGACTACAAAGTACAAATTTGCTTAGTCTACTGACAATGACGAACGCTTGCGTGCCCAACAATACAGGTGTGGCAATTCATACCGTATTATCTTTTCGTACGTTTTTATCTTAGCAAACATAGATAACCTAGCTAACGCTTATCTGGTCTGATAAGTTAGCAGTTACGATTCGATCGAGACAGTGAGTGGACAACACTGGTTTCGTGTCTGAATATAAATTTGTTTGTGGTGTTAAGTGTTATTGAAGTGAGATGGCCGGAGCTGGTAGGGGCGAGGGCAAGGGCCCAGCGGTGGGCAAACTGGAGTCCCAGATCTATTGTATCAAGTACACATTGTTTTGCTTCAACGTCGTAATGTGGGTGAGTATTGCGCAAATTGAAAACGTTCGACTTTCCGTTTCATTGTCGAATCGTGCTTGGAAATTACTTTTGGTGTCGATTTGTGAACGTTACGTTAATAGTTCGTTACGGGTTTAATGGAATAAGGTTCTTTTATTTCATGTCACGTTAGTTTAGTGTGTCAGCGTGCTTTGATATACTCGTATGACTCACAATGTGAATCCGCTAATGGGAATTCAAATACGGAGAATTTGAAATGCGAATCTATTGTGAAATACCTGTTTGTTAACTATTGTACGAAGCCTGTAATTAGGACAAATACAGCGGTTATTTCTAGATACAAAGTTCCATATTCGGTTATCTTTCAATTATGTATTTCAGTCACTGCAATGGCCACCGATTAGCACGCGAGCTACTCGTTCAGTATTGCCAGTCCATGACATTTTTTATGCACCGTTTAGTCATGTGTAAACAGGGCTTTATGACTCATATATTTTAGACTACACGCGATAAGTTTTAATTATGAACAGGCATTTGTTTTTTATTATTATTTATGAATGGGAGGAAGTGTTTTGCTTATGAAATCGTTTAATTTAGTATTCTGTAATATTCCCGAAGATCATTTTGCTGTAGTTAATTGATTTTCGACCAAGATCCATCCAAGGAATGTGCCTTGGGTCGGACAAATCGGCGAAAGTGAATGTTCATTTTCGCCGATTTGTCCAAATTTTGTTTTCGCTTAGTATAGAGTGAGAGTATTTTGATTTGTGATACCATATCGAACGTTATATACTTATAAATACACTTTCTGTTTCTAATTTCACTATACTTAGTATCTCAACGACAAAATAGATGAAGACCGTTAGTGACCTAAAAATGGCTGCTATATTATTCTTATAGGAGACAACTTAAAGGTTGTATTTTTGGCTAGCGTCTTTGATAAGTTTGTAGGTACGCACGACGACATATCAAGATATACATTTCCAGTATAAGCTAATTTCTCGTTGTACAAAAAGCCTATACAATGCGAGGTCAGCTAAAATTGTAACAACTCGACAAGTTGTATTTTTTTTATCATAGAGTTCTCGGAGTTTTTACTGAAATCTACTTCAATGTGATACAAAAATAACCTTTTCATTTGAAAATAAGTCTAATCTGAGTAAAAATTGTGCTGGTATATACTCGAAAATCAATGGCGCTTTGATTTTTACATGCTCCAAATACACGGCATTTTTTATTCACGATATTGATTACAACTAACCTAAAATAAAGGGCCTGTACAAAGAATGCGTTATCAGCGCCTGATAAGCGGCCTGTCCTGTTTTCCAAGTACACGAGTAGATACATGGTATGCAGTCATACATACCTAATGATTCATAGGTTGAAATAAATTGTGTATGAGTTATGTTTTTGTAATAGATTCGCTTCCGTTTTGAAAGTTCCTGGTAGGCATTTTATCTTGAGAAGAGGATGATTAATGTTTAGTTTTCACTAATTTGTAGTCGATTAGAATGTTTTTCTATAAGCAGTTTTAGATAAATATGGTATGTTGAGGTAAGTTCGGCACTGGGATAATACTGTACGACTCAAATTCTGCGATATTTTTACCCAACTTAATGAACTTATCCTAACACACTTTATATGAATAGGTATCTACTAACATACTTTTCAGGAATTATAGAATCACTGTTTTAAGGTAAACACAGGTATTATTAATTTTGTACAAACAGGAACTACTAGAGCCCCGTGGCTAAATAATAACAGCCGCTCCGGTCGATCGATCAGGTTAAGCTTTGCTTGCCGCGGTTGGTCTGTGGATGGGTGACCATCTTTACATACCGAGACCCCTCCGTGCTTCGGAAAGCACGTTAGGCCATTGGTCTCGGCTGGCATTCGTGGGTCTTTGACAGTTGTTACGGGTAGTCAGAAGCCTGAAAGTCTGACAACCAGTCTTACCAACGGGTATCGTATTACCCAGTAACTGGGTTGTTGAGGTCAGATAGGCAGTCGCGCCATGTAAAATACTGGTATTCAGCTGCGTCCGGTTAGACTGGAAGCTGACCCCAACATAGTTGGGAAAAGGCTAGGCGGATGACATTTGTAGTGAAATATTAAACAAATTAATTTGCATGAAGTTACTACATTGTAGAAACTATAGTTACTTCGAAATGGTTCTAATTAAGTTGTAATCTTACCTAGACTAGTTAAAATATTTTTACAAGTTGATTACACTGTAGAAACTATAGCTAGTTAGCTATAGTTTCTACAATGTAATCAACTTGTAAAAATATTTTAAATTTTGACGGCACGGTTGGCGCAGTGGTTAAGCGATTGACTGCTGCGCTGCGTGTCGCGGGTTCGATTCCCGCACGGAACAAATATTTGTATGACCTACAATTAGTTGTTACGGGTCAGGCTGTTTATGTATGTGAGTTTATATGTCTGTAAACGCACCCACGGCACAGGAGAAATTCCTAGTGTGGGGCAACTTTAAAAAAAAAAAAGAAGAGGACACCAACCTTTACAAAGCAGGCATCCGAAACAACCGACATCCAGCCACATTGGAAGTTGTTGCAGTAAATCCTCCCTCGACTAAAAACTATTTGCCACCACCACAAAACTGTCAAATTCAGACCACAAGCTCATCGTGTATATAATTTACACAAGTAAGTAAAGTTAGTGGCAAGTTACAGACATTAGCGACACGTGGCGAGGGCGTCCGCACTAAATCTTGGACTTGCAAGTATTTGCATAGAATAAGAATGGGTAGAAGCGAGATTCCTGAAGGCTAATTCTCGTAATTTAAAACGTTCAAAATCTAGTCGCAATCCCATCACAGCGACAATCAATGTCAAAAATGTAGGGAAACTGGAGGTATTTTTGACAGATTGCGACAGATCTGAAGGCCAATTCTCGTAATTTAAAACGTTCAAAATCTAGTCCCAACTTCATCTCGGTGACAATCAATGTCCAAAATCTAGGGAAATTGGAGGTATTTTTGACAGATTAAGACAGATCTGAAGGCCAATTCTCGTAATTTAAAATGTTCAAACTCTAGTCGCAGTCGCAAATTTAAACGACAATCAATGTCAAAAACTTGTCAAAAATGTAGGGAAATTACAGGTATTTTTGACAGATTAACACACATATGCATACACAGACAGCCGACTTCAGCATTGTCTCGGATGGTACGAGACCTCCTGCGCTTACACACACATTAACAACACTTGGTAACCACAAGTAAAACACGCGTCGCTGTGTGAGATAAACATGCTGTACAAGAGGGTTCCTTTCTACATAGATTTCCTAGTCTATGGTACTTGCAACTTAGCAATCCGCAAGTTGCTCTTGACACAAGGGGCTTTGAGCCCACTTAATTAATGAGATCAAATAATATTGCGTAGATGTGTAGCCCTAAGGGTCTGAATAGGGCGAATTGATTTGTTTTCTATGTATTGATACTGTACCGTGTTCTTGGGGACCCATTAATAAACTTGTCGATAATTAGTTAGGGGATGACGAGGATGGGTAGCAGTTGTTTTTTATCCTGTTTCTAAAGACAGAGTATGTATGTGGGAGGACATGAGCTAAGAAATAATAACCATAAATTCTTTTTACAAAACATTACATAATATCACGCCCGTTTCGACCTGAAAGGTTGGGTAGGGGTGTACTTATAGTACTGGGTGGAAAGTCTTTACTTTCCACCCTAAAGGAGGTACAAATAAGGTAGAGGTCAAGATTAAGTTGTCCTTTCATTATTGTTAGCTGCTAACAATAACAAAATAATGAAAGGACAGTCTGATTCTTTCATTTGACATTCGATATTTACGATTAAGGTGAAGAAGGTGAAGTAAATATCTAATGTCTAGGATTTATTTTGGTCCAGGTTCTTGTTCAACGTGTGCATAGAGACAAAAATAATAACAAGTTCGTTATTATGAGAACCCTTTTGATGTATGATGAAAATATGTATTTTTTAAGTGTTCTAGAATACCACACAAAATCTTTTATGGAAATAATACGTTTCAAGTATGTGTTTTTTAGCTGCGCCCTGCGGTTTCACCCGCATAAGATTTGGTTTTTTGAGAGTTCTCATGGGAATATCGGGATAGTCCTCCTCCTATGTCCTTACACAGATCATGATCTACAGGTGTGCTAAGTTTCATCCAAATCCAATTAGCCGTTCTTGCGTGAAAGCGTAACAAACATATTAGTTTAGATAACAAGAGTTTTACAAAGCGGCTTGACACAAGATCCTTATATAGAGCAATAAGCTATTCACCACAAAGTAAAAAACAAGAGTCCAAAAAAGAACCAAACGTTGTACACCTCAAGGGGTTGCCAGAACTATTCAAGTAAACCCAGTGAACGCACATCAGAAAATAATTCCAGCCAGGATAAAACATTCGAATTTATGAAAAGGTCCCCATTTTTCTCCCCTTTTCAGTATTCGATGAAAACAGCCCTTACATAAAACAATAAACATCTGCATCACTTCAGCTCCACGTTAATCACCCGAGCTGTTCACTATAAATTGGAGTGGAAACGGGAACCAGCGCCAAAAACTGCGGGGTCGCGGCTTCAAGAGTCACTCGAATCGCACCTGAGCACTCGTTAAGGTGTTCTTGCGATGAGAAATAATTGCCGAAGTTACTCACTTCGTATCGTATAATTGACTTCTGGATTTGAGCCAGGATGAATGCAGGCGTGATTTAGTCCCGGCTTTTGATTGGTGGTGGATTTTGTTCACGTAGCTTGATTTGTTCTTTGTTTAGCTGAAGATTCAGCTCTCTGTAGGTTGGCATTCGGTAAACGGTGTTCTTTTTTGCTAATTTTAGCGCGGAGCACTAATTACGTTAACAGTCTTAATTGGACCTGTTAATTGAGTGAGTGATGGACGTTAATCATTCAGACACTGAGCCCATTTAAATATCTCAACGGAGTCTCTGTTGAGATATTTAGATGAACTCAGTGTCTCAGCCTTCGCGGGAGATAATATAGTGCACAAGCGTGTACACTTTCTCTTCCCTCACTCTCATAGTCATTTGGGACGGCAATCTGATACGACTGGAGAGAGATCAGGTGCAGGGACAACGACTTAAAGTGTTTTCCGAGGCACGGGGGTATCTTTTGAAACTTTCAAACTCCAGGCTGATACTAAGAAATTCCTTATGAAAAACCCAAAAACACTATGCCCGACCTGGGAATTGAACCCAGGACCCCACGCTCAGCAGACCACAAGACCAATAAGGCAGTAGAACCCACCTACAAGGTTATTAAAGGGGTTTTCAGTTATTTCAATTACAACTTCATAATAATAATATAGATTTATTCATAAAAAAAATACAGACAGTTAGAGCAACAATCAGTGCGTAGAGAATTTTACAGTTAATTAGGTTGTTGTAAATTCTGTACTAAAATGTTTAAAACCCTGCCTCTCAAACTAGGTTATAACCTGTATTTTGAGAAACACTATTACTGTTACAACAATTTATGAACGGTGTCGTTCTACCGCTGCAATAATTTATGTGATTCTCTTTTAGTTGTGACTTATGTGTATGTGTGTGAGGGTGTGTGTGCATGTAGTGGAAGGTGAGTATTGTGTTCCCACACAATACTCACGTTCCATCACACACACACCACGCACACACGGGAGTGTGTGCATGTTTGATAAGGTGGGGTGGGCGGGGGTGAGTGCGCGCATTTTAAAATGTGTTTATGTTATCGAAATCGGGGCCCGTGAGAGATTAGGTGATGTATGTAAGTAGATACTCCGTGTAGGCATAGTCCCTCTCTAGTAGCCAGTCTGTTACTCTATTTTTTACCGCGTGGGTGTTTAGTTTTAGTTTAGTTTTTAGCTCTGCCGAGACACATATTTGACGCATGGGAGAAATCGCAAAATGCTATTGGAGTTTTCTGTGATCTCTCCAAAGCCTTTGATTGCGTGCACCATGACACGCTTTTGCGCAAGTTACGTCATTACGGTGTCCAAAACGAAGCTCTCGTCGTAATAATTTCTTATTTCCATAATAGGGTCCAATGTGTAGATATTAATGGTGTAAAATCTTCCGGGCTACCAGTTCAGTTAGGTGTTCCGCAAGGCTCAATACCGAGTCCATTCTTATTCTTAGTATCTTTTACCATTCCATTTGAAGGGCATCTGTGACGTTGTACTGTTTGCAGATGATGATACCTCTCTTATTTTTAAAGTAGACAAGAATAGACAAGATTTTGACGACGTAAACAGTGCACTCTCAATAGTTACAGATTAGTTTACGTCAAATAACCTAGTTCTTAATGCCAAGAAAACGAAATGTGTAAAGTTCGCCTTACCGAATGTTAGAAATCTAGGACCCAACATCGTCTTAGTTATAGGTGCTTGAAACTGTAGGCTCGGCCATTTTTCTAGGACTAACAGTAGATGCCAAACTTCAGTGGGGACCTCATATATCAAGTCTAGCAGGAAGGCTCAGTTCGGCTGCCTACGCCGTCAGGAAAGTAAGACAATACACTGACGTTGATAAAGCTCGTTTAGTCTATTTTAGTTATTTTCACAGCGTTATGTCCTACGGTATTCTGCTGTGGGGCAAAGCCGCTGATATACAAAATATATTTGTCCTTCAAAAACGGCTGTTCGAGCAATTTACCAGCTAGGTGCCAGAGTTTCTCTAAGATATTTTTTTAAAGATATTGGTATACTCACGGTTGCATCACAATTCATCTTTGCCAACATCTTATATATTAGGCCAAACACAGTTCTGACGCAAACTCCGTTCATTAGTATTAAATTTCTGATTTTGATCATCTACTTTTGCTGTTGACTGTACACTAAAAACAGTGATATTCACTGTGTTAACACTAGAAATAAGGACAAACTACGTGCCCCCTTTCACCGGCTTCATAAAGTTCATAACTCATTTGTTGGGCTTGGTATAACCTTTTATAATAAGATACCCTTTTCTTTGCTAGACTTGCCTTTTAATGCGTTTAAAGCTCAAGTAAAATCCAAACTTTGTTCAAAGGCATACTATTCCATCAACGACTACTTACACGATAAGAATAGTTGGTCGCCCTAATTTAACGCAAGACAATGTTTATGTTCTTTCTCCAGAATTAGCTTACTGACAGGTTATTGTTACTAACTTATTTATTTATTTTACTTCGATCCAACCTTCCGACCTTCGATCGAACTTTCTTCGGTCTTCGATTATCATTTGACTTCAAGTGACAGCTATGTGAACCCAGCAATGCATAAATATGTAAGCTCTCACGTGCCCTTTATGCCTGGAGGCTTGTATTTGGGTAGTAAGTTTTTTATTTACATTTTAATTTCAATCATTATTTTTTAGCTTGAGTACGTATAGTTTTTATTATAATTTAGTGGTACATATATCGGCGTAGCTAGCTGACATAAATGGCAAATAATTTAATTTTAAGTTCTGGTCTTGTAATGTTAATTACCAAACATAGGTACCTAGTATTGTATTCAATCAAGTATTTTTTAACTGAACAGACAGCTGTGCTGCTGGGGAGTTTCTTGCGCCACTTCTTCTTCCCAGCGATAGCACTAGGAAGGCGAACTGGTGAAGGGCGGGCGTTTTTGGGGGACTGACTTTTGTAATTTTGACGTTCAATAAGTGCTGATTCTCAGCCTAATTTGAATAAATGACTTTTGATTTTGATTAATTTTGATGTTTAGTGTTTACTTGTATAGCCATTGCGTTTATTTACGCGCAAGGCACATTATCATGTCACATTTATGACTTTACATCTACTTTCAAATTCTTGATGCAAACTTGTGCAATTTGGAACATTCCCAATTAATTTTCTGGAACTTGGTCCTGCTTTTGGTCGTTATAGGTCAGCTTGAATATATTACAATGTCTGAAGAGTCTTTGGTGTCATTGCTATCATGGCTGAACGATTCAGGACTCTTTTTTGTCTTTGTTTCGTATGACACAAATTATACGCGAAAAACTCATCTAGTCGACAAGGTGCTGAGGGCTGGGCAGCCATTTATAGCCGGAATCATCACTCATGGACGGTCTTTTAATGCACCTTCTGATACGAAGCCTAGGCAAAGTTAAATAATTAAGCTACCAAAATGTTGAAAGTTGTTGTCGAAAAAAAAAACTTATAGTGCGAATACAGAACTAAAATCTACCAAATCTTCCAAGCAAAAGTGGTGAATAGCAAAAGCTAGAAGACGAAGATTGTGAATTAGATAAACGGCTAAAGTTTATACCAATTGTTCATTGACACTTACGTAGTAAAAAATAATAAATGTATTTTCTTTCTTTCTTTCTTTCTAGTATGTAATAGTGTCTATTAACATACGTAATTGCTGAATGCATCTATTTGCGTTAAATACAGCGGAATAAGCTATTAAAGTTCGTCCTAGATATTGCAAGAATGTTAGATTTTGTTACTTAGTTGCTGTTGAGGTTACGCTTGTCACAATGTTTTTATTATTTATGAAAAGTATTGTTACGATCGTGAATAAATTGTATAGTGGTATCAAGATTAGTCTGTCAGCCGAGCTGGTTGTTGGATTGACAGCCCACGATGTGGGTACTGGAAAACCAGGGGGTAGGCAGAAACTACAGAACGCCACATGCAACGATTCTTACATACTCCTTTAGCCTCGTTTACGTTCATACATTTGGTCATACGCACACGCCAGATGCGAGTGCTACGCACATGACATTTCGGGCATCACCCAGAATGTCACATATTTTCCCAAATATCATGGTTCCTTCTTGCACCGTATTTAGCCCCTGCGAAAAGCAACGAATATTGGACTAGGTAGTTATATAGATGTTCTGTTTTGTAATATCCGGCTACTCTTGGCAGACAGATTGGTATCGCAAATAGCACATCTGACTGCTGTGCGATGCTATTAGTAAATCAGGACTGTTCGCTACAGAGGGCGATTCTATCTTTAAGAGACCTTTACTGAATAATACAATGCTGATGTTTTTTTTTTAGTCTTTTGTTCTAGTTTAGATTCCATTATATTAAAACAACTTTTGGAAGGAAGGTCTGAAAATGATGAATGGTTTAATATTAACTGAAAGTAAAGGAACTAGTGGTACTTTTTAAAGGAGTTTCTTAGATCTAAGATGAAGAAGCATCTATCTAATATTAGATAAACGCCACATTGTAATAAATCGAAGCACAAAGTCAGCAAATACATTGATATTATAGTAGAAAAACACAATCAGCCTATAATGTCCACTGCTGGGACACAGGCCTCCTCTCTGTGAGAGGGAGTGGACCGTAATCCATCACGCAGGCCCAGTGCGGGTTGGTAGATGTCACATGTCTTCCAATATTTGGTTGTAGGACATGCTGGTTTCCTCACGGTGTTTTCCTTCACCGTTTTGAGAGCAGGGATGATGGAATAATTTACACAAAGTAAAGTGCCTGCTTGGGTTTGAACCCACGACCTACAACTCGTAAGTTACACGCACGTTACCACTGGGCCACCACTGCTCCCGATATTTTAGTAAGGTTGAGCATAGATAACAAAAATTGGACACCTATCAAAGTTCAACATCCTCATGCTTCCCAACATCAAAAATCAAGGTTGTTTTTCCCCACAAACAATAACGTTATTTCATTAACACGTTCAATACAGTCTTCTTGAGACGCGGAAGTGAAAAATTTTCCCAGACGCTTTATATAATCGCTTCCTATTGAATAAACACACTTCGCTTCGTCTCATTTTCTCAGCTCGTTTCCTTTATATAAAATGGCGATATTAATTAAAACGTTAAACAAATAGTTCATAGCTTGCTTTTGAAGTTAGATTTGCTTTAATTATGTTTCTCTGAATTAATTAAATGTGTTTATGGAGGTATGATTATGAGATTTGGTATGATTTATGAGGTGTGGAAAAGGGATAGATGTAGTTTTCTTGTTTTGTTTGTTTTATTGGGTGGAACAGTTCTAAGGGCTGATTTTACAATCGACAGATAATTTTTATTCGTGGAATAATATTAACGTCTGACAGATTTTGTATGGAAGAACTGTCAAAAATTAAAAATAAAATAATACCTAATTAAAAAATATTATTATAATTATAATACCCCTCTGTTTCTGTCGGGGGTTAAAAAGACACTTACCTACCGAAGCCGAGAGTTTCTTGTACTCTCCATTATTGTAATATTTTTTTTCCAATATCTGCGTCACCTTTTCTGGTTACGCAGATATTGGAGGTCAAAATTTAAACTTTTACTGGCGTTTTTTTTTTTTTACAAAAACAAGTTTTTAATGTTATAACATAACTTTCAATACTCTCATGGCCCTTGTACCGTTGTATGCACCCACAAGCACAATGTTTTTCGTGCGTTACGTTGCGCACTATCGCAAATAGCAAATTTTCACACCAAAAATAAAACTAGTTTCCCAGCAATTATTTTGGGCATTGTTACTTAGTTTGATGTAGGTACAGAATGCGTAACTGGACGGCTATGTGATGTGTCTTTTTACACCCTGTGTACAAAAATAATTCAAATATCGGTTTTCGTGTACCCATTCAGGTTCTTAGTAATATATAATTAAATCATTTTGAAGAAAATAGGTATTTGTTTATCTGCCCCAGGAACGACTAACTTAACCGTCTGCTTACATAAAACTGAATAGTTTGTTTCTACCTAAATATAATACAGTAACAAATTAATATAAATAGCATTTTGGGCTTAGTTCACTTTGTTTATTTTGTATAAGTTAAACTAAAGGTAAACTATTAGATATAAAACTACAAACTGACCGTTACAAAATAAATAAACTATTATACCTACACACAAAATTCACTAGAAAATCTAGTTTTTACGGTCAGGTATACCTGTTGTTGTATCATAACTTAATATATAACAAAATTTGTTATATATCAAGTAATTATAATATTTGATATAGTTATAGCCGAAAAATACACACCACATCTTTAAAATGATTGGGTTATCTTCTTCGATTTTCTGATATAAAACTCTCAATTTTAATCTATATTTATCAGACAATAGGACTGAATAAAGAAACTTTCTTTAAAGCCGAATTTCAATTATGAAACTAGTGGCGCAAACTTAGTTATTCATTGATATTTTCACATGTAAATAAAATGGAATACTTTTTTTTTAATTTCATGCACCAACACACGTAAATAAATAGCCGAATAGTTGGCTATTCGGCCCAGACCTTATTGATTTCTTATTCTTTTGTTGATTATATCTACCTAAGTATGTTATTATTTACCTAACGAGTTTCTCGTACGACCATCCAGAACGGTTTAACTTAACAAAGTGAAATTTTTGCCAGCAAAAACTATTTTAAATGTTCGCAGCTGAAATCAGAATAAAATAATTTGAACCATAACGCGAAATAAATCGCAGTTAACAACCACAAAAAAAAATCGCTTAGCGCTTAACTTTTGAAACAGTTACAAATTGCAGTTTTGGTTAACTAAAACACATCAGTCAGTGTCAGGGTACTGACTACATCTGACTATGAACAACGGTTTACGGGATGAAGCCAAAAGAAAGGACGAATGATTTATTGAAAGGACACAAGGAATATAGCATTACAATACTTTTTATCTTTGTTTAACAAATAATGACTCTGTGACTCAAACTGAGGTGAACCCCGTGCGGTATGCGACACGAATATTCGAAATTCGCTCAATAGAAAGCGATCTTCGCGCGAATGTCTACGCGTTCTTCGCGTTCATATGTCACTTTTTGTTCGAAATACTGAGAGGTGCCCTCTGTCAGCGCAACCACGCGTTCCGGTTCACCGTGTCCGTCCGTCCGACGCGTGTCGCTCGTGTACGAGTATGTAAGCACTAACTTAAATTAGATTACAAACCGTCAAATAGTTTGGCATATCTAAGATTTTGTTTAATTTAACGTAATACTCGGTAAATGACCAAAATATACTAACAAAAAAAACCGAGATTAAGTCCAGTTTATCACTACGAGATCTGCAATAGGTACTACAATGTATAACTCGGCGTATTTCTTCGAAAATAATTGTGTTTGGACCACAATGTGACCTGTCATGGCGGGCGTATGACACGAGATATATGTAAACTAAACTAAGCAAGGTGTGACCGGTATACCAAGAAGATTTTGATGTTGTTCCCTTTGGTCTATATATCTATGTCTATCTACTAGCTGCCCGGCGCTACTTCGTTCGCGTAGTGTCCTACCCCCTACCCTACTCCTACCCTACTTATACCCTACTCCTACCCTATATTTTTTATTTTTCTCTGCGTAAGAACCATCCTCGTACTTTAAGGAATATTATCAAAAAAGAATTAGCGAAATCAGTTCAGCTGTTCTCGAGATTTGCGCTTAGCAACACATTCAGTGACTCATTTTTATATTATAGATATGCTAATATTACTATTAATAAAGCTAAAGAGTTTGTTTGTTTATTTGAACTCGCTAATTTTTGGAACTACTAGTTGGATTTGAAAAAATCTTTTGCCTTATTCTCGAAGAATGCTATAGGCGTAGACAGTGTCGTGCATTGTTTTCAGAACAGGTAGGCAGGCACCTTAAGTAAAGAGCAGGCCATCGGGCGACTGCCTACTGTCGCGCGTGTTTGTATGAAGATTTTGTTTTTTAGGTATTATAATTTAGTGAGTCTCTTAATTGTGGGGCACACACACTAAAATGTAATTGACAGGGATATGGTGATTTATCGAGGTACGCACTGCATATATGCCTTTATGCAATGCACGCCACTGGGCGTAGATTAGATTAAACATTACATTGCATTATCCTTGGAAGCAAAACAAAAAGAAAAAACGCCAAGCGAAAGTAGTATTACTGGCGGGCGATGCCATGCGACGCGGTGGTCGGGGGAACAAAAAAATTCACGCAGACAGAGTCGCGGGTATAAGCTAGTCGTAGGTACATTTAAATGTCTTTGCCAGAGACATATCATTTAGACACACTCCGTCTTATTACAAAACGAAACCTTTAGTTCTAGCCTAAAACTATTGAGCCAGTACTTGTATATCGAACTTTATTTCGATTTAGGGAAAGTTCTAAATACTAAAATGACCACTTAGCACCGAACTAAGTTGTTTTGTAATAAGGGGGTATAATTATGTTTAAACGAAATGGGACCTCTCAAACATGATATTATTATAATACTTTCGAGTAGCGGAAACACGAAATGTTCCAACAAACAGGTAAACATTTAATAAAAGTTGCCGTAACGACAGACAAATTAAAAGCCGTACACGAACCTGGAGATGGAAAGCAGAACTTGCTCCTAGAATTTTCTACTCAACTTATTTCAGTACAGCAAAAAGGTACAAGTTCTGCGCTACACTCTTCACTAATATGTAGGGAACTTCAATTTCGAAATGTTTTCTAAATATATATTACATTCCTTTAATATCTTCTGGTGAAGCGAAAATTTAGATGCACTGCCTTTATGAAGGTATCCACCATTCTCAATGTTACGCATAGAGTAAAAATAAACTTAGTATGCAGGTAATAACAGCGCCCCGTTTTTTCGTTTGTTCATAACTTTCGATCCCGTGGGATTATTGGGGGAAAAAGTACATAGTTAATTAATATCTGTGTGCCAAATTTCATCCAAATCCGTTTAGTAGTTTTTGCGTGAAACAGTAACAAACATCCGTCCATCCATCTTCACAAACTTTCGCGTTTATAATATTAGTAGGATAGAATAGTAGGATAAAATAAATGGTAGGAGAAATTCAAATTTTTGTTATGCCGTTAAGAAGAACAAATCATAATTATTATAACAAAACTGTGATGCAGCACTTTTCTCTATGGAGCAGGTTTTCCTACCCATAATTTGCTGGTGACAGTTTAATCCAATGGGAAGGGGCTACGGCTTTCCCGACATTATGCCAATCCCAGAGTAAAATATTAGTTTTCTTTGGGAAAAAACTTAATACACATTTTTCCAAGAATTTTATTTTACTCCATTCTTACATGAAATAAAATTGCAGCAGTAGAAAATGGTTGCTTTAGTCAGGAACGCAATAAAAATCTACAAAACAGTCCACTCATAACAAAATTTGCATTTGGCGAGTTCCTACATTTTATTAATACCAGTGAAATAGTTTTTATTGTTTTGATAGATAGATAAACCAATAAAACGCGTTCCGAATTTTCGTTTTATTAGTTTAAAAACTACGGGGGCAGAATGATACAAAACAATGCTTTGACTGCACGAAAGAATGTTCACGCTTATTATATTTTTCGTTTTTTGCTTTTTCATGTCATTGTTGGAGCAGCAGTATTGCACATTCTTTTCTCGATAAACGTTTCAGTTCGTTTTGGAAGCATCAAGTATTTACGTGAACTAAACTATGAATGAATACTATAGCCGATTTGAATTACCCAAACGTTAACGGAATTGTTTAAGAACTTAAAAAGCTGAGACGAATTCATTCAGCGGGGAGTTGCGTGGAACGGATAAAACGTACCATATAAGATATTCAAATCCCTTAAGTGCACGTTGCGGTTGAATTGCGAGAAAAAGTCCCATTTTGAAACGTTGTAAAACTCTTTATTATTCCAGCTTTGCAGGTGTCTCGAAGGAGATACAATGGGAACCGGGACTGACGGCTGTTACCGTGGAAAACCGGGACACTGCGACCGAAATAATAGTTTTTTCGCTCTAAAAAGGTTTGAGCTGGGTTGTAGTTAAGCGTAGACGAAAAATTGGAGACGTAATATTCAGTGGGAATGGAAACGCGACGGGCTATATTTTTCATGTTTGCTTTTCCGAAGATGAATTTGTGGAGTAGATTCAGATTTTTTCCATACTACCTACTGTATTTTTTAACTGTTGAGTTGAACATTCTATTTTCCTTTAAATGGTATAATATTAGTATAATATTCGTTTCTCAAGATAGATAAATTAAGAATTTAATTTTTTGTGTAACAAGCAACCTGCCGATCGATTCTGTAAAAATCTCACCGTGAAAAGTTAGGTGAAGTGAGCTTGGAGTGAGCTGTCAATAGTGTCAATCCCTAGCATTAGTTGGAATGACAGCTCACTCCACGCTCACTTCACCTGAGTTTTCACGGTGAGATGGTTACAGAATCGCACTGCTGGTGTGTTTGTATCTGTAACAAATAGAGCTCAAGAATACAAAGGCGGATAAAATAGCTGTCAGCGTTTATATATGTAGTTGATTCATACCTGATAAGCAACTGATGTATAACTTTAGTACGTAAAAACTTCTCAGAAATTGATACATAATATAGTACCTATTATCTACGAACGAATCTGTAAACTCCTTCGTTTTCAAACTAACACAGCACACAGTTATTGGCACACAGCCTACACAAATTGATAGTAACAGCGTCATAATTCTCAGCACATCACTTAGGTTCTCAGATAAGTTACACTGTAACGTCATATTCGTACCTAGATCCCACTTCTGGCATGGAAACGAGCACCGCGTGAGTTTTTACGACCCCATAAATTTTTAACGTTCCAAAAAACAGCGTCTTTTTACTCTCTAAAAAGAGTAAAAACCAGACGTAGTTCTGGCGCGATTACAAAATGTATAACTGAATTCGTTTGTAGCTAAATGAATATAAATAATGTGAAATTTACATCATTTCCAAGTTTATTGCCATACCACGATCTCGGTTGACTGTAGTAACATTTTCAGAAATAAAATACTGTTTTTTATGTTTTTACTTCTGTATTATAAAAGTAATATTTCAGGTATTTTTTGGAAGGCCGTTTAGCTGGTTGCTTATAACTGTTTGAGTAAAAATAGAACAGTTTTAAGCAATCAGCTAAATAGCCGTCTCTTTTGGTTTCTGAAAGGAACTTGTGAAGATTGATTGTCAATTTAAGACCTTCTTTCCGAAACATAAAAAAAAACTTTTCTTGCTAAAGTAAATTATATTTTTAATCAGAAATACTTTCGAAACTAATCAGTCATATGGTTTATCATCAAGCGAAGTACTTCACTATCTTCGTTTGTAGTGGACGTTTACACCCAACATGGCGGACGCATGACGTCATCATAATCGTATCCTTAGGTCACAAGGTTCTTTTGCCGCGTGGATCTTGTTTTTTCAATACATGTTACAAAACTGTAATTAACGAAATATTTGCCAACTGGGCCCTCCTGTCAACGTCATTCAACGCCAAAAGATCATATTACAGTCAGTTCACAGTTATTTTACCTCTGATTTTGCATTACTGTGAAAACCACAGTGATCTTTATTGTTTTTGTTATAAGGTTGCTATTGGGCTGCTGCCAGTTACAAGTCTGTCAAAATCACAATGATCTTTATTTTCGTTGCAATAAGGTTGCTATTCGGTGACTGCTGTCAGAGGTATATTAACTTTGAAGGGACTTGTAGCAGTGTACCTTCACCGACTTTCCTGAGTTTTCCCGTTTTGAATCCGACAGGAAAATTGAGAATGTTGCGTGTAGAGAAAAATCAGAAAAATGTCTCAATGACAGTCAACTGTCTGAAAATAGATTTTTTGGTTGAAATGTTTTGGTTTTGTTTTTCTTTTAAATGAAACCATTGTCTGCTATTTCGTTTGCGTTTAAACTTTAACTTTTCATTTAACACAGTCAGGGGTGGAGTTTGGAAACTCACCCTTACTTTTGGGTTCTCAAATATTCAACTACGTATTGGAAATATCTTCTATTGCGTCCGTTTGTTACAGAAATAATTATAGTTTAATAACAGCGAGACATTAATTTGATAAGTAAGCCTTTGTAATTATGCATACATATATAACATAACATAACGCCTGTAATCTCCTAAGGTTAGGCAGCTGGCAGAGATGCACCTGTAGTACACCCACATTTCGCAAGTTATGCTTTTAATAGGGGGCGAGTCCCATTGCCACACAGTAAAGAATTACTCATGTGTTATTGTCATCAACTTCACAAATACAGACTCCGAGCTGCTATTGAGAAACTGATGGTAAAATCCAATAACATTTTGCCTAGGAATCAAACACAGGACCTCATGCTCAGCAGTAGCGCTTGCGATTACTAGACCGATGAGTCAATCCATATAATATAGGTACTTAGGTAAAAACTCAAATCATTTATTCGCGTAGTATTGGTAGATGGGTAGCAACGCTTATCACGGTTGGTCCGTGGATGGGTGACCATCTTTACATACTAAGACCCCTCCGTGCCTCGGAAAGCACGTTAAGCCGTTGGTCCCGACTGTCATTCGTAGATCTTTGACAGTTGTTACGGGTCGTCAGAAGTCCGAAAGTCTGACAACCAGTCTTACCAAGGGGTTTCGTATTACCCAGTAACTGGGTTGTGGAGGTCAGATAAGCAGTCGCTCCATGTAAAATACAGTACTCAGCTGCATCTGGTTAGACTGGAAGCCGACCCCAACATAGTTGGAATAGGCTAGGCAAATGATGATGGTAGGTGGGTACATGAAAGTATAAAGTATATAGTTTCAACAAGAAAATTCAGTATCACTAGAACACTTTTATAATATAGATATTAAGAGCAAGTCATATCAATACAATGTTTTCTATTATCTACCTTTTATTACTCGGTCGCATACATTTGTGTAGTACTAACTAACATTCTCAAAGTTTCCTCATAAAAGAGCTCCATAACATTACTTCTGGATTCATAACACCGCTCACTATTGTCCAAGAAACGAAATTAATTCAATAAACCTTCGAGACTCGAAGTACTTGAGAAAGAATTGCTCTTCAACTATATGCTTTTGTTATTATGATTTCTAACTTTGTAATAGGTACAGAAACTTCTATGTAGTCAATTTATTCGGAAGTTCTACGACTCAATTGACATAGATGGAGAGCAAAAGTGTAGAGAAGTTCTAGGTTAGGTTATTATTGTAGTAAAGTCTGTAATTCATTAAGAAAGTGGATTTTTTTTGGTGCCAGCACATTAGGGCCCTTGGTAAACACACGTTTTTCTTGTCGTTATAAACTACAGTTTATTTGCCGTATGTGGGCAAGGTGGTCAGTGTTGTATGGATCACTATGGAAGCTTCGTCACAGGTACGTTTTAGAAACGAAGTTCTTTTATGGAGTTGCGGTAGTAGTAAAATAAGAAAAATCGTCACGTAACGAAAAAGCGTTATACCCCCTCCATGTGACTTTTCATTTATGTAATAGAGAGAGATAGTTTGCATGGTTTTCGAGGGTACTGAAGCCAATAGTGAGGTCAAACTCAAAATGAAACTCCAAGATGGCGGTTGCAAAAATTTTATAATTTTTTTATGTGTGTGGTTGTCATGTCGAGGATTTCGAGGGTGCTGAAGCCGATAGTAAGGTCGAAATGAAAATCCAAGATGGTAGTCGCCAAACAATTTCAAATTTTTCGTCATGGGTGTCGTTTTTATAGTTTTCGAGGGTGTTAAAGCCGATATTGTGGTCAAAATGATTTTTTTTTATTTTGAACTTCGTTCCTGCCGGGGGTCCGCCAACCCCACACTTTTTTTTCCTCCGTGAGTAGGCACGGTCATCTATGTTGTATGGATCACTATGGAAGCTTGGTCACTTGGTCGCAGACATATTTTTTTTTTACGTTGTGGTTGATACCTAGGTACGCCTTATCGTAAATTGAAATTGAATTTTTTTACTGTAATAATTGATTTACATAAATATTTACAAAATAGAGTCTTAAACTAGAGGTAGGTAAGAAATAATTGCGCGCGAAATAAACGCCTTATCGTAAAGAAACTGTGCCGTGTACTAAGGGCAATCCTGAAACTTGAGACGTTTTCCTGCTACTCGAGCATAGTTTGAGCAACTTTGCTTTAGAACCCAAAATTGAACGTGTAATAAGAAGTATCAAACTGATTCTGTAAAATAATACTTATTCACCTACAAAAATCAAAATACCTATTTGAAAATTAATATATAATATCCCTGGATATTTCACACAGCACCATTTGTCCCAAGCTAAGCAACCTAATGCTTGTGTTATGGTAACAAGATGGCTGATAAACTACTTATATACATTTTTTTTTTGTAAATACATACATATTATAGATAGGAAAACACCCAGACTCGGAACAAATACATGTAGGTCATACAAATATTTGTTCCGTGCGGGAATCGAACCCGCGACACGCAGCGCAGCACTCAATCGCTTAACCACTGCGCCAACCGTGCCGTCATAATTTTATGTTACATAATTAAATGCTTTTCGTTAGTAAGCGCATTAATTGGAAACTGCTGTACCGATTTAGCTATTTTCTATATTAACATGTTCGTAATATTGTTCGAATAATGTTTTTCAGGGACAGAAAAATTAAAAAAAAAACTGGGAGTGATATTTTCAATGGAATATTTGTATGAACAAGCTTTTCAAAGGTTACCCGGAATATTTAGAACTCGAGCTTGGAAAATAAAGAAACAATTTTGTATTCTTAAGAAAAGGGGTAGCTGATACAATCCGTTGGGAAACTTTTCACAATTAAGAAGCTTTCTTGACTTTTTATCTATTTTTGAAATTTCTACTTCATGCGGCAGTTGCTTCGAGTTTATGAAAACAAGCATTCTTTTAGTTGTTACTTTAATTAGTTTTTTGAAAGCTATTAAAATTATTTACGAAGCTTGCCTTGCTAGCTTATAAACTAATTCAGAAGCATAATTATAGAAGGTAGATCTTTGACCAAGACTTTAACGGTCAAATGAATTAGAAAAGTAAGCCAAAAAGTAACAAAAATGATGCTCTATCTAGACAGTATACTCGTAGTAGGTCGATTGAGCAGTTGTTTCTTGATCTCGACCAAGATTCGCCATTTAACGGTCAAATGACTTAAGAAAGTAAGTCATAAAGCGACTCTAGTTATAGACACTATGTATAGTAGGTTGGTAAGCAGTTGTTTCAAAGAAGAATATACCTCAGTAAATTCCAGAAAATAGAAAGATATAAGCAACATTTTTATTTTATTTGTAACTTATGTACAAATTGACTTGCTATTTAATTAACATTGTTAATTTATCATCACAGGCGTGTATCACTGCGCTAATGGTGCTCACATTGGCCTCACTATTATATGATTTTTCCAACAGACGTACAAGTCAACTTTCCGCATCATTTGGTGCGGGATACTAATGGATTGCGAACAGGGCTGTTGTCTCGACAGCGCTTTTTGCAGACAAAGTATAATGACGCGCGGTTATGCTCTGGTTCTCTATTTCTCGTTACTACAGAATCTGTAGATACCATTTTTACTCTAACATACTCTGTTACTTCGCAATAGTGTTTTGTTGTATCCACACACATTCATTAATCTTCTGTACCAAGACCTGAATTATTGTATTGTAGGAGTAAGTAGTACAGTAATATTTTATATCAGAATCCATTTGCATGGGTGAATTTATACTCTGTACGATTCTTCACGAAAGCACTCAGTTTGCAAATATCAACAGTTGTTACGTATAGTTATTTCGGAACTTATTCTGTTTGCGCAAAAAGGTTGAATGAAAATGCTCACTAAATAGACAGTCAATTACTTTAGGTCCACAACAACGTCAACATTATTCTCTTTGAATATTCATAATAATTTTGCCTTTCTTATTCGAGTACCTACCAAGTTGTTTCGTTTGGGTATCCGACCAATTTCATCATGTCCCCGGAGCAAAGACAAACAAAATAACAAAGAAGTAACGTAAAGGTTAAATATTGTTAAAGTTTGAACGAACTTTGGCACGAAATAGATGCGCCCAAATGTTTAACATACAGGGTGACGGAAACCTTACATATGGAACGTAGGGGAAACGTAGGCAGGACAAAATCGAGTTGAGTTCTGTCCAGAGAGACGAAACAAATGCACAAAACAACTGTAAACGTTTGCTTTCAGTCCATTGAACACACCCTCTGTTTCCTTTTCGTCCTGTTCTTCGTCGGCCTAAGTGTGAATATTACGTTTGATTACAGCATATGCTGTAACTTTGCTTAATTTGCAAGTAGTGACTCCTCTACGTGAAATTTTTGTTCCCCCAACTCCGTCGCATTGCATCGCCTGCCCGCGCTATTAATCCGTTTTCGCTTACCGTTCTTTCTGTCTTTTTTCTTTTTGGTGGGCTCCTTAGGGCCTTAGCGTGATGTTACTACAACCTATAGCCTTGCTCAAGAATTGGGTTATCAAATGCAATTTTTTTTTTTAATCTGACCCTGTTGTTCCGGAGATTACCCCTACATAAAAACTTACAAACAAACAAACAAATTTTACCTCCTTACAATATTAGTATAGATACCTACTACAGGGGACGGGAAATTCTTACTGGAATAGAAACGAATAAAAATTGGTCGAAGATCAAACTTCGACTCAGCCTATTGCAGTCCACTACTGGTCCCCAGGCTGCGCCACAACACACTGTCCTCCGCCTTCCGCATCCAGTCTGTCCCAGCCACCTTTTTAGGTCGTCCGCCCAATCTAGCTGGGGGGCGTCCCACACTACGCGTGGCATACGCGGTCTCCACTCCAGGATTTGTCTGCTCTATGAAACTTAACTTTCATTATTTACACGTTACGTCTTTTGTCGATCATCCCATAATTACGCCTTTAATAGACAACTTTTTCTGAAATAAAATTGACATCCATTAAGCTTCCTTGTAAGTAATAATTTCGTTTGGCTCAAAATATTACAAATAACTTTATTATGACATCATAAACTGACATTATTACAATAATGAGGTAACAAAACAACAATCTAAGCTGAGAATACAAAGTATAAAACCATAAAACGTCTGGATAACTCCGATAACATCGATCTCTTGTGAGCAAACAACATCTCCATCCTGTATACAAATATATGTAGGTGAAGTAAATATTACGCAGACAATAGCCCCTAGCTTTATCTCTGGCTATTTGGAACACAAAAACAAAGCCATTATAAGAAATCCTGCCATCTGAAGATCTTTGGTATAAAACTTGACGACTCACTCACAGCATTAATGAGATTATAAAACTTTTAGAACTCAACTTATCTATTGCTTGTTTTATCTTATTTTTATTAGTATATTAGGATGTGTATTAGTTAAGTTTTGTAACGCACACACCCTCATATAATCACCCCCATGTACAATCACCAAAGGAGATAAGTAACCAGGGTCGTCGGATATAGTTGAAGTTTAGTAAGAAACCGATGGATGTTTTTGAATGAAATTTAATTTGGTAAATGAACTGTTTGTTTTCTATTTATTAAATTAAATTTTATTCAAAAACATCCATCGTTTTCTTACAAAACTTCAACTATATCGGACGGCCCTGGTTTCTTATCTCCTTTGGTGAACGTACACACATAATTCTCCCCTTGGACGTGAAATTACATCTTCGCAAGAACCAGGACATTTCTGAGAGGTTACTTTCCAAATATCTTTCAGTCACGTTGTTTTAATGGCATGATTAAACTAACTGGTCAGTTTAAAGTAAATGTGTCTTTAAATTGTTTGGAAGTATAGAAGTAACGGGCTAAGAACCACAATAGTAAATGACAATGAAATGTTAGTGGACCATTGCTTGCAAACTTGCTTGAGTTGAATGGCTCCTGGTCAGTTTAACTGGGGTTCAAATGCTAGGGCGCCATAATCTGAGTTTTAAACTATGCATTCATTGTTATTAGGTATGAAAATATACGGTGTTTAGTACTTCAAAAACTTCACAATCGCATTCAAAAGTCATCTGCCTGGCCTTTTCCCAACTATGTTGTGGTCGGCTTCCAGTCTAACCTGATGCAGCTGAGTACCAGTAGTTGACATGAAGCGTCTGCCTATCTGACCTATACAACCCAGTCACTAGGTAATACTGTAACCGATATCGTATTCAAAGGTAAAGCTGATAAAAGAGCATGTTATTGTTAAAAGAATATTATTCGTACAACCAAGTCTTCTGATTACTTTGTTTTACTGTAGACTAAAAAAGCCTTTTAAAATTAACTACTGTAATTATTACCAGACAACAAAAACCCAATAATGAATTCCTTTAAAAAAGCCATTCTCAATAACAACTCAATAAAAGGCGAAGAACATATCATTGGACGCACGGAGTATAAAACCAAAATGATTGCTTTACCGCTGAACCTTGAACATTTTCCTCTTTTTCAGTTGTTCGGCGTGTCCATTTTCGCCCTCTGTCTATGGATCTGCATCGAGCCAGGGTTCAACGAATGGATGCGTATACTGGAGCTGAAGAAGTACTTCATCGGTGTCTACATAATCCTCATTGGTTCTCTTGGAGTTATGGTCGTCGCCTTCCTTGGATGCGGGTCTGCTTTGATGGAAAATGTGAAGCTTCTATATGCTGTAAGTTCTTTTTTATGTTTTTTTCTGTTGGCCTAATACTGTTCCACTGCTGGGCAAGCCCCCCCCCCCCCCCTCGAAGTACTTCCAGGAACTCTTTTTGAAAATGAGTTTAAGGAAAAGAGATCGTTTTTTATGTTATTTAAAGAAAATACATTTATAAGGCGTAAACACGACGCAGAGGAAGAAAAAAAAAACAAAAAAAAATAACAAGTTGGGAGGCCGTTTTACGTAGATGTGAATCCACGCAAAACGCCCATCGCTTAGCCTAATACTACGACCCTATGCGAGAAAGAGCCCCAGCGCTGGTTTTCAGCGATAGCCGGTGTTGACGTGATGACGTCAACCGGTGCAGCATACGATAAGATAAAAATAATAAATAACATAAACACACAATACCTAGTTCTAAATGTTTAAATAAACATAATAATTATATTTCTTATTATTCGATTAGTATCCAAGCTAATCAGCACCCTAATTGCGTAACACATGATCAATCGGAATGGGTTTCATTTTGACAGTTCAACAACGTTCATTGCGTTATTTACGTTGTTGAGCAGACACATGACACATTTTTTAAACATATGAAGCAATGGATTAGCAATATCCTTCAAAATGATTCAGATTGAGATTGATTGTGTGTTACGCAATTAGGGTGCTTGTCAAAAATATGAATCTTGTATCATCAATTCGAAAAGAAGAAAAATTTAAAAAAGAGTATTATCTTTTATAACCGACTTCAAAAAAGGAGGAGGTTCTCAATTCGACTGTTTTTTTTATGTTTGTTACCTCTGAACTCCGTTATTTATAAGCCGATTTTCAAAATTCTTTTATTTGTAAGGATATACTTTCAGATTGGTCCCATAGAAATTTCATCAAAAATGGTTCAGTAGTTTGGTTTTTATACCAAGGTACTATTTAAAAAATAAAAACTTTTTTGTAAAAGTTTTTATTTTTTAAATAGTAACAACAGTTACAACAGTTGCCAGTAAATACTTTGGTGTATTAAAATTATATGAAGTATTAACATTTAATCCTGGTAAAGTTTCACAGTCAAATTGGATGTCTTGTGGAGTGATGCTGTAAGAATTGACTAACTTTTGCTCACTATTCGCCTAATAGGGTACTACGTCTACAAACAGACCTGTGCGTAACCCCTCGAGATGTCATCTCGTTAGTTTTATCCTTTTAGTGAAGAAATAATAATATTTTCCCACAGTTTCTGAAATAAACTTGATCAATTTAAATGGTATCTTACAAGCCAGCTCAATAGCATAATTCCGTTCAGTTTGCTATTTAATCTAGCCTTAAATTCTTGGCACCATATTAGATGTGCTTGAACGAAAAATAACTTACGCATTTCTATGTATCTACGTATAAATTCTGATCTTATCTGGGTTAGTAACAATTGCTTTAGACAAATACGCGTCGTATCAATATTAGCTTATACCTATAAGTTCAGTAACAAATCTAAGTCTGGCTATCCAAATGTCTGCCAAGTTTTCATATGAATATCTGTTATCTTGTCAAGACATAATATATTACTTCAACGAAAGCTCCGCAGAGCATTTACGCAATTTATATTTTTGTTTATCTTCTTTTTTATTCTGTACTTTTATTTGCCAGTTGTCAGCATGTGAAAAGCTCAGGGAACCTTTATTTTTAATTGGCTCGTGTACAGCATTTTTGCCTTCATCAACGGTTCTGGTTTTATTTTTCCCCTAAGGCCTTTGCAACAGGTTAGCAAAATTTTTTTTTTTGGGTGATACCATCTAGGAACTGGATGTGGCTATATAATGTTGTATACTTATTGATATTTACACCTGGAGGCGCTCGAGAAGCACAATAAATGTACCTTTTAAATACAGCCCTTTAATAAAATTTTGATCTGAAAACTTTGTCTAATTTTTATTTTATTTTTTACAGTATATAGCGACACAAATAGCTCTGTTTGTGTTCGGCCTAGTAGGAGCATGCGTGGTTCTAGACTTCTCCACTTACGACTCCAGCATCCAGCCTCTGATCAAGGACGTCATCATGAGGCTGATGAACAACCCTCAGCACGAAGGCAGTCGGGAGATCCTTAGGATGGTGCAAGAAGGAGTAAGTAGATACTTATACTTTTCATGTAAAAAATATTTATCTGGTCCTTAGACAGCAAAATACAGAAAAAAATACCCATGAAATTCGTATATTATTCAATATTATTTTATTTTTAAGTTTTCTTTAATGTATCATGTGTACAAATTACACTGGCTACCCTTAAATAATGGTAGGATAGTGGTTCAGTCTGGGACATAAGAGTAGATACATACTGGCGTATATCAAGGTACGAATGTATCGGAAATTTAAAATAAAGCCGTAATTTTCTTTGCACGCACGTACGAAAATAAAATCAGCAGAATCAAAAAGCTATAATTATAGTGCGATATCCTTTGAACCGGCTTTTCCAATTTCATATCTCACTCAGATCATCGTCCAGCATTGCACTGCACCTCGCACTGAAAAAGCAGGCGGACCAAAAAAATTTACATATGGCCCGAGCTTGTCGCAAAAAACGAATGTCGGTCGTGATTTTTCTCTCGTCAAACTATGGCTACAAAAAAGTATAACAAAACCGTAACATCTAACGAAGCAAACACCAAAACGCATTTGCCGAATGGGCAGTTGACGAAACTGTAGCGCAGAAAGGATACCCTTATGGGGTCTACTATTGGAGTCGCTTGAAAAAAGATTGAATGGCGTCGAATTTGACGTTCGGTTCACAAAATCTGCAATAATTGTTTAAAAAGTTCGTGAAAATTAAGAAAATAATTCGGTTTTAAACACATCTTTATTCAATGTTTCCTTTGTTAGCATTCAAAGACCTACTACTTAACCAAATATTTGTGTATAACTATTAAAATTATGCAAGTTTACCAAAAGTAAATATTTAAGTAAATTGTTAATAATTTATATAATAAATTGAAAATACTTAATAAATTTTACATTGTTTACACAATTATGTAGATAGAAAGATTTAACTTGAAAATTATTGTTTAAATTTATTTGAATGTCAAATGGCATGACAAAATAAAAGTATTTTTTTTTTGACAGCCTTTTGAAAAATAACATTGTGAAAAGAACACTATAGTTTTCCCTAGTAGGCCTCAAAGCCAGCGTGTCCGGGATACTGGCGCTAATCAAATAGGCCTGTGTGGCACGTTCCGCGCCCGATTTCACACTGCTCCAATCATAAACTCTCTGCCGCCTAAATTTGGCTTAATTTTGAATCGATTCCGATCGCGAACGATGCCTGTATCTAATACGCCCGATTGTCGAGATTTCGTGGTTTTGTCCGATCCCGCTTTATTTTCGTCAAGATTCCTTTGACGGCTCAGTAAAACTGTTTAGGTGTGAAATTGACATGGTCGATTGATTGGTTGTTGGAAACGGGAACTCTTTTAAGGACTTAAGGAGTTAGCGCCAAATGTTGTTGATTGGATATTATTTTTAGAGTCTAGTTTCTATGAAAATTTAGTTGACGTTCTGAATTATTATTAGCGATTTATTTATAAATGTAACTGGATTAATCATAGAATTTCCTCCTTTGTACCGACTATCATTTTTCAGAATTCAGTTTTAATTGGATTTATTTTTTGGATCGTGATTTCAATATGATCTAATGTTTATATGTAAAACTTTGTTCTAAACTAACTGTTAATAAAGTGTCATGATATAATATAGTCTAAGCAATTTACTGGTTGGTATGTAGTTCATGGATCTTTTGGCGCGTGGCCCATTTTTTTTTTCTTTTGTTTTATGGCTCAGTACCTAGTACATTGGTTACATATTTATGTAGATAGAAAGATTTACATTGAAAATTATTGTTTAAATTTATTTGAAGGGGGTAAAAAAGAAAAAAAAAATTTTTTTTTACAGGTTGTTGAAAAATATCATTTTACATCAAAATTTTGAATTATAATTCCAAAGGGTGCCAACGGAACCCTAGTACTAAAGCTGTATCCGTCTGTCTGTCACAGGGCTGTACAATCTTTTGAATCGTAGGTAATAGGTAGACCCTTGAAATTTTCACAGAGTATCAGCAACTACCAAAAAAAATAAACAAAATGTAGAGTTATACATTGTACGGTGATACGGAACCCTTCGTGTGCGAGTCCGACTCGTGTTTTATTTCCACAGCCAGTGTTAAATATTCCTTACTGCATATCTAAGTATGTTTGCTAACTATCATCAGATCGGCTGCTGCGGTGCTGACGGTCCCATGGATTACATCAACCTGAACAAACCTCTCCCCGCTGAATGCCGGGACTCCGTTACCGGCAACGCGTACTTCCACGGTTGCATTGATGAACTCACCTGGTATTTGGAAGGCAAGACCGGCTGGTTGGCAGGCATCGTACTAGCTTGCTGCATGATTTCGGTAAGTAGCATTGAGTGTGTGTAGGTACAGTCGAACAAGCAATTTTTTTTTTTTATTATTATTATTTCTGGTAATCAGCGGCACCTGGTTAGACTAGAAACCGATCACAATATACATGAAAAAGGAAAAAGGCTAAGCATGATGAATAATTCATTGTTTCGGGCACAGAGATCCAAATGTTGAATAACAGAAACTCAAAACAACTTAAAAACAAACACACACACATTTGGTATATCGGCAGCTAGCTTGCAACTACTTTTCAACTATGTATGTTGTTAGTGTGCTGAGAATTCTTTTAAATCACTTAGTGTGTCATAACCTAAAAAAAAAGTTAGTATCTAGGTACAGCACAGGATAAAAATATTGACAGGTAATGGTGATTATTTTTGACTGTTTATATCAAATGGTTGGTTCGACTGTACATATTTAGCGAACTGACTTCAGTGGCTTTTCAAATATTCATAATGATCTAATTTATAAAATCATTTACCCTCTGATTTTTTATTTGCTAGACTAGAATGACTAGACAGCTGCAATCAACCCTTTTTGTCAAATGGAAAAAATGCCGATCGTAGAGTGCGCGTATTGAACTTCAAGATTATATCCCTGCCAGCACTTGTAATCACATTCGGCATAATGATAGCGACTATTTACTTTGGAAAACACGGAACACAGCAAACTCTCATGACACTTGATATAAACGTCGAGGTGGCGGCAAACGATTATTTCCGATTTTGACAGCGCGCAGACTTAGTTTGTGTGGTCTTTAGCTGCCATTTTAGTCTAGCAAAATTAAAAATCACAGCTTACACAACAATGACTAAACCGACTGGTCAAGTAACGTGAAAAAGTTACCTGTGCAAACTGTATGATGACACACCATTATACAACACAACAGTGCAAAAGAAAAAAGATAATATTATTGCTCTGAAACCAGTTTTGTATACGACTCTAATGATGCAGTTACCCGCATACTTATCTTGTCTCGTGGGAGAAAACCGTGAGGAAAATAAAACCACGTTGCATAATCCATTCGAACATACCAGCAATTGTAGCAAACCAGAAAATACCTACGCTCGCGATAACAAAAGCTTTGGGAAAGTAAAGTAAACTAAACACAATAAAATCATGCGGTTGCTCCGGGAGTGCCGGCAGAAGTGAAAACTTGAATATTATCGTTGTGCATTTTTGATATTTTGGAATGCGGTCTACTCTCCCTCCGTCTTACAAATTTTCGATCAGGTCACGTGTCCTGACGCGAGCTCCGTCTTACGAATTTTCGATCAGGTCACGTGTCCTGACGCGAGTTTAACATTTTTTACCCAACACAACAAAAGTGCACAACGCTGCTAAAGAAGTTTTCACTTCAAAAAAGGGTTAGGTACTTCTGTTTTTCCCGAAAGGTTTAGGCATTGATGTATCACATTTCGCCAATTATATCAGTCTCATGTAATAGGGGAGCCTATTGCCTTTAATCGGACACAAAGCTAGACTTCAGGCTTTTACTGAGAATTTCCTTATATGAAACACTAGCTTGACCTGAGCATCGACCCTGGATCCTAATATCATGATCTGACCAAGATTATGTCTGGACTTGAAAACAGACTGTGACCTCTGAGTTTGTTTTCACCTTTCTTCTCAGAGTAGACAGAAAACGCCGACCTTAACTGGTTTTTAAAAATATGATTGACGTGTGAAACCTACTTATAGAAATAAAATCATTATCAATAGAAATAAGAAAAGAAAAAAATTAAAAAAAAGTTTTTTTGTTACACAGACACGTGCATATAAAAAGACAGGTACAGCTTGCTTGCTTGCTCAGTAGTAACGCTTGCGACGAACATACCAACGAGGTAGTCAAAATCAAAATATTTTATTTCACAAAAACCAACATGGGTACCTAGGAAACGTCAGAAGCTAGGTGCACGGTTCCAATTGGTCGTTTCCTACGGAGAAGAGCCGGCAAGAAACTCCACGGTTACTCTTTTAAAAATGACTGGCTTTTATAATAATATAGCCTTTTTATTCAGATCTCTTGGGTGATTACAATGCATTTTAAAACTTATAATATTATTTTAGTTGCACTGAACTCTTAAACTATTTAACCTAGTATCTGTTGCTTGGTTATCTTTCCCAGATCCGTTTGCCAATCGGCAAAGGCCTCCTCCAACCTTTTCCACTCTTTCCTTTCCTGTGCCACTCTGTTCCACGTGACTCCGGCTACCTGTCTAATGTCATCGACCCATCTTTTTTGCGGTCTACCTTTCTTCCTCTTGCCGTCTCTGGGGTACCAGTGGGTCACTCTTTGACTCCATTTGTTGCATCCTCTTACCACGTGGCCAGCCCACCTCCATTTCAGTCTTTTGATTTTAGTTGTTACATCTTTAGTTTTTGTTTTATTTCTGATGACGGAGTTTTTCAATCTGTCAGACCTTCTGATGTTTAGCATACTCCGTTCCATTGCGTACTGGCAAGTTGATAGTTTGTTTAATATTTCATGATTTAGCGCCCATGATTGGCATCCATACGTCAAAACAGGTAGAATACAGGTGTTAAACAGTTTACTTTTTAGGTTTATGTGGAGTTTTTTATCCTTCATAGCCTCTCTCAGGCTCCAGTATCTCTTCCAGCCGTTCGTAATTCTTCTCGCCGTTTCTTTTTGCATGGGTTCTTTTTGGGTTATAAGCTGTCCCAAATAGATGTACTCGTCAGTATAGTCTATTTCAGTGTTCCCTAGTTTAATAGTGTACTTGCTTCCGTTCGTCATTACTCTAGTTTTTTCCGGATTCAGTGTCAGTCCCACTTTCGCACTTTCTGTCGCAAGTTCTCCTAGCATTTTGTTTAAATCATCTGGTGTTTTGGCAAATAGCACTATATCATCGGCGAACCTTAAGTGCGACAGCAATACGCCATCGACGTTAATACCGAGGTTTTCCCAATTAAGTCTTCTAAATATTGATTCTAGTACAGCGGAGAAAAGTTTGGGAGATAGGGGATCCCCCTGTCTAACGCCTTTTTCTATTTTGAAAGGAGCGCTTTTCTTTTCTAATTTGATTCTTCCTGTACTGCGACTGTATATGTTTTTTATTAATCGGATGTATTTGTGTTCGATTCCTTGTTCTAGTAGAGCCTCCCAGATTTTTTCGTGTAGAAGAGAATCAAATGCTTTACTGTAGTCGATAAACGCGATGTAGTATGTTAGCTGGTATTCGTTGTATTTCTCTAGAACTTGTCGAACTACGTGTATGTGGTCGATTACCGAATAATCTTTGCGGAATCCAGCTTGCTCGATGGGTTGGTGCTCGTCAAGGGTTATTTCGATTCGTTTTAAGATGATCTTAGCGAAGACTTTATAAACGTTGGACATAAGGCTAATAGGGCGATAGTTTCCTATATCATATTTATCTCCTTTTTTATACAGTAGGATGATATTAGACTCTGTCCATTGTAGGGGAATGGTTTCGGTATTTGTGATGTCATTGAACATCTCTGCGAGAACAGGTATGAGGGTATCCTGGCTGTGTCTTAAAATTTCATTCTTTATGCCATCGGGTCCGGGTGCTTTCTCATCTTTTTGGGTATCGATAGCTTGCTTAACTTCGGAATAGAGGATATTAGGAATATTCGAGGGTTCCACCAGATCTATTTTGCTTTGCGTAGTATTGTTGCAGTATAGTTTTTTGTAGTATGTTGTAGCTGTTTCTAATATGTCTGTTCTGTGGCGGTTCCATTTTCCTCTTTCATCTTTCATTTTTACGATCCAGTCTTTTGTGTTCGTCAATTCTTTGAGAGCTTTTTTGGTTCCACCTGTTCTAAGTATATAATTTTCTATCTTTTCCATTCTCCATTGTTTCCTATCGTTCCTAATGTTTGCTTTGATTTCTTTGCTAATTTTGGCAATTTCCTTTCTTCTATTTTGAGTGTTTTTTGCGCTGAGAAGGTGCTTCCTGTCTTGTAGTAGTTTCATAGTGTTTGTTGATAGCATATTTTTTCTTTCATTTATTGTGTTCGTTATGAGTTTGGTCTGAGTTTTAATAATACTCTCTAAGTAATTGTACTTTTCTTGGGTTTTTAAATTAGTAGTGGTTTCTTTGAAGTCTACAAATTCATCTCTCAGAGCGAGTGCTATTTGTTCTAGTTGCTGTTTGCTGAGTTTTGTATTTCCTACGTTTTGTCTTGGTCTCGGCTTCACTGGTTGCTTTGTTTTGAGTTCAGCTCTGATTAGCCTATGGTTGGTGTTGAAATTGAATCTTTTAATGACGGAAAAGTTGGTAAAAGAGCTGCTTCTGTTTGTCATAATAAAATCGATTTCATTTTTTGTTTTGCCATCGGGTGAGATCCAGGTCCACATGTTTTTCCTGTTTTTCTTGTACATAGTATTTAGGATTGATAAGTTGTTTTCTAGCGCAAGGTTTATAATTTTCTCCCCATTCCTAGTCCTAGTCTTGTTGCTATATGGAAATTGTCCTAATATTGTATTTTCACCTGGGCGTCTTTCTCCTATTTGGCCGTTAAAGTCTCCCATTACTATAAGGTTTTTATGGGTGAACTCTTGGATGGCTTCATTTAGATCTCGGTAGAAAGTATTAATTATTTCTAAATTTGACTGATTTGTAGGTGAGTAAACCTGTACAATAGACCAACGGTCCTTGTATCCCGGTAGTTTCACGTTCATAATCGCTATGCGCTCTGAGATTCCGATGAATTCTTCTATATATTTCGTTACATGTTCCTTGACAATAAATCCTACTCCATGATGGCCTTGCGTCTCTCCTATCTGGTACAGTAAGTAGTCCGAATGAGAAGTAATACTTTCGCCCATTCTTCTCACCTCGCTCAGGCCGACGATGTCCCATTTGATTTGTTTTAGCGCGTTAGTTAGTTCAGTAAGATTTTCCTCGTTCATCAGGGTAAGTACATTAAGGGATGCTATGAATATTACTGGTTTCTGGTGCTTGTTAACCTTTGGCGTTGGAGGGTTGTGGTCTCTTTCCCCCACGAGGACCAGTCGGCTTGGGGAAGTTTGGTAATTTGTTGATTCTTTATTGGCAGTTTCTTTAGTTGGTTTTGATTTCCGTTTGCGGCTCTTTAGTTGCTATTGGTTTCCCTTGGTATTGGATATACTCGAAAGGGAGCTGGATCTGGACCGCATTATGTCAAAAGCATTGGTTCTTTTAGATTTGGTTGTGTTTACTGCTTGTTGCTTTTTAGGCTGGTTACTATAGGTGGAGGGTGAAACTGATATTCCCCTTTTCCTTTTCTCTTGAATAGTGCCGTTCTCTTTAACTATTAGTTCGTCATACTTCAAATATGCCGTATTGCCCTTTTCTCTCTCTTCAACTAGTTTTGTTTGCAACTCTTTCCGTCTAGCCAACACTTCTTTCGAGTAGTCCTCACTTATGTAGATTGTTTTAAGATTCTTTTTGTTTTTCATAATTTCGTTCTTCTTCCAGTTATTTATAAACGAACACAATACCGGTCTCGGTTTATTGCTCGCTTTCTCCTTGATTCCTAGGCGGTGGATTTTGTTGACTTGGTGCTCTTCAATGTTAATATTTAAATCCCGGTTGAAAATTTCCTTAAGCTTTTGTATAAGTTCGTAAGGGGATTTTTCTTCTTCTTCTAAGCCGAATACAATAATATTATTGCTCCTTTCAATCCTCTTAATATGCGTTATCTCTTTTTCTAATTTTTCTACCTTAATTTTTAAGTTTTTGTTTTCTTCCACAATAGGTATTAATTTTTCATCCATTTTTTCCATAATACTTTTCGTAATCGAGTCCTTCAATTCAGCATTTTGGTTTTGCATTTCGATCTTCATTTTTTCGAATAGCATTTGGAATTGGCCTTCCATTGTTGTATGTTTTGAAGTATTCTGACTGAGTAAAACGAAACGTCGTAGAGGAATATGGTAGAAATGCTTTCTTAACTGGCAACACTATTGAGATGACAGATTCGTTGGCGTTTGACGTTTAGTGACAGTGTCAGTGTCACTGAATGATAGCAAATTTTGTTTTTTCCTAACCTCAAATTGTTAAACTATTAAACTTGTGCTTGTAGATACTTGATGGATACCAACAATCCCGCGTCACTAATTATATGTACCACTTCGCGACGGTTCTGCTTTTGTTTAAGACAGAGTATAACCACTGGAGATCACGTTTACTATTTTATTCCACTTGATTTCTATCGGAGGTTATCACTATGATGTTGACAGTTCGAAAGCCGGAAACGGAACTGACTGGCTTTTACAATGTTTTAAAATTACAGTAGGTATGGAAGGACAGCGTAGGCCTGTCGAAAAAATACCTTACTTAACCTTGGCTGCTAGTGTCTTGAAGCGTAATGAAGCTACATGGCATTACAACTAAGTGATGAGTCAAAGGCACCGAACTCTACAAGAAAACTTCAACCATAATCTTTTAATTCAGTCCCTATAAAACTCAACCAGGGTGCTGACATACTGCAGTCTTAATATGTCCTCGTAAAACTAGAATTTCCAGGACACGTTGGTCGTTATATCTTAATGAGTTCCGAGGATCTTAACTACGCGAGGTAGACTACGTGGACAGTATATAATTATAATAATACTGGTTTTTGCCCGCGGCTTCATCCGCGTGATTGCCAATTCTACGGGAATTTATTACCGGGATACAAAAGTATCCTATGTCCTAACCCAGGTCGCCTATCCGTTTGCCTTTCATCCAATTCCATTCAGTCGTTAAGGCATGAAAAGGTAACAGATATACTATAATTCCAATCCCTGAAACCTCTTAAATTTTTGTGTACGGTCACCAAAGGAGATAAGTAATCAAGGTCATCTGATATAGTTGAAGTTTAGTAAGAGACCGGTGGATGTTTTCGAAAAAAAAATATTTAATTAATAGAAAACAAACAGTTCAATTATGTACACAAAAAAAAACAATATTAAATACATGTGAATTATAAAACCATTATTTTACCCCATGGGGGTGATTTTAAAGAAACGCTAAATCATGTATTTCTTATTTTTTTACCAAAAGCATAATTTCAATTTTCATGTCCCTAACTTAAGAAATGCTGGGTTTTCCATAAAAAACTTTCATCCTCTATATCATTCCCATTAGAATTATTTTTGAGATAAAAAGTAGTCCATGTCCTTCATCAGAACGCCATCTGTGACTTTGCCAAATTTTATCGAAAACCGTTCAGTGGTTTTGGCGTAAAAAGGTCACAAACAGACAGACATAGTTACTTTCGAATTTACAATATTATATGGTATAGATAACAGTTTCCAGAAAGATCTGTAGTGTTATTACAGTAGCTTATTCTATAAAGTTAGGTAAATAACTTCGAAGATTCTTAAGGAAATTGTGGCATTCATTATAATAAAGTATCTTGATTAGCGCGTCTGCGCGTAAATGGCAAAGTTCGATGGAAGCCTTAGGTATTTGTTGGTTATTCATTACTAGATAAACGAACAGTGCCTCGATCAATATTAATGTAGGATTCGGGATGTTCTGTCAGTTTCTGTTGTAACTATTCAGTTGTAATAATATTTGAGTCTTAATTCAATTCTGGTTCTAGTTTATCTAAAATATTCCAATTTCATCAGAGCCACGCTGTCCCGCGACCTATTTAAAATTAATTAAATTAGGTATATAGATTTTATTGGTAACACGCGACTATCAGCAGTGCGATTCTGTAACCATCTCAGCGTGAAAACTTAGGTGAAGTAAACGTGGAGTGAGCTGTCATTCCAACTAATGCTAGGGATTGGCGCTATTGACAGCTCACTCTAAGCTCACTTCACCCAACTTTTCACGGTGACATTTTTACAGAATTGATCAGCAGTAGTGCGACTGATAAGCGTGTGGTTTTGGATTCGATTCCCAGGTCAGACAAAACGTTATTGGGGTTTGCGTCAGGAATTTCTCAGTAGCGGTCCGGAGTCCAGATTTGTTCCTGGTTGATGACAGTAGGCTCGCCCGCTATTTATACATGGGACATCAAACATAACTGGCGATGTGGATGTTACGATGATTATGAACTTTTACTATGGGACCAAACATGAAAGCGCGAAAAAAAAATCAGCTGTTCCCTACATTTATGTTCGTATAATTCGTCAAAATGTAGGGAACACCAGATTTTTGTTTCGCGATTTAGTGTATCGAGGCGCTTTATTCTAAAGTTTTCCTATAACCCTCCATCTGTCGGAACGTAGATCTACGCGAGACACAATGGCTTTTTAATTGTGTCTGTAATTACGACATTCAACGGGATAAGTACACATCTGCCTAACCCTTCAGCGAAAACAGGCGAGATGTTGTTATATTTATTAATGAATTCTCACTTTTTATTTCTCAGGTCGTGAATGCTGTCATGTCAATGGTCCTTATCCAAGCAGTGAAGAAAGAAGAGGACGAATCGACAATGTACAAATAGATTATAACTATTAATAATATAACATTATTCATTATTAAGTTACTTCTATTATTTTAATAATAGCTTTATTTTTATATTATGTAACTACAAATCCGACAGAAAACGAAATTATTGTTTGAAACCATCCACCGTGTTTAAGTTAGGTAAACTTAGATTGTAATTTTGTGTAACCGTTTATTTTAATAAATAGTATGTTTACGGCCATTCTCTTATTTTTCTTTGTGGGAATTTTTAATTTGTTTATGTAATCTCGCTAAAAAAAATCGAAAATAATATTAATATTGAAATATATCCCATATTTCAATATTAATATTATTTTCGTGTTTTTTTTTTCGCTAAAGTATTAGGTATCCAATGGAATAGCAATGATGGCGATGCAATTTAAGAGCTTAGAGAAAAGTCATATTTAGTGGCGAATAGGGAATTTTCAAAAACATTTATGAAAATTGTTTACTAAGGGTGCTTAATTATTGCACTATCACGCCTTGGAAGGAATACGTAAAATTAATAGTCACCTGTAGTATATTAATTTAATGTTTTATTAAACTAAAACAGTGGATTGAGTTTGACATTTAAATGTGGTTGGCTGATAAATGTGGTAGATTATTAGCCCACTCCCTCTCGAGGAGAGGAGGCCTGTGTCCCAGCAATGGGAACATTATAATTCTGACAAACATAAAGTTCTTAATGCAAATTTGACAACTTAGACTCGGGCTTAACGTCAGATATTGTAATAAGAAGTTTAATTTTTTCGGATTATAGTTCCAAATTAAAAAATGGCTCGATGATGGTTTAAACCTGGATCTAAAGATAAATCTTGTTTTGTAATACGATCGTAAAAGTTTGAAATAAGATGAACTCCTACACATAAAAGTCTGTCTAATGAACTTGATATGTAAACAAAGCACAAACAAACAGCAGAGAGTAAATAGATATGAAATAAACAAATATATTTATTCAAATATCAAAGGAGAATGGCCACCGTACTAAGGGTTTCTGCCCTGAAGCTTAATAGCCATTAGATATATACCAATATAAACACCTTTTCAAGTAGAACCTTTGCTTATAACACGACTTTTGCCAATTGTTAGTTAGTTCGGAGTTATTAATGACCCAAATAGGTGACAACTTCTGCACCAAATTTAAGGAATTCTTGACGGTCAATAACCATAATAATGTACAGGTACACCTATGGAAAGAGCTTTTCAAGGAGAACCTTTGCTATCAACGTTCTGTCCAGCCAACTGACTCTTGAAAACATCGTTCTTAAATCATCTAGGAGGCCAACGTTTTAAAATATCGGTTTATAGGCTTAAAATATGATATTTATATGACACAGAATAAATGAAAGTTAGGTAATTGACGAAATATCAGAATTACAACAGCACTTATTTACTCACATTTAGAGCCCTGTAGCTCCTTACGTACTAACAATCGAGTGAAATCGTCATAATAAGAAAATACTCTTCTTGGTGAGATCTTTCCATTGGTATTAGTGACGGTCTTGGGCTTCAGGGCAGATTTGCCCATTCTCCTTTAACGTCTGCATAGTTCATCATCAGGTTGTATACTGTAAGTTTTGAAGTGGCTCTCTGTACTGTAGCCCTGTTCAAAGTTATAGAAAGCTCGCAAGTACTTGCAACTAGCTACCTTGCTGGTACCTCAAACATTTTACGTTGATTAAATTAAACTTTTGAAATAACACGAAACGAATCTTCGCTTTGTTTGTTTAGAGCTCTTCGATAGATGAAATGGTATCGAGTGCGGTGTTTTTATATTTTGTTAGAAATCATTTTTAGTACCTAATGGAACTTTCTTTCTTTCTCTCTTTTGTCTTTCTTTCTTAGTTAGACTTACGAGTACATGTTTGGTGGTTCTGCCTGAAAGTTTATATTTTCTGTAGATAGAAAACCAATTACATTCAGAAATTGGTTCCTTTTTCTAATTGTGTTTTTGTATTTTTGTTAGAATTGATTTTTACTTGGGGAATTTTCTATTTCACTAGAACTAGCACGTGTGGATGATTTTCCCGTTCCTTTAATTCTCTAGCTATGTTCGTTAGAAATTTTCATGTTTCTGTGACGGTTTAGCTCGAAAGTGTTAATTATGTCTCTCCACGATTTAAGTAGATGTACAATTTTACAGCATACGGCTAGCCCGACCTATACATTCGTACCAATAAGTAAACGCTACAGAGAAATTGCCATGATCTCTTGGCAGATGGATTACACTTGCCAGGTCAGTTGTTATTAGCAAAAATGATATCGTCCTCCTCTTGTAGTAGGTACTTAAACCTATAATTACTTTTTACGGGTGTAAAGGTCCAGCAGTGTTATTCTGTAAATTTATGTATCACTCTTTGAGAATTTAGGTGAACTATTGGTGAGTGCTACTGCGACCATTGGTGTTTTGAACAATCTTATGTGAATCCTTTTAAAGGTGCAAATGGATTAAGATAAAAGTGTGTAGTGTGAATGTGGTTTTTGTTGACAAATACATTCGCAACCAGAGTGCGTGTATTCTATTCTTATTCTTAAAAAAAAACGTTGCTCCACACTAGGAATTCTCTATCGTGACTCCTGTATCGTGGGTGCGTTTACAAACATTTAAACTCACATACACAAACAGCCAGACCCGGAACAACTACCTGTAGGCAATACAAATATTTGTTCCGTGCGGGAATCGAACCCGCGACACGCAGCGCAGCAGTCGATCGCTCAGCCACTGCGCCAGCCGTGTCGTCGTGTTGTATGACCAGATGTATGAAAGTTAACGAAGCAAAAGGAGTTTGTTTCGTAGCAGGTGGCGTTCTCTAGTTTCTGCTTACCCTCTTGGCACTAAGGCAGGTGTTTTATGTATGTATGTAATATACTTGTTGTTTTGTAATATGAACACACACGGAAATTATTTAATTCAAAGCGGATCTGAGAACCGGGAAAACGATAGGATGAAGAAGTTGTTTGATACCAAAAGTTTTGGTTTCAAGTTTAAACACCGAGATATAATTTAAAGCATTGCGATTATGTTGTTACCCAGATGTCGGCGTTTTGGTTGTTTTATCTCTAAGTAGTTTATGTAACAATACTTCGAATACAGTAGTGGTGGGAACTACATTTTAAGCTTGCTGTGTCGAGACATCACTTAAGACGGCGATAAGGAAGATGTATTTTCTGAACTATTTTGATTACCATAATCTCGTGTTTGTGTGTTTCTTGTATAAAGTATAATTAATATACATAATTAATATATTTAACGGCGCTTCGAGAGTGTCAAGAAACGTGAAGAATGACAGCGGACATTTTGACAACCGCAGGTTGACGTTTCTTCACTTTGACGCAACTCCTGGCTCTTTTGCTCATGGCCGTCGGATGGATCAGGGATCCGTTTGCATCGCGCCCAAGCAAAACGTGTTCGGTGGAGCGTCGTTGTACCTGTTCCAATTAATTAGATTCTGTTTGCTAAAATAATAATTGTGCGTCGTTGTTCATCTTGGTTTTAATTCTCCTCGCCCGCCTACCCACGATAGCTCGGCAGCCGCGATGAACCCAGAATTGACTGATAATGGCCATGTGCCGTTATCAGAAGTGGAATGTGAAGGGCTTGCTTCAGAGGAGAATAGTCGCGCGAGATCTTCAGCTCCGGCAATAGAACCAAGCCTGTCTCAGCAGATGGAGCTGTTTTTATCCCGATTGATGGCTATATCACAGCCGCAACCTTCGAGCAGCACGTCTACCCAGTTGAATGAGTTTGATCCGGATGACAACGAAGCAGACATCGACGTTTGGTGCAACGTGACAGAAATCGTAGTCAACAACCGTAAGTTAGAAGGTGCAGAATTGCTTTTGTTATACTTACACGTGCACTCAAAGGCCGAGCTGCTACCTGTTTGACACGACTACAGGCATCGCAGCTTGCGAAACCTATGCTGCCACAAGATTACTTTGATGAAATTCTACGTTTTCAAGTGGGTGTCAAAGAAACCGCGAGCCATGCCATGGGCCATGCGTCTTTGGAACATCATCGAACGCATCCCGCGGATGGAACTGTCCGAAGATGTCACAACGGGATTCGTATCTTCAGTTTTAGGTATGCCAAAAGGAAGCCGTGATTCGCCGTGAGCCCCACTCTCATAAACTGACCACTAGATCTCAACTTCTGCGCGTTCTTAATGGCATTTCACTGAAACGAAGGCATGAGGGTGGCGATAACCATGACGCGGATGTGAAAAGGACCCGATTCAACGAATCACGCTTCATGGGAACATGTCACCGCTGCGGTACTTCGGGTCACAAAGCAATGGACTCCTGCAAGCGAAGAGAAAAGCCTGCTACTTCAGAGAAGAGGCACGACCAAACATCCAGAGACGCTGATAAACCAAGACCAACCACCTGCTTCGCGTGTGGACGACTAGGACACTTGGCGTCGGCGGGTCCACATCGAGCGGGAGGTGGCGGAGCAGCGGGGTCAAAGGGGTCCATGTGTGTGAACGCAAGACATCGAGGAGTACCTTGACTAGATCATCCGGTGGGCCAGTTTCCTTTCTTTTTGATAGTCGATCGGCTTGTTCATTAGTAACTAACAGCTACGCCGAGAAGTCCCCAGGTACCGCGCAGAATGATTTAGTTTATCTGACGGGCATTGGTAGGGGGGATGTAGAATGTTTTTCCCAGGTAATTAGCCCCATCAATGTTCAAGGTGTCTCTCTCTCAGTATTGTTTCACATAGTACCCGATGGCACCATTGATGAGCCAGTTATATTAGGTAGGGATATATGAGAGTGTAACATACACGTGCATATGGATAATGATCAAGTTACTTTTTCTCAGCGTAAAGAAGTTAATTTATCTGACAAATCTAGTGACATTGATTTCATGAATATTGATACGGAATTACAAGGTGATGACAAATTAGCATTGACTAGAATTTTAGAAAAATATAGTGAGTTCTTCACAGACGGTATGCCAACGCGACGGGTGACGACAGGCGTTCTCCGTATAGACCTTATTGATCCAAATAAGACCGTACAAAGGCATGCGTTGCTACGAATAGGAATAAGAAAGTTCACTTTATAGAGTTACATCTGGGTTGGCTAGCCGTAGAGCAAAAACGTGATAGCGAAGTTTGTGACCTTATCAGCAAACATCAAAACAACGAGTAGCCAGAAGTGATTGCACACACATATGACGTGAGAAGGGCATATTGTATAGGAAAATTGAACGCAATAAAACCAGCTCTTGGTTACCCGTTGTACCAAGATCCTGACTCGGACACTTATTAATCACGTTCACACAGAAATTATGCATCTTGGTGCTGATAAGACGCTTGACAAAATATAGGAACAGTATTGGTTCCCACAAATGTGCAAACAGGTTCGTAAATTTGTAGATTCATGCATAGTATGCAAGGCTTCAAAGGGATGTTCGGGAGCGCAGCAGGTTCGATTACATCCAATACCAATAGTATCTACGCCTTGGCATACGATACATATAGACATCACGGGCAAACTAAGTGGTAAAAGTGATAGGAAAGAATATGCGGCCGTTATTATCGATGCGTTCACCAAATACGATCTTTTAGGATTACACACATTCTCTCGATGCTGCTAGCGCAATTCGATCCCTTAAAAGGGCAGTTTACCTATTTGGTGCAAATCAAGAAGGCTGTTTCGTCAGAAGTAGAACGCTTTAACCGGGGTAGAGCAATAGTGAGACCATTCAGTGTGGGCGACTTTGTCTTTTATCAAGGGTAGTGACCGTAACCAAACCAAACTACAGCAAAAGTTCAAAGGTCCTTTTACGATCGTCAAGGTACTAGATCACGATAGATACGAGCTGAGAGACATTAATGGGTCTAACCGGACCTATAAGTACGCCCATGATAACTTACGCGCAGTACCCAGGGGCCACGGTGGATTGATTGAAGTAGCTACTTCGTTAGTCAACGAGGCAGAGGAGGCCGAGACGGCGGAGGTCCATAGTGGAAAGGAATGGTAACATTATCGAGAATCGATCTAGAGAGTAGGGCTCTGGATGGGCAGTTGTGGGAGCGGCGTGTTTGAGAAATGGGGCTGGCCTAAACCGGGTCGATGCCTCTGATCAGACTACGTCATCCTATGTGGTATGAAGTGTAGTTGATCGCCTGGGCTGGCCTAAACCGGGTCGACGCCCACGATCAGACTACGTCATCCTATGTGGTATGAAGTGTAGTTGATCGCCTGGGCTGGCCTAAACCGGGTCGACGCCCACGATCAGACTACGACTTCTCTGGTGTGAGCTGGCTGGCAGGAGATTGAGCCGGGACTGGCCTATGTGGGTCGACGTTCCGGACCAGTTTACTGCAGCAGCTGCGTGTGGCTTTCGTTACTGGTGGAAGGGGCGCTGACGGGTTGTCCGGTCCACCGCACCATGCGAGTTGGTGGGTGGTCGAAGGGGCGCCTGAGGTCAGTTGTCCGCCCAGTGTGTTTAGTTTAGATGTGAGGGGTGAAGATCGAGATCATTTCAAACAGGCAGCATAAATGGGTAGCTAGTCAGGGATGGGCGAGCGTGCCCAAACGTGGACTACAGATTGGTATTTGGTCTTTGCAGATAACTCGAGGCGTGAGAAGTCGCACGAGGACGTGCGAATGTCAGTCTGGCCGTAACGGCGCTTCGAGAGTGTCAAGAAACGTGAAGAATGACAGCGGACATTTTGACAACCGCAGGTTGACGTTTCTTCACTCTGACGCAACTCCTGGCTCTTTTGCTCATGGCCGTCGGATGGATCAGGGATCCGTTTGCATCGCGCCCAAGCAAAACGTGTTCGGTGGAGCGTCGTTGTACCTGTTCCAATTAATTAGATTCTGTTTGCTAAAATAATAATTGTGCGTCGTTGTTCATCTTGGTTTTAATTCTCCTCGCCCGCCTACCCACGATAGCTCGGCAGCCGCGATGAACCCAGAATTGACTGATAATGGCCATGTGCCGTTATATTTATAGAGTGTAGGTTAGTATGTGGTAATAGACTACTACTAACAAGCAGTCATGCTAGCGAAGGAGGTGGCGGGGAGGCTGAGGGAGAGAACCTCACGCCTCAGCCGCCGCGGGAGACGCTCCGGGCGTCGGGAGCCGCGTGACGACTCCCGGCCACCGTAGGCGCGGGCCTGCGGGCGGTGAGTAATGGGTAGCTCACCGTCCGATCAGGACCAGGCCCGTGCCGGACGGCGCGTTGTGTTCCACGCGCGCCTCAAAGAGATGTCAGCAGAGGACGGGGCCCCATAGGGCCGAAGCCTGCCGGGGCGGCGGGATCTTCCGAAAGGTTAACCGCTGCCCTGGAACAGAAAGGGCTAAGGAAGGAACACGGGTGGGTTTTAGTCAGTAAAAGTCTGACACTCCCTTCCGCTCCACCCAGAGCGGGAGGGGTCATTTGATGATTTCCCATCCACAAAAAAAAAAAAAAAAGACGGCGATAACGAAGATGTATTTTCTGAACTATTTTGATTACCACAATCTCGTGTTTGTGTGTTTCTTGTATAAAGTATAAATATACATATATAATATATTTATAGAGTGTAGGTTAGTATGTGGTAATAGACTACTACTAATCACTACCTACCACACCACATTACCACCCACTACTCCTTTCACTACTACTTCTACTATTATCTGTATGGTGTACATAATAAAGCACGTGTTATGGATCATTCGGTTCCTTAAACGTGAACGGGCGACGTCGGTTGAGACTAGTCATCTCTTAATAATTGTTATTTTTAATCTTATATGCATATTTTTAATCTTATATTTGGAATTATATAATTTTATTTTTTTACATTGTTCTCACATATAATTTTGTTGTACTTAAAACTATTTAACTTTGGCATTTAATATACTAGCGTCTAGTTTCCCATTCTCAACTCGCACTAGCGACAAGAATAATTAACCTAGAATTTAGTAATATCTTGATTTAAAAGAGTGTCCTTGGAGTTTCTTGCCCGTTCTTCTCCATAAGGATCTGCGTTTTGGAATAGGCTTTAACTTTCTGACTAACTGACCGACTCTCTGACAATTCAATAGTGCTTGTAAATTGTTGAATTGAAATAAATACATTGAGTTTTTGAGTTTGAAAGAGTATTCAATTCTATTCTGGTATACAAATATAACGTTTCCCAGAATCTTGACTGGTTTCTCCGTAAGCTCTGTTTTACTCTTAAATTAAATTACCACTGAATTTGAGCACTTATATCAAGACATACAGTAGCATCCAAAATAAATTGTTTTTTTTTTCAGAAATTCGTATGTGAGATTTAACATTGTCCTGTAAAATAATTATAATAATTACATTACATTGCAATGTTAATTTTAATATTATGTATATTTTATGTGCGGATTGATTAATTTGACTGAGCAGGGTATTCATCCTGCACAATCAAATGATCAATCATTAAATATTCTATTACCTACCTCATGCACTTCAGTAACTCACAAAGCACTCTTATTACGAGTCAGTGATTAGTCGCTTAGTTCATAGACGGTATGGTATTGCCAGCACATAATACAGATATCTGCAGCAGTCACATCGCACAAAGCTCAATACGGAGCTATTGGCAACACTGAATGCATTTTGAGAAATCCAGACTATCAGCAGAGACCTAACCCAAGGCGTTATGCCTTGAAACTTGTGCGATTGACTACTTGAAAGGCAGCGTTGATGAAAGGTAATTCAGGCATGAAAACGTTTTTGCATTTTGGATATTGCATGAGAACATGACACACAAAGGGAATGTCCATCAAATTCAATTCAGAGAAATTGATAGAGAGTTTTGAATGTTAGTTGCAATATTCTTAAAAATAACAAGATGCAAGCTATTTTTGTTTAAAGTACGAACGAAAAGTTGTTTTGTGGGAAAATTCACTGATTACAGCAGATTTATTCTGTAAAAATCTCACCTTAGCAACCTAGGTGAAGTGAGCTGTCATTTCACTAGGGATTTACACTATTGTCAGCTCACTCCAAGCTGACTTAACCTACGTTTTCACGGTGAGATTTTTACAGAATAGCACTACGCGCACGCAAAACATTGTGCATGCAATGCGGTGCAGGAATTACATTTAAAGCTAATTTTCGTAAAAAAAGTGAAACTTTGTCCTCCAATTTCTCCATATCAGATTTCAGACATTCAAAAATTTTCCAGGTATGGTCCTGTACAAAAAAATACCATAGTAAGGGGTAGATAAGAGACTCTCGTCTTCGGTAATTGCATTTTTACACCCGTTATACTACTACAATAGTTTATGAAAAAAGTATGTATTATTTCTTAGAGCAAGCTGCCTTCAAAGTAAAGAAAACAATTTTGATTTGAAAAACAACCACTTCTACTGAATATCCTCCCTATCAAAACAAGTAAACTTTACGTTCTAAACGCAGCTGCACTGCAATCTCACTATAATAATAAATTAATATTCCAACTATATATTGCGTGGTTGATATACATAAGTCTCGCGACACATGGGGTGAATCTCTCGCTTTCAATACGGTCTCACGATGCACTCTCACTTGAAATTAATCTGCAAGAAGCCATTGCGGTGACTATTTACAAAGCGTCCCCGGAGCGTATTTCCCTTGGCTCTTCATTCTGCTTGCAATGTCGCAGGGTTGGCAATTAATACGGAACGCGGGGAAAAAGTTGGACTGAATTTTTTTATTTTTTTTTCTTACCGGTTTTTAAAGTTAGGCTGCAAATATAACTCTGAAAGTTAATAATTGCTGTTTTAAATAAGGCTTTATTGTATAAAAGATATTATTTAATTCAGAAATAAGATAGTTTAATCAGTCTGATTAATTTACTACCCAGATAATATAAACCTAGTAAACCTTGTTAAAGCCGCAGGAACCCGTTGGATGCGAGAAGCACGGAGCCGGTCGAAGTTGCTTGGGCTCCCCCAAGCAGCCTATGTCCAGGATTGGACGTCTTTCGGCTAGAATGATGATGATGGAATATAGGTAGACTCTGATTTTTAATTAGCTACACCAAAATGACAGCTAAATAATATCATGTTGATAAAAAACACGTTGACACAAAACACATTATTAACACAAACACACATACACAAAACAAATTGTAACACAACACGACACATTGTAACACATTATTGTTTAAAAACACATTGTATTGTATGTGTTTTATATGGGCCTTGATGCAATAAATGGGTAAATACAAAATAAATAAAAGTTCGATCGAAGCTGTCGTTTTATTTTAGTGTAGCAAATTTAAAATCAGGGTGTGGGTAGGGTATTCTGTGCATGGAAAAATTATATCAATATCAAAATTTTGTTACAAGCTTTTACTACTAGGCGGGTACAACAAAAGATGAGAAGAATTACCAATTTAATTCTGTTATTTTTAGACCTAGCAAACTAATCATAATAAAACGTTAATCTTTAATTAACATGTAGTAGGTACCTACTCATAACGTTAGTAACAATTCACTTACTAGCTATATTAGTAATAAAACATTATACTAACGAAGGATAGAGCAATCCAGTTTGCTAGCAATGACAATTAGGAGAGTGTTGGAGCTAATCATAGAAGTCATAATTATGATGTCATTCAGATAAATGCAAAAGAAAATAGAGAATAAAAAACTATAAACATTTGCAAGGCAACACAACCAGCAACATCCGCGGGAACTGCGAACCCTACGTGTATTTCCAACGAGGCTCGTAGACATGAGTAAATAATTTTCCTGATTACCGTGCACCGTCTTGCAAAGCGACGGAGTTGTCGTCTCGACCTCGACAAAAATATTAAAGTCACCTCCTTCTCGACAGTCGACAAGCTCTCACAATACCTTCAAGTTCTCGCAATTGGAATCGTCCTGATATTACTCGAAAACCAAATTGATTTCCCCGTTATATTTTCAGAAATGCAGCTTAATACGAATTCAGGTAAGTTTGCACGAGTCTCCATTCTCGATTCAAGATCTCGCTCCGAGCTCGATCTGTATTGAAAAACGAGAGTTTATCCGAATTGCTAACTATATTTGACACGATTGTATTATTGATTGCAACATCGCTTTCGCAGTTTGTTTTGCAAATGTTAGTTCAGTAGATTGCTTTGGAGACTAGTTTATGTACTAACGTTTTGAACTTTTGTATTGACGTCACAAATTATTTCGAGATAAGAAAAGGTGTTCCACTCCATACATTCGAATGTTGACATTTCTCTCTTCATAGTTTTGTACCTACCTGTTTATCTGTCATGGGAATCTGAACTTTAAGCTCATTACGTTAATGGTTTTTAAACTCATTCCGATTTAAACCCACTAAAAAAAAAGCTCTTTAACCGGACCGTTTATTCGTTTCGTAACAACATATTTATCTGGACTATAAACATTAATTAAAAATTCGCTGCATTTAAAATCAATACCGGTAATACACAAGCGTAGTCCGCATTGAAATAAGTTGTTTATAAATAATTAATATAATAAAAGGTTATTAAACCCGCTAGTTCTTTGTCGAGGATCCAAACAAACAGACAAAATACTAATTTACAAAGCTTTGTTTACCCGTTCTAAAATAATAGAATCGCAGAGTGAACAAACCGAATAATCACGGAGCTAAAAAGCGCACACAAAATATTCTCATCAGTTAAAATTAATGTTGGTTTGAAGAAATAACTTTACGGGTGCAAAGGCATTGCATCCATTACAAGCTAAGCTTCTGAAACTACCTATACCTAAGCGTGAAAGTCCGTCAAAGCAAATACGGGCCCGTCCGGAAGTAGTTGATACGTCAAAACAAGTGTCAAATTCTATTTTTCGGAAGGGCAAATACATATCGGGAGTAGCGACAACTGTCAAATTGTGATGTCATTAATTCTTAGTTCGGGCCCCGATCTAATTCTATGTCCGTGTCAAGTGTTACTGAGTATGAAACGTTCGTAACTTCGGCCAAAACTACGGTTTTCGTGCTTGGAGTTTCCTGAACAGATGGGGCGTTTGCAAGCTATGGCTTTTGAAAAGGTTGTGTTAGTACGGCGAGCACATCATATCGCTGGGCTATCCATGGAGCATTGGCTTAAGGAATCGGGACGTATGTGGAGAGCACAATTAAATTTTGCAGGTAGGGGCTGGACTCCGAGGAAATGTAATAAGCGAGTCGCCTCCGACCAAATATTTAGACTTTGGTCTGCGGCCACGTCGTTGGAGATAATAAGTGTGTTTATTTAAGTTGACACCAACTGCAGGTGGGTGCAGTGCGTCTTTTTGAAGTAGATGACTTCATTTCTTGTTTAAACGTTGGGGTTGTTTCGCTTAAAAGTAATGCTACTTTGAGAATAACTGTTGGTTCTTTCAGAAGGAAAATACGTTTTACTTTCTGAAAGAGTGCGTGCTAGGTAAAAATATACGAACATCCTTCCCCTTATCCTTCCCCATCCGAACTACATTAGCTCATAATTGTGGTAAAAATAAAAGCCAATCAGCAAGGATGAGCGTGAAGCTGACTGTCCAGGGCGCACTGGAGTATCGGGTTGAAAATATCACAAATCAATGAGGAAAACCAATTTAGCAGCATCATTCACTTATTACAGAAACCAGAAGGCCAATTCCCGTAATTAAAAACTATCAAAATCTAGTCGCAATCTTATTTTAGCGACAGTCAATGTCAAAAACTTGTCAAAAATGTAGGGAAATGAGAGGTATTTTTGACAGATTGAGACTGAGATCAGACTGTGAACGTTCTTAAAATTATGAGAATCGCTTCTCTGATTTTCTTTATTTCGGTTCTACATAGCAAACAGCAAAATCTGTCAGTGGGACACCAAAATTTAACCTTTTTGACACCCATCATCATCTTCCAGCCCTTGTCCATGTTAAATTGGGAGAATGGATGAAAACGTGCAGCGATCCCCTTGCACGTTTTCTTCCATTCCCCTGACAACCATCTGGCTATCATTCACTCATTTTTCTTTCATATCAACTGACAAATTCAATTGTTTCTAAAAATTCTGTACACTAAGGGCGGGTTGTTTCACGTCCACTTGACGCACGCGTATACGTCAAGAATGGCGCTAACTATCGACAAGCCATAAAAAAACGCTGTTTCAAAAAATTCTGGCTTTGTCTTGTCAAGGCTCATGTATTTTACGATAGCCAATCGGCCCTAATTCCACTATTTCAAGTTCTGTGACAAACTCAAAATAAAACTCACTCGCGTTTTCCATGGCCCACCCATATTCTATTAATACAACAATTCTTTCAATCTTATACATTCTTCTTTCCCATTACATTTGTGCTGTTGTTATTCGTAAGCTCGCGTTGTTTATTAAAAAGGCTAACACAAATACGCTCTGAGTGTATTTTTCTTTTGTGCATAACGCTTGCCTTTTTCAACGAACCCCTTTCAACTGCTGAGGTGGATAAAAGAAAAGTCTGAGGAACATAACATGAAAAGCAGCTTTTTAATTCTGTTAACTTTATTTTTAGTGTGTTTTTGTTATTTTGTTTATGAACTGTAATTAGTTTATACGGAAGTTGAGGTAGAGATTGGTCTGGAGTAATATTGAATTTTGCGAATTTGTTTTACTTTTGAAGTGTATACTTCTTTCTTTTCTCCTTCTTTTCTTTTTTTAAAACGTTGCCCCACACTAGGAATTACACGTTACGTTGGGCTTTAGGCATACTTTGCGCTCTTTCTGAACAGTGAACGAAATTGAACCGTCTCGCTCGGTTCGGTGACGCTGATTTGGGTATACTGAGCACCAGTCGGTCGGTGACGGTGAATCGCGTATAATCGGCTCCAGTCGTAAGTTTTTACTTCTACCATATGCACAACCTCTTTTTTTATACACTGTTTGTTGACTGTGTTATTATAAAATTCATGTTTTATAATTACACCTGTATTAAAATGTATGTAACTTATTTATTGTGAATGTGGTTTTTATCAGAATTATGTTTAATCCCGTTAATCATATGAATACGCTGCATACATAATTGTATGTTAATTTTAAATCGTTAACACTAAAAACTAATGGAGTTATGTTAATGGTGTGGCTTAAAGTCTAATGCAGCTTAAAAGCATTATGCTAAAACAGCGATATTATCAACTGATATTCTGTAATTAAGTTAATACAATACAAACAGGTGGAATTACCTACATCACATCAAAATCATTCTACTATCATGGTGCTCGTTACATTAGCGAATAAATATTTTGTGTTTGAATTAGATGTTAACCAATGTTATTAAGAGGTAAAATTATTGGTTTGTGAGAGGAAGTCTGTGGAAGTACAAAAATTCTTTCACTGTTGAAGAAAGCTACACTATTGTAAAGTACCAAAAGGAATGTTTTATGGTAAAGTTGACTTCTAAGGACCGGTTTTTTCAAACGTTTGGTTAACGTTACATACGTACCTACATCAAATATTACGCACTCGTTATTATTTGACGTACGGCAAGGCCATAATTTTGTATTTGTAATTTGAAACAGCGCTTTTTTTGGTTTGACTATAGTTAGCGCCATTTTTGACGTATACGCGTGCGTCAAGTGGACGTGAAACAACCCGTCCTAACGTTTTACGGGACTAAATCGCGGGTTGAAGCTAGTAATGAATACTTAGGGTGTCGAGTGCCGTAATTTAGTTGACATTGTGGTTTTAAAGAAAAGTAGGTACCTGACAAGTACCGCTGCACTTTGGCTGTTGCAAAGTATCCTAAAACCTAGGTATACAATAAGATGAGTGAACATACAGTCACCACACATTAGATAGCATTAAGCATTAATTTATTTTATTTATTTAGATAGCATTAATTTATTTGTTTGATATTTGCCCTAAAGACGGTGCATAATACATGTTGTTGTGAGTATTGTAACTGTATCCCTGATTGTTGACGGTAGCCGAAACACCGTGAAGGTTTGCCAGCCTTGTTTGCCCAAATACCCTAAGGTACGTTACGGATCGCCGAATAGCAATGAGCATTTCACAGACAGACAGCAATATAATTTATAGGTAACTAGCCGAATTTCGTACCGCCTCAGAATCAATAAGAAAGTGTATGAATGAGAAAATGAATTATCTTTTTTTTGGAGACAAATTCAACAAAATCAAAAATCAGTCCAGCCGTTCTTGAGTTATAAATGGTATAACTATTTGTTTTATTTATATAGATGTATATGATATGATGAATTTTATTGAAATGGTGGATTTTTATATGCAGTGATTTAATTTTAAAAGTATTGAAGATGAAGACATGCTGCCCCTCCTCAAATAAATGCGATGCGAGCAAGAGAACGGTGATGATGATTTAATGGTGCATGAATGCAATTTTGATAATAACTGTTATAAAGGGTGGAAAAATCAATGGGCCCTGAAAGGAAACCACTTTAAACCATTAAGATATATTATTTTACTTAAAGGAAACATTCCTTTATTTTTAAAAAGAAACAAAACTGCATTTACAGATTTCTCGACCAGCTTAAGGCATTGACTGCTACCGTGGTCGCCGGTGACCGCAAACAATAGATTTTCTATTGTGCCTGTTGTCTGGTAGACAACGTGTTAAAGATTTCCCGACAAAACCGTTTCGAAGATTAGCCGAAACAAATAGACAAAAAAAATAAACATAGTTTTTTTTTTATAAGTACCGTATACATTACATTAATACTTTCATATACATTTAGTAAAAAGCTGTTATGTTGACATTACAAACAGACACTTACATTTATTTGGATAGATAATAGTATAGGAACACTTGATATTACAGTAGGTAGGATATTGTAGTATGTAGGTACCCTAAATTAATTTGTTTGCCATATTAGGCAACATCTCAAGTCAGTCACATAACCACACATAAGTGGTTCCAACGAAGCATGCATGAACAATCGCATCGAACACGGATGCACGACCTTCGTATAGCCAAAGTGTTCGATACAAGTACTGCAGGACCATAGAATAAACATGTTATAGAAGTGAGCCTCCCGCCAAAAAGAAATTAAAACGCACAAAAACATTTCATGTTAAATGTTGCCAAGACGAGACCATGTAGCTCGCACTGTCAAAAAGTAATCAGATCTCATGTAGAGCCAAGCTTCTAACTCTACACGCCCTAACTTTACAAGGCCTAATTCCGCAAACTCTACACCTTAGTCAAAATACTCGTATATGGATTGGCCATTTCGCTACATTCACATGAGTGTAAGGTGAAAACCTCTCATACTGTTATACAATGGTTCTTGTAGTAACGAAGCGGCCAAGCCATATATTTTGACTAAGGTAGAGTTTGCGAAGTTAGGCCTTGTAGAGTTAGGGCGTGTAGAGTTAGAAGCGTGGCTCTACATGAGATCTGATTACTGTTTGACAGTGCGAGCTACATGGTCTCGTCTTGGCAACATTTAACATGAAATGTTTTTGTGCGATTTCATTTCTTTTTGTAAGATTTAATATTATTCGTTAGTACTAGGGTTACTATAGGTAATACAAGTATAATAATGTAGTGATAGTGAAGCATATTCTGAAACCATATTATACACTTTTATCCCGTAATGCAAGGGTTTGAGGGATGTTTTTTTTTAAATTATGTTTTAATTTGTAAGAAGAATGTAGGTACTTGTATAATTTTCAGATGTCAAGCATGAAATTAAGTTTGAATAGGAATTTTAAGTTTGTATGGGAAAACAGAAACAAATCATTCCTTAATTTAAAGGGTAGGGGATGATTTACTAAAAATCCTGAAATACATATCTTATTATTTATAACAAGGACCCCCTATATAAATTTTAAGACCTCTAGCATCAAAATTTACGGAAGTCTCATACAAATTTTCACCCCCTAGTTTAAGGGGTTATGGGGGTAAAAGTTTCAAGTTTTAAGATTTTTTTGTTGTTTGTGTACTATTACTAGCTTACATACCAAATTTCAGCTTTCTAGGACTTCAGGAAGAACCTTAATTGATGATCATCAGTGAGTCAGTGAATCAGTGACGAAATCGGGGTATTTTAGATATCAATAAAATCTAAAGTATAAGAGCTATGCAATTGAAACTTTATAGGTTTAATAAATCAACCACTGACATCATCTCCCGAAAATTTTGTTTAACTGGTATAATCCAAACCCAAGTTATGAAGGTTCAAAAATACGACGAAGTGCTTCGAGAAAAGGTAGGTAGTGCTCTTGCGCTTCGCTTGGCTCGTCTTGGCGGGGGCATTCCCGTGCCCCCAGATCTATTAAAGGCCAATTTTTCCAACGCCAGATAATTTTTGACAGTTCTTCCAAACAAAATCTGTATGGAAGAACTTATAATAATAAAAATTATCTCTCGATTGAAAATCAGGCCTAAGTTGAAATAAACATCATACTAAGGGCTGATATTTCCAACGCCAGATAATTTTATTCGAGGAATAATTTTGATTTTTTCCAGTTCTTCCATGCAAAATTTGTCAGACAACAATTTTATTTCACAAATCATAATTATCTGTCGATTTTCGATTGTGAAATCAGTGTTAGATCTTTTAAATTATTGAATCCAATTATCACCCACATATAATACATTCATTCATACAAGATTTCTTACTCTATGGCAGTACGCTTGAACAGTAACAGTTAGTAACTGGTCATTGCTTATGAAGACGTTAAGGTTCAATTCACATTATCGTAGCACGTTACGTAGCAACTGTTAGTGCTACGAGTGCTACGCCGGCTACGATGCTACGCAACACCAGATTAATGAAATCATTCGCATTATTGATAGGTATCAATAAAATAGAAGGTAACTGATGTTATGTAGCACTTTATGTTTACATGTTTCCCAATGTCCTTTAGTTATTAAATTGTTTCTAGTTTAATATATGTAATGTGTGCTTTTATAAACAAATACATAAATATTAAAGAAAGTTTCCTTTAATTGTTGCAAAAATAATAACAGCAAGCCTAATTTTTGCAGAACCAACTTTCTATCAAATCAAAATCAATAGGCATTTATTCAAATTAGGCTGAGAATCAGCACTTTTCGAACGTCAAAATTACATAAGAAAGTCCCTCAAAACGCCCACCCTTCGCCACTGGGAGTATTGTGAAACGCTTTCGCTGGGAGTATTGTGAAATAGCTGATACTATTTAGATATATCGATACCGACAATACTGCGAAGCACCTGATTCCCAATTCAACATAGTAAACCGCCCCTTACGAAACTTCAAATAAATACAAAACACATAAATATGTAACATTTCCGAGTAATTCGAGTAGAAAAAACGAAGGTGTTCCCGTAGCACTTGTCTACCCACATGTCCCATTCGCCAATGGTTCCGAGTGCCGAAGGGATGCCTGACACTTCACAATTTCCTTTTAGCAGAAGGGAGGATCGAAACTTATGCATTTTTCATCAGCAAATAAAATAAGCCCACATTTTGGTGGAAAGAGAATAGTTTTCGGAGGTTCAAAACAATTGTCTGAATATTATTGAGAATTTCAATCATTTGGCTGTTCACAGTGGTGTGCTGGTACCTACGATTATGTATGGAAGTGAATGTTGGGTGTGGCAAAAGAAACATGAAAGTAGAATAAATGCTGTGGAAATGCGTTCCTGGCGAAGCATGTGAAAAGAGTATGCTAAGATGGTTTGGTCATGTTGAGAGGAGGTATTTACCAGGCTTCAGCCTTGTAAATACGCCAGACGGCAGTCGGAGAACGCCGGGACGGCACGCCCTAGGAGGATATATAGTGGTAATGTTCTTCAGAACTGGGGGTCTACTCCGAAGTGCAAAGTGCGAATGTTCGGATCGGACCGACACATGGCCGAACCGAATATTATTGAAAAATGCGAAAAAACTTGGGATCGGCTCAGTAAGGTCGGGACCATAGTCAATATTCGAAAGAGTGTAGGAGCGTAGGATCGGGACCGATCGAACCAAATAGTAACTTCGTAGTAGGAAACGGCCGAACATTCGGCCGATACTACTTCGGAGTAGACCCCCAGGTGCGGAGTACTCGCAAACAGCGAGCGTGTATAACCAGAAGGCCAATTCTCGTAATTTAAAACGTTTAAAATCTAGTCACAGTCTCATCTCAGTGACAAACAAATATCAAAAACTTGTCAAAATATAGGGAAATTAGAGGAGTTTTTGACAGATTGAGACTGAGATCAGACTGTGAACGTTCTTAAAATTACGAGAATTGCCCTTCTATTGTATGAACGTAAACGAGGTAAAAGGAGTACCTATGTAAGGATCGTAGCTGCAGGTGGTTCTGTAGTTTCTGCCTACCCCCATGGGAAGAAAGCGCGAGTTTATTCATTTATTAGTTAACGCTTGCTCTTCAGTAGGTACGAAATCTCTTCAACTTTTCATAACACAAATTACATTATTTATTTAAAAGTATAATAATACCTGCAACATCATACAGCTGGGCATAGGCCTCTCCCCATGACTTCCAGCTCTTTCGATCCTGGGCTAAAGTGGACCATTGGTCATTTGTTTTGTCCAGCTCACCCCGTCATCTTCTACGGGGTCTGTCGCGACGCCTTCTAGCTGTGTCAGGGCTTCACGTGGTGGTTATTTTGGCCCACAGCTCACAGGCATACGGCAAACGTAGCCAACCCAGTCCCACTTCAGCTTAGCGGCTTTTTGAGCAACGTCAGCGATCTGTGTCCAATATGGTCTGTCAGTTTGACGCCTAGAATACTGCACTCCATTGCACGTTGGCAAACCTTGAGTATGGACTTTTGAATGTTTGTCAAAGACCAAGTCTGGGATCCAAAGGTCAGAAAGAGAAGGATGCACATGTCCATAATATTTCGATTTAGGGTCAAAAGCAGATTTCCTTTCATAAGCTCGTTTAAGGACCAATAGCGCTCTACTATCACATACATCAAATTATACTTATTTCTTGAAGATTTTTTAAAATTTCATTTATTGAAAAACAAATCGGTGTTCGTTGGATGAATAAAAAAAACACTTGCTATTTAGAACCGTATAATTTTGAACATGAAAAATCTTGCACGCCTTTTAAGTAACAGCGGTGAACTTAAAAGTGCTCAGCAGTAATTAAAAACGTAGCTTAGCATAAAGTACGGCAATTGCTCAATGTCGACCGCTCGACTTTTGAAAATTTATTTCGCCCCGAAAAGTTCTAACTACTTAATTACCCTACTATGAATTTTATTTTCTTAGAGAAGCATTCACTAAATACTCAGAGAACTTTCAAATGACTCGATTGCTGTAAGAGCGAATGAAATTGAAGGAAAAGTTGTAAAATTGTACTTAACAGTTTAGTGAGGGGACTGTTTGGATAGATAGTCCTCAGTAACTGTTCCGTGAACTATTGAAAGTAAACGGAAAACCGTTTTAATATAGTTTGTGAAGACTAGGGTATGATGAAATAATGTAAACAGAATTTAATGTTTAATTGGTGTTGAATTTGTCGTGATTTCAATAGTTACGATTAATCATCTGCCTAGCCTTATCGCAACTATGTTGGGGTCGGTTTCCAGTCTGACCGGATGCAGCTGAATACTAGTAGGTATTTACATGTAGCAACTGTATCTGACCTCCGCAACCCGGTTACTAGGTTACACGATAAGTACCTATTGGCTAGAACGGTTATCAAATGTTCGGCTTTCTAACTTCCCGTAACGACTGTCAAGGATCTACGAATGACAGCCGGGACCAACGGCTTAACGTGCTTTCCGAGACACGGAGAGCATCCATGAACTGACCGCGGCAAGCGTAGCTTAACCTGATCGATCGAGCCGTGCGGATGTTATTTCTTAACCAGAAACCCCGCTGTTTTCAATAGGTAGTTACCATTATATTTATGAAAATGCTGGGAAACGCTGTTGTGATGACTTGGACGAATACAAGTACGTTTTTCAGATATACAACAGAAAAGGATGTGCTATCCGGAGAAGGCATTTTTTCCCAGCTGTGGGATACTGCAGGGTCGAAACAATGTATCTTCTATGAGCTCAACTTTCACTAATGAGACACAATTACTTTTTCTATTGTTACCGAACTTAATAAGCTTGGCTATCAGGCGAGAGGTTACAACCTTTCTGACTTTTGACAGATGAAGTGAGGTGAAATGAATGGTGTCAGCACGACAACTTTTTAATGAAAATAGCTATCCGGGAAAGAAATAGTGAGCCTGACTTAGGTATGTTAATATCTTCATTGTTAGGAGCTGTTTAAATGTATCATAACCTACCTTTTTAGCTTTATCTGAAACAAAATAATGAAATTTTCGTGTGTAACATTAACGTAGACTCATTTCCTTATTGAGCTCACATATTTTCTTGTTGTTTATGAAATATTGTTTACGAAACAATCAGGAAACAACTATAATTAGACCGTTTCCGTGTAACGCAATTACTTCATAATCCTCATAAAACAACAAAATCCTTGAAGCGAGCATCATCTCCGTAGCTTATTTAAGTTCGCGTAAACGAAAATTTATAGCGCGCGTAGATCTAACGTAGTAAACTTAAATTATTTACGTAACCTACAAATTTTCACCAACACCCCACGCACAGAGATAATCCAAGTCTCCCGTTTCGTAAGGAATCTATTCTCGCGGGTTTAACTCTTATCTATACGCGGGATACGCAAGCAAAACAAATCACCAACGAGTCTGATAGTCGGGAACAAGTTTTTCATTAATATTCTATTCATATTCAAATCTGATTCGACAGGCGTTATCGCGCGGTGTTCCCGAATTCGGATCACGCGCCTCCTCGTCTCGCGAACCGCGAATATCATGGATATCGAAACTCGTGATTGGCTATATTATCAACGTTAAGCATGACGGTGTGATTTAAACAGCCATTGTTTGTTCGTTTGTTCGTAGATTGTCCTGATTTGTGTCGAAATGGGTGCGGGGAATTGTTTACGTGACAGAAAACAGTTCTGGCTGTAAATGCTGGTTATCTTTACGTGTTCTTTTTGTATGCAAATGGCAGCGTGCTAATTGTGTCGATACGAGGAGTTTTATAACGTTTGAAGCTTCTTCGTGTCAGGTCAAAGCTGCAAAGCGCAGGGAGTTCAAACAATTTCAATGGTCGAAGATATTCTGTAATCGCTACTTACGCGTCCTAAATACAGTTTTTTTTAAATACCAAATGAAATGAAATTGATTATTCTGTAAAAAAAATAATATTGGAATTACTTTTACACGTCATAGTGAAAAAATAAGGTAGATGGGTGCGGCTATTATAATAACTTCAAAAAACTGTTTCTCTTATAATAATATGAAGGACTATAGATAACCTTTTACTGGTAAAAGAAACATGAATGGAAATGCTAAAAAAATATGTGATAGCTAATTTCTCATACAAGTAAAGCAAAGGACATTTTATTATGCCCATCGAGCGGGGAGCCATTACAGAGCTCTTTTATTTTTTATGCTGATGCTTTCATTTCGGTTTACGATCCTGAAGTATTTTGTACCTATATATCAGGGACATTTTAGCCTTAGGTCAATGTAATATAATGGTAAATGAATAACATTTAAATGATAAGAAACAGCTTAATTACTATTACCTAAATACAACTAAACCTAAACACGAAAGTGGCGGAAGCTTAGTCTGCATTCGCAATTTATTTTCGAAGGAAAAATAACCTTAATACCTACACTTAAAGTTCAGTTTGCGCTACAAACTTGATTTTTTTAATGGCTTTTTCAGTAGTACTAAAATCAATCTACCAAACTTTTTCCTTTCAACTATGTTGGGGTCGGCTTCCGGTCTAACCGGATTCAGCTGAATACCAGTATTTTACATCTAGCGATTATTATAACACGATATATTAGTAACACGATACCTCTTGATAAGACTGGTTGTCAGACTTTTGCCATCCCGAGGCACGGAGAGATCTCGATATGTAATGGATGGTCACCCATCCACGAACCAACCGCGGCAAGCGCAGCTAAATCTTCGATCGACCTGTGCCGCTGTTATCATTTAGACACGAGCCACTCAATTTTCTCTTCTATCAATTCTTTTTTCATAGTACCTGAACGTCCTAGAGCCGAAGTTTCGAGAGCAGTGGTGGCCCACTGATAACGGCCCCGATCTAAGAGTTTGTAGGTCGTAGGTTCGAACCCCGCCAGGCGCTTTACTTTGTGTAAATACTTTCATCACCACTGCTCTCAAAACGGTGAACAACGTAGAACTAAATATTCGAAGACATCTACCAACCCGCACTGGGCCCGAGTGGTGGATTACAGCCCACTCCCTCTCGCTGAGAGGAGGCCTGTGTCCCAGCAGTGGAAAAATTAACGAATTCCTTTAAAGTGTGTGTACTCCGAAGCTGCATGAGTTCCTATTCTTATTAGTGTGTGATGTTGTAGAATTTGACACCTATAGCTTATTTCTCATACAGACAGATTCTAACAGTACAAAGCAGCACATCATTACTTGGTCAAAAAGGCGTAAAATTGCTGCCAGTAAAAAAAAACCTACACCAATAAATGAACAGATACCTAAACCAATTTGATTTTACTGATTCGTGATTTACGCTATCAATCGTAACGCATTTGTTACCACATCATTCAAACCCATCCCCAAACGAAATTAACAAGTGAACCGCTAAATGTAAAGGTATTTTCTAAGGATATTCTCCCGTAGCTTGTTAGGGTTGGCAATTGGTACACAAACAGACGACAAACAAATGTCAAAAACTTGTCAAAAAGTAGGGAAATTAGAAGTATTTTTTGACAGATTGAGACTGAGATCAGACTGTGAACGTTCTTAGAATTACGAGAATTGCCCCTCAGTTCGAATACCTTTAAAGCCTCCTTTTTTGTAGCCTAACACCACATTAGTATGAAACTTGAATCAGTACCATAGGTAGTAAGGTTGAGATGTATAAACTCTACTTAGCAAATAATGCTTTGGTGTAGAGATGTTCCCGTCTCTATCTTGCACTTGCAGATTCACCGATGTGCGACAGTGACAGGAAAAATGCTTAGCCAAAGTTCGTGCTAAGTAACGTTTGTTTGTCGTTGGTTGGTCTTAGTAGTTTAATAAACTTCGTTTGTCAACGCTGGTTTACTGCTATAATCAGGATTTTTAAAACCAGCCAAATGCGAGTCGTAGATACACGCGCACTTAGGGTTTATATCACATAAACTATTTTAGATTGCCTTTATTTTATGCCTCAAAAGATGCCATAGTAACAACTGGCTACATTTCGGTTTAAAAAATACAACCCTTTCATAGACAGATATGCTTAGTTGTAGGGCCTTAGCCGTTAGAAAGGATTATTTGATTCGTAAGGAGAAACACTAAATATTGATTAGACTGCATACGTAAGCGGGCACGCCCTTAAGGCCGGGACTCCACCAAAGCGGAGATTTGTGCGGTGTGCTGTGTGTTGTGCGAGAAAAGATGTTTTTCAGCTCGGGGGACACCACCAAAGCGGAGATGTGTGCGGTGTCCACTGTCTCCACTGCGCGTCGTCCGCGCACAGCTCACATCTCCGCTTCCATCGCGCCATACAAATATTACACATCTCCGCACAGCAATCTCCACTGAAGCTGAGTGGAGAGGAGATGTGTCAATAACACAATTCTATTGGTTGTTTAAAAAACATCTCCTCTCCGCTCGTCTCGTCTCCGCTTTGGTGGAGTCCCGGAATTATGCCTGGAGGCTTTTATTTAAGTATTAAGTTTTGTTTACCTTTTTTTATTTATTTCTGCTTGAGTACAGTTTTTAATGTTTTTGTTGGTATATTGGCGTGTGCTAGCTGGCTATATGGCAATTAATTTAATTTAATGTTTTGTGTTTCGTAATTTTAATTACTTAATAGGTATTGTATAGAATCAAGTTCTTCTACCTGTACAGATAGCTGTGCTGCTGGGGAGTTAAGTTGCGTCCGTCTTCCCAGCTTAAGCACTGGGAAGTGGTGAAGGACGGGCGTTTTGGGTGACTGTCTGTAGTTTTGACGTTCAAAAAGTGCTGATTCCCAGCCTAGTTTGAATAAATGACTTTTGATTTTGATTTGAATGATTGATTTCAGATATGAATTGCAATTATAACACCGAATAGATATTGCTGTCGTTAGGTGTAAAAAGTCATTTGAAAAGTTTACAAAAGCTTTTTCCACACCTAAAACTAAATACTCAGTATTACGATATTATTTATTGCTGTAGATAATCAATATTTTTGTACTAGACTACAAAGCTTTGGTTCATTTAGGGCGAATTTCACCAATAAAACTGATTTCGATCAGCACGTCCAAACAACGTAGGTACAAGAGCTGTCAATATTCCATAACAATAATGGCATTGACAGCTCTTTAACGCTTCTCTTTGAGCGCGGTTCAGATGTGCTGATTGAGTTCAGTTTCATTAGCGTAATTCACCCTTAGTTATATTGATAATGTAATCAAAACGATGTAATATTTGACAGCTGTTTGCGATGTTGCCAATTTTCAGAATGCAGAATCCAGAATCCAGCAACATTCTTTTCAAAAATCAGCCATTGTTTTAATCTTGAACGTAGATATCTCAATATTTAAATATGCCAACCCTACAATTGGCAGATATCGGTAGAATTCCAACGCCGTAAACCGTTCATGATTCATGTTTATTCAAGCGATGCCGCTGTGGCGCATTTCACTCGTAAACCTGTTTACTGACTTTATAATTATAATCCTATAGCTTTATAATCATCGCCTCTTATTGATGTGATGGGCGAAATGGGAAATACGATTTCATGATGGTTTTGGGACTTTAATTGACGTAGGAATTTAAATGTTTGTATTTGTTCGTACCTATTCATTTTCTAAAATCGCCAACATGCAGTGCAATATCGAACATAACCAGCCTATAATGTTCCCACTGCTGGGACACAGGCCTCCTCTCGGTGAGAGGGAGTGGGCCGTAATCCACCACGCGGGGCCAGTGCTGGTTGGCAGATGTCGAGCCTTTTTACATACATCAGAAATCTGAATCTGGATCAAAACTAAATGATGTTAGATCTACCTATAAGATACCACCATTAATGATTTGTGTCATTGAATACAAAAGTAAACTAAGCTAATTTAAATCAAAATAACATACTAAAACAGGTTACTAAACTGCAATTAAATGATAAATATATATTTAGTATTAAGCAACGAGTAAATGTTGCATCTACAGGGATTGTGCGAACTAGCGAAGATAAATGGAATGAATGTCGCTCTGGAGGCTTGTACCTGACAGCTATGAAATTATGGCAAACGCTTGTTTTGGTACCGAAACTAGTGTCTTTAGTTTGGGGTCTTTAAACTGTGAGGGAAGTATTTTTTACTGCTTGGTGGCAATAGAAAAAAGGTTGTAGTAAATATCCAAAAAGCAATAAGGTATATTTAAGGTATTATATATATTTTCTTCAACTTAAAATATTATCTCAATTATCTACAAATAAAGACTTCATTCATGAGTTTATTAGATAAGGAAATGTGTAACATCATATTGTGTTGATTTTCATTATAATTTCATGAACAATATTATAAATATTCATAAAAAATAATCTGATCTGCCATGATTCCTAAAGCAACTACTTAAGTATAAAACTAGGACATCTAAACTACTTTTTTAAGCGACGGGCAAATACCGTCCTTTTAATTTTTCCATTATTTTTTATGTCATCTGCAAGAAAATTATGTCGTCTACTGATAATCTCAATATTAAGATCAAATGTTAAATATTCAAAAAAGTCTTTGATAATAATATTATTAATATTAAAAACAATTTCTTTGACATTATAAATTACGTACACTTAAAAGGTAATTAAAAACTCCGTTTCAATATGATCAAAAGATCTTTCAAGAAAAAAAAAATCCGTCGATTTCAAAGCAAAATAAAATCTTTAATTTGCCGTTAGAAACAATTTCTTTGAAAACATGTTATCTAGAAACAAAGATTATTTATGCTTATATTAATGTTGAAAAATTGGTTTCCCGTTTAGGTAAAGCCAATTTGTAGTTTTTCTTAGAAAACGCGCGGCTCCTGGCGTGTTAAGTTTTTAATTATTAACTACTAGCTGCGCTCCGCGGTTTCACCCGCATAAATGTCGATCCCGTGGGAATATCGGGATAAAAAGTATCCTATATGTTAATTATAAACCATCTGTGTGCCATATTTCATCCTAATCCGTTCAGTAGTTTTTGCGTGAAAGAGTAACAAACATCCATCCATCCATACAAACTTTCACGTTTACAATATTAGTAGGAAGTAGGAATTCCCAGAATCAAAACCCTACTCCATATCATGGTTCTTTGTCAAAAATACGATAATGAGAACCTATTCTTTACAAAACTATACATATAAATGTTGAATGAAAATATATATGTATTCTTATAAATAAAACATTAAAAACATTAAAAAAAATAATTTTAATAGCAAACTGCAAAAATTACATGAAAAATAAAATAATAATTAAAATAACGAAAATCGAGCACGAAATGGGCAGAGGAACAATGTTGACAGGTGTACGACAGCCGACGAAATGACCGAGTCCAGCCAGGCATCTTCCTTTTATACTCGTGGCCGCGCTGTAGAGGGGCGGCTAGTGTTGTCATCTAACACGGCCTCTCCTGACATGGCAGCGTCCTCGCAGCCTTCGCCAGCTCTCGATGATGGACCAGCACCATCGTCCTCATGATTGGATTCTTGATCTTCATCGCAACCTGTAACCACACATGTGCACATACGTTAAGATCACATACAAAGTTATTACACAAGATAGCAAAAGAGTTGTAATATTCAAATAGCAGTGACTTTATGTACCGAACAACACAAACACTTTGCACAAAAACTAAACAGTCGCACGCAACGACTTTTCATATCACAAGTAGGATTTACTCAGGTCATATTCCCACACCAAATACCATGCGCGCATCAGGATTTACATCGGTTACAGCAGGTCAACCATGAGACCTACTTAAGGATTTACACTCGGTCTATAGTCAGCATGGGCCCCACCGACATCAACCTCGATACCTCCACCATGAGCTGCACTTTCAGTAGTGCAGTCCACAGTCTGTACCACTCAAAACCATGTGCACCAAGGATTTACATGAGCCTCGGCATCTAACATAAAACAAATGCAACCAGTGATTGTTTGGTACATAGACATACATACTATAAGTTTAAGCAAAAGCTGGGTACATACAACAAAAATAAAACAAATGAAAGTTCTCAACTAACTTTCAAAAAAACTTGCACATGTGTCAGGCGTCCATTCGCCACGCCACAACACCATGAACCCAGCCGCCGCTTGACTGGTTTTACCATAAGAACCAGCTATCAATTTTAGTTCGTACCTATCGTTAGGTAGAACACTCACAACCCTATATGGGCCTCGCATGCCACAATCTAACTTGCCAGTACTTTGTGATCTCTTAATGACAAAGACTCGATCATTGATATTGAACTTCTTAGGAGGGTTTCTATTTTTATTAACATACGCGTCTTGTTTAGTTTTGTTTTTATTTATTAATTCGTCTGCGCGTTGCCTACGTAGCTCACGGATTGCTTCGCGGTTAGCATTTGAACCCTCAATCGTAACATCCCTAATTAAAGAGTTAATTACAGGCGTAGTGGATTCCGTGCCGACTAATAGATTTAGCGCGGAATATTGTGTCGTCTTGTGTTTGGTTATGTTTAATATGAGCTGTAATTTCCACAAAACTTTTGGCCATTCGTTTTCGTTATTATTAACTTCGATCCTGACCATATTCAGCACAGTACGGCAATATCGTTCAACTTGACCGTTCTCCTGATGCATCTCAGGTGTAATGAAGTGTACTTCTATACCAAAGTCAGTCAACCAGTGTATAAAATTGTGGTTGTCAAACATCCGACTGCGGTCGCACACTAATCGCTTAAAAGTCCCAAACAAAGATATAGTTTGAGTTATCACCCGCTTTAACTCGTCACAGTCCTGTCTGTACAGGCTATACAACAAACAATATTTTGTATACGCATCAACTATTATGAGTACGTACTTAAATTCATTACATTCTCTAAGCGGACCGAGTACATCAGCATGTACTGTATCAAACGGTATTGGGTTCTTTTGCCAAGAGGATATCGGTTGTAAGGGGGCCCGGGGCACTTGTTTATGCGATATACATACGACGCAGTGTGTTATGTACTTATTAACAAATCGTCTCAAACCCGGGAACCAAAAGTGTTTTAAAATCAAATCAATAGTTTTGTCTATTCCCAAGTGTTCATGTTCGTCGTGGAATACACGTAACAAGCTCAAACGAAACGCTTTAGGGACATAACATAAGTAACGCTCTTGCTCGCCCTCAACACAGTACTTATAATAGAGAAGATCGTTACGTTTTACATAGCGACTTGAATCTAACTCACCGTTATTTAACTTATCTAATAGTGACAAAGTTTCTTCGTCACCCGCCTGAGCTATCTGCGCCCAATTAAAAGGTTTCTGTACGGCATTTACGATATTAACCGGATTTCGACTCAAATAATCTACATGAGACATTAAACAACCCTTACGGTATTCTAATGTGAAGTCAAAATCCTGCATATAGATCCACCATCGCGCTACTCTGGGCTGAAGATCTTTCTTGCGTTGGGTCATTTTTAACGCGTTACAGTCGGTTATTATCGTAAAGGCTTTACCAACAAGGTATTGACGGAAATGTTGCAATGATTTTACAACAGCTAGGGTCTCGAGCTCATAGCTATGATACTTCGATTCTGCACCTACTGTAACCTTACTAAAATACGCGACGACGCGCTTACGACCGTCTTTGTGTATTTGTATCAGAATACCGCCGTAGCCTATCGCACTCGCGTCGGTATGTAATTGCGTAGGTAGATCGGGATCGAATATTGTTAATAGAGGCTCGCTAGTTAAGTACGAAATAATTTCCTGTCTAGCTTTTTCTTGTTCATCGCTCCAATTAAAAACAACGCCCTTTCGAGTTAAAGCAGCAATGCAGGCAGTCTTAATTGCATAACTAGGAATATACCGCCGAAAATAGCCAGCCAGACCCAGGAATTGGCGAACTTGCTTAACGTTACTCGGTTTTGACGACCTAATCAAAGCTTCAACTTTATGTTTGCTCGGTCTAACCTGACCCTGACTAATGACTCTCCCTAAGTACTCTATCTCACTAGTTAGGAAACTACACTTCTTTAAGTTTATAGAAAACCCGGCTTCTGTTAAAGTTGCTAGGACTGCGTCTAACAAAATAAGGTTCTCGCCAACTGTATCAGATAGTAACAACACATCATCGACGTATACGAGTACTTTTCCCGTCTCAATAAAAGATTTCAAGGTTTTACTGATGGTTTTCTGATAAATAACGGGGGCATTAGCAAGACCGTAAGGCATTTTACAGTACTCGTAATGTCCTTCAGGGGTGATAAAGGCAGTTTTGTGGATGGAACCCTCACTGACCCTCAATTGGTGAAAACCTGAGACCATATCAAGTGCACTGAACCATTTAGCTTTACCAAGCATGTCTACATGATCGTTGATCAACGGAAGGGGGTGTCTAATTTTAACTGTAATTTGATTTAAGGCTCTATAGTCCACTACCATCCTATCTGAACCGTCTTTCTTTTTCACAAGCAAGATCGGGCTAGCGTATTCAGACTCTGATTCACGGATTATGCCTTTCTCTAATAAATCTTTAACTATAGCACGAACGCGTATTTTCTCGTCATAAGACAATTTGTATGGTCGATAATAAATCGGGGTATCACTAGTCAACTTAATCTGCATTTCGCTATCCTTAACTGTGGTGGTGGCTGTACCAGTTAAAAAGAAATCAGAATATTTGTTCAACACTTTTAACAACTGTTCCCTATTTTGCCCGGTAACATGCGTCGATATATTTTCGAAAACCAATGATGGATTTATCTGCGTGATATTATTCACAAAATCACTACTATGAACGATATATTGCGAATCACCGGTACGAATGTAAGCAACACCTTTCCTATTTAAAACATCGGTACCAATAATTACGGGCACATTTAAATGTTCTTTATCAACAACATAAAAATCAACTTCTAACGTAATATTATTTAATTGTATCGGTAATGTAATCATCGACTTTGCTATAACCTCCATTCCACCTAAGCCTCGCAATAATTGGTAAGCCGGTTTTACTCGACATGAAAAGTATTTAATTAAGTCAGAAATTATTAAAGAAACGCCTGAACCGCTGTCAATAAGTACATCGACAGGTATATTCGATATAACGGCAGTGGTAACATCGGAGTTTTTACGTTCACCCTCATTTTCGCGACAAAAATTAACGGAACTATTATTTCTAACACGTTCTTTAGCAAAACAGCGACTTTCCGTATGACCCGTTTTTTTGCAGAAACCGCACTTGTCTGGACGAGGTTTTGTTGAAGAGCTATCCGTATTATTTTCAGAATTATTGCTTTGTGAATCTGATTTAGGTCGTTTGGGACAACTTTCACGTTTATGACCTACTTCACTACACTGAAAACAACGTACCTTAGAAATATCGAAGGTTTTACGTTTAAACTGGCTATTACCGTTACGATTGGAAGCACTATGAGTACTGGGTTTCTTGTTAGAATTAGGCACACTACATTTTATGAAGCTCGATAAGTAATCCACTATGCTTTCAGGAGTTAATTTTGCATTCTTCGCGGACGCACGAACCAGCGGGTCGGTAATACCGCGTATAATAATTGCTGTTAATAACTCACTGCTCAATCCTTTAACGACACGTAATTTCAATAAAGATTTACGCGCATATTCAGCATACGTAGAATATTTGTCAGACTCGGTACACATAACATTGTACAGAATGTTCGCGATGTCGACAGACCGTGGGCATAACGTTTTTAACTCTAATTTGAAATTAGACCACGAACGCGAGGTGCTAGTCCACTCACTAAGCCAGGTACGGGCTTCTCCCTTAAGGCAACGACCTACGCGAGCAAGACATTCACCATCCTCCCAACGATTAAGCGATCGAGCTTTATCAACTTCATCACACCACGTGTCGACATCATGAACACTCGGATCAAAATCAGAGACAAAATATTGGTTTGATCTCACCGGGAATGTCATCATGGCTTCTAGAAAGCGTTCAGCTACGCTTTTGGCGTCGCTTTCCGTCGGCAAAGGTGTGGCAGCAAACTCTTGCGTCGGGGCGGTAGATGCTGAGGGTGCGCAGGCAGGTGTTGTGGCGGGCTCCACGTCTAGCAGCGGTGTGCTCGGCATGGCCAGCGCGTGGCACGACTCCGGGCTCGCCACCAGAACAGGCCGCAACTCGTTCCCACGTGTCCGCTCCTCCAGATCTTGAAGCCTTTTCAAAATCTCGTCTAACCTTTTAGGAGGCGAGGGAGTTCGTACATGACGTCTCCCTTTCCTCTTGTTATCAGAAGGCATTGTGTCTCTGCCCAACTTAACTTTAAAACTACTGCTATAATTATGTAGGTAGAACACAAAAAAACGACTTCAAATTTATAGAATCAGAGATGGTATTCTAGCGGATTAGGCCTTCATATCCCACTTCTGATCTTATAAATAAAACATTAAAAACATTAAAAAAAATAATTTTAATAGCAAACTGCAAAAATTACATGAAAAATAAAATAATAATTAAAATAACGAAAATCGAGCACGAAATGGGCAGAGGAACAATGTTGACAGGTGTACGACAGCCGACGAAATGACCGAGTCCAGCCAGGCATCTTCCTTTTATACTCGTGGCCGCGCTGTAGAGGGGCGGCTAGTGTTGTCATCTAACAGTATAGTTTATTGAATAAAATATATATATGTATAGTTTACTGTATAGTAGTATAGTTTACTGTATAATAGTATAGTTTACTGAATAAAATATATATGACTGTTCAAAAACAATTTGCGTAGCCTTTTCCTTACTACATTGGAGTCGGCTTCCAGTCTAATCAGATGCAGCTGACTACCAGTATTTTACATGGAGTGACTGTATCTGATCTTCACTACCCGGTTACTGGGTAACACAGTACCTATTTGCAAGACAGCTTGTCATATGTTCAGCCTTCTGACTTCCCGTAACGACTGTCAAAGCCCTACGAATGACAGCTGGGACCAACGGCTTAACGTGCTTACCGAGCCACGGTGGGGCTCTATATGTAATGGGTGGTCACCCATTCACGAACCAACTGCGGCAAGCTTAGCTTAACCTTGAATCGACGTGCCCCTCTCACACACAGCCTGACTACTGTCTAAGTGTAACTAGGTTATTTTTTTTGGACCTTACATACGGTCCCTCTGAAATCAAAGGGATCGTTGGACGACGAACGACAACCTTACAAAAACATAATTAGGTATCTTATTTATTTCAATACCCAACGCCATCCTGATACGTAATATTATATAAATACCTCAACATCTGCAGAATGCGGTTATAATTGGCAAGGGAGTGCGTCTCAATGGCTCAGGGTAGCTGGCAGCCATCGTAAAATATTTTACAACCTTCTTAAATCGAACATTATCGCTCCACGGAACTCCCGCGAGGTTTCGCGACGCTCCCTTATAATATTTTGCATTATTTCGGTCGTTGGAGATAAGTATGCTGTGAATTTAGATGTACTTTGGTACATTACATGTAATTGCTATGGTAAATTACTTAGCTGTGTGATTCCCGGTGGGGATCAAGTTAACGCCTCACTTCTTAAAGGTGTCGTGAGAGGTGGTTGAAACACCAATCACCAATTTGTATACCTAATTATTATTAAATGCCTGTGATGTCCCACTGCTGAGCCAAGTCCTCCTTACTCTCTTTCCACTTCTCTCTGTTTAAAGCTGCTAAGGACCAGTTCTTGTTGAAGGAGTCCATCCCATCCCGCCATCTCTAATGTTTTAACTATTTATGGTGGGATGGGTGGCTTTAGAAAGACATATACCTGACCTTAACTGTGATGTTCTTCACAAAGGTCAGGTGTGTAGTTCTTGCAACTGGTATGCGTATAAATGACCAGAAGGCCAAATCTCGTAATTTAAAACGTTCAAAATCTAGTCGCAGTGTCATTTCGGCGACAAACAAATGTCAAAAACTTGTCAAAATGTAGAGAAATTTGAGGTATTTTTGACATATTGAGACTGAGACCAGACTGTGAACGTTCTTAAAATTACGAGAATTGCCCCTATGATGTATGAACGTAAACGAAGCAAAAGGAGTATGTACGAATCGTAGCAGGGGACGTCCTATAGTTTCAACCATCCCCCGTGCAAGAAAACGTGAGAGTATATATGTGTATTTAAACCTAATGTGGTAAATATCCCCTCAGAACTGATCAAAGACTTTCCAAGGGCGGAAGAGGAGCGGAGGGCGAATCCTCAAACTAAATCATTTTACCCAAGTTTCTCACACCAATTAGTACAAAACATCGCTAAAGGAAGGTTTTTATCCCTTGAGGTCTCCAGTATAATAATTTGTCTAGCTTATACGATCGGGTGGGTGGTATAGACATCAAATAGAACTTACTTATAAATTATTTATGAATCCTTAGCAGTGTTACTACCTAATTCCCTACTATCGATCGTGTTCCGTATAGTCAAAGTCTTGTCACTATCTTCAATACTACAAATTGCATTTAAATAAACCCTAATAGGACGAGACACGAATGTAACTTAAATATTTAGCTCCAATGGCTTAATATGGAGTATGTGACACGCAAGGAACCCTGTTTCGCATTAGTTATGCATTTAAGCGATGCAAAGTAACTTTGGCTTACCTACATTAATCGATGCAGTTGTACTCGGTAAGCGTAGCTTAGTAACTTGAGCGGTTGAGTATTGTATTTTTGTATAGAAGTTAGTGAGAGTAATGGAAATTCGAAGCTAAGTTTGTACTTAAGAGGAAACTGACTATAGTGAAGTTAGGAATGCTATGGCCTGCGTTCCTTCTCAGTATTATCATGTACGTATTAATAGTGTAAAAAGTAATCGCAAATAAGTTGATAAGATTTCAGAAGAACAAGACCCAGAAACCAACGTTGTCAACACAATTGTCTAAAACAACCTTATGTAAGAAAATTTTATCGATCACAGATACATAGTAGGTACTGATTAGCTAAACAAAGACTTCAGACGATAAGCATATTTTGATAGCACACATAATTCAAACGGTTGACCACTAAACGAAACAAACATCTAAAAAGATAACAAATGAAGAACACAACGACCACATTTGTTCGAATTTACTCGTCAAGCTCTATTTACAGACACAACAAAGAATCTGGAATCATCTCGTACTAAACATTGTGGTAAGCCGGCAGACGTTAAACATGAAATATTTCAAGCGATATATTCGCACGCATGTCGCGAGGACTAAGCGGCCGTTTATCAATATGCCCTTCGGCGGATCTTAGCTAACGGCAAACGAAAACATACGAGACATTACAATGGTGTTTGGATACAAAATAAAGTCGATACGTGTTGGTGGAGGCATCAGAGACATTATTGGAGAAAGTAATACGAGTACTATTACTAATTAGAATTGGTGTAGTTTAACTTAAGACAAACCCAGCTAGATCTTTTGTTTTTTTTTTAAAAACGTTGCCTCACACTAGGTTACTCCTGTATCGTGGGTGCGTTCACAAACATTTAAACTCACATACACAAACAGCCGGACCCGGAACAACTACCTGTAGGCAATACAAATATTTGTTCCGTGCAGGAATCGAACCCGCGACACGCAGCGCAGCAGTTGATCGCTCAGCCACTGCGCCAACGACCTTAAAAAGGTGGCTGGGACAGCCTGGATGCGGAAGGCAGTGGACAGGGTGTGGCGCAAACAGGGTGTGGGATAGGCCTATGTTCAGCAGTGGACATCGATAGGCTGAAGTGATTGGTTGACCTTAAAGTACAAAAATAGGAAGTCGACAAAACAAAATCGGAGTAAAAACAAGGGTTTCAATCCCACCTTTGATCAAAAGATCAAAAACACAATGTCACACACAATGATTTGAAAAACGCTACGTGCAAAAACAAAAACTTTACAGTGAGCATTGTTCGTAATAAGAAATTCTTTAGAGAAATTAATACCTAGCATTACAGCAACATAAATGAAGGGTGTAAATATAACATGGCGTTGTAATTAGTTGAATGATTATCATCATTACGCCAGAATACAGTTATGTTCGTCTAAGAACCTTTACAAATGACGCGGGAAAAGTATCGACATTAGCAACCTACCCGCGGTTGCTGCTTGGCAGTAAAACATACAGGATGTGAGAAATGGGGGCGATCTATTTGTAGAGCACATTATTCAGGTTTGGCGAAAACAAAATAGGATCGCTGCGTCTTTTCTTCTGACGTCATGCGCTGCGGAGAATAATCTGGAATTTAAAGCAACGTATGTATAGTCGACTCCATAATTACTGTGCCACTTTTGTCAACGACTTCCATGAAAGAAAGAGACGAAAGAAAGGAAATACATTTTTATAGCTTTTTATAGCAATGTATACTATAATGTGTATCTTTTAGTCTACTAAAAGGCACATTAGACAAAAACAAATAAAATGTAAAAAGTCCGATGCATGTAATGCCAGACAACTAGTGCCTGACACTGGGTTTCAACTGGACCATGTAATTGAAACTACACTAAGGTTGTAACAATCTAACCATAACATAACATAGAACTCAATGCGTTAAAATAAATGATGTTATTAGTGACACCATTTCTCTGAGTTTTGGCGTTCCTCAGGGCTCAATCTTGGGTCCTACCTTGTTTCTTATATATATTAACAACTTATGCAAAATGTCTTTAATCAATTGTTCAATCTTCACTTACGCAGATGATACAGCTCTATTAATTCATGGGAGTGACTGGCCTGAAACACTAAAGTACGCGGAACTAGCTCTAAACTCGGTGATGAAATGGCTGTCAAAAAACATCCTAACCTTAAATTTAAATAAAACGGTATACTTACCTTTCTCCTTAGTATCCACCAACCTCCCTCCTCCTGATTCAATGTTGCTCAGAGCTCATACTTGCTCACTCGGTCTATCTTCTTCACAATGCGGCTGTCCTCAACTCAGAAGATGTGATTCTGTCAAGTATCTCGGAGTCTATGTGGATGGTTCTATGAGCTGGAAACCTCACCTTAGTAATCTCATATCGCGAGTCCGCAAATGTATATTCATTTTTAAAAAACTAAGGCACTCCGCGGACCGCCCTACGATTAAAACGGTATATTATGCCCTATGTCAAAGCATAATAAACTACTGCATCACGGTGTGGGGTGGACCTCCTAAGACAATCTTCCTGCCTCTGGAACGAGCACAGAGAGCGGTTCTCAAGGTTATGACCTCGAAGCCTTTTAGGTACCCCACCACGGCTCTCTACACCGAATGTCAGGTCCTCACTGTGAGAAAACTCTTTATCCTTGGTACTATTCTCCGCAAACATCCCTCTGTGGTTTACGATCCAAATGCTACCAAAAAACGTAGAGACTTCGAAGTATGTTCAACTCACGGATGTAGAACGGCCCTTGCTCACCGTCATTTTGGTATACTGTCAAACCATTTATATAACAAAATTAATAAACTCTGCTCCATTGCTCCCATGTGTCTAAATGAATGCAAAACCAAGGTCACGAAGTGGCTCTTGACATTAACCTATAACAAGACTGAAGATTTACTACAGATATCGTGCGCTTAATATAGTTAATAAAGTAACATAGGTATTCATAAATATTATTTTTTCAAACAGACTTACATAAACACAATTTTTCACCATATTTATGGTCCCCTCACACACTCAAATACACACACACATACATAGCTACATAAATAAGACACAACATTAGCTAGTAATCTAATGATGACGTACTGTGCTCGTGTTACAACTACATGCTCAAATCTTAGGCGAGGACGCTGGCACCCTAAACACAAGTTAAATCTTACATTGGGTGCCAGAGCTCATCGAAAACACTCTGTTTCCCTAGTTGTAAAGCTTTTTGTTGAGATAAGTGTTTGTACATTTGAAGGTAATAAAACTTATTTTTTTTTTTTTTTTTTTTAGACAAATAGACCTTGTTGTTTTATGGCGCGCAAGTGACACTCAACCTAAGGGTGGTAAAGCAATTACGAGGGTGACTTTAGGTATCATAAACAATATTACATAACCAGCCTACAATATTCCCACTGCTGGGACACAAGCCTCCTCTCGGTGAGGGAGAGAGTGGGCCATAATACACCACGCGGGCCCAGTGCAGGTTGGTAGATATCACATGTCTTCAAACTTTTGGTTCTAGGACGTGCCGGTTTCCTCACGATATTTCCCTTCACCATAATGAGAGCAGTGGGGATGAAATAATTTACACAAAGAAAAACGCCTGTCTGGGTTCGAACCTACGACCTACAATTCGTAAGTCGCACTGGGCCCCCACTGCTCTCCATAAACATTATAAACTTGAGTTTTATTACTATTGCAGTTGTTCAACAGTATATTTTTAGTTATTTGGCCAGCATGAGCAGAATGGCTTATCTCAAATTTCCAGCACGGGTACTAATAATAAAATTTTAATGTGTGCTTGAGATTATTTTTCCGAAATGTCTGCGAATGAAGACGCAAACTTTGCACAAATAAAATTGAGAGTCTTAAAACTTGGATCAGTTTTATAGTCTTGCAAGTTGCAGGCGACAGCTTATTTGGTGATAGGGAGTTTCGGCAATGACTGTGTCAGCCGTTGACTTAGATTAAAAGATTTTGCTGGAGTCAGACTACCTGTCTTGCTTATAATCATTGCATTGTTCATGAATCCATGTGTATCAAAAAGCATTTTACTTTCGTATCAAAAGCATTTTACTTCGTAATTATGCATAAAATTCATTCCTCACACAAGTATTAAACCACCTCATTGTTCAAAGTACAACAAATACAATATTTTCCGCTTCAAGTCTAAACAAAACCTATGAAACTTTTCCTTATAACGCTTTTATTGGTGTTGTAAAACAACATTTTGCTCCGTCGTACAAAATCAGTCAACAACAAACTCTGAATTGTTGAGATGTGTGAATCTTAGACCCTCGTCGCTCACCTGATTGCGGAATGCAAATCGGACCCAAGGGACCTTAGCCCTAATATATAAGAGGGATAGAGCTTTTTATCCCGCAGAACAGGCGCAGGAAAGGCCGACAAACTGTAACAGACACGTGTGTAGCAGAAATGGTTTTGAATAGTTTATAGTGCTTTATTTTGCTGCTGTTTTATTATTTAAGGCCACTCCGTCCCGTGGCATTGTCCGCATTTTTCTTAATTTCTCCCCAAAAAATTCTCTTTCAGGTGGAATTTGTAAAACGTGCTTTTGGGCCCGTGTTGTTTGTTAGTTTTCACACTTTTCACTATTTACTTGTTTGCTTTTTTATTGTGTTACATGCTGTGATGGGGTAAAGAATGCAGGTGTTCTGGATACTTTTTGAAAACCAAGTTTCTCTATGCTGTTGTACAGTCAGGGAAATTCAATGTTAAAATAAAATTGACGCATTACGTCGATTTGCCTCGTGCCTTTTATACAACTGTCAAAGAATTACAATGCACAGACAATGTACGAGTAAGTTGGTAGTCAAAATTGATAAGCAATTATTTTCCATATCGTTACAAAGGCTTAAAATAAGTAAACTTCAACAGATAATAATTATAGTTTTGCTACAATTTAATATTTTATCACAAAAAAAAAGTTTTAAAAACTAAAAAACAAATTGTTTTCAGTAATTCATAGCTAGCACATAAAACGAAACGTAAACAATTTTCCTGTCGGCTCACTTCATCGATTTTAGTTTCTACGAAACGTTTACAGAGTGCTTACTGCAATTTCCTTACCATTCGCTTATACTTTAATTATGTGCTGTGTCCTCCATCAACACGTTTGCACGCATAGCATTTTAATAAATGACACGCCCTTAATCATTGAGTGAACGTATCATAAAATAATTTCCTTCATAAATTTCTTACCTTTACGGCGAATTGACTTGCCCGATGTCAATTTTCCCTTGTGATCCTCTTCACATGGACAGCCGTATAGCCATTTACTGGACCTTCGGCTGTAACAAAAATTCTTTAGTTACAGCCGATTCTTTTCTAGGTAAAATAAGGGGTCAAATTAAATTAGCTAGTGAAACTCTGCAGCCGTTATATCGATGTCTAAGCACGATAATTATAAAACATAAAATAATAGCTTCGGCCCGCGACTTCGTCCGCGTGAAATTTCTTGATTAATTAACCATGATTTGAAAGACACGTGGCGCCATCTATTATCATAATAACGTATTGTGGTTTCCTCGGGAACTGCACTGTTTTTCGGGATGAAATTTGGTGGTTACTTTTTGCGAAGTTAACGACCGCTGGGAGTGTTGTTAATTGAAGTATGAGTTGAAAAAATCTGTTTTCTGTTTAAATATTGATACTTCGGTGAAGTATACACAAAAAAAATGGTTTTGAAACTTATGTTTCAAGTGAGTACATTAACTGCGGTCGATGACCTAACAAAAAAGTCATCAAATTAATGTAAAGCGTTTAATATTTTAGGTAAAAAATAGTAAGCTTTTATTTGTATTTGTATGTTGGATTTTATTGAAAGTATCATTGTATCTGCATTTATGTAACAATCGATCTATATAACTTATAATATGTAAAACCTGTTTTGTTACTGCATTTTCTCCTTCTATGTTTAGTGCATGCCATGGCAGCCTTTAATTAAGGCTACACTATAAAATCTAAAAAAATATGGAATCTTTAGCATGTATTATGGTGTATGCTTTGTTGGTTGTCCTTAAATAAATAAATAAATGTCTTTTTTGCGTTTTCATCAATGATAAAATATCGATACCTATATCTTCTGCGAAGTTTCGCTAGCAAATTTAATTTGACCCTGTGCACCTGTATGGTCTAATACAGGTGCATAATTATTAAATTATTATTATTATATTACCACTGGATATTTTTTCACGCAATGATGAAATTCATTGCGTGGAAAAATATCCAGTCGTAATATTCTCTGAACAAGCAGACTTCAGACAGGTAATTCTGATGTTGAAACCTGCTTCAAAATTTAGGTAATTCGTTTTACTGAGGTTTCTGAAATAAAATACCGCTAGACTACTAACTGTATACCTAATGATGACTGCTAAAAACATCTAATGACATGTCACATAAGCTTGGTTGTTTAGTACCAGAATAATGAAAATACGTTTTTACAACGATCAAGTGTAGCACCAGAAGAGCTATGGTGGCCCAGTGATAACAACCACGACTTACCAGTTACCAGGTCGTAAGTTCGAACCTAGATAGGGGCTTTACTTAATGTACTTAATTATTTTTTTTTTTTAACGTTGCCCCACACTAGGAATTTCTCCTGTGTCGTGGGTGCGTTTACAGACATATCAACTCACATACACAAACAGCCAGACCCGGAACAACTAATTGTAGGTCATACAAATATTTGTTCCGTGCGGAAATCGAACCCGCGACACGCAGCGCAGCAGTCAATCGCTTAACCACTGCGCCAAACGTGCCGTCAAAAAATGTAAATTAGTTCATCAAAATTGTGACGGAAACATCTTGAGGAAACCGTTCTTAGAACCAGATATTTGAAGTCTTGTGACGTTTACCAACTTACACTGGGCTCGCGTGGTAGATTGAAGCCCCCTCCCTGTCACCGAGGGGAGGCCTGTGTCCCAGCAGTGGGAACGTTATAGCCTGATTACAAATGTAGCTCTGTAGCACCTTTTAATGTATCCAAATGAAAAATGTGTCCTTAACTTGCAGGTTACCCCTAATAACGAAATCGTAAAAATGTGGCGAGTACTGAGTACTGGTAAAATGCTACATTTCTGTCACTACTTGTTCCAGTTTGGAAGAGTGCTTGAGGTAACAAGCAATGTACTTCAAATCCACAGTCCTTTATTCCCTTGTTTCTTGTGAAGTTATTTTTAGAAACACGTATTCCTTTTTTCTGTAGATCAGCATTTAGTTGATTGTGAAAAGAGGTTCGTAAATATTATCTGTAGACACATCCTGCCCTCACCAATTATTATTCCAGCACCCTTATTGCGTAAAGCACTTTCAACCACAATTCGAAATTTTGAAGGAAATTGTTAATTAATCCATTGCTTCATAATTATGTTTGCAAAATTCTTCTACTCAGCAAAGTAAACAGCGCAATGAATGATGTTGAACTGTCAAAATGAAAGGCATTGTCATTGTGTGTTAGGCAATTACCTCCAGGTTGAAAAGTTCTATCACAAGACTTCATCACGCGACGAGTTAGCCCCGTTCCCACGAGCGGAATAAAAACGCGCAGCACGAATTTTCCCGCCTTCAACGGAGAGTACGAACGGGTTAAAAAATCACTTCGAACTGATTTTTCGTGCAGTGCGGTCGTACGATGTTGTCCGCAAATTACTGTATCAGATAGTAGTTAGATTGAGGACTATCAAGTCAAAATATCAGTAAGTATAGCAGTATTTTTTTGGAACGAAGTTCCGAAACGCAGCTTGTGGTATTCCGAGCTTTACCAAATAGTCACTATAATTCGTGGAAAAACTGCCCAACTCTTGAAAGATACCACCATTAATATTCACGGATTTTAAATCCCTTCTCTAACATGGTAACCCATTTAAGCAGATATTACTATTTATAGGCACTGTCGTAGAACTGTACAAACAAATCAGGAGAGGCCGTTAACACAGCACCTTCCTCGCTTAAGTCGGGTAATAAGCTTCCCAGTTAAGAGCCCCCGTAATTTTAGCGTGGGGCATAACAGCTGTGGCCTAAAAGGTACCTAGATAATCCGATAATGTAGGGGAGGGGCCACGAAATAACAATTTTAATTCTTGTTTTAAGGGGTCGAAAGTCTGATGTGTCATTTGTTTTCTTTTTTTATTCGATGGGGTTATTTGGCAATAGAGTACGTCAATCTCTTTCACTTGGTAATAAATTGTGATTATTTTAAAATGTTTAGAGTTTCGTTTGCTTTTAGCGGTCTTTTAATTTAGCGGGGTTCTCAAAATTACGACAATTCAGTTACGAGAGTTCTGATTTCAGTCCCAACCTCTAATTTTCCGACATATCTGACAAGAGGGGCAGTTTCCGTATTTTTAAGAGCGTTATTAATATGGTAAATTAAATCTACAAAAGCTAGTATAGTGTAGTTTCTCATTATATTTGGACTTTATAGCTTACTAAAGAAATAAGCATATAACTGGTGTAAAATGACACTTAATGGAAACGAGAGTCACTCATAGTCCCAGTGATTATGAACTATACATTCCAACATTCAGGTTACGGAGATATTGAAGGTCAAAATTCCAACTCTTACTGACGTTTTTTTACGAAAACAAGTTTTAATGTAAAAACATAACTTTAAATTCCCCCATGTACAGACGCCAGCAGGTCAAGCTACCCGATACTGTCAAATTTTCCCATTCAACCTTGAACCTTAATACTTTGTCGATAAAGTTGAAAATCTATTAAAGAAATTTGACAGTTTGTAGTAGCTTGATGTGCTGGCGTCTGTACCGTTGCATGCACCCATCAGCACAATGTTTTGCGTGTATTACATTGCGCACTACCTCAAGCAGCAAATTTTCACACCAAAGACAAAAGTCGTTTCCCAGTAATTATTTTAATGCAATGTTACTTAGTTTGATGTACAGAATGCTTAGTTGACGGCTATGTGATGGGTCGTTTTACATCCTGTATTAAGTCCAAATTAATCAAAATCCAGAACGGTACATAAAATAATTAGTAAATAAATAATTAGATCCTGTGAAAAACCGAGCCAGTCTCTTACCTCGACATTTTTATTTACTTGACGAAAACGATTACCAAATAAGTCTGATCCGTTAAATATTTATTTTTGTGACATCAAAGATGGAGGTTCAAAGTGACTTCATATAGTAAACACACATCATGATTCGGTAATTACTTGAGCTTGACAGAACGGAATGGGAATCGATAAGTATTTTAAATGAAAATCCCTGATAGGTGACTTTGAGGACTCTTTTAGTCCTCAAAGTCACCTATTGGGTATAATCTATACTTATAATAAAACCGAAGAGTTTGTTTGTTTAATGATAATTATAAATTTTATTTTGTAAGTAGGTTTGTACAAACACTTTTACACTACAATCAAATTCTAAAACTAGATGAGGTCGGCGTTTCCTATCTGACTAGTCTGAGAAGAAAGGCCGAAACAAACTCAGAGGTCACAGTTTCTTTTAAAGTCCAGACATAATGTTGGTCAGATTATAATGAAGACCATGTAGATCGATGTCTGAGATGGTCTTTTGAGGAAAGAACCATACATACTGAGAGGACCTGTCCACTTAGTGCAAGCATTTGTCAGAAATCGTGCAGCTCAACTCAAAACTTTAAACGCGTTAATCACTGGAACTACTTGAAATTAAAAAAAAAATTGCATGTGATACATCGATTCTTGAGGAAGGTTATATGCTAATTTTAATCACGCTATAACACTTAGGAGCCGAGCAAAAATAAAAAGTCAGAAATCGAAGTAATAGCGCAGGTGATCAATACGATGCGACGCGGCGGGTCGGAGGCCGAAATTTCACGCGAATGAAGTCACTGGCAGAAGATAGTCATTAAGTATTTATGATGTGGAGATTGCTATTTATCAGAGTCAACTTTGTGTCCATGTTAGTAAGTGACAAGCTGAACATTGAAGAAAAGAAATGAGGATTTGTAACTGTGAAATATACCATGCCGGTCAAAGCTTGTTTATACTATCCTTTGCCAATCTATTTCGCAGACTCGAGTGTGTCAGAGACTCTCAGAGTCTTGCCCGTTCTTCTTCATAGTTACCTACTTTGCTGTTACTTGCTTTAGAATGGGCAACTAGCGTCATATTTCTGACTGAACGACTCCTTGACCATTCAAAAGTGCCTGTAAATGGTTTAATTAAAATAAATGCTTTAAGTTTGAGTGTACTTCTTATAATACCATGTTTTTTAAATCTTTTCACTACGGACGCTTTGACGTTCTGCATCGTTGTCACATGCATAATTTTAACATGAATAATGTAACGAATATTTTGTAACCATAATATATATTTCGATATAAAAGAGTGTCCGTGGAGTTTCTTTCCCGTTCTTCTCCATAGGTACCTACTACGCTTTGGAATAGGCAACTAGTTTCAACTTTCAGACTAACCGACTCCTTTACCATTCAAAAGTATGTATGTAGTATGGGGCTTTAAATAGTTTGAAATAAATGCTTTGAGTTTGAATTTGCGCGTACTTCATTTACCACTTAATCTATAGTTTTGAAGAGTCACCTTGTGAATGTAACCTTTATGTTATACAAAAACAGATCCACCGATACCCTTCAAGCAATTACATAACACAATCCTACAGATAAAATCACAATCAACCGAAATAGAATCACGTTTGTTTTTCAACGGTATCTGACGATAAATCCCGAATAAAAGAAACAATCTCCTTTTATTCCGAATACGGGGCGTTCATTAAACTAATTATCCTCGTCTAAGTCTCTGAACTTACTCGAGATGTTATCTATTTAGGGCCGTTGGTCCCGTGTCCAGTCCAATTTCATTAGATGGACAGTTTTTCGTAAGCACAATGGCGGATGTTTTGTTCTCACTGTCCTGTATCGTTTTAGTGTTGTGCTCTAATTGTGTTTAATTATGTAATTGTTTTGTGATTAGATTAGGTTTAGTAGACATGAGGTAGTTCCCAGAGACATGTCACTTTGGATAGGATGTGAAGGAAATACTGTGTAATGTACAACATATGATGATAGATAAATTATGGACAACCTAAAGAAAAATATTAGTTGAAGACGTAATCTTAAGGCGTATGATTTTATAAAAACAGTTAAGTAATATCTTAGACAAAAATCCAACAAAAAACTCAAAAGTATCAAAACCACTCTCAAAAAGCGAACATTAAAAGCAGAACCAAGTATCAATTCCAACCACAACGGACACGGTCCAGAAATAACACCATGAACACGATTCGTAGATCCAGTTCGATATTCGAGTAAAGTCAACGTCGACGGTGCGAGATTTGTGTCCGGAAATGGATTGAAGTCGGCCATTGTTGTCGAAGCCGTTGACTAGAAACTAAAACCCAATACTGGTGTCTACGGATCCGACGGTGTTTGCAGCGAATGCCTTTCGCTAAGCCCAGAGTGATAAACAACCAATCAAACGGTCTCGCCTTTCTGTGGCTTTTTGAGTGAGGGTTTGTTTATTTGTGTAATTTTGTGTAAATTTGTGTATGTGTGTAATTTCGAATTACTTGTAACGTGCATAATTAAGAATGTTTAATTTAAAGAAATTGGTTGGCTTAGCAATACAGCTGATAAAGAAATGATTTATGTAATATCTGTATTATGTACATATGTTTGTTTCTGCTGAATGTATTGTATAGTTATTAAATTGTAAATCCATAATTGTCTGTGAGACTAGTTTATATATATTTTAAGATAAAATTTCAAAGATCTGTGGATTTTGTGAATAATAAATAAATAAATATCACAGATACACAGAAATAAAAATATAACTGTTAATACAACTGTTATTTTAAAGCAAACCAATGTATGAGTTCCGCTAAATTGAATATTGTGCAAATAAAATCCTTTTGCATGCATTGCAAACATGCTTAATTACCAATGTACTCATAGCTTACAAAGGTTTCTACTAACCGAATATCGGATTAATAAATCATAAAATTGCAACAAAATGCTGAAAGTGCTTCTTTGACGTAAAGTTCATACTTTAGCAAAATCGACTTCACAAAATGACGAAAAAGATTCTCGCAAATTAAAAGCGAACCGGTCGGTGCTGCGATAAGAATTGCAACGTCAAGGAATTTTCGATGCATTTCAGCACAATATGCTTTAGCGGATCAAAATACCTTTGGATCGGGGTAGCAGAAAAGGATCATTCTCTAATGGAATTGGTTCTTTCCAGCTTTGTGCATATTAGACAAGATACGGTTTCCAGTGACTGTACATAAGTTAGATAGCATCCGTAGTATGGTTAGCAACAAGAGTCGATTAACACTGTAGGTATTATATTTATCATTATAAAAACACACAAAATAATTCGATAGGAGCATTACTTTTAGCATTTTCTGTTGCTAAGAGACAGCTAGAGAGGGCTATTTGTATTAACTGAATGTGAATTTCACCAAAATTTTATTTATACCTACAATAAGTCTCATACTGAGATTTTTTTTTAAATTTTTGACAGTTTTTCCATTCTAGAAAAGTCAGTCCTCAATTTTATTCCACGGATAAAAGATCTGATCTCTGTCTCAATCTGTTAAAAATACCTCTAATTTCCCTACATTTTGACAAGTTTTTGACATTTGTTTGTCGCCGAGATGAGACTGCGACTAGATTTTGAACGTTTTAAATTACGAGAATTGGCCTTGGCTTGGCTTGGCTGACTTGGCCAAATCAGCCCTAAATTGGTAAGCAAGAACGAAATTTTACATTTGTTTTAATCGATGTAAATATTGTGCCCAAAAATTTACCAGTCGACAGAGATGCGGGTGAATTTTTCGACGCTATATTTTAGTTTGTGAATAGTTTTAGTTAAGTTAGCATATGATTTTGTTATGTTTATTAATTAATAAGTTTTACATAATAAATAAATATTAATTTTGTGCCCAATAAATTATGATTAGAAAAAATCAGAATTTTCAATCTACTTTTGTTGATGTCCGTATTAGCGGACAATTTCATGAAGATGTCCCTTCAGCTATAATGCAGAGCGTGTTCGGAAGCTCTTTGTTTTTGTTTCGCGTCACGACATTTATATCGGGAATAAATTCGATGCTTTATGCTCCGGGATGTGTTGTCACCTATACGTTTTTACGACCTACTCCGTAGTATTGCGGTTCGAACCCTCCATATTTATTGAGATATGTTTTGAAGGCGCCACATTAAATTAGGGAGTATATTTTGGTATGTTTATGGTCTCATGTTTCAACATATTTTATGACCTAACAAATATAATGTTAAGGGGTGCTGTATTGTTTTACAAATGGTCTTTTTCTTCGTCGTATCGATGATTCTCTTTTATTATTTAATATAAGCTTCGACCAAGGGGTATCAGGGGTACCAGTAACTGGATTGTTGTGGAGGTAAGCTGCATTCGATTAGACTGGAAGCGGACCCCAACATAGTTGGGAAAAGGCTAGGCAGAGTATGACTTCGGCCACTTCGACAGCGTTAGAGTTGGCCTCACAAAGGTCTTCCATAGCACGAATGGTTTTTTGATGTGTTTGCTTTGCAGTTCTTTATTGAGACATTTTGATGGTAATAGGATAGAAATGGTAAAATGTGGTTGTCCTATAGGTATACCTCTGACTAAGGCTGTTTCTCCACCGCCACCGTCAACGGGACGTCAAGAACGAGATGACGGCGCCGAAGTATCGATACACATATTTACTATGGCCGCTTGTCCACTGCACACAACCAACGTCACATTTGCCTCGAATAATCTCGTTTCTCGTATACGTCCCGTTGACAGCGGCGGTGGAAAAACGGCCTAACCCATCTGGGATTACAAGTTTGATGTTACATTTTGTTACACGTGTTTGTTCTTGTGTAAAGAATTTTTTATTTATTTCTAATCTCGTCCATCTTTGTCACATGCCACTAGAGAAAGCAATCAGTAACACCCAAAAACTTAATTTAGAAGCAAAGCCATCTTATTTAACATTATTTACAAAGCAAAGTGAGGTGTGGGCGGAACTTAGTAACCCAGGACGGCTTCATCAATTCCAAGTTGATTTCAATGAAACAGTTTCTTATTCAGCGGGTTTCGTTAAATAACGGGGTCTATTAATTATCAAAAGCAGTTGTATTGAGGTTGAAAGCCGTGCTGGATTGATTTATAGCGTGGAGAACTGGATGGTGTGCGTACACTGGCGGTATTTGGGAGTTAATCATGCTGCCTTTGAGCTGGCTTTATTCAGTGTGTATCGGGACTTATTGCCGGATTATCTGTGTTGGACCTGACGCTCTTCGTTGTTGTAACTTTGTCTTATTTAAATTTATATTGTGACTATTGTTTACATAAACTACGAGTACGTATTTCTTATTTACCGGATTCGTTTAATAATTATTTCTTGTATACACTCTATTATTAAAAAGAACCAGGTTCGTAATATTTAATTACAATCTAGCCTATAAGACTAATAAGCACATTTAATCTGATTTAAATTTTTACGTAGGTAATCATAATTTTAAAACTTAGAATAGTGTTGTAATAAACTACACAAGAACGTTCATGTGTTAATTGTTAGTGAAATCTGAATTCGTTTTATTCTTTAAACTAGCTTCTGTCCGCGACTTCATCTGCGTGGCATTAACATTAAATATATCCTGTGACACTCGGCAATACCCCTCCCCCCCCTCACTGAGAGGAGACCTGTGTCCCAGCAGTAGGAACATAATTATTTATGTGTAGACTGATTATGATGAATCGGCAATACTGTAGCTCCTGTCCTATTAGTGAAAAAAAATCAGAATCAGATCAGGAATTCCGAATATTACCTCAGCTACACACGAACTTACAAATTTTATTCGTTTACAATATCAGTATAGATAAAAGGTAACCTAGAACGAACATAACCTATAAAACCAGTGCCCCACATGCCACTAATAAATCAATAACCAACAGAAAGACCGCAAAATTGGTTCAGTATTGAGAATGCACTTTAAGTTGTAGAAAGTAGAAATAGGATTTTCTTCTCCACGTTCGAATGACGGCAGTAAATGTCGGAGATTTGTACCGTGTGCGGTTACACGGGACCGGACAGGCCGCTATCGGCACGTGACGCGCTTGAGAAATCGGGTACGGCATTATGCGATGTCAAGCGGCGATATTTTGGATTTTATTTATTGTGCAAACCGAAGCATTTTCAACCAATGGAAAAAATGTTTAAGTTTCCTTTTCCTGTCTGCCGATCTATGCTGCATATTCCACTGGGAGATCTGATGATAATAACCCCGTCCTGAGTTCAGCATAACGGCATCCCGAATCGCAGGCGCGCTCTGCTTAATACAATTTGCCTAGACCGGGTCAAGAACTCCTTGACTGTGACCGTGGTCTGTGGACATTGCAGACTTTGCCTTCCAAACAGTGGACTTCAGGTCAACATTGGAGAACCTTACCAATATAGGTCTGCTAGTTGTTGGACCTTTGCTGGATGTTCCAAGTATGTGACAAACTTTGATGGAGGATTCAGTGACGTCAGGCAGTACCAGTTTGTTCTTCAGACCATCTAACACAAAAGCCTTGCAATCCTCTTTGTCCACATCAGTAAATCCAGTGAAGATGAGAGCTTTCCGACGGGATCTTGTCTCCAATCCATCTAGGGCACTCCAAGATCTGCTTCCTGAAAAGTCCCAGCGCGCCGAACATTAGCTCTCGAAAGGACCGGACCAGACCGGTCTCTAAATATCTTACTAGTCTCTTGTTTGGAAGATTTTCTAATATTTTTGACAGTGTGCTAAGAGATGGGTCTGTAGTTGCCAACGAGACCCTTGTCACCAGCCTTAAAACGAGTGACGGCCGCTTTCTTAAATGTGTCAGGAAAAGCACCGCTAGAGAAACTGATATAGCAGGGATGTGTTATTTATTGGAAATGCTAATTTAAATTTATATTTTTTTTAGGATGTTAGCGGGAATATTGTCTAAACCAGAGACACTGCTACTTTTAAGACCGGATAATTATCACCTGGATATCTTCGTATTCGTCTGCGGGAGAAAATTCTAGAGCTAGAGTTCCTTCATCCTGCTTGAGTTTACTTAGAGTTGTATTTACCTAGTCTTTACCAATTGATGTGAAGCTGTTAGCTTTATTAAGAGAGTCAGTGGGGTTAGATTTGATATGCAATGCTTATTTACACTCCAGAGGGGCAATTCTCATAATTTTAAGACTGTTCACAGTCTGATCTCAGTCTCAATCTGTCAAAAAATACTTTTAATTTCCCTAAATTTTGACAACTTCTTTGACATTGGTTTGTCGATGAGATGAGACTGCGACTAGATTTGAACTGAACGTTTTAAATTACGAAAATGGGCCTTCTGATCTTTTTCATGTTGTTTTCATTTTTAAGTAATTCCCTTTCAGAGTAAGAGCGCTTAAACGTTTATGTCATTTTACTGCATAAATATATGTTTTTACTGTGCTTTTAAGGTGCTGTTTGTACAAACAGCACCTGAAAACCGACCACCAACCACTGGTTTTAGGTACCTAAAACCAGTTTGAATGTAAACTTCACATCAGATATTCAGCAAGCAGGTTATGTAACAATATTTTCACAAAATACCTGCTCCCTTATCCAATGTATACTAATATTATAAAGAGGTAAAATCAACACAGACGAAACTATTACATTAACAAACTATCACAAACTATCAGATTTAAACTATTCCTCTTTTTTGCGATTTTAATCAAAATGTATTTGGACGCGAGCCAGGATAAAAAGCGAAAACTTAACGATTTACATTTACAATGTGGTGAGTCTGTGTGTAAGGGGTTATTTGCGGAACTAAGGATCAGATTAGACAGCATTGCCGGATATAAATTTTATGTTAAAACAAAACATTTCACGCAGTCGAAGTCACGGGCTTATACTAGAATTACTAGCTTCTGCTAGTAATTCTAGTATGAGTAAATATCAAAACATTTTAATATAAAGTAATTCTGTTTTAATCAATTATTTTATCGCTTATAGATAGCTATGACTAGCTTGTTTACTAGTAAAGATACAGATGCGGTGATTTTATTAAAAACAAAAATCTGCCTTTTCCCGACAATGTTAGGGTTGGCTTCAAAATCTACAACCCAGTTACTATGTAACACGATACACCTTTGTAAGACTAGTTGACAGACTTCTGACTACCCGTAACGACTGTCAAACGTCTATGAATGACAGCAGGCACCAACGACGGCTTAACGTGCTTTCTCTCATGTATAATGAATGGAATATGAATGGTCACGCATGCACAGACCTGCGGCTGTTGTGATTGATTGTGTTATTGAGCCATGAGCCCTTCATTTTATTGAAAACAACAAAATAAAGTACTAAAAAAACGAAACAAAAAGAAACTGTTTGACATAACTTTTTATGTAATAGAAACTTATCATCCAATAAACTTATTGCTAGTTTCGACTGCCAGCAACAAATTGCTACAAATAAAACGTAAAAATATAAATCTTTATCTGTCAGTTGTTTATGTAGCTTTGTGTGTTGTGCTCTTGTCGTTTTTCCAATAGATTTGCAGTAACAAGACAAATAAATACGGTTGGCACGGTCCGGACGGCCTTCGGTTGATCATATTTCGGTTCAGTCTTCAGATAAACAGGAAATTGCAGGAGAAAACCATTGTACAGCTCTGTTATTTTCCATTTAGGAAACATAAAAAATGTGAAGTGTTTATCTGTAACTTTTATTTTTATTTATTATTAGGGTTTTTTATGTCGTTTAAGGTACTGAATCTCATGAATAAAATTAGGTATACTATTACTATTTCCTTTATAGGTATCATGATATACACATAAATTATATTTTTAAATATTAGATGATAGAAACACAGTAGCCCATCGGTATTTGGAACAGGGTCCAAGCTGGCCAACAAGAGCCTCCTCAAGTGTTGGTCGAGGGTCTTGGCTATTAAGCCATTGGCTGTTACGACTATTGGCACAATGATCGGTGAGTCCACATCCCTCATGGCGACAAACTCGCGAGCCAAGTCAAGATTGATTTGTTTATCTTTCTCGGCTTTCTATTACTATAATATTACTATATCATATTATTAATCAAATGTGAGACCGACAGTAACTAGGTAGCTACTGTTAGGATAGGGACACTATTATACTACGTAAATAAAACGCATATTAATATAGACTTTGAATCGTAGGTCATAATCATAATGAAGAAAATCCCTATATCTAAAAAATACACCACTGTTAGCCATTGGGGTTGACTGTCTATATTTTCCATTTTAAACAGGAAACAGTGTTTATCTCAAAAAATAACACGATATCAACTCATAAAATATTCGTAGACATCCAAGCAGAACTTCTGCAGTACCTACCTACATGGAAGACACGATCTATTTCTCAAAAAAATGTGTCTCCCAATTCATATTCCCGCAGCAACCCGATATTTAAAAGAAGCGTAAATTGAGCTAACTTTTTACGAATTCTGTCTCAATTTTTTAATCTTGTTATCGTAAAATAGACCGTATTGATTCTTTGAAAACGTTGTAATAAGAGCCGAGGACGGTACAGTATCGTAACTTGGCAACTCCCAGTAATACTGAGCAGTTACAGAAAGAATGCTCTTGACATTTCAATTATGGTTTATCTTTAAACTTGTTTCTATCGCGGAGGGGACTCGAACGAAATCCAAGACTAACCAGACGCGAGATAAAGACATCAAAAGCTTATTTTTGAGACAAAAGTTTTAAGCAATTTATAAATGGACTGTTTTACTGGAGGAGACAATAATTTTAATGGCTTCAGTGCCGATTGCTGATAGGAAACTGTACTTAAGCCATCTTCGCTTTTTTCATTTTTTACACCCTTGTTTTTTTTTTAATACAGATTGGTGATTAGGTTATCACATTAAAGAGTACAACGGTTATTACAAGTTGTTATTAGACAACGTAAACAACAATAATAAAAAACGGAACTTTTAAAACAAAAGAAATATGGTATGTTACCAAATAAACACAAATTAAGTTTAATATTTTTAAATACTAAAACGAAAAAAAGGGTCCCACGGCTAGGATGTAATTGTTATTAATTATTTTAATTGTGTATGTTCAAAATACGTATCTATTGTAGAATACGTGGTCCTAATTAATATAAAAACCTAATCGCTACACTGCACTGTAGAATAGAATAAAACAACTACTAAAATTTATTATTTACAGCATATTATTAATTCTATTTCTATTTAAACAAGTTAAGCATGCATTTATCTTTTCACATCGATTTTTTAATTTTAGACGTCTTTATATAACAATGAAAAGATAAAAGATACTACTTAAAATAATTTATATACCTACTCAGTAGAAGTCTTTATTGTATTAATGAGCTCTTTAATATTAACTTTCTTAAGTAAATATTTGACTTGTGTTTAATTTAGTTTTACATATTTATGACGTGTACTTTAGTTTCAGTTAAAATTTTATGTAAAAGGGTGTTCATTAGCTACACATTACGAACTTTGAATTTTAAAGTCTACATATTTTTTCAAGTGTAAACTAGAAAATAAAAAGGAATATAATTTGGTTTCTGAACTACGATGATAAGAAAAAGTTTTACGTAACGCTAAAATTATTTCGGAGCTCGTATTTTAGGCTAATTTTCAGCCACGAAACTTGATTTAAAAATATGAATCTTATCTCGACTCAAATCTGGTATAAAATCGGGAAAACAAACATGAAACTTTCACTTTCCAGACTTTCTCAATTTCAACTTTCCTGTATGCCTGTGTTATCTATTATGATTGTCTGGGTAATATAGGTATAACCAAACTTCGAACAGTCCTTGTGAGTCCTATTTGTTCTTTAAGTCTTTTGAGTTCTTTGAGTCTTTTGAGTCCTATCAGTTCTTAAAGTCTTTTGAGTCCTATGAGTTGTTTAAGTCTTTTGAGTTCTTTGAGTCTTTTGAGTCCTATGAGTTCTATAAGTCTAAAGATCTTACAGTCTTTTGAGTCCTATGAGTTGTTTAAGTCTTTTGAGTCCTATGAGTTGTTTAAGTCTTTTGAGTCTTTTGAGTCCTATGAGTTCTATAAGTCTAAAGATCTTACAGTCTTTTGAGTCCTATGAGTTGTTTAAGTCTTTTGAGTCCTATGAGTTGTTTAAGTCTTTTGAGTTCTTTGAGTCTTTTGAGTCCTATGAGTTATTTAAGTCTAAAGATCATTCAGTCTTTTGAGTCCTATGAGTTCTGCGAGCTGAACTAAGTCATCTTCAGCTTTAAAGTTGATAAATTATGCTAAGAATATTTAAGGTATTAAATTATAAAATTAGTTCTAAATTATATACTTAGTCACATTTAAACTGAATTCTGTTATAAAAAAAAGAAATATATTTACCGATGTTTATTTAAGTATATCTTTTTTACTTAAAATCATTTGATAGTAAGCAATAGCTACTTACATTTTTTTAAATTTTCTAAGTACTTCATATACTTTAACCCCAGTTAAGGACCCCAGTCCCGAGTTCTTTTGAAAAGACTCGAGTCTCGAATTCCTCTAGACAAGACTCGATTCTTCAAAAATACCTCAATGCTATTATTGTAAGACTTAGGACTCGAGTTGTATACAATACAGTATGTATCGAAAACCATTGAACCGTTCCAAATATTAAAGTAATGAAAGCAAACTCGACATCCGTGAAGACGTAAGCCGGTCCCCATCTACATAATATAAACATTTAACTCATGTCTTAAGTTCCTTAATTGAAGCCCTTCGTATTGTTTATGCATGAACTTTGAAATTCACGTGTCAATCCGTATTAGGGAAAGGGTTTCAGAACTAACAGGTGTTTGCAGCTTGAGTATGTCTTGAAACTATTGAGTGAAACAAAAGAGTACCTAGTAGTGTTAAAACAGAGTTAGTTGGTGAAAGAGTAGTGATGAGACATAGTTGGTGCGGTTTAAAAAGTTCTGAACACTATCCCTTTCATTACAAAATGAAATCTAAGTTTAGTTTTAGTTTATTTCGAACTTTATTTTGATGTATGCAAAGTTCTTAATACTAAAATAACAACTTAGCACCGAACTAAGCTGCTGTGTTTGTAAAAATGTACTGTTCGTGCACTTAACTTGAAATATCGGCTCACTGCCTAACTCGCCGCACGCGCGTCCGTCCAGCTTCGTGGTTCCAAGCAAAGTGAGTGAGGGAGGGGGAGTATGCCCCGCTCCCCCACCATACTATAGCGTGCGGCGTGTACGCATGAGACGACAGAACTATATAGTATAATCCACATACACTACATCTTTATAAGACCTGCATTTCTAAAACAGTTAGGTTCTTAACTCAATAACTGGCTCGGTGGTTCTAACCCGATCTAAAAAAAAACCTTGTTTTGTAATTAAGGGGTATAAGTTCAATCACAAGCATGTGTGTGTGTGTAACACTAGTCTTGTGTTCCTGCAGAGAGTGAATCCAGATATCACCAATTATGTAATAAAGCCCATGCAAAGGAGGCCTAGTGGTAACGGCCCCGTCTTATGAGTTGCATGTCGTGGGTTTGAAAAAGCAGGCACTTTTCTTGGTGTAAAAACTGCTCGTTAAAAATATATAATTAGAAAGTATTGTGTTGTAGGAAACTATTTTTAGTTTCCTACAACACAATACTTTCAACTTTTAGTCAACAGCACAAATAGTTGATCGAAAATGACCCAATTTCAAATGAATTTCGAAACATAATTTCTTCCACCAGCCCTATCAATTTGTGGACAGGTGTAATTAAAGCTCGAATTCATCTAGTATTTTCATTAGGTAGAGGGTAGTTAGAGGTGCTATGAAATTACCGTTTTACATTTTCAGTAGATATGACCGTTTAGAAAATAATTTGAAACATTTTTGTTTAGTAACTAAACACACATCTTACCTAAGTGCTTCAAAACGATCGGTTCCACAACTATAAGTACATATGTCGGATAAACATTGGAGATCTGAAACCATCAAATCATAGGTACCTACCTAAGAAATATCGATTATAAAAATTACGCAACTAAAAATCACAACCAAATCAGAATAATTCAAAGAATCTTCCAAGCAAATAGGCATAAATTATATTATTAAATTCGTAGTTTAATTTGTGAGCTTTACAAACAGTTCAAGACAAGAGCTAGGGGTGGAACATTCTGATTATTGAATTAGGGCTCAGAATAATACGGTTTCTCGGTGTTTGACATCAGCAAGCATTTGATGCTCCAGTTACGAATTCAATTTGCTAAATCAACAAGGCAATTTCTGTTTCAATGTTATATTAATAAAATTAAAATAAATAATCTCTCAAAATATTTTTTTTCAGGTTTGGTTTGAATTTATATAAAGGAATGAATGTATACGACCGAAACATAAAAAGAAAGAAATGTAAATTATGATAAAAAACAAACCCAAACAATTAAAATTGAAGTAGGTTTTTGAATAAAGGAGCTTTTATACCGCTTTTGTGTGATTGAACCCCCACAGACAAACACAGTTACAAATAACAGCCCTTATCTTCGGAACAATTAAAAATAAAATCCAAAACACCGGAAACATATCATTACGTTGCGACCCAAATTAATACGTTTGTAAATACAGATAAAAGCGGTAAAAGGAGAAACATACTACGGTGTCGTGGCGCGCCAGAGGCATAACGGGTTCATATTATCGGGGAGTGTCGTATTGTGTCACGTTCTGTCGTGCTACCTGCTCGCCTTCGATCGGACGAGACAATGGTGGAGACACGTTACGACACAACAAATATGTTTCTATGAAACTATGTGGCTTGTAGTGGATATCCATCGAGAAAGCTAAGCAAGCTCGCTCAATAGTGTTTTACTACTCTAAAGCCAAAACCAGAACACGACAGATTAGTGTGCTCACTGTCCATCACGACAGCATAGTTCGACACGAAACGCCACGTTAGTTAGTGTATTACTACCTTAAGCGGTATAAAAAAGCTTATTTGACGGCACATAGGGTCACAGTATAAAAACATAGCTAACGAACAATGGCCACAAAGAAGGGAGTTTTATTTGTTTTTGTGTATTCGTTATCTAAACCACTCTTTGTTCAGGGTTTTCAGTGAGAGCCTGAGGCAAATTTGGTTTGCTTTATTGGGCTGTACGAGTCGCAACCGCAAAAAAAATTAAACATATTTTTTGTTTTTCAAATTAGGGTAGTTTACGCAAATAGCCCGCAGAACTACATAGTCCTGCAAAAAGTTATTACGAACATGTCTATAAAATTAGTTAGGCACACTAACATTGTAATTTTTGGCGTAAGCGGTCGGCCTTGGAAGTTGGAACCACTATTCCAGCTAGACAGTAAAAAATATATGGAATCAGTTTATAATCTTCCCACTGCTGGTACACAGGCCTCCTCTATTCGAGGGGGAGTGGGCTGTAATCTACCACGCGGGCCCAGTGCGGGTTGGTAGATGCCACACGTAAATCAATTACGAGGGCGATTTTAGCTACCATAAACAATATTACATAATCAGCCTATAATGTTCCCACTGCTGGGATACAGGCCTCTCGGTGAGAGAGAGTGGGCCATAATCCACCACGCGGGCCCAGGGCAGGTTGGTAGATATCACATGTCTTCGAACTTTTGGTTCTCGATGTTTTCCTTCACCGTTTTGAGAGCAGTGGTGATAAAATTATTTACACAAAGTAACGCGTATGAGTTCGAACCTACGACCTACAACTCGTACGTCGGTGCCGATATTACTGGACCACCAGTGCTCATTAGATACACACCTCTCCATTCCACCTACGCATTCTATTTGGTATCTTGAAATAAATAGAAAGATCAGTAAATGATTCTCTCAACAGACAGTTTCCGATTGACTCAAGACCGTCATTCGATTCTAGTCTTCCATGAAATTAGAATTCGCGGTCACAATATTTTATGTTCGTTCGTTTGATTGGTGTTCCAATCACCTCTTCCGGAATCTCATTAATGTTTATTAACTTTGTAATAAACCAACAGATTTCTTTGTTTTCTTGTTTTTATTTAATTTCTTTGTTTGTTTATTCCTGTTGTGGTTATTTCTATTGTTACATTATTATTACGAAATGGTAAGTCGTGATGGTTAAGGTCTCGCCTTTCATGCACGAGGTTGTGGGTTCAAATCCTGGCAAGTACCAATGTGACTTTTTCAATTCATATGTACTTTTTGGGTTTATCTCGTACTGACATCGGTGAAGGAAAAACATCGCGAGGAACCTGGACTTGTAGTTAATATAAGTGTGAAATCGCCAACCCGTCTTGAGCAAGCGTGGTGATCAATATTCGTGCCTTCTCTGTATGAGAAGAGGCCTGTGTACTGCAGTGGGACAATATTAGGTTGGTATATATTAATATTGAGTAACCTATAAGGTAAGCCCACATTACAGACACATCGGGCCGCAGTGCACACAGTAAACAAGTGCGGCCCGGCCCGCCTGTAGTGTGCGATGATTCATACAAAATGTATAAAAGTGCTGTAAAAGGATTTTTGCGTTGCCGTGCGGCCCGCCCAAATGTGCGTCAGGATTTATGGAATACATTTTTAGTTTTCATATCACTTCTGTTTATAGTTACTTTTATAAACTTTGCAACTGTAAACTTATTGTTTGATTAACACTTAACGTAACTTGTGGCGTTGTAGGTTTATTTCGTTCACCTGACTCACATTCACCGCGCCTCGGTAGCCAAATCTAAATGTTACCTCGTGTTATTTCAATTGAAATTACACACGCAACTTCCTGGTAAACGGCCCGGGACCACATATATCGACCACAGTTGGGACCAAATGTCCAATATATTTCTTTCAGTAATTTCATTAATGGCCACAAATAACATTCAATGTTAAAATTTATGGTGCGTAAATGTTTTACGTACATTTTTTATAGTACCTTTCAAGAAAATAACAGGGAATTTGAAGATAAAGTGTTTTTCCTACTTTTTTCCATCCCAATATGGGAATGTAACGTGTTCTCCAGACCCAGCAAATGGGATGGGTGTAAAAAGCTTTTCCAATCTGAGCCTCTAAAAAGAATAGAATAAACAATAGTACCTTCGTGGAGCGTCTCTTATTATTTAAGAGGACCTGAATGATTAATGCATGAGCAGCAATTTATTGAAGAGACTGAATAATGTGAGCAGTACCTATCATTCGGATGATTGTGTTTATGCACTAGCTGGCTGTCTAACCAGCTCAGATTTTATCAGCTCGTTTTATAGGACTGCGGAGATGAGAATATCAGCTGTAGTGCTATATTTACGAGTATTTTTATGATAATGTACTGTGAACGAATCTAGTTTTTCATCGTAGAGGTAAACGGTAAAGGCCAAAGCAAACTAGATCACCCAACTACGACACGGCAAGTTTAAAGCTCCTTCAAGCACATGCCGCCAACAAACTTGAGAGACCAGGTTTCATTAAGATGTTATTAGTGTCCAGGTGCGTCCTCCATACGGCTCACTTTATAAGGTGAAATGAGGTAATAAACAAAAACCATAAATTAGTCTTGTTATGACTGTAACGAACGCGTGGGTCGTTAGGTAAAAGTCGCCAACTAATAATATATCATGGCCGCCAGATAAGGCCGGCCACAGATTTATGTTTGGAGATTTCTGTGCGATACCGGGGACATGTACCGTTTCTAGATAATGGTACCTATCTAATTTGTGAAAAATGGAAATTAGATTTTATACGCCTACTGATAACCGGAGGGTTGGTTTTTATGGTTTATTTTATTTATGGGTTTTCATTGTTTTGTTATGAGGAAAATTTTGAGTTGCAATAATATCGATTTGATAAGTTCTGCGTGTCGATAGATCTAAAGGTTCTTTTTTCTTCACTACACTTTTTTTTTATACAGGTTGGCAGCTTCGTGCATCCTGTTACCGGATTCAGTACATGATACAGGTCACTTCTGCGTTGAAATTTTTCGTCGGTTATTAAAAAAACTACTGTTCGTACATTTTGACAGCGTAGGCACTTTTATGGGAAAAAACTTTTTTTTTAATTTATGTATTTATATCGTGTTTATCAAAAAGTCTGGGAAAAAGGCCAACATTCTTTATAAAAGAAATAGCGATAAAGCCGTAAGTACCACCTTTTTACAATGTATAATGTATATCACCTACTACTATTATACGCAATCACATATTTCTCAAGAAACATTTTTATGGCCGCCATTAAGGTAAACGTCCGCACGAGTACCGACTACTCGATATCGACCATATAAAAGTTAACAACTTCATAAGTTTTATAACGTGCTATCAATAAGAACACGTAAAGGATAAATATTTTATGTGTGATTTTTATTACTCACACGACCCATGTAGTGATGTACCGCAATAGCATAAAGACAGGCAGGTAGGCCATTAGTAAGGCCAGGCCGTGACTTAGACGGTGGCGCTGCAGCGAGAAGATTAAAGAGCCTTTTAACTTGAGCGCAACGTCAAACAATTATGAAGAGGGATCAATTTTCTTGACGTTAAGTGAGATTCTAATTTGTGGCCTGGTGTAAAATAATTTAAGGCCTTGACTTAATACTCCTGCTTCTTTATATTAAGGTACGAATGTTTTTAACGGATAGGTATGTGAGACCTTTTGTAACGTTTTATTAAAACTTTATATCAGTAAACATGGGGGGTGGTTTGTCGCTGCCGCTAATATTCGACCGGGACTTAAAGTTGTAGTTTCACGTGAGTCGGGTATCCCGCGATCCTAATCTCGACGCTTGAATAGGGACGAACTGAAAGGGAAAAATTATGGCATCAATTTCCCTGAAAGTTAAATGAACAAATTACGTTCAACATGTAACAACCCTAGCTATGAAAAGTGGCCTGTACGGTGTACACATTGGGCCATAGTGATGCACGAATTTCGTCCTTCGCTCCTTTGCTTACTGCTTCAATGGGCCTTTTGAAGAGGAAAACAAAGGAAATGGTTCTTAAGAAACTACTGTTTTGACAGGGACTAGGCCACAGTGTAGAACTGACGTTTACGACCGGCGTCTACTTATTTATTTATTTACGAAACTACACACATAAAATAATTTTATTAACCGTTTCCCACAGACGTTTCTAATCAAAATCCCTTCATAAAAATACCATTTCCCGGAATCTCAGAAAAAAAGTGCCAATGAGATACAAAACGATGCTCGTTTATATACGTTTATAAGAATAAAAGTATCTTTTACAGCACAAAGCAATGTCGCTGACATTGTTTAAAAATTGACTCCCTGTAATCATTGGATCGGAAATATCTTTAGGGTGCGTAGAAACAACGTAACGACAGCTTTAACGAGGGTGTTGCCAGAGAAAAAAATATTTTCCGCCGATTGGATGGGTGTCGTTATAAAATGTTTGCTTCAATAGGCACACAGTGTCTTTTACAGTGATGGTTATTATTTTTATATTTTCGTATTGATAATGATATTCAAATAATGGAATTCAATTCACGGCTTTTGTATAATAAAAATTGATAACGTGTTTTTGATTTTTGTAATAGGAGGTTTTTGTTCTATTTTTTTTTTTGTCTAAAAACAGGTACGGTTTGATAATTAAAAAATAGAGCTACTTTTCACTTTGGGTATACTGTGCATTAGCACACTTCCTAGTCTAGAAACCTGACTGCCCCGCTGGTTTCTTGGTCGGAAGCACGACTCCAGACCAGCCGATCGATTCTGTAAAAATCTCACCGTGAAAAGTTAGGTGAAGTGAGCTTAAAGTGAGCTGCCAATAGTGTCAATCCCTGGCATTAGTTGGAATGATAGCTCACTCCACGCTCACTTCACCTGAGTTTTCACGGTGAGATGGTTACAGAATCGCACTGCAGGGCATCTACTCCGAAGTAGTATCGGACGAATGTTCGGCCGTTTCCTGCTACGAAGTTACTATTTGGTTCGGTCGGATCCGATCCTACATTCCTACACTCTTTGGAATTTTGACTATGGTCCCGACCCAACTGAGCCGATCCGAACTTTTGTCGCATTTTTCAATAACATTCGGTTCAGCCATGTGTCGGTCCGATCCGAACATTCGCATTTTGCACTTCAAAGTAGACCCCCTGGTTCTGGGTCCGATTCCCAGCTCGGGCAAAGTGTTATTACGTTTTTCATTAGGAATTATTCAGTAAATGCCCGGAGTTTGGAAGTTGGCGGTGTGATAACCCCGTGCCCCGGAAAGCACATTAAGCTGTTGGTCCTACGTTTCGGTCGTGTCAGATTGCCGTCCCATCGGACTATGAGAGTGAAGGAAGAGTGAGTGCACCTGTGTCTGCGCACAAACTTGTGCACAATAATTCTATCTCCGCGCGTAGATGGCTAGTCTCCGCGGAGATGGCTGCCGAGGCCGAAATTCAGTCTGGAGGACTATTAGTGGTTGCAGGGACAAAATTACTTCATATACATAACTCACACATCATTATTTTAAACCATATACCGAGGTCACTCAAATCAGGGCAACGCACACATGGGGGGTCATAATTTTATTAAGTTAAATAATATAATTAAAACCCTCACGCTACTTAATATACGTGTTTACGGCAGTGTGACGTGTTGGGTGCGGCGTACGAACATGTTTAATTGAAAATTGTCACGCGACATAGCCGACTGTTATTTATAACTTCTTGCAGGTGTGAAGACAGAAGGTGAATTTATTACAAGAAAGCTAGAAATTGGGATAAAGTGGTAGGCCTAGTGAGCAGTGGTGGCGCAGTGGTAACTGCCGCGACTTACAAGCTGTAGATCGTAGGTTCGAACGCAGATTGGCACTTTACTCTGTGTAAATTATTTCATCACCACTGTTCACAAAACGGTGAAGGAAAATATCGTGAGGAAACCGGCATGTCCTAGAACCAAAAATTCGAAGGCATGTGACATCTACCAACCCGCACTGTGCCTGCGTGGTGGATTAAGGCCCACTCCCTCTCACAGAGAGGAGGCCTTTGTCCCAGCTGTGGGAACAATATATTAGATTATGATGATATGAGGGTAGGCCTAGGCATTCTTGGTGATCATCTAGTCAGTAAAGTGCAGGTCATACATCCCTTTATCTACCATCGGCTTGAAAATACTATAGAAACTTATTGCATGCCATTGTCTTGGAATGTCGATCAATCTGCCCAGTCTTTTCCCAACTGCGTTGAGGTTGGCTTCTAGTCTAACCGGGTGCAGCTGAATACCATTTTCTTTGCATGGATGCCTAATAAAAGCAGCGACTTACGAGTTGTAGGTCGTAGGTTCGAACCCGCTTTACTTTGTGTAAATTATTTCATCACCACTGTTCACAAAACGGTGAAGGAAAACATCGTTCCTAATAAAAGCAGTTGCACAAGTTCTAAAAGTCAAAAAACTAGACAGAAATAAGGACATTGCATGTTATCGCGTAGGACCAGACACGCCATTTTTTTGCCGCCATTCGACAGCAAACAGCTGTTGGGAAAATGGCGGTCGTGTATTCGATTTAAATGACAAAATTTTCGTGTTTTGTTTTTGTGAACAGCCTTTAAAGGAGTCTTTAGATAACAGTGATTGATGTTCGATTCGGCACGTAACTGTCTATGTAGGTACAGACGCCAGCAGGTCAAACTACCCGAAACTGTAAAATTTTCCCAATCAACCTTGAACCTAATGCTTTAGCGATAAAGTTGAAAATCTATTAAAGAAATTTGACAGATAGTAGTAGCTTGATGTCTGGCGTCTGTACTTTTGTGCATAAACACCTGGAGGATACTCCTCCTGTCTACTTCTCCTTCTGGTATAATCCTTTATTGTCTTTTACGACACCAGCAGGAAGAGTGGACAGGTTAATTTACACCTTCATTAGAGAACTTCTGCTTCTTATCTGTCTAATAACTGTCATATATTCTTGAGTCATGTGGGTCGCACTATCACGTGTAACGTTTTCATTCACGCTAATGTCACTTTCACTTTATGACTGGCTGCCATACTTGTTTATCATCTTGAGGGTCGAATGGCGAATCTTTTGGTACGAGTGCCATCATCTTTATGCCTTTACTGGGTTAAGCGGGGATAGGTACGTCCTTGTGCAGTATATTTACTTGTTTATATTTCTTCTTGAGTTTATAGCAGAATGGTAATTACTTGGTAGGCAGGAATATTATCAGGACGAGGTCAATGGCCAACAGTAAGACATGGTGAACTTCGAAAAGATAGGTAATGGCACTAGGTAACGCGACATGCAATTTTAAAGTAATTTGGATGCCTAATTAAAGAGAAAAACTAATCTATTCTGGACAACATATATTTATTACATATCTACAAGACTTTTTTCCGAATCGAAAAATTGCAATTAGCGTTACCTAGCGCCTTAAGATTTCAAGCAAAGTGGACGAGCTTTGTTGTAAGTATGATTACACTCCATGAACAACATACTATTTTATTTATTTTTATTGCTGTATGCAATCTTACTAATGCTCTTGACCACGATCACGCATCATCTGATGGAAAGCGATGAATGATGTCTATGATGGAACGAGCGTGCCCAGAAGATGCCTGTTCACTCTTGCTTTGAAGGCAGACGGATTAAATTTGGAAGGCAACACAGACGCTGGCAGAGAAGCTAGCTGGTATTTTGTTGAGCCATCCCATAAGCGGCGGTAAAAATACTAACAGAAAAATAGTGTTATTTATTTATATAGACTTTATTATACACCAGAAAATACATAACAAAAAATACATTTAACACTACAAAACATACAATGGGCGGTCTTATCGCTTTCTGCGATCTCTTCCAGGCAGCCTGGATATATCGACTGAAACTGGCTATTTTAATAATATCTAACCTTTTACTAGTAGAAGTGTGGGCAGACAGCCGATGAGGTGGACCGACGACCTGAAGGTCAATTCCCGTAATTTAAAACGTTCAAAATCTAGTCGCAGTCGGCGACAAACGAATGTCAAAAACTTATCAAAATGTTGGGAAATTAGACGTATTTTTGACAGATGGAGACTGAGATCAGACTGTGAACGTTCTTAAAATTACGAGAATTGGCCCTCTGGTCAAGATTAGTTGATGATTCTGGCTTAAGAAGGCTAGAGACAGAGAAGAGTGACGTGCATTGCAGGAGGCCTACACGCAGCATGGCAATGGGCCGGCCATATTAGCCGTAGAACCGATGACCGTTGGGGAAAGCGAAGACCGGTAAACGTAAGGTGGGACGCCCTCAGACTGGAGCGTCGATCTTCGCAGGATGGCTGGTAGCAGCTGGATGCGAAAAGTAGCCGAAAATCGAGTTGAATGGCGTGCGATAGCCTATTTCCAGCAGTGGACTGCTATAGGCGGATGATGATGATGATGTCCTAAAACAGGGCTTCCTCTTCTACCCTTTTGCTGTGCCCTACAGGATCTATAATGATCAAAATTATATAGTTACCACCTAAGTACACATTATGGTAAAGTAATAAAGATATTGAGTATTGAATATTGAGTATGATGACACTCAGCATTGGCGAAAGGCTGAAGATGAAGAACTTTTAATTACGATAAAAATTCAATATTCTTGGTAGGTACAGGAAGGTCAACGTCATCCTAAGCTTATCTTAATTCACAATCTTTTATCGTCGATCTCAAAAATATTGAACGTGCTTAAGTGCCTATGTGTTCTGCTTTGTGATAACGAATTTTTAAAGGATCGATTGAGGACAGAAGTGTGCTGTTTTGTGTCATTAAATAAAGATCATATAAACAACATTTTAATCCGAATACTTGAAGTACATAAGTGAAAGTGGGTAGGTGTTATTTAACTTTTGCCAAACGGTAGGTAATCAATAATAATCATAACATGAGCGTGTAATGTTCCCACCGCTGGGAAACAGGCCTCCTCTTCCTTCCTCTTCGAATTTTTTGTTCTAGGACATGCCGGTTTCCTCACTATGTTTTCCTTCACCGTTTTGAGAGCAGTGGTGACGAAATTATTTACACAAAGTAAAGCAACTGCTTGGGGTTGAACTCACGACTAGGGCACCACTGGGCCACCGCAGCTCGTAAAGTTTTATTATGTATTTAAAAAAAAACAACCTGAAGTATTATTGAATCTACTTCCTGCGTATAGTATAGTATATGTATATGTGTATGTAAATGCCTTCAAAATATTTTTGCACAAAACAGGCTTCTATTTTTAGTAACAGTATATTTTATATCCCCTATTTTTCTTATCATGTTCAAAAATGTTGCGATACATTCTCGCTTATAAAGCAGTTTGGACCTAAAACGGGTGCACACGATCATCCAATCATGGCCTGAGCCGTCTTATTTGACGGAGATAAAGGCCTGTGAGAGGTAGATCGATATTCCTTGAGACGGACAATATCCTACCCTATGTGTGCTCATCTTTATTCTATGATGGAAGCACCTTCATTTTGCGAATTATTTATACAATGCTTATCCAACTTTAGGCTGCTCTTGATGAATGACTTTCGTTATATTGAGGACTTCTTTTTTGTTGTGGATTATGTGGATGGTTTCATAAGGTTTTTTCGGTAAGTGTTGGTTTTGAAAGTAATTCAGAAAGCTGTAACATTTTTGACAATCACGACGTTATTGTTGTGTCAGTTCTGTGCCGGTATTTTTGTGGCGAAAAACCGAGACGTTAATTTAAATATAGACGTAGTACCAATTCATTTTTTTTTTTTTTTTGGTGAACATCGTAACGTAAGTACGAGCTTACTTTCTACTTATAATTATTTAGTTAAAACGCGTTTTCTCAAAGAATAAAGGCTCTCCCCCACAGGCGCGTTATTATCGGTCGATAATATCGGATGCGTTATTGCGAGATCTGTTTTCAGTACATTTTGTATCAGGACGGCCACGAAGTTACACACTGCTGCGATAATAACGACGCAGTAGAAGTAGGATGCGGGCTTCCCTCCGTCCTGCGATATTCCCATATGAGTTCTTAGTACATTACACTTACACACACCTGCATTAATAACGTAGCGGGGGCCTGTATTTCTAACGTGTGCGCGTATCTTACGTTAGAACTATCGGATGATAAAAATGCAGCTGTGTGGCAATAGGAATCGGGACGCATTATTGCAATACCGCATCCGATATTATCAACCGATAATAACTTGTCTGTTGGGGATAGCCATAAATAATGTAGGTATATATAACAATAAATAATCATAAAAGACAAAAACCTTTTTGCCTTTTTAGTTTATTAATCTATGATAAAGCTTTTGTATATTTATTTATTTTTATTACAAAGGCTTCAAATTATATTCTAAGAATAGAACCATCAGATCTATTGTAATCTCAAAAAATAATACATTTATAAATAGTTAAGCAAAAATTTAATCCTAAATATGTTTACCACAGCAGCTATTGTGAGTGAAAATAACAATTTCTTTATTTCTATCACAATAAAAGGAAGCTTTTCTTCGTTTTTTTTTTTAATAAAAGAAACGTTACCCTAAAAATGGTGTTACCTTTTTAATGTAAACTGTTTATTCATTTCAATAAGACTTAGGGAGGTCGCCCACGAGCAACTTAGTTTCCCAGCAACTTTTGGCCTCTGTCGCTGTCTCCTCGCCGAGATTTGAACGAGCGACAGCAACACTACTTCTTTTTTATTTTTTCGGTTGTGCGGCAACTGGCTAGCATCTTTTTTGTCGCCGTGCGCACACTTGCATTGAAAACAATAGACGGGCGACAGTTGCGTCCAAACTCGCGGACAAAAAAGTCTCCCAGCTATCGCGTCGCTAAATGCGCGCACTTTCATACAAACCCGTAGACTTGATGTGAGAGACATTAGTTGCGCAGACAAAAGTTGCTCGTGGGCGATCTTCCACGTCGCTACTCAAAAGTAACTACTTACAAACTCAAATGACCAATGAGTAGCCAGATTTTCACAGCGCTAGTATTTCAATGGCGGTACACGACGCAACCAATCAGAAAGTAGTTAATAACACAGCGGTAAGTGGCAACAGCCCCGAGTTACGAGATGATGGTCAGAACCCAGCCAGGCGCTTTACTTTGTGTAAATAATCTCATCACCACTGCTCTAAAAACGGTGAAGGAAAACATCGTGAGGAAACTGGCATGTCTTAGAACCAAAAGATTCGAAGACATGTGACATCTACCAACCCGCACTGGGCCCGCGTAGTGGATTACAGCCCACCTTGATATTCTATTGGTAAGGCTGTTTTAACATCTGTGTTTCGCTGTAGAATTCTTCCTTTACACTTGGGTACGCCTCTTTGCTTTTCACTTCACAATTTAATTGATCAGCTGTCTCCATCAACTGTCATGTCAGGTATAGTGGCTTGATGGGAAAAAAATGTCCTAATTTAGTTAACTAACCAGTTTAATTTTTTTTTCATCCTAATCACGTTGCACTTACCATTTTCGTCCTGGGCTGAGGGCTTTGGTTCTCCTTTGAGTCACCGAGTCTGTCATTTGCATCTTCTAGCACAATTTTAACAAACACTGTCTCGCAAAAACCACAGGCACACATTCACCCAATTCATAATTATAATTCTATCATAGCTTTGTTTAATAATGAGCCATGTTATTGTTATTACGTTCAAGATATCAAAACATCAAATCTATGTAATTTTAATTATGTATAGTATTGTGACAGGTGACAGCTGCGCACGCGTACAGAATACAGATTACTAATAGCCGGCGCCGGAGGCGCGAGATTCGTTGCCCGGAATGTTGCCACATCATAATTATATTTCATGTTTTTTTTTGGTTTTTTGAATGTACGTTTATTTTATTTTATTTGATGTTTTGATTGTTGTTTTTTTTTTGTTTGTGTCGAATCATAATTATGTTGCAATGGTTTATTTTATTTCTTGTTTTGATTGTTGTTTTTATTTATTTATGTATAATTGCATGCTGCACTGATTGACGTCATCACGTCAACGCCTGCCGCTGAAAACCAGCATGTCTCGTATACGGTCTTAGCATTATGCTGAGCGATGGCCGTTTTGCGTGAATGTGACGTGAATGTGTGTTTACCCCCAACTTGTTATTTTTTTTTTGTGTGTTTGTTCTTTTTTATGCGTCATGTTTGCCGCAAATAAATGTATTTTCTTTCTTTCTTCGTTCTTTCACTTCCTCTAGAAGAAAGGAGGCCTGTATCACAGTGGGAACTGTAAAGGCTGTTATGTAAGTCGCATCGTGTACGGGGAGCACCGTTGAAAAAGTAGTGCTATAGGTATATATTTTAGTGTGAATTCTGGCTACTCACTGGTGATTTGAGTTTGTACGTGGTTACTATAGAGAAGCGTCGTGGACGACCGCCCTAAGATCACAGGGCCAATAGAAACCAATTCCACGCAGGAAGAGTGTATATTTACATAGGAATGAAATGAAATTTTCTAAGGCGCTGAAGGGAACTCGTCTATAAGTGCTCATATATGAATATTGAGTACCTTATTGTGTTTTGAATGAATTACTTTTCCATTGTCATTCCATGAAATACATTGAAGCCTTAATACGCGAGTTTTCTTTGATCAAAGTCAAAAGGTTCTGTCTGACCTTGGTAGAGGTCAAATAAACATAACATTTTATTTCATCTTTTACCAGGTGATTGAACTTTCTTTTTGATATGAAACCGGCATTTCCCGAAGGTATATGTATAGATGTGTAATGTTTTTACATTTTGTATTATGTAGTTTCATGTACCTATGTATAAAAGAGGTGGAACTGATAGGTTTGGCTCAATTTTATTCAGGGTACAACTCCAAATCTGTAACCAATCGATAAACTATTGTGGACCACCGTTATATTTAGGCCGTAAGGGGCTTACAAGTAGGTCGTGGATTCGAACTCAGGCAAGCGCTTTACTTTGTTTAAATTATTGCATTACCAAACGGTAAAGAAAAACATCGTGAGGAAACCGGCATGTCCTAGAACCAAAAATTCGAAGATTGTGTCATCTACGGCCCACTTGGTTCGAAGAGAGGGGGCTTGCGTCCCAGCAGTGGGAACATTATAGGCTGATTACATTATAATTAGGCTTTTCAAATGTTCCGCTAAAAACTCGACTCTCTATCTTCCTAGTACCTAGGTAGATACCTACATTTGCAAGACACAAGATTACACCCTAAAACCCACCCCCACCCAGACATTTGCAAAAACAAGCTAGACCAGAAAACCAATCCCTGAACTTCATTCTTCTTCAAAACAATGTTAAAACCTCCCTTAGCACAAGCTGTTAACCTTGATCGTCGCTCATCAAGCATGTCGCCAAGGTTACCCGCTTTTTTGGAGCATCGTTCATGTCATTCACTAATGCATCCAATCTGTCCCAGTCCCCTACGCAGCCGCCCTTGCTCCAAAGAACTCCCCTTAACAGTGACATTTAACAAAAACTTGCTCATGATTAAGTGAGCTAATTAATTTATCTTTTTTGTTGGGTTAGTTTAAGTAAAGGTCTTTTAAATGCCAGAATTGCAGGATTAGGTACTGTTTTTAAAACACGGGTTTGAATTATTTTGAGTAGAGTAAGCACCTACTTATTGTATTTGTCGTAGCGGGTTTGAGATGTAAGGTAGTGCTGACTGATGCGACTGTTTATTAGTCTAATACTACCTACTTGCTGTTATTATATGTTTTTTTTGTATCATGTCTCTTGGTTGTAGCATAAGAAGGCTTATTCCCGTAATTAAAACGTTTAAAATTCAGTCGCAATCTCATCTCAGTGACAATCACGTTTTTTACAAAAATAACCATGTTCTTTTGACAGATTGAGACTGAGATAAGAATGCGGACTAAAAACGAGGGAATGACCCCTAAGCCTGTTTGTTCGGGATGATGTCACCGAAGTAGCGTTACATAAATTTACTACGGCCGCGTGTCCACCGCACGTCCTCCCATTATTGATAGAGCTCGCGTTTGACCACAGTGGTCATTGTGGTCAAACGCGAGCCCTATCGATAATGGGAGATCTCACCTGATGGTAAGCGATGGTGTAGCCGACAGTAGATCACGCTTGCAGAAGTAATTTATTAATTCTCGACCTTAAACCCTCCATGTTATCGCTATCAAGAAACACAGACTACGGCAGGGAATTCCACGCTTTACGTGCAGGTACTCACAATGAAAGTGTTCCCAAAACGTTTAGAACGTTCGGTTACGTTTTTGATCCATCTTATCTTTACCTTGATTAAAATCACTTTCGAACCCCAAAGAAGAACCCTTTCGAGATATAATTAAATTTTCGTTAGCAACAAACTCTCCATAGAAAGCATATTCCAGTAATTGCAGCTTCATTTCCTTCCAAAACAAATATTTAGTTATTATTTGAAAAGCCGTGCCGAGACTGTTTGTCAACATTGCCAGACTACTTTATGATGTGTGTCTAGACGATTTTTAATGTCTATTTCGTAGAATGTCTCGAAAGTCCCAAGAAATTGAATAGGTATAGAATAGTAATAGTATAGAATCCTGGCATTCTTTCTTCAGAATAAAATATTGTATAGAACAATGTGATCGTCGAGTGATATAAAGCATTGTATTATTTACTATAGAAATAAACATTTCATTTCATATTTCTGGTACAGTCAGTCTTACCTATAATACCTATACATCGAAAATAATACATTAATTGTCTACAAACTTTTTTCTATAGAGGCTAAGGCAGGCCCCTAGTTGCGTAACACACTATCAATCTCAATCTTAATAATTTGAAGGATATTTCTTTCTTTCTTTTTTTTTAAAACGTTGCCCCACACTGGGAATTTCTCCTGTATCGTGGGTGCGTTTACAAACATTTAAACTCACATACACAAACAGCCAGACCCGGAACAAATACTTGTAGGTCATACAAATATTTGTTCCTAATATTGCTAATCCATTGCTTCTTATGACGGTGACTGGCACTGATGATTGGACTTAAAATTATGAGGATGACCTTATTATCATCATCACCACATCAGCCCGGAATCACGCACTGTTGGGTATTAAGCCTCCCCTTTATTGCTTCATAATAAATTCGAAAAAATATACATTAACTAAACAACGTAAATAGCATAATTAATGTTGTTGAACTGTCAAAATAAAAGTCATTGCTACTGTGTTACCTATTGCAAAAATCCTCCTTCGGCACTTTCGTACATTTTTTTTAACCAACGCACACTACAAAATGGCCGCACCGCACCTTTTTGCATGTAAATGCGTTGCGCTGGGGCCCGTTGCGACTGTCATGAGATGGCTTCATATTGTATCAAAGTGTAGCTACAAAACATATTTATACATACTTGATTGTACACCACAAAAATACTTAACAAAAAAATAAATCTAACATTACGAAATATAGGTACAATGGGCGGCCTTGTCGCTTTCTGGGATCTCCTCCAGGCAACCTTGGAATGGACAGTGATTTAATGGACATATTACACATTGGGTACATAATTATATAGATACACGTTGATACGGTACTATGGACCACAAATAATTGTAGATATCATCTGCCTAGCCTTTTCCCAACTATATTTTTTTTCGGCTTCCAGTCTAACCGGATGCAGCTAAATACCAGTATTTTACACGGGGCCACTGCCCTGACCTACACAACCAAGTTACTGGGTAACTGGGTAATAAGATACCTGGGCTTCTGACTACCCGTAACGACTGTCGAAGATCCACGAATGACAGCCGGGACCAATGGCTTAACGTGCTTTCCGAGGCACGGAGGGGTCTCGGTAAGTAAAGATGGTCACCCATCCAACGACAAACCGGCAAGCGTAGCTTAACCTGATCGATCAACCTGTGTAGGTGTTATTATTTAGCTACGAACCCCTCTAACACAAATAATTTAGACAATCCAATGAATTCTTGTCGATGTATAGGTACCTATACGTCCATTTGAGGAAATCTTTTTGCGGCTGACTGTAGGTACACTGAAACATGGATACATTGTTACGTGGACGCGCATACGTATTATATCTATTGTGTACTACGACCAAACCCGTCTATAACTCAGGAAAATAACAGCAAATATCTATTCCCCTTAATCGTAAATCATAGATACGGATAAAACGCCTCTTTCTTGGTTTATTCCCTTTATTTTGCACGTTTTTATGGTGAAACTTGGTGTGTTGTAAGGAATGGTTTATTTATACAAGTATTCATACTGGAGCTTTATTTCCCGCAAGAAAATCCTGGATATGATGTGTGTAACGCGTGAGTTATTCAGAATATTTCCACTGGATCTAAGAGAAGAGATGTCAAGATAACTCGAAAAATAATAAACACGTACAGCGTTGTCGTATAAAATTACTTTGCACTGTGAAAATATCTTATTTTCCTCTTTTTATAAAAACGTTGAGTAAACTGAGAGTGTTTCAATTAAATACTTCAAAGGACTCATTAATTCAGGGCAAATAATAGTACCTATTTCAGCCTTATTTTTTTTAATTTAATGCTAGCGAAAACCGTCATAAACCTCGATTCAAGGCACCGTACTTATTAAAGTCAAACATTTTCCGAATCCCATTAATATTAAAGAAGACCAACAAAATATATAAGTAGAATAAATCATATCATAATAAGATCTATTTATATGCAGAAATATCTTCTTTAGTACCAATCCAATTGAAGAAAATGGATTCCACGTAGGCATTCGATACGTTTCCAAGACGTAATACCTACTTGCCCGTAATGATTATGGCAGCCATTTGGGCAAGAAAGCCAAGTGGGCTCCCGTTAATTGGATTGCTTTCATTGATTGTTTGCTACTGTAATGTACAAACACGCCCCCACTAACCCTTTATAGTAACTCGAACCAAAGATTGTTTTGTTCGCCGTTCAGTTTTATATTATTGGCTATCGAGTCGATGGTAGAATTAGGTTGAGTCACTGAAGTTAGGTAGCAATGAAAAATCAAATGTATTTTGCATTGGTATGGCAGTATTTTGATAAATATGTAAATTATCAAGTAGGTATTTAGCTCGTTAATGACCAATCCTACTTTAATATTATAAATGCACAAGTTTCTATGTTAGAATGTTTGTAACTCAATCACTCAAAAACGGCTGATTGGATCGTTATGGAATTTGACAGATAGGTAGCCTAGAACCTGAAAAAAGACACAAGCTACTTTTCATCCTGGATCGTAGACGAAGTCGTGGGCAACAACTACTCTAAACTAATATTTTATAGAAAATATTTTTGTGTTTGTTTGTTACGATTTCATGCTAAGATGGCTGTACAGATTTGGATGTAACTTGGCGGGTGAGGTGGGAGTAGGTACCTTTTATCAAGATATTCCCACGGAGTTGAGACTTATGCGGGTGAACCACGGGGCTCAGCTAGTACTAAATAAAACTGTGCGTGATCTTCAATCTCTTAGAATCTAGAATTAGTTTTTTCATAGGACTAATTCTAGATTCCTGGGATAGTTTATTATAATACTTAATACTTACATATCATAAAGAATAGCGGAGAATAGCGAACGGACTGGAATTATAATTACCTTTCTGCCTCTATACGCAATTTCAGGTTCATCGGCTTTCCTATCTATTGTATGATCGACAGCAAATGTAATTGACATTTGGCAAACTTTCATACACACAGAATATCATTTGGCCGATCGTCATCAAAGTTCGTGTCGAAATGAATGCAATCTGCGATTGCGAGTCAATTTTGAACTGTGACATGACTTTGCTTACATTTCATAATGCCGAGCAAGGCAAACAAACCACACAGCAAATGAATAAAGCATAATTTTATAACACAAACGCAAATTCATATACCCCGTCAATATACCCACACGTAATATGGAAAGATCAAGTTTTTCCATCAAAAAGGTACAAAAATGTAAATGGAAAATTGTAGAGCTCGACCTCCGACGCACTCGGCTCGACGCCTCCACCATAAACAGTCATCAGACGCCAGCCTCCCAGCCTCTCCAAGCATCGGACAAATTCCTTTGATCTTGTTTAGGGTAAATCTTTTCGATTTATATGTTAATTTATAAATTTGAATCTGCGGCACCGCATCTCCGGGTGTTACTGGTTAATCCGTGTTCTTGTCTACCAAGACTTATTTCGTTTCATCTTTTTCGAACTCATCCGTTGCCGTAATTGATTCTTTTATTTTGTAGCTTCTTCATCATAATATTTTGTTGATTGATAACTTAGGATCTAAAATGAGGTATGCAAACGAGTGTGCCTTACAGGAAGTTAGTGGAATTTCTTTGCGCAGCACAATTTTTATCGAGGACTCGTAATTTCCTTTGATCCCTCATCTATATTCAATGATCCGAGGACCGTAACGCTTCGTAAGCGAATTCATTATATACGTGTGCTTTTTATATGACGCGGGCACCCCCAAGAATAATTTATATGGATACGAGTGGAATTTATACACTTCATAATTATGATGTTCTACTTAAAATATTTGGTCTTATATTGTATGTTTCAATTTATACTCACACAATTTCATCTTCATAATTTTAAGCATAATTTTGATGCAAAGCCTTTAACAAAATAAACTTCATTAGTATTGTAAAAGGAATCTACTTGTGTTACTTGCTGCTTCATAAAACGCCCTAAAATCATGTAGAAGCAGCGAGAGAATATGGTGAAGTATATCTGTAGTATTTTGTTCAGTTTTGTTTTTAAGATTTGATGATAGTAGCAGTAACATTTTATTCGAAAATCCTAGGTACAAATCACTTAGCGGTATATCCTTGAGCAATAAAAACTTCCGATGTAAAGATCTGTATATCAAGGAACGTGACATAACCCAATTTTTATGTTCGCAAAAAAAACTTCACATCGTTCGCTGAATCGTTTTTGTGAAAACAACGGGGGCAATAAAGGGTCTTATTGTTATCCTTTGAATTTATATCCAGATATTATCGCTCTCATAAATTGCTACCACGTACAGTTTTCTCCAAATCGGATGCTTGAAAAAGTGACCGGGGGATAACCCTACTACTTTATATACGAGTCGCCGATAAAAGCTAATGTGCCTTTTATACCGTTCCGAAAAAGTACCGTCTTACAGTAATATCGGGGTATAACGAGCAACATGTTTAAATTAGTGGAGCACAACGATTAAAACTGAGCGTAAATAAAAAAGCTTTAATTCGAAATCCGGCGCGCGGCATCTGTTTTCTAATTGAGACATTAAGCGTGGGATCGCTTCAACGGCTCTTTAATAACGCGCATACATAACTGATGGCAGGCGAAATGTACAGTGTTACAAGATCGGCGCCCGACCGGTTAAATGATGGCCGTTACTCGCAATCGTCGTCGGGCAAAACTCCCGGATAATTGACACGAATGTAACACAACGACTACTGAAATATGCTCCCCCTGTTCTCGTGTGCGGTCTTCTACATATTTCGTGGAGCAACGAACTTGGGACGCCCGACATGTTGCCCTTAATAATGTTTTGCTGAATAACTAACTTCGCAAGTGTCTGCGCTATGTGTTTTGTCGTAATTGAGCCATTCAATTTGGTGTGACGTAGGCCGTTTTTAGGGATATTGGCTGTTTGGTTTAATTATTTTTGGCCGATCCCCGGACACTGGGAAGGGTTGTATATGTGTTCAAATAATACCTATTAAAAATGTTGCCCATGCTAAAGCATTCATGTTGAAATACGAACATTTAATAACGTTTCAGTGCCGTTTTATAAAATCTCCGTCTTGCAATATCGCAGTGTTATTAGTACTCTCCCATTGGACACAATAACAGAGGATAACACATTGTGTGCGATGTCTTTGTTATCGCATGGAATCTACGGGGACCAGGGCAACGTATTGCAATAACCGCAAAGCCTGTCTTTTGCATTCTGCTGTTAAATGAAATTGCTTGTTCTGTTAGCTAAATGTAAACTTAGCCGCAACCCTGCTTAGTCAGGAAGTACTGTTTTAGTGAAGTGAAGTATTTCCTTTGTAATAAACTAACTAGGTGTCGCCACTGGCTCCGCGTAAAAAGGTTTCACACTTTTTTAACTTTGTTTATTAACGCTGCCTTTCTTTGCGGACTGCAGGTAATTTTAAAATGACGCCTTTTAGTATTTCAGCATTATTTATGAACGCGAGTATCGTAACTATTCAATAAGCAGAAAGGAATATTTAAAATACACTAACGCACACACCGGGGTTTCCACGTTTTTCCACAGCTCGTATGGAATTTATATGTATAGAAAAAGAGCACAGATTTTACTTTGATAAAGCGAGCATCAGTTTCACGAATGTGTACCTTTTTGCCACGAACTAGATCGTTTCAAATGTTTTTGTTGAACGCTCCTGCAGTAGCGCGAAAGTGATTTATCATAAGGCAACATGCTGCGGTTGAGACGAAAAATAAAAGTAATTCCTTTTGTATTTGCCGAGTGGGGCGGGCGCCTGGAGACATATTTGCCAAACGCGTGAATAATGGTTCCTCCTTTGATGTGAGCTACCTATAATTCACCATGTTTTCGTATCGCTGACCAAAGATGACAGAAATGCTCGATTCTTTCTTTCTTTGTAATTAATGCTGAATAGGTCAAGGAGCAATCTGTTTCTGTTAGGAACCCACGTATTTTTCGTCTAAGGGTAGCTTTAGAATAACATTCGGCCAGAAATGTAGCTTTGCCGCGTGAATATCAACGCTGCTCCGCGTCAAGTCATAAACGTCCATTATCTAGCAGTGGAGTGCTTCCCTCGGCACTCTCTCAAAAACATATTTCTAGTGTGAAGACAACTTCGCAACAAAACAACCTCTTTTCCTCACTTTTACGAAATAATCACGGAACGTTTACTTCGTACTTGTTTGTATCGTCCATATTGCTACCGATGTCGTCCTAAATGGGTATATTACTCCTAAGTAGCTGTTACTTTTACGTCCCAAAAATATTATTTTGAACGCAATAAAATTCTTTCTTTATATCTTCGGTGTCCATGAAAAAGACATAACAGTGTGGTTGAATTTATTGTAGCAGACGAGGACCCAGATGGCTTTCCTCATAAAATACAACGAGTGGTTCTGTTGGTAGCAACGTTATACTAAACATAATCACAATTTACGGGAAGCCCTTTGGCGAAATTTGGAAATACTTTCCCTTTACCGTTACGTGTGAGCAATTACAGCACCTTTAATGATGTAGTGTCGGTTGTAGGCTCCAACTTGCGTTAATGGTGTGCCGAAGGATTTTTATTACCACTTACGGGTAGTTTCTCGTTTTTAGGGCGCTCTGTGTGGAACGGAAGTAGTCTTTACGTTTCAGTAATTGTTACTTAAGTTGTTAGTCAATGGGCCTTTGCAATTCGGGTGTAGTTTTATTGGGGAGAAAGCTAAAATAATAAAAAGAGAGTACTTTACTCTCTTTTAATGCACGAATGTCAGTACATTCGTGCATTAAAAGAGTGATATAAGTGTAGTTTCGCATTTAAGCAGAGTCATGCCACGCTTCATAACAGGGACAGGGACATCGACGCGCAACCATAAAAAAAAAACAACTGTTTCATATATTTTGACCGTGTAAGTATTGCACTTTGTAGGAAACAGCAGATTTGTCAGTCCAGAATCATGTACTGAATTCATGGTAACATCTTGTTCGTCGATGTCCCTGCCACCCTGTATATACAGCAGTATATATATACAGCTTATAAATAAATTCCACCTCGATAAGCTTCACAGTGACCTATTTTATTTTATCAAAATGGGACTGGTACACTGAAGATATCTAATTCATAAAGGATTTATCGCGGAGTGGACGACACTGCCGCTACCTAAATGCATCAAATGTGACCAGGGAGTCTTGACCCTTGTCTAATTCGATTGTTTATCTATCTATCTGTTGGTCTCTCTGCTACCTTTCCACGTCTTGTCGGCTGACCGGTTTTCGATGTTTGGCTCATAAGTAAACCATGAGTTGGTTTAGGACATAGGATACTTGATATCCCGGTAATACGTCCTCGTGGGATAATTTCCGAGCTCCACGCGGGCGAAGCTGCGGGCAAAAACTATTTATTGCAAAAATGTTTGCTTTTTAAATCAAGTTATTAAACGACTAACTCCTTCAACAAGAACTGGTCCTTAGTAGCTTTAAACATAGAGAAGTGGAAAGAAAGTGGGTAGGGCTTGGCCCTGTAGTGGGACATCACAGGTTTTTAATAATCAAAGTCAAAGCATTTACGAGTATTTCAAATAGGCAAATAAAAGGCACTTTTGAACGTCAATAATTAAAATAGAATTGATTCAAGTCGCCCCTTTCATTAATTATGTGATAGATTGGTGCTCACATATTTACAAACATTATAAAAGATTTTCATATTTTTTTTTTTTAATAATAAAAGTAAATAATAAACGACTAATGTTTTTTCAAGCAAAGGAAAGCAGAAAATAATAATGGCTCATAATCATTCTCATTTGAGAGTTCCTCAAGTATTTGTATGTATAAAAGTTAAGAACAACGCTTAAACTTAGTAAATTACTAAGTTTTAGCATTGTTCTTCAATATCAACTTTTGATTTCTCCGATTAATATTCCCAAAGAGTCCCAACAAAAAGGTCGATGACAAATAAATCGTCTTCTATCTAAAATTATTATTCCATCGAAACTTTTGCTCATTTATTTAAGAACTTACCAAGTCGATATCTTTTGCAATAAATGGATATGAACTCCGAATTTCAACTATTAAATTTACGTTTGTCATGAAGACATGTCTGTCTGATATCAAGACATATCACTTTGGTGTCTAGACGAAATTTCGATGAAGCTATATCTTTTTAAAGCTTATTTGACTACCTATTAGATACCTGCGGGTTATAAATAATATAATGCCTTTGTTTTATTCAGTATCAGTCTGTCCTTGCAATTAAAGATGTAGGATATTGTACTCAAAACGAACGCCTTTTACTTGGTATTTACTGCATTTTCAAAAAGTCAGTCGTGGCGATTTTTTTTTTTCCAATCAAGTTCGAAAGCCTTGTTATTTTCTGTTCATGCCAAGTTACTCCAAAAACTGGACCCTAATTACGTAACACACTACCAATCACAATCTGATTCAATTTGAAGGATTTTGCTAATCTATTGCTTCATATGTTTGAAAAATTTCTCTGCTCAACAACGTAAACAACGCAATGAATGTTGTTGAACTGTCAAAACGAAAGTAATTCCTAATCTTACGCAATTAACCTGCTGAGCAGGGCATACATATATCCATCTTGGTCGTTATCTTTTTCAGCACTACACACATATCTTGATATATAAGATAAAAATTATATAAAAAACCTATCCGTTTGAAAAGCAATTTGCAGAAGTTTGTATCAAGTCTGCAAAGGGGAAATTAAATTTTCTTTTTTTTTGGGTGTAATGGAAACTACTGGCGTCCTGAGTCTGGGGTATATTGCGCTCGCAGATAACACGGAGCGAATATACATACATATATGCGACTGTTAACTACACGAATAAGCATAATAAATGGAATCTTGGAATAGTCCCCTGTCGTCTTCAGTGAGACAAGACGACGGCATGCGATGTAGCAATAATATTTTATGTATGGAATTAAATAACTGCGATGGAAAGTTTTATATTAGGAACTAACAGTCTGACGAGGACCACTCGAGGACCACACGTTGACTTTGAGCTGGCCTAGCGTATTACGGAGTTTCAATGGAATAAGAGGCCAACTAATACTGGTATCTGGTGGAGAACAGGAAGGTAGAATAGAATAGAATAGAATACTCTTTATTGTACACCATACAAATTACAGAACATAAATATAATTATTTATTTTTTTTACAAAGGGTGACACAATGGGCGGTCTTATCGCTAAAAGCGATCTTTTAAAGACAACCTTTGGATGGATTAAAATTAAGGAGAGACAAATATGGTAGGTAGTTTGTGGTGTACCATTTACACTAAACAATTAATATTTTCATAAAGTATATTTTACTCATAGAGAACAGGAAGGTACTGTGGTAACGGCCCCGACCTACGAGTTGTCGGTCCTGGGTTTGAACCCAGCGAGGTGCTTTACTTTGTGTAAATAATTTCATCACCACTGCTCTCACCCATCGTGAGTAATCGGCATGTCTTAGAACCTACGTACAATTCAAAGACATGAGACATCTACCTACCCGCACTGACTCCGCGTGGTGGATTACAGCGCACTCCCTTTCGAAGAGAGGAGGCTTTTGTCCCAGCAATGAGAACATTATAGGCAGATTTTTACGCTCTTCGCTCTTTTGTATCATTTAATAATACTAGACATCAATGACAGTTATCGGTGAAATTTTATACAGAGTGTATCAGAAAGGTGTGATCTTATTCATCAAACTGAATAACTTTCTCCATAGGACCAACATAAAAAATTATCAACTGTCCCATACAAAACTTCTATACCAACTCGACCCAAATGTATGGGACGGCTGATAATTTTTTCGCGATGACGTTTGGTCCCACGGAGAAACTTCTTTAGTCTGACGGTCTATACCACCGATTTTCTGATACACGCTGTATATAATATAATAATTATGATGGCATCGGTTCCAAAAGTATTTCTCGTTTTTATTTTCAGGATTTGAGAGAAATCCTCGAGTAAAAATGTAAGCCCACGTAATATTCATATTACATTATGACATATATTTTGTTTTCGGTAAATAAGGACAAAAAAATGCTTCATAAACATTAAACAGCCCAAAACAAATACAGCTCGGAGCAAAATTTTGTAATCCCGCTTTTACAAGCAAAAAAGGGACATATAAGAGGACTCGTGGAAAGTTTATAGGTATTTGTAAATATATGTATGTAGGTACTTTATGTTGTGGTGGGCATTCTAAATAGAAACAGTTCTTCTTTGTATCGCTGGTACGACCAGAGCTTGAAATACCGGAATTTATGGGAACCGGTATCATTGGCCTTGGTATGAAACCAGTACCAGACGTAGTACCTGCCTGTACTACTGGTATTTCTAATCAGTTTCGGTACTGTATCTGTACCAAAACGGCTACCAAACAAATATTCCATATTTAAGGTAAGCTTGGATCGGTTGATGGCACTAGGCTCGCCCCTATTACATGGTTCAGACGCCAGCACATCAAGCTACTACAATCTGTCAAATTTCTTTAATAGATTTTCAACTTTATTGCTAAAACATTAAGGTTCAAGGTTGATTGGGAAATTTTGACAGTTTCGGGTAGCTTGACCTGCTGGCGTCTGTACTTAAACATAACTGGCGAAATGTGGGTGTACTACAGGTACACCTCTGCCCAGCGCTTCGGGGAAAGAAGACGTAGTGTTTTAGTAGAATATTATTAGAAATTAATAGAATTACTCCTAAGAACCCCTTAACTTAAGACCTTCTCCTTATGTAAAATATCTATGTAATCAAAAGGATTATTTTAACAGTGTTGCTTAAATTTTAACGTTTATTGTGTAAATGCGTAGTCAACAGAAAAATGTGGTGAAAATATTACTTACAATAATTTCGGTATCCATGACCTACATTTGCTATCCAAATATTTAATGCTACGAACCTCATTTTTATCGTAATTAAAAATTAACGTCACGGAACTGAAAGAGTAACAATATCCAAAGTTAAGTAAATACTTACTAATAAGATGTTAATAATAATGTAATTTACCATTTCACAGGCTCGGAAGCCCCATTGGTCTCGTGGTCACAACCGCGTCTGCTAAGCGTGGGGTCCTGGGTTTGATTCCCAGTCGGGCAAAGTGCTATTGGGTTTTTCTATTCGGAATTTATTAATTTGGACCTGGAGTTTGGAAGTTGGTGGTGTGATGCCTCGGAAAGCACGTTAAGCCGTTAGTGCGCCTGACCTCTCTCCGGTCGTGTCGGATTACCGTCCCATCGGACTATGAGAGTGAGGGAAGAGAGAGAGTGCACCTGTGTCTGCGCACACACTTGTGCACTGCCCTGTAACGAGGCTAGTTAGTCTCGGTTGAGATTGGTCGTGATGGCCATGGTCTGGAGGACTATATTTTTAGCTAGAAAAACCCGAAAAAGGTACATTTTGTTCGCTTCTGCTCCCCAATATATTTTTTGTCTTGAATCGAACGTGCTTTCAACAAAACAACCTCGCATGCGCAAACACCCCAACACTTTTCCCTCATGTCAAAACAGGATATAGATTTGACGGATTTTCAACAGAATATAGTCACCAGGGATTGTCAGCTGAATATAGTCAACGGTAGTGTAGTGAAGACTTGTATGTAACAGCACAGGATAGCCTTTACCAGAAGTGGTAATTGCATTAGTGGTTCAGAAGCTTCAATATCATCAGGATTGCTGGAATATAGCAGTTCCTCGAGGCAGTGGTATGACAGCGGCTCCACTGGCATCCTATCTGTCATCAGAAGACACGCAATCATCGATGCGACGCTCTGTTAGAGTGACAGTGACCAGCCAGTGTCAATTTTATCCAACCTTTACGGTGATTCCAGTAACTCCTTGCTGTGAATGTGTATATTAAGTAAAGTTACTGGTTTTGTTAGTAGCTGTAATTACTGGTTATGGCTACTTTATCCCAGTCAGAATTACGCGATATCTCCTAAAACGGCGATAGATTCGAAATAAAACACCCTATGTAAATATACATCCTCTCTAATAGTGTCACAATAATGTTCATGTGAAATTGGATTATCCCAATTGCTATTCAAAGAACAAAAGGCGAATGAAACAAAAGATATCGGGGGAAACATATTGTGGTTTTAGAGCAACGTTTTGTTTTGTTTTGTGGCCGTACGTGGACCAGCTCTCCCAGTTTTTGTGGACATCGTGGGGGATTGTTAAGCAAGATTTGTGTTCAGTGAACAAAAAACTTTTTTTTTTGCTTATTATCCTCATTGCCTTTATGGAGTATAGAGGGTGTGTGAAGTACGTGTAAATCTCTTAGAACGTGTTTGCTGTTTATGCTTCGACGCTTGCGTGTGAGAATTGTAAGTTATATGATGTTATAGTTACTAGGGGCGTTGTTACGTCGTACAGTGTCGTGTTAAATATAGTGTAGGTACTTCATTATGTCACACAACGTTTAATTTACTTATTTACTTAAACAAACATTTAAAAACCAATTACAGCAATTAAATACACTATAAACATACTTAATATAAAACAGGAAAACATAAAGTTTGTGATAAAATGTAAAAAAAAGTTGACAACACTTGCATGAATCCCTGTCATAGTACTTCTGACTTGCTAAATACGAGTATATACGTTGTCTTCCATATTATTTTAAACATTAATATGTATAAGCAATAGCAGAATCTCTTATTAATGTTATGAATTTTATTACCTTTAAAAGTCCGTCTCTGAGACGTTAACAGCCAATAATGTATATAATAATTTTCAATAATCTTATACAACGTGTTTATGCAATCAAGTCCAACTTTTGCTAAAAACACTTTAGCTTTTAACAAACAACTACTATTCTTTTACAACAAATCGGTTTTATTTAACCATTTACATTAATTCAAGTACAGTCCGGCACTAAAGCGCGAAGTAGTAAAACGTAAAAGTGTAAAGTTGGTCATGAATATATAAAGTTGTGCGTCTATTTGTCACTCAATTGGACCCAGCTGAGAGGGAATGGTCCCCGGAGCTACGAAAGAGGGTAAATCCCAGTAGATGAAGGCATTAGAGTGTTTTATAGACAAGCATGGAGACATTGTCTTCATAATTGCAGTGTTTTATGAATGTGTAATTGTGTTTCTCAGTTTAATGTTAGTTAAATGTGGATAGTCTTGTTCTAATAAACAGGGGCCCGTGGGTAAATAAAAATAAACAGCCGCACAGGTGGATCGATCAGATTAAGCTACGCTTGCCACGGTCGATCTGAGGATGGGTGACCATTTTTACATACCGAGACCCCTCGGAGCCTCGGAAAGCACGTTAAGACGTTGGTCCCGGCTGTCATTCATGGAACTTGGACAGTCTTTACGGGTAGTCAGAAGCCCGAAAGTCTGACAACCAGTCTTACCAAGGGGTATCGTATTACCCAGTAACTGGGTTGTGGATGTCAAACAGGCAGTCGCTCCATGTAAAATACTGGTATTCAGCTGCATCCGATTAGACTAGAAGCTGACCCCAACATAGTTGGGAAAAGGCTAAGTAGATGATGAGTTTTGTTCTAATAGTATTTTAGACTGATTTGGTAAATAAAAATGAATACCTATTAAAACTTAAATTTTAAGATAGGTATATTGCTTTTATTTTATCTGTTTCAGGAGTTATTTATTATTTATTTATTTATAGGAGAACCAACAGCTATAACAGAAAGATAACAATTGTGTATGAGACATAAAGCCAATTATTATTATTTATTTATACAACGTGTTTTTTTTATATCCCATAACTCTAGGGGGTCATTGTACTTATCATTATGAACAATTTTTACTAGGGGACCAATCCTGAAAGCGCGAAAAAAAATCTGCTGTTCCCTACATTTATGTTCGTATAACTCGTCAAAATGTAGGGAACACCAGATTTTTGTTTCGCGCTTTCAGGTTTGGTCCCATAATAAATACTTTATTGTCATTATCATCAGCCTAAAGCATACCACTGCTGGACAAAGCCCTCCCCTGTTGCACGCTTATAAACTCGAAGGTTGATTGTCTTGTTTGTACTTTATTGTACCTACACCTCAAAAATACATAGCATAAAAAATACATCGAACACTACAAAATATACAATGAAAGTGAGTTATGATGAGTTCTTCGTAATTTTTCTGATATAATATCTAAGTATGTTTTATCTACATAATAATATGTAGGTAAATAAACTAAAAAAATAGCGATATGTAAAAAAATGTCGCTACTTTTTGAACGGATAATATGGTGGATATTGTATAGTCGCTTTTAAAAAACTACCGATATACATACAAGTAAGTACACTTTGTAGCTAAGTATATTTTCACAAAGCTCATATACGTACAATGTAATTCCCAGACTTTACGTACGTAGTTTAAGGAGTTACACCACATAGTGAGGTAAACATTTATGATCTGGGTAAGTATAAGTACTAGTTTAGCTTGTTATTACCTCTTCAGAACTTATAATTTGTAAGCTTGAACCAATTGATTGCCCTACTGAATCTTGTTACAAGTCCTTTGTGCTAAAATCCTACTAATATTATAAACGCGAAAGTTTGTGAGGATGGATGGATGGATGTTTGATACTCTTTCACGCAAAAACTACTAAACGGATTTTGATGAAACTTTACAGTAATATAGCTTATACATCAGAATAACAAATACAATACTTTTATCCCGATAATCCCACGGATTCGACATTTATGCCAGTGAAACCGCGGGGCACTGCTAGTATTTACATAACTTAATACCTAAGTACGAGTAGCTACTATATCTGTATTTAATAGAAACTTAAAATCTCCTGTGATCCTATGGGATGACAGAAAACATTCAATTACGTCCTGTAGTCGACTTTATGCGCTAACCTTATCCCCCTTATTACAAAACAAGGTTTTTCTTTCGATCAGGTTTAAACCACTGACTCAGTTATTGAATTAAGAACCCAACTGATAGAGAAATGAAGTTCTTTATACAAAAATTACAGCTTAGTTCGGTGCTAAGTGGTCATTTTAGTATTAAGAACTTTGCCTAAATCGAAATAAAGTTCGAAATACAAGTACTGGCTCAATAGTTTAGGTTAGGTAACTATAATTAGGTTTCCTTTTGTAATAAGACGGATTAAGTTCCAAGTTTTGAATAAATATTTTGTGTTATATTTTGGAATTGTGCCTGATTGATGGTAATAGGCTCGCTCCCTATTTTATGGGATTGTAGCGGTATCTACAACGCCACATGCGAACAACGCGTCATACTGACGCCACGCAAATCCTGCATCTCGCAAGCAGAGTTTACCGCGCAATTAGCATATATACAATTTCCCAACATCAATCGTTGGGCAATTCCCCGCCAGACACAACAACCGTCTGTTCGGAGGATCCTCCCTTTTCTATAGAGGATGAGTGGACTTTACACCCTGTTCCTCATACCTCTATAGGATTAAAACATAACTGGCGAAATGTGGGTGTACTTACTGTAGGTGCACCTGCCTAACCATTTGGGGAATACAGGCGTGATGTTGTGTTAAGCTATTTAGTATCATAATAAGACGTGTTATATCTTAGAAATTGATAGCGCTATGCCATGGTGTTCTCAGTAAATTAGTTTTTGTTATCACAACAAAGACACAACACACTATACCAAAACAACATAAAAACTCCTCAAGTAAACTATTATTAACAAATTCCACACAAAATAACTCGCATAAAAAGGGATAGCCTTTATGCGAAACTACCAAATCAACTTCGGCAGTCTTAATAACAAGTTGGTACATCATAAAAATGTTAATGCCAAACATTCTTATAACATCAACAAGAAACAAACTGAAGTACAAGTCGCCTCATAAAATTAGGGGCGGCGCGACTCCGGCCCACGTTCAATACCCTCTCAAGGAGTATTACTCGTATTATGAGGGGTCACAAAGTGAGGACGGCGATATTGGCAGCCCTTACCAAGCATCGTAAGAAGGTGAGGAAACTTCACATAAAACCTAAGGAGGCAGGTGCATTCCATTTCCAGGGTACCGAAATGTTCGCGTATTTCACGCTCAGCGCGTCATTACCGCTCCTTACAACGAATACGCCCGCACGGTGTGTTACAACAAAAAGGGTAAGTATAATAATAAAAATCTTACGGCGTCTGGAGAGACGAATAAAGTACGAGTCCGTGTTTTGCTTGTGTAAGCGCTATTGTCTGTCGAGGTAGTCATACGTTTTTTGACTGATTGTCGTTTATACTGCCTACTTTGACTGTGAATCTCGTATTTTATTTTATATTATGTGCTTTTATCGTGCTAGGTTGCTGTAGAAATAAACCATTTAAAGACAACAATATACTGCCTTGTTGAGCTCTCCGTTTCTTTTTTAATAAGAGAATTTCATATATTTTTACCACCCACGTAGTAACCATCATTTTATATACTAGCTATAAAAATGTAACTTAAATATCAAGAGCTACGACGGCGTAGCACTGACGTCACAAATTCGTAGGCCCTGCGTAGCACTTTGATCAGGTTCAAATAAGTCTAACAGTTAATAATAATGATTGTGTGAGTTGTTATCGACACTCGTTTCTATTTTTAAGCCGACCTACTTATATTGAAAAGCCATAAAATTAACCATACCCACACGCATTTCGATGGTACTAAAATAAAAACTCATTCACGTACTTATAGTTCATAAAAAATAATAAAACCTTTTAACAATTTACTCTGCGTCAAAGTTATTTTTATACTTCAAGGTAAAATAAGTATGACAAGTAATTAGAAAGTTTTCATAGAGCCTAGTTTATCATATAATATTCACAGTTTTTTTTCTAAAAGCAAGCTAGCTAAAAATAAACAAAAGATTTCCCCGAATTGTTAGAGAGGCACATTTCACATTATCCCATATTACAGCAGATGAGCGTTTTGCTATCAACCCGAATCCAGATAGTTAATGAAGACTTTCAAATGGAAACACCAAATAACACATTACTACAACCAGGGATTGAATCCAGACTACACTAGAGAGAATCGCACTCCGAAGCTTCGTCAATATTATTTTTTGTTTTTTTGGTTAGCTTAAACAGCCCCACCCAATTTTTTTTGGGAACTTTTTTCTCTAGCCACCTTTAACCAGCGCTCACAGTACGCGTCCAGGTCGTATCGCCACCTCTTCCTAGGCCGGCCTCGGCGGCACCTTCAATCTTCAGGCACTCATTGGGTGGAGGCCTTTGCCCAGCGGTTATCGTGCATGCAGCTGATGTGCCTCGCGCAATCACATTTGAACCTGACAGCCTTCTTGCCTACGTTCATCATACCAGTTTTGGAAAGCATCGTGTGACATTCTTAAAAAATTTAAATTCTTTTACATTAAAAATCAATATATCGGTGAAAAATTTCAAAATCACGCTACATAATATTCGCTATTCTGATAATATATGGATGCAGCGTTAAATGTGAAGTAGAAATGGAAAAATGGCAAACACTGGAGTATAAACACAACGCTTTGTGAGAGAAAAGTGGATCATAAATATTGAACAGAAATTTTTCAACTTGGTTGAGAAACTATCATGTTTCATTGCAGCCATAGCCAAATGATGGTAAGTAAGGTCTATTCGAATTCTCTTTTACAGTTGATGTTATTTCCACCTAAGCAAATATCAACTTTACGATGGTGTTAATTAAGTTGATACTAGCACTATTGAAAATGTCATAAAAATTATGAAGTTGTAGCGCAAACTAAAGCTTATGTGTAGGTATTACAGTTGTTTATCCTGAAACTCAAATTTGTTTACATGTTTGGAAACTAAATTGCGAACGCAGATTAAGTACCTTAGTTCCTATAAACTTTTGTTATACGGTTTTATGTTTCATTTGTTTATAAATGCTCGTGCTTCAGTTCTGCGAAATACTTGACTGGATATAATATTTCAGTTGTAATATAAGCAAGCTTTGGCACATGACTAAAATAGTATCAAAATTAATTTTATGGAACATTGAAAACGACTTTGGTTATTATTTTTGTATGCTGGCAATAGTATGACAGCTGTTAGATGGTTGGATCGTGAGAGGATCGCAGTAAAAAGTTAACAAAATACTATGAAAATAAAGTTTTTTTTTTGTATTAAATACGTTTGATCATGTAAAGATTAATTTCGGATCGATTGATTTTAATGTGACGCTATGCTTGCCGTGTTGATATTAAGAATCCTTTTGTGCATTAGACAGGATGTTAAATTGTCTGTTCCCGTTGGCATACGAATATGTACGACAGTCTTTATGACTAGTTAGTCACCTAAAGCCTGAGGATATCGGTGTGTCCCAGTAGTTTGTTTAGTTCCTTAAAATAGTTGGAATACATTCAAAATTACTAGAAACGTATGGATTCATTCGGTGATAGTTCTGCTTTATTTTTCCTTGATGCGAGAACCTACTTACCTACCCACTTTTTAACTTTCTGGCTTTTGCTCACTGTTGGATGCAGTAACTAAGCAAGGATCCCCCGACAAAATGTGTTAGGTTAAGTTAGAACTGTGACCAATCACACCCGTGCCGAATTGGTCGCAGTAACTATAACCTAGAGCACCCCGCTCAAACCTGTGAGTTTAGGTTCGAGCTGAAACTCTCACCAAATGCGTCCAAGCCCGTATTCTAAGGCTTACACAACTTGGCAATTTAGTATTATAAAGGAAATATTTGAGGTGTACAAACCGACCTCATCTAGTTTTAAAATATGATTGACGTGTAAAAGTGTTTGTACAAACCTACTTACAAAATAAAATCATTTATCATTAATTAATATGCATTCATGATATTAGAGTGTACAATCATATTTTTAGGAGCTCAATATGGGAATTATTAAAGGCCCAAACATTATGCAAGTTTCTTTAAGATTTTTTTAGACTTGAAATTAAAATATCTCGAATATTCATTGAGAAATAAAATTCTGCTGCAGTATGATTAATGGTCCATATTGTAATTTTTATAACAGTATAACAGTTGGACGAACATTCATATGAATATGAATGTCACTTCTGAAGAGGAAGCGGAAATAATAATTCTATTCTGATGTATCGGTACATCCGAACCTACTATCGCTTTTATACATATTTATGACGTACATGAGTAGTCGAGCACTAATATGTATACACTTTTGAAAGTGATTTTCTCCTACTTTATTGATTGTAATTTTATGTTGTTATAAACATAGCATGGTGGTAATTGTAAAACCTTGTACTATTATAATGCAGTAGGTCTTATCTAAAGTTGATTTTAATTTTGCTAAATGATATAAAGATACATTATTTTTGTAAGCGCTGATTTTTCCAGCGCCAGATAATTTTATCGGAGGAATAATTTTGAATTTTTGATAGTTCTTTCATACAAAAACTGTCAGACATCAATTTTTTTTTCCAGGAATAAAAATTATCTGTCGATTGAAGCATCAGCTCTAAGTAGGTTTGTACCAACACTTTTACAAGTCAATAAGTGATAAGTGTATATATGTATAATTGTGTGCTGGTAACTGTAGTGTGCAAATTGTAATAGCGCAATTGCCGAATTATGTATGGACCTACATTTTAGGTTAATTATAATAAGGATTCCGTTTAAGGAAAAAGAAGTTGTATTCATTAACTTATTCATAAATAAGGCCGTATTGGAAAGAACTTAAATCTACTTAAACACAATTGCACGAAAGACCAACTTTTAGCCAATACAGGCGTTCTATTTATAAGTAGTCATCGAAAGATAAGGGCCTCGATTCCTATTGTCTGAATGAAATATTGAGTTAGTTTATTGTCTTTTATTCTTATTGTCTTCGCAATATCCTGCGTTGGAGTGCTCCACACAATTACCTTGTTTCGTTGATTCATAGTCTTATTATATTTTGCATTTCAAAACAGCGGAAAAGTGCTGAAAGCCGCGCTCAACGGCAACTTGTGAAAAATGGCGCGAGACTTTATTATCGCGGATTATGAATCGTAATAGATAAGGCATTCAGCGCGCCCTCATTAAAAAAGGGATTCCGGGGAAAAAATAATAAAAAAATATAGTGAAAGCCAGTCTCATTTGTCAACTTGCTCGCATTGCATGCAGTGCCTACATCACTCGAGGAGTGGCCGACTTTTTATTCATTCCGGTTTTACGACGCACACAACTTTAATAACTCACTAACAGAATGAAAATACGTTCCTAAAAAATAATGTTTTCATCGGTGACATGGTTCGTTGCGACTCACGCGGCCGTGATACGAAACAATGTAATTGTAATTGGTTGAAGTGAGAGACGAAATAATAATTTTCTAGCTAAAAAGGTTTGAAGTGAGTGGTTCGTCTAACATTCTAAATGTGACGAACACATTTCACCATTTTATTTAGGGCTCTGTAGCCATGGGGTGCCCGGAGCTCTATTACTAAGCCTCCGCTGTCCGTCCATCTGTCTGTCAGCGAGCTATATCTTAAGAACCGTAATAGTTAGACATTTGAAATTTTCACAGAGTGTGTATTTTCATTGCCAGGTAATAATAAAAATTAAGTTAAAAACTAAAGTGGGTCCCCATACAAGAAACGCGTTTTATTTCGGCGTTTTTTGTCTTATGGTACTCCGACTCAGTCTTGGCCGGTTATTATGAATAATTTCATGATGGTCATTGTCATTACAAGACAATACTTAATACTTTAATGACTTTCAAAAAACTCCACAATTCGAAAAAAAAATCGTATCGAAGTCTGTATCTTACCTGCTTGAAAATGTACAAACAATTTTAGAAATGACATTAAAAAACAAACTCAACTACAACATCAAAGAGCAAACTATAACTGACACTTGAATCAATTAAGAGGCACTTTACTCTCTGTTTTGCAATTATTCCGTCTGATTTGGAAACCGTTTTCACTGCAATATCATGATATTTCATTGGTGTGCATTTTACTACCTGTAGTTCGACTGAAACTGAATTAAACAACACGTGAGTTATCCGTTATGAATGGTAAATACTGTATGTTCGATGTACAGAGTATTTATTCAGTTGTATTGTGTGAATATGGAAAGAGCATTGCGATTAATCTGTTTAACATACCATGCTGGTCAGTGGTGAATAATGGAACCTTTACAGCTTAACAATACTGCTTATCGATCGTGTCAAGGGGATAATATACTCTAGGTACTCGGGCGTTAATGTAGAAAGAAATAAAAATAGTATAACACTGCACACATGAAATGCACATTACAAAAATCATACTAGGTAAAGCTAAAGCCGAAATCCTGTATTCGAGAGAGAAAAAAAGATTTAAAATTATAAAATTTGAAGTTAAATAATGTGCAGACACTACGACAATAAATGAAAACACTTGCAATACTAATTAATGCATAAGAGTATTTAGTACACTGACGCGACGCTTCCCCCTTAATTCGATGTGCCAATAAATACGGCCGGTTACTGTACGCCTCTTTACAGGGTGTTTTAAAATTTCGCAAAAGGATTGTGACAAGAGGATCGTGGGAAGTCTCCTTTTGTGCGCATGTTCAGAATATGCATCTGTATTCTTCAATCCGTTTGGTGAGTAGGGTTGTTATACCACGACTGTTCATTGTAGCGGTCTTTGAAGTCTTATCCTTCAGACGTCTACGGGTTCAAACTGTGTACCTATAGGAATTTATAATGTCTATAGGTATGAATTATGGTCTTTTTGGCTATTTTGTATTTTGTAGGTTTTAGGATTTTTCTTCCTTGTTATTTTGTTTTCACTTAGCATTCTGTCTGACTTTTTTCGTTTGGTTTTTTCGACTCCGTAGGGTAGTAGCGTAATGTAAAATAGCCAACCTTCCTCAAGAATTAAGCTTTCAAATGCAAAAATATTTTTTTAAATCCGACTTTCTTATCCGAATTTCTGAAACTACAAGTTTAAAAGCGCGTTCAAACAAGCTTTATTATATAAGAATAGATTATTGTAAAACGCTGCAGGAATTGGTCAAAGACAATCGGGACAAGTTACTATTTACTCATCATACACAATCAGGCTAAATGTTCCCGCGGCTGAGACAGGCCTCCTCTCTGTCTCTCCCTGGGCTGTAATACTTGCCATATCTACCACGCGGGCACAGTGCGGGTTAGTAGATGTCACATTATCTTCGAATTTTTGGTTCAAAACTTACTTTATACATTTTTATTTTTAAAAAGGTGTGAGCAGGTGAAATTGTTTCAGCTATTACCTGCGCCATAGCTACCACTTGCTAACAGTTTTAATTTCACCTTTTCTTATCTCCATAGTTAAGACAAATGAATTCAAAATCGTCTAATTTGGGACAGTCGTGTGACACGCGATGTAGCACTTTTAAAATTCAGTGTCATAATTGGTTGGGTCATTAATTAGTGGTCCCATTACCTGCCATTACTTCACGTGCCTTCCCTGTTTAAAAAATAAACATTATCTTTATTACAGTTGGCCACGAAACATTTGTTTGATCGTGAGATCGTCTCACTTACGATTTGTGTCGAAAATGTTTCGTGGAAAGATGAACAGTTTTCGAAAACTGAAAATTGTAAACGAAATTTTTTATGTATCAAAAACTCACGATTGTGAGCTATGAAAAAGCCTGGGGGGAGGCCTGTGCTAAAGGGCGAAGCAATCTGGAGATTTCGGATGTCTAAACTCTTAATTGTGACGTGTTGTTATTTTATTAAATTGTACATTGTGTGACATTTAAATAAATAACAAATTAACTCTTAATTTAAATATATTGTAAGATTGCTAATAAGAGCTATTTGAAATTTAAATTGAAATCAAATTATAACGTCCCACAGGGCCTCCTCTCCATGAGAGCGAATGGGCCTTAATCCACCACGCGGGCCCAGTGCGGGTTGGTAAATGTCACATGTCTTCGAATTTTTGGTTCTAGGACATGCTGGTTTCCTTACGATGTTTCCTTCACCGGTTTTTGAGAGCTCTGATGATAATTTAAATTACACAAAGTAAAGCACCTGTTTGGGTTTGAACCCACGACCTACAACTCTTAAGTCGAGGCCGTTACCACTGGGCCATCACTGCTCATTTTATGTATTAAATCTCATAATATCTCTTAACTATACCAAGCGGATTTTACAAACTTTTACAAATCCCTATAAACATTTTTTATCGGCATAAAAACACATTATACTTATTATAATTTTGTTTATCAGTTGTTTTCCTATCATCCTGTTTTCAATCGTATTTTTGACATATATTTATGGCTGGTTTGTGGTCCAAATCTAAATAGAAACCAATGATAATTTCCCCATGGTATCGTAAAAGTGACTAAGGGAGCGAGCGATGAAGAATAGGAAGATGTATTCAATAAAATTGTTAATAAATAAATTATATAAACACAAGATAAACAAAAAATGTGTTTCGTAGCCAGAAAATAGACCATCAATCTGATCATCATTCTTCTACCCTTATCACAATTTATTTGGGGTAGGCGCGACATGTCTTTTTCTTTCATACTTCTCTATTTAGTCGTCATCTCGGTAGCCATCCCGTTCTTAACCATATCATCATTCACACAGTCCATCCATCGTTTCTTTGGTCTTCAGACAATCAATCTGATCTAAAGGCGAAAAAGAGTGTATACCGTAAATTAGTAATAGCAAAATAGTGGAAGGAGGGAAGGGAGGCCTTTGCCCTGCAGTGGGATAGAAATGGCTGAATAAAAAAAATAAAAAAAAAACTGCGAATGCCAATCCGTGTGCAAAGTAGTGTATACATCAATTTTCCCTGTGACTGACGATTTAATGGCTTATATTAATAGAGGAGAATAATTACCTACTCCATAGAGCGTCTAGTGGTGCAGGGCAGACTTGAGGGTATAATATAATAGGCCAAGCGGGAGGGATCAAAGTAATTCTACGATTGGAGCCCCTGTTACTGAATGACACAACCAGCACCCTAATTGCGTAACACACAATCAATTTCAATCAGAATCATTTTGAAGGATATTGCTAATCCATTGCTTCATATGCTCGAAAAATGTGTCATGGTGTCTGCTCAACAACGTAAGAAACGCAATGAATGTTGTTGAACTGTCAAAATGAAACCGATTCCGATTGATCGTGTGTTACGCAATTAGGGTGCTGATGACGTCATCAAGTCAACGCTGCGTGGATGAGACGCATATTTTCCCCCAACATGTTCTTTTTTGTGTTTGTGTTCTTTCTCTGCGTCATTTTTACCATAAATAATCGTATTTTCTTTCTTTCCTTCAGATGGAGTGAGGTCTTCGAGCTACGACAACACCAACACAATTTGGCACAATTTATCGTGAACACGACTGCTCTGTCAAGAGCGAAGCGAAGAAGAATAAGAGATTAATACAGGAAGTTTACAAAGCATAAAATAAAAAGTAAACAAGTACCTACAACTTTCCACAATTCAGGCTAGCCAAAACTTCGACACAAAAAATACCATCAATTTCATGCAAGAATAACGAAAAGGAAATCCAGTGAAGTGACACTTTTGAAGGCGTCGACGTTGATTTTAGAAAGAGCCTTTTGTTTCTGCTAACCATACCGCCGCGTCCGCCCCTCGTTGATTTAAGTACACAATAGAATCCCTCTTACGTTCCGACAATACTCCGATAGCTTAGAAAACGCTCACAATAAAAATGAACAAGACAATACAATTGAATGAAAATGAAGATATGATTTGCTTCTGACGTTTATTGTCCCCTGTTTCTTTTAATTTCGATATTCCATTTATTATTGAGTCTTTTATCAAGAGCTTTCAATAAAAATATTTTTGAAATGTTATGTCGCAGTATTTCACTGTTGTTTGATTTTAATAAAGCTTGCTTTTATGGCTTCTCTAAGTGTTGTGAGCCACCATCAATGTAATTTATGAGACGGTAAAGAAGAGTAATTTTGCTTATTAATTTTGCGCGGCCGCGTTCCGAGGTGTGGTTCCCGGCTTACATGACTCAAGCTCTTTAATCACGTCTCCATGTTTCATTTCACGAAAATGCGTCATTATTCAACCTCGTGTCTTTTTGACGCACCTTCCAAATCATTCACTATACCTAGTAGAATACTTCCTTTCTCTTTACCAAAACATTTATTGAACTCCAACCCTTCTCTCCCTAACATTTTTGATTTAAATAAAATTCTATTTGAAAGAATTTAAAAATCGATATCGTCAGAATGTAACTGCTGAATTGCCCATCACATAAACCCCTTATCGACTCATTTTCTTTCCCCTTTCACCGAAGAAATGCGCGACTCTATAATGGTACCGCGTTTGGGTTTGGCCATTGTTTTCGTGTTACGTAACGCGTCAGTTTGCGTTAATGTAGTTTATTTACAAAACGGACTCGCGGGTTTCGGTCTGTGATAACAATAGTAAAAGGGGAGCGTATTGGAGTGCACGCGACTTCACCCTGTTTGTGTTTTCCAACGTGATAGTCGTCATGTAATTATAACATAATTCACGCAACCCCAAATGAGAAGTATCGTGAATACGTACACGAAGGAAGTTGCTTGTTAAAACATCGACTAACGTATACAATTCGTAGATTTTAATTGGGTAAAAAGCAGTCGTTTGTCATTTGGTTTTACATCGTGTTTTTAATAACAAGGTGGTATAATGCGGCAGTAGCAACAAGGGTGTACGCAGTACGTAGTAAACATTTAATTAGTTGGATTTCGGTACATTTTCGTGAGAGTTAGAATCACGCGATATAATGGGGCCTTTTGTTTGGACCGCGGTCGTTAGGCCCTCCTAGTTTAAGTGATAAATTACACGTAACAATTAAAAAGTTACGTGGGTCCGTGCTCAGCCGTCACTAATGTACTCTCGAAATGTTAAAAGAGGTGTAAAATTATTGTGCGTATTCATGTTAAAATACTAAACAAGACGAGACTATAAAGTCTGACGATGAAAGCTGAAAAATGAGTTTCGAAATATTTTTTACTTTTATTTAAATGGGTATTTTATGCTGTTAAATGTGTTGTTGCTCAATATTAAATAAGTTTTTACGAGCTACTCGGGCTGTGCCTATCGCGTACTGATAACACTGATTTACAATCGTACGTGTTCCCAAACTTTCGCTTCAGTATTCTTGTCAAGGCTAAAAAAAATGTTTTTGAAGGTTTCGTTCTAGTACAGGCACTTTATTTGTATTTCAACACAAAAACGTAGTACAAAAACAATTTCAATATTTATACTTGAAGAAAAATCACCGACATTTACAACTCGGCGTAAAAAAAACTATTTGCCGCAAAGCCTTTGAAAATTCAAAATATTGTTTTATGACACGCAACGTTATCGCTCACCCTTAACGCACGAAATTACAATATAAATCAGTTTTAAAATAAAAGAAAAACAGATTTAGTACACTTTCAGCTTTTAAAAGCAAAACGTGACTCGTAGACATAACGCTACGGCGTGGGTGCTACGGTGCTACGCCGTAGAGGCGCTACGATAAATCGTATTTAATTTAGATTGTTGTACTATCGCTATGTGTGTTATTTGATTACAGCTATTTAGCTTTAGCTGGGATTAAAAGTTGGAAATTAAAGGGTATAAGAAATAAGTATGAGCATTTGGAGGTAATGAGGAACAGGGTGTAAAGTTCACTCATCCGGAGGATCCTCCGACCAGACGGGTGTTGTGTCTGGCGGGCAATTGCCCAATGATTGATATTGGGAAATTGTATCTATGCTAATTGCACGGTAAACTCTGCTTGCGAGATGCAGGATTTTCGTGACGTCAATATGACGCGTTGTTCGCATGTGGCGTTGTAGTTACCGCTACAAGCAAATTGCGTGGTAAAAGTCCTTTGTTTTGTTTTCGTAAAACTTTAGGCTTAATTCACTTTTTAGAACTGATTAATACTCTGAGCATGTTTCAGCTTTTCAAGGTTCACACTATCAGTATAAATGAGTTTTGATTAAATTATGTCAGAACAATAGCGTTTTGTTTGTAAGTGACTAGTGAACGCCTCAGAATGTGAATTGAATTCCGTACAGACATCTGAGGGCCAACTTTTCAAGGTTGTTCACATTCTCAATCTGTCAAAAATACCTCTGAAATCCCTACATTTTTGACATTGATTTGGACTAGATTCTGAATGTTTTTAATTACGGGAGTTGGTCTTCTGAAATACGAAACACTTTTACGATAAGATCCTTGGTAAGACTGGTTGTCGGTCTTTTAGGCTTCTGACGACTGTCAAAGATATATGAATGACAGCCGTGACCAACGGCATAACGTGCTTTCCGATGCACGGAGGAGTCTCGATATGTAATAGATGGTCACCCATCCACAAACCGACCGCGGCAAGCGTAGCTCAAAGCCTTCGATTGACTCATGCGGCTGTTCTCATTGAGCCCCGAGCCCCTCCAAAACATTTATGCCGCATATATATGTGTAACAATAAACACCAAACATTTCCCACAAAGAAAGACGTTCCAGCAGACATTAGCGATGATATCTCAATACATTATCCGGGTGTTCATACTTCCTCGAACATACTGAAATACTTCTTTCACCAACTTTCTTAAACCTTTTATTTACAATACACACTGCTGTCACATTAAAATGATGAAGTTTACACTTAAGAACGGTGTAACTGTTAAAAACCGTCCAAGTACGTGCCGGAGCACAGTGAAGGGTTCCGTAGACGGGATGAATATTTACGCATGCACAGTATTGATTTTACCATCCACAAAAATAAAGTCGAAAAAACTGTGGAAAACAAAGTGAGTTATGCATTTTTTTTTAAAGGTGATATAACTTTAAATTAACGGTCTTCGGACTTTTTCTTATACTTGTGCTGTGAGACCTTGCTTATAGACAAATCTCATGGTTCTAGATCAACCCCTCCCCCCCCCCCCTGACCTCCTGTTGATCTAGAGATTTGTCCTTATAGGTTTTGATTTATTTGGTTTGGTTTTGTCCTTATAGGTTTGTTTTTTTTTATTTTAATTGTATATAAGTAGTTTATCAGCCATCTTGTTACCATAACACAAGCATTAGGTTGCTTAGCTTGGGACAAATGGTGCTGTGTGAAATGTCCAGGGATTTATTATTTATTTAGTATTATTATTTGCTAGTGTCAAAATATGAGGCATAAACAGCCGTATGTTTTATTGCGTTGACTTCGAAGATTTATTTTTAACAGCTCCAAGGGAGCTAGATCAAAGTATTTGATGTCAATTTTAACTTGGTATCTCAACGCGTTCCTAAGAAAAAGAGTCTCGACAGACAAACGAACAACGAAGTGAGACTATAAGGGTTTCGTTTTTTTTTCCTTTTGAGGTGTGGAACCCTAAAAAAAGTACATTAGTATGAGGCTCTGCCCAGTTCTCAAATGAAAACCTCTGGCATTTTGCCTATATTTCGTAATATGTAAGGTTTTATGGCTTTCATCGCGCACGTGTTTAATTTCATGTTTTATGTTTATTACTGTGTGACCACGCAACCAAACCGTTGCCGCGTTGGTTTCAAGCTAGGGTCGTGACGTAAGGTATTGGAGAAGGACCATTCCTAATAATTAAAATACGGAATACTAAGAATACTGGTAGGTACTGTTCGAAGAACAGACATAACATGTTAATGATTAACAATATTGTACCTACGTCTCACTTTAAACATACCGTTCAGATACTCGTTCCAAGGAACGACGGTATCCTTTATTAGTGGTTGTAATGGCAACCATATGACTTGGTTTTAATAGGTTTTTTTATTTTATTTTTTATTTATCCTTCTGATAGATACTTTTATATTTTGTAAATGTGAGGACTTTGTAGGCCTTGTAGACTTTAAATCTGTAGACCATTTTTTATTTTTTCAAGTATCTGGTACTTGTTGACAGGCCTACGTTGTCCTCCCATACCTACTGTAATTTGAAAACATTGTAAAAGCCAATTATTTTTAAAAGACTAACCGTGGAGTTTCTCACCGGCTCTTCTCCATGGGAATCGACCAATTGGAACCGTGCACTTAGCTTCTGACGTTTCATAAGTGCCCCATAAAGGTTTATGTGAAATAAAATACTTTGATTTTGAACGTTTATCTGTATGAAACCAGTGTTTCTCATTCTAAGTGAATAAATTGTATTCTGTTTTTGAGAAATAAATGTCATAAACCATAAACAGACACAAAAGTTAAAACTTATTTATTATAAGTAATTGGTACTGATCTCTGTGAAAAAGTTTTTTCAAGAAAGTATCCAGCCTTACTAAACAATTTGAGTTACTCAGTAGTACTACCTACTATGTTCCAGTTTAAAGGTGTCCAATACATTTTTAACTAGTATCTTGGCAATTTTCTGATCACGATGACAGCGATGCGGACGAGTACTTCGACGCCTAAGTGTCCTTTTGTTTTTCTAATTATTTGTTTAATTAGTTAGTAATTTAATTTAGTACCTAGTGTAAATGGTGATGGTAATTCCATCCTCAAAGATTTTCTAGATTGTAACTATAATGAATTCTCGTGTGATGTTAACCTTCTGATTGTTTTATACTGGATCATTCTAGGTCGTATGGATCTATAGGTACAATAAACATGTTAATTCGTTTATTGCGGCCATCAGTCGGGACTTCGTATTCCATTTTTTGTTGTTTCTCTGTACCATGTGAACGATGGTCTTATTTCGTGGTTCAACAATTCTTTCTAAAAGGTGGTTTTGCTAAAGCAATACCATGAAAATTGATCAAAAATTATATTTGCTACACAGTAAACAAACACAGTTATTCTTATTGAATCCAACAAAACGTTGAAACTAAACGAATCCAAACTTTATATCCGTAATGGACTCGCAGAAGTCATAAAAAACAACATTGTAGATTGCAGGGTGCAGTTTATTTACAACAACAAACTACCCAGCCTCGTGACGTTTATTGAGACGATCGTGTATTTATGTACTTTTAATGGCATCGCACATTACGCGCACACTGCTCCCGGCGACGACATTAGCAAAGAAAACATCACAATTGATGTTATTTATGCCAATCGCAGCACTATTATGCCGATCTCGGGAAGTTTTTATCGCTCGTGCAGACTTTATCCTATGGCGAATGGCACGGGAGTTATTAGCGTGATTGTGTAGACGTAATTTGTTGTTAGTTTAGTTAGTACTTACAATAAATTGAGAGATAGTTCTTATGTATTATGGATAGTAATAACTAATTTCTTATCTGCACGAGTAGCCTGAGCACCGTAGGAACGGGAAAAACGAAAGTCAAAATGGCAGAGACGCGATGTCAGAAATTAGGGAAATCAATGTCACTTTGACAAGACACTTTGCAAGTGATTATTCTTAAGGGTCAGTTCACGCCGAGACGCGACGCGAAACGACGCTGCGCGCACACTTTAAAAGAGAGAGCTGCACGGCGCAACGTATTCTGAACTCTCACAATGCAATGTGTACTTTGTCGTGTAGAAAATAAAGTATATTTTGAGTCACTCTTTTAAAGTGTGCGCGCAGCGTCGCGTCGCGTCGCGTCTCGGTGTGAACTGACCCTAAATTGTCAAAAAATAAAAGGCCTGTTTTGACATTTGAGAATGCGTTCTTGACACCTGTCAGTTTCATACAAAGGAATACGTGTTTTGCGAATTGGATCTTTTTTAACTACTCGAACGGTCAATGTCAAAACGCGCCTTTTATTTTTTGACAACTTAAGCAGAGCAGATTAGTAGATTTTTTTTGAGTCTAAATTCTATGTAGGCTAAGCTGCTTATAAAACAGCAGCTGCTTAGTACAAAATAATGAATTGTACAAAATTATAATATTATTTTGATGTGATTAGGATCAAAACAGAACAAGGGTACAGCACTCATCAACACAATACAATACAAATACAATACAGCACTCATCCTTGCTGTTCTGGATTAAATTGCTTAATTAGGCAGATTGTCTAAATTCTGGGGCCTATACAGAGTGGCAGGGAACCTGTAACAATAGATTTAGTACATGATTCTGAACTGCCGTGCGTTGAAATTTTTCATCGGTTATGAAAAAAATACTGTTCCAAACATTTTCCGAAAATGCTGTTCGTAGGCATTGCGCTTTTCTATCAAACAGCAGTTTTTTTTAATGATAAACGACGAAAAATGTCTATGCTAGGTGGTATAAAATCATGTGATGATTTCAAGGGTACAGTTTGTGCGTCAATGTCGCTGCACCCTGCATTTATAAAACTATTAACCTTATAACATTCGCCCCTATGTATTGTGCTAGGGAAATAATTGTGAACGTTAAGCACCTCCTATGGCCGTGAGTCGCAGAAATGTTCGAGTTTAGTACAATAGGGCAATAAATAGCTTTTGATTGCTAGTTATTCCGCTTCTTTCATCGACTTCGTAACCTGTATAGGAATGGAAGTTTTTTATGGTTATTGCGTAGAGAATTAACGTTTGTATAGGGCGACGCGAAATATGTATGGGGCTATATTTGTCGCAAATGGAGACGATATCTTTTGTCATAAAGTGCTATACATATTTTGGGAACATTATTATACCCATACCCACCCCCAATTTTATATGGTAACCTTGACCGAGTTGTAAATAAATGAGACCTAAAGAAGCGATATAGATACGTATTTACAGAATGGCAGGGACATCGACGCGCAAACTGTAACTTCTGAACTGTGAATTCAGCACATGAGTTTAGACCCCCCAGCGTAGAAATTTTTCGTCGGTTATCAAAAAAAATCTTCTGTTTCATAGAAAAGTGCAATACCTACGCGATCAAAATGTATGAAATAGCAATATTTTTTTTTAATAACCGACGAAAAATTTCGACGCTATTGGGTCTAAAATCATGTACTGAATCCATGGTTACAGTTTGCGCATCGATGTCCCTGCCACCCTGTATTGTGTTGGAAACACATTTTGGAATTAAACTTCTAAAAAAAAAACTGCTAGAAATCCTTAAATATTTTTTTCATTCGAATATACATTCGGAAATGGATTTAGGACTTTAAAATGCACCACAATATAAATCAGCTGCAAGTACCTAAATCTACTGACATTCCAAAGCAATGTTTTAGTCCAGTCTGCACCCTTTTACCACACCTACATCATCGTAATTATCCCAAAACCGAACAGGCTACAGATGCTATCAAACCACATTGGGTTTACAACCAAATCTCGTACAAAAAGGCATACGCTAGGGATAAAGGCGGAGAAAATACTTGGCACGCCACAAAATCTATGGGATTTGTTTATTTCCCGTGTTAGGATAACTACAGACCCTTGTTTCAAAAGTTATGGCGACAATAAAATAGTGATACCTATTGATACTAAAGCTTTGTCTGAAACGGATTTGGAGATACAAAGGTTTTAGTTTAATAAAATCTGTTCATGTCCACACATGTTTTTCGGTAATATTTGTCCTCTACAAATATTACCGAAAAACATTTGAGGTTTTTCCTGGGGTTTATGGTGTACCAGGTTTACCTTGATAATTTGTGGGTTATGCGAGTAAGTGTTACTTGTATTTCTATTCTCACATACATACATATGTGTGCGTGTAAGGTGAACAGTAGTAGTTAGATAGGAAACGCCGACCTCATCTAGTTTTAAAATATGATTGACGTGTAAAAGTGTTTGTACAAACCTACTTACAAAAATAAAATCATTTACCATTTATCACATTTTGATTTCACAAAATTGCTTATTAGTCTTATAGGCTAGATTGTAATTAATTATTAAGAACCTGGTTCTTTTTAATATAGGATAAAAAAAATAGATTATCACGTATGTGTTTTTTTTTATTTTAAAGTTATTAAGTTAATATAAACTGTTTCCTTTTGTTCGTAAACTCATACTTGCATACCCAGTCCGAGGGCTTGAGATGCTTGAACTGAAACACAGGCTATAAACCTAGTTTGGCAGCAGATGTTAATAAGTAGACACGACTGGAACTGATTTACTTTTAAGCATAATTATATGTAGCTAAGACAAATTGTGTAACATGTTTATTCTTTTTGGTCTACTAAATGTTATATTATTATTTCAGCAAACTGATTTTCTTTTGTTGGTCTGTGCTGTCCTTGTCCTGGGCAAAGGCCTCCTTCCACTCCTTCCATCGTTCGCGAGCTCACGCGTCCTCCTTCCAGTTTTAGCGGAATATGTCCAGTTCATTATGGACAAAAAAAAAAAACTTATGGTGTTTTTAAACATACGTACCAAACTCATACCTACGCTAATCATTAACTGCCCAAAAAATTTACCATTTCAAGCAAACTTTTCAAGTAATTGAAATTAAGCTCCCTTTAATAAACTTGGAAAGAAGATGCCCATGTTATTCTTAAACAAGAGTTCAATGTTGCCAGGATAATGAATATTTACGAGACTCTCGAAGTTACGCACCCTTATCATGGTGCACAGAGGGCGATGTTATAGGGTATGAGTAAGATACAGGGTCGAAGGGCGATAGGACAATGTAAATGTAAGTGTACTTCGAGTACTTCTGAAGGAAGCATTTTTTTTCTAAGGGATGATAAAATAAAACAGAATGTGGGTAGCGAAGGGAAGCAGACAACACTCATGCTGTAATGGGGAAATCATTTAATAGGCATATTTCTTTTTTCTTCGTCTTTCGAATCTGCTAGGGCTATACAAGAATAGATTTAAATAACTTGTTTGGCAAAGTTAGCGGAGGCTCCAGGCTCTTTACACATCTATATTATGTACTCAATTATTGTTTTGAAACCAGTGCGCAAACCCACATTAACCAAAAACCTTTTAATTAAAAACAGTAGATAGCAAACATGGAAGTTCACAATTAAATCGCCTTAATGAGGGCCCTCCCCCATTAAAACTAGACGGTAGACTCTAATCATCCAGTCCTTAAATCAAGTACAAAACACAAGCTAGTCATGACGCCTCCACCAATTAATGAGGGTACAGTCAGATCTTGCCGTTGGACCTTTACAATCTAGTGCGAACATAAATTGTGATAGAGGGCGCTCGGGGGCTTGTTTAATTTCACGACTGAATAAATCCAAATGTTATACCGCGGAGACCCCGCTTGCGTAGTGACGTTTCCATCTGTCCCGTCCATAAAATTCTAGTGCTGCCCTCTACCGAAAATTAGGGGAACTACGCTATTATTAACGTTTGCTCCGATACGTTTTTAATATTGATGGGGCACCCTATTCCATGTTTCATACTTTTGGAAAACTATTTATATTCCATTAAATATTAGGCCACTTCAGTTTGCCAAGGCTGTTGTTTATATTAAAATATTATAGATAATATTTGAAGCATGTTTCTCTTATTAATTTCACGACTGAATAAATCCAAATGTTATAACCGTGGAGACCCCGCTTGCGTAGTGACGTTTCCATCATTCTTTCCCATCCACAAAATTCTAGTGCTGCCCTCTACCGAAAATTAGGGGAACTACACTATTATTAAAGATTGCTCCGATATGTTTTAGTTGGTTTTTAAGTTTTTTGGAGTACCTTTTTCTGTGTTTGATGCTTTTGGTAAACTATTTATATTCCTTTAAATATTAGGCATTATTAAAATATTATACTATCTGAAGCATGTTTTTCCTATTAATTTCACGAGTGAATAAATCCAAATGTTATAACCGTGGAGACCCTGCTTGCGTAGTGACGTTCCCATCTGTCCCGTCCATAAAATTCTAGTGCTGCCCTCTGCCGAAAATTAGGGGAACTACTCTATTATTAAAGATTGCTCCGATATGTTTTAGTTGGTTTTTAAGTTTTATGGGTACCCTTTTCTATGTTTGATGCTTTTGGTAAAATAATTATATTCCTTTAAATATTAGGCATTATTAAAATATTAATATCTGAAGCATGTTTTTCCTATTAATTTCACGACTGAATAAATCCAAATGTTATAACCGTGGAGACCCTGCTTGCGTAGTGACGTTTCCATCTGTCCCGTCCATAAAATTCTAGTGCTGCCCTCTGCCGAAAATTAGGGGAACTACACTATTATTAAAGATTGCTCCGATATGTTTTAGTTGGTTTTTAAGTTTTATGGGGTACCCTTTTCTATGCTTTTGGAAAACTGATTTTCTCTACATAAGAATTGTAAATATTAAAGTCACTTTTCGTGTCCGTTTGTGTTACGTTTTCTGGATTCATGTAGGTACCTACGTGTGTGATTTTTATCTGCTACGATGACAATTGCATTCGTCAAGTGTTGTGATACTGAAAACATCACGACGGTTTGTAATCGAATACGTTCTCTGTGGACATAGGCAGGCTAATAGAGCTAATAAAAATTATTTACATCCGTCACCTCACACATCAGGTCCAGTTGAAAACCAGCGTCAGGCACTACGTAGTGGTCTCGCAGTTTTACTGAACTGGGCCTTTTTGGTGCAGCGTGAGGCACTCTTTCCTGCTATTTTCTTACATTGTACTTTACACTTTCTATTTAATTTTTATTTGTTGCTATCATCTGATACTAAACTACATCATCACAATACATCAGTATATATCTGGTGTATTGTGTGTATTTTAGTGTGTGCTAAATAATTGTATTTTCTTTCTTTCCTTCAATACTTATTTGTTTATCCTAGTAAAAGTTTTTACTCAATTCTATAGCCCGGATACTGCCACTAGAATTTAGGACATTATTACATTCAATACATGAATAAAGTGGCACTCTAATACCTATTAGTTATGTTCAATAGCCCAGCTTTAGTGCATTTTCAATGTCTATTGATGGATAGATATTAATTATTAGTTGTGCACTTCTGAATACTAATACTTGTGCTGTGGATTACTGGGTATTACCCTATTCAACGTCGAGTAACGCCTTAGTAAAGTTGTATGAGAAGGTTTTAGCATTAAACTGTTTTGTTCGGACTAACTAGCATATTATGTATACTTTGTGATTATTCTGTCTCAATTTATTGTTTTAATTCATAACATAACATCATGCCTGCATTCCCTGTGTGGGTAGGCAGAGGTATACAGAGTGGTGATTAGGTTATCACATTAAATAGTACAGCGATCATTACAAGTGGTTAAAAGTCTGTTAAAATAATAAAAAATAAAAATTACTAAAAATAGAAAAAAAAAAGAAATAAAATAATTAGCGTAAAAAATGTCATGATATAAACCATCCTTGATAATAAGTCACTAGACACGCGTGAGGCAATGGTATCAAGAATTCAACCCAAACTTTATGTTATTGTTACTAAGTAAACACAAATTAAGTTTAATGTTGTTAGGTAAATACTGCAACGAAAAAAAGGTCCCACGACTGAAATGTTAATTGTTATAAATTCTTTTAATTGTGTATGTTTAATATACGTTATGTAGAATACGTGGTTTCAATTCATGTGATAACCTAATCGCCACCATAGAGCACCCACATTTCGCCAATTATGTTTAAGTCCCATGTAATAGGAGATGAGCCTATTGCCATCAACTGGTCACAAATCCAGACTCCGGGCTGGTTAATATGAGAAAAACCCTATAACATTTTGCCCGACCCGGGAATCGAATCCAGGACCTCATGCTCAGCAGTAGCGGTTGCGACAACTAGACCAACGAGGCAGCCAAATTATATTAAAATTAAACGACTAAACAATTCTTCTCTTCGTTTTTAGGCAAACAACATTGTTTGTCTTTACTGCTCCTGCAAAATTCCGTAAAAGTCCTGCTTGGGCGAAAACATATTAAATACCCCTTTATTCATAAAGGTTGCTTAAAGTTAAGTAGTGATTAGCGACTGTTTAACCATACATTTTTGACGTTTAAACGTCACTTAAGTTTAATCATCATCTTTAAATAAACCCCTTTGCTACCATTTCGTTTCATCCAAATTCATTATTTACCCAATCAATGAGTAACGTAAATAACGTCACTCATTTAAAAAACTGTGATGAACAGGTACAATTATGTGCATAATTATTGAAATTATAATATTAACAGAATTCAACTACATTATTGAATGAGTAAACAATAATATAGGAATCGCCATTTTATCGTAATTTACTCAGCATAGCTTATTATGTTTATTCCAAATACACGCAGCAAATGCGTTTGATTAATAACGTATCTACTAATTAATCTTGTTTAGGAATGAAACTAATCCTACTAATATTATAAACGCGAAAGTTTGTATGGATGGATGGATGGATGCATGGCACACAGATAGTTTATTTAACCAGGATTAACATATAGGATATTTTTTATCCCGATATTCGAAACTTATGCGGATAAAAACGCGGGGCGCTGCCGGTTTTTGATAATTCTATGTTCATTTTACAAAGCAAAATAGTACTTAATTAGTCGTTTCTCCGAATTTACATTTGCCTTTCTGTTCCGAGTTCTACATAGATGTACCTAGTCCGCGTGGAACACGGACAAGAAAGGCCCACGCCATTTTCAGATGGTGCTTAGGTCTCATAAAAGTTGACTATTTTATCAAGAAGATGAGTCTTCCTCTCCGCTAATGATAGCTTTCGATCACGAGCCTTGCAATAACCCTGCATTGAAAATCTATTAAGAGATCCAAGATCATACTGATGCAATGAATGTCAATCTCAACACGGACGGCTATTAGGCATTTCCTACCAGTCAACCTATCTTCAGTTAGTAAAGCTATCCGACTCAAAAGCACAATTACCGGATCAAAAACTCGAAAAGTATCAAAAGGGTCAACTTTCTGATCCAACTATCCAAACACTAGATCCAAATGGAAGCATGGATACATACATACGCGACAATACGGCTCTGCAATTTGTTCTGTTTGATTCCGTTTTCAATACGACCAAAACAATATCGGTATATTGAAGAGTGAACAAACTGAATCGCGGGTGCAATACAATACATGGGTTCCCCTTATTGAATATTTGCTCAGCGGCCACCACGATCCAACTGTAGTATCGTTGTCAGAATTTATATCGTATGTATTTCCCAACGAGTGTTTAAAGGGACTTCCATTAATTATTTGGATATCCCGTTTTATTTACACTGATTAATTTATATTGAATAATTGGTTATGCTTTTGAAATGACATGAGTTGTATTATTTGTTGGTTTTTGGTTGATTTTCTACTTAGCTTTAATAGGTTTGAAATGAGCGCACAGATTTGAAATTCCAGGTTTCGTTTTGATCATGAGTTGAATTGCTGAAAATTACATAAAGAACTGCGATTTTTTGATGTCCTATGATTCTGTACCCTCCGTTTTTTATACGGGGTAAAACTTTTACCAGTGTGCAAACTGTAAACAAGAATTCAGCATAATTATGATTCAGCATAAATATGTTCTTAACTAACTTGTTAGATCTATATATCCTGCTTATGCGTAGGAAGTTTTCAGTTTAAAATCGGTTCATGCATTTCGAAAAAAAACGACTTGAAAGTTGTATGAAATGCCGTACGTTGTCCACGCTCTTAAGGACTGCAATGAGTTGGTGTAGTGTCATCATCATCTGCTCGCCTTTTCCCAACTATGTTGTGGTCGGCTTCCAGTCTAACCGGATGCAGCTGAATACCAGTATTTTACATGGAGCGACTGCCTTTCTGAACTCCACAACCCAGTTACTGGGTAATACGATACCCCTTGGTAAGACTGGTTGTCTTGACGTAACTTTTGTGTTTGTGTAGTGTACACTAGACATTTGTAACTCAATATTTAATGTGGACGTGGTGCCTGTGTGTTTTTCATTACAGTGCTCGGTGACAACTTTAGTAAATGAAACCGATTAATTTAGAACTGCAATTCCGCTGAGTATTTCGTTTAACTGGAGTTGAGGTTAAATAAATTTATCAAAGCGATTGGAGTCCCTCTGCAAAGATTAACAACTGTAAACGTTTCAAACGGAAAGGAAACGTTTTTCACAAAGCTCTTGAAGGAAAAACCAGCTTCATTTACATTCCATCCAAGATATTATTAGATTAACGTATGAGTATGTAAATAAGTAGTATGCTTATGTGTACGTTTATTCTGCTCAGCCAACACACGACACACGAATGTTATAACAACGGCTGCTAATTATGAAAAGCTATGGGTTCGCGTGCAGTCGCCGCGCGTAATTATGCTAATCTTATTAGTCAATCCACTTCGCCTTGCAGTTTTATGTTTCTGCACAAGCTCTGCATAGCGCGCGTTTATAACTACTCCACTTTCTTTACTTCAATAGCGTGTTAGCCCGAACCGTAATTAGCTATGCCATTATCGTGAGCATTAAACTATTTGAATTTATACCGCTAAGTTCAGTTTTATTATTTAAAAGCACGTATTTTGGCCTGCCATTAAAGTATATAAAACCTTGCAATAACGAATCAAAGGTAAATCCATTCTTAACAGCGATTTTGTCGCACAAAAGAAACATTTTTTTCAATCGCCTAACTTTTACGACACAAAGAGTAAGTACGGATTTACAGCGAAAGCCCCGCCTTTCTAACTTAGAAAATTTCACTTAAGAAACAAAAGTACTCTAATAAAAGAAGAACAATCATAAAAAGAGAGATGTAAGAACGCGCTTTCTTAAAAAATATTGGTGACGGCGCTCCGCGGTCATTTGTACACCTTACCTACAGCTAAGTTAGACTGGCAACTTTAGAACTACATAACAGCCACAATAGTTGCTCATTTTTGTGTATTAATCTTTGGGCTGGCCATATTTGTCGAGGACCGATAGCCGGTGGAGCAGATGAGTCCTGGAGACCGCGTATCAGCAAGCGTAGTGTGGGACGCGCGTCATTTAGATGGATCGCCGAGCTCAAAATGGTGGCTGAGACAGACTAGATGCGGAAGGCGGAGGACAGGATGCTGTGGCACAGCATGGGAGAGGCTTATGTCCAGCAGTGGACTGCGATAGGCTGAGTTGATTGATTGATTGAAACTTTGGTCAGCCAGTATGAATGGAAAAGGTCGTTGGAAAATATTGAACATTCACAATACTGGAAAAACACAATATTCGCGATAATTGTGAAATGTTATTTACGAACCAGCAAATACCACACTACAGTTATCGAGTGCATTATTCAGGGAAGTTAATTAACGCGTTAATGAATGAACAACTACTGCATTCTACCTTCAGCATCATTATTTTAAAATTGGCAATATACTCGTACTCTTCCCGAGTATGAGTATATTGCCAATTTTAAAATATTGAATGAATACAAATGCTCTCTCAAAAACGTTATTATGTAGGTACTTTATTTGGAAAGTGAGTGTGTAGTTTGTTGCTCGTCTGTACCAGTACTTACTACTGAGTTTGTTATCAAATAAAGCGAGCAACTTGTTATACTTAATGACTTTATTTCAGGACAGTTTAAATTGTAGAAAAAAATAATTTGATCAGATTTTTCTTTGTACTTTCTTTTTGTACCAGCATAACATCCAAATTACAAAAACCAGGTCAGTGCGTGTCGGACCACGACACCACGGTTCTGTAGTTGAGAAGATTTTAATCCAAAAACACTCTTAACATTGTAGTTGATAAACATGTTCTCCCATACATCGTTATACGTCTCGGTTAAATCTCGAACTGCAAATGTAAGTTTGTAATCGCCAAAAAAAAGTGATAAAACTACAAATTAATGATTTTCGGGTTTTTCGTTTTGGGCTGTGATACCTTGCTTTTCGCTAAATTTCATTATTATAGGTCAACGAGAAGTACCCTATAGGTTTTGATTTATTTGCGTGTATCAAAATTATGTCGCATAAATGGCCGTATTTTTTTGTCAACTTGATACTGAGGTACAGGCGTTCCAGACAGACAAACCTAAAGACGGACAATGACCCTATAAGGGTTCCGTTTTTTCCTATTGACGTACGGAACCCTAAAAAAAAGAAAACCTCAGTTGAGTTCGAATACAGCTTTAAAATGATTTAAGATTTTATAGTTTTCCTATCATTTTATTTATCAAGTTTGTTAGAGAGATTTCATCCTTATTGATCCTAACGATCGATGCAATAAAAGTACAGGGTGTAATTTTTACAGATTTTAGTCTGTTCGATTCCCGGCTGTCGCAAGCGAATTTTTGAAAATCTTTGTTTAAACCAATAGTTTTTGAGCTAAACCACGGACAGACAGACAGACCGACAGACAGACGGAAATGGCGAAACTATAAGAGTTTCTTGTTGACTACGGAACCCTAAAAAATCATCATCTGCCTAGCCGTTTCCCAATTAAGTTGGGGTCGGCATCCATAGCATTAAAAAAATACCAACTTTTAATTGAATGTACAGTGTCTCTCTCCGTCATTCTAAAGAGCCACACACGTTCTAAATAATTCCTAATTCTTGTAATTTCTATTTCCAATTTCTTTTTTTCTAATATACGTATTATTTAAGTAAGACAGTTTGCCTTTTTTAAAAACCCTTCGTAAAGGCACGGCCTAACATTGGTTGGCCTGAACATGTTTTATTTATAAACTTATTATTAAAATATGATTTTTGTCATTTTCAATCTCAATTAGCAGTCGAGGGTTAATGGTAGACTATCGTTGTAATAGTAAAAAATGCCACCGAAATTAAATTGTCCCCTGCTGGGAACCCTAAAAAATAATTGTGCTGGCCAAGCGACGCAAAACTTCGGATAATTTCATCCTCACTAATCCTACTATCACTGGTTACCTTGCTCTGATCGTGAACTCAGTAAAAAGCACATTTCTCTTTCATATTAATTCTAGAAAAGGATTTTTTAATACCTAGATAAATATGAAGAGAGTTTGGCTATTTTTTTTAGTTTGGTCACACGTTTGTTTGATTTCACAAAATCGACCAAATCTGTAGGCACTTTAGATATTTAGGTAGGTCAGGGGGGTATTAAAACTAAAACCTTGCTGTCAGGGTAAGCTGAAAGTATGTGGGGATCGTTTGGTTCATGGCCCTGTATGGGGCGCCCGTGAGGGTGGATACACTGATGACCTGCAACGTCGCAATATTGCAAAGGCCGCAGAGAGCGCTGGCTGTTAGGGTGATAAGGTGATAACGTACGATCTCCTACGAGGCAGCAACTCTCCTGACCAGATCAACGCCCTGGGATCTATCTGCTCGAAAATCCTTGCGACCTTATATCACTGGCGGAAGGTGTAGCTAGCGCGTGGTCAGCCTCCAGTTTCCTGCCCGGGAATTCAAGGCATGATAGACCAAGCTCCGTCAGATCCTAGTGGCAGAATGGAGGGAGCAACTTGCATAACCCAGGTGGGGGCTCGCCATAATAGTGGCAGTAAAACCTGTTATGGAGGAATGGTTGGAGAGGCAGCATGGCGCCCTCGGTTTCCGGCTGACGAAGGTGCTTACTGGACACGGATGCTTCTTCCCGAAAACCTATTGAGTACCTGCATAGCAAAGGTCGGGAACAGACGGGCTCGCTTGTCATCACTGTGTGGACTGCTTCGAAGACACGTCGCAACTTACGCTGGAGGACTGCTCAGCTTGGGCCCAACAGCACTGTACCCTTGTCTTGTCGTGGTGCGGGTGATCTCTCGCTTCTAACCGTGGTTCAGTTTAAGGTCGGAAGCTAAAATGCATGGGATGCTGTCATCTCTTTTTGCGAGAAGGTGATTTATACAAAGGAGACGACGAAGAGGGAGAGAGAGCATATCTCTCATTCCAGCCGCACCAGAAGAGCAGCTTGGCGTCGACGGGCGCTTAACGATCTCCAGCCACCACAAGGAAGGACCTGTGGGCGGCGGAATTGGGGCTGTGTTGTCGCTCGAGTAGTCAGGCTCAAAGAAGTGGCACGCAGTATGCACGTTAATGGGAGGACGTACGGCCACACTTGGTGAAGGGGCCCGCTGGGCATGGCAGGCTGATACCCTAGAAGTAAATCACGGGCCCCCGACTCATGGTACTAGAAGGAACAGTGGGGTTTTAGTCGGTAGGAGTCCGACATAACCCTCCGTTTTTCCCAGGCGGAGGGTATCTATGAGGATTTCCCCATGGAAAAAAGGGTAACCTGAACCCAATTAACGTAACCGATAGTTTTAAACATTAGTCTAAGCGCAAAATATCATGTTATGTCTGTTCAAATACATTCATGCCCTTCCGCTACCTCCATCGTCATGAATCAAAACTTTTGTATCAAAAAACTACAATTTAAAAGATATTTTTGTAAGTGTAACAAGACAGTTTACTTTCTCCGCTCAGGTAAAAGGTATAATAACGTTGTCGGATTAAGCCGTGTTTAAAACTAACATATTCATAAAGCTTAGAATTAAGTTACTTTGGAAAGGACCTACTCTTTCTCGTGGCTCTCGGTTTAAAGATGTAATTATGAAATCATTTTTTCAAGCTTTATTCTAGACTAGCAGTTGCCCGCGACTTCGTCTGCGATCCAGGATGGAAAGTAGCCTATGTCCTTCTCCAGATCATGGTTTACTTATGTGTCAAATTTCATCTAAATCCGTTCAGCTGATTTAGCGTAAAAGCGTAATTCTTAAATTTTATAATTTTCTGCGCAACTTTCTTATTTTTTTTTTCCGTAAGAACCTTCTAAAAAGTATTAGAAAACTTAAAATAAAAGATGGATGAAATCGGGAAAATCGTTCTCAAGTTATGGTGTGACCAAGGGAAATAGGGATTAATTTTTATATATATAGATGAACTTAAATTCTTGTTATAATAATGTGTTATCCATCTCTGTAATTTTGCAAATCCTACGTTTTAAACAGTTACGTCGATTAATTTTGGAGGGACTTGTGGCTAGTTTATAACAGCCACACGGGTTGATCGATGAGGTTAAGCTACGCTTGCCGCGGTTGTTCCGTGGATGGCTGACCAACTGTACTTAACAAGACCCCTCCGTGCCTCGGAAAGCACGTAAAGTCATTGGTCCCGGCTGTCATTCGAGGTCAGATAGGCAGTCACTTCATGTAAAATACTGCAGCTGCATCCCGATAAACTGGAAGCCGACCCCAACATAGTTGGGAAAAGGTTAGGCAGATGATGATCTGAGTTAAACCAATCAATATTTGCGAAGACTTATCTTCGCCAATTTTGATTGCTTTAATTAAAAAAAAAATGCTTTTCTGTTTGTATTGTTTCAAGTTCAAAGTAGGTATCCTTATTTTTTGAACCCAGTTATTTATAGAAACAAAGCCGTTAGAATACATTTTTCTTATCATAAAAACTAACATAAACACGAATCCCATATTCGCCTCACGACGGCATATGATTTCCCGAGCACTCGGGGGGCTGGGTGTCACACCAATCCTCTTATTTCATTTGTCAGGGTGACGCGAAAAATGTCCACGACCGCTGACAATACGCGATCTGTCAGCCCTTGCGGCAACACACAGAGACAGACAGGATGGATCAAGACTGATGGCTTTATCACCGCTTTAGGTGTCGTTTTTTGTTGATCGGTCAGCTCTGTTTAGATTTCGCCAACTTCATCAAAACGTTTGGCTTAATGGATGTCCGCATGCGAAAAAGTCACAGACGCCATTTTTGTTTTTCTATCTAGGTACAGTCAACAGCAAAAGTAGATGATCAAAATCAGAAATTTAATACTAATGAACGGAGTTTGCGTCAGAACTGTGTGGCGTCGAAGTGATTCAAAAGTATGTCAGACTCAGTGTCATACTTTTGAATCACTTCGACGCCACACAGTTCTGACGCGAACTCCGTTAATTAGTATTGAATTTCTAATTTTGATCATCTACTTTTGCTATTGACTGTACATTGTGTTGCCGTATGTTGTTGGATTATGGGTTTTCGGAATAACGTAATGAGTCCGAAATACTACGCTTATCCAAGAGGCAAAATCTCTCTAAGCTCACTAATACAATGAAAGCGAATACCGTAAAGTAAATTTAATCAATTCTGATAAATTGTTAGTGTCAGATTCTTATTAACGGGAGACGAACCCTTACGAATTGGAGGCGAGGGTGAGGAGGGAGCGAGGTGAGGCGAGGGGGGTTGGGACGGGTTGGGGGTCACCAATTAACGCACGTATTAACGTGGGCTCACCGGGGCCCGTACTATTTGGACGCGGATCGTGTCTCGCTCAACAATTCCTGGGACATGAGACGGGATTTGCTTAAATTCTCCGGAGACCCTCCCACCGTTCCGTTTTAATGATATTCCATTGTGATTATTGATGGAATACGTTTTGCGCCAAGTGTGTCTCAGTCATTTTAAGTGACGTCAGTTTTCATAACTATTATTTGCAACTTTTATAACCAGCTTTCAGCCTTATCGTAAGAGAATTTAAAATGATCACCGACCGACCGGACCATACCGTCCGGCCGTCCGTCCGATCCTGACCGGATCATTTTAAATTCTCTTACGATTTCTTTCTGCAACTTTCTTCAGAACCCAAAATTAATTCAACATAAGTAATACAGATTTCTCAAATTAAATCCGAAATGCTACACGAAATATGACCACTATGATCGTAATTCAACAAAACCGACATAATTAAAACATAATTATTAATTATGTTGTCAAATTAAATCTCCGTACACGGTACGTTGTTTGTAATTTCATTAAGGGTATCATGTAAAGCAGTAATTTCGTTAAATAATTGTTTCCATAGAGTTTGTTCGCGTTTATTAAAGGCCATAGATTTAGTGGGTGGGCCGGGTGAAATTACGCGAACATTATCCCTAAATTACTGCCGCTAATATGTCGGTGAGAGTCTCGACTGCTTTCGGAATATGCTGCTGACATTGAATTTTACTAAAAGCCTTACGTTTTACCCTCATGAGCGAATTTAATGAGATTCAAGGTTTATTTCCTGAAAAATCGGCTCTCATAAAAAGATGATTGATAAAATAAATGGCTTTTAAAATGATTGTCATATCTGGAAAACAATGTTCAGTGAAAATTTTGGTACTTACTCATGTTCTCCCTAGAAACTTATAATTTTTTTTTCTCCTCTCCATCGATGATGTTCTAGGATATTCGATTAAAGACATCATGAATGAAGGGTGGACAGTACAAGTTGGTGACCCCATGCCCCATACTATGTTATGACGGCATGTTAAAAACAAAAAATCTGAAATTATTTAACCAAAGAACAAGCTTTTACAAAGTGTCTCACATAAATGAAACCTTGTCAAAACCACGTCTAATGTACATAATGTGTGTATGTGTATATACAGGGTTATTGGTAGGATATTAGCAACCTTGCAGGACTGGGTTACTAACATCATAAACAACAACTTTTGTTCTATGAATTTTTACAAAACATACATTTACCAAAAACAAACCTTTAAAATTTCGTTGTTCTATGTAACCTCCACTCCCGTCTGCTGCATTTTGTACTAGACACGGCAGTTTGTTTACCTAATTAGCGCTTTTTTTTTGCCTCACGTAGAGTTCGTAACAGAGAACCGAATAAAATTAAAGAAAAATTAAATTGTGTGAAAGTCTAGTGAATTAAAATCTGATTGATTAATAAGAGTCATAGAATAAAACTTGCTGTTTATGATGTCAGTAATATAGTCCTGAGAGGTTGTTAATGTTTTACCAAATCCTGTATATATTTTAATACAAGTACGTTAGTTAATATTGCCGACCGAGACGACCGAGACGTAACGCATCGGATCAACTCAGGATGGATGAAATGGCGACAGGTCACAGGAACAACTTGCGACCCACGGATGCCCCTCAAGTTAAAGGGGAAAATTTATAAGTCTGTGATAAGGCCTGTCGTACTTTATGGGTCTGAATGTTGGGCTGTGAAGAAGACGTATGAAAGAAGATTGCATGCAGCGGAGATGAGAATGTTGAGATGGATGTGTGGAGTGACGAGAATGGATAAAGTAAGAAATGAGTATATAAGAGGAAGTTTGAAAGTGGCGCCAGTGACAGAAAAGTTGAAAGGAAATCGTTTAGCTTGGTATGGGCATGTGATGAGAAGGGACGAAACGCATGTGACTAAAAGAGTGATGAATATACATGTTGATGGATGGAGAGGGAGAGGAAGGCCGAAGAAAAGATGGATGGATTGTGTGAGGAATGATATGAAAGAGAAGGTAGTGAATGATAGCGTGACAGTTGACAGGGGAGAATGGAAGAAGAAAACGTGTTGCGCCGACCCCAAGTAACATGGGATAAGGGCAGGAAAATGATGTTAGTTAATATTGCCGTGCTTTCCCATAATTTAGGCGAAATCTATAACTATGACAAAAATCTGTGTATGTATTTAGTTGGTAACCCTTTATACAAATAAATAAAAAAGGAACCCACACAAAAACCATTTAATTGTGAAGTTGTGTCATGTTTTGCGGCATTAAAATGTGTGTGTCAAACAAATTAAGTTCTTTCCAGAGTTACGCATGAAACGAACAAAGTTGAGAGTGCCGAGTCCTGTCGCGGTTCGCGGTCGCAACTCCCACAATCTCTCCGAGACTAGCTTTGTTTCACTCCAATGAGCCTTAACTGGAATAGGAATTGAATCAGAAAAATGGGGTCTAATTATAGAACTAATACGGATTGTTAACAGGAGGCTGACTCCCACGCAATGGTTGATTACGTCATTAAATTAGTAATGTGGGAGAAAGTGTGTTCTAATGACGTCATTGGAATTTTACCTACTGGTAGTATTTACGTCATTACATCCTACAAGGATTCATTTTCCGCGGCCATCTTTGCTGATTGGCTTTTCATATAATCAAGGCATGAGCATTTGTCATATGGTTTTTTGTGCGACACGAGACATGTCCTCGAATATATGAGTATCTGTGCACTTACAATAGGCCAGTATATCGAACATTAAAGTCGCAAACTAACGGCTAGTTCTGATGTTTTTATGTTTTTAGGACTACTGCTATATATCCAAGTATGCAGCTTCGAAAGACCTGTGCTAACTTTACAGCACTCGAAAAACCGCGAAAGATCACTGGGCACCATTGTATGGAAACTATACCTTGGACATACGCTACTTGTAGTGGTCCTAACAACATATTATAAAATCAGAACTAGCAGTTAGTTTGCGTTTTTGCGATTTCCAGTGTTCCATATGACTGGCCTACAAACTTTATAACGGTATTAAAAAAGTTCTACTCCACAAGGTCACTAAAAAAATATACAGGATAAAATAAAATTACGATCTCTGGTAAATAATGAATAGGTACATACTTGTTCTTTTAGTTATTTAAGTTTGACAGTGGCGCCGATTCCCTTGTTGACAAACTAAACTAAATTTAAGTGCAGTGCTTCTTTTCTTTCTATTTCATTAAGAAAAGGACAGAAGATAGTTAGTCCTGTCAAATTAGTCAACACCTGACTTAAATTGACGTATTTTTAGTAGCCATGTTTTTAATCACGTCTAAACTGTATAACGAGTATCTTAATGTGACAGTACTTATGTCAGAATAAACCACTTTCAAAGAACAGAATCGCGTTATGGTATCGTATAAGCGGCCTTTTTTATGTGTGTGTAAAAGGGCAGTTACAGTGCGGTCAGACACAGGCCGCGTTTTAAAATGCGTGTCCCACACATGCCCATTCCCGAAAATTATAAAAAAAACCTACTTATTTCATTATTGATTCGTGTCGAGAATCAGTAGTAGGTATTGTTACCTCATTGAATTTGACGAGAATGCAAAACCACAGCTTGTATAGTGACAGCTTGTATATATCGGCTAAGACTGGTCATCTCTTAACTACCAGGGCTTATTTTTAATTTTTAATTGTTTCTTTAGTGGTTTTTTTTTTACATTGTTCTCACATATTAAATAATAATGTACCCAATATTTTGTTTTAAAATAGTGTCCTTGGAGTTTCTTGCTCGTTCTTCTCCATAGAGATCTACGTTTTGGAATGGGCAACTAGCTTCAACTTTCTGACTAACTGACCGACTAATTAATTTTGACAATTCAAAAGTGCCTGTAAATGGTTTAATAAATGATTTGAGTTTTAATAAAACAACAAAAAATATAAATTTTTAACCTTATTATTTCAAGTAACTACACTAGCTGCACTGGCCGTTGACCCCATAATTAGCTGCAGTTACTTAAAATAAAATAATGAGGTCGAGAAAAAAAAAATTACGTTATCCGTGAAGTTTCACCATCTAATTTAATTATGTACTTTACACCCAGTATAATAATACCAGCCCATTATTGCCCCACTGCAGAGCAAATACCTCTTCTTATACAGAGAAGGCACGAGCAAGCTTGCTCAAGACGGTTTGGCGATTTAGACCTATCTATAATATAAAAATGAATCGCTGAATGTGTTGCTAAGCGCAAATCTCGAGAACAGCTGAACCGATTTCGCTAATTCATTTTTTTTTATATTCCTTGAATTACGAGGATGGTTCTTACGGAAAAAAAAATGTAAGAAAGTTGCTTCACGCGGACGAAGTCGCGGGCAAAAGCTAGTATTAATTACAAGTCCAGTTCCACAGTCAGTTTGTCTACATATAATTGTGTACATACCTACCTATATATGTGTAAAGTACAACATTACAGTCCGCAGTAACATTGACCACAACGACAAGGATGCCGTCGTCTCCAAGTGCCACAATTACCCATTTCACTGGATTGCCTATTACAACTTACATGGGATAAGATGCAGCTGATACCCGAAAGTTGTTGGGAAGCTTTGTTATAAAAAGAACATCAATAGCATGGAAACATTGATTCGTGATGTTTTGCGGTATTTAGCTGAATGGTTATTTCTACAGGGTGGCAGGGACATCATCAAACAACCTGCTACCATGGATGCTGTACATGATTCCCATGCGTTGAAATTTTTCGTCGGGTACTAAAAAAAAAAAATAGCTGGTCCATCCATTTTGATCGCGCAGGTATTGCACTTTTCTATAATAATAATCATAAGTAATGGATTTCGCACTCTCACAGTCATATCCATATTATTTTTAGTAGCACAAAAATACTTATAAACTAAGTTAGTATACAGACCAAAAATAAAAACAATTTTTCGGACAATTCGACACCATGAACGAAAAAATTCTACGCTAGGGTGTTTAAAATCATGTGCTGAATTCATGGTTACAGTTTGCGCGTCGATGTCCCTGCCACCGTGTAGAATTAACTATTCAGCTAAGTACCGCAAAACATCACTAGGTAGATAAACCATTTTTTTTTACAAAAAAAACAAGATACCTATTAATTTTGTTCAGAATAGCAAATCCATTCTTTAAACACACTGACACACTCGCCAAATTCCAAAGTTACAGAAAAAAGTTACAAATTCACCTGTTCCCACGCAAAAAAAGGCTAAGCTAATTACGCTCACCCATTCATCATTCATTCCACAACCACCGATATTGAAAATCATAACTATCCCAATCAGTGGCCCCGTGATTTACGACGAAGGCGCATTCGGAAACTGCCTTAGTTCGGGGATAGAAAAGCAATTAAAAACATATTAACATACCGGGCGTAGATCCGGCACCGTTCGTCGTAAGACCACCTGTGACCCATTATCAACGGCTTAATGACCCATATTATACCGTGATAGCGTGAAACTATTTCTACGGCTGATTCTATGGCAGTTTTGTCCATCTCTTTAACAGCTGAGTGCTTAACAGGTTACGTTTTAGTGACTACGGAGGTTATGCTAATTAAGTTAGCGACTGAGTTAAGTTCTTTTGGGCAATAGGCTGTGTTGTAGATAACTATATTTACTGAACTTATGTTGTAGTATAAAAACGGCTGTCATTCGTATATCTTTGACAGTCGTTACGGATAGTCAGAAGCCCAAAGGTCTCACCAAGAGGTACCGTGTTAACTGGGTTGTGGAGGTCAGATAGGCATTGGTTCTAAAGACTTCGATGCTTCAAACGCTTCATGTTTGTATTTAACTGCATCCGGTTAGACTGTAATCCGACCCCAAAATAGTTGGGAATAGGCTGGGCAGATTAATTTTTATGTTATAATATGACTTTTTGCATCAGTTAACATGTTTAAGTAATACCAAATCCCTTGTCCTATAAAAATACAGTACCTACAGGCTGATATTGTTTTACACTGATAACGTTTTACAGTAAGATATTATGTAATCCCTGACTAAAGGCCAGCACACCTCGGTGGACGGTTGAGCAGGTTATTTTAAGACCAAAGTAAATTCGTAAGTATCTAACGGTAACAAGATATAGATTCCAAAGCTCGGAGACCGACCACGGAGCATCGTTCGGTTCAACTAATCTCATTTCTCGTCGACGTCACGTTGACGATGGCGGTGGGCAAGCGCTGTAAGTCTTTAACCTTTCGTCACTCATTATAAATTAATCTTCCTGTGTCGTTTTAACATCAGGGACCTGACATTATTAGGAACCCCTGTAAATAAATAATGTTCTTTCAAATATAAAAATATCATCTTTATCACAAGCAACATACTTTATATTTAATTCTTATCTCAGTGTTACCACATTTTGAAACGCCACATAATGATATGTTTTTCATTTGAACATCTGTCTGTAATGTTGCCATATTTTAACGCAACGTGATCATTTCTAAATAACGCAATTAAACGTTAATTAAAGCTTACAAAGCCACTGTAATTAACATGCTGACCTAAAATTTACATTGAATATGTGTCGTATCATTTTCTATCAACATTTGTGGGTTTTGAAATGGAAGGATGGATGACATGAATATGCATGTGTGTATTAACATCCTGAATAAATTGGCATTTAAACTGTATTGAAAGTTTTGACGTGTTTGTGTACTAGCTGTTACTGTTGGCTGTTAATGTTAAATGATGTTTCGTAGGATTTGGATCCATCTGGTTGGAATAAGCTTTTGATTGTGCTCATACACGCGAGCGACACGCGTCTACGGTAGAGGCAACTGCAGCCGTTGAGGCGTTGACGAGTGTCGACTACCGTCGACGACATGCCACTCGTGTATTTGAGCACCGTACTCAAAAACACGAGGGCGTCGACGGGTGTCGCATTGTCGTGTTGTAGTGTGCATGCACACTAAGCTCAAAGCACCCGCAGGCAAGATAGGGAAGATAGGCTAGTTTGAAAATTTTAACAGTGGTGTTCAATAAATCAACAATTTCTCAAGGGAAAATTAAGTTCTATACAAATTACAATATTAAAAGTAGATCTACTCGTAATAGAAACCATTATTTTAAGCCCGTTCTTGTAAGATACGATTGTTATATTGTAGTTTAACATTAAGATGGCCGCCACGAATCAAATTACGAACGCTGGGCGCCTGAACTCCTACAATTCGTCCGAGCCGTATCTCAAGGAACAAAGTAGTAATTACGTACTGATATTGCAAGTAATTAAATAGGGACATAGAAAATGAAATGCTCACACGACCGAAGGAAATTGCCGAAAATTCGGCTCTCATTGCGTCGGTTTTCTCAATTAAAGTGATGTAAGATGCGTAATAAAGGGCAATTTAGGTGATTTATGAAATCATTCATTATAAGCATTCGCTTGAGGTTAATTGTAGGCTCAGATGTTGGAATCAAGGAATCTTTGCGGTCACGACTCTTGGGGAGGTGATTTGTAGTGATAATAAAACGCGAATTGCCCTTTTTATTGTGACTGCAAATCAACTTGTACATAATTGTTGTGTTTGCTGGTCAGAACAAGGTCCTTACTTAACTAAGACTAATTTTGCAATGAACATTCTAAATGTCTACAGTTTTCGTACTGTTTTATGCAAGAGATACATAAATAATTACCGCGACACTTATGAGTTTTATTAGTAAACGTCCACAAATACAAGAATTTATCATTTTCACTTACTGAAATCTATATATTATACTCTATTCACGATTTTTTTTTTTTTTCTGACGGCGCGGTTGGCGCAGTGGTAACAACACGCAGCCGTAACAACGCAATTCCTTTCCCTTTTTTGAGAATACTACATATCCTCAAACCCGGGCAGGATGCTTACGCAAGTTTCTATATTATAAGTTTCTCTCTATTAAATATCCGAACGAAAACGTCAACCCGCTTTATTCTGTTATGTCGCCAAATGCCTATCCATCTATCCCTCTCCCTATCATTACGTCCATACGCGACAGAAAGAGAAAGCGCCAACCGACAACCGTTTCCGGGCTACGTGGAATCAAGACGCTCCAGCAGAGGGACAGAGATTCAACTTCACTTGTAATCAAAAAGTCAACCGCACCGCACCGCAAGCTATACCGAAGCTTCGCGACGCGCTCTCGCCGCGAAACATACCAAACCGCTTTAAAATAAACCCAATTTACGAGTGTCGGCCGACACAAAACCAGGAAGAAGCAGGGAAACAAAAAGTTACCGGACGCCGCGCCGGTTTACATATCAGCACGGCACATTCAAAAACACCAAGTAAGTCCTTAATTGTTTCCTACCCCCTTGTGTGCAGGCGACATGACATTCGTTCCCGAATAATTACACAACGCTTATTGGTCCTTCGACAGCCGCAATAACCCAACTTATTCAACATAAGTTTTTTGGTCCGCCCGGTCCACCCGCGACACGCAGCGCAGCAGTCAATCGCTTAATTGACTGCTGCGCTGCGTGTCGCGGGTTCGATTCCCGCACGGAACAAATATTTGTATGACCTACATGTATTTGTTCCGAGTCTGGGTGTTTTTCTATCTATAATATGTATGCATTTACAAAAAAAAAAAAAATGTATATAAGTAGTTTATCAGCCATCTTGTTACCATAACACAAGCATTAGGTTGCTTAGCTTGGGATAAATGGTGCTGTGTGAAATGTCCAGGGATATTATTATTATTATTATTATTTGCTAAAACTTTAACTTTAATTCCTACACGATAAAGTTCAGTTTACGCTACAACTTAAAAAAAATGCTTTTTCAGTAGTGCTAGTCACTCTGAAATCAACTTAAGGACCATTAAAATAAAGTTGATATCTGTTTAACTTGAAATAACATCAATTTGAAACAAAGGAGATCGTTTTTTTGGGCCCACTGTAGGTAGTATTAGATCGTTACGTCTATTTCAATAACAGTCGAATTGTTGACACTTTTTATAAATTATTATGAGGTCATATGAAATATGACCTCAGAATATTTATTGCAAAAAATTTAATTGTACAAAAAGGCAGAAAAAGGCTTCAACTCAGTTTGTACGTTTGCACGGAACCATATAAAATATGCTAAAACTATGCGGCTATTCAAAACAGGATTATTTTTAGATAAAAACGATGGTCGTGTGAAAAGTTCAGCTGGGTCATGTGTGTTCGTTAGAGTTTTATGTTTATAAAATATAGAATACCGATCTAACCGATATCAAATAATATATAGCGTCATATAACCAGGAAACAATCATGTACCTACCTTCTTTGGCGTTGCTGAGACATGTTATGGCCTTGCGATCTCATAATCATCTGCCTAGCATTTTCCCAACTACGTTGGGATCAGCTTCCACTCTAGCCAGATGCAGCTGAATACCAGCATTTCATATGGAGCGACTGCCAATCTGACCTCCACAACCCAGTTACTGGGCAATATGATACCATTGGTAAGACTGGTTGTCAGACTTTCGGCCTTCTGAATACCCGTAACGACTGCCAAAGATACACGAATTACAGCCGGGACCAACGGTTAGCCACGGAAAGCACGTTACGTTCGCCTTGCGAACTATGGCTAAAAAATAGAGGGACGCGACACAGAGTGAAGTGTAGAAAATTACATAGAGTATGGGTGTTTTATTATAAATAACTACACTACACTCCATTCTATGTCGAATCTGAGCGAGCGATTAAAACTTTTCTTGAGATCTATGTTTTTTATTATTTTACGTCCGCACCGCACAGGTAGGTATGTACTACGTGCAAATAAATAAATAAATAAATTTATTTCGCTCTCAAAGTACAACAAAAACGTAATCTTTAAAGTACAGTTTATTAAGAAATGACCCCATGAAAAACCTATTTTATTACATTTTACACAGATTTTTACACGATTTTTAACCTAAAGCCAAGAACCCTCTTGGAAGGTTCACTTAGCGCAAAAGTAATGCCGGTGACCCTCCTGGAGGACCCACAAGCAATATGTAATCTCTCTATGAAAAGTGGGTGGATTCGAATTTGTACCTAGAATTTGGATGGGGATCATCCAAAATCCAAAACCCACCTCCACTAAGTAAAATTGACGTTTATGTCAATTTGTAACAAGTATTGTAACATAATGTACATACTCACAGTTACTTTCATTCATTCCTCCAGGTCAGAATAAGCATTCCTTTACCGTTAGGTGCTGATCTGATTATTTCTCACGACACCAGGACACGTTTTATCCACATTTAGTACACAGACAAACTTTAACATATGACTTCAACGATTCAGTGTTAACCATGGGTTGATAATTTCGTCCACATTGATTCATATCATTTTTCCTTTAAACACTATACTTTTATTATTTTATTACACTATGATTTTATTGTATTTTAATAATATTTATTTTATTCTGTCAGTTCTGACATTTGATGTTTAAAACGTCATGGTAACGTTTACTTTCAAATCCTTAGCTGCCAGTATCAAATGCTTAACGGCCTGTTACAAACATATACATACTTAGCCAAAGAAATAACACTGGTCGCATTCATATCACAAATTCATATATTCTACATGATATTGTTCTACGAGTTTTCCTTATTGATCCACGCAATGCAGTGGTCAGTTCGAGTTTCGCCTCTAAAGCGAACACTAAGGATAAGGCCTGATACTCCAGAGCCGCCTGTCTGCTTCAGAGCCACCTTACTACACCTCCGTGCTCCGTCCTCAAGGCTACGTATCTGAACCTGTCGGGCCGCATCTCATCTGAGGCCCGCCTTACCTGGTGGGTGCCTCCTCGCCGTGCTCTTCCTCCTGCTGCTGTGCTGCGACCGGCCTTGCTGCGTGGGCCCTCCTACGAGTGCCCTCTGTGCCGCCCACGCATCAAATTCTGAGGGCCGCCTTACCTGGTGGGCTGTCAGCGCCCGCCGTGCCTCTTCCTCCTGCTGCCGTGCTGCGTCCTGCCTTGCTGCGTAGGCCCTCCTACGGGTGCCCTCCGGCCGCGCACGCACTAGCATCTGCCCTCACCTGTACCTGCACCTGAACTTGGACCTCTGTACCCGCATCTGTTGCCAGCAACTGCTCCACCTCAGCCTCCTCAGCCTCCTATCACTCATCGTCATCGCTACACCCCACCTCCACATATTACACTCCACTCTTCAACCCATCTCCATTTTTTAAACTGTTTGTAAATATATCTTTAATTGTTCTTTACCTCCCTTTCTTTCATTTCATCACCCCTAACTTAGTTTTTCTTGTCGCTACACGACATTGATAGTTAATGTTACATCAGTGACATTAACTATCAATGTCACTGATGGAGGCGGAGTCGATGTGGAGGGGAGTGTAGGAACTGACTTAGAATATGCGTGTAAGACTCCAACAAAATATAAACTCATGGTGTTCAGGTACCATCCATCAAGTAAAACGGGGTGAATAGGGATGCAGAGGTGAATCGGGACAAACTTTAAAATGGATTTGTACTTTAAAATAATATAGTTTGTTGCTAACAAGAACACTTAATCTTTAATTAAAAGCAGTTAATACATTAGGATATTTTCTGGCAACAAACTATGTTATTTCAACGTTAAAATCCATTTTAAAGTTTCATCCTGATTCACCCCTGCACCCCTATTCACCTATTCACCCCGTTTGACGGTACCAGAGGGGCAATTTTCGTAATTTTAAGAACGTTCACAGTCTGATCTCAGTCTCAATCTGTCAAAAATACCTCCGATATTCCTACATTTTTGACAAGTGTTTGTCGCTGAAATGAGATTGCGACTAGATTTTGAACGTTTTTAATTACGGTAATTGGCCTTCACATTGTGGAAACCATCGATACATAAAGATAACTTTCAGTTTATAAATATCTTGTTGCCAGCCAGTAATAGAATGCTGACCATTTGCAATAAAAACAAGGTTGGACATACCTTACCATAACAATTATGGCACCACTGACGGGTTAATAGTTGTTGATAGCCCATCACCACTCTCCTACGATATTTCACTCCCCTTAATTGACTATTAAGGTCAGGAAATTCCGTTTTCCATTGCAATATCGCATTCGATTACGTGTTTCCACCTCATTAGAAGACTAACCTCTTTTTAACAATCAACATTATGCTCAAAGAAAAATAAAAAAGCCATTTTTTATTCAATTTAGTTTAGAATTTTATGAAAGAGTCCGGACTAGAATTGGTCAAAGCAATTCTGACACTAATAAGCAATTACTTCACAACAGCCTTAATTAATTTTGAGCCAAATTGGAGATTTTAAGCCTCTGCAAAGGATGGGGAACCCGAAAGAAATTGCGTCACTCGAACCTCCACCGGAGAAATTAATCAGCTTACAATATGCTTGGACGACTTAATTTTAATTGAAGCTGCTTTGACTACACTTTTTTACACTTGAATATTTAATCATTTTTTGTTGCATATTCAATATTTACCCGTCTGTTACACCTTATAGGTTCCAAGTTCCTTAATCGAAAAAGGTAAATATTTTGTCTGATGATTTGTTTATTTCGTTCATTGTTTTGGTTTTAAAAAAATGGACAAACATGCTCATTTCCTGGCTTACGTCAGTTTTTTACTTATCTATTCATATATAGATACGATGCACATCAGGAAAAAACTTACCTATCATACCTATGTAAGGTACGGTAAGTTTTCGGGAATTATGCTCATCTCATCAAAATATCCTGAGAATTAGGAGAATTAATTACTTTTAGGGTATGAAAGACGTCGTATAAAACTCTCAAAAACTTACCAGAATTTCACGTGAAACTGCTACGTGTGGTGAAGCCTAATTTGAGCCGTTGTCGTCCTGATAATGAGTCTAGCTTAATATCCATCTACACGAATGATCCACAGGCACTGCTCGTCGTACTGTTCACTTCTTCATTTTTGTGTCGCGTTTTCGTGGCACGACTGTATTTTAGATGTTATTTTCCCAAAACTTTGCCACTTCCACGGCGTTTTCGGTGGCATCGCAGAGGTCACTTTGACTGCATGTTTGGGGACACAGAGGGTAGGATAGGAGGTGCAGGTTTGTGACATAGCTGTGCAGTCACACCCTATCACCATTCCGTCAAGGTACCCCCACTTCACTAGGTTAATGGAGGCCTCCAGCAACCCCCCCCCCCCCGGTGGGTTCCCGCATTGTCGAGGCGGGGGGGCTCAGTAGCCGTGGTGAGCTGGACCACGGTGAAGCGAAGAGGAACACCATGAGGGGCCGCTCGTCTAGGCTTAGCGGTTAAGCCGACGACGTAGCGGCCAGCGGGTAGGTTGCGGTGCCGTTTGGGCGACATCGCAGCCTACCTGAGGCGGGCCGCGATGTCCCCCGTGAGGGAGACATCGCGGCTGAGGATTAGAGGCCGCGGTGGGAGTGGAGTGTCGGTGATACGTTGCCGCTCCCCCTACCTTCCGCGGCCTTGACGGGGCCGCCACCGTTCGATGGCGGACGCGGTGGGGCCGCAGGGGAAGAGGAGTGTCGGTGTGTCGTTGCCGCTCTCCCTATCCTCTGCGGCCGTAGTCCCCCATCTTGGGGGGCATGCGGGGCCCGCCGTTCAGGCGGGCGTGGGGGCCAGCAGGCAACGGGTGCGGGGGCACGTTGCCGACCGTTGCTTGCATTGCACAGGCCTCCACCAGTGTTGGACGGGAATGGCTAGGTGCTCCCGGCCATTCCCGTAGCCCCCCTGTGTGGGGGGCATGCGGGGCCCGCCATACCATCTAGGCGGGCATGCGCCGGGAGGGCTATGGAGGTAAAGGCTATGCCTATTCCCGTGGCCCTCCCATCACGGCGAATGAGGGAACACCGCTGAGTTTTAGTGGGTATACTGTCATTCCGACAGGGAGTCCCACATACCCCGTCTCGTCCCCCGCGAGGCGGGCATGCACAAAGCATTTCTCAGCGACAAAAAAAAAAAAAAAAAAGGCCTTCAGCCACCTCGACGAGTCTGAATCCAATTGACGGCAGGGTTGGCGCAGTGGTTAAGCGATTGACTGCTGCGCTGCGTGTCGCGGGTTCGATTCCCGCACGGAACAAATATTTGTATGACCTACATGTATTTGTTCCGAGTCTGGGTGTTTTTCTATCTATAATATGTATGTATATACAAAAAAAAAAAAAATATAAAAGTAGTTTATCAGCCATCTTGGTACCATAACACAAGCATTAGGTTGCTTAGCTTGGGACAAATGGTGCTGTGTGAAATGTCCAGGGATATTATTTTATTTATTTATTATAATTTAGGAACGTAAAGAGAACGGCAGCCTCTTGGAATATGTTGGCGTAAAACTGACCAGACCGTATTTGGTTTTTACAAACTGGTCGTAGTTTTCTGGTAACGGTTCAATCTCACGCAACCTATTATTCAGGTCTTGGGAAAGCTGCTCCAGTTGGCTTTGGATAAATTAAATCGACTTCTGAAACTGACTTCTGACTGACTGACTTCTGTTGTTGGGCACAAAACATTTTGAGAATAGTTTGAAGAAACGTGAGCGCGTGTGTCGGTGACTCAGGAGTAGCTTATTCCTTTAAAAGATTTATCCTGCGGTTTTGCCCGCGTGGTTGCCGAAAAATATAAGTAGGTAGGTACCCTTTGTGTTAATCCAGGTCATAAACTGTAAGTGTGCCAAATTTCATCTAAATTCGTTCAGCGGTTGTTGCATGATTGAGTAACAAACACACAAACTTTCAATATTTAATAGGATAAGGACACGCGGCCCTAGAGCTCCGGTGCAAGGTAAAGTAATGGCGGTGGCCAATCAAGTTGCAGAAAAATAATGTTCGATGAAGTCAGGGTAGCTCCAACGAGTCAAACTCCATCTACCTACACACATTGTGTTGAAATATAGTGGGATGGAAAAACTAGAAAATACTAATAGAAAATTTTGGATTAGATTATTTATAATGACGAAAACACTTTCTTGGAAGGGTACGGTACGGTAAAAGAATTAGGTATAAGTTTTATAGCTGTTAGTTATTATTGTCACTTTCTTTTCAGAAAAAGGTCTAAGTAGCCAGCCAGACAGAAAAAGGCTCAGATACTATTAAGGGTGAAAAATAGGTCAAATATTACAAACCAAAGTTTCGGCCCGTCCACTCAGCGTATTCTCTCGAGCACCAGCGTAAATAAACTTTACTAGCTCTAAAACTTCCCGTCCCGACTAAATAAGTATGTATTTCGGTAGAATTATGATTTGTCGGTCCCCATAGTACGGAGCTGAATAAATTTTATTAAATCCGGGAACTCTTTATGACCAGCCGAGTCAGCCCGTCCCATCTAAGGGATAATGCAGGATTTTTAATATAATAAATCATTGCTTACTTTAGCTCTGCTGTGTTGAAGAATACTGATTATCCTCCCACGAAATTTGCTTGAGCAAGATTATAACCGCTTGAGGATCTGTCGTCGAATTGACTTACTTTATGTTTGTTTACGTCAGTGTAATATAAAGTGAGCTTTGTATAATTTGGACGCGACGAACAATGGTGGAACTTGTTTTTATTTTGTTGTTTAACAATCAGCAATGTACTTTGTTATTTTTTCTAGTTTTTGACGCCTTTTACGAAACTCTTTTGTTTGTTTTTTATTCTTTTGTTCGACACGAGACACTTTACTTATGAATTTTCACATTTAATTCTGTAAAGAGCTTAGATTTAAGTTTGTAATGTACAAATTGTAGAGTAACTCATTGTTGAAAAGCATAATAAATAAATAAATGCGTTAATTTAATATGCAATATGAACGATAATTTAACAGGAGCTTATATATTTTTAGTTTCCAAATAAGTATTAACTTTATTGTCAGTACCTAGAACAAAAAATTGCAAAAAGCCTACACGCGTAACTACACTACTATATTTCAGCAACGGAGATTGTTTTGTGACTTCCACTATAATTTATTGTTTTCTTAATATGATACCCTGGTTCAATAAAAGGGAGGTTTGTAAGAAAATGTCTCGACATCGTCCTGTGTTGTCGCGTCCAATGATTTGTGAGCAGAACATAACGGCAAGGGAGAATTAATGTAGGTATACGTCGGGACGAATTATATCTAAGTTTCTGGGCGAACACTAGATATTTTTAGAATTTCAGATAAATGTCATAGATAGATGGTTTTGTATTGAGAAGAGCTATACATTAAAGGAATACGTATTTTCCCCTTGCTTATTTTTGACTTACACCGGCTGACATTTTTACCGTCAGGACAAAAAAAAAACTAAATTAAAATAACCTTTCAATAAATACTACTACTCATTTGAAGTAAACTTTTCATACTGAAATCGACAAATAATATAAAAAATCAACTTATAGGCACCCTACTTTATCAATGAATTCGTCCTCATTCAATCCTTTGATTGAAGCCAGGAAGGCATTCAAAGGATTGAATGTACAAAAAGAGATTTTATTTTTTGTGAAAAAAATAGATTATATTTTTTGTAAAAAAAGAGATTTCTGTGATTTTCGGCTTATACTCCGTTCACCTTTTATACCCTGTTTTGTTCAGACGGTAAAAAAAAGTCAGCCGGTATAGAGCAAAAAATTCTAGCCGTCCTCGACTGGCTGATATTTATTTTATTGACTGGCTATATTTTTAACCGACTTCAAAAAAAGAAGGTGGTTCTCAATTCGGATGTTTGTATATACATATATTTATATTTTTATGTATGTTTGGGCTATAACTCCGTCATATATGAACGGATTTGCAAAATTCTTTTTTTGTTCCAAATGAGTTTATTCCGAAATGGTCCCATTTAAATTTCATAAAAATCTGATGAAGATTTTCGGAGACAGACAACGGAACTCTTCAATAAATGCAAGAAAATCAACCGTGACTGCTGCTATCGCATATGTATGCATTGTTTACGCAATCACACAACATAACATCACGCCTGTACCCTTTAAGGGGTACGCAGATGTGTTCAGTATACCACGGTACACCCTCATTTCTGCCAAAGTTGTTATCTTGCAAGTATATATGAATTTGTGTGGGGTAGGTACCACAACAACAACAACAACATTACAACATTCATACAACTAAAAAGTGAAAAATAAAAACTTTTTTACAAAAAATACATTACAAACCGAAAAATAACTTTAATTTCGGAAGTCGTTGTCAAAAAATGAAAATTCGGAACCAGCGACACTGACTACCGAAATTAAAGTTATTTATCAGTTTTTAGTGTTTTTTTTTTGGAACTCGGTTGTTTTCTTTGTAAAAAAGTTGTTTTTAGTATAAGTTCTGGTAGGTGCCTACCTAGCAATATTTAGTCTATTACCAAATAGGCACCTACCTACATGCATTACTTATTTATAGATAAAAAATGAATTGAATATTAAGTTCGATCTTTCAAACTTGGTGCCATGTATCAGGTTCAAAATACGTAAAATTGATTTTAATTTTATCAATTATTTTGTTATTCTAACTACTTATCCACAGAGGTACATATGTGCTACATATGTGGGACAAGGGAAAGCCAGGCCTTCGCCCAGCAGTTGGCCATTACGGGCTAAATATAAAGATAGATCGATACAGAGTTATAACCATTGCATGGTACACAGATCTTACGCCAGACAGTCTACGCCTACGTCAACTAACAGTTGACGCCAGTAAATGTTTTCATCATATTGAAGAAAACAAATCAATACACAACATCATCATTATCATCAAGACTATGCCAACCACAAGATAATCTAATACACTATCATAACATCGTTCGCCACACGGCGTCACCCGCTGCCATCAGGCGCCTGATCTAACCGCACAGCAATTTTCTCCAAATTCGCATTCCTACGTATTTTTGCTGCATTATTTTTAAATTACCAGCTCTGGCTTCATGGCGATTTTATTTCCTACCGTCGCCGGGAAATGAGAGAAACAAGCCTGCGGATGGAAATTTGGATATAGCACGCTTTGTGTAGACGACTTTTTATTTGGATAACGTGGCGTCGCTTGATTGTTCTAGATTTTTCTTTTATTGTTCACGTTCGTAGGTAATACTCGTTGGTTATTCAACAGGCATCTCAAAACGGCGAAGGAAAACATCAAGCCAGACAGGCCCTTAATTTTGTGTAAATTATTTCATCACCATTGCTCTCAAAACGGTGAAGGGAAACGTCGTGAGGAAACCGGCATGTCCTAGAATAAAAAAATCGAAGACATGTGACATTTACCAACCAGCACTGGGCCCGTGTGGTAGATTAGGAGAGGAGAGGCCTCCTCGGAGAGGAGGCCTGTGTCACAGCAGTGGGAACATTATAGGCTGATTATGATTCAACAGGCTACAGAACATCATACATCCAATACCTAGTAGGATTAATTAACATCTTCTTCTTGGTCGCGTACTTCATCACTAAAGGTCGTGAAAGGCCTTCGTGGCTTTATGTACGATGTTCTTCCACTTCGTTTCACCGCGCAGAGTCCAGTGAGCGGTTATTTGATCTGACCAGCGGATAGGTGAGCGGCCGCGAGGTCTTGTTCCATCTACCTTGCTCATCACCACCAATTTTTCAAGACTATGGTTTCCAACAGGCAATGTGATCAAAGTAACCGAGAATTCTTTGGTAACAGATCGTGGATCGTCTATCTCTGAATTAATATGGCCATGTAAAAAAGAATTTGTGTTGTAGGTCCATACCTTTTTTTGTTTGTAAGTTCCACTTCCTCTTTTTCCCATAAAAAAATGTTTATCTGACTACTTGTCATTTTGGTTCTATTTTTTTTTGATCTTTGGTGACAGAGCCGATGTCGACTATTCTGCCAGTGTCATATCTAGTAATTAATAGCTGTTAGTGTTAGTTAACCTAAGGCGAAAGATAGCACTAGAAAGTGGTGAAGGGCGGGCGTTTAAGGGGGACTGTCTTTTGTTGACGTTTGACGTTCAAAAAGTGCTGATTCTCAGCCTAATTTTGAATAAATGACTTTTGATTGATTTTAATTTAGAGGAGGCCTGTGTCCCAGCCGTCGGAACATTATAGGCTGATCAAGGAATTTTCGCCTTATAATAAAGTGGTAAGCGAAATGACTTGTAAAATACCAAATCTATACATATAGTCGCTTTTCGTGTCTATCGGTGTGACCGCGTTGTTCTTCAAAATTACGAAACCGTACCACGCAGGGGCGGGTCGCTAGTATACCAATAATAATGTGTTAACATCTGATAGATTAAGAGCTGATTTTTCCAACGCCAGATAATTTTATCCGAGAAATAATTTGAAATTTTTGACAGTTCTTCCATACAAAATCTGCCAGACGTCAATTTTAATTCACGAATAATAATTAACTGTCGATTAAAAAATCAGCCCTAAGAAAAATATAAAATGGATAAGAATTAGTTGAAGAACAAGAAAGAAAAACCCGTTTATCTTCAGAATGAAAAATCTCCTCAGATAACGTTATTACCAACACTATCACAACCTAAGAGGATAATAATTGGCTGTGCGGTGCTAAAGCAATCTTCGTTATAACTAAATAATTTAACGGTCCCAGTTATACTAGGATTAACTACTATAGTCGGTGCGTTTTAGCATTGCTATTTGTAGAACATTGCTCTTTCCCTCTGTTCATGAGACCACCATCGTTTTTCATTAGTGAAAAATGTTAACGACCACAGTAGATATTGGAGGATGCGGGATCGATTCAAGAGGTGATGTAATTCCGTTTTTTTAAATGAAGAATGCTAGAATCTGTCAATTTGTAGGTGGGTCAATGACCGCTACTGCCAAACTAAAATGAATCCACTATAGTTGCTAGGGGAAGCCCCTTTCTCTGTAATTGACAGCACAACACAACCCGACGCCGACGTGGACTACCCTCGGTAACAATAAAATTCTAGGAGTTTTTTTAAGTAAATATAGGGAAAAGTTGAAAGGAAATCATTTGGCTTGGTATGGGCATGTGATGAGAAAGGACGAAATTAAAAGAGTGATGAATATACATGTTGATAGGTGGAGAGGGAGAGGAAGGCCGAAGAAAAGATGGATGGACTGTGTGAGGAATGATATGAAAGAGAAGGGAGTGAATGATAGCGTGACGGTAGACAGGGGAGAATGGAAGAAGAAGACGTGTTGCGCCGACCCCAAGTAACATGGGATAAGGGCAGGAAGATGATGATGGGGATTGTTTTGAAATAATCTATTCATTTGCGAGAGATTTCTTTCAGTCTTTTAAGCCTTTTTTGTTAGATGCTTTTGTATTTTCCTTCGTATTTGTGAACATAAGCTCATTTTTAGTTTATTTTATTTTGTAACTTACCTATTATTGTACGTAATTAACGATATCATAAACCTTCTTTAATTAGTAAGTGTGCACACGAGCGGCATCTTGTCTTGTCTTGTCTTGTCAATATGCGGCGATGGTTGCAGTTACCTTTAACGTCGACGCATGTGTGCACACTCGACATATCTCTTCTAATGCTGTGCACTTCTGTGAGTGACGAATTCACAATACCTAAAACTCAATGTGATCTTTGTTTTGTGTATGTTTTAGTGTCGTAAGTTGTCGAAGTGCCATAACAATAAATTATTAGTTAGAGAAAGAGAAAAAAATAAAATATCTCGACTTAGCACACGAGGTTGTTGATATGTGGGATGAGAACTCAGCTGTCATTGTGCCGATTGTTGTATCAGCCATTGGCCTGACGGCCGAAAGCCTCGATCAACATCTATCGAGGCTCTCGTTAGGCGGTTGGATCAAGGGCCTGATTCAAAAGGCCACGGCTTCTCGCTACGGCTCGCATTGTGAGGAGGTTCCTGTCTCTGGAGCCCTAACCACTGGTAGCTTGGACCCTGCTCCCGACATCAGTGGATCACTATTTTTTATATTTTAAGAAATATTTAAAAATGTAAATATGCAATAGTATGCAAATAGATAAATAAATGAAATAATAATGAATCAAAATCAAAAGTCATTTGTATTCAAATTAGGCTGAGAATCAGCACTTTTCGAACGTCAAAGTTACAAAAGACCCAAAAACGCCCGCCCTTCACCACTTCCTAGTGCTATCGCTGGGAAGAAGAAGTAGCGCAACAAACTCCCCAGCAGCACAGCTGTCTGTTCAGTTAGACAATACATGATTGTACACAATACTATCTATGTTAAGTATTTACCATTACAAGACGCAGAACATAACATTAAATTATTTGCCATAATAATATTATTATTATTATACATATATTATATGTCAGCTAGCCACGTCAATATACCAACAAATATAATAAAAATATACGAACTCAAGCTACAAAATAATTAATTAAAATTAAAATGCAAATAAAAACTCGCTACCTAAATAAAAGCCTCCATGCAGGCATAAAGGGCGTGACAGCTTATATATTTATGCATTGCTGGGTTCTGTTCACATAGCTGTCAGTTGAAGTCACAAATGGTAACTATAACTAAATAAGTTAATACTAATAACAATAATCTATCAGTAAGCTAATTCTGTAGAAAGAACATAAACATTGTCTTGAGTTAATTAAGGCGACCAACTATTCTTATCGTGTAAGTAGGCGTTGATGGAATAATATGCCGTTGAACAAAGGATGGATTTTACTTGAGCTTTAAACGCATTTAAAGGCGAATCTAGCAAAGAAGAGGCTATCTTGTTATAAAAGGTTATACCAAGCCCAACAAATGAGTTATGAACCTTATGAAGCCGGTGAAACGGGGCACATAGGTAGTTTGTCCTTATTTCTGGTGTTATAATGTGAATATCACTGTTTTTAGTGTACAAATATATAAGATGTTGGCGAAGATGAATTGTGATGCGACCGTGAGAATACCAATATCTTTAAAAAGTCTCTTAGAGAAACTCTGGTATCTAGCTGGTAAATTGCTCGAACAGCTCGTTTTTGAAGGACAAATATATTTTGTCCTTCAAAACTTGGGCTTTGCCCCACAGCAGAATACCGTAATGAATAGTTAAAGGAGTTTATAATGTTTTATCAGCCTGCTAAAGTGTTGAAAGCACTTGGATGTCGGTTATCGCAGGTAATTGTGAATTAATTATGTAAGTTAATCTTGAGTTTACGAATGATCTGAAATAGCCAACATGCAGCACCCATGCACGAGAGATTTTCACTTTTCTAAAGAAATGTTTTAGGGCAACTTTATTATTGTCATATTACCCACAAATAACCATAATTTTGTTTAATGTACCAACCATAAATATTTCTTGACATATTGTGGCCTTTTTACCAAAAAATATTATTATTATCTTAAAAAAAATCTCACGTTGTTACGTGAGTACAAACTATAATGGCCATATTTTCTTCCCCTACACTCAGACAGACAAAATACATTATGTATGAAACTATAAATCTATATAAAGTGCCTGCTAACTTAAATAAGGCAACTAGTAACACCTCACGGTTTTCGTAGGAGGGAATTACATGGAACAGTAATTTACATGGAACGACTGCCTATCTGACCTCCACAACCCAGTTACTGGGTAATACGCGATACCCTTCAGTAAGACTGGTAGTCAGATTTTCGGGCTTCTGACGACCTTCTGAGATCCACGAATGACAGCCGCGGCTTAACGTGCTTTCCGAGACACGGAGGGGTCTTGGTATGTAAAGATGGTCACCCATCCACGGACCAACCACGGCAAGTGTAGCTTAACCTGATCGATCGAACCGTGCGGCTGTTCTTATTTCCACCCACATAATTTTTTTTTAATTTTGTCTGTCTGTTTGTTTCGGCTACTCTCCGAAACGGCTGGACCGATTTTGATGAAATTTGGTATGAAGATATCCCTGGGGAAGAACATAGGCTACTTTTTATCGACATACCACGCGGGCGAAGCCGTTGGCGGAAGCTATTAAACAATAAAATAACGTACACTGGTGAAGTCGAAGGAACCGACCCCGAACCTACCTAACTTAGAAGGTACAATTTTGTTACACAAAAATACATTTTTTCAGGCAGCGTTTCCACGTATAAGTTTTCCTTAATACACGTTTCTTGTTTTTTTTATTATTTTTATTAGGGTAATGTCAGTTAGTATTACCGAAATAAGTAGGAAGCTCTTAAGTACATAAAAGTTGATTTATACTTCGCATTTCCTTTAAAAAAATATTCCGCCTAAGTAATATTCACAGGGAAATAACACGCAAGATGTAAAGAATATGTTTTATATAAGTAAAATAAATGGGATATAAAAGCACTAAAACATAACATCATGTTATAATAAAATTACGTCTGTAATGCCCGAAGGGTTAGGCAGTAGTATACCTGTAGTAGGGTACACCCTTCGCCAATTATATTTAGCCCGGCGCCAATGACGCTGGGTCATATTGACCCGAGGCGACTTAAATCTGTCATTATTCTTTTGTACGCCGATCGTGCAATTTTAGCGTTTGTGTAGCTGGAGATACGACCTCCTTCTAACCGAACCGCAGGTATGCTAAGTGCAACGGCGCATACACAGCGAGATATACAGTGCATCAACTCAGAACGGGTAAATATGACCCAGCGTCATCGCTGGCGTAGTATTTTTGTGACATACTTATTAGGTCATTTAGTATTTGTTGTCAATTAACCTTGTTCTTTTTTTAAGTTTTTGTTAAATATGGCATTGATAGACTATCCTGAGAGAATATTTGTGGTGCTAGAAGAGTCGGGGTCTGACGAAGAAGGGTCAAATGCTGCTTCGACAGTTGCGCGAAAGAATCGCACCACTGCGCCACCACTGCTCAAAAAAAGCACTGGTAGGTAATAGTTGAGTAAAATCAATTTTTCAAACCATCAATGTCCGAAATTGTGATGTTCCTATTTCCTGGAAACATCAAAGGTACGTACGGTATTGGGAAGTCAATAAAAACATTTCTATTTGAGTTTTTAAAATTGTGAAATCCCAATCAAAACTGATGCACCAATTCGGAACGAGGGTCCGTAGATCTACGCTAACAGACAGGTATTAGGGTTCCCACCGTTATTTATGCCGTGATTTAAACCAAGGGGTTCCGTAATTGATCCTCCCAAAGGTATATTCTCTTTTAATTAAAACATTTGCGAATCGTAAAACCGTATAACTGTAGCAATTCTTTCTTCAGACGAGGTACTTATATAAAAATATGGAATCCTAGAACGTGGTCATGAAAATTTAAGTGGAGCTAAAAAAGTTGGCGTTTATTTCACGTGTATAACGAGGTTTCTGGGTATACGAGGTCGAGAGTATTATTCAAATTGTTGCAATATTGTTCACTTAATAAGCTTTCTCTGTTTTAGTAACTTTGTAGCCGTATCTAAAACGCCACATGCGAACAACGCGTCATACTGACGTCACGCAAATCCTGCATCTCGCAAGCAGAGTTTACCGTGCAATTAGCATAGATACAATTTCCCAATATCAATCGTTGGGCAATTGCCCGCCAGACACAACACCCGTCTGGTCGGAGGATCCTCCCCTTTCTATGGAGGTTGAGTGAACTTTACACCCTGTCCCTCATACCTCCAAACTGGTGACCCCGAACATGAACGTCAGCGCAGCCTTCGTGCACCTACTTCAGCGTGACGTCATCATCATCACTCCCGCAAGCTTTAGCGGCGAGTCACCCAGCCAGCCAGCATCCACGGCTTCAACGGTATCCTGACCACCAGCATGCAGCGACTGCGCATACCTGGTCATCACCCTCAGCCTCATCAGCCACTTCGGAACAGCACACTGCACTTTGGGCCGGTCAACAAGCAGAGCACCCTCTCCTGGTCGACGCAGCAGCCAGCCTCAACCCGGCGCTGTACGACATCCGACGCACTGGAGTATAACGCGGCACCATCCACCCCGACTCACTGGGGACATCTTCGCAGACAGTTCCAACTCATCGCGAACTATGTGCCACCCCACGTCTAGCGTGTTAACTATGGGTGAATAATATCAACCATTAACGAGATCCGAGATTTGTTATCCCTTATAGCCCACAATGATTGCGTAATCACGCTATAATGTCCCGCAGCTGGGACTCAGGCCTCCTCTTTTCGAGAGGAGTGGGTTGTAATCTATCACGTGGGCCCAGTACAAGTTTGTAGATGTCACTGATATGTCTTTGAATGTTTGGTTCTAGGAGATGCCGGTTTCCTCACGATGTTTTCCTTCGCCGTTTTGAGAGCAGTGATGATGAAATTATTTACACAAAGTAAAAGCCGCCTGGGTTCGAACCTATGACCTACAACTCGTTAGTCGGGGCCGTTTCCACTGGGCCACCACAGCTGCAATGCAAAGACTATCTTTATATACAGGGTTGTTGGAAAAACACCAACAACCTCTTAAGAGGTCATTGTACTCGTCATTATGAACAACTTTTACTATGGGACCAAACCTGAAATCGCGAAAAAAAGATCAGCTGTTCCCTACATTTTGACGAGTTAGCCGAACATAAATGCTGTTTTTTTTTAGTAAAAGTTATTCGTAATGACGAGTACAATGACTTCTTAAGAGGTTGTTGGTGTTTTTCCGATAACCCTGTATATAATTCTTCTATTCGTGTGTGTCACTGAACTCCTAAACTGCCGTTTTTTTTTGTGTGTGCTGGAGTGGGTCCTTGGATGGTTTATATTTACAATTGGACACGGTGTAACGCAAACGGTGTCCGCTTATCTATTATATATGTATATATGTATAAAAGAAAGTCGTGTTAGATACACTATTTATAACTTAAGAACGGCTGCACCGATTTGGCTGAAAATTGGTGGGGAGGTAGCTTATAACCAGGAGACGGAGAGTAGGAGTAGTGTAGGAGTAGGTTAGGAGTAGGGTAGAGGTAGGGTAGGAGTAGGGTAGGCAAAAGTAGAGTAGGGTAGGGGTAGGGTAGGAGGTAGGACACCACGCGAACGAAGTATCGCCGGGCAGCTAGAAAAAAATTATATAGCAAAACAACGTTTGCCGGGTGAGCTAGTTATTTATAAAATATTGTAACAAGGATGAGCTGGACACCTTCTTTAAGGATTGGCTCACAATCGCAGTAGAACGGGAAAAGTGGAAAGAGGGAAGGGAGGCCTTTGCCCTGTAGTCCAACACAGGCTTATAATAATAATAGTTAATAGTAATTGTGACACACACGACACGACGTCCCGTCATCAGTTGTCACGACTATTCGTGACAGCTAATGGCTTAATAGCCAAGAGCCTCGACCAACACCTCAGGAGGCTCTCGTTGGGCAGTTGGATCAAGGGCTTGATTCAGAAAGCGATACTTCTGGACACGGCTCGCATTGTCAGGAGGTTCCTCTCTCTGGAGCCCTGACCGCCGGTAGCTTGGACCTTGTTCCCGATACCGGAGGGCTACTAGTTTTTATATTTTTAAATATTTTTTGTCTATAAAAATATTAAAAAATGTAATTTTTAAGTACTTAGATGAAATAAAGGAAATAATAGTAACAAGATACCCCAAGTAATTTTAAATGGAAAGCTATTAAAATTCCAAACTTATCACTTAATGGAGGACTGTAAATTAGTCTGAAGTTACACAGTCGCAACAGTAACGATATAAACATCTCCCCATTGTTCCTAATAAACAACTCTATTTACGGAACATTTACTCCTTTACAAAGTATTTTAATTATTCCAAGGGTTTAATAAGAGCGAATTAAACTTTTTAATCAGCATTATACAAGAAATCTTGTTAGTCCGAAATGATTTGTCTCGGCTCTTAGTACAAATTCAGGAATGGCGGCACCCCGTTTAATCAAAATCCCTGGAACAATAGAGTAATCAGAAATATAATATAATTTTCGTGTTCATTATAAGTCTATCACGGAAGGGCGAAATTGATCATGGCTCACTGCAAATGAAAAGATTCCAATCGTGCTCTATTACTTTGCTGATGACTAAGCTGACTCTTGTGTTTGCGACTTTTCTACCTCTTCTTATATTATCTTGATTATACAAAGGTTAGTAGGGTGGGCTGGCCTCTTTAGGCTATTATGAAAGGAATTTGAGAATGAAGGGCGAAAAAAAATGGGATGAAAAGTTTTTTTTTATTGACAATGGGCTCACTCTTGACCTCAATCCAGCCCAGAGGCAGGCATGAGATCTACGGTGGAAAGAGCTTGCCCAGAAGAAGCCTATTCACTCTCACCCTGAAGAGATTAGGGTTGTATGAAATCGGGAATGCAGACGCAGGCAGTGAAGAAAGTGGCACGGTGCAAGTATATGCGCACCGAACTGATAATATTTTAAGATAAGTATGTATCTCCTCCTTCTTCCTCGTCGTTCCCTCAATGCTGAGGATCGCGATCACACACACCGCGTCTCCAAGTTACGCGGTCTTCTGCAGTGTAGACTGCTCGGTACCTAAATGTAAATAAATGAAGTCCCCCAGACCAAATTTCAGCCATGGCGACCACTCTCAGCGGAGACTAGCCTTCAGTGTGGGAAATATTATACTATCCAGGTGAGTGCGCAGACACACACAGGTGCCCTCTCTCTTTCCTAATTCTCATAGTCCGATGGGACGACAACCCGACGCGACAGGAGAGAGATCTGGCGCAGGACCAACAGCTTAACGTGCTTTCCGAAGCACGGGGGTATCACACCGCCAACTTCCAAGCTGTCACTAAGTTCTAATGGAAAGCTGATAACATTTGACTCGACCCGGGAAACGAAAACAAGACCCCACGCTCAGTATTCGTGCTTGCGACCACGAGACCAACGGGACAGACCTAAATACATATATAAAGGTGGGCAAACAAATATTGTAGCCGGTTTCGCTACTTTTTTCCTAACTTTGAATAACAAAACAGCCAAACAAAAGAACCCTCACTTGAAAAACGTACAAATAATGAGGATATCCACAACAAAGACCAAATATTTAATCACGGGGTTTGATTTTACGGAACGTACCGTGGTTATATTTATTCTATATGAAAAGCCCGAGCTGCTTTTACAAGTCTCACCGTAAAAAGGACGGTGAAAGTTATGAGGGTAGGGGAACCTCTCGTAAATAGCAGTGAGGGAGAATGGGGATAAAGGAATAATATATCAATACGAATCTTTAATATTCGCGCGCTGGTACCGTAAATCAAAACGAATGAAACCGAGTCATAAATCAGAGTGTGTTTTTGCCTATTTTTAACGTTTCAAATTGTTGTGTAGAATGCCAGAAGCAAGCCACTGTTGTATGTAATTAAATTCGAGTGTACATCATGTTTAGTTATTATTGAGGGTGGAATTTCGATTTAGAAATTGTCATAATCAGCCTTTAATGTTCCCTCAGCTGGGACACTGGGCTCTTCTGTGTGAGTGGGTGTGTATGAGCCGTAATAGGCTAGATGCTTAAAAAATCTAATTAGTCCGTCAGTTAGATTATCAAAAAATATTGGACCCGTATTTTTTCTTTTGTCAATTATATAAAAAATGATGAAGATATTGCCTGTTAAAGTTCCGCATGACGTCACGCCTTGCTACACTTTTTAGCATGGCGTGACTTCACGACCTCCCACTTCCAAATTTAGACGCGCTTTATTTTTGTCATTTTTTGTTTGATTGACAAGAGAAAAGATACGTGTCCATTATTTTTCGATAATCTAACTGACGGACTAAATACAATTATTATTTTTTTACCCAGGCATCTACCCTATTCTCCACGCGGGCCCAGTGCTGGTTGGTAGACATCACTTCTTGTCTTCGAATTTTTGGTTTTACTCACGATGTTTTCATTCACGGTTTTAAAAGCAGTGGTGATGAAATAATATACATAAAGTAAAGCGCCTACCGTGACGAAGTTGTTTGTTGATCGATTTGTTCACAACGTAAAGCCTGAAATACGCATGCCTGTCTGGGTTTGAACCTACGATAACTTGTAAGTCGCGGCCGTTAGCACTTGGACAGCACAGTTCTTAGAAATTGTAACAATAATACTACTTACTAATATTATAAATGTGAGAGTTCGTATTTTTTTTTTTTTTTTTTAAACGTTGCCCCACACTAGGAATTTCTCCTGTATCGTGGGTGCGTTTACATACATATAAACTCACATACACAAACAGCCAGACCCGGAACAACTAATTGTAGGTCATACAAATATTTGCTCCGTGCGGGAATCGAACCCGCGACACGCAGCGCAGCAGTCAATCGCTTAACCACTGCGCCAACCATGCCGTCAAATATGTATGTTTGGATGTTGTAACCCAATCACGCAAAAACATCTGAACGGATTTGGCTGAAAGGCACACAGATAGTTTATAACCTGGATTAACACATAGGATATTTTGATCCCCGTAAATGACAGGGCTTAACGACTGATAGCAATATGTATAGTTATCAGCCGAAATGTGAGTATGTACAAATGAAGTACCTACACACTATTATATAGGTACCTCTGCCTTACTTGTTGGGGAAAACACGCGTGAAGTTATGTATATGACTAAAGTACTTCTGTGTAAATGAATGTGAGATGGAATTCAACTGTAAGCTATTTACATAAAACGGATTTTCATAGCATTACCTTGCGTACTTTGTATTGGAATGAAATTGGTAGGTCTTTACGCATATTTCCATATATCAATGTACCTATATTAGGTACACCAATCAGAATTAAATAACTATGGGATTTAGATAGGAGTGGAATTCTTATTTAAGTTAAGATTTAATTAGTCATCATCTGCCTAGCCTTTTCTCAACTATGTTGGGGTCGGCTTCCAGTTTAATCGGATGCAGCTGAATACCAGTTTTTTACATGGAGCGACTGCCTATCTGACAACCACAACCCAGTTATTGGGTAATACGATACCCCTTGGTAAGACGGTCAGACTTTCGGGCTTCTGACGACGCGTAACGACTGCCAAAGAGCCATGATTGACCGCCAGGACCAACGGCTTGACGTGCTTTCCGAGGCACGGAGGGGTCTTGATATGTAAAGATGGTCTCCCATCCACGGACCAACCGCAGTAAGCGTAGCTTAACCTGATCGATCTACCTGCGCAGCTCAAGCCACAAGCCCCTCCTTAAGATTTAATAGGTACTGGTAAAATTACAGGCACTTTTAGTTGTAAGATTTTCCAAGCCTCGGAAAACTCCTTGAAGTTCCTACCTATGTGTATGGACGGCAGCAACCAATTTATACCTGGTAGATCATCTGTCAGTCTGTCTTTCGATGTATTTCAATAAATGAAATGTTAATTTCTATAAGTAGATCTTTTAAGACACTTTTTCACGTCAATAAAACGTAGTTTAAAACTAGGTGGCGTAATCGCGAAAAAATAATCATCCATCCCATACATTTGGGTCGAGTAGGTATTGAAGTTTTGTATGGGACAGTTCAATTTTCTTTTCGCGATTATGATGTTGGTCCCATGGAGAAAGAACAGAACCACACCCTTAAATTTGAAATCACCCTGATACACGCTGTATACAGATATCTACGCTATAAAACAACGAAACAAATGCGACTTCTCTGAAAATAACTCTTGAAACGAATTCATTAAACACGATCGAGCTTTGTAAATGCAGTTTCACTGTGATTAAAATGTGAATGAGTCTCTCAATATTGCAGGGATTTCGTTCAATGGCAGCCGTGGGTCGTGACTTCATGCGTCCATCCTCCACTCACGCATCCGACACATTTAAATTCAAATGAGCTATTCAACTTACTTGCAAACCCGTTATTTCGTAGAATGCACCATTTGCTTAAAATTCCGATACAAAATACTACTAAAGGGAGCTCAGGCTCCACATCAGACCACTAGAAATGTGACTTTTATTCATTCTAGTTCGCAATCCGAGATATTTTAAATCGAATTCGACCGTCAATGATATTCAATCTTCGAAAATGTTTCATGAAGTGCTGTTTGGATTTGAGTTTGGGTATTGAGAAATATTTTAAGTCTGTAGTACCTAAATAATCGTCCTATAATGTTCCCACTGCTGGGACATAGGCCTGCTTTCTTCGAGAGGGTGTGGGCCACGTGAGCCCAGTGCGGGTTGGTAGATGTCACATGTCTTCGAATTTTTGGTTTCAGACAATGCCGGTTTCTACACGATGTTTTCCTTCACCGTTTTGAGAGCAGTAGTACCTAAATACAAAAATATAAAAATCACTGTTAGGTTGGCTGGCCTGTTATTTGCTACCAATCTTGAAAATGTTTTTCGGTACTTTATGTTTATGAACTGTTTCCGCGAAAAAATTAAGTTACAAATTAAAGTGTTTAAATAGAGTTTATTTCACCCATTACACAGTAAAATATAAAAACACGAGTAACCTAAAAACAAAACATAAATTATCATAATACATACCTACATCGCTGCACGTATAATCATTGTTGGACTAAAACTCAGTATTCTACATAAAACTCGCTCCTTAATTTAATAGTTTTAATATACGTAAACTTATGCAAGCTGTATGCAATTTTCCTCAAACTTTGCACCTGTTAAGCTCTATAAAATTTGTTTAACAAAACACTCTTAGTTCGTGTGTGGGAAATTCACAATTAAGCCAGAATGTGGGTAAGTACTTACTAAAAAGTTCTGCATATTAAAGGTAGATCCATAATGCATTTCATTATAACTTAAAACGTTAAGGGTATATTATTATTATGTTCGTAATAAATTTAGCAGCGTAAAAATGTGAACGTTAGTATGTGATCCAAGACGTATTGTGATTTTATGGACAAATAAATTAACCAGATTTTTATTTATTACAAATAATTTCTAAAAACCTTTCAAGAACGTGTTGGACTCGCACACGAAGGGTTCCGTACCACCATACAATATTTAACACTATATATTAAAAAAAAACACGTTTACTTAATTTTATTTTTATTGTTTGTTGTTATGGCGGTCATAGTACACACTGAAAATTTCAAGTGTCTACCTGTTACGGTTCAAAAGACAGCCCTGTGACAGACAGACCGACGGTCTGACGGACAGCCTTGGAGCCTTAGGTCCCGTTGGCACCCTTTTAGTACGGAAGCCTAAAAATGTTTGCCTGCCCTCAATCTTATAACGCACCTATTCTGCTAAGTGGTATTAATATTGTTATTCAATCCAGGTATTCTTCCGAGCTCAGGTATACCGCAAAACATCCTCAGACCTCTATAACGTCTACATTAAGATATGAAAGGCTTCATTAAGCGAAATGATATAGAATTATACCCCTAACAAGCACTAAGTAATCATGTTTAGAAAGGAAATAAAGGAATCGTCGAAATAGACATGATTCCTATAGAATATTAGTCGAGTTATTACCGCGACCCAATTCGTCAATGTTCGCTTGTCGATTCTTCCGTTACACAGCCGATACTTTATTTCGATTTCCCGATAAATTTGGTTCAATCACACTGAGAGCCCAGTTTATTTCTCAATGGCAGCCAAAGAATAAATTTCCACTTCGAATATTAGAGAAGTTTCATCAAGAACTTTCACAATAGTCCCCTCTCAAACTCGTCCCAAATGCCGTTATTCAAATGTTACCTACTTCTGATAAGAAATTGAATAGATATCCGAATTTCGAATTGTTACTAACTTTAATGATAGCAATCAAATATTTATTTTTGGTTTCGCTAAAAAAAAATGGTAAAGTGTGAGTTGGATTCGACAAGAAAAGTTGCATGTATGAGGCGATGAAAATAATAGCTATATCAGAAGCAGCCTGTAACATTCCCACTGCAGGGACACAGGCCTCCTCTCAGTGAGAGGGATTGGGCCGTAATCCACCACACAGGCCCAGTGCAGGTTGATAGATGTCACATGTCTTCGAATTTTTGCGGCTGAAATGATGATGGTGATACTGATAATGATGTGCGATAAACCCAAATCAAAATCTTAGTTAATAAGTTTATTTTTGCACTTTTTTGTTCTGTTTTCTTAACAGTTTACCAAAAGCTATAAATCCAACAACCTTCCCATGAAAACAACTTAACCAAAGATTAAAATAGCTTATAAAAGAAAACTGCTTCAACACTCCTTTGAGCCAGCTCCATTGAAACCATTCTTGAAGCTAATCTTCCGTAATAAAGTGCATTCTATCTTTATATTTTACATTAAACTTTTTATTTCTTTTATCACCTACAATGGCCCCATCCCTAAAGTTTATTTTGAAAGCGTAAGAACTTAAAGCCTTTTCGGGTTATTGCTTTTTTTTTCAAAGGGGTCTTTGCATTACTCCCTTGAGTATCGAAGACACATCTGTAAATTGAAATGGAAAAGGGTCAAAACTCGTAAGGGTAATAACTATAAGTTCGGTGATCGGTGCTGGCACCTTGAAGTAACCTTGGCGATATTGTTTTTAAATAATACTATGTTAGTTCGTGGACTACGAGATGTGTACTATGACTATAATTTTACTATGGGGATATGAACGTTGGCGATTTTTTGATTGAGCGTCGGTAATTCATGACGATGTTCTCGCTGGACTGATAGTTTTTAACTATATGTTTCGATTTCGGAAAGATAAGAATAGAAAATGCAATAGGGAACTAATTTCAAAGAACTGACTACTTACATAATGTTTTATGTGGTACATACGTAGGTACATTAGGTACCATACGTATTAAAATATGTAGATATTTCAATTAAGAGTTCAAACAGTCTTGTTATCGGCGCCGGCTGTCGCTGAAAACCAGCGCTGGGGCTCTGTCTTGACAAAGGGTCGCAGCATAATGCTGAGCGATAGCAGTTTTGCGTGGATGTGACGCATGTCAACCATTTCTTATTGTTTTTGTTTCTTTTTTATGTTCTTTTTTGCGTCATGTTTACCGCAAATGAACGAATTTTCTTTCTTTCTTCTTTTCTTTCTTTCTTATCATCATCTAGCCTAGTCTTTTCCCAACTATGTTGGGGTCGGCTTCCAGTCCAAAACGGATGCAGCTGAACAACAGTATTTTACATGGAGCGACTGCCTACCTGACCTCCACAACCAAGTTACTGGGTAATACGATTCCCCTAGGCTAGTTATAGTCATACCTAAAGTCTGACAACTAGTCGGTTGTCAGACTTTCGGGCTTCTGACCACCCGTAACGACTGTCAAAGAGCCGCGAATGACAGCCGGGACCAACGGCTTAACGTGCTAGGGGTCTCGGTATGTAAAGATGGTCAGCCATCCACAGATCAACCGCGGCAACGGTAGCTTAACCTGATCTATCGACCTGTGTGGCTGTCATTATTTAGCCACGGGCCCCTCAGGCCCCTAAAAGTCTTGTTATATTTAGTTCAAATCTGACAGTATCACAGAAAATGGAGGGTCTAAATAAACAACAATACGCCAATTACAAAATTATATTAATTATACTGAGCCTTGGCACCATTTCTCTAGATTTATATTAAACTCAAAGTAAAGATTTCAAGCTTCAAAAGGCAGTCCTCCATTCCATTCCGCTCGGATGATTTTCTCGCCGGAAAACTTCGGATCTTTAATAACCCTAATAAAACAATTTATTATTGTCAACAAGATATCTCGAGACAAAATAATTTGTAATTCTTTTTTCATTTATTTATGCTACACAGTATTTTTTTGGGTTTTCTATCTTGAGTATTCTCGCCCTTAAGTTAAGACCCACATTTTTTTTTAATAATTTAATGAAAAGGTCATTTCTCATAATATATACAAACAACACTCCAAGTGACTTATCTTTAAATTAATAAAGTTCAAATTTTTTTTTGAATATTCTTTGAAATAATTTAAGATTTAAACGCTTTTAAAAAACGCTTTTGATTTAATCTGGGATTATTCCTTACCAATCGTATAGGTTTCCAAATCCACTTTCATGCTTAAAACATGGTCCTATGTACACCGTTATAAACCAGTAGAAAACACGACAACTCAGAAATCAGATTTCCCCGAACTGTATTGGACAAAATTGCTCTTCGCGCTTGATTGCACATTCATTTGGTAATCAATATTCGTTCATTGAACTTAATTTACATTGTCAAAACATATGCATGGTAATAAAAACATCAGATGATTAAACACGTGAATAATGTGTTGACTTTTTGATAATAAGTTACTTTAATTTCGTAGCATATTGGGTTTATTAAAAGTTAATTATTCGAGCTTGGGGAAAATTTTAACGAACGATTACCGTTTTAATGGTACAGCAGATTGGTACCTAAGTCCAGTTTAAAATCATCCTATTTTGAGTACATGCCAGGAGCAACCGCATAGACATACGGTACCATTATATTTGATGAGCTTATAATGTATATGTAGTACTTTCTGATTCATGAATTGCAAGTGCTATTGCTTTTACTGAACTACATGTATAGTAGTGGCTCGTGGAAGGGGAATGACCAGCGACATTGAGTTTCGATGCATTTTCAACTACCGGGTATATCTCCTTCTTTCCTATATCTATGTCCGGAACAGTGGTGATATCACTGTCGAGTACATAAGCAAGAACTGGATGATCGCCGACTGCCTCACCAAAGCCTTGCCAAAGGCGAAGCATTACCAGTTCCGTACCAGTTCAGTTTAAAAATATAATATGGCGGAGTCCCGAATGAGAAAAAACTTTTTTACAAAAAAAATACAACCGACTTCCATAAAACACTACAACCTGAAAAATAACTTTAATTTCGGAAGTCGGTGTCTTTGGTTTTTTTATTTCGTTTTTCGCCACCGACTTCCGAAATTAAAGTTATTTTTCAAGTTGTAGTGTTTTATGGAAGTCGGGTGTTTTTTTTTTGCAAAAATGTTTTTATTTTTCACTTTAGCCAAAAAAACAAATACAAACATCTGAATTGAGAACCTCCTCCTTTTTTAGAAGTCGGTTAAAAAATGAGTATTGATCCAAGTAGGTAGTCAGGCTTTTCAGAAACGAATAAAAATGTATCCTCGACGTATCATCAACAATTGGCTTCATGATAAGCCTACATAGAGACTTTGGGTTACCGATACCTACATTGACAATGTAAACCGATTTCAGCGCGTGTCAATACCTCTCCTGCACGTAAATGGAAAACTGGACCGTTGCGTTGTTAAAAGATTCCTGTCAAAACCGTTGTCGCAACAGAATCCGTCAGTTTGTCATTTTTCTCGATACGGAAAGGTTGTGTAGAAAACTTTGTTTTGTAGTTGAAATTGTACGGTGTAGTGTCCCGTAGTCTTCAGTCCAATATGAGCAAAAATCAATTTCGTCCGTTCGCGGCTGAATGCGCCCTTTGTGTGACAGTGAAAGGTTATCGATGTTCGTTTTCACGGATCACTAGGGCTGAGCTAACTCAGAGGGGATGATTTCTATAACAAAGCTAGCTGTCAATTGCCTAATGGGAGGCGATAGTGCCCCGTATCTGTGAATCATGTGTCTATTTCTGATGTTTCGAATGACTGCGCAGCCGTGAAAACTCAAGTCACTAGTTCCAGTAAATAACTACTTTTTAGTTCCCTAACTACGAGATAGGTACTCATTTTTCATACATAACATCACACCTGTATGTCCCCAAAGGGTTAGGACTACCTAACCCTTTACTACACCACTATATATAAGTGTGTCTATATACATTTTACACCCGAATTTCGCCAGTTAAATTTAGGTCCCACGTAATGGGCCGACCTTATTGCCATCAACTACGTACAATTCCAGGCTTCGGACTACTATTTATAGTTAGAAATTCTTGACGTTAAACACTGCCCGATTTAGGAATCGAACTTAGGACCTCATGCAGTAAAGCTTGCGACTAATAGAACAACGAGGCAGCCGGGTATGATTTTTAAGTATATCAAATGACTTGTTTTAAAAATCAACTTAAATCTTCTATAATGTGTCAATAATAATACAAAAATACTAGCTTTAGCAAGGGTTCCTGCAAATAAACAAAATAAAAGAGCTTTATTTGTCAGGACACTGCCATGAATGCCACATCTAGTAATACATCTAATTTTACTTTTACTTTAGATCCTGTGTTTACTCGATTGGTGATTAGTTGATATACCTATACTTTTTCTTTTTTTCAAAACTACCTTCGTATTCATTATTGTAAATATCTTTTAACGACGTTATTGCACGCTTGTAAACATTTTATGTAAATTTAGTTTATCAGTAAGTGAATTATTGTTAATTCTTAATAAGAAATAATAAAGTTCTTAAACCATAATGACCTTTATTTAACACGACTTACGTGGTGTGAACCCACAAAGTGGCTTCCTAAAGCTTTGTTGCAGAATGAGCTTTTACACCAAAGAAATCCACGACCTCTATCCGTGGAAGAGATAACAAGGGACCTCAAGAGTACGTGTTTAGAGTAGCCCCGAAGAGGATTTTCTCTTTTTAAGTGAGTTTGCATTTGAAAAGTAGTGGACAGAGGGTATTTCGGAAAGGCTCCACACATAATTTTGTATCGGAAAGTTATTGGTTTGTTCAAGCTTAAGTAGGTTGTCTCAACTATGTACATAACTATAGTATGTTCGTTTCAAGAAGGAATGTTGCACGGTTGTAATTATTATAAAACATTAGGTGATGAATAACATTCTTACAGGGTTTACTGATTAAGACTTATCACAATAATATCTTAATAGTCTTTATTATCAACTCCGCCTCTAGTAATCTACTGCTGAACATGGGCCTCTCTCAGGCTGCGACCACACGCTGTCCTCCAAACCAAGGAAGTCTTGACAAAGTTTTCCAAACGCTGCCCAACCCAACTGGATCCTTCCGTCGGTTTCTTTCTCAATGATGAGCCTATTGAGCTGGGTGGATTTCCTCACAGTAGACATGGTCGTTCACAACTTCACTTCATCTACATTGTACATGACCTGTGCCCCAGCACTGGGAACATTATATACTGATTAATATGCTATCTCCATAAGCTATAAGCATGCATAGCATGGCATCAATATATACATTTCACTAACTTCAAAATACGTGCAAATAAATTCGTTCTTATAAATAAATACCCAAATATCTTTACCCAAATTTGTATTTACCCGGGAATTTACCGGGTAGAATGCCATCTCTACGCAGGAGATCTCGGTATCGTCCGAAACAACGGCGAAGTCGGAAGTGTGTGTGTGTTATGAGATGACGCTACTCGTCTTTACTCACACATTCACAGCGTGTTTATACACTTGGTTATCACAAGTAAAGCGTACGTCACTTTGTGAGATAAAAATACTGTAGCAAATAGGTCACATAAAATAAAAAGAAAATGTAAGTAAGAAAAATAATTATATTAGAATGTTATCTATCAAGAAAATCGGTCTATTTAGGTATGTCGACAGGGTACTCAAGGACCTCTTAATTTTCCTGGCCAGACAGCAAATTGTTATACGAAATTGTCTACTTTAAGTACCTGTCAAGGCCCAAATACTCTTTTACTTTGCCCAGTAATAAATAATATTGCTAGAACTTTACCCAAGATTTCGATATTCGTCCACAAATCATACACTTCTTACAATGACAGCATAACGAATGGGGTTCACGAACTGCTACACAAAGGTTTCCTTAGTGGACCTTTAAGCCTTCCCAATAGAGTGGAACACGTGTGCTCTATGACATTTAGGAGAATTATTGCCCAGTTTATTGCTCTTCATTACCTACCTATGATACCTATGGGGCGTGCGGCATTCAGCATTTCTAATTTAACGTAAGCATTTCCGATATTTCACCTGAATGACTTTAATAAAATATTATGCTGCCTTCTGACTTCAGAAGTTTACTCGTGCGAACGTTCCATCAATGCTAACATGGCCGATATTGTTCATTTCAAGATCGGTATTACGATATATATCGAAATGAAATGCTGTATCAGACCGTCCGCTGTGTAGAAAAATCACAAAAATATCTCACCAAAATAAAGGTTAATGTTACCCAAGCATGTTTACAGAATGTCTGTGGAAAATATTAAAGTAAATAATATAGCGATACTAGACAAATTTTTAAATTGAGCTTGAAATGAGAAATCCCACGAGAAATTCCCTCCCGACAGTTAGGGCGGTGGTAAAGAGGTTACAACTAAGCAAATTGCATTCACCGTTGTGGAATTACCGTGCCAAGTTTACACAAATATCTCGATGAAAATTTCTCACGTCATGTCAAACGTTTCCCTGATAAAAACGGAGCGGATTGTGGCTCGACCGCACGCTCACCTGAATTATAAAACGGGGAAGAGTGTGGAATGTCTTTTACCTTTCTGAGATTAGACACTTGTTCTTTTCCGCGCGGGTAATAATGTGACATGTTTTAGCTCTTTTTCATATTGGATACATAGTCATGAAACATAATTTTAAAATAAAAGTAATTAATAAAACCCTACCCAAGTTCTACTATAATTGTTCATTTTTTCAACCAAAAACATGCAATAATCAGCCAATAATGTACGGGCCTCGGGTGAGAGGGAGTGGGCCGTAATCCACCACGCGGACCCAGTGAGTGTTGGTAGAGGTCACATGTCTTCAAATTATTGTTTCTAGGACATGCCGGTTTCTTCACGATGTTTTCCTTCACCGTTTTGAGAACAGTGGTGATGAAATAATTTACACAAACACAAAGTAAAGCGCCTGTCTGGGTTCGAACCTACGACCTACAACTCGTAAGTCGCAGCCGTTACCACTGGGCCACCACTGCTGAAAAAGATGCGAAGTTTACGAATTGGTATTTTTAATCTAACTCTTATTTAATTTACAATTTTATTATGAAAATAATTCTTTCCGTTTATCTTTTCCCACTCAAAAAATAAAAAACAAAAGGGTGATCTATTACTCTATGTTTCTCGTTTAGGGTCGCCACGGAATTCAGGACTCGTTTCAACTGTCTGACCACATGCCTACACGTGTTGATCATTTTCTTTAATGGCCATCTGTCACCGCGGTGACCACGGTGTCCATCTTGACCCGAGATAAATAGAGGGACAGACGCGTCAGATGAGGTTTGGATGGCACTGAGCTTACATGGAGAGTGATTAAACATTAACACTGCAATTAAATCAAAGAAAATGATGGTAAGAAAGTAAAGCCTGTGCTCACTAACATTTAAACCACCGGTTACCTACGTATTAAATAAGTTGATTAGTGTCTTTCCTAAGGAAATTTGTAATTTAGATCTAATTAAATATTGAATTAGTTAATTTAAATGGTGAACCCAAGGCTATGGGGTAATGTTATCCAGAAAAAAATATGTGTTAGATATAGTTTACTATAGTTTTATTCTTTCAGTTGTAGACAGAGTTGTTATAAATATAAGGACCTATAATTTTATCAAGCTGCAAAAACACACATGATAAATGCACTAAAAATTGCATTGGGGTCGTATTATATCGGTAAACATAGTGTGCATATTACATGTACAGTATAGTTACATCCTGGCAGTGTTAACCCCAATCTCTACTACAGTAGGTAGTTGGTTGTTTTTGCTAATTTCACTAAGTCCACTGCTAGGTACTATGATAAAACGATATCCGCATAATAATTAAGTAAGTATATTAGATTATTCGGAAAGTTGAAGATTACGTCTATTCCTGACAATCTCACTTGATTATTCTCAGACTTAATTAAGCCTAACAGTCAGGTAGGCGAACACGAATCAGCCTAGAAAGCTATGTTAATCAAAAACACGTACAGAACCTACGTTATTACATCCACGTGTCAGAATTTGATAATTATTCAATGGATCTGTAATTAAACGAACAAAATACTCGTACATATTAATTAGAATCTGTAATTTACACCAACCTATCATAGAGACTAATCTATAAATTAATAGAACTACTAAAAACAGTAGCAATGAACTCTAATCGAAAGCTCTGGATGTAATTAACGCGCAAATTCGATTATGGTAGCATGTAATTTGTGAAATATCGTATTTAAATGACAAATATGCAGGGCGCGTGTAATTTTAGTATGTGTTTTGATCGTTTGATAAATTTTAGACTGTTTAGTTATTGAAAAGTGGGGAAGCACAAGGTGTGATAATTCAAAATTATTGTGCTATATGCCTATTGCACAGGTTTTTTCAGAAATCTTAATTAAAAAGATAGATTGATCTGATTTGTTTCTAACAACATTATTATAATCAGCCTATAGCGTTCCCACTGCTGGGACTCTGGCCTCCTCTCTGTGAGAGGAAGTGGGCCGTAATCAACCACGGGGACACAGTGCGGGTGGGCGGATGTTACATGTTTTCTCACGATGTTTTCCTTCCGTTTTGAAAGCAGCGGTGATGAAATTAAATACACAAAATAATGAGCCCGTCTGTGTTCGAACTAATACTAAATCTATGGTTAGAACTCGGGAACACTAGGCCACTACTGCTAATTTATAACATACTTAATAATAATATTATCACAGATTATGATTAACTGTTCGTTCTGTTCTGTCCTGTTCTCGTATGTTGTATGTGTATGTATGTCCAAAAAATAGGAAAAAATAGCAATAAAAAAAAATGGAATTCAGTTTTTACTTAATTGCATTTTTCAAGGCTATGAAGGGTATGGTGGGTGCGGGTGTTTGTACAAAATATTGTGAACATCACAACTTGATACAACTTCAATAAACTGTGTTGATTGAATTATTACACTTGACCATTCAATAAAGTCTTCCTACAAACAAACATACCTGCAACTACAAACAGAGTACCTGAACCGTTTATTATTCCGTACTAAAGTCAATTAAGTTAGACCTAACAACAACTTCAGGTCAACTTTAAGATAGGGGTTACTTTGAAGCAAAGGGGACGATCAAGCAACACTTACCTACGCCAACATAATTGGGATCTTTACGTTCAGCACTTTATTGCTTTTGCGTCAATAATTTTAATTAGATAAGTTTGAGGGATGTGGTGGAACTTGTATACAGTTTTTATTATATTCATATTTACATATTTATTCCATAGAGTGAGTGAGTTGTGGAGGTGTTACAATGGCTTAAAGCTAAGGTACAATTATGGACCCTGTAGGGCATAGCATAAAGTATATATTTTTTTTTAATAATTGTTTTTTTTTTGTCATCTTTTTCTGAAAGATTAACGCTGTCATGTCGTTTATTGTGATTGGTTGAGAATATACCTATTAAATAAACAGTTATATCAGTAGTCTGCCTTGTTGCTCTAGTGGTCGCGCTATTGCTGAGCGTGAGGTACTGGGTTGGATTCTCAGGTCGGGAAAAATGTTGTTGGGTTTCACCACCAGGAATTTGGCAGTAATAGCCCGGATTCTGGATTTAGGCCTGATTTATGGCAATAGGCTTCCCATTATTACATGGGACTTAAACATAATTGGTAAAATATGGATGTATTATGTGTACACCTCTACCTAACTCTTCGTGGAAAACAGCCGTGATGTTGTATGTTATATCAGATAAACAAGATCACCCCAGGCTTATTACCTATCTGCTGTAGTATCCTATGGCAGATAATACCTTGGTTTGACTTTCTGTGACCACCCTGTGACGCTTATGATTCCTTTACGCATTTGCAGTTTTCGTTAAACCTTCGTATGCTGCCGGAACGTGGATCCACGCGAAGAAAAATGTTTTTTAATTGTTTTTGTAATTACGGCATTGAAACGGTAAACCTTGATCTCAACCTTTCGAAATGTGAACTATTTGTAGCGGACAGTACTGACAGACAACTGACACTTCCCAAATTTACCGCAATAGCTCCAAATATTAAAATTGTTGGAAAAAGCTCTCTTCGTCTCCTTGGGTCTCCAATTTTTGAAAATTCCTTTTCCGAATTTATTGAGGAAAAAATACAAAATTTCAACAACGTTTCGGAAAGATTGTTCCAAATTAATATGCATTCGGCCATCACCTTAATTCGTTACTGCTGTTTCGGCCCTAAATTAACTTATTTTCTTCGCGCTTCTCATTTATGGAATCATATTCACCTTTTAGACAAAATGGACCAAATTATCAGGCAAACATTAACTTCGATTTTAAATGTGGCCTTGGACGACCGTGCTTGGGCACAAGCCACTCTTCCCATTCGTATGGGAGGCCTCGGCGTCCGCAAAATTTCTAGTATTAGTTTACCGGCTTTCATATCCTCGGTCCACGGCACTGAGAAATTAATCAGGAAAATCCTAGCCTCCACACTGATTAATTTTGATGTGCCCTGCTTCACCGAGGCTATGGATGCCTGGAGACTCGCTTGCCCGAGCTCAAATCTACCCGATAAACCATTTTCCCAGAGACGGTGGGATGAGCCGCTCTGCAGAGTAGTTCAGGATAATTTACTTAACACGTCTGTCACTACTGCGGAGCGTGCGCGCCTGCTGGCTGTGGGTAAATGGGAGTCGGGTCTGTGGCTTCATGCACTACCGTCGTCGAACATAGGCACTTTGTTCGACGACAATACTTTCCGCCTCGCTGCTTCCTTACGACTAGGAGCACCGTGTTGTTCTCCCCATCGCTGTCACTGTGGCGAAGTTGTCAACAGCCTCGGACACCACGGCCTGTCTTGCAGCCGAAGTGCGGGTCGCTTAGCGCGGCACGCAAATATTAACGACATCATTCGACGAGCTCTTGTCACCGTCGGCGTTCCAGCTGTATTAGAACCCAATGGTTTGGCACGCGACGATGGCAAGAGACCGGACGGCATGTCTTTATTTCCATGGAAGGTGGGTAGGCCTTTAGTGTGGGATGCAACTTGTGTCGATACTCTTGCGCCATCCCATCTTCCAGGGTCAGCGTGCTGTGCTGGTGCTGCTGCTGCGGCTGCGGAAAACCTCAAGCGGCGTAAATATAATAACTTAATTAATAATTATATTTTCGAGCCGTTTGGGGTTGAAACCCTCGGGCCGTGGGGTCCGAGTGCGCATGGTCTTTTTAAGGAAATTTCGAAAAGACTGGTTGACACTTCCCATGACCCAAGGGCTGGCTTTTACCTTGGCCAGAGGCTAAGCATTGCCATACAACGTGGTAATGCCGCCAGTGTCTTGGGTACATTACCAGTCGACAGCGATGCGGATGAATTTTTCGACGCTATATTTTAGTTTGTAAATAGTTTTAGTTAATTTAGGATATATTTTTGTTATTTTAGTGTTATCTTACCTATAAATAAAAATCAGAAACGGTTAAACTAGGTATCCATCTGTCAAGAAAAATTATAAAACTAATTTACTTTGAAAAAGTATAACTCTGAAAGTGAAAAAGTGGAACTGTATAATATTCTGCCCGCTCTTGAAGTTTTTGTTCTCCTGTATATTTTTTGTAGTTCCACAGCTTAGCATAAAACAACAATAGTTTTTGAATTTGAATTTGTGGACAATAGTGTGGGTTATACGTTTATTAAATAAATATACTTAGCTCCGATATACAAATTGTAACGTGTAACTGTTTTTTTGTCCCTAAATAAATAAAATAAAATAACTTAAGGGTATGTCAGGCGGCAGGCCTGACGACAAAGGCTGGCAGGTACCTAAGTAAGGAGGCACCTGGACATGATGTAAGTGTTTAGTCGACTCAACTATACCTACTTCAACAGAAAGGTCAGACTTATAAATTTAGCACATTTTAATAAATAGCTGTGCCAGTATTTTCTTTGTAGTCCTTTTTTGTACAGTCACGAACAAAAGTATGTAGGTATACACTCGGCTTTATTCAAAAGCCATTTACTCCTTTATTTTTTAATGAAATTTTATGTTGTTACGTCCATAATATATTCGAACCCATAGCTTTATGTAATGTGTCGTATTTCAACGTTGCATTCGTTATTTCACGAAAAAATCGCATAATTGAAAGTTGCCAAGTGTTGACATATTGGTGCTCGTGACTGTACCTGTATGTGCTTTTTAGAATCAACTCATCTCGTTAGTTTTTAATTAAAATTGCAACATAAAAAGATGCAAGCGCGTGTCTGTTCCAGAATCATTCTTCAGAAAGGACGATGTTAACATGAAAAAAATATTTCATTAAAACGCGCCTCGGTCTAAGTGCACAAAATTCATTTTAGCGTTATACCGAAATGAGTGTTGAATTTCGAAAAATGTTAGCGGTAATATTTTTTATGAAACTAGGAAACATCTTCCGTCTCTTTCACTCTTTAATCAAAGTTGCAATAACGTCACCTTTCCTTCTTACGTCCGTCACAAGGCTTCTTTTAAAAACTGCGCTGCAGAAGAAAATTTACAGTATTTTTTTCGAGTGACGTCAAGACAAAGGAAACTTTAAACACTACTTTAATAACTAATTCTGGCAATACTGGGAATTGTGCTGGGAACACTTTCAGGTGTTCGTGTTCAAAAAAGAACTAGACTTTTACTTAGGAAGTAGGTAAGGTGGAAAGCTTTTCTTCCATTTTTATTTTGATGTCAAATAATATTACCACAATCTGTCATAAACTGGACTCGCACCCTAATTACGCAACACACTTTCAATCACAATCTGAATCATTTTGAAGGATATTGCTAATCCATTGCTTCATTTTATGTTCGAAAAATCTGCTCAACAATATAAATAACGTAATGACTGTCGTTGAATTGTCAAAATTAAAGTCATGCTGCTGTTAGTGTGTTACGCAATTGCCACGCAGTAATTTACAATTTAATAAATAAATATTTAAAAAAATACCAAAAAGACACTGTTCCTGGAAATTTATCCAGCACAGTAAACATAGCCTTTTTTTTTTTTTTTGTGGATGGGAAATCATCAAATGACCCCTCCCGCTCTGGGTGGAGCGGAAGGGAGTGTCAGGCTTTTACTGACTAAAACCCACCCGTGTTCCTTCCTTAGCCCTTTCTGTTCCAGGGCAGCGGTTAACCTTTCGGAAGATCCCGCCGCCAGTAAACATAGCCTCAAAATGTAAATATGCCAATTTTTTCTTTACATTTGTGAACCCACTGACTGAAAACCACAAACAAATTGCCTTAGTTTTAGCAAAAGTTTCCGTTTGTATACCATTATGTCCTAACAAAGGGAACGAAGAGTAACAATTTTAGTGAATTAAGCCCGGCCCTTTGCCGCGTCGCCTCCGTAGAACAAAAACCAGGATCTCCTAAATACAAATGAGACCTATTATTCTTCAGAAAGCCTCTACATTTGTAAAAGGCTATATTTTTTACGAACTCGATAAGTTACTTTTGTAGTTACGTAATTTTTGCTTCTGAATTACTTTTTGTATTGTTGGAAGTTACTACGTTGTTTTTGTTGTTTATATTTTTTTTTGTCAGTTTTATTTGTAGCTGTCATTAATTTATTTAGGATTTTTTTATGTAAAACATCTAATGCGATATTTTGGGTCAAACAGTGTCGCCACGCGCTCGTAACTTTGCGAGTTCCCCTTGCAGAGTTATGAAATTAATATCAGTATTTTTTAAATAAGGATTTTTTTTTACATAATTTGTTTATGATGCGTTCATTTATATTTTCTATGCAAACAAATAGTTTCGATGTTTCTCAATAATTTTTTTTTTGAGTTTTGACAATTTTTTTTTTGCAAGGTTTTACGTGTTAAAGTTTAAAAACTCGAAAAATGAAAGAAAGAATGGGCTGATTACCTTATCTTCCTAAAATATCCACGAAACACTGCACGACAGGTTCCAAATTCAGAGGAAAAAAAAAGTTTATAAACGGGTGGTCACGCGTTGTTTCAAGATAGAGAAATTTGCAGAGAGCAGGAAAATAATAGCAGGTAACGTTTACAATTCTGAAAAATCCTGAATGAATCGCTTCGTAGACGAGCAAATATTATGTCTTTGATATATTCTGGATAACATTGTACCAGACCAATTTTTTTCTACATAAAATCTATCCAATTTAAAAAGCGTAGCTCCAGAAATTCTCGATTTATCATACTAGAGATCTACGTCAGTTGAACTAGGTTACTACCCACTGTATGAATAATAGTGCAGTTTATGTGACAGAGAGGATTTTGCGAGAAATTCGCGTGAATAGTCCTTCCTTACCCCAGCTTTGTCCACCACAAGGCGTTCATCCCTACGGAAAGGACCCAAGGTTGTATGCCCCTGACAAGGGTGTTAGTGTCACAAATTAATATTTGTACCTACATAAATTAATTTTAATGTTTCGTAATTTGTCAGCTAAGCAAACTGTTTGGAGGATGTGATAAATAGGCTGGCGTCGACGATTCTGAGGGCCTCAGTTTTATTGTTATTGTCTGTGGCCTGTTTCACTTGGTGATGTTTTAACCGTTATTTATTTTTTTATTTTGTTAGATGAAGTAATCAGGTAAAGGAAATTGTCGTGAGGAAAGTTTTGAGTATGAATGCCGATGGATGGACTGTAAGAATGATGACATGCTTAGAAAGACGATGACGACTAGTAGAGCAACAACAACAACAGCGGCGACAAATATTTATCTTGCATACTTATGCAAGATAAATATATGTTGTTGAAGAGCCGATCCAGAAATAAGGATACAGGGATAAGGGCTGGAGAATGATGACGTTAAGTAAATTAATCATATAGTGTCCAAATCTATTCTAATGTCGAATGTGTCATGCCGTATCCATTACTGTTACCTATCCAATCAATTCAATCCCGTCTAATTTAATTACTTTAATTCTAATAACATTAAATTAAACACCGACCTAAATCCATTCAAATACACGCGTCAATAAATCTGAACGAAAACAGGATACAGCGTCCGTTATAAATCCGGTGCGCGCAGAGATTTCCACTTAAACTAGTATTTTAATCCTTATCTATACCACGTTAACCTGGTACTCGTACGCGTCCATTTTCCTAGAACCGGTATCCGTAGTGAAAATACACGCCTTGGCATATCGATTTTCCTCTCAATTCCACACATATTCGGTCCGGTGCACCTTTTGAAGTGCAATAAAAATAATCTTCTTTGTCCAGTGGTCCATGTGAGGTTGAAAACGGGCGAATGATAACAAAAGCGCTGGAACACAACACACCTTGTTATTTCAATCTGAAACTGATACATTTATTGAACATCATACATTTTAATTGAGGTGCGCTGAAAATACATTGATAAATGTGCAATCAAATATGTAAGATTTATTTATGATAGTTCGCTAATAGCTGGGTCGTCATAATTAGTTGTCAGCCATTTATCAGCTTAATAATTACAATATTCACCATTTCAATTTAGCAACTGTGACTATGATTTATTGTAATGATAGTAAGTTTCACTTTTCAGGCATTGGTTCACTATTTACGTACTGCTAAGCTTTCTGGCTCGTGAGCTTTGTCCATAGAAAACCAAATTAAACAAAGAATTGCATTAGTCCCAACCACCTGCTCAAAAACATTAGCAACTCTTGGATATGTCTCCTGTTATATTGCCGCGTTTAAACCTTCAGGGTGCTAAGTACAGTGACATTTTTTTTTGTGTAACATTAGTTAGGTTTGACTTCAATCTATGGCAACCAATACCCACAAATCTGAAGCTTTTATACAGTGAGGCTTCAATGGAGTTCAGCTATCGTTTAAGCCAAAATCTACTATCACTACTTAATCTCAATTTGTGACTACAAAACCTACACTTACTCGTACAATTCCAATCCAAAACTACTTCCCCTCATAACTCAAACTACTTCGACTCCCACGTGTCACAGTATTACGAACTTTAAGCACTCTCTCTATACAGCTGGAGCAATTAATAAAGAAAGCGAAGCAGTGCTTGTTAGCATGCAAATGCCACAATCCTCGGAAGATTCTGCGGCAATATTCAAGTCGTTAGTGTTTGTGTGGCCGACTGCACAAGTGCAAAAAGGGTTTGCCGCTTCGCCAATGTAAATGACAATTTAATAATAGCAACGCTCTTTGCTACGTAAATTACGAAAGCTTTTATGAGATTTGAACTAGTTTTTTAATATCTTTTTCATTAACGACGCGTTTAATTTGTCCCTATTTATGGTGCTACGGTTTTAATTTTTAATTAGGCGGGGAAATTGTAGGTACCTAGTTAAACAGATTTGTTATGAATAGATGAGGTTGTCTTGGATTAAAATATTAAATAGATAATCAGTGTAAGCATGATAATTTCTTCGAAACAGATTTACGTCATAACTTGTGAAAAGCATTTCAGGAACAGGGAAATTCTAATTGGTATTTCATGAAAATTCATCGGATTTAGGATACTGAACGAGACACAATAGAAGATAGATAGATTCTTATTACGAATAGGGGCGTCTAGTGCCTCATGAAGTGTTGATACGTTTTCTCACAAAAACATTATGTTATATATATATTTTTGTGTTTATTTATTTAAACTTTTCGCACAACAAGGTACAAAGGCTAACTTAATGCCTTAGGCATTCTCTACCAGTGAACCAAGGGCGGTGAATGAATTAGATGGCCGATGTTTTGGTTGAGAGGAACAATGATATTTATTTCAATATTTTCGAGAACGAGAGAAGAGAAGTTTGTTCAGTGCTTCCGCTTTTTTAGTTCCTAACACAAAGGGCTGTAAAGGGATGACTCAAAGAGGACATCTTCGGGAGGCCCAATTCTTCGCTTCATTTTCCCTCCACCCGATTCACGTTAAAAAGAGTGATTTGCGTCGTCTAGTCAATTTGTTCCTTTTACAAAAGAAACATTGTTCCAAGATGGACAGCAAAAATATTGGGTTGAAATCTTAAAACTTTATGTTCTTTTTACAAGCTTTATATTAACTTGCTTCATTCTTCGTATTATCATGATACTAGATAATACCTATAGTTGATTAATGCAATTTAGTACTAATTACTATTGTGAATCACCGTTGTGGTATAGTGAACAATCGCACATCTATGGTAATAATTTAATGTTGGCAGCCTATGGTCGTACCCTGTCCATTATAGGTAAACCGTTTTTTGACAGATGGAACTAGTGATTGCAGCAACACTCAATACATTGATTGATACACGTACGGTATTATAATGTCTGTAAGAAGCAATAAATAAGATAATTCAATAAGTTAAGGCAGTTTATATATTTATTTTATTACGCATTTTAAAGTTAACTTTTACGTAATCTGGAATATGTACGTTCTAAGACAGCTGTCATAAAACGGTTAACCTAATGGACAGGGCATAAGTTTTGTAAGAGTAAGTGTTACCACTGATATGCGATTGACTGTAAATAGATTAAAAAATGAGGTACAGCAGAGTTTCTGAGTCATATCCCGCAGTTGACTGATATTCAGCCAAATCAGCCCAGTTTACATGTCTACGCGTTAGGCTGACAGTGAACAGATGAATATTTCTAACTTTTATAAGTCCAATGGCGTAATCGCATCGTTGCAAACATAAAATGTCATTTGATTGCCTTTCATTTTGACAGTTCAGCTACGTTCATTGCGTTATTTACGTTATTGAGTACACAATTTTTTATAACCTATGAAGCAATGAATATCTTTATAAACCAACAGATTGTGATTGAAAGTATGTTACGCAATTAGGGTGCAGCTGTAGATCTAAACCCTATCTTTGAATATTCTTGTTACAAGAATATTGAGGCCAACCCCTTGGGCTGTTGTTATTCTATTTAGTTTTCATTAAATTTATCTTTACTCAAAGGTTCCCAGAAACTTTGCTTAGCTTAATTTCATAATGGTTTTATTTATATAGTAACTTCATGCCATTCATTTTGTATTCTTAAAAATAAATTGAGTTTTATCTTAGTGTGCTGGTGTAATAATAGAGGCAAAGAAAGTACTCTTGTTGTAATTTTTTATTATTTCTTAGAATGATAAAAATTTCAGCTGCTGTTGAGACGAAATGGATCTAGCGATGCGCACTGCCATTAACTACGATTGACTTGCAATAGAAATAAAATGCTAGAACGATAGTTTTTTACATTGTAAGAACAAAAAATAGAATGTATGTACCTGTAGTCATTTAAACCTTTTCGAATCAGTAGGTAAATAGAATACACGTCAATGCTACATAATTATATTCGAAAGAATTTACAAAGTGGAGACGACAATATTATACGACAATTTAAACTTCATATATCTAACGAGGTTCCCAGTCTGTTTACAAACATGCAACCAAATATATCCAATAGTTTATTAGAAAAAATCAAGTTTTCGATTTCGATGCTAGGATTTATTTCATAGTTTCAAAATATGTACTACTATTCATTTCATTATTTCCAGTGTTTTCATTTACTTTAGTATTATCGTCTCCACATTGTACCTATATTTACCTAGTTTTTCTTGTGAATATATTTTGTTCCGACTCACGGATGTTTTTTCTAACAAATTACACTTTGCCATAGTTGATATAATAAAACAAACCGGAAATCTAGACCCATAAAAAGCTTCCAACAAAAACATAATAAAACATTATTTCCCTAGATTATTTGCTCAAAATAACCTTGAATATAGAAACCGTTGAGTTATTAGACTAGACGTGAAATAAATGAGATCACATTATGGAATCCTATTGTGTGTAATGTCGTGATCATTTCATGCCGGTAGTTGTCAACTGAGCACGATATTAGCGAGAATAACTCTACTAATGTGTATATTTATGTAGATATCATTCCATATAGGCGGCCATATTTGGACCATAATCATTCATTTTATAGCCCTTGGGAAAGAACTGGTAGTAAGTGGCAGAGTCAATAAATCGTATCTATATTATGGAACGTCGCCTACTCAGACTCAGGCAATTTAAATATTCCTGATTTTGATGAAGGAGAAAAAGCAATGTTGGTTTTTCCATCTCAGTTCATATTGAATTACCTAGTAACAGAGGACTTGCTCACCTTATTAGAATGTTATTCCACATTTTCTCTGAAAAGTTATAATATTCCATATAATAAAATATAAAACATAGAGCACGCCTGTATTCCTCGAAGAGTTAGGCAAAGGTGTACTTTTAGTGGATATACCTGTAGCGGTGTCTACAACGCCACATGCGAACAACGCGTCATACTGACGTCAGGCAAATCCTGCATCTCCAAGCAGAGTTTACCGCGCAATTAGCATAGATACAATTTTGCTAACATCAATTGTTGGGCAATTGCACGCCAGACACAACACCCGTCTGGTCGGAGGATCCTACCTTTTCTATGGAGGATGAGTGAACTTTACACCCTGTTCCTCATACCTCTATATACCCATATATCGCCAGTTATGTTTAAGTTCCATGTAATAAGGGGTGATCCTATTACCATCAACCGGTGTTACTTTTTGAAGTGAAAACTTCTTTAAAACAAAAGTGCACAACGCCGCGTTGTGCACTTTTGTTGTGATAGGTAAAAAAGCTTAAACTCGCGTCAGGACACGTGACCTGATCTAAAATTCGTAAGACGGATCTCGCGTCAGGACACGTGACCTGATCGAAAATTCGCAAGACGGAAGGAGAGTAGACCGCATTCCAAAATATCAAAAATGCACAACGTTAATATTCAAGTTTTGACTTCTGCCGGCACTTCCGGAGTGCAACCCGTTTTTTTCCATTTGTAATTTCTCAGTACCAGCCCGGAGTCTAGATCCCCGGTTGTTGGCAATCGTCCCCTATTACATGGGACTCACATCACATTACATGAAATATTGGATTTTATTAATAAGCTACTGGTACTACCTAGCTACCTAGCTGTTAACCATGGCAGAACAATAACCATAAACATAGTAAAAATAAGGTAAATTAAAAAAAAAAACAAAGGCAGAGCCGCATTATCCTACATGTATGTGCAACGCTTATAAGCAAATACGGGTCCCGAAAAATTAGGAGTAGGGTCTCGGAAATCGCAAAGCTTGCATGAATAGGACTGTGAAAGTGAGAGAAATATGAAAAGTGCGGGTAGTCGTAAATATTAGCGATCGATTTGACGATCTGAATTGCTGAGTGAGGATCCTTAGCCCAGGCTGTCTTAAAGGTCACGGGACCTGTCCGTGGAACGATAAAACGGCTAACATATTATTAGTTTCAGGTTCTGAAATGGTTGAGTTTATTGACGATGACGTATAAAATGGTCAGGGATGCAGTGGTCGTTATTATTGAAAAGCTTGTACGAAAATGATGCATGACTTTAGATAACCGTAGAAAGCGAGTAACTGGTGATGTTCAGTCGGTACCTACCTCAGAGGGCCAATTCTCGTAATTTTAAGAACGTTCACAGACTGATCTCAATCTGTCAAAAATACCTCTAATTTTCCTACATTTCTGACAAGTTTTTGACATTTGTTTGTAGCGGAGATGAGACTGCGACCAGATTTTTAACGTTTTTAATTACGAGAATAATGACCTTCACGTTGTCATGGGAAAAAATTGTGTTATAAGCGATTGGAACATGGTAGTCAAATAGACTATGTAGTACGAATAGGTACTCACATTTGATACCAGAAACTAGGGTACACGAAATTATTAATTAACTACCAGAGAACTCGTAAATAATTAAGTCATGTATTTCTATCTAGCTACGCATAAATCTAGGGTGCCCCTGAATAGAAGATTGTAAAAAGTCATGCGTGAAACAACATCCTTATATGTAAAGTCAAGGAAATTAATAATTAGGCAAATTGACTATCAAATTTAAATCATGCGCTTAATCGAATTACATCTCATTCTTTGACGAAATATATAACACGAAACGGCTATAGCATGACAAATTGACGTAGTGTCTCAATTTCCTTAACAATCACTTTCCCTGACTGTACTATATCTACAGGTTCGTAAAATTAATGTGTTTGAGATGATAATTACATAAGTAATTATACGGTTACTAATTCTCAGTCTCATCAGAAATTCTATAATCTTATTTAGGTTAGATTTCTGCCTAAAAACCAATAATCCCGGACAAAGCTCTTTGCTAATCTGTTCATATTATAATTAAAAGTCGCTTATCATGTCTGTCTGTGTGACCGCGAGGTTCTTCTAAATTACGAAACGGATTTTGACGCGGTTTTCACTGTCTTCTTTTTCTTTGGCCTCGCCCTTTTCCGTTACGCGGGGTCGGGCTTCCCAATCATATGACGCCATTTATTTAGGTCTTCCGTAAGTTCCATCTGACTCATGTCCTCATGTTTGAGGTCTTACTCTTCCCCTCTCCTTTGTAGCCATGGAAAGGCACTTTATAACAACATGGTCATCTGTTCTTCAAAGTACATGACCTTACCATCTCGTCTGGATTCTTTTACTTAATCCGCTATTTCTGCAACCTTGAAGCTCTCTTTTATATTTATGTGGGTTTCACTATCATATGAAAATGTTATCCGGAAGGTTTATGTGTACAAAACATTTATACTTAACTCACATAACAGGTTTAAAAAGTCACTTAACGAAGCCGAGAGTCACTTATTCTCCCTGTCATTGTTATAAGTTTTTGGAGGTATGAGGAACACGGTGTAAAGTTCACTCAACCTCCATTGAAAAGGGAGGATCCTCCGACCAGACGGGTGTTGTGTCTGGCGGGCAATTGCCCAACGATTGATGTTGGGAAATTGTATCTACACTAATTGCGCGGTAAACTCTGCTTGCGAGATGCAGGATTTGCGTGACGTCAGTATGACGCGTTGTTCGCCTGTGGCGTTGTAGATACCGCTACAATTTTTTTATACTGGACCCATACCTTCTGGTTACGGAGATATTGAATGTCGAAATTCCAAGTTTTACTGACGTTTTTTTTTTTACGAAAACTAGCTGTTTTTAATGTTACACGACTTTAAATACCCCCCCTGGACCCATAAGCACAATGTTTTGCGTGCGTTACATTGTGCACTGTCGCAAACAGAAAATTTCACACCAAATATCGTTTCCCAGCAATTATTTTTGTACAATGTTACTTAGTTTAATGTATAGAATGCGTAGTTGATGGGTATGTGAAGGGTCTTTTATATAAGCCTGCATAAAAAATAAATCTCGATGTTTTATCAAGACGTTAAAACCGTGCGAAGCAGGGGCGGGTTTCTAGTAATATTATTAAATTATAGGTATTGAGATATCGTTAAGGCCGGTTTGGCTTTAAATACAAGGGTAGTCTTCCTGTCCGCCATGATTGAATTGTTTTCACGCCTCAGTGATCTCCTGGGATCGAGATCAGATAATAATATTAAACCTTAGATTTGTGTAAAACAAATTATTATCTGGTTCAATGACTGGGATTTGATTCGACAGTGAAATACGCTTGATTAACGCTTCTCGAGATGTAGAAATTAAACAAGAAGTTTTTAATTGGGTGGGGTATTGCAAAAAAATAAATTTTAAGTGATAATTCACGCTATTTATGTATTCGTCTTAATTATAAATATTAATGACTTTATATAACGATTTTTTTATGTAATAATTTATATCAATTCCGAAGATAGGTAATACTATTCGTAATATAAAATAATAAGCTAAGTCTTAAAATAATAATCAATATGTACAAGTATATAAAAAAGTGCGAGTCAGACTCGCCCCCGAAGGGTTCCGTACCATTTATCTATAAAATAACGTCTTTTGTATGGGAAATATTTATTTTATTTTAATTTCATTGTTTATTTTTAAAGTGATTATACAACTAAATATTCTGTGAATATTTCAAGCGTCTACCTGTTGCCGTTATTAATATCGAGCAAAAAAATAAATCACGTTTGTTGTATGGGAGCCCCACCAAAATATTTATTTTATTTTGTGTTTAGTATTTGTTTTTATAGCGGCAACAGAAATACATAATTTGTGTAAATTTCAACTATCTAGCTATCGCGGTTCTTGAGATACAGCCTGGTGACAGACAGACGGACGGACAGACAGCGAAGTCTTAGCCCGTCCCGTTTTTACCCTTTGGGTACGGAACCCTATAAAAGAAGGCGAAAGAATAGAAAAAGATAGGGCTACAAAAAAGTGCCCAAAAGGCTGGCAACATTGCCACGTTGTATGGCAATGCTGATTCTTTTGCCGAAAAATAATGACTTGTATTACCTATGGAGTATTTCGATGGTCGAAATATCACTATTCTCAAGTTCCTCGAGGAGACCAAAATCTTTGAATTCAAAACAAATATTTTCGCATTTTTGTCAGCTTTCAAAGCCTATTTCTTACGAAATGTAGGAGGACATATTAGCTCGATGACTTGATCATTTTATTACCTTTTGTCGATTTCGAACTCGTTATAGGACATAATTATGTAGGAATGAGGAAACCTCGTGATGTTTGCCTTCACAGCCTCTTGTTTGTCACGACACTCGCATTTCTATTAGATCGTAACCACAGGGCTGATTGTAATTAATATTGTTATGTGACTTTATTAATCTGTCGAGCCTTTTCCCAACTATGTTGGGGCTGGCTTCCAGTCTAACTGATTGCAGCTGAATATCAGTATTTTACAGGGAGCGACTGCGTATCTGACCTGCACAAGGCACAACCCAGTTACTGGGTAACAGGATACCCCTTAGTAGGATAGGTTGGACTTTTGGGATTCGAAACACCCGAAACGACTTTTAAAGATCCAAGAATGACTACCGAGAATTACGGCTTAACGTGCTTTCCAAGGCACGGAGGGGTTTCCCTTCCTCGGACCGACTGCGGCAAGCGTAGCTTAACCTGATCGATTGATCCGTGCTATGCCGTTGGTTATTACTTGGCCACGAGCCCCTCACTGACTTAAATAAATCAATATTTCAAATAGCTTACAGAAGTTTTTCAGTTTGATGAACATGTATGTTCTCTCGTCAATACGAGAGAACATACATGTTCATCAAACTGAAAACACCTCTCTGATACCTACATGCTGTACAGCTCGTACATTGGTACGAGCTGTACAGCATGTAGGTATCAGAGAGTGGTCATATTTAATGGATTTCAGCCCAGCTACCTTACTGGCTATAGGTAATATACGCAAAGTACCCGTGCTGAAAGCCTAGAGTGCACTATTTTTTTTTTCTTTTTTTTTTTGAGTTGTAGGCGCTATATGCATTGCCATTATTTCCATTCTTAATCAGCCTACAACGTTGCCACTGTTGGGACACAGGCCTCCTCTCTATGCGAGGGAGCGGCCCATAATCCACCACGCGGGCCCAGGGTTGGCGGATGTCACATGTCTTAGATTTTTCAGGACTTAGGTCGTGGCCGATACCACTGGGCCACTGCTCTCGCATTCGAAACATGGAGGCTATTATATTATGCCCCCATGCATAAAATGTGCATATGTGATTATGCCAATTTCCTAAAGACCTATATTTCAATTCCGACCATCTCGAGGCAAAGAACGACACCATACGCTACGTAATAGTAAACTCTCGATCGTGATTGGTTTTTACCCAAAATATTGTTCCCTCATCCCTCTCCTTGAATTTTGTAAGAAATATAGCGAATACAGATTTTACTCGTTAAACCTACCGCATCGTTTTATTATAAAAATCATCAACACAATCAAATATAAAACCTATGTTTTCACAAACCTCATTGCTGCTGCTAATATTTAGCCCACTCAGAAGTGAACGTATCTAGCTAGTAAATCCAGGCTTAGACCTAATTTCGGTTACAGCAAATACCTTGACTTAACTTGGTATCGGCATTAGAACGGCGGCAGTATCTTTTGATCCCTACGGATTGGTGAATAAATCTTAAATTATAATGCTTAAAGGTCTTATTAACACGTTAATTTGTTTTCCCTCAGTGAGGGCCCCGTGGCTAAATAATAACAGCTGCACAGATCAATAGATCAGGTTAAGCTTTGCTTGCCACGGTTGATCTGTGGATGGGTGACCATTTTTACATACCAAGACTCCTCCGTACCTCGGAAAATACGTTAAGCCGTTGGTCCCAGCTGTCATTCGCGGATCTTTGACAGTCGTTACGAGTAGTCAGAAGCCCGAAAGTCTGACAACCAGTCTTACCAAAGGGTATCGTATTACCCAGTAACTGGGTTGTGGAGGTCAGGTAGACAGTCACTTCATGTAAAATACTGGTATTCAGCTGCATCCTGTTAGACTGGAAGCCGACCCCAACATAGTTGGGAAAAGGCTAGGCAGATGATGATAATTGGTTTTCTGTCGAATATGATTTTCTAGTTCCAATTAATAATGTTTAAAATGCTATTTGGACTAGGGATTAATAATAAAAAAAATACCAGCCTATTACTGTTCCACTGCGGGCAAAGGCCTCTTCTCATACAGAGAAGGAACGAGCATTGATCACCACCCTTGCTCAAGATGGGTTGGCAATTCCAGACTTATATTAGCTGTAATTCCAGGTTCGCTCACGATTTTTCCGAAGTCAGATATGTCAAAGATGAACTCAGAAAGTACATAAAAAAATTAAAAAGTTACTTTTGGACTCGCTCGGATTTGAACCCGCCACCTCGGGCATGAGAAGCGAGGCCTTAACCACTAGGCCATCACGACAAGGGATTATCTTCTATAATATAATAATTTATCGCTGAATGTGTTGCTAATCTCGAGAACAGCTGAACCGATTTTGCTAATTCTTTTTTAAGAATATTCCTAGAAGTACGAGGATGGTTCTTACGGAAAAAAAAATTAAGAAAGTTGCTTCACGCGGATGAAGTCGCGGGCAAAAGCTAGTTCCACATAAATTTTAAAACGGAGACCCCGTTTCTAATGATATATGAAACAACATTTTCCTATGTGATTATGGATACAATGCTCTTGAAATTATGCATGTCTTAGCGAAACCTCCTTCTCCAAAACCTGGTACAAGCGGTGCACTATAAAAGAAAGCGCGCGGTTAGCAGCGGGCTCACTCGATTATCGGTCGGCAACGGTTGAACATCGCTACCCTCGTTTGTATTTTTCATATTCAGTCGCTATATTGTTATTTTGCTAATCAATTTATATCATTTGCAGTAATTAGAGTTCGGATGTCTTATTTTTTAAATTATCTTGGTTGTGATTTTGGTTATTAAACTTTGATTGTTGATTAAATAATTTAGGAAGTAATTGTGCGTTATTTTTTTAAAACTGTCCTCACTTCTGGTTTCTAAGATCAGAAGTGGGATAGACCACGTGCTTAGTGCTGTTTGTGCCATCTGTTTTAAGTTAAAGTGAAAGTGACCGTTGACATTTGAAAAACAAAGTGCAAACAAGTGAACGCTATTAAATAATCTAGTGGATCTGTTCGAGTTGTAACCAGACATGCTAGATACGGAAGCGCGATTATGGTACATGTTGTTTTGGGCATAGGCTGTTTGCAGAAATACCTTTGCCGAGTGACGCGACTGTTGCGCCTACCGTCATGTTTGAAAAAAAAAGACTGTCGCTAACCGGCGTTTGAGTTCGTTCCCGTGTTTAGAACACGCGGTAGGAGGCGTGTGCAAACATACAGTGCACAACAGCGGATTTGTGTTTTGTTGAAAATTCACTGCAAGGTGGTCAACTTATTGTGGCCAGCAGTAAGGCCCTCATAATCAACTTGGCTATCGCAAATAGCTACCAGTGACGTGAAGTGACTAAGAATCGAGCTAAGCAGCCCCGGAGCCGTCAGCGAAGCCCTTCGTGTGCTGCAAGTGAGGGAAACCAGGACATATCGCTGCCTGGTTCACGAGTAGTGGCAGCTAAGCAGATGGTAGACAACGTAGTGGAAATAGTGAACGGCGATTGGACGTCGTACAACTGCCCTCAGACACATTGAGAAATAAAGGTGAGCTGTATTGTTTTGTTTACGATTCTGGTGCTGAATGCTCGTTAGTAAAAGCGAGTTGTGCAGCCAAATAAGTGGCAAACGGGTTAATAACGTTGTTGCGTTGACTGGTATTTGTCAAACACGTGTATTCACCACGGACCAAATCATATGTAGTGTTGCAATTAACGAGCAACAACTTGAGATTTTATTACATTTCTTTCCGAAATTTATTTGCAAAGTAATGTTATGATAGTTCGTGAAATATTGAACCTAGGCTTTTCGATTAACATGTCTGCGACAGAGTTTTTGTTGCATAAAGCTTTTGTAATAAATTCAGTTTTAAACGGTCAACAACAGAAAGCTAGATTTGATAGAACAAAGGCAGCTATAACAAAATGTTCGGTTGACAATTTCGTGTTATTAGAAGACGAAGAGTGAAATCGGATTATAAGACTAAGTTTGATCGGAAGTTCAAAGGTCCGTTTAAGGTAGCGGAAGTTTTGGCGGGTGATCACTATACGTTAAAGGCTTTAAATTTTAACCTTACAAGTATGCTCACGATACGTAAAGAAAGACGCCAGTAGGTCATGTACCAGTCCAAGTAGACAGTGATCACAGTGGTGATGAAAAAGATTACATTATGGGAGGCACGCGAGTGGGGGTTCTCTATCGGCCGTAGTAAAGTTGTGCGGTGTCACAGGGCGATGCACACGGATCCATGCGCTTGATGTGTGAGAGCAATACGATTGCTGGTCGGCTGGAAAGCCGTGGCGTTAGAGTGGTTTACTCGTGTGGGTTTCCAGGTCTCAAAGGCTCTTAGTGATGAAGATTATTGTTAATGTGGATAACGATGCGACAGGGCTCTGGTTTATGATTTACGCTATGATTAGATAATCAAAGTTTGTTTACATTACTCTGGTTGAATCAATACTAAGCCTTCAACTCCAGGCGTACGTATAAGCACGCTCACGATCACATACAAACAATGCCTCTAAGTATGTAGTGTTCCTAACGAGTTAAACGTAGAAGACGGTGAGGTGAGTTCCTCCACCGAGTAGTAGAGCACATACCATGGCTATTAGGTCACACTGTACGCACTTGTCTGTAGTCGTAACTGCAACTCAGTTGTGAGTTGTTCAGGCGGCGATGGGCAGCTGGTGGTGCAGCGGGGACCTGGGTCTCAAAGGAGACTATTGTTGTGTTGGTCTTGTAATGACCTGGGAGTCGTAGACTATGTGAAGTGATGTGTGTTGTTCGTATCACTTGAGGTGATGACGATATGGGTGGCATGAGTGTCACTAGCTGCTGCGGCAGCCAAGCCATGAGCGTTGTATTTAATCTACGAGTACAGTTCCTGACCAATTCTCACTAAGGCTTAGAGAGAAACCTTTTGTCATCGATGATAGTTTGGATCAGAGTATTACTAACGAGTTTGAGGAAAGCCAAGTAATGGTTTAGTTGCTGAAACAAAGTAGAGATTAAGTTGTGTGTGTTTTGTGTGTGTTATGTGGGTTTTTGTGAGAAACCATAAAGTCCAGGAGAGACTTGGCGATCCGAGGGGGATGCGCAAATGAATTTGACGAGTTGAGTAACTGGAGGTTACTAGATAGTATGAGACACATGCATCTTAGTTTATTTTTATTGTAACCTTAACATTTGGGAATCAAATAGTGGGTAATGCTCTGAACTCTGCTATTTTTAGTTTGTTAGAAATTTCATTGTGTTTTTGCCTGTACCAAATGTGGTCAGGAGTGACCGAGCTATGTGATACTTTGCGGGTATGTTTCTTTACAGCACACGTGGACATAAAGGTTCTCAGTGGGCTGACGCTTTATGGAAAGTGCAGCTCAATTTAAATGTCACCAGACAGGCAACTACGCAAGCCTCGCCATTACAACTCCTCGTTGGGATTGATGCAGCAACCCCAGTAATAAGATCTCTAGTGCGTGACGTTGCACTTGAGAACCGTAACCCTAATCGAGAAGCACTTATGACGCTCAGGAGACAGCGTGTCTCAGACTTGCTTACAGCCAATCAGCGGCGTCAAGACGACTACACCAACCAGAACCGGCAACAACCACGAGCCTACGCTGTTGGGGACTATGTCTTTGTCAACAAGGCATCACAGAGCATGCGCGGGCCCTATAAGGTCCTACGTGTATTGCCACATCATCGCTACGAGCTGGAACTACTTGCTGGTTCGTATGGCAAAAAAACCCAGGCAGCTGCCGAGCATATGGTGCTCTGGCGCGGCGAGTGGACGCCTGACGCATGCTCCGCTTTCTTCGAGGCTGGCAAGCAACCGGAAGACTTCTGTTTGGCCTGGACCCCTGGTTCATGGCTTCTGTTTGGTCTGAGCCTCTGGCTTATGACTTCTGTTTGGCCTGGACCCCTGGTTCATGGCTTCTGTTTGGTCTGAGCCTCTGGCTTATGACTTCTGTTTGGCCTGGACCCCTGGTTCATGGCTTCTGTTTGGTCTGAGCCTCTGGCTTATGACTTCTGTTTGGCCTGGACCCCTAGTTCATGGCTTCTGTTTGGTCTGAGCCTCTGGCTTATGACTTCTGTATGGCCTGGACCCCTGGTTCATGGCTTCTGTTTGGTCTGAGCCTCTGGCTTATGACTTCTGTTTGGCCTGGACCCCTGGTTCATGGCTTCTGTTTGGTCTGAGCCTCTGGCTTATGACTTCTGTTTGGCCTGGACCCCTAGTTCATGGCTTCTGTTTGGTCTGAGCCTCTGGCTTATGACTTCTGTATGGCCTGGACCCCTGGTTCATGGCTTCTGTTTGGTCTGAGCCTCTGGCTTATGACTCCTGTATGACCTGGACCTATGGTTCATGGCTTCTGTTCTGGTTAAGTATATTAGCTTCACTACTATCTATTTATCTTGGCTCGTATTCTACCCAATGGAAGTCCGGAATTCCATTGCTTAGAATGCTATTTAGTTCCCTTTACGTTTTAATGCTTAGAATCACTGATTTGCTTTGTATAATTTTTTTAGTCTGAAGCTTTACATTTCAATTACCTAAGAAAACTTCCTGTTAGTTGGTTGGGTGCCTGATGGTGGGAGTGCACGCTCACTATCACGTACTTAACAAAATCAGTTCAAGTGCTTTCTATTCTCCGGCTTCAGACACAAGGGTCGCAAGAAAACAAATGTACAGTATGTGTTGTTGTTACTTTGCAGATGATTATGGCCAGTCTGACGATGACGGCCAGTCTGGTGATGGTGGACCTAGTGATGACACAAGGCAAGATGCGGTCGAGGACGCCCCGCTGTCAGGAACGGCCGTCTTAGCGAAACCTCCTTCTCCAAAACCTGGTACAAGCGGTGCACTATAAAAGAAAGCGCGCGGTTAGCAGCGGGCTCACTCGATTATCGGTCGGCAACGGTTGAACATCGCTACCCTCGTTTGTATTTTTCATATTCAGTCGCTATATTGTTATTTTGCTAATCAATTTATATCATTTGCAGTAATTAGAGTTCGGATGTCTTATTTTTTAAATTATCTTGGTTGTGATTTTGGTTATTAAACTTTGATTGTTGATTAAATAATTTAGGAAGTAATTGTGCGTTATTTTTTTAAAACTGTCCTCACTTCTGGTTTCTAAGACATGAATATGTTTTTTCTTAGTATTCAATATCCTATAAGAAAAATATTTGTCTTATTATTATAACCAGTTTATATTCATATTGAAATAAATGTTATGAGTTTTTATTGCACTTTGAAGAAGGAATAATATGAACACTATGTATATTCCGGGAACAGCGTGGTTATTAAAATGGCGCCCCGCCAGCTATTAGTTGTTTTATTTTAATAACACATATATCACCCACAGGAACTGTCTGTTAAATAATATGCCTGCTACCTACTTTAAGTTAGATGTAGGTACCTACTACTGTTATAAGTAGAATAGGTACATCTAGCATACATTTAAAACACGTACGTACGAGTTGATACTACAGTTTTCTAATGATAGAAAGTTTACGTTAAAAAATACTACACAGTAACTATATACTTCTATTTATGTAGGAATAACAAGGAAATAATTTGTTGGGTCCACAGATGTTTGAACCTATATTTTTTATATCCTTCTGTTGGACAAAGGCGTTCCAAATCCTTTCAGGAACTCTTTCCCCGTGCCACCTCCAACCAGCCCTCGTGGTACGCGTCCAGGTCATCTCACCATATCTTCCTGGGCCGGCCTCGGCGGCGCCGTCCATCTTCAGGCACCCATTGTGTGGAGACTTTTGCCGATTTACTTACCAATTTTTTTTAAGTTAATTTACCCAATGTGGAACCCTAAAGGTGTTGTCTATACATCAAAACCAACGGGTGCCGGAGGTTAACCGGCTTAAGAACGTTGCAAGTCGGACAACTTTTGTTTAAAATGAGTATGGCTTGCGCCGCCGGGCCAGCTTTGTTGTGAAGACACCCTAATGACAACAGCTGACTCCAAATTCGCCATATTGTTATTTGTGGAATTAGCACATTCAAATGCCACCCTTTCAATCCCATTTCCATTAACATTGTCATTTACAAAGGTCACAACAAACTCTTATAAAAAGGAAACAAATGCACCACGTCACAGGCGACCTACACCTCCACACTACGCTATTAATAACAGGGGGTATCACGAATGCCAAACTTCGACATTTAGCTGCGATATGAAATAACTCAAGCTAGTTACTAGTTCACAATATCGTTCAACTTGCTCCTGGTTAGTACGTTAAGCATAATAGAGTAATTATGTGTAGATCATAGTTTAGTTTGTGACTGACTATTAAACATTATTAATGAAAAAATATTACATTTTTAAAAAGTGGTGGCCCAGTGGAAATGACAACTCGTAAGCCGGGGCTTACGAGTTGTAAGGTCGTAGGTTCGAACCCTGACATGTAATTTGTTTTGTGTAAGCTATTTCACCACCTATGCTCTCAAAACGGTGAAGGAAAACATTGTGAGGAAACCGGCTTGTGCTAGAACCAAAAATTTGAAGACGTTTGAAATCTGCCAACCGGCACTAAGCCCGCGTGATGGATTTCGGCCCACTCTCTCTCACACAGAGGAGGCTGATTATGCATAGATTAGTTTTGTGACTGAATATTAAATATTATTCCTTTTTCAGGTGACTATTTAATTACTGGGAAATATACATTTTTTAATTCCCATTAATGCTCTCTGAAAGAGATTTTTCCTTTGAAGTAGGTAAAAGGAAAACTACTACATTAATTATTTTTAAGGTGGAGAGGAAATTAGAATACATGAGGTTTATGACTTATTTATAATATAAATGTTAGAAAAGCAACATTAACGATGTAATGTAAGTGTTAGCATTATCGCTATCGGCGCCCTCTCATAGAGAGGAGGCCTGTGTCCCAGCAGTGGGAACATTATAGGCTGATTATGTATGCTAAGTATTATCGCTTAGAGACATATCTGGATAAAAGTATAATTGAACGTCAAATAATATTTTCATTCAAAATAATATTTTTATCCCAAATAATTTATTTTCACGTCTATTATTTTACTTACCTTTGTTTTTAAGACCATAAATCTCGCCAAACTTCCGCACAACTTACATTACCACCTGCAAAAGCATTCACGCCTTCAATAATCTGCGAGTTACAGCTTCCATCTTCTCAGTCACCAAAGTTTCTTATCGATGCAATCAATGGTGGATTGTTGGAAACGACTGTACTTAGGGGCGAATATTCCGAGTCTGCGATGTACCACTTCAATTTCCCTTAACTATGCATCGTTTTATCACATTACGTATTCACGACTCCCTTGGGAACACAGTCTGTAAATGGTCAGCATCATACACACAGACTAAATATTAAATTGTGACAGACTGGACAGTGGACAGTCAAATTATAAATGTTTGAAATTAGTCTAACATCTAAATTGTCGTTTTTTTAACTATAACTAGCTTCGTAAAATTTCTTGTTCCCCAACCCTGTCGCATCGCATTGCCTAACTGCGCTATTACGTAGTTTCCGCTTAGCGTCCTTTCTTACTTTTTTTCTTTTTGGTTGGCTCCTAAAAGCCCTGGCGTGTTAATAGAATTTCCTTTCTCAAGAATTGAGCTATCAAATGCAAAAATAGTTTTTCAAATCCGACTGGTAATTCCAGAGATTCGCGCGTTCAAACAAACAAACTCTTCAGCTTCATTTTTAGTATAGTATACAAAGGATAGTAAGTTGTTAGTAAGTTAAAGTACAACTAAAATTCCTTTTGTTTTGTAGGTAAGGAAGTAAGTACCAATAACTTCTGTAAATTTCGAGCGACATCAACATACTTTACGTTATAATAGCCTTGTATACAACTTTACTCCCCTCTCAAAGGGAGCTCCAGTGATAATATCGTAAAAATACCATATTTACAAGACGTAAATTTACCTAAACAACCGTAGTTACTGTCACTTGCAAAGTTATTATCATTCGCATACTCAACTTACGCGGGTAAAATGTCGTATCTCATACATACATAAACTAACGACTTCTTCATATGGGGATAGGCAGAAACTACAGAACGCCACTTGCTACGATCCTTACAAAAGTAGGTACTCCTTTTGCTCAGATTACGTTCATACATCAGAGGGGCAATTCTCGTAATTTTAAGAACATTCACAGTGATCTCAGTCTCAATCTGTCAAAAATACGCCTAATTTCCCTACATTTTGACGGGTTTTTGACATTTGTTTATCGCCGAGATGAGACTGCGACTAGATTTTGATCGTTTTAAATTACGAGAATATGGCTCCAGGTTATACACGCACGCTGGTTATGAGTATATGGGCGCAGAACTAATAATTGAATTTAAATTGTAATAATTTGATTATTTTCATATATTTATAATGTTTGATTTAATTTAAAGTCCTAGAATTCCGTTTAAATATCATTTCCGTTCAATTGGTATTTGTTTTGACAGCTTTGGTTTTCACATCTTGTAACTATTTCATTTTTGTTCTTCCGGTCAATTTAAAATATCAGTCCTGTTACGTCACATCCACTGTATTAGTTTTTCATTTGAACTTCCTTTTGTGAATTAAAGTACTTATGTTAGGATTTTATTTTGACTTCGACATCATTTCTGATTGGTTTATTCTATTTTTATATTTGTTATCACTTCCGCTTTTTGTTTTGACGAATTAGATTGTGAACCGTTGTGAGAAACCAGTATAAATAGGCCATAATGTGGCCAGTAGGATCATGCTTTGCACGCTCAACTGTGAATAAACACCTCAAGTTGAAATAAGTGCATTCCTTTACGCCATTATTATCCTCTACTATCATATTTGTGTGAACTTTCGTAAAAATCATGTGTGATCGTGACAACAACGGCGATGATGCGCCGACAAGTTACTACGCACCTGATTTTTCTGAAGATCATCACCAATCAGTTAATGTCCTTCTAGGGCAACTCCTACCAGGGTTCACACTCATATCTGCCTTGTCAAAACCTTTTGTCAGTTGCCTTTTATTCATCCTCTCAACCCCACCAAACCATCTACTTAAGCATACTCTTTTTAATTTTTGACACTAAATTTTCTTTAAAGCACACGATTGGCTTATTACATCATTTCTCAGCCTATCGCATCAACATCATGTCGCATCTCAAAATAAAATATTCATAATCTTTGTTCTAACAGTAAATAGTTGCATTTTAGCGTTCACATTCAGCTCTCAGTAATGCTATTCGTGCATAGCGAGGTAAGCAAAATGTGCATATGTTAGGTGTTGTGTTGAGTCCCCAGATAATTGCGCATTTCGCAGAGATCAGAAAACAATTTGATTTCACTGCAGTTGGAACAATGTTGTTGTTATCTGAAAACGGCAAATGTGTATGTTAAACTGGAAACGCTTGCAGATTGCAGGCGTTGGAAAATGTCGCGTTGGTATGGCAAAAGTGGTTTTCTAAATTGGTAGAATTTTAGTTTACATAGGAAGTTTGTAGGCAATCATTTTATGAAGAACAAATATATAGGAATGATAATTGGCCCTTTTTCATTTATTGAGCCTCTTTCGATGATTGATTGAGAACTTTATGGCCCGTTCTCACAGTTGATCGCAGTAACTAAGCTACCGCTACCAAACGGGTTAGATTAGGTTAAGACCAACAATGTGCGAGCCGAGTTGACCGCAGTAACTAAGCTAGAGCACCTCGACCAAATAGGGTAGAACTGTGATCACGCGCGAGCTGAGCAGGCAAAGCGAGCGGTGCCGTGGCGGCGAGCGCTACATCAAAGTAAGTTACAGTTACTTTTCCTAAATAGGAATTATTTGAGGTTTACAAAAAGGGGCGCAATCATTATGTTAGTTTTCGATAATGTTTTGAGGAGCGCAAAATGAAAATTTAATAATTTTCTCTTAAAAACAGGTCGAATACCTGCCTGGCATATTAAAATAATGTTTTACGATACCCTATACTAGTATCGAAAACGAACAAATATAACAAAGTAGAAAGAAAATACTTTCATAATAACCTGTCTGTACTGTCATATTTTACTGATCTTTGCGTCTTATACGTAATAGATATAACATGGTTCATTGACCAACATGTTTTGGGTTTTTACCTTGTCACTAATACGACCTGAATGTAAAAAGGACAAAACACCATTTACAGGGTCACATATCTGAAATCTAGGAAAAAGAGAATGCTATATTACAAAATCACACCGAAAACTAGGAACATTTTAACATTTATGAATGTTAAAAGAACAGTTCTTTTCCATATTATATGGTATTCAAGAAATCCTCCAATTCAGTACACAAAAAGGATAACTTAAAGCACTGAAGCAGAGACCGATTATTACACACCTTTAGATTGTGCGAGCTACCAAATGAATAGGTACCTCGTTATCTCAGACTACCTTTTGAAGCGCACAGCTGATACCCGAGATCTATTATGACGTTATAACTTTCAAAGAACATCTGAGTCCCTTAGACCAAACTCATAAGGCTACCTGATCGCGAACATTTAACCGTCGGTAGGAGAAAATGATCCGTTGACGTTCTGTATGGACGGAGTTGAATACTCAATATGCTATTTAGGTAAAAGGGGTTTATCGATGATGGGAAATTCGATAATACCATCACGCAGCTCTGCGGGCTTTATTCATAATAGAAAATGGGAGTAAACACGTTGATATTCAGCATGTGTGCGGGCATTCATCCGCTAGGTTGGTACAAGGGGTCGCATTGTGAAATCCATCAATTTTCATAATAACTGGGTGACTTATAACTCCGTATACGAAGGGTAACGAAATTCTATTGACGAGGCCATAGATCGATTAAAACGCCTTGCTGATTCCTGTGTGGCAATATTATAATCTTTGTGGTTTACGAAATTATTCGAACGTTATTGTAATTAATGAAGTTTTAGGTACGTTTCAAATTAAATGATTCGATGAATTAATAATTTGTAAATTGCGAATAATGTTTGTTCACTAATGGATAGTGACGATGATGTTTTGTTTTATTGTTTGAAATGCAAAAAACAATGAATTTCATGTTTTGAAAAGAAAAGTTTTTCGTAGTAAAATAATAAAGCTATTAATAACTGAAAAGTGGAAAGAGGGAAAGAGGGTTTTGCCCTGCAGTGGGACAGCCCAGACTTATAATAATAATAGCTGGGGCCATAGTTCTTGGTAACCAGTCCACTTTAGCCACCCAAACTTATAGTTAAATATATTTTTATTTTTCCAAATCTTACATAGTCCTACACCAACCGGGGGTTATTCTTGGGTACACTTGCATGGTGCTTAAAAGGATAATCGTCGGTTGGTACTGCATTTCATTTAAATGGTCAAGGGGCCCCTTTGACTTGGGTTTGGCTCCTCATACGCCTTATCCCATAACCCACATAGAAATAATATTATAATAATTTTTTTTTTTTTAAATAATTATGCTGCATAAAAGTTTATTTCTAACTGGATATTGTTAACCCTTTTCTCTCTCCTTATTGTATTAGGCTTATGAAATTAAAATTAAAATTATATATATTTTTTTTTAAACGTTTCTCCACACTAGGAATTTCTCCTGTGTCGTGGGTGCGTTTACAGACATATAAACTCACATACACAAACATCCACATATAATGTAATGTATAATGATTTTTAATAACAAGAATGCTATTAGGTGAATCATTTTCTAATTACTCTTCAATCAAACTAACTGCTTCCCACGCCGTCACAATAGTTACCTACCTACCTAGATTAGGTGTTAACCAATATCAAGCAATCCAGGCCGTGCCCCATCATAATCAATTATGTTGAACGGCCATCGATTTATAGCTCGAGATTAGATCACGCCGAATAATATTAACGTATAAATGGCTGCATCCTCCTGGTTCAGTGAGTTAACTGAAACGGGTGGCGCCACCTGGGATTAATTATTGGAAGTTGCATCAATGTATTATCTTTCGACTCTAGGGCTTACGGTAGACCAACCAGGGATAAATGTATAATGTACCGTACAATGCGACACATTTGTCAAAACATGTCACTTGTCACATTTTCACGACAGATGCCGCTTAGTAACGTAGAAAATAGATAAGGGCTGATTTTTCAATCAGCTGATAACTTTAATCGAGGAATAATTTTGAAATTTTGACAATTATTTCATACGAAAATAAAAAGTTTATTCCTCGAATAAAAAGTTATCTGGCAATGGAAAGATCAGCCCTAAGAGAAAATTGTTTGATTGTCGGATTGTCGCCTGTCATCTGTCGCGTCCATTTTTATTAGGGTTCCGTAGTCAACAAGGAACCCTTATAGTTTCGCCATGTCCGTCTGTCTGTCTGACCGCGGTTTAGCTCAAAAACTATTGGTACTAGAAAGTTATAATTTGGCATGAGTATACACGTTAATGACGCCAAAAAGTGGTGAAATAAAATTAAAAAAAAATCAATTGTTTAGGGTGCCTTCTCTACGTGTAAAGTGGGGATGATAATTTTTATTTATCGTTGGATAGGGCTTTCAAAAATATTAGGGGTTTGGGAAGACCGTTTTTTGATTAAGTAAACCGTTCGTGACTTATCAAACTTTAAAGTACCAATTTTCGTTAGAGTCAAGTGTCCCCCCCTCTACCAACTAAAGGGTTGTAGTTAGGAATTCAAATGTCACGGCAGTATTAGTACCTATATATAACGAAGTTTAAAGGAAAACTATCACACTTAAGTAGGCTTTACAAGTTTACGAGTAATAGTCGACCAATTGTATTTGACTCGAAAATTTCGAACAACTCCATAGAATTCCTCAATTTTATTTTTTTGTGACGAGTGAGTAGTGTAGCTCTGTGTCCTGTATTTAAATTCAAAACACTGGCTATGACAAGTCTCATCCAAATCTCAAAAAAAAAATTAAAACTTTCCGTGCAAAATTGTCGGATCAGGTGAGGATTTGTATAGGAAGTCAAATTAGGTAGGTAGTCATGTTTAGCTTTTAGTTAGAGCATGGTACGAAACTATCAGAGAGCGAATGCGACCCGCACTTGGCTGTTACAAAAACTACGGAACCCTACACTGCGCGTGGCCCGGCACGCACATGACCGATTTTTTTTTAATAAGCTCCTGGCTCTTCCTGTGGCAGTGGGTAATATAAAAGGTGACTCAGCATTACAAGGTTACCATAACACTCCAGCTTATCTCAGCGGAGTTGGAGACTTCCAATACATTCCAGATTTCCAGTACATACAGCGATAGCACTAGCAAGTGGTGAAGGGCGGGCGTTTTTGGGAACTGTCTTGTAATTGTATTGTAATTTTTACGTTCGAAAAGTGCTGATTCTCAGCCTACTTTGAATAAATAACTTTTGACTTTGATTCCACATTTATCTATACCTATCCATATATCAATAAAACAAAGTCGGTATAGTTACACCATTTCTAACTCAAGAACGGCTGAAACAATTTTTATGATATTTTGGTTTGTTGGGTTTTAAAACCCACCCGTGTTCCTTCAGTTGCCTGTGCTAGGGGCCACGGTAACTCGTTCGAACAATCCGCGACCCGGGCAGTGCTATTTATGTATGCCTTAAATATAACTACTGAATGTTAAGACTCATATCATCATCTGCCTAGCCTTTTCCCAACTTTGTTGGAGTCAGCTTTCAGTCTAACCAAATGCAGCTGAATACCAGTATTTTACTATCTTCTAGCTACTACTAGCCTATCTGACCTCCACAACCCTCTATTAACTGGGTTGTGGAGGTCAGATAGGCAGTAAAATACTGGTATTCAGGCATTTGGGTAATACGATACCCCTTGGTAAGACTGGTTGTCAGGCTTTCGGGCTTCGGACAACCCGTAACGACTGCCAAAGATTCATAATTAACAGCAGGGACCAGGCGCGTGCCGAGACGTGCTTTTCGAGTCATGGAGGGTCTTGATATGTAAAGATGGTCACTCATCCATGGACCAACCGCGGCAAGCATAGCTTAACCTGATCGCTCAACCTTGTTACTTACCCACAAACCCTTCATTTATGTTAAGGCTCATATAAAAACTATAATTAAAAGATTGTTGTGGTATTTGCTTCCGTTAGCAAAATTACCAGCTATTAAATTTAATTTTGGCGATATTGCTCAGTTTGAGTGAAGATATAATTGATAGTAAATTGTTAATGTCAGATTAATTGGTTTCCGTTTCATCGGGAAATAAATTAAGATGACTCCTCAACCATTTATATTTATGATTTTTAATAATCTAGTAGGTAATTTATAAAAAGTAAGTATCATGCTGGTATGGGTTGTGTCCTTTTTCTTAGCATATTACAAAAAAACTACATTCGAAGTGCAACTGCACTATTTTTTGGCAAATTGCAAGTGCAAATTCAGTCCCTACAACAATATAACATACATGCTAATTTATAATAATTATCTATACTATTTTTCTGAAATTAAAATAGTCAAGTTACTCCGTATAACATCTCTGAGCAGAAAGATCTGTCAGTAAAAGTCCTGTCGAAATCGGTTCAGCCGTTTCGGCGATTACCCGGAATAAACAAACAGACAGACAGACAGAAATGTAAAAAAAATACTTCTTTTATTATAAGTATCGTATTTACATACTTTTATATGCATTTAGTAAAGAGCTTTTATTTTGATATTACAAATAAACGCTTCACTATGAAGAAAATATCCTACTGCTATTGCTGTTATACTTTGTATCCTGGTAATTCCCGAGATAATCTGAGCTACTTTTTATTATTTTTATCTTTTTAGTTTATTTATTTATTTATAATCTTGAAGATTGTGGCTGACAGGGTGTCATCTTCGCTGTGGAGGTCCCTTATGAAAACAGTAGAATTTAAATATAATTTTGATTTACATTTTAATTTTGATTCTAATTTTACTTTTTAATTTTTCATTGTCATTTTTATCTACATTTTAATTATTATTTTTGTTTGTGTAATATTGTTATGCATGATGTACTTACCTATGGATCCTTGATATCTGAATTAAAATTATTTTAATTTATTTTATTTTAAAAGCTAGTAGGTATTCTCTTTGCAAAGGCAAAAAATCTGCTATGAAATTCGTGCCTTTCTCAATACAAAGACTATTATTATTCGCTTCCGTTATCAAAATTACCAGCTATTAAATATTTGGCAATATTGCTCAATTTAAGTTAGTATAACTGGTACTATATTGGTAAAAAAAAAATAATAGGATAAAACTTAACAACTTTATAATTTGATTAATTCGTTTCCAGTTACATCAGGAAATTAATTTATTTTATGATGACTCCTCACCATTTATATTTATTTATAAATATTTTAAATATTCTAGTTATTTAAAAAAAAAATAGGCAACCTGCTGGTACCTTAAAATACACTTAAGACTCAATGTCAAAGAGGTAGCAGCTTTGCCTGCTCATAACATCCAGAGAGACTTTGCATAAGCGTAAGTTCTATGCAGGTATGCTCGAATGAAACCTAAGTATTTACTTATTGCATAATCAGCCTATAATTATTTACATGACCAAACAGGAACAAATATTTGTATGACCTACATGTTATTTGTTCCGAGTCTGGGTGTTTTTCTATCTATAATATGTATGTATTTACAAAAAAAAAAATTGTATATAAGTAGTTTATCAGCCATCTTGTTACCATAACACAAGCATTAGGTTGCTTAGCTTGGGACAAATGGTGCTGTGTGAAATGTCCAGGGATATTATTATTATTATTATTATTATTAATTTCCCCACTTCTGGGATACAGGCGTCCTCTCTGTGAGAGGGGGTGGGCCATAATCCACCAGGCGGGCCCAGTGCAGGTTGGTGGATATTACATGTCTTCGAATTTTTGTTTCTAGGACATGTCGGTTTCCTTACGATGTTTTCGTTCACCGTTTTGAGAGCAGTGGTGATGAAATTAAATACACAAAGTAAAGCGCCTGCTTGGGTTCCAATTCACGACCTTCATGTACAAGTATGTTTGAGCCGATACCTCTGGACCACCACTGCTCAGTAAAATTTATTGAAAAGTTTTAATTTTAAATCACAAATAACGTAACGACCTATACAAACTGAGTTACAGTTTATATGTGTGGTGCATTGCCTTCGAATCACATAATATCAATACTATCGGTTTCAATTAATACCTAGGATGCTTTATCTCAAAGTAATCGCCCGATCTCTGAATTGAATGTGTCGCACGGAATGCCAGTGCAATGCTTTTAAGATAATAATCGCCGAGATATTAACGTGAGAATCAACGGGTAAATGCACTAAGTGACAAAAAGTGAGCAGTTGTAGTTGGGAACGATTTCAATTGCATATTTAATACATCCGGTAATGAAAATGTATCCCAATTACTACAAAATATCGAGTTTATAATTGGGTTCAAATGGATTTTAAAAACTAGGAAAGTTTCCCACAAATCCTTGTGCATAATTTAAGACTGTTTTACGTGGGTCCTAACTCATTTAACACAATATGATTATGTACCTCTATTCAAATTTTATATATGTTTCAAATTGACGTTATTTCAAGTTAAACAAATATCGACTTTATTTTAATGTTAATTAAGTTGATTCCAGAGTGACTAGCACTATTGAAAAATTTATAAAAATATTTGAAGTTGTAGCGTAAACTGAACTTTATAGTGTAGGAATTAAAGTTATTTTTCCATGAACTCATATTTGTTTACATTTTTGGCGAATATGTCGCGATTTAAATTTACATTTACCATTGACTCAAAAAGATAGACTTACCTATTTAAAAAGGTTGTATGACCTCTTCCGTAATTACCACGTCCTCACGCCCTGCAATTACAATAGAAGAAAAAGTTTTGTTTCAAAATGCTGAAAACAAAACTTCGAGTAAAAAAAATCGTAGAGCCATTAAACATTTTCTAGTTACCGATGAATGTTAATCCACGACACACAGACTTTAATAACCCTAGATATGAATAAACAAAGTAAGTTGAATAAAAGCTTGCGAAAAGCAATATACCAGACAAGAGACCCTTGAACCGGACATCATGCATTCAAAAGAACAAACGGATTGAGTTGAACTGCTGTTCAAATCTCTTCAAGTATCCTTAGTTCTCGAGTCCGCGCGTACCAATCGATGTGCATAGAGACGCTTTTACAATGTCAAACAAAAATCTGTACATATTACATTGACCTTAGAAATTGTAGAATAATAATTGAATACCTACTAAATATAGAGTTAAATGCACAAATAAAATAATTTGTATAATTACTGTGGCACACAATGATTTCAATAAGGGGCTTGTGGCTAAGTAATAACAGCCGCACGGTTCGATCGATCAGTTTAAACTACGCTTGCAGCGGTTTGTCAATGGATGGGTGACCATCTTTACATACCAAGACCCCTCCATGTCTCGGAAAGCACGTTAAGCCGTTGGTCCCTGCTGTTATTCGATGACATATTCGTTGACAGTCGTTACGGGTCTTTAGAAGCCCGAAAGTTTGACAACCAGTCTTACCAAGGGGTATCGTATTACCCAGTGACTGGGTTGTGGAGGTCAGATAGGCAGTCGCTCCATTTAAAATACTGGTATCCAGCTGCATCCGAATAGACTGGAAGCCGTCCCCAACATTGTTGGGAAAAGGCTAGGTAGATGTTGATGATGAAGATGAAGTATTAACATCTATTATTGAAGAAATGAACACATTCGGCATTAAAAAAAAACACCACTAATAAGTACCTATGTACAGTCATCACGTCCATGGTTCGTATTTCAAGTGTAGCTGACAAACTGTTTGCCAAACCTTCCTTTTCACATTACAGTGTCAATTTTTTGCTGAAAACTCATTCAAAAATGTACACGGTCAAGGGTTTTGTAGTGTTTCTAAATTTGTGAGGTCATTGCCTCTCAAGCCATTTCATCGTACATTTGTGTCCTTATCCGGCCCTTTGACAAAAACGTTACACAAAACTTTTGCCCTATGAAATAAACATTTTAACTTTAATAGCTTCTATGTATAAAGGCCTCAGTAACATGTTCTGAATGAGGCCCAAACTTTTATTTCGCTTTTCATACGTTTTCAAAACAACGTTCATGACAAAGTTGAACATTTTTATTTAGTGTTACAAAAAACTACAGAGCAAACCCTTTCATAAAAACTATCTTAATAATGGAATATTTCTTTAATAGAGAACAATTTACAAACATGGCTGTATTATTACGTCCCGTTCCTTTGGAAGGCCCACAAGCGGGAAAGGCCAATTCGCAGAGGCCCCTTAGTCAAACTTAATTGCAATGAGGCGCCAACCGATAATAATTCTTGAACGAACTATGTAACTGCACCCAAGGACAACACCTGGGGGTCTACTCCGAAGTGCAAAGTGCGAATGTTCGGATCGGACCGACACATAGCCGAGCCGATAATTTTTGGAAAATGCGAAAAACGTTTGGATCGGCTTTGTTGGGTCGGGACCATAGTCAATATTCGAAAGAGTGTAGGAGTGTAGGATCGGAACCGACCGAACCAAATAGTAACTTCGTAGCAGGAAACGGCCGAACATTCGGCCGATACTACTTCGGAGTAGACTCCCTGGTTTGTGTAGCAATATTGCAGAACATGGATATTGGGCTAGTGGTTTGGTGGTACAATGAACTATTTAAGGACTATGTCCCCTGGCTTACTAATGATATGTAATACATACAGATAAAATGGCAGGGGGTGACTTGCACACTCAATAATGGGCTCCGGAAACTGTTGCTAGCACCTAGAAACGTAGTGGCAAAGGGGCAACATATCCTGAGGTGCTTGAAGAGTGGAGAAGTATTTTACGGCTATCAAGACAATCCTGGAAGTACGGTCAAGATCTATTCCAGCAACTAACTGCTTCCGTCCTCCGAGTACGTTTGTTCTTATACCACCAATAATAGTCGCCTTGACTGAAGTAGGGTGTGAATGTCTATTCACACCCTACTTCAGTCAAGGCGACTTAGGCACGGGGAAGGAGACTAACGACTTAGGCACGGGGGATATTATAATGCACAAGCGTGTGCGCAAACACAGATGTACTCTCTATTCCTTTAGGTACTCTCATAGTCCGATGGGACGGCACGCAATCCAGTACGAGCGGAGTGACATCAGGCGCAGGACCAACGGCTTAACGTACTTTCCGATGCACCGCCGACTTCAAAACTCCGGAGTGTTACTAAGAAATTCCCAATAACACTTTGCCCTAGTTTTGAACTAGGAATCGAAACCAGGAACCCATGCTCAGCCATTACGTTTGCGACGAGACCAATGGAACAGTAAATTACCACCAACATGTCTGGCAGGGCACCTCATCTCTGCACAAAAAAACTGTGCTCTCATGGCTATCTTTTAAAAATCTATGAAGCAAAAACGTCACTAAAACAAGAGGTTACCTCAGATATCTCAGAATAGATAATCATCTGTTCTACATTAAATATTACTTAAATGTCTTTGAAAGTAAAACATAATATAATAATTAAGGTCAAATTAAGCAAGACTACTAAAAACATAAAACAATTCAAGCGCAAGACATGTCGTTGCTGTAATAATTTATTCAAAATCTGACACTATATTGTTAACACGAGCTGTAATTTTTACGTCCAATATATTAAATATTAGATTCTTATCTCCTTCCGTAATAATTTTATTTGATCTAAATCAGGGCTGCATTGTGAGTCGGACATTAAAAGCATGATTAATGAAGTTCTACCTAACAATCAGTCATAATATGCAAGGAAATAAGAACTATTATGATGTCGAGTCAGAAGGTTAATGTGTGTACATTCGACGTACGAAAACCTTTACCGTACTTAGAACGTGAGGGCCTAGACAAGTGGCAATCGCTTTTTCGTATTTGTACAACACTTTTAAACGGAATTGACTTTAAGTCAATAAGGATTGTCAAAAACGCATGTATTCTTGACGTTTCCATGATCAATAACTTTAATAGAATGTGACTTTTCCTAATTATATGCCGAAGAAGCCTCACTGCGATTGCGGTTTAGCTCGCTACCTCGATGTCACACCTCCATGTAAAACAAATGCAGGCCAGATACGCCCGCATATGCCGAAGGATACCTCACTGCGATACACCATCTGGGGGTTTACTTCGATGCGTGGCATGTGCTTGCGTGTCTATTAGCATGCATTTGTTTTACATATGGTGACATCGAGGTGGCGAACTAAACGACGACCGCGAGGTAACGCAGTGGTTGCATTTTCGGCATGTAATAGTTGTTGTAAAACTTGACAAACGTTGTCCTGTCAAAATTTCAATATAGTCTTGAGTTCATACAAATATCCGATATAAAAAAGGACGTTCAATTTATGCCGAATTTGAAAATTTTCGGGGATAGTTTTCCTATTTTTCTTTCCATAAAAACCAAATTTGAACTATCGCAATATTTTCAAATAAAAAATTGCCAAATTGGTCCAGCCATTCTCAAGTGATTTGGTTATCGCACGGTTATCTAATAACGCGAAAACGCCGTATTCATCAATAGTAATTGACAAAACTAACCAGCCTAAAGAAACAATGTCAAAAAGTGATCAACGTTTTCATAAGGTTGTTTCATTGTACATGAGTTTGGACTTTTAAACTATTATGTGTTTTTGTGTTATGTGTTTTACAGTAACTAATGAAGTATAAGCCATCTTATCTTTGTGTCTTTGATTCGAATAAAACAACAACTAAGTTACATATTGATTATTTCAAGAATCGCGAAAAGCATCTTTAGTCATCAGTTTCTATGTCAAAATTTGTTTATTTTTGCATGGAGATTCATCCATTTTACACTTCATAAATTACATCACCTTATTTAAACTAGCATTTTCCAAAGAAAAACAATATTTTTATTTTCCAATCGAATTGGAAGTTATATGTTCGAACCGTTTGGTACTACTGGTGTTCACCTGCATCCACGACTGGAAGCCGACCCCTACATAGTTGGGAAAAGGCTAGGCAGATGATGACGTTCGAACCGTTTGAGGTTGAAACATAAGGGCCATGGGGTCCGAGTGCCCACTTGGTCTTTTGAGACATTTCCAAGCGGTTGGTCGACTCTTCACATGGCCTGGCCTATTTTTTGGCCAAAATCAGCATTGCTATACAACGACGCAATGCTGCCAGCCTTTTGGGCACTTTCCCTGTTGACAGTGATGCGAACGAATTTTTTGATAGCCTATGATTCTTACCCCTCCTTTATTCCATACATGTAGGTACATATTAATATTATTTTTTAAGGAGGTTAGCTTATATATTACGCGGTACTCGAATACATTTTTATTTAGTAAGAAACATTTTGTTCTACGATAATACCAAGCTTAAGTTGAACTGCTTTCCACAATCTATACAGTGAACTATGACCTCATTGGGTTGGTTCACGTCTCCTTCGACCTCACATTTATCGCACAAGTGTTCTCAGGATACAAAATAATGATTTTTCAAGTGTATTCTAGCACGAGTCTAAATAAATACAAGATAATAAATGTGTTAGCTAAATATTGCATAGACAGAAGCTATTTATACATTTTTCGACATTTTAATCATAGGATTAGTTATAATGGGGAAATGTATATAAGGTCCCATTAAAATAGGTGGACAAACTTTTAGAAATCATTCAGACCACCAAAATAAGGACAATGGTAAAAAAAATATATAAGAAAAACGTATTAGATACTTACCTACAATTAAAATAATCAGCTATCAAAAATACACTTATAAATGTTGGTTACGCAATGCATAAACACTTTGTTAAATACAGAATGATGTACGGATGTAACAGAACTGACGATGTACCTACTTACGAGCTTGCGCGCAGCGGGGCGCGAGTGCAAGTATCTACCCACTATTTTAGGTCAAAATAATATAATCATCATAATCAGTGTTTTTTTTTGCTTGGATATCTTTGGTTAGACGTACTGAGCGCTGTGGTAAAATTTGTCCACCTATTTTAATTGGACCCTGTATAAATAATATCGAATTGAAAAAGTCTCAGCATTTCTACTAAATACCTGAAAGATGCCTATCAATACTCAATACTCAATCATTTATTGCATTTCACAATGTATATGCTTAGGTGGTAAGTAAACATCTGTTGTCACAATCGTGGATTGTCGGGCACATATCATATGAATGCGAGTTCAATTTTGTAAAACAAATTACGGATTAAATTTAAATATATTTGACACTAATAATTATTAGGAACAGAGACTGTTTTTTACCTACGTTTAGGCACACTAAGCGTAGGTCACACGCATTTAAATACTGGCTATTGTTCAAAACTGTCCCTGAAATTGATTTCACAGTCAAACACAATCAGTTTAGACATTTATAGCAATAATAGACTTTACTAATCAATTCCGACTGTAAATAATTATAATTATTAATGGCTCCGCAAGTAAAAAATTTAAAAGCGCACACGCACTGCATATTATTACAATTATTAATATCAGAAAACTATTTATTTATAAAGCAGTGTGTTCACATGTGATGAAAAACCAGTGATGACGGGTTACCTGAAATTATTTACCCTATTTTGTAAGACATCGTTACAACTGCAGCAAATTAATAGTATGTTATTATGAAGAGTTCAGTAGCACTTTCGAAATTTTATGTTGTTAATGGAATACAAAATATGTCGCAATTAAGTCGTATCCGGTACGCCAGCACCATCTGGTGTCGCTCGGCAGACTCTAGCCTGACGTTCGTGCGAGTCGGCGAGAGTGCTACAGCGAGTGGAGCAGTCTCTTGATCATCGGACATCAAACGGACAACATTGTGCTACGCCCACAGCAGTTAAAAAACTGCTCATTTCATTTCCTTTTAAAGACCTTTGACCTTTGTCACTCGCTAAGTTGGATTTCAGGAACTGCCTTTATTTATCATGTTGACAAACTTACAAGTAACTAGGCCTAGTGTATACTCGACCTAATTTTATAGCACACGCTATGCCAATAATGATTAAATTGTAAGAATTGTAAACGTCGAAATTCGTCACGGTTACATAATTGCATGTCTACATCTATATTATTAAAATTTATTGATTGATACCAATTTTTTGGCATATTGATTTATGATTGCTTTTGAGAAAAGTTTCTATTAATATTTAAGAAGTTGCTCAATAACAAACAATTAACTGATTGCTTATAATAATAAAATCAAAATCAAAAGTCATTTATTCAAATTAGGCTGAGAATCAGCACTTCGTCAAAATTACAAAAGACAGTCCCCCAAAAACGCCCGCCCTTCACCACTTCCTAGTGCTATCGTTGGGAAGAAGAAGTGGCGCAACAAACTCCCCAGCACCACAGCTGTCTGTTCAATTTAAAAAAAATACTTGATTGTATACAATACTAGGTACCTATGTTCGGTAATTAACATTACAAAACCAGAACATAAAATTAAATTATTTGCCATAATATGTCAGCTAGCCACGCCAATATAAGCTAAAAAATAATTATTTAAAATGTAAATAAAAAAACTTACTACCCAAATAAAAGCCTCCAGGCATAAAGGGCGTGACAGCTTACATATTTATGCATTGCTGGGTTCTGTTCACATAGCTGCTGTTACTTGAAGTCACAAAAATATAAACTAAGAAATACTTTATAATAATGACCGCAAGAACTGTTTTTCATGTTCATGATAGTAATTTTGCTTGTTCCTGTTCTGTATTAGCACATGCATTTACGGTCGGATAGATAAGGCCTGATATAATTATTAATTGAATTAAATTCTTTGAACATATGACGTTTCAAATTTTCTAAAAGACTATTCAAAATTATTATTTCATAAAAATAAAATTTTTTCATGAAAAACAATCATAAAAGAGAGTCAAAAAAAAAATTTCGTCGCATAATCCTCAAAATTTTTAGCTAATCTAACTATCATATTTTATTTAAAGATAATAAAGGGAATTTATCAACTAAAGACATATCTAAAAATTATACCACTAAGCCCTGCATTTCGTTTTATTTTTTTTTGTAAAATTACTTTTATTTTGGTGGTCACTCGGTTCAGCTGACAGACGTATCGCTATTTTGAACATTATCTGTTGCTGCGATGCGCGATTGTCAATTAGCTAAAAAATAATGTGTCGTAAAGTCCCGGCACGCAGACACTTTTACAAAGAACAGTTGCACATGAGCGACTCCTGACAAGGGCAGCTTAACCTCGGAGTTTTGATGACCCGTGAAGTTATTTTAGAGTGAATAGAAAACACAAATCGGGAACAGAAGTTGATCCATGTTAAAAAGTCCAAATATCAACAAACTGCACATCCAAACAGGCTAGTTCGAATTTTCACTAGGTCCAATACAGAGCAGCCATGCGTTCCTAGCAACACTGTGTTTGCGAGTTCAACAAACAAAATAAAGTCGGAAAGCGGCGCTCACCTATGCGCAACTAAATAAAAGCGTACTAACGAAATTCTGGGAATAATACCATTATTTGTTGGGTTTGACGAGAAAAAAACATTGATGAACCACCAGATTCTCGGAAACCTTTGTACTGTGAGAGTTTTTAATCGAACACGTTGGTCTGAAATGGATTTAGTCAGGAATTTCATAACCTGTTTTTTAAAACGCTGTAGCTGTTGACAATTCAGTCCAAAAACTATTATACGTAGGAAGTACCAACGTTATAAATATATATAAAACAAGGAGTCAAAAACAGGAAATACGAAAACAAAAGATTTCAAGTTTTATTACAATATTTCTATGTTACATTAACTAATGTTAGAAACGACAGCTATAAAACGCAATGGATTGTAAAACTAAAATCGAAATTCGTGTTCATTTTATCGTAGCTAACATCGAAAGAATAGCTGTATTGTTTCAGTACTGTTTGGGTTCTGAATACGGTAAACTTATGTTCTACTTTTGCAACAACTTTGCTAACAAAAACATCCCAAGTTTGTCTATTAAGAGGATGATGAAGAGAACTGAAGGAACATTCGTTTTATTAATCCCTGACCGTTCACGTAACTTGTGCAGGAATTTCGCTTCAATTGCTTTTTTTCGTCGTTCAGCTGTAGTAGGGCAAAACTTTTTCTGGATTATGAAGGGAGTCGTCTGTTTTTATTATAATTGGTAAGTGGAAGTAAAATAATAAACGGCCTAGTATTAAAAAAAAAACAATTGTACTTGATGATGAAAAAAAAAATTAATTCGCTGCAGTGCTACGACAGAAAATTGATATTCCTCACCCAAATTACTAGAACAAAGTAGGCTTAGGAAAATCATAAGTATAAATTTCCCATACAAGTTAGGCTATACGAATACCTTGCAATATGAAATTCCGTGCGACGCATTATTCTAAGTAAATTATGGTGCTAACGGCAAATACTAAAATTGTTCAAATATTACGCGTTGTTGGCTTGCGGTTTAAGATGATAAGCTAAGGTTCATTCGTTGCACAATTTTGAGTTGAACTATGAAATTGGCGGTTGTTATCGAGGAGGAAAAGTTTGGTATGTGGTCTTTGATACGATGATTACTAGGCCAGAAATACTGTAAAAAAAAAACTAAGTAACAAGGAATAACACTACAGATGGCGGAAAGTTATTGTATCTGAACTGAAAAAATGGAGTTTCAGTAGCAGATTACTAAAACACCATCGTTTCAGAAAGGAAGAATGAAAAGACTAGATATTTTAAGGTTTGCAGACAAACCGTTGCATTTTTAGTCTTCGACAGAAATCAGATGAAGTCTAATACCCTTTATCCCATCCCTCCTTTTCTATCTCTGCCATTTCCTCAAGCAGCCTGGCTCAATCATGCATATCGGTCAATTCACGTGGTACCCATCAAACAGTGCCTACCCTTCAGAAGCCAGTACTTACAAACCCATATAAAACCACAACATACCCATGGTTGCGTCCCCAATATAGTTTTTATTATCGTCTAAAGTAGCGTCATCTAGTTTCATGGCCCGATCGTTATTTACAGGCGTACTCACGAATCTCCTGCTCTTGATGTTGCAAAACCTTTGCCATTGTCGTGAATGCATGGTGAACGTGATATAATTGTTTTGTGAATCCGTGCTTGGAGTGTTCGTGAATTGTACGACTGTGTATTCTGGTTTCTTGCATGTGTCTGCGGTTGGAGACATAGGTAGTAAATAATGGTACTTACTGTGCACTTTTGCAAGGGACCTTGAGATAGTAGATCTTTGTATGTTGAGGTAACTGTTTATAGGTCTTTGAATGCCTCGTTGGTTCAGTGGTTGCAAGCACTACTGCTGAGCATGAGGTCTTGGATTTGATTATCAGGTCGGCCAGGGTGTTCTTGGGTTTTTATGTCAGGAATAACCGCCCGGTTTATGGCAATAAGCTCGCCCTCTATTACTTAAACGTTAATGAAGAAACGTGGGTATACTATTTTTACAGTCCGCTGTCTAACCCTTCGGGGATTACAGGCTTGATGTTATGTTATGTTGTTTGTTGGTATATTCGCAAGTAGATTATGTCTCCTGCATCTTTGGAAAGTTCTTTGGAATGATTTCAGAACTATTTCTATTTCCAATCCGATTTCTACATCCGATCGTTTTACCAACCTATTGAAAGGGTTTTTCTAACATTTTCTCTTATACTATATCTACTGTAAGTGCTTCATTTTGTTTCAGCTACGTTAAATATTTATCAAATATAGAACCTAAGGATTAAGCTACTCACATGTATCATTATTTGTCTATTGTCAACTTATGATTATTTATTAATTTTAAAAGGCTATTTTAACTCTTCCCGCCTGAAACACAGGATATCCTAGTTCAGGCAGATCTTAAAAAAATAATTTACATTTAAGCCAAATTATACTCATTTTCATGCATTATAATTGAATAAACATATTATTGTGTCCTTTATTTTATCTAAGTACTTAAAAGTTAAAGTTTAAAATATTTTTATAAACAAAAAGATAAAAAAAAAACATTTAAAAATCTAAAAAAATAGTAGCCCACTGGTATCGGGAACAGGGTCCAAGCTACCGGCGGAGGTCAGGGAGAGAGGGACCTCCTGACAATGCAAACTGAGTCCAGAAGTACCGCATACTGAATCACGCCCTTGATCCAACTGCCCAACGAAAGCCTCCTGAGGTGTTGGTTGAGGCTCTTGGCTATTTAGCCATTGGCTGTCGCGACTATCGGCACAATGATCGCTGAGTTCACATCCCACATGTCGACAACCTCGTGAGCCAAGTCAAGATACTTGATTTGTTTATCTTTCTCGGCTTTCATGAGGTTCTCATCATGCGGGACGGTTATGTCAACAATCAGTATTGTTATTATTATAAATTATTTTCTGAGACTCAAATTATGGGTTTCAATTTGCACTTTAAATACTGTAACTTATTAGCCAATGTGGCTAATAAGTTTATCAGTTTCTTCATAAGATTATAAGTTTCTTAACATCAAGGCAATATTAATTTACTTAAACTTACACATATACAGCACACAAACCGCCAAGTTTTAGCCCTATTAATACTGATCCCATTCCAAAACTCCAGCTAAGAAAGTGTTGTTGAACATTATTTCAGTACTGTGTAAAAGTTTGACTGTAGAAACTTGGCTACTAATGCAATGCATTGCAGCTTCAGTTGAGGACCAAGTTTCTAATTAGTACCACGTTTAAAGAAGTAACATACCTAGGTGTGTGTATAGCTAGCTATGTGACTTTAATGTCGCGTTTTTCTGATGAAGTATCTTTTGAATGTGAATGTTAAATTAGCTTACACTTCTTGGTAGCAGTATTTTTTTGTGTGCTTAGAAAGTTTTTTTTGTGTGTTTAGAAAGTCTTTTTTGTGTGCTTAGAAAGTTTTTTTTTTCTTTTACCTATACTTTCCCACTGCTGGGCAAAGGCCTCTCCCAAGTCTTTCTAGGAACACCTATCCCGCGCTACCTCGAACCAGGCCTCGCGGTACGCGTCCAAGTCATCTCAGTACCGCTTTCGCTTCTTTTTTTCATTAGTAAGTTATCAATAATTAAATTCCTACTAGCACCCCTGCTTCGCACGGATGCAATGTAACGATGGCGATGTGACATGTCAAAACATCAAGATTTCAGTGCTAGGTATATCTAAGTTAAATATTAATTTATTATACGGAAAAACCTTTTAGAATAAATTCTCTAAATGATGGTGTAAACCGCATCAAAATCCGTTGTGTAGTTTTGGCAGATTTTTCCAGCGCCAGATAACGTTTATTCGAGGAATAACATTGACGTTTGACAGTTTTTTTATGAAATAACTGTCAAAATTACAAAATATTGCTCGAATAAAGTTATCAGATGATTATTATTAGAAAATCAGCACTAAGGGCTGATTTTTCAACCGACAGATATTTTTTATTCGTGGAATAAGATTGACGTCTGACAGTTTTTGTATGGAAGAACTGTCAAAAATTCAAAATTATTCCTCCGATAAAATTATCTGGGGTTGGAAAAATCAGCCCTTACAATGCGGTCAGATATATACACGAAAAGCAACTTTAATGTTTTATTATTATGTTAGTCAAACGTTTCCGGCTATCTAAGTATATGCTATCTTTTGGATTTACACGATTAACTAAAAACATAAAACATGAAACACAATAAAAATAACACGAAATACGATTTCGAATATATTGATTGGATTGGTTAAAAAGTCCCGAGTCAAAGCTTTTTAAAAATGCATTGGCGCGAAAAATAGTGGTGTGACCAAATTTTTTAAAAGCCACAAAAATATCGGCTTGATACGTTGACATTTGTGCCAGAAATATAAAATGTAATAATGGTGGGAAATGACGGATCATATTTTATGAATCGGGAGTATGGTGTAGGGTGGAATGATGACAAATGGATGACTTGACTTGGCTGTGAGAAAAATTACACATACCATACTTTTCCCATGGTAAAAGTAACGTAGGTATAATTTTTCAAGCAGAATCTGCAGAACGTCACCTGCTACGATCCTATTGTCTCGTTTTGCGTCCAGACATCTGGTCATTAAGGATTTCAAATCCTATTGTGATGAGGAGGTGTTAATTAAAACTACCGGCTGTTATATTTTGGGCTTCCACATTGTAATTTTAACTTTCTGGGGCAAACCAATAATTCTACCAAATTATAAATTGATGATCTATTAACAGCTAGAACGCTTAACCCTGCATCTTAACCAAAAGTCGACTCGCGGATACGCGATCCGAAAACCGAAAGGTGCGCCGACGGTCGACGCGTTCCGTTTATAAAAAAGTGACAGATGAACACGACGATCGCGGATTAGCGCGACGATCGTTTTTGGTTAAGACACGGCCTGAATACAGCCTTAATTAAAGCTGTCAGTCACATACGACAGAGCACATAACCTCACTGAGTGGCATCACCCAACGCCTTGATTTTTTGCCTAAGGAAGACGATCTCAAATGCCCTCATAAAATCTTGAATGAAAATGAAAACCAGAGCCAGTCCCTTCTTTTAAAAGAAAACAACATTGTACAGACAAAGCCTATTCAATTTGAAAGCTGAGCTGTATTTAAAGTACGGCTAACCTACTTATTTCGTGTTTTGCAAGTATCAAGTCGGTCTCGTCTGTGAAAAAGTTAAAAAGAAAAGCAAATAGGTAAACTTATCTGTGACCCAAATAGCTTGAGGTTTTAAAACATGCTTAACATTTTCTAAGGAGTGCTGGATTTTGTTTTTTGTTAATAAAGTCGTTTCGTAGAAATGGTTTGTGAAGTTAGATTTTTATGAAAATACGTCATTGCAATTTGACTTGTTCTTTTAATTAAGTAGCTTTTAATTAGTATTAAGTGCTGATACTGCTGCTGCGGCTGCGGAAAACCTCATGTGGCGGAAGTATAATAACCTTATCGGTTATTATGTTTTCGAGCCGTTTGGAGTTGAAACCCTCGGGCCGTGAGGTCCAAGTGCTCATGGCGAAATCTCCAAACGGCTGGATGACACTTCCCGTGACCTGGCTTTTACCTGTGTACAATGTTGTCGGTCTTTTCGATACATTACTAGTCAACAGTGATACGCAAGGAATTTATCGACGCCATATTTTAGTTTGTTAATAGTTTTATTGAGGTTGGGTTGGGTTATTATATTTTTATTTTAATAGTTTGTTAAAAATTATTCCTTGGATAAAATTATCTGGCAGCCCTTAGTATAAGAAATGTAGCCAGTGTATATATTTTTATCCTCATTAATAAATATAGGTACACAAACAAATACGTAAAAAAAAGGTCTAAATAAATAATATTTTCGTAAACTAACTAGGTACCCAAAATCAACATAATTGGTTATATTAATAAGAACCTGATCACTGGGTAGACCTACAAAATTGTTAGCATAGCGACAGCCAAGACATGTTTTTCATACTAATTATTACCGATACTTATTAGACCGAAACATATTCACAAATAATAAAATTACCTAGCTACTTCAAAATAAATAAAACGGTTCACTCATTTTCTCTGTATCTGATTATTCTAAAGCAAATTCAAATTGTGGGGAAATGCTCCTAAAATTACCAAACTGGCCGATCAATTGTCCAGCCCTGAATTATATTATATTATGAAAAAAAAAACGGAAGTCCCACTAATTAACTCGCCCATCAACGATAAAGATCAGGAGCTAAGCATGTCAAAACCTCACTGCTGACACCCCGATGTTATCTCTTATGATTGAACGCTTTTTGTTACAATTTTAATTAGGACAAAGTAATAATTAACCGGCTAATATAGGTAACCGGAACACTATGAAGGAAAACTTTTTGTCGGTTTTTTTCCTAAAAGTTTTTCTATCAATAACGGTGGAGTGTTAGTTAAATAACTGCGTTTAACTATGACAACAATGATACTGCTGTTTTTGGTGCTAATTAAAAAAAATAATAGGTCTATATATACAGTTATGAATTTAAATTGCATTGGTGTCATTATATTCTCTGTTACTGTTTCCTATGCTGTTGTAGCTAATTAAGTTTTTTTACTTAAATACATATTAGTTTGTCTTTGTTTATTTACATTATACTTAAAAGTCTATAAACCAATATGCATTACGCTTGAGTTTGGGTAAGTCTTCAGCCGATTTGTTCTGTAATATCTCACCGTGCTAACTAAGGTGAATTGAGCTGTCAATAGTTGATGGGCTTGTGGCTAAGTAATAATAGCCGCACGGGTCGATCGATCAGGTTAGGCTACGCTTGTCGCGGTAGGTCCGTGGATGGGTGACCATCTTTACATACCAAGACCCCTCCGTGCCTCGGATGACCCGGCTGTCATTCGTGAACCTTTGACAGTCGTTATGGTTCGTCAGAAGCCCGAAAGTCTGACAACCAGTCTTACCAAGGGGTTTCGTATTAACCAGAAACTGTGTTATGGAGGTCAGATAGGCAGTTGCTCCATGTAAAATACTGGTACTCAGCTGCATCCGGTTAGAAAGAAAGAAAGAAAAACGTTTATTTGGACACAGTTCGAGAAACACAAAATAAAAAATTAATAAAACCGACCCCAACATACCCAGTTGGGAAAGGCTAGGCAGATGATAATGATGAATTGAGCTGTCAATAGTGGCAATCATTAAATGAATTGACAGCTCACTTCATCTAAATTTTTACGGTGAGATTTTTACAGAATATACCGGCTGATAACATAGCACAATCATTTAAATCCAGCTTTTGCTTCGGCGACGGCTTCACCCGCGTGATGGACGAAAATTATCCCACGGGAATGTACTACCAGGATCAAGGTGTCCTACGTCCTAACCCAGGTCATGGTCCACCTGTGTGTCAAATTTCATGGAAATCTGTTCAGACATTAAGGCGTTTAAGGTAACAGATAGACAGAGTTACTTTCGTATTTAAAATTTTAGTATGGATTTAAATTGAATTTGCTTTAATGCTTTTAAAAGCATTCCTTTCCCAGTTCATCATCATCATCATTTCAGCCGGAAGGCGTCCACTGCTCCCCCAAGCACCTCCAGTTCAACGGGTTCTGAACACTTACCCCAGTACCCGGCTTACGTACCTACTTACCCCATTACTAAAATATTATTAAAATCAATCAATAAAAACTTCAGTCAATATCACCAATAATAATATTATTATAATGTTAATTCAACCCCTATCGGACATAGCATAAAACAAATTCTTCTAGCTTGGCTAAGTATTGTGGTGTGAAGTCACGTACATCAGCACATCACGTATAGCACATAGTTTAAGTTAAGATAGATATGCTGTGTTCGTAGTCTTATTACTTGCATATTATCACATACGAGCTATGTATATATACGTTACCAATTAAAGGAACAAGGCAGTCAGCTGTCAGTTGGCCCTTGGAGAACTACACATCATGTCGTTTACTTAACCCCTCCTTCCCCCTACATCGCATGGCGACCCTGCCAGTCGGGTGGACAGCGTTATAGTTGCCGGTGGGGGCAAGTCGGAATCGCAGTTTAGTCGGTTTCACACGTCACGTCGGGTCACAGGCCATGGGGAGCACAACATCCAAGGAAGAGGTCATTGTCGCTCAGACGGCGGCAGGTGGTTCAAATGTCGCGGCGGTTACGCAGGAGCAGCTAACAGCTATCAACACGGTGCTGTTGTTCATTGCTGTGTGTTTGACGGTTGTTATCATTGGCGTGGCAGTCCGGATGTATAGAAGGTGTCACCAGAATTGGATCGAAGAGAAGATCAATCAGCGGGGGGTTCAGAAAGCTGTGCAGATGGCCTGACCGGGAGCGGACGGAGCGACGAGGGAGTAAGTGATTTCAATGTGAACTTAAGTGTTGTGGCAAGTGCTTGCAGTCATCGGTAAATTTAGAGACAATAGTTTTAAATGGAAGTAGAGTTAACGTCATTGTTTATACAACTTAAATTGTTAAGGGAGTCTATTGTTAAATTGGGTCCTAGTAGGCGGAAAGGCAAAAATTTTGATGGGAAAATAAGCGAGGCGAAAGCCTTATACAGTAGGTTTAAGTGTATAGTTTCAAGGTCGAGCAAATTTTCGGAAGAGTTAACGCAGTTGGTAGGTAAGATAGAAAATTTGTACGTAGAAACTATAAAGTTTGAAGACGGGAACAGAATCGAACAAGAGATGGCGGCGGAAAGATTTTCTTTGAGAACGGCGGTTAGCTTGCTCCCGAAAATGAGTGGGGATGAGCAAGTAACCCAAGATTTGATTGATGCCATAGGTTTATATAGTTCGGTGCTAGAGGGGGCTGATAGTGCTCTTTTGATCAAATTCGTGCTAGCTACGCGGCTTACCCAGGGGGCTAGGATTCGGTTGTCCTCCAATTACGCAACGGTAGACAGTCTGTTGGCTGATATGAGGAGACATTTGTTGACGGTGGAGTCGGACGTAGCTGTACAAGCCAAACTTGCTCGCGCTAGGCAGAATGATAAGTCGGTCGCGGATTTCGGTGCGGATATAGAGAAGTTGATGGTCAATTTGACTATTTCTCAAGCCGGGGAAAGTGCAGAAGCTTATAAGATTTTGCAGCCGTTGAACGAAAAATATGCGATTAGGAAGTTTGCTGACGGGCTTCGTAATCAGCGTCTTGGTACGATCATTACGGCGCGGAATTTGACTTGTTTGAAAGATGCTATTAGGGTGGCAGAAGACGAAGATTGTGCTTCGTCGACGCAAGTCATGACGTACCAGCGCTGGCCCGCAAGGCGTGGCTTTTCTACGAGCAATAGGGATCGTGGAAATGGTTATAGGCGGCACGCTGTAGGGAATGGACGCGCGCAGCAAAGAACAGCTGTTGAGCGTACGCACAAAAATGTCAGCGTATGGCATAGCGGTGGAATGCGCGGTCGCGGCAATAATGCTCATCGTGGACGCCAGACTCAGCAAGGTCGGCGGCGTGTAGCGTGTTTTGAGCATGCGCGGGGCGATGCTGACTCAGGCGCAGTGTCAATGTCACGAAGTAGCGAAGGCGGACAGTCGAGTGAGACTCAGTTTTTTCGAGGCTAAGCATATTTTAGCTTGCGGTAGTATTAACTGGGTTAATTTACTAGTGGATGGTGTAGATACGGAATGGTTAGTAGATACGGGTGCGTCGATATCAGCCGTAAAGAACAATTTCTTGAGCAATAGCGCTTTGTGCTGTAAGGTGGTTAAGGAAGACTTAGTGATTAATGGTGTAGGTGGTAGTTTGCGAGCTATAGGTTATGTGTGTTTAAAGTTGGGATGCGGACAGTGTTCGTTCGTGCATAAGTTTTATGTGTTTGATGATTTGCCATGTAAGTCGGTTGGCATATTGGGGCAGGATTTCTTGCAGAAGTATAATGGTATTATAGATTTTTCGGTAAACAGGTTGTCTCTTAAGGATCGTGAACGGCAGGCGGTTTCGATGCCGCTTAAGTCCTATGGTTACTTGTTGACTGTTCCTCCGCGATGTGAGGTGGTTAGGTACTTCCCCGTTAACAGAGCAGAAGATTGTATAGTGGTTAGGAAAGAATTGCGTGAAGGGGTTTTCTTGGCTAGTGTGATGGTTAGGCCTAGGAATGGGATGGTACCCGTTAGGATTTTAAACACAAACTCTGAGGAAGTTGTGTGTAGTATGTCCGATATTAAAGTTTATCCGTTAAGTGATTTCGATTGTTGTAATTTTGCGGAGTCAGAGGTTGACGTTGAGCGGGTTAAGACAATATTTTCTTTGCTTAAACTTGACTATTTGAGTGCCGAGGAGCGATTGTCAGTTGAGCAAATTTGCGCGAAGTATTCGGATATATTTCATGTTCCGGGAGATAAATTAGCTGTCACGAATGTGTATGAGCAGTCAATACGGTTGGAAGAGAATGTAACTCCAGTTTATAGGAGACAGTATAGAATACCTTATGTACAGAAAAAGGAGGTTGATAGGCAAGTGCAGGAGATGCTGGATAGTAATATTATTGAGGAGGCGGTTAGTGAGTGGTCTAGTCCTGTTTTGGTTGTACCCAAAAAAGCAGATCGTAGTGGGGAGAAGAAATGGCGCGTGGTGATAGATTACAGGCAGTTGAACGAAAAGATACAGGATGATAAATTTCCATTGCCGAATATAAGTGAAATTTTAGATTCAATGTCGGGTGCTGTTTACTTTAGTCACTGTGATTTATCGCAGTCTTATTATCAATGTGCTTTGGAAGAGAGTAGTAGGAGGTACACTGCTTTCACAACAGGAAAAGGGCAATATCAGATGTGTAGGTTACCAATGGGGTTGAAGATAAGTCCAAGTTCCTTTAGCAGGTTAATGACTGTAGCCATGTCGGGATTGAATTATGACAGATGTCTAATTTATTTGGATGATCTCATTATTTTTGGGCGGAATTTGGATGAGCATAACCGGAACCTTGTGTCAGTTTTTTCACGCCTGAGGGAAGTAAATCTTAAGCTAAATCCATCCAAATGTGAATTTTTGAAGAAGCAAGTACTTTATTTGGGACACGTTATTTCGGCGGAAGGAATTTCACCAGATCCAGAGAAGGTTGAAGTCATAAAAAGTTATCCACGTCCATCGACCGTTGATGAGGTAAAGCGGTTTGTGGCGTTTGCAAATTATTATAGGAAATTCATACCGAATTTTGCTGATATAGTGGTATCTATGAATAGGCTATGTAAAAGGAATGTTGTATTTAGTTGGACCGATGAGTGCGAGAGGTCGTTTTTGTTGCTTAAGGGAGCGTTAATGAATCCACCGGTGTTGGATTATCCAGATTTTTCTGACAACAACAATTTTGTATTGCAGACCGATAGTTCGGGGTATGCTGTGGGAAGTGTGCTGTGTAATGGGAACGGGAAACCCGTTGCATATGCTAGTAGGTCTTTAGGGAAGAGTGAGTTAAATTATCCTATAATAGAGAAGGAGTTATTGGCAATAGTTTGGTCAGTTAAACATTTTAGACCATATTTGTACGGGCGAAGGTTCGTTGTAAAAACGGATCACCGGCCGCTATTGTATTTATTTAGCATGACGGATCCATCAAGTAGGTTGACTAAATTTCGTTTGTGTTTAGAAGAGTACGACTTTGAGGTTGAATATATTAAGGGGAAAGAAAATGTGCTAGCAGATGCGCTTTCCAGAATAGTAATTACAAGTGAAGATTTAAAAACCATGCGTGAAAAGACTATATCCGTAATGACAAGAGCGCAGTACAAGCAGTTGGAAGAGCCAAATGTTTGTGGTACGGACTCCGTGGTATCTGGGACTGATCACCCTAGGATCGTGGAAGTTCTTAAAAAACAGAAAAATGACGTTGAGATATGTTTGGATGAATGGGAGAAAATGTTACGTAACAATAATGGTAGGAAGATATTTTCAAAGTCGCGCAATTTAGTATATATGCCAGAAAACTCGAGTATTTATGTAAACTATGAATCTTTATCGGCATCATCGCGGGACGAGTTGTCGAAAGACATAGTCACTTTTTGTATTGAAAAAGGCATAAAAGAAGTGGTTATTTTGAAAAATCGTTATAACGTTAATTTTATTACAAGAATGGCAGAATATTTGAAGAGAAATAGTAGTTCCATATGTGGGGATTTTAAAATGTGTGTAGTGAAAGATTTACGGAGAGTAGAAGGGAAAGGTGAGAAGAAAATTATTTTGAATGATTTTCATATTTTGCCCACGAGTGGTCATGCAGGTATACGCAGGATGGTGAATAATATAAAGAAGTATTATTATTGGCCATCTATTGAAAAAGATGTAGTGGGGTACATTGGGAAATGTGATAGGTGTAAGAAGCAAAAGTTTTCTAGACATACTAAAGAACCAATGACAATTACTACTACTGCATCTACGTCGTTTGAGAAGATTTATTTAGATATAGTGGGACCGCTTGATAGGGACGAAAAAGGCAATGTTTACATATTGACTCTTCAGTGTGAGCTTACGAAGTTTGTGGAGGCGTATCCATTAAAAAATAAATCCGCAAATGAGGTAGCAAAAGCATTGGCAGAAAATTTTGTTTTAAGATATGGAATACCGCGGACAATTGCTACGGATAGGGGTTCTGAGTTCACTTCAAAAGTAATGGTGGAGCTATGTAATATCTTGAGCATCAATAAGATCTTATCGACATCATATCATCATGAAAGTATAGGATCTTTGGAAAACGTTCACAAAACTTTAGGTGCGTATTTAAGGATACAGACGAATAATAATCCATCATCGTGGAGTTCCTGGATTCCATATTGGTGTTTTTCTTATAACACAACAGTTAATACTGTGACCAAGTATACACCATATGAATTAGTTTTCGGTAAAATTTGTAGGTTACCGAGTAATCTGCAAGGTGAAAGTGTTGAACCTTTGTATAATTTTCATGATTATCCTTTAGAATTTAAGTACAGATTGCAAAGGGCTCAAAATGATGCAAAAGGAAATTTGATAGCAAATAAGTTAGCAAGGAAACATTGTTATGATAAGAATCTTAATTCTATAGCTTATAAAGAAGGTGACTGGGTATTGATAAAAAACGAAACAGGCAATAAGTTGGAATGTATTTATAATGGACCGTTTGAAGTAGTAAAGGACGAGTCACCAAATGTCATTGTTAAATATAAAAATAAGATGGATGTAATACATAAAAATAGAACAAAATTATATTGTAAGAGTTAGAATAAAAGTTTGAAATGTATAGGGAAAAAAAAACACATTGTAATTTAGTTTTTTTTTTTACTTTAAGAGGGGTGATGTGGTGTGAAGTCACGTACATCAGCACATCACGTATAGCACATAGTTTAAGTTAAGATAGATATGCTGTGTTCGTAGTCTTATTACTTGCATATTATCACATACGAGCTATGTATATATACGTTACCAATTAAAGGAACAAGGCAGTCAGCTGTCAGTTGGCCCTTGGAGAACTACACATCATGTCGTTTACTTAACCCCTCCTTCCCCCTACATCGCAGTATCAAAGTATCCTGTAATGCTATTCTGTAGAAATCTCACCGTGAAAACTTAGGCGAAGGGAGTTTAAAGTGAGCTGTCAATACTTAGATTCCCTAGCATCAGATGGTTATATTATAATGTTAGTTCAACCCCTATCGGACATTGCATAAAACAAATTCTTCTAGCTTGGCTAAGTATCAAAGTATCCTGTAATGCTATTCTGTAGAAATCTCACCGTAAAAACTTAGGTGATGGGAGTTTAAAGTTTGAGCTGCCACTACTTAGATTCCCTAGCATCAGATGGAATCACAGTCTCACTTCACCTAAGTTTTCACGGTGAGATTTTTACAGAATAGACCGGGCTGGTACGAAAATCGTACCTAGATTTTCAATGGCTAATACGAAACTAACGTTTCTAAAGCCAGCTGGTATAGATACGAAAGCCATTTAGCAATTTAGCTGTACTTACCTTTACGATAACAAAAATATAAGCAGTAAGTCAAATTGGGGTATAAATTAAACGAATCGTTTACTTATGGTAATAGAGTTCATTGTAATTGAAGGCTACATTAATTTTGTTAACAATAATGTTATTTTTACTTTAAATATTCTACTTCGCCTTAATTTAGGTCGAACTGTTTACCAATTAATTGGCATTAGATGTTGTTGAAAAGTTCTATGGGGCCTCTTAAGTGTATTAAATTAATACAATGGTTTAGAAATTCCCTTGGGAAATAGTATCGGTGTGTGTTACAGCGATTTATAGGTGAGATTCAAACCCAGGTACAACCTTGGGAATTGGAAATCTAAACCGCAAATCTTAATAGATTTAAGAACAGGGGAAATGTTAAGTAATTATTTTAATTTACTACACCATCATTATGGAAAGAACCAACTTGGATATGGTGAGCTTACTACAACTGAATATTTTCTTTTCCTGTAAGGTCCGTAAGAGTTTATATTTAGTTTAAAGTAATGTGTAAGGAGCATATATGATATATATGAACATATATGAACCCTAACAAAATTGAAGCTCCTTAACAGCGTGTAAACTTACTTAACCGAAAGAAACACAAGTGATAGCATATCAACTGTATCAATTTTTATTCTTTATTTTATTGCTTTTTGTTCACATTAATTTTTATTTTTATAATCTCTTAAATAACTATTTACACTATGTACTAAATTAAAAGACTATCTAACGAACTATAATATAAATAAATACAAAAAATAGGATATTTTGTTGTCGAAGTACTCGTCCGCATCGCTGTCATCAGGAACCGTGCCGAGAAGACTGGCAGCATAACCACGTCGAATGGCAATTAAAGTTAAAGTGCTTTAAATCTAAATTAAAAAAAAAACCAACCCGATTAAATCGTCACACTGCCTAGTACCTACTTAAAAAACAACAAACAATTTCACTTTCATTTACTGTTTAACCTACGCAGTGGCGTTGTACGCGGATGTTTGATCGTGTAACATACGCGCCACTGAGCGTATACAGCCTTGTCACTCCACGTTAGCATTACTAAAACTATCGTGTGTTTTGTACACTATTTATTGTTGCTACCGGCTTTATTTCGGATTAACATGTTTGATTATGTGATTTAAATTGTTTACTGAGGATTAAACGTAAATAAGGAATGGTTAAGTGGTTTTAGGAAGCGTCTTCCTGAGATTTAGTAGCAGTATTGTTAAGATGGGTAGTGCTTACAGTTACATTAACTATTGCTGAATTCAAAATTCCGCTTATAATTATAAGTTACTTAGAAAATGCTAAGTATAATTAAAGTTTATCGAAATATATGTCGGATATTACAATATTTTGGGTACACTGGCGAACAAAATAGATGGGCCGTTTATTAGGTACTGGGCTGGGAGACATGTGCGTACAGACGTACATGTGCCAAATTGATTGTTCTTTTTTTTTTATTGTGACGTTACTTTTGTTTTAATTCATTTTTTCACTAACAATAGGTTAAGGCAATACTAACACATTATGGATCCTGTAATCCGAAATAAATAATTATTATTATATACCGATATTGGAAAGCTTATTATGGAAATCAAATAGAGTTGGGAAGGCCTGGCAAGGCGCAGTGATGGCAGATGGAGTAAGGGTATGACAGAGTAACGTTCAAGGACTGGAAAATGAGATGTCGGGCGTCCGGCGGCGAGATGGGGAGACGACATTGTTGCCATCGTGGGCAAAACCTGGATGAGGTTGGCACAGGAGCGTGGTCATTCAGGAAGAAGTCGGGTTGTGGATGATGATAATGATGATATAAAGTTTAAATAGGAAGAAGATCCCATTTCATTATACATACACCCAAAGCACCCCTTTTTACCCTATTTATGTTACAGTGTTCACACATTTATGATCATTCGCGCTATTATTCGAAAAACAATGAGCTCATTGTTTTTCAACGGAATATCGCATCCTCAAAGATTATAATAAAACAATTGTCTATCTTTCTCTTGCTCTTATCTCAATATACCTGCAAGCTCTTGGATCTGAGATTCGCATATAAACTGCTCAATAACACCATTGACTGCCGACAATAGGGTGGTTTTCTGGGTAAAAAAAACAATTAAGTATTATATTTAGTCCGTCAGTTAGATTATCGAAAAATAATGGACACGTATATTTTCTTTTGTCAATCAAACAAAAAATGACAAAGATAAAGCGCGTAAAAATTTGGGAGTGGGGGGTCGTGACGTCAGTTGCTTGCAAAAGTGTCGGAAGTGAGTGACGTCACGCGGAACTTTAACGGATCGCCCGTTAAAGTTCCGCGTGACGTGATCTTGTGATCTTCATCATTTTTTATATAATTGACAAAAGAAAAAATATGGGTACAACGTTTTTTGATAATCTGACTGACGGACTAATTAGATTTTTTTAGGAAACGAGCCTATTGGTATGTAGGTTTAATTTCAGAGTACCCCGTAGACCACCTCGCAAACCTATAAGTAACATCCTTAGCTCCACCTCTTTGCCGTACAGTGTCTGGTGCTGATTCTCCTATATCCCGCATGTGCAAACTCATAAACGAACGCAGCAACCTGATTGACGTCCACGCAGACTCAATATCGACGTTTGTCAGACGTCATTATTATTAAGTAGTATTTAATATAATTATCTAGAATTTAAGTCTTAAAAATTAAATTTATAATTACACAGAGCATTTTGCATGTGGTGTTTGCCTGTAATTGGTTGTGCAGTTAGATTTAAGACACAATTACTTGTATGTTCCTATCTGCTTAATATCTGTAACAACTGTTAGTTGGTGAACCTTAATTAAATAAATACTTATTTACTGTCATCGAAAAGATAAAAAAATATATATATAATAATGTCTATAATGGTCTAAAACACAAGGAATTTAAATAATTTTTATAATAACCAGTCAGTGCAAACGTGACAAAAACCTATTTTACAAATTGGTGCAATGTAGGCGCGTACAAATTCAATAAAAAATTAAAGCTGTTAACAGTTGACAACTCATTAAACTGCAATGCATTCTGAGTTATGATTTATGCTAATAGCCTTTAATTTCTAATAATGTTGTGACATATTACTACCCGAATAAGTCATTAATCACTTTCAATAATAATTAAAACAAGACCAATTAAAATGACATGTTCTTTAATATTTTATGTCCGCATAACATTATAATAACTTGTTAATGAAATGTATATTAAATTATTAATCAGTAATATATACCGGCTCAAATTAAATTAGCTGTCGAGACTCCGCCGACGTGATGGGTATCGACATACTTACATGATAAAACAAAAAAGAAATAAATTTGATGAAAATCATCAAATTAATTTCTTTTTTGTTTTGTTTTGTGGGGTGCTCTACCGCTGTTAGTGGGTACTTGAAATATCAGTTTCAAAAAAACAGTTTTTCAAAAACGATAAAACACATTTTCTCAACTTCTACTTCAAGTAACAATAACGCTACCAAACCCCCCCCCCCCCTTGACCCGTTAAAAAAAAACATGAAATGTTAGTGTTAGCGTGCATCATCTCACTACTGGGCAAAGGCCTCTCCTCATGACTTCCAGCTCTTTCGATCCAGGGCTAAAGTGGACCACTGGTCGTTTAACATGAAATGTATTTTATTTTTATTTGATCGTGTTTAGATGTCGATATCCATCACGTCTGCAGAGTTACCCTAGCTAATTTAATTTGACCCTGCATAATAAGTTTTTAAAAACCAGATTTAATATTATACAATATAGTTTTAAGTTTCAATAACTTTTCTGTGACAATAGACACTAATAAAATCTACGTCATCGAATAGACTTTGAATATATTATAACTAAAATCCTATTTAATGAACTCTATAAGTTTTGTATGCATAGGTATTTCAGATTTTTCACGATCGCCATTGTAATAAGTTTATTTAAGGCGAAAGCGTCAGGGTAGCTCGCGAAATTCAAACATTCTCATTTTTTTTTTAATTTGCTTGTCAGTATCAGGTTGTATGTTGATCTAAATATGATTAGCGGCCGTAAAGAATATTTATTTATAGAATTATAATCATACAAAGCATCAATCCAAGTTCTCGTAAGTTCATAATATATGACTATACCCTATTGTATGAGTATTTCATGAAATCATGACATTTGAGGCCAATTCTAACAGTAGGTACTTCAACCTGTCATTGCTTCATTTTTATTTATTTTTACCATTGTGGTATAGTATTTTTATTCTAGGTGCATCGTCTTCACATATTAAAATGATATCATTAATGTATACAAAATATTGTAAAACATTTTAAAAGAGTAACCGGTGGAATTTCTTTCCCATTCTTCTCCATACGAAACTAACTTTTGGAAGGGGCGACTTGAATTCATTCTATTCGTACCGACTTCAAAAAAAGGAGGAATATCAGGTTTTTTTTAATGTGAATTATGACGTTCAAAGTGCTTTTTATGCCTATTTGAAATAAAAGATTTTACTTTGACTTTAAGAGGCGTCCGCCTATCAAGTAAGGCGACCATGGATTAAAGTCAGTTAATCTAAGTTATTTAATCTTAGATCAACAGTTTATCGATCATATTCACGCGACACTGTGCGTTAATAGTTTGATTAGCATATAATATTATTTTAATTAGCAAAAAGTTAATTTATTACTGATTAATGATAACAATTATTATGGTCACAAAAAGTTTAATATAATTAATCATTTAGGTAGGTACCTTCCAAGTACGTGCAGCCACACCTTTGTAGTTACTATGGTAATATGAAAGACCTCATTAAAATAAAATATTTGTCTTTATTGGGTTTATTTCCTCCATTCATGAATACCTGCGTATTCAGTTCCGATAATCTTTCTACGGTCATGGTATAATACACTTCCGGTACCTAAATCGAGCCTCCTTGCCTTTTTTGTGTACAGATCGTTCGATCTTTCATCTTCAGATGTTCGTGAATCCAAATTTGGAACGATGATCAGGAAAAAGCCAAAATGATGGCCAGTATGTATGGCTTCAAAACTGCATAAAAACTTTTTTTAACTCATAATTATTTTGGTGATTTTAATCTTTATATCTACGAGTACATCTAAATATGAACGGTGGCTCGATTTAGCCTTCCAAGAGTGTATTATAGGATATATGCCAAATACATAATCAGCCTATAATGTTCCTATATAATCTACCACGCTTTCCAGTGTGGGTTGGTAGATGTCACATGTCTTGAAATGTTTGGTTCTAGGACATGCCGGTTACCTCACGATGTTTTCTTTCACCGTTTTCAGAGCAGTGGTGATGAAATAATTTACACAGAGTAGGCCCGCCTGGGTTCGAACCCACGACCTACAACTCGTAAGTCGGACCACTGGACCTCTACTGTTCTATACAGGGTGGCAGGGACATCAAAGCACAAACTGTAACCATGAATTCGTTGATAACCGACGAAAAATTTCGACGCTATGGGGTCTAAACTCATGTGCTGAATTCATGGTTACAGTTTGCGCGTCGATGGCCCTGCCACCCTGTATTGTAAGGCAACCCTTAGAATTGCCTTAAATATTATTTGGTAGATCTGTTATTCGACAAAAGGGTTAAACTACTTATACCTACGTTTAATAAAATAAGGGCTTGAGTTTATGCATAAACTAGATCAATATGTCATAGTGCATTATGCTAATCTTTGCGCCTGATAACTACTCATTTGTGTAGTGTAAGAACATGACACCAACGAGTATTGGAGCATGTAAACATGGTTAACGCTTTATTAATAAAATGTATAATGTAGTCATAGACAATATCGTCAAAGTCAATGAAGTGTAAAAACAAAATAACTGAAATATTTTAGAATAAACCTGCATTTCGCACCTTTCCGACTCTAGTTTTGAACATGTTATCCGTATATTTATTTTCACACCAATATACCGTTCTCAAATACAACACAAAATAAAAAATGCAACAATTTTTGTTATTTCTGATTGAGAGTGGCACTTCGCAATTCACCAAGCTTTTATCGAAAGAACACATATTGAAGTCCATTTAAAAAACCAACCTACATGGTCCTCACATGATCTGGGGGCTTACCACCAGCTCGTATAGCAGGGCAAAAGTTGAACTTCTCTGCTTTTTTGTTCTATGACTAAGTACAAAAAAGCAGTGCATTTCAACTCCTGCCCTGCTAAGAGCTGGTGGTAAGCCCCCTGACCAAGATTATCTCTGGACTGAAGAAGAGACTGTGACCCCTGAGTTTGTTTCGTACTTTCTTCTTGGAGTAGTCATAAAGAAAACGCCGACCTCATTTAAAATATGATTGACGTGTTAAAGTGTTTGTACAAACCTGCTGACAGAAATAAAATCATTGATCATTTATCACACATGTCATTTTTCAAAAGTCATGTCATTTTCCATAGCTCTCAGGAACATTTCCTAACGCAACGTTTGATAGTCTAATTGATAACGTCGACATGTAGGTCATTTATTTTTTTCGACATTTAGGTATGTTGTATGTAACCGAGGGTTGCATTGTCTGCCTGTCAGTGACGCATATCTGATCGAGCAGGAAGCGACACGTCGATTGTACGCCGCTTTGACATCCCCATACGCCTCAATGATGTACGTAATGCTCTGGAGTTGGCTTTAAAGGGATTTGATTTATTGATAACTAGTAGCTCTATATATGAGCTATACACAAGCGATATCAGGAGCTAAATCTCGCTTGTGTATATGTATACCTGATGAAATTGTCTAGTTACTGGTCACGTACATAGCATAAACATAATTAAGCATAATCAGCTTGAAATGTTCCCACTGGACACAGGCCTCCTCTCTGTGAGAGGGAATGGGCCGTAATTCACCACGGGGGCCGTCTTTTTTTTTTTCTTGTTTTAGTACGAAAAGTTTACTTCTAATAAGTATTAGTATTTATTGATAGGTTAATTATTTAATTTTAGATTTTTGAAAAAAGAAAAATAAACCTCTTTTTCTCCATATCTACTCCGTTTACCTTATATACACCCAATTTCTGATTTGAGAAAAGTAGCAAATCTCAACTGATTATTCTCAAATACGTATGGACCTTAATTTTTGCGTTTCATAAGTTAAAATCGGGTTTCGTCAAACCAAAGAGTACCTACTATAAGATACCGGGGTATCTTATAGTACTCTTTGGTTATACCGGGGTATAGTAGTCTTTGGTTTGACGAAATTTGATTTTAACTTGTGAAACGCAAAAAGTTAAGCGCATACTTATGTATTTGAGAATAATCAGTTGAGATTTGCTGCTTTTCTCAAATCAGAAACTGGGTGTGAGTCTGTTTTTGTCTAGACGGTAAAAAAGTTATCCGGTATAATTAATATATACAAAATATTTATTTATTTATTTAAACTTTTCGCACAAAAAGGTACAAAGGCGGACTTAATGCCTTAGGCATTCTCTACCAGTCAACCATATAAAAATATTGAAAAACAAAATATTGGAAAACATTTTAAAAGAGTAACGGGGGAGTTTCTTGTCCATTCTTCTCCAAACGAAATTACTATTTGAAAGCGGCGACTAGAATCAATTATATTTTATGGTGAATTTTAATGTTTAAAAGTGCCTATTTGAAATAAATACTTTAACTTTGACTTATAATACTGAACCAAATAACTTCGCAAGTCATCACAAAAATATTTTTCTAATTTATCTCACCTTCGCGACACCAAAGAAATCAAACTATGTTTATTCATAAATTCTAATCTGAATAGCTTCTCTTATAAATAAAACCTTCAATGAAAATTCTTAGGCAAAATAAGTCATTTGACGCCCTTTTTGAATACAAATAAACCCTTTTAGAGTAAGCTATGTTGTTATAAGCGTTAAGGTAAACCTAAGAGATTTACCTGAATACCTCAAGGTAAGCCCAGGTCATGGTTACTATAAACTACTATAGACTACCTAATAAAATGTGTAGAACGCAGTAAAATATTCCTTAGGTACAGCTAATCGCGAATCATCGGTGACTATTTATGATTGAAGGCTCCTTTATGTCGTAGCAATAAGGGCAATTTTCGTGGTGCAAGTTTTCGTAGTGTTAAGTGACTGTACCCAATCAGTAGGTGTCGGTGTAAACATTACTTAATTTAGCTGCAACTAGGTATCTCAGGCATTAGATAATTGAAATCGTTGATGATTTAAATTAGCTGCATAGTGTTTTATTTAATTAAAACATAAATATTTATTGCCATATTTGTTATTATGTCTATAACTCGATTTGTGTCGTGTGATCTTCTTTTTCCGTACATTGCTTACCTTGGCCAGGATTGATACTCATTATAAGAATTGGAAATAAAAAACGGTCGAAGTGGAGGTGCTTGGGGGAGGCCTATATCCAGCAGTGGACGTCTTTCGGCTGAAATGATGATGATGATGAAAGGTATTGATGAATAGGGTAGATTCCTGGGTAAAAAAAAAATTATTATATTTAGTCCGTCAGTTAGATTATCGAAAAATAATGGACACGTATTTATTCTTTTGTCAATCAAACAAAAAATTACAAAGATAAAGCGCGCCAAAATGTGGGAGTGGGGAGTCGTGACGTCATGCCATGCTAAAAAGTGTAGCAAGGCGTGACGTCACGCGGAACTTTAACGGGCGATATCTTCATCATATTTTATATAATTGACAAAAGAAAAAATACGGGTTCAATATTTTTTGATAATCTAACTGACGGACTAATTCGATTTTTTTAGGAATCTAGCCTATTACGTATGTAACAAAACATCACGCCTGTAATCCCCGAAGGGTTAGGCACAGGTGTACCTAATGCACACATTTCGCAGGCTATGTTAAAGTTCCGTGTAATGGGGGCCGGGCGAGCTTATTGCCATCTACCGGGCACATGTCCAAATACGGATTGCTACTGAGAAATTCCTGATGGAAAAATCCAATAACACTTTGCCCGATCTGGGAATGAAACCCAGGACCTCATGCTTAGCAGTAGCGTTTGCGACCACTAGACCAACGAACGCGAGTTAAGGAGGTAAGGACTTTTATGGTATAACTTGACCGGAGTACTTTCTTCACCGTCTAGAAAATTTGAGGTCAGGATATAAGATGCCTCTCAAAAAAACATTGTGTTTTCAGGTAGACGAAATGAAAGCACAGCTTATTTCATATTTTTGTGGGTGCCAATGCATTCACTAATGTCTATGCATAGTTATGTTCGTGGAGAGCGGTGGTGGCTCTGTGGTAACGACCCCAACTTACGAGTTGTAGGTCGTGGGTCCGAACCCAGACAGGCGCTTTACTTTGTGTAAATAATTTCATCACCACTGCTCTCAAAACGGTGAAGGAAAACATCGTGAGGAAACCGGCATGTCCTTAAACCAAAAAATCGAAGACATGTGACATCTATAAACCTACACTGGGCCCGCGTGCATGGTAGATTACAACCCAGTCCCTTTTGAAGAGTGGAAGCCTGTGTCCCAGTAGTGGGAACATTATAGGCTGATTATGTTCGTGCAAAAATCACACTGCGTCAGTTTACATCCTATTCCTGCATTCCCATGAATCGATCATTATCACTAACAAAAAATTAAATCGTTAACATACAAATGTGTATGTGGGCGTCAATTACGAACAGATTACCTTTTACCTTGGCAAGTCGACACAAAAATATATTGTAGTACACCAAACCCGCCCCGGGCAGAACACTGAGCAGTTGTTAATTACTCAATCGATTCTAAAATTAATATCAAACGTAAGCAACCATTTATCAAAACACATATTAAATATTTAAAGTCTGTTCTGATAATATGCTGTAAGTTTATACGTATTTTTTTAACTAGCTTCTGCCCGCCACTTCGTTCGCGTCAAATTTCTTGTTCCCCCAACCCATCCCATTGCACCGCATCACCCGTGCTTTCACTTTTTTTCACTTCGCGTTTTTTCTGCTTTTTTATTTTTGCTCGGCTCCTCAGGGTCATAGCGTGATGTTAAATAGCATATAGCCTTCCTCAAGAATTGGGCTTGAATAGCCCACAGTCCTGACGCGAGTTTAACATTTTTTACCCATCACAACAAAAGTGCACAACGCCGCTAAAGAAGTTTTCACTTAAAAAATCATAATGTTTTTCTAATTATAATATAGGAAAGTATTAATCCTAAACGACAACGAAAGACGGGCACTTTACTTGTACATGTATTATTATTTTAAGCCTGTTAGCTTTATGTAAATACTTTAAAATAATTAAACCTTTATTGAAAAACAACAAGAAGTGTTCTTTTAAAAATAAATCGGTGGTTGCACTGTTTCGCTTTACTGTACTTAACTTTTATTTTTCGGGGGGAATCGAGAATTTAATTAAACGATATATTCGATGTAGGCGTATATTTTCCGCTATGATTAAATTTAACGATGACGGGTAACGGCCGCGACTTACGAGTTGTAGGTCGTAGGTTCGAACCCTGACAGGTGCTTTACTTTGTGTAAATTATTTCATCAGCACTGCTCTCAAAACGGTGAAGGAAAAGATCGTAAGGAAACCGGCATGTCCTAGAACCAAAAAATCGAAGACATGTGACATCTACCAACCCGCACTGGGCCCGCGTGGTGGATTATGGTCCAGTCCCTCTCGAAGAGAGGAGGCCTGTGTCCCAGCAGTGGGGACAATTTAGGCTGATTATGATGATTCAATTTTGTGGTACACGCTTAGCTTAAACAAATAGAAGTATATTTTAGATTTATTCAATAAATAATACAAATATTGTTTTCAATGCAAGGTATTTTACCAAGTCTATCTGCTTTTCATACTACGATACAAAAATATTGTTTTTCAAAATATCGAAATCGTTACTGCATTGAAAGAACTGTTTGCCTGAGGGGCTGAGGTTTGACATGCGGACGGCCAGTCCGCACTGACGAAATCAAAAGGGTTTCTGGCAACGGAAGCTCAGCTCGTGTTTTTATTATTTTTGTGTACAGACATCGTACGATGTTATGTTTGCTCCTTCAATTCAGAACTTCGCGAAAACTCATTGGACTTTCGATTCGCTGAACAAAGTTGACTTTTACCTATTTTAATAATTCACAATAGTTTTTTGGACTTAACCTACTGGCGATACGGTCGCCTATTGTATATTTTGTAGTGTTTAAAGTATTTTTTATGTTATCTATGATGTACAATAAAGCCATCATCTGCCTAGCCTTTTCCCAACTATGTTGGGGTTGAATGCCAGTCTTACCGGATGCAGCTGAATACCAGTATTTTACATGGAACGACTGCCTATCTGACCTCCACAACCCAGTTATTGGGTAATACGATACCCCTTGGTACTGGCTGACTGGTTGTTAGACTTTCGGCCTTCTGACGACCCGGTTAACCGTGCACGTTAACCGTTAATACGTGTCACGATAGCACGTTAAACCGCTGGTCCCGGATGCCACTCGTGGGTCTTTGACTTTGAGTTGTTATGGGTCGTCAGAAGCCCGAAAGTCTGACAACCAGTCAGCTAGTACCAAGGATGGTCACCTGGCTGTTATTATTTAGCTACGAACCCTTCCTACCTTCTCCTTCTCCTGGAGTACAATAAAGTATATATGAATATATAAATAACCTGTTTTAGTATGGGGATGGGCGCTGATAACCGAAATACAGGCAGTGCCTAGTTCGGTTACAGATGCTGGTTTATACTGTTATTACATATACTGCCAACTTGGTGCTAAGATTTTTTGGAGGAAATAAATTTAAAAAAAAAGTTTGTAGTCAAATATGATGCTAATAGTTTAAGTAATAAAAATTAGAATTTCCAACTATTTATTTTTAATGTAATTCAAGTTCGAGGTATCTGCAAGGCTGTTTTCCAATTCACCGAATAAAAAAAAAAATATATATATATATCATCATATATATTTTCTGGCAATAAAAATATCTATTTACCAAATCGACAGCAGAATTTTTACGACATCCAACTATTTGTCTTCACCATATATGCTGGCAACATTAAAAGGCTACTCCGATCACTTAGGCTAAGTTTACACCGTATGCTAATCCGCCACGAATGCAGTCAGTGTGCGTTTGACATGAAGGACTGAGTTATGTCTACAATACCATTAAGTTCCATGCTATGTCGGCAAGTGTTTTGCCATATATTAGGGCACAGATGCATCATCACGTAAATTACGTTGATCGGCGACCCGTATGTTGCTTGCACTTAATATATTGGCACACATAAGTCAATTGCAGACCGTCTGCTGTGTTTGATTTTGCATTTAATGGATTGGGAATTGTTGCTCAGGAATTGGTGTAGAAAGTAGTGGTAGAATCTAAAGAATAGTATCATAAAAGGAAAAGATTTGAGTTACTGTTTGTTGTTTGTTTGTTTGTGTTTGTGTGAGTGTCTGTTTGTTACGCTTCTACATTGAAACGGCTGAACGCATTTAGATCAAATTTGGCACACAGGTAGACCATGACCTAGATTAGGACATAGGTTACTTTTTACCGCGATTTTCCCACGGAATCGAGACTTATGCGAGTGAAACGACGAGGCGCAGCAAGTAGGTACCTAATAAAAATTTGAAAAAACAATTCTAAATTAATAAAAATACAAAGTTTCAATACTCTGATGTGTGTTAAGTTAGGGTTATACTAGGCCAGGGACAAAAATTATAAGTAATTTAAACTAGATTAACACTGCAGTTCATTATGTATTGGTAAATGATCAATCACAGTCGTAAAAAAGCTGTTAATGTGTTTTTACAAGTGCGATTAACATGAAAAATCAGCCGATCATTTGTCAAAACTGGTCGGTATATTTACAACAGGATATGGTCATAATGAGAATAATTACGTTCTCGCATATTTACTAACTAGCAGCGCCCTGTAGTTTCACCCGTATAAATGCCGATCACGTAAGAATATCGAGATAAAAAGTATTCTATGTATTATTCTGATGTATAAACTATATTACTGTAAAGTTTCATCAAAATCCGTCCAGTAGTTTTTGCGTAAAGAGTAACAAACATCCATTCATCCATCCATCACAAACTTTCGCGTCTATAATATTTGTAGGATTCTTTAACGACCACATGGCTACAAAAATACATAATAAATAAAAAATGTTTCGTAAATAGTATAGTCGTCCAAAAAAACTTTATGAAATTGTGATATTGTTTCACCAGTACTAAACAAAAAAAAAACTGAAATACTACTCGTAACATCATGTTGAAGCGTTTTCCCAACTAACATTAAATACGTGTTATTTTATAGGTACGAAATACGTGTATGTAAATATATGCAGCTACGTATTCGAATAACAAATGAAATCTGTTTCATTGCCAGTAAAACAAAAAGTAACGAATGTATTTAATAACGTGCGCTACAAAAAGCCTAGGATACCATTGTTCAAATATTTAGTTTTTGTTCACGATTAGAACTATGTATCAATAATAATAATAATAATTTATTTAATAAAAACGTTTACAAAAGGTGTACAATTAGCCAAGAGTGGCAAATTTTCCATACAATTATAGTGCCTAAATAAACTACAACTAAAATATTTTATTTTTTATTACGGGTGCAAGTAATGATGGTTCGGAATTCGAGTGTTAGGTAGCGAACCACCCGAACTAGGTTTAAATAAACCTAGTTCGGGTGAGTCAATGTATGAGCTCAGTCCATTTTAGCTAACTGCGAGAGACACAAGAACATATGTAGCGTTGGACATAATTATGTAGTCTTCTCAGTTATACCTACAAGCTTATTGGGAGCTATATGTTTGAGCCGTTAGGGTTGAAACACTAAGGCCTTGGGGCCCGAGTGCTCATCATGTAGGTATTTCGGGACATCGCCAAGCGGTTGGTCGATTCTTCACGTTACCAGAGGGCTAGCCTATTTTTAGCCCAAAAATGAGCATTGTCATCCAACGTGGTAATGCTACCAACCTTTTGGGCACTTATCTTATTCGGATGATTTTTTTGATGCCCAATGAGCTCTTCTCTTTTTTTATTACCATACGAATGCGCAAACTGTAACCATGAATTCAGAACATGATTCTAGACGCCCTAGCGTAGAAATTTTGCGTCGGTTATCAAAAAAAAAACAGCTGTTTTAAAGAAAAGTGCAATACCTACCTACCTACGCGGACATAATGTATAGAAGAGCCATTTTTTTTTAATAACCGACGAAAAATTACAACGCAATGGCGTCCAGAATCATGTACTGAATCCATGGCCACAGGCTGCGGGTCGATGTCCCTGCCACCCTGTATATTGTGATTAAAGTTGGTCAAAACTATATTAAAAAAAAAAAAAACAAAACAAGTAAGTCATCATCCTTTTTCACATTTTAGAAATCTAATTCTGATACCATATTAATTTTTTGCTTACTCATGAAGATACTAGCTACTGCCCGCGACCTCTCCCACGTGAAATTTCATGCTCCCCTGACCCACCCCGTCGCATCGCATCGCCTGCCCGTGCTATTACTTCGTTTTCGCTTAGCGTACTTTCTGAGTTTTTATTTTTGCTGCTCCTAAGGATCCTAGCGTGATGCCTTTAGCCTTCCTTAAGTATTGGGCTATCAAACGATAGTTGTGAGCGAGAGCATTGGTGGCTAGTGATAACGGCCATGTCATACGAGTTGTAGGTCGTAGGTTCAAATCCAGACAGGCGCTTTACTTTGTGACAATTATTTCATCACCACTGCTCTCAAAACTGTGAAGGAAAACATCGTGAGGAAACTGGCATGTCCTAGAATCAAAACTTCGAAGACATGTGACATCAACCCACCCGAACTGGGCAATCGTGGTGGATTACGGCCAACTCCCTCTCTCAAAGATGCCTGTGTCCCAGCTGTGGGAATATTATAGGCTGGTTATACTATAATCGATAGTTCCTGAGAGTAGTGCGTTCAAACAAACAAAATCTTCAGCTTTATTATTAGTATAGTATAAATAGAAGATATCAAATCTCCTTGCAATTGTTTAGTAAATGATAGAATGTAAGATGCAGCCCACACTGCAAAACAAAGCTCTGTAGCATTTAACATTGCATCAATAATTCATTTGCTTATTTAAATTCGTGGGAAACAATACCAAGTTCCCACATCGAAATCACATGCTTAATTATTCATTACAAGTTGAATTATTACATAACATCATGCCTGTAATCCCGGGAGGGTTGGGCAGAGGTCCACGTATAGTATAGGTACCTATAATTGTACGGTTATAGATCCATGTAATAGGGTGCGACTCTATTACTATCACCCGGGCACAAATCGAGACTCCAGGCTGCTTCTAAAAAAATCCTGATGGAAAATCCCAATAGCACTTTGGGTGACCTGGGGATTGAACATAGGACCTCATGCTCATCAGGTGTCACTGACTCTGGCAGGGCCACCATCTGGGATTTTAATTTTGATAACACAAAAAATTTGACGTGGCGTAGCGACTGATTCCGACAAATTGGCGACAAAATATGGGATAAAACAGATCTTCACTAGGTGCCCCAGTTTTTGAGATATAAATGTGGCCCTGCTGGGGAGACTCTCTCCAGATCGGCCACCTATAAACCCTTATATCTTTTGAACCAGTGACCAACAAATTCTGATATTTGGCGACAAATTTCAACTAATTAGCGACATTTTTTTTTGTGTTATAAAAATTAAAATCCCTGATGGTGGCCCTGCCAGAGTCAGTGACACCATGCTCAGCAGAAGCGCTTGCGACTACTAGACTAACGAGGCAGTCACCTATATGAATTCGTGGGAAACAATACCACTGAGAAATCACATAATTGTGTTCATTACTATAACTCGACCAACAAGGACATATTACACGATACATAATAAACCCATTGAAATCATGCCTTATTAGATCTACCAATAACCTATTATAAAGCACAGGCCACATATAAATGGCGTCGGGGCGGACATGGCACAGGCGGCTTACTATTCCATTCAAATTCAGGCGCGGGCGCCGAAATACCGCGTCATAAGAGACTAATTAGAGAATCATTGGAACAAACAACTCATACAAATGTGATTGTATGCTCTCCGGTATATGTAAGGGGAGCCCTTATTTATAATTATCGAGTAGAATTGTTTAATAATTTACTTTACATGGACATACAAAACTATAAATATGCATATTTCTTTGATACGAATCATGACCTATCCTTAGAAATGTTCTCATATAAAACAGGCAGACTTGGTATACTAGGTATAAGGTCTATATTTGGAAGTATTTTCAGTTGCATACTTGTTGACATCAAAAATTACCCATTGGACTATGACCATGACAATTCACAATATAATAATAATCAAATACAAAATAAGTTTTTTCGTCCCACCCAATGCCAGTAATGATAAACAACAACTTACACTGATACATCAGAATATAGCTGGAATACTCAATAAATTAGATCTCTTTGAAATAACAATATCGGAGTTGACGATAGAGCTGGGTGAAATAGACTTTATATGTCTTAGCGAGACCTTTATACAATCAGGTCATGAAGGTAATCTTAGACTTGCAAGTTACAAGTTAGCTGCGAATTACTCAAGGTCCAATAAAAAACGGGGCGGCACGTGCATATTAGTGAAAGAAGACTTAGTTTTTAGCCCTTTACAAATAGCAAATGAAATGTCTAGCGATTATTCCTTCGAATGCTGTGGCATAGAAGTTCCGAGTCATAGCTTAATACTAGTATGTGTTTACAGAATCCCGGATTCCGATGCATGTATATTTTTAAAAAAATTGGAAGTTTTGTTACACAAGTTAACTCACAAGAGTAGGAATCGGATCATAATATGCGGAGACTGGAATATTGATATGCTGAAAGACACTACACAAAGAAGAGAACTAATATCTATTTTAAATAATTTCAACTTGTTGACACATATTAAAATGCCCACTAGGAAAAAAAGTTGCATTGATCAAATAGCCAGTAACATCTCGATCATAGATATCAAAAGCAGTATACATAACCTAGCCCTCTCAGATCATGATACTGGGCAGTCATTAACGTTCTTTCTTCCGATAGCTAATAATAAGCCGAAGATTCCAAACTTCTTTTATGAAGTCAAAAGAGATTACAATAAAAACAATATTAAAAAATTTCTTGATTGTATATCGGCTTTAAGTTTTAATGAAATATATGAAGAAACAGATTGCAACAATGCATTTAACATATTTCATGACCTATATATTCTCTTTTACAAACTATGTTTTCCGGAAATAACAATTAAAAAATATAATAAACCAATAAAAAATAAATGGATTAGTAAAGGTATAAAAATATCGTGCATAAAAAAGAGAACGTTATATTATAATTACCAACACGATGCCCTGAGCAAAAAATATCATAAAAGAAGATACATGACCTATTCGAAAATTTTAAAAACATGTATATCACATTCACAATTAATAAATAACAATAAATATTTATATAATTCTAAAAATAAATGCAAAGCGACATGGTCTATTATAAAGAATAATATAAATAATGATGATAATAATAAAAATGACATCAAAGAGTTAATAATAAATGATAATATAATTAATGATCCTAATGACATATGTAATCAATTTAATAACTATTTTATAGAAATGACCAATAAATCGAACCTTAGCAATATTAATAACGTAAGTAACATTGACATTACCACTAACACTGACAGTATTTTTTTGACTCCAGTAAATGAACAAGACATTGTAAAAATTATCAACTCTTTAAATGATACTAACGCTACTGGATATGATGAAATAACCACAAAAATGATAAAACTTAGCAGTAAAAGCATAGTAGCACCTTTAAGTTACATAATTAATCTATCATTTGAGACAGGAACATTTCCTACTAGACTAAAACTGTCTATAGTCAAACCGCTGTACAAAAAAGGAAACCGCATGGATATGTCCAATTATAGACCCATTACATTGATCCCTATTCTATCAAAGATTTTTGAAAAAGCAATGTACGGGAAAATAATCAACTTTTTAAATAAAAACAGCATACTTACTGAGAACCAATTTGGTTTTAGGAAGAATAATTCAACTTCACTTGCTTGTTTTACTTTGGTCAAACTGATAGCTGAAGCCCTCAATAACAAAATGTCCGTGTTATCAGTATTTTTAGATATGAGCAAAGCATTTGATTTTGTACCACATAATCGCCTACTTTGCAAAATGGAGAAATACGGCATAAGAGGCAAGGCGCATGACTGGCTTAAAAGTTATCTATCAAGTCGCCAGCAAAGGACAGCAGTATCAAGTATTGACAATAACACAATAAAAACATACAGCTCAGAGTTAAGAATAAATAGTTGTGGTGTTCCTCAAGGAAGCGTATTAGGGCCCTCATTATTTATAATATATATAAATGACCTTTGCAAGAGCCTAAAACATAATTGTACACTATTTGCTGATGACACTACTCTGACAATAAAATCTTCAAATAGAAATGACCTAGAAACTGAAACTAACAATGAAATACTAAAAGCAATGAAATGGCTGGAATCTAATAATTTACGTGTAAACATTGAAAAAACAAAGTTAGTACAATTTCAAACATATAATTCTTTGGTAAAACCACCTCAAATACACTACAATAATTCTATTTTGGAACCCGTACCTTCAACCTTATTCTTGGGAATAGTTATTGACGAAAAATTAAACTGGAAAGAGCATGTAAACAAAGTTTGCACTAGACTCGACAAATTCGTGTTTGCTCTTCGAAAATTGAGACGAATAGCTAGTAAAGAAACAGCCCTCAAGGCTTATCATGGCTATGTTGCATCAGTGCTGCGTTACGGCCTCGTGATTTGGGGAAATTCAGTAGATGTGAACAGAGCATTTATTGCACAAAAAAAGTGTGTCAGGGCTGTGTATGGAGCAGAATATTTGGAACATTGTAAGCCATTATTTAGAGAACTGAAAATTCTTCCACTTCCTTGCCTTTATATATTTGAAATTTGTATGTTTATAAAAAGGTACTCACACATATTCCCATTGTATGAGCACATTTCTAAGCGAGTAAAAAGCAGAAGCCCAAATAAATTGCTCGCACCTAGCCAGAGACTACATTTGTATAGCAGGAATTCCAATTGCATGGCAATCAAAATCTTTAATAATTTACCTCCACTTATTAGAGTGTTGCCCACTAATAAATTCAGGAAAACAATATTTGCCTGGCTTTTGGACAACTGTTTCTATTCAGTTAATGAATTTTTTAACTATAAATATTAACATTACATTTTTGTCAATATTTTGTGTGTATATGTCTTTGTGTGTGCCTATTGACTTGTATTGTTTTTTTTTTTTTTTTTGATATATCTTTTTAAATTTTGAATATAAATTTTGACAATAAATTTCTATCAATACTTTGTGTGTGTATACCTATGTCTTTGTGTATATCTATTGACTTGTATTATTTTTTGTTTATTTAGTTTTTTTTTTTTTTTCATAAGTACCTATATCATTTTTTTTCATTTAAAAAAATATAAATTTTGACATTATATGTTATCAATAATTGGCCACTTTGACATTGTAACTTAATTTTTAATATTTCTACGCCGGCAACGGTAGTGTATGTGAAACTGATTAATATTAAGACCTTAATGTACCATATACTCAGAAATAAATTATTATTATTATTATTATTTGTTTGTATACATTTTTGTATCTCGGCACTGATCTGCCGGTTTTTTTTGGGTAACACGGGCCAAAGCCAAGTGCTACCCCTGAGAGTACTAGCCTAAGAGATAATTGATGATGATATACGACGTGATGATGTAATGTGTTCTCTTTGTGTTGCGGTGGTTAATGATGTTTGTGGTTGTGCTATTTGAGTATCATTGTCATTCTGCAGGAACTTCCGAACAATTCTGCAAGTGTTCAGGATTGCAGCTTTCTGTAGGGTTTGGTAGGTGGAGGGAGCTACGTCCAGCGTTTTTAAAGACTGATGCAGTTGTTTGGGAATGATACCCGTGGTTGAAAGTACTACAGGAATAATGGCAACGCTACTTAATCGCCACATTCGACTTATTTCTATTTTTAAGTCTGTATATTTTGACAGCTTTTCTGCTATAGTGTTTTGTAGGTTGTGTGTGTTTGGTACTGCTATATCAATAATTTGCGCAGTTTTATTAATTTTATCTAGTAAGGTTATGTCTGGTCTATTATAATGTGTTGTTCTGTCTGTGAGGATGGCTCGATCAAAGTATAGTTTGTGTGTTGTGTTTTCAAGAACCGTTTCTGGAGTATATTTGTAGTAAGGTACTGGAGGAGTAGAAATTAATTTATATTTAATGGCAAGTTTTTGATGAATTATGTTGGCTATTTGATCATGCCTGTGTTTATAGTCAGTCTGAACTATTGCTTTGCATGCTCCAGTAATGTGTTGAATAGTTTCAGAAGAACTATGACATCGCCTACAGATGTCTGTTGGAATAGGGATTCGCATGATGTGCTTTTGGTAGTTACGGGTTTCAATAATTTGGTCTTGAATTGCTGTCATGAACCCTTCAGTCTCAGGGAATAAATCTCCGCGCCTGAGCCATTCGTTCGACGCTAACTTGTCGACGTTAGGTTGGCAAAGGTCATGGCGATGTCTTCCATGGAGTGACTTCTTGGTCCATTCCGATATTTTAGTCTGTCTATCAGTCTGTTTCTCATTAATTTGTGTTGTTTTGTCAGACATGTTTAGCGGGGTTAGTTTTCGATCATTATAAACTATTGCTTTGTGTAGGGTAGAGGTTGTACTTTTTGTGTTAAAATATTTTCTAAGGATACTGATTTGTTTATTGTGTAGGTTCGTTATATCTATTATTCCTCGTCCTCCTTCTTTCCTTGGTAGTGTTAGTCGCTGTACGCAAGATCGAGGGTGGTGTTTTCTGTATTTGGTCAAACTGGTGTTAATGATGCGTTGTAGGTTCGTAAGTTCCGTCTTCGTCCAGCTTATTATGCCAAAGGAGTATGTAAGGACGGGGATCGCATAGGTATTTATTGCTTTGATAGTATTTTTGGAGTGCAATTGAGTATTTAGAATGGATTTAAGTCTGTGTTTAAATTGTTGTGTAAGTTTATTTTTTATTGCCTTGTGTTTAATTTGCTTCGCTTGAATATATCCTAAGTATTTGTATGTTCCATTTTCATCCAAGGAATCTATGGTTTCACCTGACTGTGTGGTATATGAATGTTCGTATGTTTGACCTGCCCTGACTGAATTAATTTTACACTTATCAATTCCAAAATCCATTCCTATATCACTCGAAAATTTATCTGTGGCATTGGCGAGTTCATTCAAGTCTTCTGGTGACGTGGCGTACAATTTTATGTCGTCCATGTAGAGTAGGTGGTTAATTTTACAGTCGTGTCTATCTGTCCGTATGTCATCTATTGCGTCGTCATAATTGAGTTTATATCCTGGCATTAGTGAATTTAATTTATTTGATAAGGGGTTTAAGGCAAGGCAAAACCATAGTGGGCTAAGCGAGTCACCTTGGAATATGCCTCGTTGGATCTTGATAGATTCTGACTCAACAATTCCTGTAGATGTCGTAAGATGTAAACGTGTTGTCCATTGTGTAGTTGTGTTATTCAAAAAGGCAATGATTTGAGGGTTTATCTTATATATATGTAAAATTTCAATTAGCCAAGTGTGTGGGACAGAATCGTACGCTTTTTTGTAGTCTATATACATAGTATATAGATATTTTTTCTTTCGCTGGACCTTATTATTATTATTATTATAACCACGTCCGATCAACGACATACCGTGTGTCGTAAATTGCGCTTTATTTCCATGCATTTTGTATGAAATTTGAATGGAATAGGAAGCCGCCCGTGCCATGTTCACGCCCGACGCCATTTATATGTGGCCTGCGCTTTACATACATACATAAACTCACGCCTTATTTCCATGGGACTAGGCAGAAACTAAATAACGCCACCTGTTACGACCCTTACACACTTCCTCTTTTTACTTTGTTTACCTTCATAACCTATAATCATATTTAAATGATTAAAAATACTATACGGAAGCAGACTAAAGGAAATAAACAAACATGCCTAATTATACAGCCCATTGTTCTATTGTTTTCGTACTTAAGAACTCATGCAAAGGCAGTTAGTTACAGCAGTTATGACACTCCCTCTGGATATGTCAATCATTTTTTTTTGACAAATAAATTTGCATGCAGTGATTTTTATCTAAAGGAAATGAATTGGATCATGTTCGATTTTAATTGTATCTGTTCTTAATATCGTGATCAAAATTCAGATGTGTACCTATAATATTTTAGTATATGTTATAGGCGGAAAACTAACTTTGGAATGAGCTCGAAGCTATTTGTTCATGTATTCAAGTTAATGTCGTGTTGGAAGCAAACGTGGCTCTTTCTATTGGTATAATTATATCTTATGGCTATTGGGTTTCAGGGCAGAAACCCATATTACGTGCCCATTGTCCTTTAAATGCTGATAATAAATAACTAATAGTATATACTAGTTTTTTTATATTTATTAAAGTATAATGAGCTTGTTTATTGTTAACAATCTTCCTGCTCTTCAACATCAAACATAATCTAAGCAAATAACCATTTGTTTTAAATTTTAACATTGCCACAAGGTATTTGAAAGCCTAAATAGATAGAGATGATAATTATGATGATTAATTAAGTATCGACATAGCCATCACAAATAAGCCTCAAAAGGCAATATCCTTTCATATATTCCACATCAAATATAAATCAGTATTAAAACTCCAATACTTACACTAAGTTGCATACAAAACGAGCCAATTTGGAATATGCACGAACAATCGAACTAACGATCTGTGCTAACATTTAAGCTCACAAAATATGGGAAAAGATGGCAACTGTAAATGCCATCGATAGATAACATAAAGGTTAAAACTATAGCTATTTATTAGTCTTTAGTACCTTGCACTGGGTGTTACATTAATGTATGTAATTGGCAGGGATTCTGGGAATGTGAGAGTGATGTGCAATTGTACAAAGTCGTTGATCTAACTTTATTTATAATGGGTGTGGACAAACTTCTTTACTGACTGGGCGACTAGCTTCAACTTTCTGACTAACTGACCGACTATTTAATTTTGACAATTCAAAAGTGCCTGTAAATGGTTTAATTGAAATAAATGATTTGAGTTTGAGTTTGGATAAATGCTCATGTAAAATTAGGAAAACAATTAATTCAGTATATTTTTATTTAAATACTTTGTTACTTTATTTAGGGCAAATTTTTCAATCGACCGATGATTTTTATTCTACGAATAAATAATATCTTTCGATTGGAAAATAAGCCCTTAGTATAAATATCTAGTGTATAATATTATATTTTTATCCTCTTAAATACATTCTCAAAATAAAAAAAATATAGGACATTCAGTTCAATTTTTCGTTTCAGGTTTTCGGCGGCGGCAGTGACCACCATACCTCCCAAGATCTGTGCTCAATCTAAGTATACGGTTATCCTACCATGCCAAATAGCCAAAAAAACTCAACGCTTTCATTAAAATCAACTCACTCTATTTTTATTCTTCGTGTAAAACGACAGTTATTTCAATTTTGTTGGCCCAATACTTCGCTAGTTCGTAGTTTTTGGGCACAAAGGGCAGGATATGAGGTAGAGCATAGTTTGTGACAAAGCTACACATACAAACCCTACTGCCGATCCGTCGAGGTAGCTACTCAATTTACTGATCTACATTTCGAATGCAAAATCTTTCAAAATAAATCAATCGAATAAATCAAGAGATAAACAATAACAAAACTTCCTCATTAAAACAGTCTCCAAAACCAGGTCATCACAATTATCCAGTAATTACAATATATCCAGAGAATTGTTGCCGCGCGCGCATGCCACGGCCATAGGTTCACGGCTGCGCGCTCATTAGACCGAGGTCCTGCGCACGTGGGCGGTGGCTTCGTTTGCCGCCATAAATTATGTAAAACTCATCACCGGAGATTACGTCGACATTAGATAATAACTATCATAGCGTAATGAGATAATAATCAGCGCTTGATCGACGATGTTGCCTGTATTAATAAAGTTTCCTTCAATTTTGTGTTTAAATTGGTTCTTTGATGTACTTGTAATTGGTGATGATTAATTTGGCTGTTAGGTGGTTATTTATTTAAACTTTTCGCACAAAAAGGTACAAAGGCGGACTTAATGCCTTAGGCCTCTCAACCAGTCAACCAAGGGTGGTGAAGAGACTAGATGGCAGGTGCTTTGGTTGAGAGGGACAATGATAAAAAAAAAACTCTTAAAACTTTGTATGCACATAAATAGGTTATACACACATACATACTATTACTATAATATATACTGTTTAAGTGTTGATTATCATGCGTACAGAGTTGAATAAACACACGGATTTAATTTGCAGTTTTGCGTTCTTGTGTCAATCGTATCATTGGGATTGCTTTTGGCAATGCTTTGCAGGCCCTTTATAAAGAGTGAAGGTCTAATCAATTAATCAATGCGGCCATCGCACTTAGCTTCTCTATTTAGATAGATAGATAAAACATTTTAACCAGTGCACAAAAAAAAAACATAGCACAACACACCAAACAAATCAATTAAATGATAACAAATTACATTAGTATAGAATTATACAAACAAGATGTCATATAAGAAGAAAAACATACTTAAATAAACAAAGTGACACTATGACATTATGATTTTAGACATGTCACGTATTTCGTCACAGCAACTATTTTTCTGGATTACAAAGGAATTAACCCACCATCGCACATAGGCACATTATCAACCTTTAACTATTTCAATTAAAATACCTATTCTAATACAACTTCAATTGAGGCTTTCTTAACTTATGTGCCCTACGCTTAATTGGAGCTCCTCTAATATCTCAATGTAGAACAAAAGAAATTATCAAGCATTCCCATAGATAGCAATTTAAGTAAACAATTAGGCGCGTTCGACAAAGCGTTCTCGTTAACAAAATACGTGTTATTTACCTAGAAAAGATAAATAGATGAAATTAACTATTTCGTTCCTAAGAATTGTTCCCAGAACAATTACGTAAGGATGTTAGTATGTGGGCAAACCTTTTGTTTCGTTCGCGAATGCTGTTTATTAAGGTGGGTACACATTTGAGCTTTTACTTGTAACAGTACATCGAGCCGTTCTATGTGTCATCCTTTGACGAATAGGACATGGAGCCAATTAGTACAATTTACTTTCACAAGCTTACATAAACATAAACAGCATATAATGGTTCTGCTGCTGGAACACAGGCCTCTTCTCTGTGGGAGGGAGTGGGCCGTAATCTACAACTCGTGAGTCGCGGACGTTACCACTGGGCCACCATTGCTCTCTACAAGTCTCTTTCACAAATTCACTTTTATAAACTACGAGCTTATTGGTCAAGCAAAGAGATGAGTGTGGACAAAATATTTGACGCTGAGTAGAAAAAAAACAGTAAGGAATGTTTTTGTCAAACACACTGTGGAGCATTCGAAAGAACTTTACATTACTTGGAAGTCCTCTTTTGAATGGAGCTTTTGCTTGTATTGTACTAGTTGAAAGGACGATACATTACATGCAAATGCTCCGTGCTCTTTTTAAATATTTCTTTTTATTCTTGTAGTATCATAATGTTGTGTTATGTGCATTTTATTCTCTGTTAAATAAATGTATTTTATTTTCTTTCTTTCTATCTCTAGTGTGTACTCTCCTTTATGTTTAGAAAATGGATCAGCATGGAACTTCGTTAATTGTTACAAAATACAAGTTAATTAATTTTGGTCTGGTTTTAGGGCCGCCTCCAACTTTATTAACAGTATATACTTCTAACATGTCTTAATTTAATTTAAAATTATTTGTGTTTGCAAGTTTGAAGTTTCTTCGAAATTTTACTTTACTTTCGTCTGCGTGATTTTAAAGAAAAATATTTGGTTTGATTCCGAAGTTTGATCGGTTTTATTAATTTATTGGTGCTGATTTGTTTTTGGTAATATGTAATATTAATAAACATGTTGTAGGTTTACCAGCTGATTGATTTAGTTAAGTAACCGAAAAAGAAAATGTTAAAAGGTTTAAACTGGTAGACGATTAAGATGGATATAGATGTATAGAATGCCTACGTGTACTTATATGCAATTTGCAGCAATTTTAAAATGTTTCTAACAGCACTGATAAAGCTTCATTTTTTTTCTTGTTTCTCAAACAAAGATTATACTATTTAAAATCATATTCACAGGTGAACAAGTACCTTGACAGCCTCCAACATCTTTCGCTACCTAAAGTACGCACAACAAAAAACGTGACAATGATTATGTCATCCCACAATCATCACGCCAAGTATGTGCACATTCACACTGAATAAATTATAAACCAGTAGCTATTAAATCAACCCTAAATATGAACCACGCCCACAGGCTATTGTCATTATCACCACACAATGGTCAACCTTGGACAAGAAGGCATTTTATGCTTGATTTTAAGACTTCATCTTCCTGCACACGATGACACAGCAATATAGATATACACCTAGAAGTATCTGTCACCACCGCATTGATTGCCATATCACGGTTCATGCCTCCGATACAGACGTAGGAAGTATACTATTGTTTTGCATTGTCTGTTGAATCCTGTTTGGATGTAACTCTTTGTATGTTAAGTCTACAGCTGCCTAGTCCACCTCGTGGATGTAAACAAAGGATGACTATGAAAGTTTTTTATGGCTGTTTTGCTCTGAAAACCCCCTTTCTTAAATGTTATCACATTACGGTGAACATTAGTTTATTATTCCCCAAAGTAAAAGGGGTGAAGTTAAATGAAATGAAACTACTTTTATGGATTAGTTTACGTTACATTTCATTTTTATACTGTTTCCAGATTCAGTCCATTTGCATTCTTAATCATCGTAAAACTAAAAGTTTCGTTTGGAAAGTTTCGTTGTAATAAATTTTACTCAAGAAAAAAATTTCTAAACTAAAATGATATATGATATAGGTATATCTATGATATACAGTAATAAAAAGAAGTGAGATTTCAGCTTATGCCAGGTTCATAAAGCTTGATTAGAAAGATGAACAGCATAGGATGTCAAGATTTCTTTCAATTTGTGATTGTCCATTGGGTATATAATTATCTATTTGGTAATTTATTTATATTGATCAATTTCAATCTAATTGTCTGTATATTAGTTATGCAAATTTTATTGTTAGTGTTCATGTAATCAAATGCTAATACTGGATGCAATAGTATTGTATATATGTAGCTTAAGAAACGCAAACTGAAACGGTCGGGCCTTGTGCTCTCCTACGAGGGGCTTGTGGCTAAGCAATAACAGCCGCACGGGTCGATCGATAAGGTTAAGCTACTCTTGCCGCGGTGGGTCCGTGGATGGTTGACCATCGTAACATACCAAGACTATGACCATGCCTCGGAAAACACGCTAAGCCGTTGGTCCCGGCTGGATCTTTGACAGTCGTTACTGGTCGTCAGAAGTCCGAAAGTCTGACATCCAGTCTTACCAAGGGGTATCGTATTACCCAGTAACTGGGTTGTGGTGGTCAGATAGGCAGTCGCTCCATGTAAAATACTGGTATTCAGCTGCATCCGGTTAGACTGGAAGCCAACCCCAACATAGTTGGGAAAAGGCAGATGGTGCAGCTTAAGGAACGCAATACATCATACTAATAAATAATCATGCATCCCTCACCCAAAGAAATTATTCTGAGTTACTTAATGAAAACCTTAGGGGGATGAACTCAATGTTAAGAAACCTTATTGGTGATCGCAGACGAAGTAAATGCTTATTGATTTTGCTACTCATCCCATTCAAGAGTAATCTTTCGATCACATCTTACGATGTCCCCTACAAGTGAGGGGTTCGTTAAATAGTGACTTGCAAGGGGAATACTTTTCCTGAACCGACGTTCATACTGATAACTTCATCGGTAATTATTTTTGGATTCTCCAGGGTCTGAAACGTTGGGATATGGAGCATGTGATTGTCATTTCTGCGTCCCGACTCATGTTTAGTGGCAAGAGGAAAAATTGTGGAAATTTTAATCAGAGTACAAAATAGCACTCAGCCTTTTCCAAGAATAGAAAGGCTGGGAGTCCAGGGGGTCTACTCCGAAGTGCAAAGTGCGAATGTTCGGATCGGACCGACACATGGCCGAACCGAATATTATTGAAAAATGCGAAAAAAGTTCGGATCGGTTCAGTTGGGTCGGGACCATAGTCAATATTCGAAAGAGTGTAGGCGTGTAGGATCGGGACTGACCGAACCAAATAGTAACTTCGTAGCAGGAAACGGCCGAACATTCGGTTGATAGGTACTACTTCGGAGTAGACCCCCTGTTTTAAGACATCGCAATACGATTGATGGACCAAAGAGCGCTCTTTTGTTCGTATGAAATATATATTTCAGGCTTTTTAGTCACGATGTGAGAGAATTATTGTACCTATACCCTGTCCATTAGGAATAGCCGTTTTTTGACACATGTCTTAGAACGTAGTGAACAGGGTATAAGCGGTTTTCTATTTCCGTAGGTGCAGTCAGCCTAAAACAGATGAACATCGACAATAATTCATTTAACTGTGCACAATTTTTAGGTAAAATCAATAATTGTAACACATTGATACAGTATAATGGAATACAAATTGTAGACAATGAAATGAATTCTTGTTGATGTAGGTATTCATCTTTTTGAGGCTAACTACCAATCTTCCTAGCCTTTTCCCAACTATATTGGGGTCGGCTTCCAGTCTAACCGGCAAATACCGGTATTTTACGTGGAGTGACTGCCTATCTAACCTCCACAACCCAGTTACTGGGTAACATGATACCCATTGGTAAGACTGATTGTCAGACTTTCGGGCTTCTGACGACCCGTGAAGACTGTCAAAAATCCAAGAATGATAGCCGGGACTAACGGGTTAACGTGCTTTCCGAGGCACGGAGGGGTCTTGGTATGTAAAGATGGTCATCCATCCACGGACCGACTGTGGCAAGATAAGCTTAACTTGATCGATCGACCCGTGCGGTTGTTATCACTAAGCCACGAGTCCCTCTCGGGAGAGGCTAACTGTACAGTTCTTATAGTCATATTTGTATTGTAACTTTTTAGTAACTTTTAATAAATATAAATTAATCAAAAGCTTGTCTACTCCTCATAGTCATAATTATACTAAAATGTAACTGTCTGATGTAAACTAATCGTGATTTTCCCGTGCGACCGGAGTCACGAACATACTGTTACTTCGTTAAACAAAGACCTTGTACACAAATTTGTTTATATGATGTAATAAAATGTTTTAAACAGATTATTTTATTAATTTAGCATGCTATTGTTAATTCTGATGTTTAACAAAAGGTTTTGTGGCCTACAAGCGTTTTAACACTGAATAGTTAATGTTTCCTTGAAGACAATAAGTTTTGGCTTGTCTATGGTTTCGCACTTTTAGTTGATTTTATTGATTTAATATGTGTGAAACATCTGGCTTTTCCGGTGAAGTATTACCGCATTATTGCGGCAGAGCTTTTGAGAATAAACACACATCGATCGAAATTATTAAAATCTTGAAGATACTTTCTACAAGCATAATCAGCCTATAATATCCCCACTGCTGGGACACAGGCCCACTCTAAGTAAGAGGGAGTGAGCCGTAATCAGTGCGGGTTGGTAGATGTCACATGTCTCCTGGTTATAGGACATGCCGGTTTCCTCATGATCACCTTCACCGTTTTGAGTGCAGTGGTGTTGAAATAATTTACACAAAGGAAAGGGCCTGAAAGGGTTCAAACCTACGACCTACAACTCATAAGTCATGGCCATTACCACTGGGCCATCACTGCTCCGCAAAAATTGCTCACTGCTCTGTAAATTGTAAAGACAATCCAACATAAAAACATCGTAAAGTTTCTGAAGGGCTTTAATACATCTTTTAATTTAAATAAGTACTCGTATAACTCAAGATTCATCAAACTTTGATCACCTCTGGGTGAGGCACAGACCATATAGAGGCTTGTAGGGACAACGACGCGCAACCTTTTAACAAGGATTCAAGCACATGATTCTGAACTCCACTGTGTTGAATTTTTTGGCCGGTTATTTAAAAACAAATTTGCTGGTGCATACATTTTGACCGCGTAGCTATCACAGTTTTTCTATGAAACAGCAATTTTTTTTTTTAACTTACGAAACCTTTCTACGTCTAGAATCATGTGCTGAATTCATGGTCACAGTTTGCGCATCGGGACATCGACGCGCCACCCTGTATTTTAGCAGTTAAACAGCGAAATCAAACAACGAAGTGAATTCAGCTAGAAATCAGTAACACATGCTCATAATAATCAAAATCATAGGCAGTCACGACAACATGATATTTCGTTAATATTTCGACTGGTTGTCACGTTTATGAAAAACCTTCAATTATTTTCTATAGAATTAAATGAAAGTAGGTAAGTAAATATTACGAAGTAACTTAGTAAGTTACAAGACTCGTCTTAGAGCAAGTTTCGCTATAAACTGTATACTGTTTAAAAGTTAATAAGTAGACGACGAGTGAACAATCTGCTATAATTAAGTGGTTCTTTATTAGTAATCTTTTGACAGTTTATTTTACAGGAGCAGCTTTGCAAAAACACAAGCTCAAAATCAAAGCATTTATATCAAACTAGCTTCTGTCCGCGGCTTCTCCTGCGTGGAGGTCGGAAATTATCCCACGGGAACGTACTACTAGGATAAAAAGTATTATTTGCGTTAATTCAGGTTATAAACTACGTATATGCTAAATTTCATCCAAATCCGTAGAGCCGTTTTTGCGTGATTGAGTAACAAACTTCCACATTATTTTATAATATTAAATATTATTATAGTAGGATATACCAATTACATGCACTTTTGGATTGTCAAAATCAATCAAAATCATTTATTCAAATTAGGCTGAGAATCAGCACTTTTCGAACGTCAAAATTACAAAAGACAGTCCCCCTAAAACGCCCTTCACCCCGCCAAATTAAGGATAGTGCATAGTGATTATTGTTATTATTGCATAGTAGGTAAACACATACGAAACTTAAACGAAACTAAAATCAATCAAAATAACACTTAATATACATCAGCATGAGATCAAACAAAGCAAAATAAAATCATCAGTTTGAGACCAATTAAATAATAATATCGAAACAAAATATAAATCAACAAAAAAACGGTGAGGCTTCTAATTAATAAGTTCTATTTACATACAATCAAATAAAAATGATGATTATTTAAATGTTCCAAGATAATTGCAATAATGTTTTAATAATATTTCAATAATCCTTTAGCCTTCAAACTGTAAGGATTTCCGGATATCAAATTAGCGCTTCAACAAATTCACCGAATATCCTAGCAATTATAATCAAATAAATTCGACTGAATCGATTTCAATTATTCGTTTCAGATTATTTCAATGTTAATCTTCGGTATTAACGATTGATTTAAAATTCATATCGAATGGCTCGATAATCGAGATCAAATGTATCGATAAACTGATTCGGCGTCACGATAAAATGCAAAGCTACATTCTTTATTACTTGTGTATTCGAAATAAATCTCTGCCCACTATAAATTAGATTTAAATAATCCAATTGTAATCTAGTTATTGTATTTCGATGTATTTGTCACAGATACCTTCCTGCCTTCCTACTTACTGGATAAGTCCTAAAAAAATAACTAAAAGTCAGTCAATCTGCCTTTTCCATGTTGGGGTCAGCTTCCGATCTAACCGGATGCAGCTAGCCAGTATTTTACATGAAGAGACTGCCTATCTGACCTACACAACCCAGTTACTAGCTAGGTAATACGATACCCTTTGGTGAGACTGGTTGTCAGACTTTCGGGCTACTGACGACCCGTAACGTCTGGCACGTAAGATCCACGAATGACAGCCAGAACCAATGGCTTAACGTGCTTTCTGAGGCACGGAGGGGTGTAGAATAGTCTTAATATGTAAAGATGGTCACCCATCCGCGGACCAACCGCGACAAGCGAAGCTTAACTTGATCGATCAAAACGTGCGGCTGTTATTACTTAGCCCCAACCCAGTCCCTTAAGAGAAAAATAAAATAACTAAAAAAAAGGTGAGAAAACTAAAAGTGCCGGTGTAAAATGAGCTATGATACTTAACAATTTCAAATGCCCATTACGAAGTAATTTTATCAATCAAAGCCGAAGGTGAAGTTGAGAGATTCCGAGTAGATGTCGCTCCGCGGTGCAGGAGGATTGCTATGTTGGTTTACAAGATGCAATTGTAAGTGGGATAATCGCGCATGGGGTCGTGTTAAATACCTAGTTCAAGCAAAGGATATCCCGGGTTATGGGAATAGATGCACCCCTTATTAAATGGGACTTAAACAAAACTAGCACAAACAAAATATACCTAATCACTCTGCGAAATATAGGCACATAAGTCACAAGCCTAAACTTATAAAATAAATATAATAAATACCAACTTACGCAAGATTCAAAAGCGATATTCTCCTAAAGTATTAATAGGCATTTTATGGTGTTACGAACATAGTATAATCGAAACGATACTATTATCAAATAGGCCTTTCTCAAAGTTACATTATTAATTTCACGTGTAAGGTGCGTGTGACTTTACGTAAGTACATAGGTAATGAAAATCCAAAAATAATGGACTGTAATTGCACTATGTAATTTACCACATCCAGCCGCTCTATAGTCTTATCTACATAATTATAACGAAAGTGTTGTAGGCACCAGGGTTAAGGTGAGGCGTCAGCCTTGAGCTTGACTCGTGACTGTCAGGCCGATTGGACCCGCCACGTCGCATAACACCGCCCTGCGCAAGCGCAACTGACCTAATCAAATATGATTCAGTTTTTATGGACATTTGTATTTTTTGTTCGGCTGTTTGTTTTGTGTGAGAGGAATGTTAATGTCAGGTTTAGGTATTACAATAAGATACAATAGGTTATATCGATCTGAAGGCTTTATATAGATTATAAGGTTATCTATGACTAATTAATGATGGACAATATATTTTTAGACAGGGAACGGATTCGACAGATCGAATACATATTTTTATATCAAAAAGCTTGCTGCTATAAAAAAAAATATAACACCATGATCTTTTTTGGCAAATTCGCTAATACAAAACAAGGGAAGACGTATATTTCTTATACCTAGCCATTTAGTTTTTCTTTGTGTAAGTTATTAAAAAGTACCTAAGCACCACAAGGTATGGCGAGCAACCGAACAAAGAAGTCTTTTTTTTTTTTTTGTGGATGGGAAATCATCAAATGACCCCTCCCGCTCTGGGTGGAGCGGAAGGGAGTGTCAGACTTTTACTGACTAAAACCCACCCGTGTTCCTTCCTTAGCCCTTTCTGTTCCAGGGCAGCGGTTAACCTTTCGGAAAATCCCACCGCCCCGGCAGGCTTCGGCCCTGTGGGGCCCCGTCCTCTGCTGACATCTCTTTGAGGCGCGCGTGGAACACAACGCGCCGTCCGGCACGGGCCTGGTCCTGATCGGACGGTGAGCTACCCATTACTCACCGCCCGCAGGCCCGCGCCTACGGTGGCCGGGAGTCGTCACGCGGCTCCCGACGCCCGGAGCGTCTCCCGCGGCGGCTGAGGCGTGAGGTGTTCTTCCTCAGCCTCCCCGCCACCTCCTTCGCTAGCATGACTGCTTCGCAGAAGGAGGTGACTGCCTCCCATTCTCTCTCGCCCCGGACCATGGCTTGCACCAGGGCCGGACGCGAGAGGTCGCCGCCGTTGCCGATCGCCTCTACGAGGACACGGCGGGTCTCCGCCCAAGCAGGGCAGACCTCCACCGTGTGCTCCACCGTGTCCTCTGGGCGATCCGGGCAGTGGTGACACCCGGGCGTCTCCTCCCGCCTGATGATGTGCAGGAACCTCCCGAAACATCCGTGTCCGGAGAGGACCTGCGTCAGGCGGTACGTGAGAACGCCGTGACGCCTCTCTAGCCACTCCTCAAAGAGGGGTCTTATCGCCACTATCGCGGCGTGCCCTGCGCTGGGTTGCGACAGTCGCGCCTTCCATTCCGCCATGAGATCGCGCCGGAGGTCCGTCCGCTCCGCAGCGATTTGCCGCGGGTGCAGAGTTTCCCCCCGGCGTAGTGCCTCCGCGCGCCAATCATGCAGGCGCGCGAGGACTATCGCCTCCAGATCCCATGGCGGCAGTCCGGCAAGAAGGCTTGCCGCCTCGCGCGAGATCGTGCGGTAGCCCCGGATCAGCCTTACGGCTACCTAAAAAGCTTGCTGCTATAAAAAAAAAATATAACACCGTGATCTTTTTTGATTTTTTCAAATTCGCTACTACAAAACACGGGAAGACGTATATTTCTTATACCTAGCCATTTAGTTTTCTTTTTGTAAGTTATTAAAAAGTACCTAAGCACCACAAGGTATGGCGAGCAACCGAACAAAGAAGTCTTGGTCCTATTTCATCTTTTTTTAAAGTCTGACATTTACAAATTCGTTGTTAGTAGAACTGTCAAACTGATTTACGATAAAACCGACTTTCTTAAACAAAAAATCTAGATTAAAATGAAAACTTTCATGTTGAGAAAATTTATCTAGACTAAAAAGTAGGCTTTTAGTAAATACCTTTTCTTTTCGTCTCGCTCGACTCGACAAAACAGCAGCCTTCCTAAGTTGGAAAATAATTTAATTTGTAGAATTTATTTGTCAAAAATAAATTCCAGCAGTAGCTGTGGTGGCCCAGCGGTAACGGCTGCGACTTACGAATTGTAGGTCGTGGGTTTGAACCCTGACAGGCGCTTTACTTTGTGTAAATAGTCTTTAGGTTTCAAACGCAAAACAAAGTTAACGAGTCACTCACCGCACGACGACCGCATTAACGCGCCGTACGGCGGTAGACAGATTGGTTAGTAATGAATGAATTAAAAATAAACATAGAGAAAACAAAGCTTATGACTTTTAACCAAAAAACCATTACCCCTAATTTAAATATAACATATGCTAATCAAAGAATAGCTGAAACGTTCAATGCCAGATTTTTAGGCCTTCAGCTCGATAGTCACTTGACCTGGAAATGTCATGTAGAGATCGTCTGTAAAAAATTACACCAATACTCATATGCACTCTATAATCTTGCAAAAATGGCAAACGAGTCTATAGTTCTCATATCGTACAAAGCATATGTGACATCTACGTTACGTTTTGGAATTATATTTTGGGGAAATTCCACAGACAGGTTAACTGTGCTCAAAGCTCAAAAGAGATGTGTGCGTTCTGTATTTAAACTTAAACCTACTGACAGCTGTATCCCATATTTTAAAAAATTTAAACTCCTATCGTTTCCTTGTATGTACATTTTTGAAACAGCAGTATTTGTCAAATCCAACTTTCATATATTTAAACCACTGAAGTCTAAACGTCGGAACAGAGAGATATGTACCATTCCACACAAAACTGCATTATTTTCGAAAAGTCTTCTTGGAATGGCACCTAAAATATATAATAAGCTTCCTATTGAAATCAAAGATTTAAATAAATACTTGATTTCAAAAAAGCTCTATTGAAACTATTATATAAGAAGGTATATTACTCTGTTAATGAGTACCTAGATGACAGATTTTAAATTATTAAATTCATTTCATAATCGTTTAGTTCCAGCCATTTTTTATTTTAATATTTTTTTATATAACATTTCTTTTTTAGTTTAATAGCTGTTAGTAAGCAGTAATCACTATAAGTATTAAATATTATTAAATAATTGCCTAATGTTTTAAATATTAACAAATTATTGACTACTATATCAATTAGATTATTAGATACTATTAAATTATTGACTCTTTTAAATGATTGATTGTTATTATTATTTATTATGATTGACTAATATATTAATTAACACTAAATTATTGACTACTGTAATGTTTTGCAAAAGTCTTTAAATTATTGTATGCCTAAAGGCGGGTCATAGATGTACTTCACTGTATAAACTGTAACACCATATTTTTACCTGTGTACCACAATAAACTATTTAAATTTGAATTTGAATTTGACAACACAAAACTTTTAAAAACTCGTAACAATTACCATCTTATATTCGTAATGTTAACACTACAAGCTCTTACTACTCCTGGACAACAAAATGTAATAGATTAAGTAATTTTTAGTATTTATTTCAGTACAAGTGATTTGGAATCTTTAGAAATAAATGAATTCAAACCGTAAATAATTTAATCACCACTGCTCTCAAAATTTTCGGTCACCGTTCCTCATAAGTTCGTGTATCAAGTATTATGATTAACTTGTATTTCTCATGATAAGTGTATTGTATTCTTTTTGAGAAATATATATCTTAAACCGTAAAACGGTGAAGGAAAACATCGTGAGGAAACCGGCATGTCCTTGAACCAAACATTCGAAGACATGTGATATCTACCAAACCAACCCGCACTGAGCCCGCGTGTTGGATTACAGCCCACTCCTTCTCACTGAAGAGGCCTATGTCCCAGCAGTGGGAACCTTATAGGCTGATTATGCTTGTCGAAAAAAGTAGACTATAATCATCAACACGGCTGCAAAAATTAAACAAACTTTTTTGTTTATGTCAAGTTTGTTTAACGTCGCTTTCCATACGAAAGTGGAAACGATGATTAAAACCACTTATGGACTGTAGTATAGGAAATGTATACAATTGGGATTTCCTCAAGTTGACGGTCCCCAGCCAGGGGTATCAACACATCAAAGTGAGGCAAAAAGCATAAGGTTGCCTCAATGCGTCTCATTACGAATTAGTAATCACTGTTCCAGTTTCCTCTATTGCCAATGTAACTTCACAAGTCCTATAAAGTATTATTTTCATCGCTTATTCGTCCAACGTTTACTCTTGGGATTGAAATTCGAAACTTCCTAAGCGGATCTTAAAATTTCAAGTTTATTTCATTTCATTACAATTTTTAGAGCACCAACCTCTCTCGTTCTGTCTCGTGCCTTTTGTTTTCGGTAAACTAATTATAAATGTTCCTATCTTATTGTTAAAGGTTTCAAATGAAGGGCTACTTGACATTTTACCCGTTCCGAATTACAATTCCTTAGACTAACAATGAAAAGGTGAATTGGATTATCACATTTACTTCGCAGCACAAAATACAGACAGGTTTGTTCAAAGTTTTAGATCAAGCAATTCTAACATAAACAATTTGCACGAAATATCGGGACAAGTAGGTTGTTACCGAAGCGCTAAGTCACGCCACAAGAGACGGTATAATAATTCAGAGTTTTAAAAGAGTTTTCGTGCAAAGAACATGTGCAAAGAACGTTCGTAGCATCCCGCAGACGGGAGTGCACTTCAACGGGAAATTTCTCACATTTCTAACCTAAACGGGAGATGCTCAAGACGGTCTCGAGATTATATCCACACATCTGGCCCTTTTATTAAACGACTTTAAAAAGAAAACATGGCCGAGTCTACAAAGCTAGTGGAAAACATCTTTGTGTATTCACCGTTGCGTAACGTTCGTGATATGATGGTGTGAAAAGGAATGTAAAAGAAATGTTTGTGTAAGAGAAAACTAAAATGAGACATAGCATTAGTGTCATACGTCCTTTCTAATAAAAATGATATTGAAGAGACAGCTTCTTAGTCCATCTTAAATGATTGAACACAGTATTTTTCTGACGTTTAGGGCGGGCTCTGAAAAGTCTGTTGTACGTGATAATGTTTGTCAAATAAATAAATATAGGTAATACACATACAAGCATAATGGCGTAGCAACAAGGCTTAAATATTGGTACATGTATGGAATACAAAGTATGGTGTACTTTTTATTGTTTTGCAATCCAGCTTAATTACACGGACCTGTTTTACTTTTAATTTAGTATATTAATTAAAAGTCAAGGCAGCAATATACTTTGGTGAAGCTATGTACGTTATTTTTAACAGACTTCAAAAAAGGAGGAGGTTCTCAATTCGAATGTTTATATCAAATCTATGATTCTTATTAAATGGAATACGTTTGTTTTTCTATTTATTTATGAAAAAAACTTTAATTCCGAAAGTCGATATCAAAAAACGATAATGCGGAACCAACGACACCGACTTCCGAAAATAAAGTTATTTTTCACTTTGTAGTGTTTTTTTGGAGTCGGTTGTTTATGGTTTGTAAAAAAGTTTTCACACTCGTATGTGTGTAGTAATGATTTGGCTGTGCTTTTAAAAAAATAAATAGAATAAACAAACGTATTCCATTTAACGAGAGCCATAGAAAGATTGTTTAAATTATTAATAGTGACGTACAAAAAAAGCTCCTGCTACTTTTTTCCACGTCAACCGCACTTCATATCCGAGCATAAGAAACTATTTAATGAAAGTCAAGTTATTCAAATATATGCAGTGATTAACAAAGCCTGCTAGTTTTCTTATGTCAAGCCCTCATTACTCGCGTGTTGTTAATTTATACGAAAATGTATTCATCGCTTTTTACTGTGTATATAAAATTCCATTACAGAGCTTATCAATGGACTGCTAACAATAACTAGGACGGAGCCGTGTATTAAACATTTTAAATACATACCGAAAAATAGTTAAAATTGGTGTCGAACAAGCCGATAATTTGATTTTTTTTCAGGTTTTCTGTGGTTTACAGCGGTTTATCCATACTAATAAGAATATTATAAAGTGGTAAAATTTGTTTGTTTGTTAGTTTATATGTAGGGGGTAATCTCCGGAACTACCAGTCGGATTTGAACAATTCTTACATTTGATAGCCCAAATTCTTGAGGAAGGCGATAGGCCATAATTATACATCACGCTAGGAACCGGAAAGAATGATAAGCGATAATAAAGCACAAGCGCGGGTAAGCGATACCATGCGACGGGGTGGGACGGGGAACAAAAAAATTACAGGCAAACGAAGTTGCGAGCAGAACTCGTGATTTTATAAAACAATACATCATAGTGCTCAAACTCAGCGGGGTAATTGAGTAACACACTATCAATAGCATTGGGTTTCATTTTGACAGTTCTGGAACATTCATTGCGTTATTTACGTTGTTGAGCAGACAATTTTTTCGAACATATGAAGCAATGGATTAGCCAAAACCCCAAAGTATCCTTCCTTCAAAGTATTCAGATTGAGATTGCCGTTAGGGTGCAGGGGCCTAAAACTTCGCAAAAACTGCCATCATAACCATTGCATAATTATAATAATTATACGTGCTCCATGTTCTTTGCAAAAATAATTCGTTACCGACTCACAGGAGAATGCTTTTACAATTTTTATTTTTATTTATGGCATCTTGCAGGTCAACCAAGAAGGTTGTCAGCTGCTTAACCTGGGTTGCCTGTGGGTGCCTCAATGAATTAAGGCCTCCAACCAGGGCTTAAAAACTTAAAAACTACGCTTTTACCAATTTTCATTTCACCCTTTATATTAAAAGTGAAATGAACCTATAAATAAATAAGCAAAATTATAATTATTCCCGGGAATTTCAATCGAAGTTTACCTTTTAAAACACTATTACTTTATTTAAGCTGTGGCAGGTAATAATAAATGTATGCTTGTTTTCTCAGGTAAAGATTTTCTTCCGTTCCACAGGCTTATAAAAGTAGTATGTCAGCGCAACATTAAGTAAGCGCAGGGCAGCATAAAGTCTAGAGCCTCAATGCACACGCGAACTTTTTACTTAGGTACGTAATTGCACTACGCACATTGTTGTGCTGCATAAATTATTTGGATTACTGTAGTTTTTGTTTGAATTGTTCATACAATGTCGTGGTGTACCTGTGTACTTGTAATGGATAAAAAAGCTGATATGGTAGTTAACCCAGTTCTATAGTAGTTTATAATTTATATGGTAGTTTCACATGGCACAGAGGTGGGGTGAGAGGTAGAGTAAGTAAGAGTTGCGGCGGGATCGTCCGAAAGGGTTACCACTGCCCTGGAACAGAAAGGGCTAAGGAAGGAACACGGGTGGGTTTTAGTCAGTAAGAGTCTGATACTCCCTTCCACTCCACCCAGAGCGGGGGGGGGGGGGGTCATTTGATGATTTCCAATCCAAAATAAAAAAAAGAGTTAGAGTAAAGTGTTCCTATTTTCTTTCTACTAAGGGCTGGTTTTTCAATAGTCAGATCTCTTAACTGAAAAGTGAATATAAGCAATTCTTCAGATAAAAGTTAATAGAAAAAAATAATCAAGCACTAGGTCTGATTTAGACAAACTAAAAGTTAATTAGGCAGAGTCAGTCAAAAGGAAATATAGAATGTATTTATCTACATGTATGCAATTACAGCAGTATATTGTGAATGACGATTACAAATCGTTTAAGCAAAAAAAAAAAATGTGGAACTTATTGTTCCACATTTTTTTTGCCAGCAATTTTAATATTGACCGCAAAATGATATCGAAAACCAATCTTATACTGCATTCCACATTGAAAACAATATTAAATCCCATCACAAATTCTTTAGAAGAATCTAAATGTAAAACACTCCCAATTGCATACGCACAGTACACATTAAAATAAAATGAACTTTTATGACCATTTATGTTGGCCATAATCGTTCGTCGAATGCTTGTAAATCTCCTCAATGATCACGTATAGGGCCATTCCGAAGGCTATTAATGTACATTGTAACCTCTGCGAGTTGTTAATAATTGATTGAAAACTATGAGACGCTATGTTCTTTGTAACTTCTATGTTTTATGGGAGCCTGGTATATTGATTTGTTCCGGCAGAGTCAGAGTGGTCTTAATGTAGAAGCTAATTGTGCATTTGCACGATTGTAGTGTTAGGTAAGTACATTCTTTAGTTATTTGTCGGTCAACCTGTTTTGTTTTGTTTAAAGCAAAGCTTTAATCGGTATAGATGTAATAAAAGTTCAATGTCTTTGATGGGAATTTAATGGCTTCTCTTGGATTAGTGTATTCTGAAGTCACTTCGGCGGTAGGATAGCCTGGTGGCATGGTGTCTGCCCGTTCACTGTTCAGGGTGCTTTAAACCCTTTCAATACTCCCCCAAAAACCTCTTAGATCCTTGAAGATATACCAATAAGAAGTCTGACACGACTAACTGTTCACTTAAAATTAAATGTCTCCACGACAAAGTATCAAAACATTTCAGCAATAGCCACAATCATCTAACATCGATGCCACATCGTTAGCGGTCCACAAATTGGCATTAATCTGAGTGCAATAATTGGACAGAATGCTACGGTGTCACTGAATTGTTCACATTCCACCGGATACAATATGTTAGAGTAATCACGACACTAAGCCTCCGATACACTGGCTCGGATTGTCTTGTCTTTGTGATTGTGATTCGGATTGAAAAGCTACGATGCGGTGATATGGATCCTTTTTCCGGTTGTCTTTTGTTTTTTGTTGGGCTAACTGCCGCTGTCTATCTTGATAGCCATGGACTTATTGGTTCCATAGATTTTATTTGGCCAATGAGAGAGTGTAAATAACCTCATTTTTTACTCACTAAGGGCTGATTTTTCTAAGTATCATCTGATAACTTTACTCGACGAATAATTTTGAAATGTTCACAGTTATTTCATACAAAAACTGTCAAACGTCAATTTTATTCCTAGAATAAAAGTTATCTGGCGATGGAAAAATCAGCCCTTATAATGGCAGTGAATTTTATTAATTGGGTATTAGGTACCTTAGGACTTGATATAATATACATGTCCATCTTTCTACGCATAATTACAGGCAGCGAATTATTAATTTTAAAAATATTCAAACGTACTACACGCACGAACATCTCGAGCAAACATTAACACCTATTGCAACAGATCATCATGATGAAAAAAACGTGTACAAAATGTACACACAAATCTCCTTCCCAATCACCACAACACACCATAAAATTCGTTCCAATCAATACAACTCTACTTAATTATAAAATCCTGACATCTTTATATACACTTATTCCATGCAATCACAGCCCAACAAAGCCATGAAGAGTAAAATATCGGATTCGTGTATCGCAGCACGTATTAGTTTAATTAAAACCAGCTCAGTACAGTTCACGTCAACGCATTGCACGTTATTAGGAGCAGCCTTTTGTTTGGGAGCTTGTGCCTGCAACAATTTATCATTTTGTTTGGAGTAATACGAAGTATGGGAATGATTTTAGCGTGAAGATTTATAAAACAGAATTGCTGTCTGCCCAATGTTGTAGGAAGATGAGGTATCGATAATATAATTTGAATTGAATTTAAAGGATTTGCTGTAAAGAAAAACAAAAGCTGCTTAGTTTGTGCGTCAAAGTTGTTATAATACTATATTTTAAGTTTTAAAAATGTTCTCAAGTAAGTGAAATAATTGTAATTTCTTAATGTGGAATACATTTCTTTAACCATAATTTGAACTAGTTGTGTTGAGCGTGATATTGCCATGTAGATTCTCATTTCAACAATATTTATGATTTAAAACTTCGAGTACAAAGTGGCTAGGGACATAGCCGACATGAAATTAAATCAATAGCTTGATCACAGAAGACAATTTTAGTATTTATTGTCAGTTTAGAAAAACTAAGTAAAAAAATAAAATAAGAACAGTCCGTTCACAGTTATTTAACCTCTGACAGCAGCAAGCTAACATCAACCTTATTTGAATGATAATTAAGATCACTCTGAATTGGACAGTGATGCAAAATTAGAGGTGACTGTGATGCAAAATGTGTGAAAGGATGAGAACCGCTTTTGCACCTCCAATTTCAAACAACGTTTTTTTAAGTACCCGCGCTCCCTAACCACTCGTTAATTACCACGTCAAATACAACAGCATAAATAGTCTAGTCGAGTTAACGACGTGATTGTGGATAAAAAAAGCTCAAGCGCACGGTAATAGGATGTTGATGGTCGCCACGATATCGGTAAATAAGCTTTGTGACGATAATGCATTCGATTAGTGGGTAGTTAATGTACACTGTGAAGCTTTTATGAGGTAGGCAGGTACGTAATGCCATTTTTAGGGTTCCGTACCTCGAAAGGAAAAAACGGAACCCTTATAGGATCACTTTGTTGTCCATCCGTCTGTCTGTCAAGGCCCTTTTTCTCAGGAACGCGTGGAGGTATCAAGCTGGAATTTATATCAAATACTCAAATCTACTGACCCTTTTTTTTTTTTTGGATGGGATATCATCAAATGATCCCTCCCGCTCTGACCCTGGAAGCTGTAAAAAACTCAAACTTCTAAACCAACGCAATCAAAAGATACAGCCGTTTCTACCGCAAATTTTTGCGGCTACTTCCCGTGAACTCAGAATCTTGAAATTTGGTACGAAGCAACGTCTTATAGCACAGATAAAGGAAAAATTGCGAAAACCGTAAATTTGTAGTTACACATACCTACTTTGTACGAAACCCTCGGTGCGCGAGTCCGACTCGCACCGGCCGACTTGGCCGGTTTTTTTTTTTGTAACCAGCTTTTGCTTGTTACTTTTTTCCTGTGCATTATTGGTTAGTTGTACCTAAATACATAGCCGCATCATCACGAGTTCGAGTTTAAGTTAGTACCTTAGTGGGCGAGTCTAAATGGACCCAAACCAAATTCTGGTTGGCTGTAACAAACGTCCATCTAAGCAAAAAATCTTTCGCATTTTTAAATAGGTTTATTCAGGGTGCTGCGCTGCCCAAACTGCTGCTGTGCTGTCGCACAGTTTGTATAGATACAAATTATAATCCAGAAATTGACTAAAATTTTTGAAATTTAGTCAATTTCTGGATTTTAATTAAAAGACTTATTAAAAAATCCTACTACTATTATAAATGCGAAAGTTTGTATGGGTTGATGGATGGATGGATGGATGTTTGTTACTATATTTCACGCAAAAATTACTGAACGGATTTGGATGAAATTTGGCACACAAATAGTTTATAACTAGGATTAACACAGGACACCTATGAGGGTGAAACCGCGGAGCGCAGCTAGTATGTCATAAAAATTAAATAGTAAGTACCATGATAAAACAGTCGTAAAACAGAGCTCAAAAAAATATTTTTCGTCGCATAATTCTCAAAATGTTAAATGTAAACTATCATTTTATATAAACTTTATTATCATTACATATTTTATGTAATGATAATAAAGAGAATTCAATCAACTAAAGAAACACCTCAAAATTATTTCACTGAGCCGTGTATCTAGATATTAATTTAATTAATGCTTCAAAATTACTTTTATTTTGGTTGTCATTCAACATAAAAGACACCGCGCTTTTGGACCTTATTTTTTGCTGCGATGCGCTATTGTCAATTACCTACCTACCTTCTTGCATAATGCATAATCCGCCTATAATGTTCCCACTGCTGGGACACAGGCCACCTCTCAAAGATAGGCACGCAGGCCCAGTGCGGGTTGGTAGATACCACATGTCTTAAAATGTTTGGTTCTAGGACATGCTGGTTCCCTCACGATGTCTTCCTTCACCGTTTTGAGAGCAGTGGTAATGAAATATTTTACACAAAGTAAAGCGCCTGTCTCGGTTTGACCCTACGACCTACAAGTTGTAAGTCTCGGCCGTTACCACTGAGCCTCTACTTACTGCACTTCTGTACTTCTTATCGCGCCTTAATCGCAGAATGTGAAGATTTGTGTAATGCAGTACAATCACGAGCACTAATATGTCAACACTTGGAAACTTTCTATAGCAATTGTTGCGTGAAATAACGAAAACAACAATGAAATACGACACATTGCAAAAACCTATGGGTTCGCAAATACTATGTCCGTAGCCACTTCAAATTTTATTCAAAAACAAAGGACTAAATCGCTTTTGAATAAAGCCAAGTGTATACATACTTATGCTCGTGACTGTGCACCTTGGGAGAGGGTCTAACCAGCCGCGGACTGTGATAGCCTAAATTGTTGTAAACATGCTGAAACAAACGACCGACTAGCATAATATTACCGTGTGTCGGGTACACTGCCCGTTTAGGTCTAGTGACATATCAAAGTAATTAAAGATGGCGCTCTAGATCCACTAAAGTAGATGTTTATCGCTGACACACAGCTCTAAGGATAGACAATTTAATACAAGCGAATTCATTAAAATTTTAACTAGCTATCAATTCTTGCAAAAGCTTGTTACAATTTTCCGTAGGCAATTTAGAGTCGTTGAAACAGTTTCGCAATCGATTTACTATTATGTACGCTAATTCGGAAGTACCCATAAACCAGGCGAGCCTAAAATATGCAAAATATTCGCCTACAACACGTGGACTCGACATGGTTCGGTACTGAACGATAAATCGTAGCGATTAATTACCTAAGGCAGGGCAAACACCGAAAGTTATCTCAGAGACCAGTGTCAAATACTGCCAACAAGCTATAAGTTAGTTCATAAGCTGATTACTCTATTCGAGACAAGCAACACGCCTAAATTAATCATTTAAAATTCAATGCGTTATTGTGAAAACTGATTTAGTATTGTTTATGTAAATCGTTTTAAAGATATTGCTCTTGTTGACTGTTTGCAAACATTTAACTCCCACATAATCCTATGAACTTCTGCAAGGATTGAAGTTCGTAGTTAAGTGCTTGAGTGCAGTGGTGATCCTGTTTGATTCAGTGCTCTTTGTCGGTGATATACAAAGTTGGCAGATGGCAGAGTTGCCATTCAACTTCGCCATCAGCATAAAGCGCTTTGTCCACTAGAAAGTATTTTTACATATAGCTCTTTTGAAGCATGCACTTTATGTGCTAAGCCACGAGATCATTCTAGCTTGGACATTACACGTAAAAAATGTAGTCTTAACGTTCTAAGCGAAGCGACGAAGTAAAAGAACTTTGACGTGAATGAGGTGCTTACAAACCAACGCCAAACTCATGACGATTAGTAGCGTGACAACAATATATTCTCGAATAAAATTATAATAACTAACCCCTGATAACAGAGGTGACCATGCTTGTTACTACAAACCGCGTGACCGGAATACATAATAAAAAGCCATATAACTATAATTAGCAAATTGAAAAACAAAAAGCGGTTCATAACCACAGAGCAATGAAAAAACAGAAGTGGCAAGCCTTACAATTGATCACTAATAACACGTTCGTTTAACACGCGAGTGAAGCACGCAACGCGGCGAACGTATTAAAATCATAACTCAACTGTGCAATAAGTCAACGGTCAGTTTCCCTCATAATCCCTGTGACTTTAATAAGCGCGTTAATTTATTCATGTGGGTCTCGGTTGCCATGTGCGCCATTTTCAATCCATCATCGTAAAATTTGGTGACCGTTGGCCGTTTCGTAATATCCGTCATTAATACGTTTTGCGGGTGAAACTCTTCTGTGGGTGTAGAAATGGGATCTATAATTACTTTGGTTCGGGAAAGGAATGTGATTCCATATTTTGCCCAAATAAAAAACTTTATATTGCGCCCTGAAGGTTTAAAAACGGTTTAAATGCTAAGAGAAGTGATGGCTTATGATTGAATCCGATGCCTTGTAACATCAGCGTCAACCATTTTAATTAGAAATAGATAACAAGTTTATGGACACAGCTATTTTGATTGTTTCGTTAAAAAACAGATGCCGATTGTCAACCTTTACAGTCGTCAAAGCCTTCCAATCTTCCAATCAATCGCCACCGATATCGTGAAATGGATCGCAGGACAAAAAAACTGACCATTCAAATTTCATAGATATAAACCGACACGTGTAGATATAGGTACAATTTACACGATACCAGTTCAAGTCACGCACGTGTAATCTTTATAGTTCGTACTAATTGTCCAAGTATTGAGGAATGCCGTTAATTAAAGACCTGTTTGAGTTTCTGGAGATAATTATAGATGATTATCGTTATACACAACAGCCTCCTGCCCTAAATTCGATCACACAGACATAGTGAACAATGCGTAGGAATGTAGTAAACAAAGTGAGCTTTACACAAAGACACATAAGTACCGTAATAATGACGTCAAATGTTTCACACCTTCTTGACATTAAACACCTGAAGCCATACATCCTACTTAGCTACACTCTAATGAAATAATTGAATATGATGTGTAACGCGACACAATAAACCGACATTTCATCGTGCGATTACCACGCGAACGTGGGAAAATTTCTTTGGCGTATCATCCCTTATTCCTGAGCCCAAATAATTAATTAGAACAATTCCCGCTTTGAAATCCTTTTTGTTGCAAAAGAGGAACGCTGAATTAACTGATTATCATCCGAACGCTGGTGAAAATTAATTTATTATGTGAAGCCGCAAAGTAAGGATACCGGATTAAAAATTAATTACAGTTCCAAACTAAGCTTTTAGGGACTACGCAGGAGCGAAAAAGTTTATCGCGCTTTTTCATAAGCTATGAATCCGTCCAAAGAGATTATGTTAGATTTGTTTAAAATAACATTGCGCTGTTTGTGAAAACATTTGCAGATTAGTCAGAGATAAATTGATGATAAAAGCTTTTTTTCAGTACCTATTGCAATTTCAGTGCCTATTGGGTGTACTTTATTTTATAAACATGCATTCACACTATTGCACTATCGACAGGAGGTCGCCCCCCAGCTAGATGGATAGTTGACCTCAAGGTGGCTGGGACCGACTGGATGCGGATAGCAGAGGACAGGGTGTTGTGGCGCAGCATTGGAGAGGCGTATGTCCAGCAGACAGACACTATTGCACGATATCGATTCAAAGTGAATGTTTTCTCCATACAAGATAGTTTTTTTTTGTTGAATTAACAGTTTATTAAGATGTTAGAAACTACTTACTGAAAACCGACCTTAAATGGGCAGAACATGACACCTGCCCTTGAATTTTCTTCCTTACTGCTACGTGGATAGTACGTAAGATATATTACGGTACTGATAGTTTTCAAACACCAGGTTTTCTTGGTAATTCCCTCGCGTGCTCGTGTTCATAACGACATGACAGCAACTAGGGTTGGCTATTAATTATAACTGTCTTAGTTTATGCTAAGCCTTAGGACAGGGACAGAAGGACGGCGAGTTGTTGAAAATACAGGCCTATATGCGACACTGTCACGGCCAGCAGTCGATTGGTAAGTCGACCGCTGTCGTTACCAGCTAAGTCGCCGACAGCATGTCACTCGTCTGTTACCGGCCTTACTTGGTAGGTACTTCTGAATATTGGACGAAACTGACGCGACGTAGATAACAATAGTTCACGAATTAAATGGCACCGTTTTTGTGACGTCAACAAAGGTCGGCCTACTTCGTGGATGTGGTCGTATTGTGGTTAGTTTTAGTACAAGTGTATCAGTTTGGATACAATGCTGACTATGAATTTCTATAAAGTTACTAGAGAAAATAATTGTATGGTGACGCTGATATAATTAACACATAGTATTGCAATGAATATTAATTTGATTAAAAGCAAAGCTATCTGAAATAACAAAATCTAAGGTCTTCAAATCTTACAACATAAAATCGTTATCGTGTCTATGTAAGACATTTTCTTGCTGAATCTAGGAAGTTTCTGTAACGATCAAAAGATTACCGTTATTATTCAATGATGTGTGAAATTAAACCATTATTTTATCGGATAAAGCTAAACTCTTGCCCGCAGTTTTGCGTCCTACAATGCTTTTCCGGAATGCTTACAAAGTGAAAAACTACAAAGATATTGTTTTTTTTTAAAAAAAAGGGGAATATTTAAATGTGTGTCATACAAATTTTATAACTTCAAACGATGAAGACTTTTTCCAATTATTGTTCCTTTAAAATTTTTGGTATTTTTAAAAACTACCTGAATTTTTAAAGTTGGTCTGCGGAAAATACCCATTGAGAGTTTTTCATGAATCAAAATAAATATAAAAGGGTCACATAATATTTAATTTAACTCTGGATAAATTTAACCCTGGTTAAATTTGTAGCGGTATCTACAACACCACATGCGAACAACGCGTCATACTGACGTCAAGCAAATCCTGCATCTCGCAAGAAGAGTTTACCGTGCAATTAGCATAGATACAATTTCCCAACATCAATCGTTGGGCAATTGCCCGCCAGACACAACACCCGTCTGGTCGGAGGGTCCTCCCTTTTCTATAGAGTATGAGTGCACTTTACACCATGTTCCTCATACCTCTATACTGGTGACCCCGAGCATGAACGTCAGCGCAGCCTTCGTGCACCACTCCAGCGTGACGTCATCATCATCACTTACCGCAAGCTTTAGCGGCGAGTCACCCAGCCAGCGTCCACGGCTTCAACGGGTATCCTGACCACCAGCATGCAGCGTCTGCGCATACCTGGTCATCACCCTCAGCCTCATCAGCAACCTCGGCACAGCACACTGCAGTTTCGGCCGGTCAACAAGCACAGCACCCTCTCCTGGTCGACGCAGCAGCCAGCCTCAACCCGGCGCTGTACGACATCCGACACACAGGAGTATAACGCAGTGCCACCCCGACTCACTAGGGACGTCTCAGCAGACAGTTCCGACTCACCGTGAACTATGCGGCAACCGGTTCCGACTCACTGGAACCTCAGCTGGATTGGCAAGACTCAGCCCACTATTGACCTCCGGTCTCCGGAGGGGAGTGATGTAGCGGTATCTACAACACCACATGCGAACAACGCGTCATACTGACGTCAAGCAAATCCTGCATCTCGCAAGAAGAGTTTACCGCGCAATTAGCATAGATACAATTTCCCAACATCAATCGTTGGGCAATTGCCCGCCAGACACAACACCCGTCGGAGGGTCCTCCCTTTTCTATAGAGTATGAGTGCACTTTACACCATATTCCTCATACCTCTATAAATTAAATTTTACCAGAAATCGATGCCTATCACGACTGGAAAGTTTCGCTAGCTAATTTAATTTGACCAAAGTAGGTTTTGAGTTTACCAAAAAACCATACAATAGCAGATCGCTTCTGGTTTTACTCGTATTAAAGTGAAGACGACCGGTTATTTTTTCCGAAGCACAAGTCTATTAAACAGTTAAAATAAAGATGTTTTTGGATCTATTTCACGTTCACAAAAAGACGCGCAAATTAGAGTTCAATAATATTTTTAGGAGCGTAAAATGGGAATTGTCTAACAATTCGCATTTTACGCTCCTAAAAATATTAAAAAAAACTGAATGCCTATTTTTTTAAATCTCACTTGCGGTATTGTCAAAGCAACTTCTAATGTAGTGATTCCAACTGGCAATTAGTCCCCGAGAAACACTCTTGTCTACACCGCTAATGCAAGTATTGATTTTTTTTTATAACTCGTTAGAGATAACAATAGTGGTATACAACTTGATATCAAAATCATATTTTTTATCGAATGAATATTAATGTAACTTGATATTGTAAAGGAAGTCACGTTTTTCTAATGTTGTTATTATGTGGTATGTGATCTGACATTTGATATAAATTGACAACTAAATCATTAATGTTGCTTTTGTATACAACTACTCGCCTTTTATTATGTACTTATGTACATAATAAAAGGCTTCTGTTTTTTTTTTTGTTGTAAAATTAATTTAATCCGTAATCGTGAGCACATTGATAATGTTTTTCGCTTATTATAAATCAAAAGTCATTTATTGAAACTAGCCTGAGAATCAGCAGTTTTCGTACGTCAAAATAACATAAGACGGTCTACCAAAACGGCCGCCCTTCACCACGTCCTAGTGTTTTCACTGGGAAGAAGTGGCGCAACAAACTCCCCAGCAGCACAGCTGTCTTGTTCAGTTAGAAAAACTTGATTCTATACATATTGCAGTTATAGTGATGTCAAAACTTTGTCTCTTTCTTTAGCCTTTAAACACCTCTATTCCGGTTTATAAACATCATCACGTACGAGTATTCACGACCACTTTGTAGATACCCGCAAATTCGATTCTTTTTATGCAGAAAATATAAATCATAACCTAAATCTTCACATGATGTACCAGGCAGGCAGTAGTTCCGGACGGTCAGCAACAATAGGTAGTGGAGACTACAGTTCCGGCGGCTGCGGAAATGGCGTGGCCAGTACTGTCAGTACGACAGTCACTTAACCTCACGACAAATGTAAGGAAGAGGCTGCGATGCAAATGTAAATATTATGTACGGAACTTTGTTAGTAGAATTAATGTGTCTGTGAGGGACATGTCGAGTAGAAGCAGGAACCTCACACCTACCTGTGTCTGCATTAAAGGGGCATCGCCTGTCTTAAAATGCGTCGATTTAAGTATACTTACTAAAGAGATTCTTGAATGATCCACTAATAATCTATTTCTCCATGCAAACTCTGAGATTCTATTTAATAGTATGCAGTTGTGATTTCACTGGCTTATAGGTTGATTTGCGCGAATTTACTCACCCGAAACGGGCGGATCGGCCCTTTAAAATAATATTCTTTTCACTTCTGTGCGCTAGTGTACTTTTTTCTTAACTTTACTGCGTATAATTCAAAATGTGCCAATTGCCTAATACGTATTTCTGGAGTTGTCGACTCGCCAACAAATAAATTATCTTTGTGCGAATCGCCTACAGAAAAAACAATATTATTTAAAAGTGATGAGTAAATTCGTGCGAATTAATGCCATGTCATTTTAATCCTTGCATTGCAGAATATCATACCACCTAAAAGTTCTAGGGCATCACCATCCACAAAATGGAACATACAAAACATTTTTCAATTTATTAAAAAACAAATCCATATAACGTACTTCAAATCAAATATAACACCAACAATATGCCGGAAATATCTTTGATCTATTTTAATGTTTAATATTCAGCGCAAAAGCGACCACAGAAAGCGCTTCGCTGATGGATCTGGCTTTTAGCGCTACTCATACATTTCTTGCCTTTACATGGTAGCTCGGCTTTCATAGCTTTCATAGCCTCTTTGTTTACCGATATGGATGTAAAGCATGCAATCAATGTTTTCTAAAAAGCGCTTTTTGTGTGCACGGTTTGTTCATAGGTGGGCTATTGGCTATTCGTGATTGATGTTTCATTTGGAAGACCTGAACAGCTTTCGGACCTCCACCTGGTGGAATGCAAATAAAAAATCGTTTATATTTAGCGATCTATTGTACCATTGACAGTAGAATGGATCTCTCTCTACTCACTTGGATTTAGAACTGCAATAATTTGCCGTCGTTATGGTAGCAGCCCAATGGGTTTTTGAGCAAGTATAATTATGCAGGGCGAAAAGTTACTAGCTGAGTAGGTGCGGCATGATGAGAGAACACCGAAACTATATTTAAAAAGTTTCAGATACGAGCCCGGTAGTCTGAGATCCACTTTCAGATTTCCAAAATGGACAAAAAATAACATGATTTTCAGAGCCTTTGATCTTCGTATGATTATGTGCCCGTCTGGGCTCCCCTACTATTATCGCACTTTCATGGAATACCTAAAACGTATTATGTTGTCGTCGTATATTTATGATTTTTTTTTAGAAACATAAGTATACATACAAGGCATGCAGGTTTTTCATAAACAAAAAAGATTCGTCATGTTCAGCCTTTGTGGCATACAAATATAAAAGTAAGAAGTCATTCATAGGTATTTAAACAAAGCTAAAACATTATAAAATTTTCACATAAACTAAAAATTAAATTTAAACAATAAATTTGAATTAAATTGTCCTATAATCTAATTATAAATTGTCAAAATTATAAAATGTCAGTATATTTATTAAATTCGTAAGATTACACTTTGTCATGTAAAAATTCTAAGATAAATATAATTGTAACTCTAGACTAAATATAATTTTAGCCGCATTTTTAATATGTGTGCACTTAGTTCCCTCCATCCTTTAGGAAGTTTATGGCTTACATGATAAAGAATATTCTATTCTATTCTACGTCTGACGTCAAATGGCACACAAAACTATGACCTATCGGATGATTAAGACTGTCCACCTGAATGCTTCTATCCATTTTCCAGTATCTCACATAGTTATTTTATTTATGTTTAAACGTTGCATGTAAGCCGGTTCATTACCTAATTAATCCAAGCCGTATCCAATAAGGTACATAGCAACGATTCAATGTATCACGATTCTGTACTCGCAGGTAATCTGGTTAATGCCTGCGGACTCTATAAACTGCATGTCTGGTTGTTCGACAAGGCGAACATGGTCGGAACACTATCCTCTATGTTTGCAGGTGTGTGTTACAGTTGGTCTGGGATGGTAATGTTCTAAATCGATAGATTCATTAATTTTCAGGTGAATAATTACAGAAAGGCGTAAGAAAAACGTTGCTACTTAGTCCTTATGACAGATTTGCTCCGCCTTCGTTTGCGTGCATGTCGAAAAACAAATTGGATTTTATGGGGTTTATTTTTTTGCGCGGAACCCTAATTATTTTTCCATCAGAATCGGTCCAGCCGTTTCGGAGATTAGCAAACAGACTGATAAAAATTAAGAAAAAATGTTTTATGTTATAACACAGCATGTAAAATACTGGTATTCAGCTGCTAATTATTTTTTCCATCAGAATCGGTCCAGCCGTTTCGGAGACATTTTTCTCAATTTTTATTTGTCTGTTTATTAACAAACAGACAGATAAAAATGTTTTATGTTATAACACAGCATGTAAAATACTGGTATTCAGCTGCATTTTTTTTTTTTTTTTTCCGGTTTGATTCGAAGTCGACCCCAACATAATTGGGAAAAAGCTAGGTGAAGATGATATAAGTACGTTCATGTGCATTTAGTAAAAAGCTGTTATTTTGACATTACGAACAGACCCTTCAATTTTATTTATTTGCATGTATGTATAGAAAAGATAAAATCTATAATTTTATTGATGATTTTTTCCGAATCTAAGCAGGTAGCTATAAGAACCATGTATGTATTGGATTTTAGTAACCGATTTCTATAGTTGAACTAAGCTAACTCATGTGTTTGCATTTCGATAGACTGGGACTGGGTTACTGAGTCACGCTTATTGTGGTTATTTTGCTACTATTTGTGTATAATTTAGCCATGTACATGCAAATTAATACATACAAAGTATAATCGAAAACGATTTCTAATAAAAAAAACCGGCTAAGTGCGAGTCGGAATCGCGCACCGAGGGTTCCGTACAATTTAAAATTATTAAAAATATTTTTATTATATGATATAACTAAAAATTTACGGTTTTCGCATTTTTTCATTTATCTGTACTCTAAGACGTTGCTTCGTACCAAGTTTCAAGATTCTGAGTTCACGGAAAGTACTTCTAATAAGGGTTTTGATTCCCTTGCGAGGGTCGAAAATTTGCGGAAATTCGCGGCATAAACGGTTGTATCTTTTGATTGCGTTTATAAGTTTGTTTTTTTTTTACAGCTCCAAGGGTCAGTAGATCTGAGTATTTGATATAAATTCCAGCTTGGTACCTCTACGCGTTTCTGAGAAAAAGGATCCTTTTAATAATAGCGAACGTTAATTATGTGACCACTTCTCTAGCACTGTCCCACGGCAGGGTAAAGGCGTTCCCTTTTGCCTTCCAAACCTACCTGTCTTGTGCGATTTCTGGCCATTTATAGAACTTAAAATCACAATCAAAAGAAAACTCGTAGGTATCACAACATACAACCACATACATAACATAATCAGCCGTTCCCACTGCTGGGACAGGCCTCCTCTCAGCGCGGGCCCAGTGCGGGTTGGTAGATGTCACATGTCTTCGAATTTTTGGTTCTAGGACATACCGGTTTCCTCACGATGTTTTCCTTCACCGTTTTGAGAGCAGGGGTGATGAAATAATTTACACAAAGTAAAGCGCCTGTCTGGGTTCGAACCTACGACCTATAACTTCGTACAACCAGCGTCAGGCACTAGTTGTCTGGCATTTTTGCTGAGCTGGGCCTTTTTGGTGCAGCCGTGAGGCACACTTTCCTGCTAATTTCTTACACAAGTTTTATAGTTTCTATTTGTTTTCTTTATTAGTTGCTATCTGATGTATGTATCTGATGTTTTGTGTATCTTTAAGTCTGTGCTAAATAAATGTATTTTCTTTCTTTCTTCTTTTAACTCGTGAGTCGCGGCCGTTACCAATAATAATAATAATGTATTTATTTATCCCACAAAGTACATATACAGTAAAATAGAGGTGTTACAAAAATATTGTAGGTACTAGGACTTGTGGGAGTCAGGAATCCAAACTAGGATACCCTGTGCTATGGACTCCTGGCCCCCCTCGGCGAGATTGGAATTTTCACAAATAATTGGACGTAGGACATGTGACAAAAAAAGAAAACAATAACAAATCAAAAGGAAAAAAATTAACACTAATAAATCAAAAGGAAAAAAATAAATAAAAATGCGTGTGTGTGTTTGTTAGCGTGCGAAGTGTGAGTGTGAAGTGGAAAGTGTCGTGTGTGTGGTGTGCTGTTGTGTGTGTGTGTGTGTGTGTGAGAGTAAGATGGTGTAGTTGTGTGCCAATACCAATGGGCTACCACTGCTCTGAGTAGCTCACAGTAGGTATCACACACAACCTTAACTATATCACATGGCTTCGTAACACAATCCTATGAAATGCTAACCCCCAGGCAATTTTCACTCTTAACAACTTTGAGTCGCAAATCAACGTAACATTGTTCTTTGAGTTTCGTTCATTAAATGTTCAAGACATCTCGTCTTGAGCATTCCTGCCGGAATTAGCCCTTGTTTATTTTATACTTGTAACAATCAGAAAGGCGACAAAGGGATATGTGTCGTCTTCTTATTACGTGGTTCGTGGCGTCTGAGATACAAATGCTGAAAGGGATATTTACTATGATACTTTACTTTCATTATTTATTGTTTCCTCTATTTTATTTAAATATTTATAAATTTCTAAATATTTTTATAGTGCAAAACATAAAAACATATATGAAAATATAAAAAAATAGTAGCCCACAGGTATCGGGAATAGGGTCCAAACTACCGGCGCGCGGCGGTCAGGGCTGCAGAGAAAGGAACCTCCTTACATTGCGAGCCGTGTCTAGAAGTACCGTTTTCTGAATCGAGCCATCCAGCAATCCAGCTGCCCAACGAGAGCCTCCTTATGTGTTATTTTTCTAGTATTTTTTTAATATAAATTATATTTGACCTTATTTTTATTATTATGGTTTTAGGGTCGTGTTTTCGTGTAGGCGGTAATATTTTCTTCTTTCAGAAAAGTTAAGATATTTTTATACTAACGATCGTATAACTATCATAAATAAACTAGTTTATTAAACTTAAATATTGATACTGAAATCGATCTTAACACAAGCAATGTCACTTGATATTGTTGAAATTGCCTTTGTTAAGATTTAAGATTTTTTTCAATACAGCTTTGTCAAAAAAAATGTTACTAAATGTAGATGCTATTCACTCCCGCAAACCATAGTGTCAGCAACATAAAATACTCGTTCTTTGGGTAAAATGTGTTAAACCAAAATTGATATCATATTCCACGAAACAGTAACCAGGGCAGGTCATTGCTCATATTAACGAGAAAAAAAAACAATCAACACCTTTTTACATGACACTCGCGAGGCATTAACTCGAGGTACGTAACTCCATTTCATATTAATTCACACGAACAGCGTGCTAGTTCTCGCGAATTCCATTGCATTACCTCTTCACTTCACGTATACTTTATAAATTTTCACCCGTGATGAAACAATCTCGCTCTTATTTCACTCCAGCACCTTGAGACAAGGGTTTAATAACGATACTTGTTTAAATTAAACTGGATTTCATTTCGGATTTCATAAACGTTGGATTTCATGACGCTGTAACGCGCATTTTTTGCTCGCAAATTGAATGAATGGATTGTTCAGTGCATTTTTATATTAGGAAACAGAGTTCATGTGTTGAGTACTATCTATACCGTATGTACACTTCAGAAAACCCTTTTACCTAAACACGTGACTACCAAAACTTCCCAACATGGAGCTTAACCCCATCTTAGGAAACTGTTTCCAACATTAAACAGATCAAACATGGCAAACAGTTATCGCCCCCTCGAGGATACTCCGTATTGCGTCACTAACGACGTTACGTCATAAGATGACAGGGATCAGATTAGACCGTCACAGCCAGTTAGTTTGGAGTGCATTTCCTTGCTCCTACAGCTGACCCCTGGTAACCATTAATGGAATATTTACTTCGGTGTGATAGAGTGACCGCCTCAAACTTGCAGACACCTGATTACGTAGTTCCGAGTTTTGATACATTTGCTTTATGTTCGACGTCAGAGTAAACGTTTGTTGAACTATAATTACGAGTATGTTCTCAGGAACTGTGGAATAACTATGTTGTAAATATATTAGTTACGTTTATCATGTAAACAGAGGCAGTGAATCATCAATGTGAGAAAATGAAGTCAGTTGTACCTAACTATACATTATTTTGGGAGAGGCTTACGTCTAGAACTGGACTGCAAAAGACTTGGATGATGCTTACAGAAATAGTAGAGGTTTTTATATAATGAAACCAAAATAACGTGATTTTTTTTGGCTGTGGATGTCTGATAGAATTTATTTCGCAAAACGATAGTAAATAACAAAGGAGATAGACCGAAGTACTAAATTTCCAAATCACCAAACGAAATAAAATCCTCGAATATAAAAACAGAAAATCAATCAAACAACTCCTATAAAGCGTGCGATCGTATGTCCTTAACTGAATAAAATAAAAATAAAATGGCTAAATAAAAATCTGTGACAGATGGGGCATGTAATGGGCCAGTGAGATCAGCCATACTGCATACGGTGCATATGAGTGCACAACTCAACGTTCAATCTCTCACGGGAAAACGGTCTTGAAAAACCAAGATGGCGGCTTCGGCGGCAAATTTGATTTGTGACCAACCCCACAAAGTAATGCGGGCGAGGGGTGCCAACATTCGAATTGGAAATTTTTATATCGGCTATAAAATTTGACGGACACAAAGTGCATAGCCAGTGCGCCACTGTGTTGCAGTTCTTTTAAAATATTGATCTTGATTACTGAACTTGTTTCTTGATCATCGGGCTCGATGTCCATGGTTGCTTTATAGTACCTATAAGCTATTTGCAAGTAAAATTCAATACGAAAAAAACCAGTAAGGTCTAATATTTAGTTGTGTTACAAAACTAATCGAACTCGGGAACCCAACCTTAAGTTCGTTACATTATCAGCCTATAATGTTCCCACTGCTGGGAAACAGGCCTCCTCTCTGTGAGAGGGAGTGGGCCGTAATCCACCACGCGGGACCATTGCTGGTTGTTAGATGTCACATGTCTTCGAATTTTTGGTTCCTCACGATGTTTTCTTTCATTGTTTTGAGAGCAGTGGAAATGAAATAATTTACAAAAACTAGATTCGAACCTACAACTCGTAAGTCCCAGCCGTTACCACTGGGCCGTCACTGCTCTAAGTTCGTTAGAACAAACATAATTATACGGCTTGTCTATGGCTATGTAGGAAGGTACCGCAAAACTTTCAATAGGCATTATTCCCCCATTGAATACCCGCTTGATATTGCTATTCAATAAACCAGAAATAGAACAGTTTCTTAAACCGTCCCAATGTTGAATCTTAATTAATTTTGGAACAATTGACTCATAAAATTACAAGCCCTTCAAATCTGAAACAAAGTCAAAGTCAAATCATTTATTTCAAATAGGCACATAAAAGGCACTTTTGAACGTCAAAAATTACATTAAAATAAAATGTAGTTTTTGTACCTATGGAGAAAAATGAGCAAGAAACTCCACCGTTACTCTTTTAAAATGTTTTCCAATATGTTGCATACATTAATTATATAATTAAATGTGAAGACGATGCACCAAAAATAAAATTACAACAGGTAAAAGAAAAAAAAACAAAAAAAAAACACAAGCAGCAGCAGATAAAATTACAATAGGTAAAAGAATTAAAATGGATTAATGACACCATGACGTACAATTCAACTATGTGATAGATACACGGTGCTCACATATATACAAACCTTCTAAAAGTAGACGATTTTCATAAAAAAAAAACAAATAAAGAGCAATAAGTCCGGGTGTGACTTTAAGTAAATCAATGTCAAAAAAAAAAAACAATTACATTAGCAACTAGTTTGATTTTGTATAGACTCTAGAGATTGTCCTATGGAGCAGGGCCAGCATGTTTCCAAGCATTCTTATATTGGATCATTAATTATCATCTGCCTAGCCTTTTCCCAACTATGTTGGGGTCGGCTTCCAGTCTAACCGGATGCAGCTGAATACCAATATTTTACATGAAGCGACTGCCTATCTGACCTCCATTCTTATATAATCCTCTAATTTGTAATATCCTTGTTTACAAAGTGAAATTTAAAACTTATATTACTTTAATATAAGTTTTAAATTTTCTTTAATTTAATTGCAATATTTCACAAGATATTTTGTTGTAACATTTAACACAGTACCCCATAAAAGATGTATGTAGGTACTTTAGATAATCTGAAAAAAGGTTGATCAAATTTATCTTTATTTCTAGTAATTATGTCGATCACTTACTTTATTAAAAAATGTTGATTTTTTCCTACATACATAATATTTTCATAAATAAATTGGCAGGTTACCGTTATAATATTAACATTTTAAATAATTCCTTAAGAGATTCGCGGCGACGTAGATTGTAAATGGCTCTGACAGCTCTCTTTTTCAAAATAAAAATGGATTCAATGTCAGCAGCCCGACCCCACAATAAAATGCCATTTATGACATAATACTGTGTAAGTAACTAAAATAGACCAAACGCGCGGTTTCTACATCTGTTAATTGTCTTATCTTTCTAACAGCATATGCGGCCGAGCTTAGCCGCCCCGCAATAGATGTTATAATTATAAGGTCCCCATTATAATTTCATGTCTAGCGTAATTCCTGGTTCGTGGATTCGTGATTCCAAACACACACATCACACACACACACACACATCACATCACATTCGTGATTAACAAATTACTAGAATTTGTTAATCAGACAGTTTTGGAATCACGCCACGCACGTTTTGGCCATTCAATATGATGTCACTTTCGCTACTTCTAACATTAGGTAATTTAAATCTAATGCACTTGATTTTTTTTCATTAAGTACTAAATTATTTACCGTAAACCAGTCTTGGACCTGAAGAATAGAGTTATTGACGTCGTCAAGATTTTGTGACCGACGGTCTATTTTAAAGATCAATAATGGTGTCATCTGCAAATAACACCATCTTCGGTTGATTCGAAACGTTACCATGATGAGATTTCCTGATAGAATTTCGCAGCCTGTAGTTGGGTCGTATTTGTTCCATTTAAGTAATGAAAGCGACTAGTATCTGTCCGATAAATCAACATACTGAGCCGATGGAGGTAGGTACAATATTGACGGATTTGCTAGTATCTGTACACTAACAGCTAGCTATATGTCCATGTTTCCTTGTTTGCCTAATAAGTTGAGTGAATGTTTCGTAGTTCGGGTCGAAATTTTAACGATTGATTTATAGCTGTTTTGCAAATAGTTTTAGTATTTTCCAATCATACAAAAGTTTGTGAACGTGCCCCACGTTTGTTTATGCAAAATCAAGACCTGCCAAATATAAAATCAACGAGACAATAAATAAACTGCAGTCTGATTGACGACTAGCGTGCATTTGTTATTGCGGAGTCTTAAGTAAAATTAATCCTACCTCAAACTAAAAGATATTATTTCAATTACACCATTTACAGGCACTTTTGAATTAAAAGAAATAAAAAATTAAATAGTCGGTCATTTGGTCAGACATTTGAAGCCCATTCCAAATGTAGCCATGCTTATTATAAGTTAGGGGATTACAGCGCTGACAAAATGCTTGGATCAATGCTGGTCCTGCTCCACAGGGGCGTATACACTAATTAGCATTCGGAAACATTGTTGGAGCTGCTGAACATTGAAGAAAACTATGTTTGCATTGTATAAATTCAATTTCTTAGTATTGTATAATTGCATAGCACACGTGTGAGCACTATGTACTTGCTATAAAGCTACCATTTACTGGGTACGTTCATTGACTTGAATGTGCCCTGGCGGCTGAGAGTATGTCATGCTCACTCTAATGTCTCGCTGGTGGTGCCGTGTGTGTGAGATCATTAAGTTCCCTTCAAAATGGTTGAGCTGAATGGTGTTGATCCATACGTCATGTTCGTGAACGGGCGCCGTCAGTAGGGACTGGTCATCTATTAGCTGCTACGGCTTATTTTAATTTCTGAATTGTTTTTATGTTTTCTATAACGGACGCTTTTAACATGCACGTCTTTCTACATCGTTCTCACATGGTTAATTTCAACACGAATGATGTGATCAAATATTTTGTAACAATTTTACGGTTTGAGTGTCCGTTGAGTTTCTTGCCCGTTCTTCTCCATAGGTACCTACGCTTTGGAATGGGCAACTAGCTTCATCTTTCTGACTGACAGACCCTTTGACAATCAAAAGTGCCTGTCATTGGTTTAGTTGAAATAAATGATTTGAGTTTGAGTTTGATACAAATATTTGCTCCATGCGGGAACCGAACCCGCGACACGCAGCGCAGCAGTCAATCGCTTAACCACTGCGCCAACCGTGCCGTCAACAAATCAATAACACGTCAATATGCCCTGGCAGTTAAGAGAGCCTAAATTTTAACCTGAGAATGATAAATTATGGACCATAATAATACCGTAAATCACACAAAGCACATAGTTCTATAATCGAGAACTGCCGATCTATTCTGTAAAAATCTCATCATGCAGCCTTAGGTGAACTGAGCTATTTCACTTCAGCCGATCGATTCTGTAAAAATCTCACCGTGAAAAGTTAGGTGAAGTGAGCTTAGAGTGAGCTGTCAATAGTGTCAATCCCTAGCATGAGTTGGAATGACAGCTCACTCGACGCTCACTTCACCTAAGTTTTCACGGTGAGATGGTTACAGAATTGCACTGCAGCTCACTGCAAGCTCACTTCACCTAAGTCTTCATAGTGAGATATTACAGAATAGACCGGTAGAACTGTGACTCATCCGCCATTATATCACAACTTGCTAAGCCTGTAAAAACAAATACAGCGTGTATCAACATTAAAATAAAACATTTTTGAAAACACAAATTCGCAACTTTTCTCTTTCATATAACTCATCAAAGCATGTCTCCCAAGCCTGCACCGCCTCTTACGAGTCATAAACGTGGCATTTTCATTCATTCATATTTAATTTGCTTTAAAAGAAGGCACACACTGTCAAGGATATGGTTTGTTTAGCCTTATTTGTCTTTTACATCTTTTGAGCTTGCTTTACGGAGAAATTTTGATGTTGCAAATGAAAATTCGTGTGTAAGGTTATGCTGTTTATAGTTTCTACATATTTAATTATAACATTTAAATGGTGGTGATTTTATTTTTGTTTTTAAGTATTCAATAAATAAACTACACCGCTTGTAGTTGAGCGCCTTTTTACCGATAATTCGGAGAAAAGTGACGTGAATTTCACGATTAATTTTAACTACGTTATTGTAAAGAGCTCACAGCCACACGCAGAAACCACAACAAAGGCATCAAACAAAAACAATTTTCACCACTATTTAATTGTTATAACCAAACAATTTCAAAACAATTCGTGAAAACTTATCCTACTTTCAGCTCATAGTAATCCGACAGCGTTGCTTTTAAAATGGCGACGCAGCATTTTAACGGCAAACAAACATGAGCGAGTACCTACAATAGTTGTGATTTGTGTGCTGCCCCGTGCAGCAGAGTTGCAAATATATTCGAAAGTTTCGAGAGTGGCTACGTTCGGATTGGAAAATTCTGTACTAGGCCATAAAGTTCTTGGCATCCACAAAATATGCTGGCTGGTCTAATCCCCGATACTTCGTTTTTTTCTATCCCATTGTTTCGCTCGCCGGTTCCCTCTTTACAAATCAACGAGCAGTGTTCGTTCGAAATAGAGTAAAAACGTAGACCAACGACGTACTCGTATTTTCTAGTCGAAGGTGACTGGTTTTTAGCCTGAAAAATGTGCATGTATGTGTACTTTTTCCGAAGGAGATAGCAGTTGTATCTAAATAAACTGCTTGTGTTCACAAAGCAATAAGCTGTTTGTGTTCATTAGGAGACAGAGTTTTTGGCACTATGTGTAATGTATGTTAAGTATTAATGTAAAGCTGAATCATTTTGAAAGATACTGCTAAACCATTGATTCATATTTTCGAAAAAGTTACCTGCTCAACAACGGAAACAACGCAATGAATGTTGCTGAGCTGTCAAAATGAAAGCATTTGCTACTAATAGATTGTTACGTAATTACCCCGCTGGTAAAGGCGCTTATAGAATTACATGTTATATTGTAGATCAGATTATTATATTATAGAAAGGGATTGACTACCGACATGATGAGTAATGGAGAAGTATGGAAGAAAAGGACATGTTGGGTTGACCCTAAATAAATAAGGCTAAGGGCAGGAAAATGATGATGATCTAATATATAAAATTCTCGTGTCACAGTTTTCGTTGCCATACTCCTCCGAAACGGCTTGACCGATTTTGATGAAATTTTTTGTGCATATTCAGTAAGTCTGAGAATCGGCTACTATCTATTTTTTTTTTTTTTTTTTCAAACCCTTAAGTGATAAGGGATGTCCACCCTGGGGTAGGAGTAGTGTAGGAGTAGGGTAGGAGTAGGGTAGGAGTAGTGTAGGAGTAGTGTAGGAGTAGGGTAGGAGTAGGGTAGGAGTAGGGTAGGAGTAGTGTAGGAGTCGGGTAGGAGTAGGGTAGGAGTAGGGTAGGAGTAGGGTAGGAGTAGGGTAGGAGTAGGGTAGGAGTAGTGTAGGAGTAGGGTAGGAGTAGGGTAGGAGTAGGGTAGGAGTAGGGTAGGAGTAGTGTAGGAGTAGGGTAGGAGTAGGGTAGGGGGTAGGACACCACGCGAACGAAGTAGCGCCGGGCAGCTATAAATAATTTATATATGGTAAAACAACGTTTGCCGGGTCAGCTAGTATTATTATAAATCCTTGGTTAGTTGATATGAAATCGTATTCACTGAATTCTAAACAATAACATAATTTAATATACTTTTACGAAATAGTAAAAGAAGCAAAGATATACATTACAGTGAAAATTGCTTAGCGTGAAATACTTAAGTTTCTACTTTAGTATTGCGAATAAAAGACCTGGCTCGAATACCTGCTGCAGAAAATTATCTTAAAAGTATCTCGAGACATATTCAGGAATTCTTTTACAAGTATTGCGGAGCGAGGTCCCATCGTTAGCGTGGCGAATCATTTGTTACGTTCCTCCAATCTTGCAGTTATATCTAGGTAATGGAAGTCGTTTGTGAGTACATGATTACTGCAATGCGTGATTACTGACAAATGCGTGCACTGACTGGACAGGTCCACTCAATCTGTGAGGTTCTTTCCTCAAAAGACCATTTCAGACATCAATCTACATGGTCTACACATTATCGCACCAAGATTATGTGACCTCTGAGTTTGTTTCGGCCTTTCTTCTCAGAGTAGTCAGATATTAAACGCCGACCTCATCTAGTTTTTTAAATATATGATTGACGTGTAAAAGTATTTGTCCATACCTATGTACTTACAGAAATAAATTTGTTTCGCATCCTCGTCAAATTTCAGGAGGCTGTTATGAAAGACATAAATAATCAAATAAAATAGCGATCCCTGGTAAATAATGAATATATACTTGTTTTTTTAGTTATTTAACTTTGACAGTATTTCAATATACACCACTTTCAAAGAACAGAATCGCCCATTGCGGCAGGCATTTTTTTTGTGTTTAAAAGGGCAGTTACAGTGCGGTCTCACCCGGGCCGCGTTATAAAATGCGTGTCCCACATATGCCGATTTCCGAAAATTAGAAAAAAAATAAAAAAGAAACATACTTATTTTATTATTGATTCGTGTCGAGAATCAGTAGCATAGTTACCTCCTTGAATTTGACGAGGATGCAAAACGACACCTTGTATATTTAAAAAAAAGTATAATATATAAAAGCTTATGCGCCCATTTACGAAAGTCGGGTTAAGGTTTCGCAATAAACGTATGTATCTCTAAATAGCGTTGCACTCTACACTTTAATTTAGAATAAATCTTTTATTTAACTTGTAGTATCCCTCTTCAAGGTCAAAAATGTATGTACCTATTTTCCCTCTATCCGGCACTGGTATGTCCATTATAACAATATTATATGTCTACTGTATCCCTACATCCATTTTCCAGGAGTGATGTTGAAGGCATAATTCTATTTCTCAGAACCTAAGGTTCTGTAAATGTTTTGTAAATATAGCAAGCTGTGTAAGAGTTGAACGTTTAAGAAGATAATTATAGGTATTAAGATAGAAGTCTTAAGTTTCTTGGGATGATTGCAAGTAGGTACAGGATTCGAGGAAATCTCCCGCCCGTAGTAAAGCTTCGCCGTCTGAGTTAATATCTTATTACTTCTTAGCACTTCACACGTGTAGAAAGTTACGTCTCTGACTGCGACGAATTTAGTCTAAAGTTTATTAAAATTTCGTAGGTAGGTACCGCCTATTACTTTTTGGGTTTTTTGTTAACATTTTCATGGGTTTTAACGTTATTTTCTTAAAAGACACGTAGTTATTAGTATGATTTCACATAGTGCTTTTAAAAATCGTGTTATGTAATATAAGGTTGATCTCTTGCTTGTTCAATGAACTCTGCAAACGGCTGGTTCACATTTCCCGCAACCCAAGGGCTAGCTTTTACCTTGGTTTAGAGGATAAGTATTGCCATACAACGTGGCAATGCCGCCAGTCTCTTGGCCGCATTACCTGTCGACAGCGATGCTGAGGAATATTTCGACGCCATATTTTAGTTTGTTAATCATTTTGGTTAGGTTAGTAGACGATCATAAAAGACCTTTGATAAAAATATAAATTCAGAAAGTTTAAATCTCTGATTTGCGTAAAAGGTATTCCTAAAAATCTAAATATGTAGCAGACATATTTAAGAATAAGCATCTTATGACGCAATAAAGTCTCCTAAAGAGCTCCGTTAAAAAAGGCTAATGTAATGAATATTGTAACCTTGCCGTAACATTGATGTAACCTTACCCAAGCGTCTAAAAAAATACTTACCTGTAAAAACGAAATAATAAAAAACATTCCTATCTGAAAAATAAATTGCGAACCGAAGAAACGTCCCATCACTAGCTTCATATAATTAAAAAACTATCGGCTTTTGTTTAACACAAAGTTCGTTTCCATTCTTTACACGAAACAAAAGAAAATAGAAGAAACTTTTCTTATTTAAGTTCGGACGTTGGAACAAAAGTATCCCGTCTTTAGATTTAAATCTTGCGGTCATTAGACAGTCAAGTTAGCATACATTTTAATATCACGAGACAGCTGTGACTCCAAAGAGGCAGCTTTTGCAAGATGTCAAAACAAGTACATTTTATTTACATTATTTTCTGCCTTCCATCTCTTCGCAAAGATTTATTACTGCAATATACCGTTGGACGTAATACAATGGATTTAATGTCGGAGCCAACGGTTTCCTTAACTCCATACGTTGCTTGAATGCTCGCTACATAATGATAATTATGTTCTTTGTCTACCCTTTTTTTTTTTTTTTTTTTTTTTTTTTGTGGATGGGAAATCATCAAATGACCCCTCCCGCTCTGGGTGGAGCGGAAGGGAGTGTCAGACTTTTACTGACTAAAACCCACCCGTGTTCCGTCCTTAGCCCTTTCTGTTCCAGGGCAGCGGTTAACCTTTCGGAAAATCCCACCGCCCCGGCAGGCTTCGGCCCTGTGGGGCCCCGTCCTCTGCTGACATCTCTTTGAGGCGCGCGTGGAACACAACGCGCCGTCCGGCACGGGCCTGGTCCTGATCGGACGGTGAGCTACCCATTACTCACCGCCCGCAGGCCCGCGCCTACGGTGGCCGGGAGTCGTCACGCGGCTCCCGACGCCCGGAGCGTCTCCCGCGGCGGCTGAGGCGTGAGGTGTTCTCCCTCAGCCTCCCCGCCACCTCCTTCGCTAGCATGACTGCTTCGCAGAAGGAGGTGACTGCCTCCCATTCTCTCTCGCCCCGGACCATGGCTTGCACCAGGGCCGGGCGCGAGAGGTCGCCGCCGTTGCCGATCGCCTCCACGAGGACACGGCGGGTCTCCGCCCAAGCAGGGCAGACCTCCACCGTGTGCTCCACCGTGTCCTCTGGGCGATCCGGGCAGTGGTGACACCCGGGCGTCTCCTCCCGCCTGATGATGTGCAGGAACCTCCCGAAACATCCGTGTCCGGAGAGGACCTGCGTCAGGCGGTACGTGAGAGCGCCGTGACGCCTCTCTAGCCACTCCTCAAAGAGGGGTCTTATCGCCGCTATCGCGGCGTGCCCTGCGCTGGGTTGCGATAGTCGCGCCTTCCATTCCGCCATGAGATCGCGCCGGAGGTCCGTCCGCTCCGCAGCGATTTGCCGCGGGTGCAGAGTTTCCCCCCGGCGTAGTGCCTCCGCGCGCCAATCATGCAGGCGCGCGAGCACTATCGCCTCCAGATCCCATGGCGGCAGTCCGGCAAGGAGGCATGCCGCCTCGCGCGAGATCGTGCGGTAGCCCCGGATCAGCCTTACGGCTACCACCTTCTGGGGCGCGTTCAGATAGTGTGCGGCTCGAAGCCGCAGTGAACGCGCCCATACCGGGGCCCCATATAGGGCCATGGACCGCACGACCCCCGCGTAAAGCCTCCGGCAGTCTACCCTGATTCCATGTTTTCGTAAGATTTTTTTCGAATAAGAGTCACTTCAGGCCAAATTTCGGCCATGGCAGCTAATGTCAGCGGAGACTAGCCACCTCATCATAATCAGCCTATGTATACCTAAATGATTCCACTGTTCGGGCACAGGCCTCCTCTAGGTGAAAGGGAGTTGGTCGTAAACCCCCACGCGGGCCCAGTGCGGCAGTATATGTCACATGTCTTCGAATTTTGGGTTCTAGGACATGCCGGGTTTCTCACGATGTTTTCGCGCGAGATATTATAGTGCACAAGTGTGTGTGTATACACAGGTAAACTCACTATTCTCTCACTCTCATACTCCCGTGCCTTGGAAAGCACGTTAAGCCGTTGTTCCTGCGCCTGATCTGTCTCCCGTCATGTCTTTGGAGTATTATTACTACTAAACGTGACTTTATGTGGCAAGAAATTCTTCTCTCATCATACCTACATTTTCCTGTTCAACATTTTAGACGAAGTAACAAATTATAATAATGTAGCAATCATTTTATTACGCTATTGCTATGGAAACTGATATAATAGGCAAGTATCGAATACCTATGTTAAAAGATATATTATTTATTTTTGGGAGCAGGTTGCCAATTATGTTGTGTTAATTTAGGCTATATCCATCTTTTTCTCTCTGAAAGAGTAATAAACTAAGAAAATTCCGGACATATTATATTAGAGCTGTCGGTTATAAACTTATAGTTGAACTTAAAAGGAGGTCGTGGATAAATATTAAAAGCCACATGGGTCGATCGTAGGCAAAGCTAAGCTTGCCGCGGTCGGTTCGTGGATGGGTGACCATCCATAACATTTCAAGGCTCTCCTTCGTGTCTTGGAAAGCATAAGACGACGTTAAGAAGTTGGTCCCGGCTGCGATTTAGAGATCTTTTACAGTTGTAACGGGTCGTCAGAAAACCGAAAGTCTGACAACCAGTCTTACAAAGAGGTATCGTATTACCCAGTAACTGTTGTGGAGGTGGCTCTAAAGGGTGAATGAAAACATCTTGAAGAAACCGGCAAGTCCTAGAACCAAAAAATTCGGAGACATGTTGTGACATCTACCAACCCGCACTGGGCCCACGTGGTGGATTAAGGCCCACTCCCTCTCACAGAGAGGAGGCCAGTGTCCCAGCAGTGGGAACATTATAGGCTGATTATGTTGTTGTTTTGGAGGTTAAATAGGAAGTCGCTCCATGTTAAATACTGGTATTCTGCTGCATGCATGCTGACTGGACGCCGACCCCAACATAGTATAGACTAAAAACACGACAAAGTTCAAGGCATAAAATAATTTTACATCTTTACCTTTACCCGTTTTTACCCCTTTTTATAACACTAGGCGAAACTTAAATGAATGCCTAAATTCGTTTTTTATCTGTCAACATCCTTTTCTCGAGCTGCCTGTCCGTTTTTGAACAAGGGAACCAGCGCCATTGTTTTTCACTAACACGCCAACTGTTTTTTTCTTATGTTGAAGTCTCACATTATTCCGATTGTTTAATACTTAAACAGTAAATTTTGCTGATAGAGATAACTAAGACACAACAAAGATTTGTTGGAACCACATTAACAAACACAAGTAAAGCAAAAGAAACGCTGTGTATTCAATAATGACACATCTCTACGACCACACTCTCACTATGTGTAAGCGGATCACGAAGCATGTTTGCCAAGCGTATTAGTAACCTAAACACCGCTGTGAATTCGAACCATTGAACTTGATCCCCGGCACTTCATCTGATTGCTTCCGCACTCTCCTATCTTCAACGACCCTCCAGGGGGCAGGGGAGGTCAACTTATATTTGCATTCCCTTATAATATAGAGTTACGTTGGCGACAGAATTAACTGGAGCGCGTAATGTTTGACGGTGTATTATTTAGACGAGTAAACTTTAGGTCTCTGATTAACCTATTGCTTGGGTTCGCAAATAAACTTTTCTTGCAAATAAATCTGTGAACACAGACAAACAAAAACTAATCAATGAGAATATAGAGTTATAGGTATTCGTAGAGCTGTGTCTAGACAAATTTGATTGGGTATTCTTTTTATGTTTTAATCAAATTCTGTTTGGCTGAGCTTTGATATTCAGTTTCAGTAATACTTATTCATTTCGCGCATACTTTTACTACTAAGTTTTCTGCTTTGTAGATTTTTTTTTTTTCGTGATTTATTTTTTAGGTGAGTGGTTGGTTTACTTTTGACAGGCTAGATTCGAGCGCCTATACATTTGCATAAATAAAATTAAATAGGTTTATATATATTTGTTCTCAAAAAAGACACAGTTGACATGAGAACACTGCTTGAAATAAATAATTGAGTTTTGAATGCATTGAATGAGTGTAACTTTTGTATACATGAGGGTATTCTGTTATGGTATAATTCTGCTCCTTCAAAAGTGGTTGTTATTGCCAAACTTAGTCGTAAATCAATCACAAAAGGACTTTTTGCATCTTCATCTTACAACAAAATCGAATGCTGTCAATCAGCTGTTTCCCCAGCCCATTAAATCACAGCTAATCATAATTAGGTACTTAATTATAACCGTGTACCAGCGTCAAGCACAAATCAGATTCCCATATATTGGATTCCACTTAATTAACTGGTCTAATTAGACTGTGACATGATGGTTAAAGAGCGATGCGAAGCGAGAGAGGATGTAACGCAGACCTATGTGATTGCTTAATTATTACGTACGTACTTAGTGCTGAAGGGCATAGTCAGTATTGTATATAGGGGGTAGTTTCGCAAATTAGGTCGCAAACCCTCGGGACACCCAGATCTTACACAGATGTTCTCAACAGACCAGGAGACTTAATAAGCTTCTGGAGGGAGGTGGGCTGGTTGGAATAACCACCGACGGCCGCCATGGCCCACGCACAATGGTCCACTTGTAGGACTAAGCGCGGAAACCAAACCCGTAATATAGAACTTAGAACATAGGGGGTAGTTTCTTAGGTCCTAAAAGAAGCGTCGCAAGCCATGAAACTCGTCAGAATTACAGTTTACCAGCGAACCACCGCTCTTCTAAAGGGGTTCCTTCACGGTCAAGCGGCTTGACAGCAAGCGAAAATCTACGTGCTTCCCGTCAAGCCGCTTGACCGTGTCGGAACCCCGGGGTTAAGGGGGGGCAGCTGCCCGTCCTTGCTCGTACCTCGCTACGCCCATGTTAGTGATTATGCTTAAATGTCGTGAGGACAGTTTTGAGTATGAATGTCGATGGCTATAAGAGTAGGGGACGACCAAAAAAACGATGGACGGACTGTGTGAATGATGATATGGTTGGAAAGGGAGACGAGTAATAAAGAAGTATGGAAGAAAAAGACAAGTAGCGTCGACCTCAAATAAATTGTGATAAGGGCAGGAGAATGATAATGATACTAAAACACTAACCGTCTTATTACAAAACGAAACCTAACTTTAGTTCTAGCCTAAACTATTGAGCCAGTACTTGTATTTCGAAATTTATTTCGATTTAGGTAAAGTTCTTAATACAACTTAGCACCGAACTAAGCTGTCATTTTTGTATAAAGAACGGCATTTCTCTATCAGTTGGGTTCTTAATTCAATAACTGGGTCAGTTGTTTAAACCTGATCGAAACAAAAACCTTGTTTTGTAATAAAGGGGTAAATGTATTTTCTTTCTTTCTATACTTAGTACAGTGAATATCTCTTTGGAGACAGAATTGTATGTGGTTAGAATGTCAACAGTATCGTCATAAATTGCATATAAATGAGTAAGAGAGTGAGATAATACATAAATATTAAACTTACACATAATGACTAACCAAACACAGTACATTGATTAAGAAAGCACTTCATTTATGTACTAAATGTAATTTACACACAATTCTAAAGCTAATTATGTAGGCAAATTGGAGAATTTCTCACCTGCTTAATTTGTGAAATTACCCATTCTGTCATTGGTTTGTCACCAATCACTGAGTACCCACTGAATTCAAGCCACAATTAAGCCAGATTCGTAATAATGATCACCGAATCAAATACCTTGGAATTACATGTTCAATGTTTAATTTATAATTTACCAATTAACATCTGCTAGCAATTAGTTAGAAAACAACAGAAATAAACACATAAATAAGCAGCTGTGACAGGCAGACAAACATACAAAGTCGCACCATAAACCCTTCTTTTTGTACCATTTTGTCACTGAACTTTAATATCTAACTACGAAACAAATATTTGTATTGCCTACTGGTAGTTGTTCTGGGTCTGGGTGTTTGTGTATGTGAGTTTAAATGTTTGTGAACGCACCCACGATACAGGAGTAGGTAATTTCTAGTGTGGGGCAACGTAAAAAAAAAATACAAAAAAATAGATACATACATAAACTCACCTTCATCCCATGAAGGTAGGCAGAAACTAAAGAACGTCACCTGCTACGATCCTTAGCTTACAGACTCCTTTTGCCTCGTTTACGTTCATACATCTGGTAATTAAAATCATTTATCATTAACATTTATCGAAAAAGAAAAATGTTTCAATATGGCCGGTTCATTACATTCCTCAAATTCAGTCTTTCAATCACCTCTGACCCTTTTATAAACATCTTGAACCAACCCGAAACGAACAAAAGCACTCTTCCGAAACAACGAACCGATATATTATTTTTGACGCCTCACAAACTCTTTATCACATAAAGCCAAAGTTTTAACTACAGAAACTGTGAGAAAATAGCGTTCCTTTGTACAAACTTCGAAGTGGTCCAGTAATAGAGGATACCACAGTTGGAGCAGTCAGTAGATTTCGAGCGAGCAATATTGATGGATTCTCCACCGGCCATGTTATTGCTCTCCTTTAATGGAAACAGATTGAGCTATTCTTGGTGGAATGGCATGCCTTTATTCAATTAGAGCCAGTCGGCTTTCGGCTCTATTTTAGTATTAAGCTTTGGGATGCACTGTAGAAGCTTCGTCCCTTGTATATCATGCAACTCAACAGGATGTTTGCTTTGATAAAGCCGACATTAATCTGTTTTTTGAATAAGGATCACACACACACTGTGTGTGAGTTAAGCCAAGAGCGTCAAACTGGATTAAAACCATCATTATTGGGTTTATATCATTAATGAGTTTCACTAGCACGCTGACGTCATGTACTTTTTTTAGTAATTTTAAATCTATACGGTCACTTTCCGTGTCTGTGTGACCGCGTTGTGCTTTTACGCGGTTTTCACCCTTATTTAGAGAATGGTAAAGGGAAATGTTTAATTTACGAAAATGGGAAGGTTTACTAATACAAAACGTTAGAAATAACCTTTGGAGGTATCCAAATAATAAAAATCTCAATATTTTGTCAAGTTGTAAAAATTGTGCGAAGCAGGGGTCGCTAGTAAATAAATGTAATGTGAGCTCGCGTCACTGTCACTGTTAGCATCCCATCATCCCACTGGTGGGCAAAAGCCGCTCCCCATGACTTCCAGCTCTGTTGATCCAGGTTTAAGGTGGATCACGTCGCGCGTCGTTTCGTTTCACGATCGTCGTCGTTTGTTTTCTCCAGTACTGCGTACCTACTGCTCGAATTTTAAACTCACACTAAACTTGTATTTTTAATATACCTTGTTATGCAACAGCTTTATAAAATTATAATAATTCCGCTGAAATGATAGCTCTATTAACTTTCCTGCTACTATAACTGATGATATGAGTAGCATGCATCTTTTCACATAAACTTCGTAGAAAGTTCCACTTCTTTCTTTGTGATGTCAATAAGATTTCCACGTCCGTTTATTTCTACATTAGCTTCAATTATAACTTGCGAGTATGCATTGGACTTCAGGAAAGTTCCCGACTAGCTGAATGGAACGTCGTAATATCGTCTAAGAATTTTAAATAGAAATTTATTTTGCGTTTAGGTTATGTTTGTCTACAAAATAATAGTCTAGACGAAATTTTCGAAACTTCCATTTTGTAGTGATGAATTAACGTTAATTGCATTTGCGATGGAGACTTTGTGCTGCAGGGGAGTTTTTTGCGCCACTTCTTCTTCCCAGCTAAAAGCACCAGGAAGTGGTGAAGGGCGGGCGTTTTGAGGGACTGCCTTTTGTAATTTTGACGTTCATAAAGTGCTGATTCTTAGCCTAGTTTGAATAAATGACTGAAAAGACTTTCGAAACAAAAAGTTTTTTGCATTCCAATTTGAACTTTTTTTACCTTTTAACTATAACTACCAATCCAAAAACGAAGCCTTTTTGACTCAACAGCTTAACTTTTACAAAATAATCACTGTAACGTAAAGGAAATTCAGGAACAATTTTCTTTCAGGAACAAAATTCAAAATGTCCTTCAACACCGAACCATATTTCGACGAATATTTTAAAACTGTAAATTACAACGGGTTAAATGGCTCTGAAACGGTGTAGCACTTCGTAAAACGAGCCGTATTCGTGCGACCGCCACATGCAATTTAACCTCATTTGCATATCTTAGCCTGAAACGGTTATTGCTCGTGCCGTTGAGCAATTTTGAGCTTCTGTCTCTGATAGCGTTGCGTGGACTTTGAATGCTGGTTAGGCGACAAAGAACGTACATTTTTTACCGATGGAATTACCTTGATGGATTAAAGGAAACTACTATGTTGGTAGAAAATGTAGGTTTTCTTGTGACGAAAGTTTATTAGTTATTTTTTTTACAAATAAGAAAAATGATGACAAAATAGTAGTTTCCTTGATGGATTAAAGGAAACTACTACTTTGGTAGAATATATAGGTTTTTTATTGGCGATTAAGTTTATTAGGTTTTTTACAAATATGAAAAATGAAGAAATGGAAGACCAAAGAAACGATAAATGGAATGCGAGTAGGATGATATAACTGGAAAGGGCCGACTGGCCGTGTAGAAGGTAATATTCAAGATAACGACTAATAGAACGACTGTGGAAAAAAAAAACATGTTATGCCGACCCCAACTAAATTGGGATAAGGGTAAGGGAATAATGATCATGATGATATTGGGTGGAAAATGCAATAAGTACTCGGTATGGGTCAAAATTCGTTACACGTCAAGACAAAAAATCAACAGAAAAACAAAATACATTTTATTATGTTTCCAATTTTCTTTTGAAGGGTAAGAACGCAAAAAATTAACTCACATATTTGTTTTAGCTTAGGTAGGTATGTACCTATTTCATATTCGAAGACATGTTACGTCTACCAAACCGCACTGGGCCCGCATGGTAGATTATACTACCACTCCCTCTCGAAGATAGGAGGCCTGTGTCCCAGTAGTACTGGGACACAGGCCTAAACAGGCTGATTATGTTTTTATTATGTTTCTAGCTGCGCCCCGCGGTTTCACCCACATAAGTTTCGATCCCGTGAGAATATCGGGATAAAAAGTATCCTATAAGTTAATCCTGGTTATAAACCATCTGTGTGCCAAATTTCATCCAAATCCGTTTAGTAGTTTTTGCGTGAAAGAGTAACAAACATCCATTCATACAAACTTTCACATTTATAATATTATAATAGGATATAAAACTAAATTAATATTGAGTTCAAAGTGAATTCTTAATTTGTAAATCATAATAAACAAAAATAAAGCTTAATTTGCACGGAACAAAGCACAAAACTAAAAATATTAAACTACAGTAAGTGTTAGCCTACAGTAAGTCTGTATATTCGAGATAGACCTAAGATGCAGAAAACCATCTACCAATTATTAAGTTTCGCTGATGCAGCAAATAACATAATTCATATTTCCGATCCAGTTTGTGTTAGAACCGCTAATTAGTAAGATGCCTTGCGGTCTTCCGGCCGCTACATTCCAACTAAGCCTAACTTTATCTCGGCCTATAAAGCTTTGTCCAGGATGACTCTAGGGTCAGAGTATTAGTGGCTCGACCTTCCTCTATCATTACATTAGCGTGTTCCGAAAAGCTTAGAAATCGCTTCGAAATGAGAGACACGCGTTGTCCTAATTTTCTGGGATGGACCTATCAAAAATGCCTGTTTGAAGAAATTACGCTTCATCGTAGAAGATATCATTTATGCTACGGATACATCAAGAATGCTAAATAATTGATGATTAATAAAAATGTTAGATAATTAAGCATCTAGGTACTAGTACTGCCCCATCTGCCCCCTTCATTCTCATGTCAAATGAAGTTGAAGGACATCAAAAATGGGTTAAAACAAGTAAGTTAACAATCCAAAACAAAACATTTCGGCACCACTTCGAGCCTAGAGTTAGGCTCGAAGTGTTTGTTTGACCAAAGTATCCGAGCGCAAATATGCATAATCGTAGTTATTATATTATCTGTGTTAAATAGCTAAAGAAAGAGACTAGCTTTCGCCCGCGGCTTCACCCGCATGGAGGTCGGAAATGATCCCACGGAAACCTACTAGGTACTTACTACGTTTAATATATTTGTTAGAGGGCTGATTTCGAAATTTCAAACTTATTCGTCGAATAAAGTTGTAAGATGATTGAAAAATCAGCCCTAGGAGGAATAATTCCGTAATACATTGTTTTCATATAACTCTATTGGTTTATGTGTAGCGCACGTCAGTAAAGCTCCCAGTCGGTATGATTTTTTCCAACATCTTCAACAATCATCGTCATGTTTCAGCCAATTTACACAAAACCTTAATGAATTAGGTATGCACCATGTATCATTGGTGAAAACCATATGAAAGTCCGTTCGGTAGTTTTTGAGTTTATCGCGACATTGTTATATAATACGAGTATGTAGTGATTGTGAGACAGGTATGAGTTATGGAGACAAACGCTAACTTTTTCTAAAATTCGATGTGCCTCGTTTACAGGCTCTACTAGCCCCACTAGGTACCTACTGTCATCATCATCATCTGTCTGCCCTAGTCTCATGTAACTTGGGATCGGTGTAACCGGTTTTCTTCCTACAATTATCTCTCTCTCTATCATTCACTCTTTTACACCATGTCTACCCGTCAACTCCAACCGCGGGCCGCGTTAAGGAACTTCGTTCCAAAACAAACCTTAAATAAACGTCCCTGGAATGATCAAAGCATCGTAAGTTCGCATTAAGGCTCGTTACGCTGTATGCGGTTGCAAGTTGCATCGTCCCGTGTCAGACGTCAAACGCAAGAAGTTGCGGTCAGAGTTGCAGTGCGGAGTTGCGCCGCAACCGCTCCGTGCCAGTGACACTGTCCGGAGTCCGGTCCGGACACTGCTCTAGTAAATGTATTGTAGTGTTACTATTTCAAGTGATTAATTATCTGTGTATCAGTGGTGACATGGTTCGTAGTACTTACGTAGCATAGTAAAGTGGTTTAAAATATTGTTTTTTTTAACCTTATTTGCGAAGAATTTATATATTAACTTACTCATTGTTTAAGTACTTACAAATAGGGTTACCTACATTCAAGATGAAAGGTTTCCTTTGGAAATTAGCACTTTTCCCCAGGGAGTTAAAGTGCCAGTTTGAGTACGAAGGGTTTGTTAATCGATAAATCTATGTCACAAGTATGACGTGTTAGTCCTGCATTACTGTAACTGTCAAACCGCTGTAATATTCATCAAAAAAAACATAGCAGTGTTTTTTTAAACACAAATATAAAATTAGTCTTCGATTAATCCTCTTCTTAAATAGAAAATACATACTTAGCATACTTATTAAATACAATATTGCAAAAAAAGACAACAACAATAACACTACATGAAGACCAATTACTCTATCAATCGAACAAACAACTAATAGAGGATTCAAGAATAATTCTAGACATTGACATCCACTCACCCAGTTAGCGTATTCCCCGCTGAATTTTAGATATATCGCTAATAACATACCAACCAACTGTTTGTGGGAAATGCCACATGTTACAAATTGAAACTAGAATATGCATAGGTAACTAACAATTAGCTGAACTCACTGGTACTGGTAGGTTAGGTCCAATATATGTATGCATTTTGGTTGCAACTGAGTTTGAGTTATGATTTAGTGCTTAGACTAGAGGTCTGTGATAACAGGGATGCCTGAGATGCCGTAGTTTTTTAATTACCTTCTTCTACAGTGGTATGATATATAATAATAATTTTCAGAAGGTCTCTTCGATACGGCTCGCATTGTGAGGAGCTTCCTGTCTCTGGAACTCTAATCACCACAGCTTGGACCCTGCTCCCGATACCGGCAGACTACTAATAATAATATTACAAGTTTATTCCTAGTTCAGGTAAAATCCAAATATTTTTACCAACACCTAGAATAAGGCCCTATTTTGTAAATATTTATGTAAATCAATATTTAAACAATTTCAATTATATATTTTTTTTTTATATTTAAAAATCTAATTAAACGAGATAATAATTTAGTTATTTTTACTTCAAGACACTGACATCAGTATAGCCCTGGCTTCTGTCTAGGAGATTGAAGAATTGAGGGATTTGGTATTTGATACCGTCTTTGTTTATTGAAAAAGGGGTGATCACAATGACAGGATCTCGTAATCACTGAACAGGGCTTCGTTGGGTAGAGCTTGAGAATGAATCAAGCTGATTCTTTTGATTAAGTCATTCCCGAAATTTCGGAGATTTTGACTGTAGTAGGAGAGCTGATCAGCGCGAAATTAATCTCTGATGGGAATGGGAATACGCGAAAGCCTTACTGCCTTACTGGCAGATTACGTGCTTCCGAAGGGCTCTGCTTCTTCTTATCTGGATTTAACGTATTTTTATTAAATGAGTTGAGCACAGTTGGTCGCGAAATTAGTCGCACGTGGTGTTTTGTAGGTTTATCAACTACAGAACGTGTTGGTTTGGGAAATCTAGGAAATGGCCGTACTCCATGTACATATGCACATAAAGCATGTGCTAAGGCTCCGGTGACGTTGACGGCCACAGGCGATGTGACTTGCGTAAATGTGTCGCGCGCTCGTCAATTGTTTCCTTCGCGTGAGATACCTACCATCGATCCGCAAGCCGCGTCGCGGTGACTCGTGACATGCTGTAAACAATTTCTATCATTGGTTTTTTCCGCAGAAGCTGTCGCAAGACGCGTGTTGCTTGAGCGTCACGGTGTAGCTCACGGCCAAGAAGTAACGCGCGTCAGATTTTAAGCCATTGAAACCGACGCAGATGCATTTAATTTCAACTTGCTATTGCTTAGTTCCTCTAGTGAGCTTTTGTTCACTATCATTGCTTTACCCTCGCGTTGATTGTCTATACAGGGTCATTTTAAATTGACTAGCTAAACTCCGCAGACGCGATGGGTATCGATATGTAAACACAAAAGTGAACGACCTCTGTTAGTGTTGTTACTTGAAGTATGAGTTGAAGAAACTGTTTTCTTATGCATTGTGATGTTTAGGTATGATAGGTACCTATCACGTCTGTGAAGTTTAGGTACACAAAAAAAAAACAGATTATGTAAACTGATATTTCAAGTGACTACAATAACTGCGGTCGATGACGCCACAAAAAAAAACAAAAATTTATTTTTTGGTTTTTAATTTTTTGATGTCGATACCAAACGCGCCTGCGGAGTTCAGCTAGCCAATTTGAAATAACACGCTATAAAGATACTAGATAAACTGTGGATTCTATTGCTTGCTTGCTTCACGTGTCTGGCGCTATTTCAATTAAGCCAAGACATACAATTATTTGAATACAAAGTAACTACTTATCGTTTCTCTAAATTAACATGCATGGCCTTGACAACTGCAAATGTAGAGTGGGGCGAGACTTTGTATGGATGCTGTGATTTCCGGTTCCTTTGATTCCGTGAAATTGACATTAAGACAGACTTGATATTGTTAAGTCGACTTCATTTCACGAACATTACGAAGGACTGGTGACTGCCTAGCCTTTTACCAACTATGTTGGAGTCAGCTTCCAGTCTAACCGGATGCAGCTGAATACCAGTATTTTACATGGAGTGACTGCCTATCTGACCTCCACAACCCAATTACTGGGTAGTATCGTATTACCCAATGGTAAGACTGGTAAGACTTTCGGGCTTCTGACTACCCGTAACGACTGTCAAAGATCCATGAATGACAGCCGGGACCAATGGTTTACCGTGCTTTCCGAGGCATGGAGGGATCTCGGTATGTAAAGATGGTAACCCATCCACAGACCAACCGTGGAAAGCGTAACTTAACCTGATCGATCGACCTGTGCGGCTGTTATTATTTAGCCACGGGCCCCTCCTGGTGAACTTTCTTGTATCATGTATAATGATTAGAGATTATTGTTTAGTTGATTAGGACGTGTGTATGTGTCCCTCGAATAGAATAGACCACTCTTTACTACGTACGTACAGCATATAAATCACAGGTAATTATAAATTAATACAAATGGTGACATAATGGGCGGTAGTCTGTGGTGTACCATGTACAAAATACATACATAAAGCATAAGTATACTAATCTATATAAATAATATATTTAACAATAATCATGAAATAGGAGCAGCGAAAATATAATAATATGTTATAATATAATGATATTATTATTCGCGGTTCTATTTGTGTTCAAGTACCGACATGAAACACAGTTATAAATCAGGCCCACTACACATTTACGAACTTTTACAGTCTCTTTCATCTAAAAAAACGCAGCCAATAAACTACCAACTAACCAAAGTGAAACCTATTCCTCTACGCCGCTCCTATAAGTTCTCAATATTGATGGAAAGGGGAAATCGGATCATGAGAATCATTAAGCCCTCGGGCTTCGCACTGTACTAGATTAATGTCCCACCTGTACAACTTTGCCTCCCGGGACTTTCATCCTGTAATGCTTCCCCCATTTATTAGATTTTCTTCAGCAATTCCATTGGAGAGAATCTATCTTGTATATTTGTGTTTGGTAATGGATGTTCGTGTTGCTATGTTGCTAAATGAATAGTAACGATTAAGTTAAGTTACATGAATACAAGCATAATCAGCCTATAACGTTCCCACTGCTGGGACACAGGCCTCCTCTCTGTGAGAGTGCCATAATCCACCACGCAGGCCCAGTGCGGGTTGGGTAGTGAATAAATATAATATGATAAATTAAGATCTAGTTTTTTTTTTTAAACACAACTGGCGGTTTGTGGGTGCTCTATAAGTACATACAGTTAAATTCTCTATTTATTCTAGTAGCAGCATAAGCATAACGAGCCATAATGTCCCGTCCATAGTGGCCTATAATGTTCCCACTGCTGGGACACAGGCCTCCTGTCTTCATGAGGGAGTGGCTATAATATACCACGTGGGCCCAGTCCGGGTTGGTAGATGACACATTATGTCTCCGAAGTTTTGGTTCTAGGACATGCTGGTTTCGCGATGTTTTCACCGTTTTGAGAGCGGCGGTGATGAATTGAATTGTAATTATTTACATAAAGTGAAGCGCCTGTCCCGGTTCGAATCCATGACCTACAAACTCGTAAGTTGGGTGCGTCAAATCACAATGTTCTTCTTCGTGTCACTTTCTGTATTTTAGATATTGTTGGCCCAAAACTTTGCCACTTCCACGGCGTTGTTGGTGGCAGCGCAGAGGTCACTTTGACTGTATGTTTTGGGATACAGGGGCTGCCCTCTGTATCCCAAAACATCCAGTCAATCCTGCTATTGCGATATAGCTCCACAATCACACCCTGTTGCCGTTCCGTGAAGATGCCCCACTTTACCAGGTTGGATATTCCTGAGATATAAGTATTCTGACTACTGAAAAGTCAACTCCTAAAGTGGCTACTGTAATGTATGTATGTAATCTAATATCGCGACATATTCGCCAAAGATGTAAACAAATATGTGTTTATGGAAAAATAACTTTAATTCCTACACAATAAAGTTCAGTTTACGCTACAACTTCAAACATTTTTATAACTTTTTCAATAGTGCTAGTCACTCTGAAATCAACTTGATAACCATTACAATAAAGTTGACATTTGTTTAACTTGAAATAAAGTCAATTTGAAACATAAATAAAATTTTAAATTAGTTGTAACTATTAAATAACTGAATCTTTATAAAAGGTTACTAATGTAACGTAAAGTACCACAACATAACAGAAATAACTTATTATTTTAGACCAGTCTTCTTTGATTTCTCAACTCGTGCTATTTAATAATAACACGTAGGTATTACGAGACGTGAAATTATAACATGTCACAACAAACGAGGAGTCTTTGAGGACGTGAGTTGAGAACGTGATTCACTACAATCTAGCAGACGATTAGCGCGTCTTGCGAGCCCTACGATAGACCGGGAGCAAGGCTATTAGAAAATATATCTCAGTTAGTAGTGTCAATGAGTTGGAACTGACTTTTGATTAGAATAGAATAGAATTTTAGCTAGACTTTTTTAGGTGGAGCGACAATCTTCGCAAGGCTATTAGAAAATATATCTCAGTTAGAGTGTCAATGAGTTGGAACTGACTTTTGATTAGAATAGAATGGAATTTCAGCTATCTAGCAGACGATTAGCGCGTCTTGCAAGCCCTACGATAGACCGAGAGCTGGACTATCAGAAAATAAATCTCAGTTAGAGTGTCAATGAGTTGGAACTGACTTTTGATTAGAATAGAATAGAATTTTAGCTCGACTTTTTTAGGTGGAGCGACGATCTTCGCAGGATGGCTGGTAGCAGCTGGATGAGACTTGCCGAAAATCGAGTTGAATGGCGTGCAATAGAAAAGGCCTATGTCCAGAAATGGACTACTGTAGGCTGATGATGAGCGTATTTTTATATGCATTACCAGTATTGTATGGGAATTGAGGATACCTAAGTAGATATTCAGTTCACAAACCTCTTCACAATTTGGTAAGTAATGAGTTAATTTTAGAAGTCTAAAATAATTAATAAATTCATGTCGTCATATCCAAAATGACAAGATTTGAACGGTTGGCGCAGTGGTTATGCGATTGACTTCTGCGCTGCGTGTCGCGGTTTTGATTCCCGCACGGAACAAAAATTAGTATGACGTACAAGTAGTTGTTCCGGGTGTGGCTGTTTGTGTATGTGAGTTTAAATGTTTGTAAACGTACCCACGATACAGGAGACATTCCTAGTGTGGGGCAATGTTTAAAAAAAATTGACTGTGTCGATAACAGATTAATCTCTTCAGTTACGTATGTATCAAACTAAATTAAGTAAACAATACTTAACAGTATCAAACACAGTACATAATTAGGCAACCCATTTCTCGACCGACACCTTAATAATACGCGTCACGCCACACACACGCGTCAAACAGGTACAAAAGTAGCTCAACTCACCCAGACACACACACACGCGCTAACTTAAAAAGAAATTATCAAACCTCACTCATTAAAACTAGGTGAGGTATGTTCACGTCCCCATTCTTAAGCCTACGTTAATTAGTCTAAGTAACACGCTGCGAAATACTATGCGGAAATTAAGACCAGCCCGCTTTCTTCGTCTGACTTAAATCTTACTTTGTGGGTGCAATTTTAATGGTTTCAATGCAATCTCGCTGTTTGTTTTCAGGTTAGTGCTAATTTTGTATCGCTAAGTAGTTGCTGGTATGTTTGAAGTTATTGGGTGAGGTAGGTTTGTGAAAACAAGAAGTGATTCAAAAGTATGACACTGAGTCTGACATACTTTTGAATCACTTCGACGCCACACAGTTCTGACGCGAACTCCGTTAATTAGCATTGAATTTCTGATTTTGATCATCTACTTTTGCTGTTGACTGTACAAATAGTAGCTTACGCCTATTTTGTTATTGTATAAAGTCTGCTGCATGTCAGACGATCAATGGGCCAAACATACGACCCAGTGGGTCCCGCTAATGGCAAACGACATCGCGGCAGGCCCAGGCAGAGATGGCGGGATGAGGTGGACTCCTTTCACAAAGATTAGTCCTTGGCAGCTCTGGACAGAGACAGGTGGAAAGAGAGTAGCGAGGCCTTTGCCCAACAGTGGGACATTCACGGCTAATAAATAAAAAAACTTACATAATCAGCCTATAATGTTCCCACTGCTGGGACACAGGCGTCCTCTCTTCGAGAGGGAGTGGCCTGTTATCTACCACGCGGGCCCAGTGCGGGTTGGTATATGACACATGTCTTCGGTTTCTTGTTTCTATGACAAACCGGTTTCCTCACGATGTTTTCCTTCACCATTTTGAGAGCAGTGGTGATGAAAGTATTTACACAAAGTAACGCGCTTAACTGGGTTCGAACCCACAACCTACGACTCGAACAACTGGGCCACTGCCCGCTACAAAGTACTTATTTTTGTAATTGTGGAAATTAAATTGGTTGGTCGATGAGACGTCGTCACTTAAAATCGATGAAAATATTTTCAGTGAAAACTATTTTTCACACTGTCCTGAAATAATAGGTGCTTTAGGCACTGCAGCGTTATACTATCAGACTCTAATCTCTTTTTTACATATATATTTAATACATAAATAAAAAAAAATGTTGAGACACCAATCAGTCTCCCAGTCTATGACATAATGACGTAAACGACATCAAAATAACACGTGTAGGGCGAGACCGGTCACGGCAGAATCCCGGTAATTTTGACAAATAAGCCCGTTGCTGAGCCGTAATCAAAGTTATTACCGTCCCGTCACGGCGCAGTCACGACTCGGGATTCGAGATAAATCACAAAGAAACAGTGGAATAAGAAACTTTCCCATGTATTTATGAAGTTATAAAATGGTGATGGCAACTGGTGCGGCCACCTTAGTTGCCCATTCAACCTTAGATACTAAGAAATGAGTCCTAATTTACATCTAAGTACATTTAATGTGAAAAAAAATTCTCGTGTCGCAATGTTTGGTACCAAACTCTTTCGAAACGGCTGGTCCAAATTGTATGAAATTTTGTGTGCATATCGGGTAGGTCTGAGAATCAGACATCTATTTTTTATACAAAAAAATATATATTTACTAGAAATAATGTATATGGCAAAATAACGTTTGCGGGGTCAGCTAGTATATAAATAAAATTGTAATACTGTTGAGTAATCACTTGAGAACGGCTAGACCGATTTGGTCTTTTTTATTTTAAGAGTCTGAATTAAGTTCTTATGGAAAGAAAAAGGAGAAAGTTTCCTGGAAAATGTTCTTATTCAGGCAAAAACTGAACGTATTTTTTTTCTATGGGACTTTTGCATAAACTCAAGTTAACAGGACAATGATCATTCTGTCCAGTCAGCTAGTCCTAACTTAATCCTAGCTAATATTATAAATGCGAAAGTAAGTTTGTTTGTTACCTTTTCACGTCTGCCACTGAACCGATCATCTAGAAATTTTGCATATACGTTGTCAGGTGTACAGAAACGGACATAGGGTTAGTACTTTCATCCTGAAAAAAAGTGCTGTTCCCGAGGAAAACTACAATAACGTTATTAAGATAATAGATGGCACCACTTTCGAATCATGATTAATTGATCGAGAAATTTCACGGGGACGAAGTTGATGGCAGAAGCTAGTAATCCTACTAATATTATAAATGCGAAAGTTTGTATGGATTGTTTGTTACTCTTTCACGTCAAAACTACTAAACGGATTTAGATGAAGTCGCGGGCAACAGCTAGTTATTCATAAAATGCACTACTATCATGTATACAATTTTATTTGATAAAGTTCGCATAGACATAAAAAAATCAGCTTGGACATCGTTTACAAACAAGCTGTTAATAAACGTTTTCCAGAAGTTTTACAACTCTTTTTAGTATTTCTCGTGATACCTTCAAGCGTCAGTATGATTGTCGAAGCTGTCGGTACTGTAGGAAGGCGTGCTTCTCGCGATCCACTGATCCGTCGGGCAGCGGTGTCGCCTCTTCCTAGGCTTATGCCCTTCATTCCTTCCTGCATCGACATGAGAAATTTTCGGTCCGTGCGGACTTGCCTTCCGTACCTGTGCGTAGAGTCCCGTACAACGAGGCACAGGAGCTGGGCGCTCCTCACAAGGACGTTGCCGCCTCATATTTTTAACAAATTTCATGAAGTACACCAACAGTAGTACCATTGTCGCGTAGCATATTATCTTTTGCGCGACCGCATCGTCCACAGGTCTTTTGGCCAACATGGTTACTTTTCTTGATACTACCCCCTTATGAGTTACAAGGGAAATGCTCAGAATTTTGCTACATTATAGTTTTTCTTTATTTATTTGATTAAAATTATGGCGTTAACCAGACGTGGTTTCTTGAATCGTCAGAATGACGTTTTCAGGTTTAAAGAAAAGCTATGAGTTTATGACATTTTTTTTTTCAACACCAAAAAGTTTGAATGATTAAAATTATGTGAAAAACCTTTTTGTGCACTTTAAATTAACATGTGGTGGAATTCCCGTGTGCAGACAAAAATGGCATGACGTTTTAGGCTAAAAGCCTCGACTAAAATAGTGACAACTCCCCGCTATGCACTGCGCTACATAAACATCCCAGAGCATAAACAAGTATATTTTTAAACACTGATACACTATTGGAGTACGTTACTGCATTTGTATTGATTGATTCATCCTATCACAGTCTACTATCAAACATACATATGTAGGCCTCTCCAAAATTTTGCCATTACATATTTACGACTTGTCAAACCCTACTGTCTGCGCCGATTTCCTCAAAGCAGCCAGAATCAGTCAGAAAACTAGTCGTTTCAAAGTAGACCTTTATCACATTTTAAGTCAAGAACAAGCAACATTAACATAACTAAGATTAAGTACTTATACTCTAATGCCTCTAAAACAAGACTGACGTAAGCGCCTCTAGCGGAATAGCAGCGTCACAAATGAAAACGTTACAAAATCGTGTATTATCAAAGTTGACGTTCAGTGTAATAAGTTTATCTAGTTCGTGTCTTAACTATCATCTCAGTTGGCTGTTGTAACAGCGTCACGTTTGGCGAACAAAGTCGTTATCAACGCTAGCATTTATGACAAGTGGTCTAAGTAATAAGCGGTAATTACAGTGCTGAAGACGAAGACGTAATATGTTTAAAAACAAAATGTAGTACTAAGCCAAGTCGCGTCTAGTTTCGTAAATTTTGTAGGCCTCTAACTCTTTTGACCCTTGCGTTTATATAAATAAGTCGCATGTGATTATGATGTGTCAACCGTCAATTTTAAAAATCATTACTCAAACCATCAAAGATGCTTTCTCACCATCAACATCCACAGCCCCACTTTACCCACAGCTGAGCATAGACCTCTGTTTTCATGTAGGTACCAATCCCCATGCTCCCCATCCAGCACCCTAATTGCGTAACACACGATTAATCGGAATCGGTTTCATTTTGACAGTTCAACAACATTCATTGCGTTATTTGCGTGTTGAGCAGACAAATTTTTCGAACTTAGGAAGCAATGGATTAGCAATTTGCTTCAAAATGATTCAGATTCTGATTGATTGTGTGTTACGCAATTGGGGTGCTGGTTCTACCGGCGATGTAACAATTTCGTCCACGCATATGGTAATCCACCTATCGCCGCCGGACGACCAAAACTTCTTCCAAACCTTGGACGCCACTCGGGCACTACCTTACTCCACCTGTCATCACTGTGCCTTACCAGATGTCCTGCCCAACTCCATTTGTGTTCCATGACTCATTTGCCGATGTTTTCTCAGTTTAAATTATTTCAGTCCGAATGATTTTATCTAAATGAGCCTGCATTTGTTATTCTAATATCTACCCTAACACCACACCCTACTTCGAATAGTCCTCATCACTGTAGCCAAAACTACACCATTTTTCTCCGAAAGCTACATTAATCCTAATATTTCAAAGTACAGACATTTATCTACTTACGAATCTCCTATCTCGACCCACTCTCGGAAATAAATTATTCACAGTTACTTACTGTAGGAACCTTAGATTGTGAATTGTGCCAGATCCCAAGTCTGCATGAAAAATGTTAGTGGCCGGCCGAAAATGTCCGGCACAACGTAAGTGGTTGAAAATCGTTTCAGCACTGGCCGACTCCAATTGTTGGCGATTTAATGGCTGGATTCTGTGCATTCGCCCGATAGCACTAAAGCGCTTTAGTTAAAATGTAAGCCGAAGGTAAAAGCGCTGTTAGGGTGCATTCAAACGATAAGGCTTTTGTTCAAGCTCACCTTTACTTTTTATGTGCCATCGTGCCGACGTAAGATAGCTGCTTGATATGATGCTGTCGAAAATTTATGCACAATTTTATGCAGATACGGCGAAGGTATTTTGTTGTGGTCTGAGGCTCGTGTTTCGCTATTGAACAGCGAATGAAAAGAAGCTATATTATGTGTATGTACGAACGTATTTGTATTCTCTTGTATTAAAGACAGGTTTTGTTCTTTTATGGTACCCGCTATAACATTACCGCTTTGTTAGTGTGTGGCTCCCATAAGATATTCATGGTATTTGCAAATGGTTTGATGTTTTCTGTTTTATGTACTGCTATGCTAGCTTCTGTTTTATATGCTAGCTGTGCCCCACCTGCATATTATGCCTCAATCCCGTGGGAATATCGGGATGAAAAGTATCCTATAACCTAACCCAGGTCATGATGTACCCATTTTCAAATAAAATAAAATGAACTATTTAAAGAGCTGAACCCCTGGCCAAAATTTTGACGCGTTTTTTATAAGATCTACTTGCAAGTAGATCTTACAAAAAATGCGTCAAAATTCTGGCCAGGGGTTCAGCTCTTTTAGCGTCAATAGCGTAAAAAACAAACATGCAAAAAAACAATCTTTCCTCTTTATAATATTCTTTTTTTTTCTTTTTTTTCGATCTTGTGAGAATATCGGGATAAAAAGTATCCTATATGTTAATCCTGGTTATAAACCATCTGTGTGCCAAATTTCATCCAAATCCGTTTGGTGGTTTTTGCGTGAAAGAATAACAAACATCCATCCATCCATCCATCCAAACTTTCACATTTATAATAATAGATAGGATTAGTTTAGACTAGTTATAGTCATAATACTTGACTTTTAAGGTCAGATATTTCTACATAATAAAAACAGAATTGTGAACTACGTTTATAAAAGTTTTGCATAACGAGATCACCTTCCAATGTCAAATTACCTAGTGCCGTTACTAAATTGCTGAAGAATTTACTTCTACATACTTGCTGACACGAAAGTGTTCAACAAAAATATAAAAGCATTAAAAGTTCTAAAACTCTATAAATATTTTACGTGGCTCTCAGGCCTGGTGGTGTTGAAGCCTGAAAATGTTTTATGGCTGAAAACTAACACTTTACACCTGAAGTTTCAAGCATTACATAGATACATAAACAGGTGAACAGGCACATAATGAAGTTATTGTTTTAGTTTAAGATACTTTAGGCATTATGAACTACATAACCAGGTCGTAAATTAGGTCAAGTAAACATTGCTCCACCGCTGATTAAAATAGATGGACTATACAAAGATAAAAATCTTTTTTGCAAAAAAAAAAACAACCGACGTCGGTTGTTTTTTTTTTTGCAAAAAAGATTTTTATCTTTAAATTTTCATGGGACCATTTGGGAAGTATACCCATTCCAAAAAAAAAAGATTTTTTCAAACCTGTTGGCAAGCGACGGAGTTATGCGCGAACAAACATAAAAAAAAATAAAAAAAATACAAACATCCGAATTGAGAACCTTCTCCTTTTTTAGAAGTCGGTTAAAAACAAAGATATGGGGAAGCTATGTAGTTCAGTAGGGATATATCCGGACACAAAGGCAACATCTTACATTAATATCGATTGCCTGTTAGGTTACACATATTTTTCGAACAAAGTCTCTGAATATTCTGCCTTTTGTTCTATGTAAATAGCTTATGAACATTATTGTTATCTGAAGCAAAATGTACAGACACCAGCAAATCAAGCTACAACAATCTGTCAAATTTCTTTAATAGATTTCAACTTTATTGCTGAAGGATTAAAGTTCAAGGTGGATTGGGATAATTTTACAGTTTTTGTAGCTGGTTCTATAAAATTACATGCTACCTCCAGACTCCAGTAAAAAGTACCGGAAAACCACAACCGCCGTGAAGCTACGGCCACTAAATTACTAGGATTTTTAGACTAGATACAGCTAGGTTTTCCACGGAAAGTTAGATACAGGTGGATTATGTTGTCGTGCATTTCGCCGAACTCAGTTTTCCGAAGCAAAATTTTCAGATCCCTATTACAAAAAACTCTCTTACAGAGCATCCTAAATATCTTTTGCATTTTTTTTTTTTTAAACGTTGCTCCACACTAGGAGTTTCTCCTGTGTCGTGGGTGCGTTTACATACATATAAAGTCACATACACAAACAGCCAGACCCGGAACAACTAATTGTAGGTCATACAAATATTTGTTCCGTGCGGGAATCGAACCCACGACACGCAGCGCAGCAGTCAATCGCTTAACCACTGCGTGCCGTCAAAGTGACGAGGAAGATGATAACTTTTTGAATCCAAAACAGAATCTTTGCAAAAATATTCTTCCGGTTCACTACATACCTACATAAATTAAAAACTAAACTGTTCATCACCAGCATAAGCATAATCAGCCTATAATGTTCCCACTGCTGGGACAAATACCTCCGCTCGGTGAGAGGGGGTGGGTCGTAATTTACCACGTGGCCCCAGTGCGGGTTGGTAGATGTCACATCTCTTTGAATTTTTGGTTCTAGGACAGGCCGGTTTACTCACAATGTTTTCCTCCGCCAGCCAGCTGCAAAGAAAGAAAATACATTTATTTGCGGCAAACATGACGCATAAAAAAGAACAAACACACAAAAAAGTAACAAGTGGGGGGCAAACATGCGTCACATTCACGCAAAACGGCTATCGCTCAGCTTAATGCTAAGACCCTATACGAGACATAGCCCCAGCGCTGGTTTTCAGCGGCAGCCGGCGTTGACGTGATGACGTCAACCACCGTTACCACTAGGCCACCATTGCTCTCTATAATAATAATTTATTTAAAAGCGGTTGCCTGTAGAATGAATACGTCCTTGCTACAAAATGTTTTTACTAACCATGGAACGGTCAAAACCACGTTTTTGTTCAAATTCCAGACCGCTTTCCGATTGCATGTCGAGTAACGAGGGGAAACCCAACCTGTCAGTGTTTTTTGTCTAGACCGAAAGCAGGAATACTAATTTTGACATTTTGTCGAAGAACAATGTTTTTGTTTTCAGATTTGTAAATGCTGAAATGGCTGGTGATACATACATTATATTAAGGAAATATTTTCTTCGTCCAAACGACTTTATATACCTACTTCGGCTGTTACCTATATTTATTGTGTGGGTTTTCAATCCAAATTCCGGACCTTTTTGGAAAGTAGCATTGGCATATTAACACCTCAAATTCCTTATGGCAATGCTGACTAAACTTTACCTACACACGGATTTTCTACGCCAGAAATTTCACATTACAAAGTAATCTACATCCAGAATCTTTCCCACAACCGCAACGCACCATAAACCCTCGCCAATTGTCCATTTCAGCGCCCCGCGAACTAGAAAAATGCACTTTTATGGGACAAATAAATTTCAATTCCACTTGCGTTCGTCGGCGATGTATCAACATTGGAACATTTATTCTGTCTCAGTGAACTTGTTTACCACAGACAGGGACTACTACTTGGTTATGCATGCCGCGCCGCGGTCAGCAAAATGCTGTGCCAAGTGCATTCGATAAACGCTATCCACTTGCAAAAGTTACATTGTGCCTCCTTTTGCTCGACCGCTGCCATATTTTGCAGAGGTTTGAATGGAATTTTAAATCCGGGGAAATAAGATGTCTTATGTAAACAGGAATTAGTTTTCTTGAAATTGTATTTTTGATCTCATCGAGTACAGATTGACACTTTGTAGTTCTACAATTACAAAGTAGACAATTGTTAATTTAGTGTTGTATGAGTTTCATTGTTCGTCTAAATTAGGCGAAAATTTTGAACTTAGTAACAGATAACATTTTTACCTATCTCACCTACTTATCTAAAAATAGCATTATTCCCGCTAATATCGAATGTATGTATCATTAGTCCCTAGTACTAAGAAGCTGTGCACGATATTATATAATATATCTATTTTCATATACACAGCCATTTAACAAGTCCATTCTATTCCGGACATCTCACACTAAAAGACAAACGTTCCAATTTCGTGAATTTAATTATTAACTAAACTTTTCATGAAAGCCGAAAGCCGAAGCGGCGGTAACTGACATGGCTATATTTAGCCACATCGACAGTACTGTAAGCCAGATAACGGACCCAGAATCCATTATAATCGCAGTCTATGCTATTAACGCCATTGGCTAATTAATTGATAGCGATTGAATAAGCGAGTGCTTGTAGCCAATTGGATTAGTTGAACATGGTGACAGTTGGTCCCTTCGGAATGATGTTATACCGAATGTTAATGTCTTAAGATTTACTTAAATCGCATTGAATTGAATAGTAAATGTTTTGCTCCATAAAATATGTGAGTGTAAATGCAAATTTTCTTGTAAACATTCGTATAGATCTACTTAGAGTAACCAATATTTTAACTTCAACTTTTGCAAATGTCAAAAAAGTCAAATAATTTATTTGAAATAGGCACATAAAAGGCACCAACGAACGTTGAACGTCAAAATTTACAAAATAAAATAATTGATTCTAGTGCCCCTTCTAAAGGCTATGGAGAAGAATGGGCAAGAAACCCCACCGATACTCGATACTCGATTTTAAAATGTTTTACAACAATTTGTATACTTACACTAATTTTATAATTTTTTGCAGTTTTCATACACCTAGTAAGAGAGATCAGTATCAGCCATTGCTAATAATCTGCATCATATTTCATCCATAAACTTAGTCCCCTAACATGTAAGTATGATACCAAATCGTAATTTATCTTATGTACTTATTCCCCTCGATGTATCGTCAAAAGCGTATTTTGTACAGAACCAGACAAGCGTCGAGCATTTCGTCGGGAAAATAGTGCGGGAATTCGTTGGATGTCACTTCGCATTCACCACATTTTCAACCTGATAGAAATAGTTGAGTCATTTTAGAAATGGCATTCTCCTTGAATATGGCAGGATACGTAAGGCAGTGTGGTTCCCAAAAAAATGTTGAGGTTTATGACCTAAGATAGTGGATTTGGCTGTAGCAGGTATGATATATTTATTTTTTTATTTGACATTGAGTTGCTTATTTTTATTTGACATTGTATTTATGATTTGTTGACATTGTATTTATTTTTATATTGTGATTGTATATATCTCGTGTTTCGTGACTTTTGATTGTAATATGGGAGAACCTGAAATAAATGGGTTTTTTTTTATTTTTTTTTATTGAAGTTTCTTCATGTAATCAGGTTTAGAATCGTGGCTGGTTTGATGACCTAAATGATTTCATGCATCCCGGTTTAATTAGCACAATCAGCCTGTGATCTTACCACTGCTGGGGCACAGTTACCTCTCTTCGAGATTGAGCGGGCTGTAATCTACTACCCTCTTCGAAGTTATGATTCTAGGCTTCCTCACGATGTTTTTCTTCACCTTTTTGAGAGCAGTGGTGATGAAATTACACAAAGTAAAGCGTCCACCTGGGTTTGAACCCACGACCTACAATTCGTAAGTCGGGGCCGTTACCATTGAGCCACTACTGATCTGAACCAGTTTTAATTAAAAGTTATTAATTAAACCATCTAAGCCTAAAATAAATATTACCTACAAGTAAAACGTCGTTATTATAAATGCAGAATCAAAACTTATCAGAAACTCAAGTGTCAGCTTCCGAATATCCCCCATTAGAGTTGTTTATTCAGTGTAATAAGCCCTAGTTGGTCGTGTCAACGGCAAACTTGCAGCATTATGTAGGTACGTCCAGCACAAACTTGTCTTCTGCCATTCGTGACACACGCCTATTAAGGATGGAAAGCGCTGATTATTTCGGAACTAACAAGAAAGCGCTTTAAATGTAAAATTACTTACTTTTTGCAAGTAATTTGTGGCTTTAAAACTGAACTGTATAATTAGGTATGCTAGATTAATAGATAAACTGTACTTTACGCCGCTAGACGCTAGACGCTACATGTTCGTTAATATTGCAATGTAATAATACACGTATTTTTGAAGCCGATGCAGCATTCTATATTTTGGCGTCTCTTGCCTCGCCAGATAGTTTTGGTGTTCCTTCGGACACATATTTGTGCTGCCACTTGTATATATATGCCTTCCAAAAATGATCACATATATTTGCCGTCATATATTAATGAATGAATCATGAAATCCGGTATTTTTACCGAGCTGTCCATCTTTTTTGTATAATTATTTTGTACGTGTGATGTCACTAAACTCCTTCTACACAGTTGGGCTGATTTTGATGAAAGTTTTGTGTGTGTCCCTGGGTGGCTTAGATTCACAATTGAACCCGGTAGGTGGAGCTGCGATCGAGTTCTAGGAAACAGGACAACGTCTGTGCGGTCAGTTAGTAGTAATATATTTATCTCGTGACTACAGAATGTTGTCGCATTTGATTGCCCATCTTTTCTAACAGTGTTTCCCTGTTGTAAGTCACTCGTCTAACTATTAACTAGGTACTCCTGGATAACATTATACTGAAAGCACTTTATGGAAATCTTCAATGTGTGCTTCTCTGGACAGCTTCACACACACAAAGCTTTACACCCATTATATCGTAGTTAGAAATTCAGTTTCGTTTCGACAGGATCTGTGTTTTGATTTTTTTTTTCCTTTTTTTAAAACGTTGCCCCACACTTGGAATTAATCCTGTATCGTGGGTGCGTTCACAAACATTTAAACTCACATACACAAACAGCCAGACCCGGAACAACTACCTGTAGGCAATACAAATATTTGTTCCGTGCGGGAATCGAACCCGCGACACGCAGCGCAGCAGTCAATCGCTTAACCACTGCGCCAACCGTGTCGAATGGCAGTTGGATCTACTGTTGTTTTTTGAACTATTTCAAATATAGTATACCCCCACCCCGTCGCATCGCATGCGCTATAACTTCGTTTAGCGTTTTTGCCGTCTTTTTTTTTTGTTTTTGCGCGGCTCATAAGAGTCATAGCGTGATATTAAGTACCCCATAGCCATCCTCAAGAATCGGGCTAACAAAAAAAAAAAATATATCAAATCCGTCTGGATTCCAGAGCGCGTTCAAACAAACAAACTCTTCAGCTTTATTATTAGTACTAGCTGCGCCCCGCGGTTTCACCCGCATAAGTTTTCATCCCGTGGGAATATCGGGATAAAAATCTTATGTTTTAATCTTGGTTATAAACTATTTGTGTGACAAATTTCATCCAAATCCGTTCAGTAGTTTTTGCGTGAAAGAGTAACAAACATCCATCCATCCATACAAACTTTGGTGTTTATAATATTAATAGCACAGAATGTCGTCGACAAGACGGCGCAAGTAGTGGCGGGACCGATACGCAGAAACTGCAAAGATATAACATGGATAAATAAATAAAAAAGGGGCTTGACGGATTTCGACTTAGCGAAAATTAACGAGCAAAAGGGTTCAAAATACACGGTCCACCATAAAGTAACGTAGGCCGTGTATAAGTAGAGAGCAGTTTTTGACGAAATGTCAGTCTCAGCTCAGCCGTCGAAGAAGCAACTACTACAAGCAAGAACCCGAAATCTGCAAGCAAGAATCAACAAGTAAATCTTCTTTTATTTCATCGCCTCTTCGCTGCCCATCAATAAGAAGCCCTCCAAGTGGTTGTACCACACTACGCATTCAGGGGTGCGTGGGACGTGTGTCGCCAGAAGAGTCACCCGACTCAGAAGTAGGGAACATACGTCAAAACGTGTGGAGATTGTCCCAGATACGACCGTAGGTACTGGACGTACCCCGGTTGTCCGCCACACAGACTATTGATAGATTAGTACCTATAGATACAAATACCAGCATATTAATGTCCCTGCAGGGTAAAGGCCTCTTGTGTAATTGAAAAGGCACTAGCATTGATCAGTTGATCGGCCCCCTGCCTCAGGGCAGATTGGCAATTTCAGGCTTATATAAATTATAAGTTCAGGTTTCCTCACGATGGTTTCCATTACCGATGTCAGTGATGCCCAAAATAAACTTAGAAAGTACATAATGAAAGTATAAGTACTTACCTATACTAATTCATAACATTAGTATACTTTCCTGGATTTGAAACAACCTCGTGCATGAGAGGCGAGGCCTGTGTGAACCACTGGGCAAATAAACATAAAGCATTGCGATAAGTTTCGTGATGGCCCAGTTAAGATCTTGCCTCTCATGCGAGAGGTTTTGGGTTAAAATCTGGGGAAATAGGTACCAATGTGACTTTTTCAACTCATATTAACTTTCTAAGCTTTTCTTGGCCATTACCGACATCAGTGAAGGAAAAACATCGTGAGGAAACCTGGACAGCTTATAGTTATTATAAGTCAGAAATCCGTTCGTGATCAATGCTCGTGCTTTCTCTGTATGAGAAGAAGTATTTCTCCTGCAGTGGGATAAATAATAGGCTGGTATTATTATTGCAATAACCGTTTACTCCCAAGAAATGTGAATTCGCACTTACCTATGTTTTACCACTTTCAGTAACAAAACAAAGCAAGACATCGGTCGACAAAACAAGAGAAATGTAAGCACAACTAATAATCATAAACAGTTTGTCACCCGGCCGTCCCTTGGATGCCCAACAACATACTGCGTAATTTCCCCTAGAACCGCGATTCAATCTCGTGGAATATTTCGTGCTATTTGTGCCCTTCCATATTCTGAACACGAAGGCTTACCTGACAAATTTATCACTTTCCCCACATTTCCTAGAGGTTAGACGACGCGCCTCAAGCGGTGTAACCTGGAGAATTTATTTTTAGGCTTTGTGTGATAGATCGTGTTTTTTCTATACGCATTTGAATGGACCTGGGAATTCTTCGTTCTTCAAATACTCTGAGAGCGACAAAAATGGTCCAAGGGCGTCAAAATAACTCAAGTCAATTTATATTCAGATTTAAGAGAGCAGTGGTGGCTCAGTAGTAATGGTCACGACTTTCGAGTTGTAGGTCGTAGTTTCGAACCCAGAAATGCGCATTACTTTGTGTAAATTATTCCATCACTACTGCTCTCAAAACGGTGAAGGAAAACATCGTGAGGAAACTGGCATGTCCTAGAACCAAAAACTCGAAGACATGTGATATCTACCAACCCGCACTGGGCCCGGGTGGTGGATTACGGCCCACTCCCTCTCACTAGGCCTGTGTCTGTTGTGGGAACTTTATAGGCTGATTATGTATTTATATTCAAAGACAGAGCTGGACACAGATTTCTTTCAAGATAAGATGCTACGGTAATCTCTAACTTTCCTGAACATAGAACTTATTCATGACGTTGTGCTAAATATGTAGGTAATGTTTTATAAATTAAGGCTTCTGTCCAAGAAACGAAAGAAATTAGGTACACTCGAATAATTCATTTGAAATTCATTCATTATTTCATTACTTTTTTTACTGATATTTTTTTATAGAATGCTGTCACATTCCGCAGTGACTGAAATCAGCTAGAAAGAGAGAAGAAATAAAAAGTATTTATTGCGATTCGTATAGGAAGATTATAAAACTAAACTAAACACAATCAAAAATAAAAAAACTAAATTATATAAGAAAAAAGTAACAAAAAGAAAAATGAAACCGAACTCTATACGAGGTCAAAAGCCTCCTATCTCAGCATGATGCTTCGACATTTAAAAAATAAATGTCACAGTGCTGGTATTCTGATAGGGCCCGCTGTGATGTCACGGGCAATTCAATTTTAATCCGTGCCTCATTACTTGTCTATGCCCTGAGTGTTAGAAGCACTCTGTGGCATTGCTGTGACAAGTAAAGGGACGCACGCGCCGACCCTCCACCACTATCTACATAACGGCTGTGTAGTGGAACAGTGTTACAGTCAATATACAACAAAAGTAGAATGTGGTAGGTAGTCAATTTACGACATTCTAGCTACCTATTCCTCATCATTCACTAAATACCAAAGCAAAATACTCTTTGATTATAATAATGATAATGAAAACTTTTTATTAGTTATAATATAATTAATACAATTTATTACATATAATTTCATACATCACTACTTGATAGGTAAATATCAGTGACAGGAAGTTATTATAAAATGATTATCAAAATAAACCAAGTGGAAAAAATACGTATTATGTTATGAAGTTAACTCAAAAACTAGACCCCTGAGACATAACCTACCCATTAAAAAAATGTTTTCGAAAACGACCCACAATTGCCGAACCGAACAGAGAACCTCCTCCTTTTTTGAAGTCGGTTAAAAATTACTCTTTGATATTTATAGATTAAGATGTGTACCTTCTTGAACGATCACACTTTGTCTAGGAATCCATAAATTCTAGGTCCACCATTATCACAAAATTAACATCCTCATTCGTCCCACTTTACATCAAGAGATAGTGGCGACAGGATTTATGGGGGTGACAAATTTGATCACATTACAGTAACGTATAGGGGGTACGGAACTATATGGCAGACCGGCACGTACGCGGCGCGTCGTTCCATCTGAATCAAATCATTATGGGTTGTATATGCTGTGGCAATGTGTGTATGAGATTTGTGAGCTTAATCTGGATTAACTGATTAGAGTTTGTCGGTACCAGACCAACCTTTATCTACATAAAGGTTGGTTAATGTCCGTCATACTTTCGAAAGCTCTGGCAGACAAGGGCTAAGGCAAGACAACTACTGCCTAGTCTTTTCCCAACTATGATGGGGTCGGCTTCCAGTTTGACCCGATGTAGCTGAATACCAGTATTTTACATGGAGCGACTGCCTATCTGACCTCCAAAGCTCAGTTAATGGGTAACACGATACCTCTTGGTAAGACTGGTTGTCAGGCGCTTCGGCTTCCAGCTACCCATGTCAAAGATCTACAAATGACAGCCGGAACTAACGGCTTAACGTGTTTTCCAAGTCACGGAGTGGTCTCGATATAGATATAGTAATGGATGGTCACCCATCCACGAACCAACCGTTTCAAGCGTAACTTAACCTTTGATCGATTATCATTTAGCTACGAGTCCCAAAAGCAAAATAAGGCAGCCGGTAACTCACGAGCATTATCATCGCCGGACGTTGAAACGCATTGACGATTATAACAATGCGTTTCAACGTCCGGCGAAATAACCACTTATATAATGAATTGTTAAATAGTAATTGTAACCCTCATTCCATAACAACTATTGACTTAACTGAAGATTCCTTGCTGAAGCAGAATTATAATTATAGTTATAAAGTTAGTCATAACAAAATGAAAAAATATGCAAGAATGAATAGAATAATTAAAAGATGTAATCAATTTAGGAGACAACAGAAACACTTTTCCAAAAATATTCCACTGAGGAAAGAACGTGTTGATCTAATAAATAAATTGAACAATCATCAAATTAAATTAGAAGACAGCAGGAAAATCTATGAAATAGATACTCAGCGCTTACAGTCTGATATACAGGTACTTGAGGGCACACTTAGTTCCCTGTACATTAAATATGTGGGTTCTCAGAACCAAATTAGAGAACATATTCTTGCTGCTAGTGAGCTAGTTATGTGTCAGTGTACTTGTCAAGTTTCAAACCCTATTGCTGTCCAGCCTGAGGCAACGGAGGACCCGTCCCAGACTGAGAGTTTATCTCAAGACTGTATCCTTAACCAGGACGTGCCTGATATAGTACAAGATCTATCTCAAGTGGCACAACTTGAGATTGGTAGTTGTCCATCTTTAAGTAGTCATTATTGTTATGATTCAGTTATGTTCTCAGATAGTATAGGAAGAGGTTTAGGTAAATTAATTAGTAACAACCTGAGTTATTGTACTCAAAATTATTGTATGCCAGGGTCAACCTACAAACAAATAATGGCATCAGTATCAGGAAATGTATGTACCCCAAAAACCAACATTACTGTATTTGTAGGTAATAGTTCTAACATCAAAAAATACGAAATCACTGACTGCGTAACTGAGTTGTTAAAGTTAAATTGTAGTAAAATAATATTGTGTGCTTTCCCATATTTTGAAAAATTGACAGATAGACAAAACAATTATATTCATATGCTTAATAAACATATGCATTTTTTAGTTAGTCATCACAGTGACAAGCTCGTATATTTTGACACCAACAGTTTTGTGGAAACTTTAAAGTCGACTAGGGATACTGTGTATCTGCCTGTTAGTTTAAGACACATAATAGCAAGGCTATTAGCTTCCTATATAAACTCAGACATAAATAGTATGTCGAAGTCATGTATTATTAACACCACAATGGTTAGTAATAATACTAATAATAAGGTGGTGAGTCTGAATAAATGTAGCTCAAATGCTATAAATACTTATACAAATTGTACGAAGGAGGTTTCATGTCCCTCACTCAATGTGAGCTCACTGCCCGGTGATGACATTGAAGTCTTGGGGTTAACTCCGGATAATCTTTTAAACTAGTTTGTAAGACAACAGAAGGTACCAGTAAGAATATTCTTATACCTAACAACAACAAGGTATCTTCTTGCTCTAAATTAAGAAAAGGAGATCAGCAGAATGCCTTGAAATTATTTCATCAAAATATTCAAGGCATTTCTTCCAAATTATTAGAAATAGAAATCTTTTTAGAAAAAACAAAGTTTGACATTGTTTGTTTAACTGAACATTGGTTAAAGGATTACCAAATGCTGATTAATTATGAGAACTATAGTGTTTGCAGTTGTTTTAACCGTAAATCTATGTTATGTGGAGGTTCTCTAATCTTGATAAAAAATAGTTTAAAATCCAAGCAACGAAACGACATAGTGGATTTATCAGTTGAACATTGTATCGAACTGTCCTGTGTTGAGCTGGATAAGCATGTTGTAGTGTGCGTTTACAGACCCCCTAATTATCAGAACTTTTCTGTATTTGAGTCAATAATGGAAGATGTCCTAGCGAAACTTGCATCCAGTAACAAAACCGCAATTATTTCTGGTGATTTTAATATTAATATTTTGGAAAATAATTCAAATAGCAGTAGATTATTAAGCCTTTTTAAATCGTTCAATTTATTTAATGTTTTTACAGAACCAACTAGAGTAACTCCAACTTCTTCTACTTGTATCGATAATGTCTTCTGCGATTGTGATTATTTAGATAAAGCCATCGTAAATTATCTGCCGTCTGATCATAGTGGACAAACGGTAACTTTTAAGTTTAAAACACCTTTGCAAAAAGTGCAAATACAATTTAGGCCAATAACGACTGGCAAATTAAATAGATTTGATATTACCCTAAATAATAAGTTAAATGTTCTGGATTATAATAAGGACGATGCAAATAAATTGTATGAGGATTTCTTTTCAATAGTGCACACTGAATTCAATAAAACTTTTGAAAAGAAAACAAAAAATATTTGCCCTAATTTTATATTTAGTGACTGGGCAACTAGAGGTATTAGGATTAGTAGGGAAAGACTGTTCGAGCTGTATGGCCTTAAGCCTTATATCAACACTGAAACTTTCAACAAGTATGTTGCTATGTATTCCAAAACTTTTAGAAATACATGCAAGATAGCTAAAGCCCAGTTCATTAGTAACAAGATCAAAACAGCAGATAACAAAATAAAAACAGTTTGGAAAGTTATACATAATGAAACTAGTGGGAATAAAATACGAAACAATGATTACACATTGGAGACTTCACGTGGTGCCATAAGCTCTAACTTAGAAGTAGCTCAGGAATTTGTAAATTTCTTTACAAATATACCATGTAAAACGACGGAACCTTTAAATTCCTCACCTGTTGTCTCAATTGATCTATTAAGAGCTAACGTTCCAGGATGCTCGATTGAATTTCAATTTAAACACATAAACCCTATGACAGTTATAAAAGCTTTTCGGCAAATCAAAATCAAATTGACCGAAGATTTATGGGGAATGTCTATCAAAGTTTGTACATCCATAATCGAGTCTATAGCACCATACTTAGCTTTGATATTTAATTTGTGTGTAGATCAAGGAGTCTTCCCGGATTTAATGAAATACAGTAAGGTTATACCGCTTTTTAAATCTGGGGACAGCAAAGACACCAACAATTATAGACCCGTATCCGTGTTGCCCGTATTCAGCAAGGTGTACGAAAAGGTAATGCTCAATCAAATGCTTAATCATTTTAACACCAACAAAATCTTACATGATCAGCAATATGGTTTCACCAAAGGACGTTGTACGACTGACGCCGGTGTCACCTTATTAAAGCACATATTTACAGCGTGGGAGGAGGCCCAAGATGCCATAGGAATCTTTTGTGACCTCTCCAAGGCATTTGACTGCGTCAATCACGAAACATTACTTTTTAAACTGGAGCACTACGGACTAGGTCAACTTGCGCTCAGTTTAGTCAAATCTTATTTAAATGATAGACAGCAAAAAGTTCAAATAAATGGTGTCAATTCTCTTGCATTAAAAGTAAAAATGGGTGTTCCTCAAGGCTCGATTTTAGGTCCTTTCCTCTTTTTAGTATATATTAATGATCTACCCCATTTAATAAAGAACCAACCACAAATGGTGTTATTTGCTGACGATACTTCCTTAATTTTTAAGATAAATAGACGTGCACCAAATATTGACGACGTAAATAACGCCCTACAGCAGGTACTAAATTGGTTCACTGCTAATAATTTGGTATTAAATGGGAAAAAAACTAAATGCATAAGATTTGCTTTACCAAATGTTAAAAGTAGTGATTGTGACATAGTATTGAACAAAGAGAAACTAGAATTCGTCGATAAAACTGTTTTCCTGGGGATCACGCTCGACTCAAGGCTGCAATGGGGTCCTCATTTAACATCTCTTGCAGGAAGGCTAAGTTCAGCAGCTTACGCTGTAAGAAAAATCCGTCAAGTTACTGATGTAGATACCGCGAGGCTGGTCTATTTTAGTTACTTTCATAGTATCATGTCTTACGGTATTTTACTATGGGGACGGGCTGCAGATATCGAGTCCATTTTTATTCTGCAGAAAAGAGCCATCAGAGCAATATATGGCCTCCGCAGGCGCGATTCTTTAAGGGAACTGTTTAAAGATATTAACATCATGACGGTACCTTGTCAATACATCTATGAAAACATCATGTACGTAAGAAAAAATTTAAATCTGTTCAACAAAAGAGGTGAAAAACACAACTATAGGACTAGAAATAGGGACCAATTAGTTCAAACAGGTTTCAGACTGGCTAAAGTAGACTCAACCTTCATGGGGTACTGTTTAAAATGTTACAATAAAATTCCTCCCCACATACTCCAACTGAATGAAACGAAATTTAAATCTTGTATTAAACGCACACTATGTAGCCAAGCATATTATAAGTTAGGGGATTACATCGCTGACAAAAATGCTTGGCTCAATGCTGGTCCAGCTCCACAGGGGCGCTTAAACTAATTAGCATTCGGAAACATTGCTGGAGCTGCGGAACATTGGAAGAAAACTATATTTGCATTGTATAAACTCAATTGTTTAGTATTGTATAATTGCATAGCACACGTGTGAGCACTATGTATGTACTTTCTATAAAGCTACCATTTACTGGGTACGTCTTTCATTGACTTAAATGTGCCCTGGCGGCTGAGAGTATGTCATGCTCACTCTAATGTCTCGCTGGTGGTGGCGTGTGTGTTGGATCATTAAGTTCCCTTCAAAATGGTTGAGCTGAATGGTGCTGATCCATACGTCATGTTCGTGAACGGGCGCCGTCAGTAGGGACTGGTCATCTCTTAGCTGCCACGGCTTATTGTAATTTTTAATTTCTGAATTGTTTTTATGTTTTCTATAACGGACGCTTTTAACGTGCACGTCTTTTCTACATCGTTCTCACATGGTTAATTTCAACACGAATGATGTAATCAAATATTTTGTAAGAATTTTATGATTTAAAAGAGTGTCCATGGAGTTTCTTGCCCGTTCTTCTCCATAGGTACCTACGCTTTGGAATGGGCAACTAGCTTCATCTTTCTGACTGACCGACCCTTTGACAATTCAAAAGTGCCTGTAATTGGTTTAGTTGAATTAAATGATTTGAGTTTGAGTTTGAGTTTGAAACATTCCATTTATCACTTACTTTCCGAAACTACATTTTGATGACATAGCGACAGAAACAGACAGCACAACAGCGGAACAGAAAGAAACTGTTACGCACTACACGAGTGACATAAATAAAATACTTGTAACATATTTAGGGCTGGGTACTGTAGTACCTAGCTAGGCGCTTTACTTTATGTAAATAATTTCATTACCACTGCTCTCAAAACGGTAAAGGAAAACATCGTAAGGAAACCGGCATGCCCCAGAATCAAAATTCGAAGACATGTGACATCTACGAACCCGCACTGGGCCCGCGTGGTCGATTACAGCCTACTTCTTCTCAGAGAGAGGCTGATTATGACTGTAGTAATATTTGAACCAAGTGAATTGTTGGATATATTTTACAATATATGCAAAATAAACCCTAAAAAGAGACAGAAAGCTTCCCATCTCCCTCTCTCTCATTCATCCGTCAACCAGCATGGTTACCTATGAAATTATTCAGGTGTGTTGTTTACATACGCAATGACCGCAAATTAACATCGCATGCGTTTGCATAATTGTAGATACCGCTACAACTCTATTGAGTTTACGAGGTATGCAGGTACTGTGACTTCGCAGATTGTGTTGGTTATAATAGGTATATAATTTACGATTTAACGTGTAGTTATTAGTACTTTGATCTTCCAAAATCAATATCTTATCTTCAATGTCTTGTTATTTACTGGAGTTTAATATCGTCTTTATCGTTATGGCATACGGTGCCGAAACGTGCACTTCGACAGTCGCTGGTCCACAAATTCAAGGTCGCTTAGCGCGCTATGGAGCGGGTTACGCTCGGAGTATCTTTGAAGGATACAATCAGGAATGAAGTTATCCGGAATAGAAATGGAGTTACCGACATAGCTTGCTGAGTAAGCCACTTTAATTTACACTAAGTAATGACACTTAACATACACAGCAATAACAAAAGACGATATTCAATCAACAATCAGCTCAGCCTATCACAGTCCACTGCTGGACATAGGCCTCTCCCAGGCTGTGCTACCACACCCAGTCCTCCGCCTGCCGCATTCAGTCTGTCCCAGCTACCTTAAGGTCGTCGGTCCATCTAACTGGGGAGCGTCCCACACTGCCCTTGCCTATACGCAGTCTCCGCTCTAGGGTTGGTCCCCACCAATCATCGGTCCTTCGACAAATATGGTCAGCCCACTGCCATTCAGTTTGCTGACTCTACCAGCTATGTCGGTTCCAGCTCCAGTTCTTTTCCGGATAACTTTATTCCTGATTTTTTTCCATCAAAGAAACTCCAAGCATAGCCCGCTCCATACCGCGCTGAGCGACCTCGAATTTGTGGACCAGCTCGACCGTCAGTGTCATAACGGGCACGACGCACTGGTTGAAGAACTGGGTATTATGTATTTATTTCATGTATTATTTCTCATCGTATACTGCATCGGTTGAAGTCATCACGGCAACATCTGTCATTCAAAACCAGCGCTGGGGCTCTGTCTGACCGGCCTATGAAGAGCAAAGGCCCTTTTGCATGGATGTGACGCATGTTTTCACCCGACTCTTGTTTTATTTATTTATTTTATTTTATTTAAGGAGTACTCTTGTCCTTTTTTCTCTGCGTCATGTTTATCGCAAATAAACATACTTTCTTTATTTTTCTTTTCTTTCACCATCACGATTACGGTGCAAAAGAAAATAATGGCAGAGCTGTGTCACCGTAAACCTACATCTCGCTGATCCAATGACGTCCATCAATATTTGTAACACCCCGTTTAAGGTTATATTCGATGGTTGCTGTTCAACGCCTTTAAACGACCTCAGGATCCTCACTCAGCAATTAACATTTTTAGTTTCATAAACTGGAAGCTAATCAAACAAAGATTTTAATGCACTCTAGCTTATAAGCTTTGCCCGCGTGGAAGTTGAAAATTATTCCACAGGAACGTACTACCGGGATAAAAAAATCTATGTTCTTAGGGATCATGGTCTATTCATGTGCCAAATTTTATCCAAATCCGTTCAACCGTTAAGGCGTGTAAAGGTCACAGACAGATAGTCCTTTCGCATATAAAATATTATTAACTTTTACTCGCGGATTTGCCCGTGGAGCTCGGAAATTATCCCACTTAAACATACTACTGTGATACAAAGTATCCTTTGAGTTAAATCCAGGTTATAAGCTATCTGTGTGCCAAATTGCATCCAAATCCTATTAAAAAGGTAACACTAATGATTGAAATACTATTGTGAATTCATGCAAGCCTAGTACTTTCGGTCAGGTTCGTACTCAGAAATTGTGCACAACGTGTCGTGAATAGAAGACGCGTCTTATGCGTGAAACCTATTAACAAGATGAAGGTCCTATAATATGTCCAAACCTAGATCATTGTCTACCCATATGGCAAAGTTTATCCAAATCCGTTCAGCCGTTTTAGCGTGAAGGCGTAACAAACTTACTTTCGCAATTGTAATATTATTAAAGTTAAGATTAGGATATTAGTATGTATTAAATGTGGTCTATCTATCTTGGGGTATTAACAGATACAGAATCTCTAGCTGTGGTAGTTAAATTATTTAAACTTAATGAACAAGGAGCGTATTGAACTATTGCTAGAGCTATAAGCTATATTTCTTAAGATAAAATAATGCCATATTTGAACCCAGTCCCGATAACCTTTGTTAAAGATTACGCTGTTAATGCAGTAAAACTCGCATATATCAATGTTTCTGGCATATATGCCATTATAATTGCCGTCGCCTTCGGGCAGAGCACTGAATCGTGAGGACTCCACCTTTTAATCATAAATTCCTAGCATTTCTAGTGTCCTTAGAAGCGAGAAGGGGGTTATGTCTGGCAACTTATGTGCAATATTCTATTGATCTCTGACTTTGCCGGCGCCATTTTTCTGCTTTATTTCTCTCGTGGTTTTTTTATTGCTGACCTCGATCACGCCTGATGGAAATTGATGGTCACGGATGATGACCATCCACCACGGGGATAATAATAATAATAAAGAAATTTATAGACATAAAAAACAGTTGTGACATACTTTTATTTAAGCCCTGACTCCTGAGCTAGGTAGCAACCTGTGTTACAGGAGCCAGTGTCTTCGCCCATTTGTGGTACAATTAATAACAATGTGCAATAAAACAATATAAAAAAAATAAGAAAAAGAAAAACATAATAAGGGAACGAAATGTAAGATGCACACATACTCTTAGGTATACAAAATCTTTGTGAGTGCGTGTGTGTGTGTGAGGGATGGATGACCATCATGGGTCGTCAGAAGCCCGAATGTTTGACAACCGGTCTTACCATGGGGTATTGTATTACCCAGTAACTGGGTTGTGGTAGTCAGATAGGCAGTCGCTTCATGGAAAAAAAACAAGTATTCAGCTGGATCCGGTTAGACTAGAAGCTGACCCCAATATAGTTGGGAAAAGGCTAGGCAGATGATCTATTAAACATAAAATCATACAAAATGCTACAGTTTTTCCCTCATTGAATATGACAAGCATATCTACGTACTTTAGTTTGTCTTCATTCGTATGTATAAAGCCTTTGTATGTATAGTCAGTTGTTATACGTATAAAGGTCACAAGTCACTCATTAAAATACAATAGAATATTCAGTACTCACTGAACAGACAAAAACCGTCATCATCATATATCCCACGATTTATGCTCTCTGGTGTAATAAATGGGGGCCATTACAGAAATCAAATGTACTACAGTAAACATTTAGCCTTTTATGTAACATGCTCATTATTCATAATATCTTAACAAAGGAGTGTCATAAAAGCTTGTCATTGAACGTACTCGTATTTTCGAACCAATGGCTCCTCTCATTTTCTTATAGAATGCCTCCCACCGAGACCTGCCTATTACTTATTATAAACGCTTCGATGATTACTCACATTAGGTCTGGTTGTATCTAAGGCGATTCTATTGCTATAATATGTGTTACGTAATCATTATTTCAATATTTGACTAAGTTATCATTTCAAATGTATTTTCAATGTCGAAAATATTTAGATCTAGCTTAACTTTAAGGCACCTGCAGACAGGCGACTGTACGACGAGATCCTGATTGAACAATGTCCATGAAGTTTTCGTAGAAATTGTTCTGCTCCGCGCCTGTCCGTGGGACCCTTTATATATTTTAACTATCTAACTGTAAATACTAACTACTTAGCTACTTAGTATTCTAGTATTCACTTTCAAATAAATATTGGTCAATGATACCATAAAGTAATTTAAATGAAACCTACGTCAATGACCACTGACAACATAATTATTAAGCTTAGAACCAAGTTATTAGCCCGAAACAAATATTCGACCAAATAATATTTCGTAGATATTAATCGAAAATCATTGCGCACAGGAAATTGTCGAACAGTTGCCCAACGTTACTTCTAAAGACGGATAATAAAGATTATTGTTGCGATTGCGGTTAATATCTTCTAAATGGTTATATCGATATTAAAATATCCGATAGTTACGGTTTACTCTAGCTAAATGACTCCGGCTAAAACTGGTACCTACGTATATATCGCTCAAAATCAAATAAATACAAAATTTATTTGCGGACGCGAGATAATCGCTGCAAAATTATTTAGCCTGTATTTGCCAGAATAATTAAATTTAAATTAAGTGTGCTTAGTGTATTATAATTAGAGTAAACACGAATTAATTAATTAATGAAATATTTGCGTTTCCCTTGACCACAGTTCGCCAAATTTAATTACATTTTCGAGTTGTTTTATAATTGATTGAATGTTCCTAACCAAAATTTTGCAAATAAGGAGATATAAAGTATCACATTAATGTAATGATTTGATATAGATAACATTTTGATAACCAATTACGAGTACCTTACCTTACGATTATTAAAGCCGATTGCGTGTTGAAAAAGTTTCTGATGTGATTTTATACCTACCTACCGGAATCGGGTTGCCGTGCGGAAATTAGCAAGGAATTACAACTGAATGAATCTTGATGAAGTACAATCATAAAATCAATTTAAATAAATTTATGTTTTTTTACGTGAGTGGGTAGCTTTTGATGATGGCCGTCATCATCAAATGCTGTCATTATCACCAATATTTGACATTAAGGTTTCAAAAAACATTCTGCATTTAGACAGTCGTTTTTGTGTTACCGTTCTCCACTTTTTTAGGAAACTATAAAGCTTTAAATTTTATTTTTATGAGGTTTTTGTTTAGATCTTTGTCTTACAAAATAAGGTTCTTCAATAAATCCGATGTCTATATTATGCACAATCAGCCTCTAACGATCCCACTGTTGATACACAGGCCTCCTCTCTGTGAGAAGTAGTGGGCCATGATCCACCACGCGGGCCCAGTGCGGGTTGGTAGATGCCACTTGTCTTCGAACTTTTGGTCCTAGGACATGCCGGTTTCGATAAGATGTTTTCGTTCACCGTTTTGAGAGCAGTGGTGATCAAATGATTTACACAAAGTAAAGCGCTTGGCTGTATTCGGCCCCACCACCAATCTCGTAAGTCAGGGCCGTTACAACTGGGCCACCCTTGCTCTTCGCAAAAGTCTTATTTTCTTAAGCTTTTTTTATTATTATTTATTTAAACTTTTCGCACAAAAAGGTATGAAGGCGGACTTTTTTTATATAATTTATTACTATTTGTCTTGTGAAATTCTTCTTTCAATAAACTCGATGCCTATATTATGCACTTATAACATAATAGTGTATCTACCAGTGTGCCACTGACCTTCTCAAGCCCTACTGTCCTTAACCCAAGGCGTGACGAGTCGGCCTTCCTCCGTCTACTCCTGCTATAATTCACATTGTGCGACCTGGGTGCGTCCACCAGTTATGCGGTGATTGTCTCTTCTCTGCGTTACCAAGGTTACCAATAATACATTATATAATAACGCTGATTGTTCTGCAAAACCTACACGGTTTACGACATTCTATTTAAGTAAAACCTAAATTTATTCATTCACTCACTGACCAACAAGGCACATCCTAAACCGCTCGGTCTAGCATGAAATTTTGCACATGAGTTCCATAGACAAGGTGCAGACGACAATACTAAAATAAATGAAACTGCGTATAGTGACGTTCCCAATCTGCATTCGAAAATTCAATCAAAGATTTTGAATGGTTTAGTCACTATAGTCAAAGATTGGCCACACCCATAGTCGGCCCATCACTACTATTTAGTTTGTTTGAAAAAATCACTTTTTTAATTTCGGTGCTCGGATTTAGTGGATCGTTCCAAAATACTCTTATGCATCAGGATTGCCAGTGTTTTTATTTAGTGTCGTATGACTGACTCCACATTGTTTAATATAATGACAGTGAGCATCAAGGAAGGATTTTTGAATACTCGTATTCGTCTCAGGATTTAAATGGGGGATGAAAGTTTGTATGGAATTTTATCATTTTTGTCGATAGGAAATCCCATCGGGCACACGCTTGGAATACATAATAAAATAACGCTGATTGTTCTGCAAAAGCTACCGGGTCTACGGCATCGTTTGAGAAATTAAAATCGATTATACTCGATATGGCTTGAAATGAATCCGTCTGTATTTCGCTGAGCGGATTATCGTTTGATCGATTTCAGGTACGACGATTTAATTTCGATAAGAACCGGTTTGTTGAGCTATTATTACTTGAGTGTACCATGATATGTATATGTGTTTGTGTAGTATATTATTGAAGATATTGTCCTTTTTATGGTTCTTATGTGATTATTTAAATTGTAAAAAAATATTGATTTGTTTTTAAGAAAATTGCGAAACACAAAAATACCTACATACATTACAAGGATCGACAGAACCTCCTGTTTTGGTTGTCAAAGTTGTTGTTGAAAAAGTTGTCTCATCGCAGCAGTAAGTAGAGTTTGGGTGTAAGGCTGATCAGGTAGAGATAAATTGTATATTTTTGTTGTGTTCGATGTATTTTTTATGTTATGTATTTTTATGGTGAGCAATAAAGTATATTATAAAATAAATAAATAAAGAATATTTATGTATCAGCAATAAAACTTTCATCAACGAACATTAAAAAATTATAACGCGGTTGGCGCAGCTACTCATAAATAAAACAAATTACGGTATGTTCACCAAACCAGCTTATTGGTACTTAATTATATTAAGTAGCCAATGATGCCTCATATTGAATGTAAATCGCCGTACTTTGTTCTCATTATACGCAATTAAATGCAAATAACGTGTCAAAATACGTTAAATCCACATAATTGCTGGAGCTTATGCATAGTGGTTACTTAAAAATACTAAAAATTTAAAGAAAAAAAAAACTTTTTAAAAACAATATTTTATTACTTGTTAATAAAAAGAACTAAAACATTAAAAATAATTTAAATCTGATAAGAAAAACCCATTTTTTTATAAATAAAAGCGTGTATACAACAGTCGTTTTTTAATAAATACTTATTGTTAACTTTGTTAAAATTCATTTTCATGCACTTTTTTTATATTTTCCGCTAATTATTTCTCCAAAATAATTGTTAGTTACAAAGGTCTTAAAACTATTTAAGTATAGGATATAGTTTTAGGTGTAGTTTGACGGCACGGTTGGCGCAGTGGTTAAGCGATTGACTGCTGCGCTGCGTGTCGCGGGTTCGATTCCCGCATGGAACAAATATTTGTATGACCTACATGTATTTGTTCCGAGTCTGGGTGTTTTTCTATCTATAATATTTATGTATTTACAAAAAAAAAATTGTATATAAGTAGTTTATCAGCCATCTTGTTACCATAACACAAGCATTAGGTTGCTTAGCTTGGGACAAATGGTGCTGTGTGAAATGTCCAGGGATATTATTATTATTATTATTATAGTATAGGTACTATTTAACGTAGGTATATAATCACTATATGTAATCACTATTATATAATAGTACACTACAGACTAAGGTTATCAAAACAATGAGATCACTTACCTACTTATGTAATTAAGAAAACGACTTTTTATTGTATAGAGGTGACACAACTATCCATTACTAGACAAACAAGTAATTAATTGTTTTGTTAATAAATAGGAACCTTCCTATTTATTCTGAATGAAGTCAGATTTCTGACCTTAGTAAAAGCTCAGCCAAAAGCCAGCTCTTATCAACATTTCCCATCACCTCTGAGAAGAAATGACGAAACAAACTCAGACATACATAACTATAGTTTGTGCCATACGAAGACACCCCATTACTGAAGGAAGACATGGACTAGATGGCAAACACTTAATCTAGAACAGTTAGTACAGACGCCAGCACATCAAGTTACTACAGTCTGTCAAAGTTCTTTAATAGATTTTCAACTTTATCACTAAAGGATTAGGTTCAAGATTGATTGGGAAAATTTGACAGTTTCGGGTAGCTTGATGTGCTGGCGTCTGTACCTATACCAGAAGGCCAATTCCCGTAATAAAAAATGTCCAAAATGTAGTCACAATTTCATCTCAGCGACCATCAATGTCTAACTTAATTATCTTGAGGAATTTTTGACAGATTGAGAATGAGGCGATTGACGTTTTTAAAATTTCGAGAATTGCCATAAAATGAACGTAATTTCTATCGCCACACCTTCAGACAGTAATAAATGATCGAGTGCTATTAATATTTTAACTGTAACACTATTAATAATTAAGTATGAATCGACTACCAATAAAATATCTTACTAAGTTTATAATTGCTCTATTACTGTCCAAGTCATTATTTTATAGCTGACAACATTGTCAACTAAGTGCATTTTTTGTATAGATGCAAAAAATACATTATTACAATAGGTATTGTGACTACAATTGCACTGATAAAACATGATTGTAGTTCCTGAAATGTGTATATATTTACGGAAATCAAATGTTTCCGACACTCCAATTAAGTTCGCTGTCAATATTAATTATTCCCTTCACTTTTAATAGAGTAACGTGGGCGTTAACTGGTGTTCTGCTAATTGACTTACTACATAGTAATGATATTAATCGAGTAGATTATGCTATAATTTTCTAAAGGGAGAAGTGCCTTGGTAGCCCACGTGTCCCAAATTTTCTTACGTTTGTGCATTTTGCAAGTCAGTGTCAGGTTGTATGTTAAACAAAATATGATTCGCGGCTGTAACAAGTATGTATTTACATAATTATAATCATCAATACAGTATTCTAAGTACATATAAGAAGAAGAAGGGAGAAGTTTACATATACTTGGTTAATTTTCAAAGACCAGCCAAATTGAAGGGTGTGGTACAGACCATCAGACTGAACAATTTTCTCCATGGGACCAACATCGTAATCGCGAATAACAATTCAGCCGTCCCATACGTTTAGGTCAAGTAGGTATTGAAGGCTTCTATGGGGAGTTGATAAATTTTTCGCGATTACGATATTGATCCCATAGAGAAAGTTGTTCAGTTGGATGGTCTGTACCACACACTTAAATTTGGCTGGTCTTTGAAAATTAACCCTGTATAGTTGATATTAAGTTATTTTAGCTTAGGTATTGGCTCAACTGCTGATCGATTCTGTAAAAATCTCACCGTGAAAAATTAGGTGAAGTGAGCTTAGAGTGAGCTGTCAATCCCTAGCATTACTTGGAATGACAGCTCACTCCACGCTCACTTCACCTAAGTTTTCACGGTGAGATGGTTACAGAATCGCACTGCTGTAATAATACAACTCTACTTACCTTAGGTCTATTTTTATGTTTTTACTTGAAGGTGCAAAAAAACTGTTTTTTTTTAATATAATGTAATCCTATTAATTGATGTTAGAAATATTAAATTTGAACTACGTTTTCTACCCTGGTGTTTCCACCTTAATCAACAGAGCTTATTAGGTGTCTACATCGGGGCGTGTATCTCTTTCAAATCATTTTGCACCGTTACCTTTCACAACTGTTATACCGCTTTACATTCCTTTGCAGGTCTTCAGTCAATCAGTCAAGGATCTTTCGTTCTTTTGGTGAAAATGCAGGTCAGCTCACTGCCAATTCAGTTTGCTGACCCAGACATCCGTATTGGTGACTCCAGTTCATCGCTGAAGCATTGTGTATCTTATTCTTCAAATACTTAGGTCCTTCAGTCAACCCAATTTTCCGAAACATTGCGCTTGTAGTGACAATATTTTTTTTGTTGCAAATCATCTTATAACTTTTTTAAAGATTTTTACTGACTAAAACCCACCCGTGTTCCTTTAGTTGCCTGTGCCAGGGGCCACGGTAACTCTTTTGATTAACCCGCGACCCTGCCAGGCATCGGCCCTAGCAGACCCCATCAGTTAGTGCTGACATCTCTTTGTGGTGTGAAACAAAACGCGCCGTCGACCCGGGCCTGGTCCTTACCGGACGGCGAGCTGTAGTGACAACCTTTAGTTTTAAGCTATGCCTTCTGCAGTTGCAGATATAACAATTCAATCAGTCACTGCTCCATAAACCTTTCACATTTTCAATTCGTTAATGATTTTACGACCACAAAACTATTATCAAAAACCGTTTTATCTAAAAACGTCTCCATATCCACTAAATCATACAGCGATTTACCAAAACTGCTCACACAAAGTTTTTTGCGATATCCCTGACCACGTGCAGTACGGAGCAAGAAGCGACAAAACTGAAACAGATTACTGCCCTCCTTTTTATATGCAACAGATGTTTAGGAAGTCAGAAATGTTCCGGCAACTTGCGGGCTATGCTATGCTAAAGAGTTTACACTTTGTTTTTGTTAGGCTATTGCAGAAATTTTGTAAATGTTTTAATTTTTGTTGCGAGATTGGGAGATAATTAATGGCATGTAATTAATTGAACCTCAAATATCATATGTGTGCTGGACAGTGGAAGTGTGCAAGGAGGGTAGGCCTATCCAGGCTTACCCCGGTGTGAGAGTAGGTCTCTCCAATTTCAGGCAGCGTTGACGTCCTGCACCAATAGATTTCGGGTATCTTCGAGAACTCAGCTGACTGTTACGTCCTGAAAGCAAATTCTTGTAATTAAAAACGTTCAAAATCTAGTCGTACTCTCATCTCGGCGACAAACAAATGTCAAAACTTGTCAAAAATGTAGGAAAATTAGAGGTATTTTTGACAGACTGTGAACGTTCTTAAAATTACGAGAAATGCCCCTCAGATGTCTGGATGACCTTCCAGATTACGTACATATGATGTTCGTATAACACCGAAACGATAAGTCATGAATGTTCAAAAAGAGCTTGCAGCTCTCTTCAGAGGTTCTATTTAAAGTATTAGATCGTATAAAGTGCCTTGCAGATGACTAAAAATTCATGACATTTTCATGCGTGCTTAAACACCGACCATTAAGTACTTTAGCGAGAACCGCAAATTGCTTACTGATTTAAAGTTTTATTTGTTCAAATTTTAATTATGTTTACATTGTTCCTTACAGCTAAACATCGTTAAATATAAAGGTACACAAGGCATGTTGCATATTCCTTATAAAATTACCTATCTACTGAGGCTATTATATTTACTGTATCTACTCCCACTAAAAAGATATTGTCAGTGTAACTGGGCAAAAATCAACTTTATTATTTTTTAGAGGTATGAGGAACAGGGTGTAAAGTTCACTCATACTCTATAGGAAAGGGAGGATCCTCCAACCAGACGGGTGTTGTGTTTGGCGGACAACTGCCCAATGATTGATGTTGGGAAGTTTGTATATATGCTAATTGCGCGGTAAACTCTGCTTGCGAGATGCAGGATTTGCGTGACGTCAGTATGACGCGTTGTTCGCATACCTATGGCGTTGTAGATACTGCTACAAATTAAAATGTTTTACATGTTAAATTACTCGAAAAGTACTGAACCGATTCCTAAGTTACACATAAAAACCGTATCTGAAAGCAGGTTGGTAAAACAATTATTACATAATTAACTAACGTACGTAACATAACGTAGAGGTTGATTAATTTAAAAAAAAGTGTTTGTTATTAGTTTTTAGAGGATCAGTTAAATATTTCCCATAATTAATGTCGGAGGCTGTATATTTAGTACAAGACTGCATTGGGCATCGTAAGATTCAATACTGACTCACTTACTGGTGTGTTTGTTAAACTTTAATATTTCCTTAAAAAATAAAAAACCTAGCCTTTCCGTATGTACGTGAATACCTTGATTTTTTAATAGTTTTACTTAGAAAATAGAAACCACAGCTATCTAAATTAACCATGCTTAAGAAACAAATGCTACCTTCACATTCAACTATAATGATTCATTTGGTCTACGGCATAACGACCACTGGCAGTGACGAATAGACTCGGAGATTTACTTTACCTAAGTGCACCTAAGTAGTTACAGTAAAGGTTACTGACCTGACCATCTATGATAATTCGCTTGTATACATACTATCTACCGTATGACCGAGGGGACCATGGCTAAATAATAATGGCCACATAGGTCGATAGTCAGAAGCCCGAAAGTGTCACCCAGTAACTGGGTTGTGGAGATCAGATAGGCAGTCGCTCCATGTAAAATACTGTTATTTAGCTGCATCCGGTTAGACTGGAAGCCGACCTCAAGATAACTGGGAAAATGCTAGGCAGATGATGATGACATCTACCGTAAACTGCTGGCCCACTCGGGTCACCCAGCCACCCAGCTCGGGTCGCCAAAACAGTTCTTACACTAGGAACGAATTTCACAAATGAAATTGAACACGACAAGAACATCTAAACTGTGATCAAGAGCTGTCACTGTCATGGTTGTTGTGTAATATTGACACTGACAGCTCTTGAACGCGGTTTAGATGTACTGATCGCGTTCAGTTTTTTGGTGATACCCGCCCTAATTCGGCCGGAGGTCTAGCGTGCCCATATTCACACATAGTGTCCAATACCACTAATACCACGTTGAAATCATCTATCGACATATACATATCTAAATCTTCTTCTATACCTAATCATAATAAAGCTGAAGAGTTAGTTCGTTTGAACGCGCTAATCTCTGGAACTATCAGACGGATTAAATAAAAAAATTTGAGCCTAAATCTTGAGGAAGGAATTTTGTGACGTCATCACTGTAGTCAATTATAATTACAGTTTAAAAAATCAGTGTTTTTTTACCAACACTACTAGCGGTCATTGAACCCTTTAAAAAAATCCACTCATTTTTATTTTATCGTGTTTCGATATCGTTATAAGCAGAGGTCGGAATTAGGTAGAGTTATTTATGTACTTACACTGATTTCATACAGCGAAAAAACGTGATTTATTAAATAAAAAAATTATTTACTTTTACACAATTTAAACTACTGCACGCGTGACGTTGCCGAATTTACATTCAACGACATCGGATGTCCGATGTTGCAAAATTCCAATGCGCACGCGCGATGTTGTCACATTTGTAGTTCGCACAAACTTGTAAGAGCAAAAGAAAACAATAGCGGAAATGCGAATAACGAAATGGCCACACGGGATTGTCTATTACAAATCCCGGGAAGAACCATATTAATATCAACATTTCACATAAATAACTCTAACTAATTCCGACCTCTGGCGATAAGATACCCATTCACGTCTGCAGTTTCAATAGCTAATTTAATATGACCCTGTGTTTGAAACAAAATGCTATTCTCATAGTTACCTATCTAAATACATAATTAGTCAAAGCCCACAAAAACGAATTGAAAATGTAACCGTTTTTATCTTTTACAATAGGCGCCTAATGTATAGCGTCTGTCATTTGCGGGATCATGACTAATTGTTCCACGCGCCATTTATCAAAATCCATTCACCGCACTTAGAACCTATTGGTACAGACAGACGCATAAATAGTCATACCACACCTATAGGGTAAATTATGTAGGTAATACATGTGTTGTTAAGCCGTATGAGTAATCTAAGGCTGAATGATACCATTCATGTCTGAAATGAATTTAGAATATGATTGATTTGAAACTTAATTACTATGATTATACTCATTTTTGAGGTGGACAAGGCGTTTGGTCTAGATTTAGACTGGTCTGAGTGACCGAGAGGTCATACTCATAACAGTAGTCGGTGATGGGATTATAAACTAATGCTGACAGGCAAGCATGATACAGAAACATAATTAGCTTATAATGTTCCCACTGCTGGGACACAGGCCCTCTCTCTTTGAGAGGGAGTGGGTTTTAATCCACCAAGCGGCCCCAGTGTGGATTGGCAGAAGTCACATTTCTTCGAATTTTTGGTTCTAGGACATACCGGTTTCCTCACAACGTTGTCCTTCACCGTCTTAAGAGCAGTGGTGATGAAATAATTTACACAAAGTAAAGTGTCTGCTTGGGTTTGAACCCACGACCTACAGCCCGTAAGTCACGGACGCTACCACTGGGCCACCACTGCTCCAGACTGATACAGAAGGATGATGCAGAACTCTTCGTAGGCTAGCAATTTTGAATGTAAGTAGGTAGGTAGGTACTGTTTATTCGCCATCATCAATCCATCTGTATAACCTTTTCCCAACTATGTTGGGGTCGCGTAGTGTTTTACATGAAGCGACTGCCTATCCAGACTCCACAACCCAGTAACTGAATTTGGGCTTCTGATTACCCGTAACGACTGTCAAAGATCTACCAATGACAACCGGGACCGACAGTTTAATGTACTTTCCGAGACACGCAGTGGTCTCGATATGTAATGGATGGTTACCCATCCACAAACCGACGCGACAAGCTTAACCTTCGATCAACCCGTGCGGCTGATATCATTTCGCTACCGAGCCTCCATTAATTCGGTTTTATACAAACACTTATTCTTTTTCCTCGACAAAATAAAACAGAGTAGAGTGTACGTACGATATACGATTCAATGAATGTAAATTCTAATTTGATTCCCCATTGAGCTCTTGTAATGAATCGTTATTGCAGTCATTCTACTTTTATAGCTGCTTTCATAGGAAGAAAAAAAACCTTTATCGTTCTTACAGCTTCTCCTAGATACACGTCGAAAAGCCGTTTGTCAAAAAACCGTTTGTCTAAAAGCCGTTTCTCTAAGACCCGTTGAATAATCAAACGTCCCACATACAAAAAGACATTAAGCCATGCTTTTCGTATCACTTCAGTTCAAAGCGTACGTGTTTCAGCACGAAAGACGCCCTCGACAGTCGGAACTTATAGCTTTTGTCGTCGCCCTGACTTTTCTGCAACACTTAGCAAACGTTTAAAACTCCATTGTTCAGCTGGGTGACGTTTTAAAGCTATTTTCATTGTTTCGTCGGGCACATTAATATGTTTTCACTACAGTACAATGGTTTGTAATTTTGTTGCGGTAAGAGTGAACGGGGGAAAGGGCTGCGTTTCTTAAATGGTTTGGTGGATATTTCGGTGGTTTCAAAGCTCAGTGATGTGCAATTGGAGAGGTTTTTTTAGTGTTCCGTACCCAAAGGGTGCCAACGGAACCCTATTACTAAGGCTATCACTGTCCGTCCATCCGTCTGTCCGTCCATGATTCCGTCCGTCCTTCCGTCCATCCGTCCTTCTGTCACAGGGCTGCATTTTTATAAGCGTTGTGTTTGAACCCTTTGTGTGCGAGTCCAACTCGAACTTGGCCACTTTTTGTGTTCAGAAGCAAGCTAGATTGGGCTAAAAAATATTATAATTTCTCAGTCCATTTTATTAAAAGTTTCCGCGAAAAACGACTTCTTCTCCGGCTTTTAAGTTCTATATAAATGAGATCACAACGCGGTGACATTTCACCACTTACCCTACCTACGCAGCGTTATCATATTTCCGTACTCTATCTACGTGGTTACAATGAATGTCGCGGGAGGCATGAAAGTTTTATAAGATAAGTAAACCATTTAAAAGTAAACAACCTCATACTGAATACAAAAAAACTTAAAACATGTCTTGCTCAAAATAGTTTACAGTGACAATGAATTGCACCTATCCTCATTTGCCTGCCTCTGCTTAACCGAAACACAGACGTCATGTTATGTTTTGAAAGAAAGAAAAAAGGAGAGAAAAATACTTTATTTGGTGAATAAAAATTAATAGTAATTAAAGCATTTAAAACAAACAAAAAAAGACCTGTGCCAGGCCAAAAAAGCTCCTATCTAAGCATAATGCTGTAACATTTAAAAAATAAATACCGCAATTTGTACACGCATTTGAAGAACACTAAATCCAAAACCGATACCAGTTACACCAGCGTTTGTTAGGACATTCCTAACAAAGTTTAATTCACAATCAAACTCCTACACACACTCTTGTAATTACTTAGTCGGCACAGTATCACAGTTAAAATCGCAGCTTGGCGCTAAATCTTACATTCGTGTCGTGACATAAATCGACCGTCAGATGCACACTGCACGGGACCGATTCCCTCATCTGTCAGAAGCGAGACAACTAATTTGTCTGCCATGTAAACGCGACTCTGTATTGTGACTACGAATTTTGAGAAGCGAATAAATCTTGGCGTTCGTTGCGATTTGGACGTGAGTGTGTGCCAAACCTTAGTGTTTGTTTTCGTGTTTCGTTTGAACTACTTTCGATGTTGAAACCGTCGTTTGAATGGGAATTACTTTGTGTGTAGTGGGATTGTATGTTGATTGAAAGTTAAGGTGAGCAGTACTGGCCTAGTGGCAACGGCTGCGACTTACGATTTGTGGGTCGTAGGTTTGAACCCAGGCAGGCCCTTTTTATTCCAAGAGGAGGCCTGTGTCCCAGCAGTGGGAACATTATAGGCTGATTCCTAGATTTATATAATATTCCCTCTGCTGGGACACGGGCCTCCTCTCGGTGAGAGGGAGTGGGCCGTAATCCACCACGCAGGCCCAGTGCGGGTTAGTAGATATCACATGTCTTGGAATTTTTGGTTCTATTAGGACATGCCGGTTTCCTCACAATGTTTTCATTCACCGTTTTGAGAGCAGTGGTGATGAAATAATTTACACAAAGTAAAGCGCCGATAGTTCAGACGATACCGCTCTTAAAACTCATGTCGAAATTTTATATAAGTAGGATAAAAACGTTTTAGCCAAACAGTTCAACACAATTTTATCATGACTAGTATTTATTATAATTACCAATTATCTTTTCAATCAAACTAAAGCTGGTTTGTTTTCCTAGAGAAAAAGTTAATTCAATACCAATTTAGCTTATAAAATATGATTAATGTTCTTAACCGGGCAACAATAAATTGTAGTCAACTTTTCCATCTGTTTAGTAATATTATACGGGTAATTGAGTACACGTGCCGATTGGTTTCAATTCAACTAATATACCCTATTAGACATAACTTTAGCCGACCGTTAGTTACATGAAATTAGTGTGACAAATCATAATTTTAAATTAATTGGTAATTGCTACCGCTGGCTTATAAATTGTTACATTATTCTCGTTTCAAAATTAAAACATAAAGCTCTCAAAGGCGTGAGAAATAATTGTAGGGTTTTCTTAAAAATTAAACTCCCATATTTCTTGTGACATTATCTTTTATGACTTTAAATGTCCCCAATACAGATAGTTTGTCAAGGAAAATCAAGCCTTTGGTTGCTTAACCAAAAGCTGCTGCCTTTCAAAATACAGCACCCTAATCGCGTAAGAGCGGTTTCGCACTACGTCCCTGTATCCGAGAATTGACGACGTAGCCACAGTACTGTTTGTATGAGGGATTGCGCACTACATCCGAACTCACGGACGGACGGACCTTCGGATTCGGATTGAACTCGGATCTTGAATTCGGATTCGGATCGGACGTTCCGAACCGCTCTAAGGCACTATCAGTATCTCTGATCATTTTGAAATCAGAATCATTTTGAAGTATATTGCTAAACCATTGCTGCATATGTTTAAAAAAAATTGTCTGCTCAACAACGTAAATAACGCAATGAATGTTGTTGAACTGTCATAACGGAAGCTATTGCTACACTTAGCCTGTTACGCAATTACCCCGCAGGTCACCATACGTAATTCCAAATCAGATCTAGTTTTTGCCCCACAACACGTTCAGATTTGGGTACAACTAAACCCTACTATACACGGAGTATTCAATAATCAATAACATAACTCCAGTTTCTTGTAAATAGCTATCCGACACAGACTGTCAGGTTACATCATATCTGTTACTGATGTCACAAGGATGTCCCAATAACAAAACTTCTTGCTCAATTAAATACACATCGAGGATAAACCATAGTGTAAGTAATTGTTATTGAAACACAATAGCGAAGTTATTGAGGGTCTATCCTAGCTACCTACGTCAAAATCATGGATAGGTTATTAGAGTCAGCCTTTACGCTTCGTAAACCGTCATATAGACTAGAAGTACCTAATCTATTTATCTAACTAGCCTGTATTGCCTCCCTCTCCCTTTTCCACACAATAGGGTAGTTTCCTGGATAAAAAAATAATTATTATATTTAGTCCAGTTAGATTATCGAAAAATAATGGACACGTATTTTTTCTTTTGTCAATCAAACATAAAATGACAAAGATAAAAATCGCGTCAAAATTTGGGAGTAGGGGGTCGTGACGTCACTTGCTTGCAAAAGTGTCGCAAGCAAGTGACGTCACGCGGAATTTTAACCGGCGATATCTTCGTCATTTTTTATATAATTGACAAAAGAAAAAATACGGGTTCAATATTTTTTGATAATCTAACTGACGGTCTAATTAGATTTTTTTCTGTCTTTTGTGAGTACGGTAGGAGTCAAATTCGTCCCGCCATCCTTGTCTTGGCCTGCCGCGATGACGTCGTGCGTTTAGTGGGACCTAATGTATTGAGTAGGTGTTTCTCTTAGCCCCACTTAAGTTTAGCGGCTTTCTGGGTAGTATTCGTTATCTTGGTTTTGTAGCGCAGAACAGTATACTTAGTCTAACAATAACCATAAAAAAGCGCTAAGATTTCCTAAATTCAAAAATAGATTAAAGTTTAAGTGAACTACGAGTATGTATGTTCTTTTTGATAAATAAGTTTATTTAAATCGAAACTGCAAAAATTCAAAATCACGACGAGCACATTTAGGTACAACTAAAGCCTACTCCACACGAGCGGCTATTACTCATCGATCGCCGCCTCAGTCGCGTATCGCTTAGTAAACACTTGGCATCACGTCGCACACTCAATTTGTAGCCATTGCCGCCTTCTGTCGGTATAAAGGAGTTCATGCAATATGCACTCCGCTTTATACGAGCGTTGTACGCGTTTAAAGATAGGTATTTTTATTTTGAAATTGGCTGACGTTTTGTGATTTTATATCGTTGTTTTTCTTTTATATTTAAATGTATTGATAGTAATGTGTACTGCATTATGTAAAAGGATGTTTCAGAGTTAGGGATTTGGATTAAATACTTTTTCGTAGCTTTTAAAAAATGAGCTGAAGAATCATACCTTAATTAGAATTCGCTCTATGGTTCCTCCACATGTTTGCGGTAAATTATTGAGACAGTAACCAACATTTAATATTATAAATAGTAGATATCATCGCAATCGTAACTATGGACATTCTTCTTCTGGGACAGCGAGTCGAAGGCAAAAATACCAAGAATAAACATAATATATATCCCATTTAATATTATGAATATTGACGAGACATCAAGCTTTTTCTTGTTGATTCATCATCATCAGCCTACAGTAGTACACTGCTGAACATCGATTTATTTATTTATTTAATAACTATGGATAACTTACAGCGAAAACAAACAGAATAAAAAATTGTGTGTGAGACTGGCAGCCAATTAAAAGGCATCACTTCTAAAAAACAGATTGGAAAGAAAGAGTGTGAACAACACAACACAGCTACCAAAAAAAAAAGAACTCTCATCCAGCTGCTACTTACTGCTTTTTTTTGTATATGACATGACAAAATATTAACTTACCTAAGAACTGGCTTCGTACATACCGATCCCTAGTCTCAACTAGCGCGGTCCATACATATATACCTACAAGGCGCAAAAGTACTTTAGTGAAACGGATTTAAACAATAAAAATAAAAACAAAGCGGAAATAGTTAGAACTATGGTGTACCTACTAACTCACCCACTTTTCTAATCGGACAGACAAAACACTATAATTATAAGCAATAAAAAAAACATAAACTTCCCGCCCGTTCCCTGTATAGAGGAAGTCCGATACTTATCTAAATACGGACCTAAAATGATCGAACTTGCTTTTGGCATACATTTTCCGAGTTAACTCGATTATTCAAATAGTCTAATAAATACCTAATGAGTTATGTCTAGATTGTAACGCCAGCACCATCATCTACCTAGCCTTTTTCCAACTATGTTGGGATTTTTTTTATTATTATATGGAGCGACTGCCTATCTGACCACCAGGACCCAGTTAGGTACTGGGTAATGCGATGGTAAGACTGGTTGTCAGTCTTTCGAGCTTCTGACTAACGACTGTCAAAGATCTGTGAATGACAGCCGGTACCAACGGTTTGACGTGCTTTCTGATGCCTGGAGGAGTGTCTGTATATAATGGATGGTCACCCATCCACGGACTGACCTCGTCAAGCGTAGACCTTCGATCAACCCGTGCGGCTGTTACAGCATCGAAAAAAATGAATATTTCAAGTTATTTTCGGTATCATAAACAGGGCATTAATGTCAGATCTACGCTGTAAATTTTATTACCTAGAAAATAAAATATTTATAATGCTCAAAACTTTTGGAACCTTGTTTAATCCTCACTTGTTTTTATGCTGGCCGTACTAAAAACGAGTTTTGATAATAACCTTTATTCCGTAGTTTAAATTTTGCAAGTAACATAAACTAGGTGAAAACTAATTGGTGTCGTAATTATAAATTCAAACTACCTAAATATGATACCTACAATATTGGACGGTTACTATTTATCAGTTCAACAAATTGGTGCGTTTAAAATCAAAACGTTGTTTTTCATTTATTGTGATAGTTTTTGAAGCGGATTCTATGTTTTTTTTTTAATTTTAATTATTTAATAAACGCCAATTTCTTTTATCCGTCCTTTCTCAAACGCTTATTATGTTAGCTGCCATAATAGCCAACAATAAAAAAAAAAACTTGAAAAGTCGGACAGCTCATTGTTTTATTTCCCAGGAAACACAAAAACACAACTTTGATTTCCTAGAAAAGTGGTCTCGTCAAATTATAACGGCCGTCATGAAGTTTTGATATTTTCACTAGTATTTGACATTAAGGTGTCAACAAACCCCATTTATTTGGACAGCCATTATTATGTGACCGTTCACATTGACATTATATCCATAGTTCTGACAAAAAGATTAGACATCACGGTCATCATAAAGAAAATAAATTTATTTGCGGCAAACATGACGCATTAAAAGAACACAAAAACATAAAAAATTACAAGTTGGGGGAAAACATGCGTCACATCCACGCAAAACGGCCATCGCTCAGCTTAATGCTAAGACCCTATAGGAGACAGAGACCCAGCGCTGGTTGTCGGCGACAGCCGGCGTTGACGTGATCATCATCTTCCAGGTCTTGTCGCATTTTTTCTCCTTTCTTCCCTGACAAACGTCAGCGTCGCTCTATCGTGCATCTCTTTCTTACAAACCATTCCTCATCCAATCTATCCACCTTTTCTTTGATCTTCCTATGCTTTATTAATCCCATGCTCACGTTGCCATTCAATAGTGAAAAAATCCTTTGGCCTAACGTTTGAAGAGTGGAACTATCGGCTGTTTTTTGTCAGCATTTACATACAAAAGCACAATGGTGTCACTAACAGGTTTTGTCCGGTCCAACGAGCTAGGTTCCCCGTGTGCTTTATTTTAGTCGCTTTTAGGGTTAAGACCGTGATTAGGGTTGCCTAACATCTATTTTTAGCTGGATATATTAAAGTTGTACTAGGACAACTTTTTGGGTAATCGCTCGGACAAATTGTCTAGGAACTTAGACCTTTTTTTTTCGGATAAATGGAATGTCTAGTCCAGAATTTCTATTTTGGGATTTGGCTACCCTATGTCTGAAACTTCTGTGTATCAGACCTATTTGCTCCAAATACGTCTGACAGCACATTACGCCCACGACATATTATTATGTATTTCATTACGTATTCTTAATAATTATCATATTACCTTATTATCACCACCCACACGCTAATAAAATAGAAAGGTTTCTTAGCCTAGTGACAGTTGTCAATTGACAGGACATCCCAAGGATCAAGGCGTCGTGACTATTATATAGGCTCATTGTTGACACGAACTGGTCCTAGCCATCGCCATTCGCATATTTATGCAAATATATTGAAAGCTAATGACTATTATAAGATTTAATTAGGTCTTCGAATACATGCGTAGGTATGAAGTATGCAAATTTTTAGCCTGCCTAAGACACTGATCCGATAGTTGATAGGTACTGACAGACATGAATTACTATTGATACTAATTGTTCGTGAAACAGCTGGACAAAAGCCTCCACCAAGGCTTTACGCAGAGACTAACACTGGTATCTACACCCTGGGGTGCTGTGCGCCGCTCTAGACGTACCAAATGCACTAATTAGTTTATACAAATAGGTGTAATTGAAATAACTTAAAATCTCTTACGGAGTCATTGTTATGAACAATTTATAATAAGTGAACAAACCTGAAATCGCGAAAAAACCTGTCAGGTAGAGCAGCAGGTTTTTTTGCGATTTCAGGTTTCACAACTTATAATATCGAGTTTTATGAACGTATATAGGTATATTATGTTCATAAAACTGGATATTATAAGTTGTTCATAATGATCAGTACAATGACCCCTGTATGATTAGTTCGAATCCCGAACTAAGAATGAATCACAACACGATTTGACAGTTTTCTCGATATGTGTTTGCCCATCCGAAATTTTTATTTGACACTTGTTTTGACAGATCAACTACTTTCGGACGGGCCTGTATTTTCGTTGACGGACTTAGAGAGTAGATCTCCTGGATCGGCCTGCCACTTTGCTGAGGCTCATTTTGTATACTGCAAGTATAGTCATGATAAAACCCTGTAAACAAAAGTAGTAAACTTTTTCAGTACCTAACCCCCCTAACCGTTTTTTAACAGCTGTCTCAGAACGTAACTATTCCAGATTACGTAAAAGTTAACTTTAAAATGCGTAATAAAATAAATGTATAAATTGCCTTAGCTTATTGAATTATCTTATTTATGGCTTCTTACAGACATTATAATACCATACGTGTATCAATCAATGTATTATGTGTTGCTGTAATCACTAGTTCCATCTGTCAAAAAATGGTTTACCTAATGGACAGGGTATACGAGGCAAAATGACGCAAATTATATCACATTGTTACCTACTTAGTCGTACATATATTTACCCTTTGGAACAACATTGTCGCTTAACTTACGCACTTAGATAAAGCCAGGCCACTGTTTAGGATAACTAATAAGCGTGGTCGGTAACTGTCAGTGTTATCTAGTTCCTAGGAATTAGCATGCAGGGTTAAACCTAGGCGTGGTCTTAGATTATATGCTATTATCAGTGTTTGATAAAGCGTTAAGGTTGTGATTGTGTTTAGCGGTTAGTGAACTTAGGCAATGCAATGACAAAAAGCCTGTACACATAAGTTGATTATCGTACTGGCTGTTGACTACGGTTTCACTCGCAACCTAGGAAAATTTTGGCCTTTTTTTAAGAATATTTTCCATATATATCTTCTTTTGGTAACATGGAAAATAAATGGACAGATTCACTGTAAAATTTTCTGGTTTCGGGTAACTCTTTAATAGAAAAATGATGTCGCTAATCAATCAAAATATAAAACTGTAACTTTATAGTTTTCTACAAAGGCTAACATAATATTAAAGATTGTTCTCAAATTAGTAAACTTTACGGAAGATTTTTTTGCGCTTTTTCTATGAAATTAAACTTTGATTTATGTTCGAGATGAAAGAGATTCTTTTCTCTACTTTCAAAAACATTTAGGTATAAAAATAGACTCTATATTCTTAAAATAGAATAGTCTATAATAAAAATGATAGAACAGTTATCGAGATTGTTTACAGCACTTCCTGTTTACTTCAGTTGAAGGCAAACGCATTGTATATAAATTATTAAATTAATGACGCAATTAAAACTAACGACTACAAATGAATTAATGCAATTGCAATCAATAGCTTCGTTCATAGTTTTGGCACAAAATCGTGGCAAAACAGGAAAACACAATTTTAGCGTACGGAATTATAAGATTTAGTTTTGTATTTCTTGGTGAACAAAGGAATCGGTTCGCGCGAGTAATGCAGCTTGACTGCATTAATAAACTCGCCAAGTTTTTTGGCAAGGAACTTGTTTGTTAGTGCCGTGGTTAAAGCTTTTACGGGAGCGGTCCGCGGTCAGTTTTACACCGCTCCGCTCGCCTATTTGAACATCGTTAAAATTGAATTTCCTATTTAAAATGCATGAGGTGCAGTGTTCCAATCGGAAATAAAACACAAAATACACGACGCGGACGCCAGTTTACAAGATTTATGTCTAAAAGTCGGGATTGATATCCAACCGGGGGCGAGTGACATCATAATTCTTCTGCCTTTATGAGGACATACAATAGAATAAAACACTTGTCATAAAATTTAATAAAAAATTAAGAGATCTAAAGAGTAATTCATTAGCGGTCTTAACCTATTGTGTAACGTTCTGTACGATAGGACTAACCGACAAACAAATTGCCGGAAATATTTGAATAAGAATGGGGACATTCTCGGGGACACTAATGTGCGAGGCGGGAAGCCCGGACGGTGAGGGCGCCCTTAATATCTGTTTTATTTTTTCCGGATTTGTATGAATGAGGACAACAAACAGCGCACCCTCTATTGTGGGGATGCGACAGCACAAAAAACACGTTCGCGCCCAATAATATTATTTTTGGTGAGTAATTTTATGACTTTATTTGCCGTCGCGTTTGTATTTCGGAATGGGATACGAGGTAATATGTAGATTAGGCACCGAATAAAAACAGAATAATTTCTGTAATGCCTTTGTCCCTAAAGCCGTCGGCAGTAAGGGTAATATCGTAGTTAATTCAAAGTCTTTGTATACCTAGCGATTGGACACAAATATAAGATACATTCTTATTCCCCGCGTCGTCAACAAAACAAACGGCTAACCGAACCGAGCTCGCAATACAACTGGATCGGTTAACACATTTTCTTTCAATATTTCCCAATTTGATACGGTATTACACCCTCTCGGCGAGACAATGGAAAGTAATCGTCAGTGACAAGGGAGTGGGCTAAATTTCGTTAAAATAAAAGCGTACAGAGAGCGTAAGATATAGCGCCTACGTGGTCTCCGTGAGATCCCGAGAGCTCCTACAATGGAGAATTGGAAAAAGCTTTTATAATCCGGCACGTGACATACATGCTCAAGCGGCCATATCTTAGCGAACCTACCCGCATAGTACGGTGGCACTCACGAGAAACGCCCGTTATTCTTTTTTTTCTAACGTACTATTATGTTTCGGTGTTCGATGTAAAATATGTGCCATAACAAGACGTTTCTGTTACACGTTCAGAGATAAGGCATCATGAGGTACTTGGAATATTTTTGTTTAGTTAAACGTTAACGCAAAAGTTAACGTAAATAGTCAATACCCTTGTTTGTAAACTTATCATTGGTCTGATTGGTTTGTTGTATCAGATTTGGCTTTAAATGCGGTTGCTTTAGTAAATTCTTGGTAAAATGTCTTTGTCAACTTGATTTCAGATAAATGCGAAAAGATAAGAAAATTCGCCATAATATTTGGACACGTTTAGCTATTGGAATTAATTTAATTTATCGCAATTGTATGGGGAAACAAAGTCTGTCTTATTACAAAACAAAATCTAACATAAGTTTTAGCCTAAACCTTTGGGCCAGTATTTGTATTTTGAACTTTATTTCGATTTAGAATAAGTTCTCAATATTAAAATGACAACATAGCAACAAACTAAGCCGTCGTTTTTGTATAATGAACTGCATTTCCATAACAGTTAGGTTCTTAATTCAATACCTAGCTCGGTGGTTTAAACCTGATCTAAAGAAAAACCTTTTTTTGTAATGAGGGGGATAAGGTTTAAATCATTTCAACATTAATCTACTGCTCTTATAATACTTAGTAGACACAGTAATCATCACTCTCCTGCCCTTATCTCAATTTATTCGGGGTCGGCGCAACATGTGTTTTTGAAGTTATACTTCTTTAGGCGCGTTATGAAAAAATGATTACCTAGAGTGAAATTTTAAGATGCGCGCGCATCACCGTCACACAAAATTCACAGGTTGAAGCTGTCCGCAAAACGTCACTTTTTTCAGCATAAAATGGCATGTACCTGCTTTGAGCATTTTTTATAGCAACCTGTTTGTTCTTATCGATTAAAAAAAAGGCAATGGACATTTCACTTTAAAAAATTGGATGCCATAAAATTCTGGTTTTTTATTATGCTTTTAATTTCTTTAAAAGGCCCGTGACTTGTTACCAACATTATTCAGCCTAAACAACGAACTTTATTATAACCTTTTTTGTAATTAATTATTTGCATGCAATTAAAAATTGATTTTTAATGATGCCAAAGAAGTATAATAATAATAATAATTAGTAATTTATTTCAGACTTTAACCATAAGTTTGTTAGTAACAATGTTCTTAGCCTAGAAAGATAAATAAATCAAGCGCTTGCCCTCGCGTGAAGGTCTATCCAGTGCGCCATCAGCAAAGAGTCCCATCGATCGGCGCACGCGGCCAGTATAACTTATGACGCGCGTATATAAGTACACGCACCCATTATTATTTTTTTACAAATTTCTCTATTAGTCGACATCTCGGTAATTAGGGTTCCAGCCATATCATGTTTCTCACAGTTCATCCTTCGTTTCTTTGGTCTTCCCCTACTCTCTTCCCCTAGGTCATCATTATCTTCCTGGCCTTTTCCCAGCCATGTTGAGGTCGGTTTCCTGTCTAACCGGATGCAGCTGAATACCAGTGTTTTACATGGAGCGACTACCTATCTGACCTCCATAACCCCGTTATTGGGTAATACAATACCCCTTGGTAAGACAGGTTGTCGAACTTTCGGGCTACTGATTACCCGTAGCAACTCCCCCCCTTTTCCCCTACTCTTAGGTATACCATTGTATCCAGTTGCCAGATGATCCATTGTCCAGTGTGCCTTAAATTAAGAATTCGTGCAAGCTTAAAAGCGAATAAAAATAAAATAAATTATACCAAGTAGGCCAAAAAAAATTTAGGATGTCCTGAAAATAAATCATAAATTCCACGATCCAATAAATTGTGGTATCGGTAATTCTTCTTTTATGTCAATAATTTAAAATAAAACAAACAGAGGTAGATACAACTCTTGTGCGATCAAGGCAGGCGTTAGGGTTGCCACATTCATCAAAGTAAATAAAGAAACCTTCCGAGTGTTCGGAAAAGGATAAGTTATACGGTATCTCACCCAGACGAAAGGAATACTAGTGTGATAAATCAAGCTAGCCAGGAAAATCGGCTTAGAAGAATGTTTTTCATAAAGGTTTTTTTATATTATTACGTCGTGTCGTTGCTGAGGTTAGGGCGCCCACTTTTCAACTACGAGGATGCGGTCTTGAAACCTACCAATGTGACTCTTCAAATTAAGATAGAAAGATAGAAAATATGTTTATTTACGATAAACATGACGAAGAGAAAGAACACGAAAAAAATTGGGGGAAAATATGCGTCACATCAACGCAAAACGGCCCCTATACAAAAAAATGCACATATTCCCTGTAAAATAATCTGGAACATCACTGACATACTATTAAGAAAACATATCGTCTGAAATCGCCAATCCGCACTGAGTAAGCGTGGTGATCAATCCCCATGCTTTTTAACACGCTTTTATTAGGTCGACCTGTATGTAACTAACTATGTAATGGAATCTAAGGTAACTAATTTAACCATCTTCCAAGGGTCGTAGCGTAATGAAAATTGGCAGCTGTATGTAGTTCTGATGCCAATACAATAATATGGTACTGTCGAACTGATCTGATGATGGAGCCGGAAGATATGAACTGGAACTTCATGGTGGAAAATCGTATCATAGCTGTTTTGGATTTCTTAGAAAAGTCTTGTAATGAACTTTGACCACGATTAGGTTTCCAGGTCTGATGATGAAGCCGGAAGATAGGCACTGGCATCGTGCCTTTATAAAAGCTTGTTTTCTAGTGTTTTTTAAACTATTAATTTATTCCATGTGAAAAGTTGCCTTTGCCCAACAGTGGGGCAATAATAGGCTGGAATTATTATAATCTTATGAAGTGGCAACCTCCGATTGATCATTCGCGTGTAATATCCCTTGATATTCAGCAGACAGAAACTCGATATCGCACCCCATTAGTCTTTCCACATTGTCACCGTGCAAGCCTACAAAAATCCAGCTTTTCACGCTATGTAAGTGTTGGTAATGGATAATGTTACTTTCGATGTGAATTTATGTAAAAGAAGTCGAGTGTTGCTCATACTTTCTTATTTCAGGCTACTTTCAGCGATTTATTTGTATTGTTCTATATTGTTGCTTTCGTGGTTCGATTTTACTTCTAAACGAAGAAAGCTCGTTGACACTTCCCATGACCCAAGGGCTGGCTTTTACCTTGGCCAGAGGCTAAGCATTGCCATACAACGTGGCAATGCCGCCAGTGTCTTGGGTACATTACCAGTCGACAGCGATGCGGATGAATTTTTCGACGCTATATTTTAGTTTGTAAATAGTTTTAGTTAATTTAGGATATATTTTTGTTATTTTAGTGTTATCTTATAAATAAATAACTTTGAAAGCTAAACGAAAGCTCTCGATTGAATGTGCACAAGTAAAAAAATAGTGTACACACGGCTACACATCAAGCTATACATTTCCAGTTTTAGCTGACCTCGCATTGTATAGGTTTTTCGTACAATCAGAAGTCGGCTTATACTAGTTATGTATAACTTGATGTGTAGCCGTGTGTACAAAGGCGGACTTAATGCCTGAGGCATTTTCTACCAGTCAACCTTAGGGTGATACAGAGACAAAATATGGCAGGTGCAACTCATCATTGATAATTCGCATTTGCCATGGTACGGGGTGTGAAACTACAAACGCACAGGCTCGTATGAAGAAACGAATGTTAATATGTGTGATGTTCTTCGCGTTGTTCTGCTAAACTAAATTTAGAAAATTTATTGCGGAAGGTTAGTGTATAATATGTTACAATTAAACTTCCATATTCCACAGAAATCTAGATGTTTTTTCGATGTTTGAAGTCCCTCAATAAGTTTGTCCAGATGTTGAAATACTTTTGAACCTAAATACTAACTATATAAATCATTATACTTATCTACTATAATTCACCACTGCAATACAATTCCTGATCATAAACAGTTGATGTGCGTCGCCTGCCTGGTCATTGAGCGCATATCTCAAGACGATGGCACTCCCTTGTCACCGCTGCTGCACAAGCGGTCGCAAGAGTGATCATTGCTTACCTCTATAACTTGGGACTTCATGGTTATCTTAACATGAACACACACACACCCCACACATACATATTTTGGAATTGTAATACCTAAAGCTATAGATACCCATGTCGGTACGCCTAACAACTTACAGATTACTTACAGTAATCCAGATTCTTTCATCATCATCTGCCTAGCCTTTTCCTAACTATGCTGGGTTTGGCTTCCAGTCTAACTGGATGCAGCTGAATACCTGTATTTCACATAGAGCGACTGCCTACCTGACCTCCTCAACCCAGTTACTGGGTAATACGATACCCCTTGGTAAGACTGGTTGTCAGACTTTCGGGCTACTGATGACCCGTAACGACTGTCAAAGATCCACGAATGACAGCCGGGACCAACGGCTTAACGTGCTTTCCGAGGCACGCAGTAAAAAAAGTAAAGCCATCCAGATTCTTTTTTTTATTTACTTTATAATAGGTATTTTTTCGATTTTAACACAAAATCGAAAAAATACCTAAGTTTCGAACAATGAGTTCTTTCAGCAAGCAAGGAACTTCCGAGACGAACTTCAATACCTTTAACGAACGGCTAAGCTGACTAAAGTTATTAATTATTCCATAGTGAAGCCTTACTTTCCTGACAGCTTTTATGTAACTAACCTGTCAGAACAGAAAATGCTTATAAATATTCTAAAAGACAGTTTAGACATTTTTCGATACTTTCGGCTATGAATTAATTAAGGAGAATATTAATTTTGGCGCGTCAGTTGAAAATTGAATTTTTGGTGATAGATAAATCTCCAGAATAGAAAAAGCTATGGATACTGGTTCTTAATTTATACAGTTTTATATTTCTTAATCTAAATGTAAAATAAACTGAAGACTTTGACAAAGTTTACAAAATAAATAAACTATTTGGTACAAGATTAGAAGTAACATAGTATGACAAAACAGTGTATACTTATGAATGCTCTCGACAATATTAATCTTTAGTAGGTTTTCTGAATACTAAGTGTTGACTACGTGCCTTCGCTTGTGTTCTAGTTTTCTCTACAATGGTAAATATAGGTATAACGCTGTTTTTTTTATCGACGAGTTTTACTTTTCTACGCAAAGATGGGTAATATGATGATATAATAGATGGGTATAATCACAAAAATATTATCTGTGATGTAGTGTTTAATTATATCATCATCATCTGCCTAGACTTTTCCCAACTGTGTTGGGGTCGGCTTCCAGTCTAACCGGATGCAGCTGAATACCAGTATTTTACATGGAGGGACTGCCAATCTGACCTCCACAACCCAGTTACTGGGTAATACGATACCCCTTGGTAAAACTGGTTGCCAGACTATAAGGCTACTGGCGACCCGTAACGACTGTCAAAGATCCACGAATGACAGCCGGGACCAACGCGGAGGGGCGGGAGAGGGGGAGGGGGTAGTGTTTAATTACATAACATAATGCCATGCCTGTATTGAGGTGTTCCTACAGTACACCCACATTTTGCCAATTATGTTGAACCCCATGTAACAGGGCCCGAGCCTATTGTCATCAAGCAAATAATTATGTTCGATTCTTGCATAACTTGGATACAATATTTTCCACTCCAAATTAGTGAGAAATATCTAGGTACCTACGTGGTACAGACAATAAAACCAACATGAGCTAGCAGCAATTTGTTATTTCAGTCTTATTAATACCTTAAAACTCTCGTATAAAATAAATGAGATGACGTACAATAAAGTAGAACTAGTGCAATAAAACCACATTAGTGTTTAGATTGAGAAAATAATGTTTCATTTGGGAAATTAAGAACTAACGTATTTTTCGTAAATGCAAGCTATGATAACACGTCTGGGACTTAACGAAAAAGTTAATAAAACTGCTGTCAATTTCAGAAGAGAAAATTTCTTTGTACACTTTTAGTATTAGATTTATGTCCGTACAGTTTATTATCTAACATAAAATATCATCACGCCTGTATTTTCCGGAGGATTGGGCAGGGATGTACAGTCACGAGCACTAATATGTCAACACTTGGCAACTTTCAATTGCGATTTTTTCGTGAAATAACGAATGCAACCTTGAAATACGACACATTACATAAACCTATGGGTTCGAAAATGCTATGTTCGTAACAACATAAAATTTCATTCAAAAATAAAGGAGTAAATAGCTTTTGAATAAAGCCGAGTGTATACATACGTGACTAACCGGCGAAATATGCATGCACTGTATATATACAGCGTGGCGCTTTAATGGCGACATTAATTTAACACACATATACGGTTTCGCGTTTTAGTTTTATAAATATATTTTAATTTAATTAAACATTAATATTTATTTATTTACTAACAATTTTATAAAATAGCATCTTAGAGCAACTTGACATAAAGAACTGAAGCGCAGGGGTCATTTGCGAGGGTCACGGATCATAACATCGCATCAATGTAATTAAAACAAATAACGTGCAAAGAGAAGGCTAATAAAATTGAAGGAAAGAGAGAGAGCCCTATGTCGGCGAGTGGCGCAGATGGAAGTTTTCAAGTTACGATTTTTTTTAAGTTGTTATTATTTTTATGATTACTGGCCACTGGCCCTACCCGTGTGTTAAATTAATGCGTTAAATCATTGTACCGCCACGTTGTATACAGGGCATCCATATTTCGCTGGTTATGTTGAAGTCCCACGTAACAGGGCAGGAGTCCAGACTCCAGGACTGCTAATGGGAAATCCCATTTATTATTTGTTTTTTGTATTATTTATTTCAGTTTAAATTATTTTAAAGGAAAGTTTCATATTATTTTAAGATTACAAGTCACGTTGGTAGGTAATATGAAACACGAAAAGAAAACAAGATTCAGGATTTCATGGAAATTAGTACCTATCATAGATATAAAGCTACAATTTTCGTCAAAGATATAGTTAATTCATTTATTTATCAAAATATTGTTACAGAGTTGTTACGTAATTATAAAAGTTCATAATATTCTGTAACAAACAAAAAAAAAAGTCCTTTACGCTGCAATAAACATAGCTCCACTGTATTAAAACAATCCCGTCTGAATACTTGAGTGCAGCTTCGTAATATTTAACTATCATCCGACTCGTAATACGAATTAACCCCAGCAGCACCGAGTTTCCTTCACACGAATTTTCAAAGTTCATTTTCATTCAAAATTACTGGCAATTTGCAAGCGGTAATTCTCCACGAACTTTGATAGTTCCCAAATAGTTTTTCATAGCATTGCATGTACTTAAAAACTTGGACCGTTTAACAAACCGAATAATTTACAAGCTTCTCTTACCACTTAACAAGAATGTAGCGATTTTTAGGTATTTTTGTGGAAATTATTGTCTTATTGTCTTTTGTTTTAAGTTCGTATTTGGAGACCGCTTTACTATATGACTGTATAGTAGTATATAGTCGTACGCCTATTGCTAAGTTCTTTTTATAGCTATAAACATTGTTGCTTATTCCAGTCCCTGAACTTCAAGGGCTGATGCACCTCTTAAACACTTTATTCATCGCTAAGACGCTATAAGTACCTATATAAAGGGTGGCAGGGGACATCGACGTGCAAATTGTAACCATGTAAAACCAAAAAATAATAGTTGTTTCATAAACAAGTGCAATACCTACGCGGTCAAAGTGTATGGAACAGCAGCTTTGAAGACACGGTTGGCGCAGTGGCTGAGCGATCGACTGCTGCGCAGCGTGTCGCGCATTACTCTGTAAGTGTATTAGAATGTGCAAAATAGCGTAGAGTCATCTTAACACCGCTCTTCCTTGATTTTGTATATATATATTATAGTAATAGTATGTATGTGTATATAACCTATTTATGTACATAGTTTTACGTTTTTTTATAATTTTCCCTCTCAACCAAAGCACCTGCCATCTAATCTCTTCACCACCCTTGGTTGACTGGTAGAGAATGCCTAAGGCATTAAGTCCGCCTTTGTACCTTTTTGTGCGAAAAGTTTAAATAAATAAATAAATGTTCAAAACAACCGACCTAATCTATATAGAGATAAATAGGTAGCTATTGCATTACCTTAAAGTACTAATTAACATTCAATTTCAGAGTATCACCCTATCATTAGATAAGAGGGTATCGGCTGTATTGATCGGTCTAATCCCAAAGTAGTTAGAATTAATAGACAATTTAATGCCATGCCTTTGTTATTATCTACTTCAATTTTGCCCTAAGTGCCGCTTATGATAAGTCTGAAATTTAACCGGGTAGGTACTTATTCTAGATATCGAAATCAATCTTGAACTAAATTGATTATACCCTGTTCATTAGGTAAACCGTTTTTTGACAGATGGAACTAGTAATTGCAGCAACACAATACATTGATTGATACACGTACGGTATTAAATAGATAATTCAATAAGATAAGGCAGTTTATATATTTATTTTATTACGCATTTTAAAGTTAACTTCTACGTAATCTGGAATATGTACGTTCTAAGACAGCTCTCAAAAAACGGTTTACCTAATGGACAGGGTATAAGTAGGTATCGATCTAATAGGTGAGCCCTATAGTCATAGTATGAAAGTCGTTGATCTTACGAAAGATGAATAGATTGTTTTCAAAGTTAAAATATTTGTCATCAAAATTATAATTGAATTTTAACGCATGAACTTTCTAAAATATTTAGGTGTTGTTCTATTATACTAATAAGACAATCACATTGAAAAACTATTCAGGACTCGTTCCAACTTTTCATATTATAAGACTCCTAACTAAACTTTGCTTTAAAATAAATTGGGAACAGAAAATCACACTGGCACTGTCTTGAAAGTTTTCCATCGTTCACATTGTCCTAGAAATAAAAGGTCGAAGTCACTCAAAACTTATGCCCCTACGGCTGGGACTTTTCTCTATAAATAATAAGGGTCAAGCGGTGAACTTTAGTTATAGCAACACTCGACCATATATCACGCACTCAGTAGTACATAAATAAAGTTGAATAAACTAGTTATTCTACAACCAAAATTACACTTAGAATACAAAAGTGTTTCCGTACGCGTAAGTGCGCACGATCATAATATTCTACGTACAGAGAGTGGCAGTTATTTGTCGCTTCAAATGGAGGAATTTTAATATAGGCACACACTTCCCGGTGGCTTCCCCCGTCATGTAACATTTATGACATTATTACACCGACGTGTGCCCTTATTATAAAACAAACGCAAACAATTCGGCGTGTTTTACATAATCTCTCCAAATTGGATGGATATACCTCGGCAACGTGAGGCTGCTAAAGGCATTAAGTATATTGAACGTAGATTGCGCGCGCGTGTTTATGAAAGCGCCAGCGCAGAGATTTATTGTTTTTCACAATATTATTTCTTTGGAATTACCTTCTTTTTGTTGGGTTATTATTTAAATTAGGGAACTCCTTACCATTTCTGTGAAGCTCGCATCAATAAAATGTCTTTGAACTTTTACATTTCCGTTTTTTTTTGTTTCCTTGTTATTTTGACACATAAAATCAACAGGTTTCGCAATACGTCAGCGAGGCGCTAAAAGGTTCCGCGAAGAAGAACAAACAATAAACGAACACAAATTACGATTGTGTGAACATTTTTAAAGGTACACGTGCTTTGAAACCGTTTAATACTTAAGAGCAAAGTTGTCGCCTTTGAAACACAAGAACCACCTTCACAGCGTTCGAACTCTTTGAAGATCACGTAATGATCTTGTAATAAGATATTTTTATATATTATTATGGCAGACACACAAGTCTGTGACCTTAGAAAGTTTTTAGAAATTCTGTTGAAATTGAGATAATGTGCTCACTCAAGGATATCGAAAGTCTCACCTCAAGTTTAGAAACAGCAGTGCGATTCTGTAACCATCTCACCGTGAAAACTTAGGTGAAGTGAGCGTGGAGTGAGCTGTCATTCCAACTAATGCTAGGGATTGACATTATTGACAGCTCACTCTAAGCTTACTTCACCTAACTTTTCACGGTGAGATTTTTACAGAATCGATCGGCAGAAGCAGCATTAGACCGCGAGCAAACGAAACTATAATCTATTGTCATTAAAACATTTCTCAATATACTAAAGACAACAAACAAATCAAATCAAATTCCGGTTGAATTAGTTATTCTAAGTGGCCATACAGCACAAATTGAGCACTAGTTTTGCCACACCAGCAAGCTTTAGCACTCAATATTGATAACATAATGCATTTATTATGCAGCGAGCCCACTTATACGTTATGGTACGACCGGATAATTGGATCTCACCACAAAGCGTCCATTTTCGGTCCTTTCCGACTAATAAACAGCAGTAAAAATTAAATTTTCAATGAAAATACAGCATCGATAAAATCACGGAGTTCTGCTCGTATCATACGTCGAAATTATGTTAAACCGATGGAAATTCAAAAAGCAAATGACCGGCTGCCTCTAACGAGAGCGCTGTGTGAATATTGGCGAAGTTCTCTGAAGCAGCGAGTCCCAAAGTGGGTGAAACCGCCCTTTTAGGTGAGCCAGTATGCATGCAGATACCCGCTTTAGGTATGCGGCGACGCCATTGAATAAAATAAACATTAGAGACTGCAGAACAACAATTAGCACTTAGCACTTTAAATTCTTCAACTTGTAAAGCTGTTGAAAATTTTAAAATTAATTTGGAAAATAAAAATCGGTCCATATTTTAGAGACAACATAGATGAACTCATGGCGGACCAACCACTTCTCCTTTCAAACGATCATTTTCTACTGAAAGGCACAATTTTATTTATTTATTTTACCATTTATGTACCTACACACATTATATAAACAGACAAGAAAAACAGAACAGAAAAAATAGGTACAGAGGTGATGTTTATTTCACGAGAAATCTCTTCCAGCACACCCGAGACAGGACAATAGATACAGAGATGTAGACAGCGTGTGAAATAGTAAAGGCGCGGGCCCACCGCGGCCCACGAAGAGGCTACGCATGAATTGACGTCATTGATACATGCGTGGCTTGCTCGAATAGGCAGTTACATAGCTCAACGCTGTCGACGTGGGTCTACGTTTCCACTGGAGTACACGAATATGACCCACGACTATGTACAGCTCGCTTATCGCAGTGCAGTTTTCAGTCACACACCTTGTGGAACTGACGCTTTTCATGTTTCCCGTATATATCGTATCGAGGTCATAGAATGGCATTAGCACTGACTTTGCTAGACAGTTCTTCAGACGATGAATCCGTGTGTCGCCTCTCCGTACGCCGTGACACGCTATACACAGTCGTGGGTCTTCGTGTACTCCAGTGGAAACGTAGACCCACGTTGTAAAACAAATTAATACACGCAGCTAAAATGCGCCGCGTGCCCGTGCACAGCATGCGCCGCGGTGGGCCCGCGCCTTTAAGGAGACAAAAAAATAAAACATACAATCAAAAACAATTCACTAAAAAAACTAAACAAAAATTACATAATATACTAACTAAAATATACAAATAAACATACATACATTCTTCTAAAATAAATATCACTAGAATGATAATATTTTTAGTTTCTGTGCTAATTCAAAAGTTGTATTATCTAGTATTCCGGATTTATGTAGTAAAATAACTAAAAGAAGATGAATGGAAAATCAATCTGTTCAAATCTAAAACTGTCATAACAATAGTCTGCGTAAAACTTTGAGATCCACCGACCAAAATGGCGGACTCAGTGCGGTTCGTGTTATTAGATTATGGTGCATACATTTTTGTAATCAGACATATCACTTTGAGATGCATCCCCGGAACGAATAGCAGTTCATCGAATTAGCAGACGCCGGCGGATCTGTTCGTCTGTCGGTGTGTTCCGCTTTTGGTTCATTAACTTCTGGAGCGTTTTACACTGAGTAGTTACTTTTTCGCTTTTATTACGAAATCGTGTGAGTTCTTATATGCTTTGCGGGCGCTGTAAATGCATTTAGGGTGTAGCTTTTAAATACACTCACTGCAAAGTAATTTTCCTAAGTCTATGGTCTACGGCAAAAAAAACACAATATGTATTAAATTGAATACAGAGTGGCAGGGACATCAATGCACTTCCTGTTACCTTGGATTTACTACATGATTCTGGCCCCCAACGTTGATATTTTACGTCCCTTATTTTTTTTAAATCTGCTGTTTCCTAAATATGTGTAATACCCACGCAGTCAAAATGTATCAACCAGCTATTTTTTTCCACAACCATGTACTGAATCCACGGTAACATGTTACGCATAGATGTCTCTGCCATCCTGTGTATTTTATTGTTGTTACGGGAACATTTAAAATCGAAAAAGTATCTCTAATTTCGTTGACAATTTGGTGACTTTCTGCTTGGCTTTCAGTACAAACTATATGCACTGTGTTAATTTGTCACGGAATATTTGAATGAGTCTTTCATACAAAAATATTCGTCTACCTAAATCACCTTGAATTTTAGAGTTCCTGTAAAATAAAAACAACATCTTCTATTTTCGCCATCAGCACGTACACACCAACAAATTTTATTCTATCTACCACTTTGTCTGGCGCCAATGCAATACGTACAAATTGAGAACAGTCCGTTGTACTGTCGTTGGAAGTCATTCACCTGAGCACAGCTCTAGTGAAGCTCTTAAAATTGTGTGCGCATCTCTATCGAAAGTTTACAAGGTTATTATGCTGTAGAAGTGTAGAACTTCAAATAAATGCTTTGGATAAGCTGATGATAGAGAAAATTGCAAATGTGTGAAGTATTTTGTGTGAAAATAGTTTTAAAGCTTCCATTTTGTTTGTCATTATTATGTTTTCGTCGCAGTAGTTGACCACGACCAGTGGTTATTAAAATAGTGGTCGATTTAAACTTAGAGCGGGACTCTCTCTTTAGTCATTATATTCTAAAACTGTAATTACTTTAGTTTGTAGTACGGTCAGTGACATTAGTTGGTGAAGCGTCCAAAATTTCAAAAGAGATTTGAATGAAAACTGTTTGATTATTAAGTGTTTTATACAGACTATAGCGTTATAGAGTATGCTTTATACTCTAATCTTCAATAACATAAGGTACATATTCAAACTAATAATACGGTTCTACAATATAAATTCCATCATTTATTCAATCATTCAATCACATCAATCATTTATTCAATAATTTCATTCATTTATTCAATCCGAAATGAGTATCGACTTGACGTAGCTGACATCAAGCAATGGACAAAAATGTCAAAAAAAGTTCTTGGCTACTTGGAATCTCTGTATTTTATGTATTTTTTTTTTTTTGTGTAATGTTCGTTTTATATGTGCAGAATAAACCATTTTTCATTCTTTCTGACTGTACCTGATATGACTGAGTTGAAATCAAGATCAGATACCTTCCATAAATAAGTATTGATGGAAGGTATCTTGATTTCAACTCAGTCATGTCTTAAAAAAGGATGAGTCTAAAAATATAGCTACATACTATTTTTAATTTTGTTTAATTTTGCTGTCAGTCATCCATAGTTGATTAATAAATAAATAAATAATTAATCTTGGTTAAGTTATTAATTAGACCCAAAACAGTAAACACTACATCTTAAGTACCAACATAATCGTTTGGCACTTTGGAGAGATGGTACTTATTTATTCTAAGCTAGCTACGTCAGTCACTAAATCTACCCGGTTTCAGGCTATGTCGGTTTTACGATCTTAAGTCACCGCTACTTAAGCAGGGTACCCTTAAGTTTGATGTTTTAGCAAGTAACACCCAAAATTAAGGGCAGTCGATGAAGGTTTATCGTCCTTCTAAGTGGTTCGTCTTGAGGATTAGTCTGCTTAAATGCGATTGAGACGTCCAGTTCATGTTAGTTTAGTTAAGACAATCCTGGTGTTCATAAATATGTATATGTATTTATTTGAGATTTCATGAAAATTATACGTACTTATATGTTTTTTTTTTAAATTAAATGACATTTAAAACTAAGGTTTTAAAAGAGAATAATCTTCAACAATTTTTTAAAGGACTACATGGTATTGAAACTATGTTTTTTTGTGTATTTCGAGTGGACTCACGACTAAGTGGTTTAAGTACACTATTTCACATACCATAGCTGTGTACTTATATTTATTTAGTACGCTTTACGGACTCCTGTTTAACTAAGGAAGTTTACTTTCCTGCTACTCATACAAACGTTAATATTCCCGTAAGAACAAACCTACAGTGCAAGAGTGCTCTATTTACGAATTTCCTTTATCCAGGCGAATGGGATACTATCTTTCGCCTGTAGTACATCCTCTTTGCGATGAAAACCATTTAATGATAGTGCGTTCAATGCCTTCTCTGTATCATCAATAAAGTTCCCAAGACGCAGATGTCGGCAGTTAAATTAATAGTTCTTACGTTCGTCCTCGGATAGCTGAGCTTTATAACCATCTATAAACTATCCTACTTGTATGCTGAATCAGTAAGAGACGGAAAAAAAACTATCACATTTAAAAAAAAAAAATTAAGTGTCTGTTTGTAATGTCGAAATAACATTTTTTTTACTAAATGCATCTGAAAGTTCGTACGGTACATACTTATAACAAAAGAAAACGTTTAAAAAAAATCTGTTCCTTCCGGCTAATCTCCGAAACGGCTGCGCCGATTTTGACGGGCAGATAGCTGATGTTATAAACAGTAACTTAGACTAATTTTATTTTATAAAAATCATTATTATGTAAGTTAAACTGGTGTGTATAGTTATCGGCACATAAGTTGGCAAAAGAGTTTGTAGTGGGGGAAGTTCGCGCACGCATAATTTCATATATTTTTACACAACTTTTTTTTTTATATATACGTTGGTAAGCTCATTACTTGAGAACAGCTAGACCGATTTGGCCATAATTATTTTGTTTTAAAATGTCCGTACCTAACCTTCCGAATTAGGTTTTAAGGGAAGAAAACGAGGAAAAAAATTCCGGAAATTGTTCAAATACTGGAAAACTGTACGCCGTTTTTTCTAAGTGAATTGAAGTTTGGACAACGTATGTTGGGTCAGCTAGTAAGCATTAATGATTTCATTTACGAGAAGGCGTAATTACAGTGTTGGATTACGTTGATTGCTCTGATTAAGTGTGGGTACCTATTGTGGTTAATTAACTAATTATTTAGATAAGGGCATTGCCCAAATAATTAGGATAAGGACTTCTCACATACATATAATATAGTACCTACAGTATCAGGATACGTATATTGGGAATGCACTTCCTATTGGTACTCGCAAAGTTGATTGACCAACTCAGTGCATAAAATCGTAAAGGAAAAATTAAAGGATGGCACATTCTAGTAAAACAAAAAAAATAATTTATTTTGAGAAATCCTAATAGTATTATGAGCGTGAAACTTTGTACGGATGGATGGATGTTTGTTAATCTTTCACGCAAAAACTACTAAGCGGATTTGGATACTTTTTATCCCGATATTCCCACAGGGATCGAAACTTATGCGGGTCAAACCGCGGGGCGCAGCTAGTAGTTAATAAATCCAAAACTTTAATTAAAAAATTCAAGTACGCAAAATACGCACATTGTCGTGGAGTTGCGGACACCAGCCCGTATTACCTAAGTAAATTAAAACCTGTGTCGTACACAAAATTACATTGCAACTACCTACAGTACATTTTAATTTCGTCTAACAGTTACTACCCATCGGATTAGTCGTAAAAAGAGTGAGCCGTAAACCAAAATATTCCTACTTCTTTGTGTGAGAGCGCTGTAAATTAAAAAAGGAGCCACGCTCGAGTTTTGTAGACAGAAAATGGCTTTTACGCTAGTATACTTATTTTCAGTTGCAGTGACTAGCTAATTGATGCCATATTTTTAGGGCTATTGGGTTATTGGTAGGAGCGGATGTTATTACTATAGGTACACCTCTGCTTAACCTCTCGGGAAATTCAAGCGTGATGTTATGTTATTATTAGGGTAGTATTTTGAGTTATGACTTTTAGAGGGTTAGGTTAGGTATTTTGTGTGATATTAAAAATCGGTCTGTGTGATATACTTATTCGAAGGGCTTACCTTTAAAAGTGGATAGAACCCATACTTAAAGCTATAATGGTTTAATATTACCATTTATCTATTCTGCTTTAGTTGTCCTAATTAATTATAATAGCATGCCAATGAATTGGCTAAGAATCCTAAAATTTTAATAACCAAACCACAACACGCCTAAAAAGATGGCATGTGCCCTGGATCAGAGAAATAGCTCTTATCGTACTTTGTGTTGATGTCGGCTCAATGGAGCCACATTGTCAAAAACATATTGGATAACCTACTGAAACCACATCTGATTATGGCTAGATAAGCCGATTTCAGATCATATAAAAATATGTATATAATGAGACGAGAAAAAAACAATAGGAATATTTTAAACACAAACAAAAAATACAAGAAAATTACAGCTCCCTTAGGCTTTTAAAATGCACAACCCTAAAACGTCTCATGGAAAGAAAAAAAAGGACCACCACTAAAGTACTTACCCACACAGAAGTAAAAAATATTTCGTAATGGACGCATTTAAAAATGTAGCGCACGTTTAGTGGGAAGATAGTTGGAGTTGAAATTTTCTTTTCGAGAGGGAAAATTTTCACTCTCGCCTCCTCATTAGTGCGGGGAGGCTTTTGAGAGGGCGCATCTCGCTTTGCAACTGCAATTCACGTTTGCACACGTCTCGTATGTACTTATATTTATTATGGTTTACCTAAAAAATCGACGAGTGTGGATTTACACGGGTAAATTTAGAGCGGTTTACTTTTACTTTAGGTAAATCGATGAAAAACTGCTTTTAATGTTTGGTTTGAGGCTAAAATTCCTTCCCGACCGCAATATTTTGGAACTGATAAAAAATTTGATTAATTATACTAATTAAAGTATCGGAATAACGATTCGGCGGTGCCTTTAGAGCTCCAGCTTAGTGTCTTTTTGGGTTACGTTCACCAGCCTATTAGCAAAGGTTTGACATTTTAATTTCGAATTATTTAGCTACATATCAGAGAAAAAAGATAAAGAAAATTTGCATCACTGCAGACATTTGTGTCCAGTCTAAGGAGCTGCTCTTCATTGATATAGCCATTAGCTAACAGGTTCATCGTTCCCGAAAGGATCTGTCAACATGTTGGATAGATTATAAGAAGGCCTATGACTCGGTACCACATACATGGCTCATGAGGGTGCTGGAGTTGTAAAGTATTAGAGACAACTCTGCGATGTCATGTCCTTCCTTATGTCGCAATAGAGGATGGTCCTTTGCTATCCAGGATGTTCAAATATCCAGAGGAATAGCGAGGCGATAAGGATCGAGCAAGGTATATTCCAGGGCGAAAGGGTTGAGCCCGCTTTGGTTCTGCTTAGTCACAGTAAAGTCAATTTTTTTTTTGTCAAGTAGACAATTAAATGGCACTTTTAAAATATAGTATCACCCAGGATTCACCACAAAGCACTGTATTTTGAGAGATAAGAGTATAGTTTTTTTTTTTTTGGCATGTATGTAGACGTGCCCCAAAACTCCGCTTGTTTTAGTTTCGTATGGAGAAGAACTGCAGTGCGATTCTGTAACCATCTCACCGTGAAAACATAATGCTAGGGATTGACACTATTGACAACTCGCATCAAGCTCACTTCACTTGAGTTTTCACGGTGAGATTTTTACAGAATCGACCGGCTGGCAAGAAACTCCAAAGTTACTATTTTAAAATGTTTAAAACATTTTGTACTATAGAGTAGAGTATGATTTATTTCCCTAATATAAAATAAACTATAGAGAAGTGACTGTACGGTATTACCAATTCTTGTTTCAGCACCACAAAACATTTTTATATGCTATGTCACACTTTTAATCGGTTTATCTCTAACGCACACAATTAACATTTATTCGCCTTAATTGCTCGACTAAAGGTTTTATTGCCTTAATTACGAATCGAAATAACAATTCAAACCATGCCCGATATGTAATACAATCAATTTAATAATTGGCAACATTTATTTTCGCTGCACTTTCGCTTCCACTGTCAACAGAATGTCAGTTTGACATTGACAGTACCTTGATAGTAGCAGTAACGGTGATATTCGTAGTGCAGGTGACTTTGACTTGTGAGCAGTAGTGGCTCAGTGATATCGGCCTCGATTCACGAGGTGTAGGTCGTGAGTTCTTTCATCACCACTTCTCTCAAAACTGTGAAGGAAAACATCGTGAGGAAACCGGCATGTCCTAAAACCAAAAATTCGAAGACATGTGACATCTACCAACCCGCACTGGGCCCGCGTGGTGGATTATGGCCCATTCCCTCCCACCAAGAGGAGGCCTGTGTCCCAGCAGTGGGAACTTTATAGGCTGATTATGAAGTGAATTTGACTGTGCCGTAACTTTATCTTTTTGTCCTGTTTGTTTTTTGTTTGTTCTTTCAGTCCAGTACTAACCCCACAAGACCAACTGTATCATCGAAGAATTTTATCGTCCTACTTGTTTATTTTTACTAGCTGTTGCCCGCGATTTCGTCTGCGATCCAGGATGAAAAGTAGCCTATGTCCTACTTCTGGTAATGGCGTAGGTACTCAAGTGCCAAATATCATCGAAATCCTTTCGGCTGTTTTAGCGTGAAAGCGTAACAAACAGACTTACTTTCGCATTTATAATATTAGTTAGGATTTGACTACAATGCACACTTGCTTTTCCAATTCACTTTATACATTGGGAGGATGTTCGATATCGGCTTTGCTTGCCATAATAAAAAAATAGAACAGAGTGTTCGCGAGCACATTTGCAAGAAGCTGGCAGTATCATCACGAAGGTAATATTTTCTCTGGTTTGTCTTATTTGTTTTTAGTATAATCATGTATTTATGTATATTTATTTGTGCTTATACTTATATGTAATAAGGTATATATTATATTTATAGTTTTAATAGGTTTATGCGTATATTTATATTTAAAATAATGATTCCTCAATTTTCATGATTGCACCTACCACTGTTTCTCTCTGCATCACCCGAAGGTTGACTGGTGGACGTCCGCCCTGTACATGTACAGTCACGAGCACCAAATTGTCAACACTTGACCACTTTCAATTGCGATTTCTTCATCAAATTACGAATGCAACGTTGAAATACGACACATTAGATAAACGTATGGGTGGCGAAAATGCTATGTTCTTAACAATATAAAATTTAATTCAAAAATAAAGGAGTAAAGCGCTTTTGAATAAAGCCGAGTGTATACATACTTTTGCTCGTGACTGTATGTGCTTGAAGTATTAAATACGACACGGTTGGCGCAGTAGCTGAGCGATCGAGTGCTGCGCCGCGTGTCGTGGGTTCGATTCCCGCACGGAACAAATATTTGTATTGCCTACTGCCTAGAAGTAGTTGTTCCGGGTCTGGCTGTTTGTATATGTGAGTTTAAATGTTTGTAAACGCACCCACGATACAGGAGTAATTCCTAGTGTGTGGGGCAACGATTTTTAAACAAAAGAAAAAACAATAGTACAATTTGACATTGACAGTACCTCGATAGTAGCAGTAACGGAGAAATTCGTAGTGCAAGTGACTTTGACTGTACTGTAAGTCGGTCATTGACAGAGAGCAATCAAATTTTCAAGTTCACAGATCTAATTGATTGATAAGGATTGATTCTATTAAGATCTAATGAATACAGAATCGACACTTTGACGAAACAATCTATATGTTTACAATTACGTGACTGTCGCTAATGTTATTGAAGTATTATTAGAAGTCCATTTATTCAGCACCAGATTTTGCACGTGCCTTCGCTCGCGTGTATATCGGAAACTATCTCACGAGAACTTACCTACACATAGGGTACTTTTAATCCAAAAGTTAAAATCCGGGTATTAACTATCTGTGTGCCAAATTTCATCCAAATCCGTTCAGCAGTTTTGCGCCAATCCGGAACTTACATCCAGAAAAACAGACAAACGGACAAAAAATTATCGTTGCTATTTTATAATATGTAAGTATAGATTTCAGTTATTTGGTATGCGTAGTGGCCTTAGTATATTTTTTTAGCAACAGCTGACATGGTTTTCACACAAGACTTGTGTACTGATTGTGTGTACATAAATAATAAAATAAAAGAAATAAATAAAATAAGACTGGCCAAAAACAAGTACACACATTTGTTTTTCGTGGATGACTCTGTCTGAGCTCTGTATATTTAACTCAAGCTCACATTTTCAGCCTTATAGGTATACACATAAGCATAATCGGCGTATAATTTTCCCACCGCTGATACAGGCCTCTTTCTTCGAGAAGGAGTGGGCAGTAATCTACCACACGGACCCAGTGCGGGTTGGTAGATGTCACATGTCTTCGATTTTTTAGTTCCAGGACATGCCTGTTTCCTCACGATGATTTCCTTCACCGTTTTGAGCGCTAAAGGCATAAAATAAATTCAATCAATTTGTTTGAAAAATAGTCGTTATAAATAAAAATACTAAACTAATAACCACTTATAAACCCAAGTGCAACTAATTAAAGTTATTGCCAATTCGCATTTTTTTTTAATATTTGCACGCTATTTGCTTTACCCGACAGGCGTGCCTACCAATTACGATTCCGGTTATTAAAGCTTAGGTGTTCATTGAAACACCCACCTAATATATTAATGTTTACTAATGCAACACTGAGTAGAGGGCCTCGTGGCTAAGTAATAATAGCCGCAGGGGTCGATGAGGTTAAGCTTCACTTGCCACGGTTGGTCCGTGGGTGGGTGATGTTTACATACCGAAACCTCCATGACTCGGAAAGCACGTTAAGCCGTTGGTCCCGGCGGTCTTCGTGGATCTTTGACAGTCGTTACGGGTGGTCAGAACCCAAAAGTCTGAAAACCAGTCTTACCAAGGGGTATCGTATTACCCAGTAACTGGGTTGTATGTGGAGGTTAGATAGGAAGTGGTTCCATGTTAAAGAAGCCGATCCAAATATTGTTGGAATGCAATATAGAGTAGTATTGTAACTTACATTTTGGTATTTTTGCACGAAATTTTGCCGAAACATTGATCTGCTGCATATTTTGCTGTAATTGGAAACGTGACCGCATTATTGGGATATTACTAGTATAATATGGCATTACTTAAACGTCTCCGTCACTTAAACTGAACTGCTACCTTACGTCCTAACCAAAATCAATGATCGACGCGTTTGTATGAATTTTGACGTATAAATGCGACTCGATTGATCGCGCGACTATGCCATATTCTTACTATAAAAGAGCGCTACGATCGCGTACTCGTGCGACGTTTGATTTTGGTTAGGACCCGGTTTTAGCTGGTTAAAGCTGAAATTCTTAATCAAACCTGCTAACCTGAATAAAATTAGCCAGCTCTATTTTTTACCCAACCAACCCGACACTCACATAGCAGCACGCAGACTCCCTTTTCTTAGCAAGAAACTTAATATTATCCATCACTAATCTGAAAACAACTCTTCTGGTTGCTTAAAGTTGAGCTAAATGTTAATTAATTAATTAATTTGAGATTATATTTATCGATGTTGTCTAAACTAATATTATAAAGAGAAAAAAAATGTTATTTTATGTTTGTTTGCTTCGCTTTCACGCTATTACAGTTGAACAGATCCGAATGAAACTTGGCACATATGTATTCCATGACTTGGATAAGAACTAGGATACTTTTTATCCTAATATTCCCATGGGCTCGTGACTTATGCGAGTGAAACAACGAGGCACAGCTAGTAAGAAATAAAAAGATGTAGTTTCATGCTCTCTGCTACATGATCTATCTTTCTTTTCATTCTTATTTTCTGTCTAAACGCCATAAACATGGAGTTGTATCACATTTACGGACAGATTTCTGCCGAATAAAAGACCTACTGCAAACTACATAATACCTATATTATACGTTTATTCAATAACAGCTTTTCTTGAAAACATCCCTTTCTCCTTTGTATCACCCAGCCTTTGTAGTGTTGTGTTGTTGAGTACGGTTTCACGTCGTTTGTGAGCCTGTTGATAAACCGTTAGCTACAAAAATGGCGGCAGTACATCACTACTCACTAGTGACGCGCTTGTGAGATATACGAGCACTATAGTAATCCGTTTTGCTCGGTTGGCTTTCAAAACATATGAAAATAACAAGGATATTGTTTTCTGTTGAAGTTTTTTCGTGTACGCATAATGGTAAAGTTTACATCTCTACAGTTCGGCCGTCGACAGCGTTCCTGTTACCTGTCAGGGTGACAATTCAAGTAGCGAATAAAGATCAAATTCGCAAAACACGTATTCGTTTGTATAAAACTGACAGGTGTCAAGAAAGCAGTTTCTCGTTGACCGCACTGTAGGCATTCAGCTTTCAGCAAACCAACATTCATCTTTCAGCAAACCAACATTCAACTTTCAGATATAGGAACTACTTAAGCCAGCTTTAGCTATATGGAGCGTTTTATTATACATAACTTTAAGCAGTTTCTCGAGACTAAGTTTCACTTAGAAACTTAGAAATAGCTAAGAATTAACCTTGCTTTCTACGTGCAAGATTGTGTTTCTAGTTTACAAAAATATTAGTTACGTAGTTAGTTTTCATCTACAAGAAAATGCAACTTATTCTCATGATCAACCAATCAAATCAAATCATGAAAAAGTCAAGCAACAAACATCAATAAATAAGGATATATTTTTATTTGGTTTCTTCGTTCGCGATAGTACAGGAAGCTTTTGAAATCAATCTTTTTATCGTAACGAGTACCACGCTCTACCGAGCACTTGATGAGAAAACGGACGATATTCGCAACAAGGCAACTGATCTGAAAGTGGATGAAGAGAATATAAAATAAAATGATGAAAAAGGTGAATCAGGATAGTAAGGAAATTAATAAGAGGTAAAGCTTTGTTTCCTTAGAAAAAAAAATCCGTTTTCGTTTTTCCTAGAAAAACGGCTCCGTCAAATACAATGATTTGAAATAATATTCACCAGTACTTCACATTCGTTCAGTCGCAGAATGTACCTTTCGCAAAATGCCAACGGTTTGGACAGCCGAGCTTTGGTTTCCTAGAAAAAAAGGTTCTGTCATATATTATTCTGGCTGTCTTGAAAATCTGTCGTTTACACCAGTATATTGACATTAAGTCAAACCCCGCTTCCCAAAGATTTAATTCGTTGGATTTGCTCACTCCATACTTAGTCACGTGAAAAAGTGTCCATACTGAGAAGTGAGCTCATTATAATCATTTCAGCCGAAAGACATCCACTGCTGGACAAAGGCCTCCCCCGAGCAGCTCAACTTCGACTGATTCTGTGCTACCAGCATCCAACAGGTTCCTGCGGCCTTCACAAGGTTGTCGATCCACCTTATGGGAGGTCTTCCAACGCTTCGTCTTCCGGTTCGCGGTCGCCACTCTAGAACCTTTCGGCCCCATCGGCCCCATCGGCCATCTGTTCTCCGAGCAATGTGCCCTGCCCACAGTGAGGTCACACATTATTGAAAACCTTTTTATGACAAACAAGTCAAGTTTCAATGACTGGACTCGTTTGTCATGGAAACGCGTCATTGCGTCAGTGGTGTCAAAACGAAACAAAAACGTGACTCTTCTTCTTTGGAAGCAGTAGGGCGAATCTAACAATTTTGCCGCTCTCATCATTATCATGACAACCATTACACCACTCTTCTAGGAAACCATAGTTGCACGGATCTACGAAGTTTACGACATTATGACTTTTATTATAAAGAAAACATCATGTACAGACACCAGCACATCAAGCTACTACAATCTGTCAAATTTATTTAATAGATTTTCAACTTTATCGCCAAAGCACTAAGGTTCAAGGTTGAATGGGAAAATTTGACAGTTTCGGGTAGCTTGACCTGCTGGCGTCTGTACATCATCCAATAATGCTAGTACTGAAATCACCGACACATTTTTCCAAATCTGGTAGGTACGCACATATAACTCTAAAATACAAAAAAAATAAAATACGCATCGCCGAAAACTAAGTTATTTTAGAAACCTTTTAGTTTAAGTAGGCTCGCGCTAAAATGAGTAGCTTGTAGAAGTAAGCCACGAAAATACCACCTAAATATTAGCCTAGCCAAACCGCCTCTGACTAAGTACATATCAGTTTTAGGTACGAACTCTATGTATTTAGGATTTTAAGATATTCTCGAGAAACTACTCTAAACTAGAATCTAGGCACGTTTTTATAACAAAAACCTTTTTGCCGATGAAGGCTTTCGACATTTTCGTATTTTTTTAACGCAAAAAATATACATAATAACTACCTATTCCGGAAAATAGCTGGATAAAAATCAAGAGCCTTTTGTTCCAACCAAAAGTTCCCAGTAGTCAATAAACGCAAGAATTCCAAACGCAAGAGTAAACGTTAGCGACACTATAAAGCTATTAAATAGAATATGCAATTACCTACCAGTTACCATTTACGTAAACCTCTCGAGTCATCGGTTGTCCTCATAGTAGCATCCTGTTTGCCTCGGGAACCTTTTTTCTTTCACCATTTTGCTCTAGTTTTTCCGCGTTCAAACTGGTTAGTCGCAACAGGATATGTTAGAATCGAAGTTATGTTACGTATAAGTATTTTATGGTTATTTAGGTGAACATGATGAGTTGGATGCAATTACAGGAAATTGGTTTAAAGTAATGTGTCGTAGTAAGGAGGAGAAAATTTATAGCGGTTGGTGTGATTGCTGTTGACTCATCGTTGGTGACTAGTTTTTCAATAAGTTGTAGATAATGTAATTCTTTATCTGTGTGTTCCAATTGATATAACCATCCACTTATATGATTCTATAGGTTTCAAACGGTACATACGTCAAATAATAACGATTACGTTATCATTATTATTTGACGTAAGTCAAGGCCATGTAATTGTAATTTGAAACAACGCTTTTTTTTGGTTTGACGATAGTTAGCGCCATTTTTGACGAATACGCGTGACTCAAGTAGACGTGAAACAACCCACCCTGATTTAGATGAAAGAGTTTTAAAAATGCTGTCCGTTTATCGTGGTAAATTCATTGCAAGTCCAAAGGAAAATTAAACGAAATAAAAAATGGTAGATAGTACCTAATTTTTATGCTTATGCCCGCGGCTCCGCCCACGTGGAGGTTGTAAATTATACCACGGGAAAATACTGTTTCTGGCCCGTTCTTCTCCACAGGTACCTGCTACGCTTAAGGATGAGCAACTAGCTTCAGCTTTCTGACGGACCGACCCCATAACCATTTAAAAAGGTCTGTAATTGGTTTATCTGAAATACATGCTTTGAGTTTATGTTTACTACTGGGATAAACAGTATCCTTTGTCCTAACCCAGGTCATGGTATACCTGTGTGCCACAATGGGAATCCTTCAGCTGTCAAGGCATGGGAGTAACAGACAGACAGAGTTACTTATGCATTTAAAAATATAAAATTTGTAGGTATGGATTTTGTATTGAGTTCATGACACACACTTGTCCCACCCCCCACCTAAAGAAAGAATAAAGTTTATTTGGACACAGTTCATGAAATACAAAACTAACGAAATAAAAATATTGTTTCAAACAACAATACATAGTTTGTGCTTCACGGCTGCGCCAAAAGCGTTCATTTCAGCATGGATGCCAGACAGATGCTGTCTGACGCTGGTTTTCTAATGAACCACCAAAAAACCACCACCTCGAAAAAACGGATGACTAACAACTCTATCCAGTGATAGATAACGCTCTAACTTCGAGGACACAAACTTTCCCCAGCACTTTGCTAGCACAACGTTAACAAAGTATTAATATTTTCTTTTTGCCGCGATGTCGCTCCGGGTAAGCGTCACCTCGCGCCTCGTGAACCCATTATCATTAATCTTACAGAAGCTACGCTAAAGATAATGTTCCCGAGACTTCCTATAGAAAAACAATATCAAGTATAATCAGTTATCTTGGAAAATTAAAGCGCCAAAGTTGAGGAGGCAGCAACACTTATCTTGAGGGATCAAGTCATTTGTTTTTGGGCTGTGACGATATATTATAATTGTAAACGGCTTAGAAGTGTTTTGGTGGCGTCTCGATTTATAATTTCAAAGTTCAGAAGTTAGATACAATTTTACTTAATTTTTACCGTTAAAGGGGAAGCGCCAGGGCAACCCGCGAAATTCAAATTTCTTACGTTTTTTACAATTTGCAGGTCAGTGTCACCTAGCAGCAATTACTTTTATTAAAAAATATTCAATTTTCAGTTATGACTTCATTACTATTTCATTAAATTTAGATAAATGTTTAGAAAGTTGAATCTATTTCTTGAAAAATCTACAAATGTAGCCTATTCCGCCATTTGTTTACAAAGTATCAACTATAACCTGTCCATTAGGTAAACCGTTTTTTGACAACTGTCTTAGAACGTATGTACATATTCCAGATTACGTAAAAGTTAACTTTAAAATGCGTGATAAAATAAATATATAAACTGCCCTAACTTATTGAATTATTTATTTATTACCGTACGTATATTCAATCAATGTATTGTGTGTTGCTGCAATTACTAGTTCCATCTGTAAAAAAACGGTTAACCTAGGGGACAGAGTATAACACGTACTATTCTGAAACCTGTGACATTAAAAATTGATGGTGCCACCCCAGATTTGCCATCGCTTGTAAGACGAATAAAGGAGCATAAAATATACCAGCACTTTGTCATCCATTTAGGTACTATATAACATTTAATCGGTCCATTGTGGCTTACGTAAAAGTTGAGCTATAAAGGATTTACACATAAGGATTATGTGTAAATCCTTTATAGCTCAACTTTATAAATCCTATATTGCGTCACAAACGATGTACAAACAATATTGAGCATGCTCTCGTGATAAAGATATAAGTAGTTTGAAAGCAATATTTTCAGGAAATTGGGCCAGTATTCAAAATCCATGAAGTCGAAGTTCTAGGCCTTGTTCAGATAAAGAGATTTATGCGCGTACGGGTACCTACTTACGCGTATTTAGATACGCGTTTACAGGCACGCAGGTATTCGAGAGGTATTTGAAGTCAATACGCATTGCTTTATTGCGTCCAATACGCACGTAAAACCTCACCAGAACAAGGTCAATTTAAAAGTAATTGAAGTTTATAACCGAAATTAAACACATCACACCGGTGCCAATCGAGTTGGGTCACATTTGATTCCTCCCAAACCCTACCTATCCGGATCCTTTCCGTAATATATTTTATCACGGCAATAAATGGCTGAACCATGCATAACATTGTGTCGGACCTCCAATTTATCTCGTCAGGAACAATCCAATTATATTTTTTCTGCCAAATAGACACATTGGAGTCGAACGTGGCACTGGATATATTGTTGCGAGTGCCCAGTGCCGCTTCGTTGATTTTATCTGGTGTTTTATGGGGTGCCTACACTGCTATGTCTGTCTGGGGTTACGAATTTACATGCTAGAACGGTTGGATACGCACGCCTATGTTATTAAAACTGAATTTACGTAGACACACAGTCTTCATTTACTAAATTGTAAACCGACTCTAAAAGCAACTTGATATGTGTATGATGAATTACGTAATCAAGACAAAGGGTTGTCAAGGAATACAAAACTAGCCGAGTTCGCATGAGCACCTTGCAAAGAGCCTTTAAGGGCTCTAAGCCCTTTTCTTGCTTCCTCATAAGCCTTGTTAGACTAATAGTGAGGAACTTTGCGGCTGTTTGCAGCATTAATTCGCAGAAGAAACAAAATGCCATGTTTCATTTATGTTGCCTAAACAATTATAATCAATGAAGATATATTTATTGGAATCATTTAATTTATTGTTGCCATAGACGCGCCAAGTACAGCCGTAAGTAATTCTACCTCAATATTTCACGTAGATAGGGATACATTTTAATATAAAGTATTAAACTGTTAAACTCAGTGAAATACGTAATAAAATTAATAACTTCGTTAAATTGTATTTGGACAAAGCCAAAGCAAGCCAAGCCGGACGGCTTTATACGGATCATCAGATTTCTTAAGCACTTAGGATCATTGAAAACGTCGTCAAAATCTCGAAATAGAACCAGAACAGACAATTCTATAAAAAGCCTTTCTGTTAACCACCCATTTAATTATTGCTCCGCAAATAATTTCGCGAAAAAAAATTCCAATAGCAATCATTACGATTGTATTCAGAAGCGTTGGATGATCGCCTCAAAGGACCGTTTCTCGATTCAAATATTCCATTGGGGAATAACGAAACAACGGGCCGCCGAAACGCGTCCGGTTTCGACTGAGTAAATCCAATTTTATTACGCTAATAAAAGGCAATCCAATTAAAGCTGGAGATTTTTTACTGGCGTTGCTCCGGTCTGGCCCAGTAGGGCTCTCCAGTGAAGGGGCGGGATTCAGCGTGCTACAGGTTTCAAATGTAACTGTTGCTGTAACGAGTACATGGCTCCTTGAGCGAAATCTTAAGAGGACGAAGTAATGGCATGTATAATTTAGGAGCCGTGGTTTTAATATGATTAAAGCTTGCTCGGTGCTTTTATAGAGGGAATGAATAGTTAACGTTAAAATGGTTAGGTGTTACTCTTAAGAGGGTAACTGGTAAGGGATATGGAAATGTAACACGGAATTAGGTTACTTTGTATTTAAGACTAGCTTCCGCCCGCGACTTCGCTCGGATATGTCGATAAAATCATTAAAAATACGGTCCCGGGGTTCAAAGTATCCCCTTACAAAAGTTCATTAAAATCTGTCCAGCAGTTTCGGAGATTAGCCGGAACAAACAGACTGACAGACAGAAATTTTAAAAATTTTGTTTTTTTGTATAGGTAAGCGTACCAACCGTATATACTTTCATATGCATTTAGGAAAAAGCGGTTATTATGACATTATTTATTTGTACAGATAGATAGTTCAAACAATGCTGAATATTTCATTAAAATATATTTATTCCTGTAATTTATTTAAATTACAATTATGACAAACTATTTATACCAGGCACTAAATTAAAAGAGTAACTTATTGTATAAATAAATACAAAAACAAAAGGATATTTAGGCGCCGAGGTACTCGTCTGCATCGCTGTCATCCGGAAACGTGCCCAGAAGACTGAAAGCATTGCCACGTGGAATAGCCATGCTAACTAATTCTTTGGCCAAAGGACGACCCAGCCCTCGATTTAATTTCACTAAATAGATCGAAATACAGACATAACACAGAACGGCATACGTCAATACTCATAAAAAAACAAATTGGTGGAGTACTATAAAAACGGCAATGGGTTACGCCACTTAAACGCACAAAGTGCCAAACGTTCACGCGATGGGGTTATGCAAAATAAATGAAATAATAACAAAGGTGTGATGGAATCATAATGGCTTTTGAAAGCTTAAAACCCATGTTCGGTACCTACATCAAAATAACTACATTATCCAAATACACAGAGTATATCTGTATTTTTGGTATTCATAAATCTATATCTATGAATACCAAAAATACAGATATACTCGTACAACCACCAAAAGTTTTTTTTTTTTGTAACCTACTTTGTGTCCCACTGCTGGGCTAAGAGCTCCCTTTTTTCCTTCTAAACCTCCCTGTCTTGTGCGATCTCTGGCCATGTTGGCCCTGCAAACGTCACCAGATCGTCACACCACCTTCGCCGTGGTCTACCTCGACGGTGAGGTCCTCCCACAGGCGTCCAGTCAGTGACGATCTTTGTCCATCTCTCGGGGTGTATTCGCGAGACGTGTCCGGCCCACTCCCACTTCAGCCTGGCTGTTTTATCTGCAACATCCGACACCAAAAGTTAGTTAACATACACAACACACAACCACTTTAGCTGTGAATGCCACATTATGATTTAAAATTCTAGTTTCAACTATAGACGTTTTTATCGACTAATTCAACTACTTCATCCTCATCTGCCTTTTCCCAACTATATTGGGGTCGACTTCCAGTCTAACCAGATGCAGCTGATTAACAGTATTTTCCCTATCTGACCCTTTAGCCTATCTGACCCTCACAACCCCATTACTGGGTAATACGACACCCCTTGGTAAGAGTGGTTGTCAGACTTTCGGGCTACTGACGACCCGTAACGACTGTCAAAGATCCACGAATGACAGCCGGGACCAACGGCTTAACCTGCTTTCCGAGGCACGGAGGGGTCTTGGTATGTGAAGATGGTCACCCATCTACGTACCAATCGCGGCAAGCGTAGGTTAACTTGATCGATCGACCCGCGCGGCTGTTATTACTTAGCCACAAGCCTACAACTACCTACGACTTATCATAAAAAATAATCAAGTAACCCGTAGGATTATCTGGTTTTTTTTCCTCGTCTGTTAGACAAGCTTATTAAGTTCGGAAACAATAGAAAAAGTAATTCAGTCTTATTAGTGACAGTTGAGCTCTTAGGGGGGCATCACAGCTCAAGTGGTAAAATGTCAACTAACTTTTTGAGTGCACTGTATCTACATATACATATTTTGAGAGGGATAAGAATGAGTTTATTTGTATCGGAAACATCGATATTAAAATAAATAAAATCCTCCAGACCTTATTTCGGCCAAAGCGGCCAATCGCAGCGGAGAATAGCCTTCGGCGCGGGAGATATTATAGTGCACAAGTGTGCGTTCAGACAAAGGTGCAATTCGTCTTCCCTCACTCTCATAGTCCGATGGGACGGCAATCCAACATGACCGGAGAGAGATCAGGCGCACGACCAACGGCGTAACGTGCTTTCCAAGGCACGGGGGTATCACACCGCCAACTTCCTGTTACTAAGAAATCATACTGATAACAAAATCACATCGATATACGAAAGCCATATAAAAGATAATAAAATATTCCAAAAATCTACAGATATGTAATAGGAAAAATAGGAAAAGCTACACATTATTGCACAAAGCAGGTTCACAGCATTTTACAGTGTAAGGAATGGCTTCGTCGCAATTGGGAATAAGACCGTAAAGAAAAGTATCATGCAAATTCAGATAGACAAAATGGGACCCAATCTCTTAAAACAATATTTCCACAAATGCATTTGACTCCAGTAAAATGTAAAAACGACGTCCCTAGAATACCGCATATGGAAGATTTGCAGTAGATACGTGACCTCCTATTCACCTACAGCTTTCTAGAACGTTTTGGTCGAATGGATCCCGACTATTTTTATTTATTTATGAGAATGCAACTCTAGTTCCATTTTGTGCTTCTTCGAAATGGATCTGTAAGTGGTCATACGAATTGCGTCATCAAAAATTCATATTTTTGAAGCTATTGTATGTACTGTGTCAGTGCATTGTGTTTAGGAAAGTATTATATTTGACCAGTCAGTGACTGCAAGGTGGTTAAGCTACGCTCGCCGCGGTCAGTTCGTAGATGGGTTACCATTCATTACATATCGACACCCCTCTGTGCCTCGGAAAGCAAACATGCTTTCCGAGGCCGAGCCGGGACCAACGGCTTAACAAAGCCGTTGGTCCCGGCTGTCATTCGTATATCTTTGACAGTCGTTATGAGTAGTCAGAAACCCGAATGTCTGACAATCTGGTTGTTGAGGTCAGAGAGGCAGTCGCTCCATGTAAAATACTGGTATTAAGCTGCATTTGGTTAAACTGGAAGCCGACCCCAACATAGTTGGGAAAAGGCTAGACAGATTGATTTTTGGAAAGCGTAATCACGCCGTATTTTTCGACGCGTATTTTCGCGTACATGTGTCGCTATACTAAATGTAATAAACAGGTAGGAATACCAGATGTACATTCAATCAGTGTTTCGACTAAAGTGTTTACATTTACCCCGTTAACATCTTGCATGAATATTTTACACTGCAGTATCCAATATTTGTATTTCCTGTAGCGCCAATATTTATATGCCCGACAACGGGTCATAAATCAAGGAAATGAACCAATATTTGAAAATACCTTGTAGATAGTTGTGCGCCTTGGATTATACGTACTAGGAGCAGGCAAAGGATTATTATGTAATTTTATGATAAATAATAGTATGTTCTACAATCTACCGTTTTATTCCTCTTTGCCATACAGCTATAAAAACTACTGTAATAAATATTCTGCTACTGGAGGTTTTAAATAGTTTTACAAGGTATGATTACATAGGAACTCTTTTGAGATTTCAATAAGATACCTACTATAGTATTTTTATCTCATGAAGTAACCCGCGCTTTACTTGTGTTTACTAATTGAACAAAAACGCTGTGAATGTTAGTGTAAGCGCAGGAGCTCTCGGTAGTCGGTACCGTTCGAGATAATGGCGATGTCGGAAGTATGTGTGTGTGTGTGGGGGTGTTATGTGTTGACGCTACTCGTTTTGCTCAGACATTCACAGCGTGTTTGTACACTTTGTTATCACAAGTAAAGAGCGAGTCGCTTCGTGAGTTAAAATACGATACATGTGCACTTGCTGGAATGCCCTAAGTGCCCGTTCACCTGCACCTTGGATAACTGTATGAGTGCCACTGATGCCTCAATCAACGTCGCCACCCACTGGGCTCAAAAAATATTAAATAACGAAGAAGAGAACCATCGACACGAAAAGAAGAAGAAGCCCTGCAGTGCTCGTTGGTAAAGTCCACTTAGAACCGTATTAAGTTTACACACAAAATAAGGTCACTTTATGGCTAAACTTTTATAATAAATATTTTCAAGACATTGATTTGTTCTGTGAATCCCGCGGAAAATTTCGAAACTCCGTCCTCAAGGCGATCATGAAATCAGACACTGTACTCTTATCCTCTTCAGTATAATAAGCTTATAGTTGAACTGCTGTATCCTTAGTTAGACGTTTCTATGTTTGTAAAAATGTAAACGCTTCTACGATCATCACAAAGCTTTTATTATTGTATCGTTTTCTTTCCTAACGCGTATTTATTATTACTGATATATGCTGTGGACAACGCTGTTGATTGCATAATTGTTAAGTAGCTCTTAAGTTTGTTTATTTGTATTCTAGATTATGTAATTTTTTTTTGTTCCAAATAAAATAAAATAAACATATTTAAAACAGAATTCTGTCTCTGTCATCTTCAAACGATTGGCAGAAAAAAACGATGTTTAAAATTCGTTTAGCGCTTAACGTATTGATTTGTGGCTAGCGAGCCTATGAAAGCGAACTCACTTATTTTAAACTCACAATGAAACTTTTTCAACCTCGAAGTGATATCAGGAAAATAACAGTTAGAGATTACGGGGACAACGAGAATACAGGATATTCTTCACCTAATTAAAGGGTTTTTGATTGTAGAAGAAATATTCTTAACCCTTTGCGACACTTAACGCCCCTCGACATACTAACAATAAAACTTCTATTGTGTCTCGTTCAGTGTCCTTCAATGCGTTAAGTTTCTTTCATTTCGTTGAGGTAGGACAGTGTCCTTTATTTTTGTTCCGGGGTGGAACATCCTCATGGATGTCCACCACTCTGGGGAGGGTGGAGGGATATGTCAGACTCTTACTGACTAAAAACCACCCCGGTGTCCCCTTCCCACATTGACGCCGGGGATCACAGGAACATACGCGCCTACCGCGATTCCCAACTGGTGCCCGTCTTTGCGGGCCTCCTCAGAGGACAGTGTCCTACTCCAACTAATTGAAAGAAACACCAGACATACCATTTTAGTTACTTAACCAGCGGGGTAATTGCGTAACAAATTATCAGCAGCAATGGGATTCATTTTGACAGTTCAACAACCAACAACATACATTGCGTTATTTACGTTGTTGAGCAGACACATTTTTTGAACATAATAAGCAGAACATAAGAAGCAATGGATTAGCAATATCCTTCAAAATGATTCATATTGAGATGAATTGTGTGTTAGGCAATTAGGGTGCGGCTGAGTAAAACGATGACATTTAGATTTATTAAACATAAACTGTCACTTCCAAGACTTCAAATGACCAACTAGCAACATCGCATAGAATTTTAATGACACAGCTTAAGTAATTTTGAGACATAAATGTGTACTAATTAAGTAAATAAAATTATGAGCAATCATTTATAACAAGTTAGTGTAAGAATTAATAATCGTATCCTGTTAGAGGTGAAACTGGAAGGAAGTAATTCTCAATAAATTTTATAATAGCACTTTCGATTTCAATTTATTACGAGTAGGTACTACGTCTAGTGTTAGCATGCAAGGTTAGGAAAATTGCACGAATAGATAAATTCAAAGTTTCTAATGACTTAACTGTCTCAGTTTATAATTAATACTAGCCTATTATTGTTCCTCTGCGGGGCAAACGCCTCTTCTCATACAGAGAAGGCACTAGCATTGATCACCACGCTTGCTCTAGACGGGTTGGCGATTTCAAACCATGTTTCCTGACGATGATGATGTTTCCTTTACCGAAATCAATAATTATACCCTGTCCATTAGGTAAACCATTTTTTGACAGATGGAACTAGTGATTGCAGCAACACACAATACATTAATTGATACACGTACGGTATTATAATGTCTGTAAGAAGCCATAAATAAGATAATTCGATAAAAAAGGCCGTTTATATAATTATATTATTACGCATTTTGAAGTTAACTTTTACGTAATCTGGAATATGTCCGTTCTAAGACAGCTGCCATCGATTAAATTAATTTAAAATTCAAATTATTGCATAAAGTTACTAGTACTTATTTATTTTCGCCTATCTATAAATCTACATTTGGTAACAACTCCGTGTTTCATGATGGCTAATTATATTAATTTTCGCGAACACATCTGCCTATTTGGTTAAATCAGCTGCCAAGTTAGGATTATTGGACTGAGCATTGAGATTGGATTGAACTAATGACATAAATTCGGACACTGACTGACATTTTGATGACGTAATTCACTATTGTCTGCACTCGGGCAGCTCAGGATCTGGAACTAGATTACCAGTGCCCATATGTGTACATACATGACGCTTCATCTACACTAATACTATAAAGAGGTAAAGTTTGTAAGTTTTGATGTAGGATATAATCTCCGAAACTACTCATCAGTTTAAAAAAATATTTCACAGATAGAAAGCTACATTATTATAATTACCGAGTGCCTTAAGCCTTTTATAGGGTAGGTAAATTCCACACGGACGAAGTCGCGGATAGAAGCTAGTGATTAATAATTGATAATTAATTTATCTAAAAAAATAAATACCTAAATACAGATAAATTAGATTGAAGTGTCTGTTTGTAATGTCAAAATAATAGCTTTTTACTAAATGCATGTGAAAGTATATACGGAAGAGCCGTACTACTTTCATATGAATTTAGTAAAAAGCTGCTATAACAAAAAATCTATTTTTAAAGTGTTTGTCTGTCTGTTTGTTCCGACTAATCTCCGAAACGTCTGGACCTATTATGACGGAATTTTCACTGTCAGATAGCTGATGTTAAGAGAAGTAACATAGAAATAAATATTATTTGTCACGTTTCCGTGGGATAATTCCCGTTATCCATGCGGGCGAAGCCGCGGGAAGAAGCTAGTACTCATATAAAGTACGAACACAAAAATACTAAAACCATAAAATCACATTCAAATGCAAATTTTTAAAAAGCCAACACAATATCCGCACTCCAGTTATACAAGGGCACTTGTCCACTCGATTTCAGTCGTAAATCCTCGCGTTCCGGCAGCGTGATTGGTTGGATTAGTTGAATTAGAACCGAATTGGACGGTAAAAGTGCCGATTGGCCACTCCGGTCACGCATCGTGTATGAAAAAGATACAGTAGCATGACATTGTAAAAGGTTGTTATGTGGTTACATGCAATTTTCGTGCCCCGAATTTTCGATGGTCGTAACGATGTGCCCCCAAAATATTTTATTGCATTCGTAAAATGGGTCTGGTAATTTCCATAGGATTGAGAGAATATTTTGATGTTTTACTGCGAATAGGGTCCTTTCATTTTACGTGGAATGATATAATAAATTAACCTACATAGTCAAAAATATCTCTGTCATTTTGAATATATATATTTAGTATTATTATCAAGGCTGCCAGAAATATACAAAAGGGTTTTTGACATCTATTAGCAAATGGTGGTATCCTTTGTTACTCATGTTAAATTGACCACGACATGGGATATACACATGTTTATCAGCCCGTCAGCAAACATCTGAGAACACCTTGCTACCGCACAAATGTACATTATCCTTAGTAGCCGGAATCACATCATAATCACTATAATATTCCCAGTGCTGGGACACAGGCCTCCTCTCTGTGAGAGGGAGTGGGCTGTAATCCAACATGGCCTAGGGCGCGTTGTTGGATGTCACTTGTCTTTGAATTTTTGGTTCTAGGACATGCCTGTTTCCTCACGATATTTTCCTTGACCGTTTTGAAAGCAGGTGGCATCACAGTTTGTTACAATTCAAAGCCAAGAGTAACGACAGGTTGCCAAACTTGAAGTTATCCATTTGTTGCCTTAAACAAGAACACCCCACCTATGCTATGAACAAGATTAATACTCTTTCCGAAGCTAATAAAATTACTATTAAACATTACATCGTAGTTCCACCTACTGTATAAATGTAGATTGTAGATCTAACCCCTGGTTAAGAAATAACCAAACATAATGAACCCAAAGTGTCGGGACTCAGGCGCATTTGGACATAATATTAAAGGTTCAATGCACAGAAGTGTTAAATTCAGTCTCTTTGAGGGATCAGGTGTGCAATGAGGAAATCCTTCAAAGAACAGCGGTGGCTAGGCTTAAGAGATTAGCAAACTGTGTCGACACCCTTGTTAGTCGGAAGGCTTGCTTCTATAGGGCTGGGATACATGAATGAGGAGTCACATGTATTATTTAGGCGTAGTTTAGGAGGCGACGCTCAAACATTATGTCGTGAGTTCAAGTGTTCGAGTTCTATTCGGTCGAGTTATCTTGTTACACTACGGGAAAAACTTCTGAAATTAATCGACTGCCCAAAATATTATCAGACTATACCGCGTAAAACATTGGATTCCGAAATCTGTTCGACCGGAGTTGAACCACTTATTAACCAGGAATATTGGAATAATCCAACTTTTTAAGCTGTACTGCATTGTCTGTCAACGTCGATTAAACCTCAACAGAAACTTTTGTAGACCACATTTTGCCGGAATATGAAAATTTAATAATCATTCAAAAGCCAAAGGGATCTCGGTCGAAAATTAAAATACGTGGCGACGTCAACGTGTTTAATTAAATCCTTGTGAACATTTCTGAACCAATTAATAAAAAAACGATATAAGCCGAATAAATCCGAATTATTCGAACCGTTGATTGCTTGTCGTTAATCACAGTCATCGCAGCCGGCGCTGCCTTCAATATTAATCATACACTCGTTATCTGCAGTAAATCTGGGCTGGCGCACTGAACACTAGTTAAATTGAAAATAATTTCAGCTTAAAACGGGAACGGCCCATCCGCTGCCTGTTAAATATTTGAACGCGGATTTTCTCCCGGCCATCTAAAAATACAAGCTTTTCGTTAATAAGATTGTGAACATAATAATTACGTAATATAAATATCATCATTTAGAGAATTGTTTTTAATTATTCCTATTCGCATGAAAGGCCTGGTTCATGATTATTAAACCTCCATTCAGGCAGTGCGGATTAATAAGAATGTATTAAAGGCTCGGCAGGCTGCCACTAATTACATCCGAGACCTGAGATCCTGGTCCATTGTCGATGCCCAACGCAGTTTTAATGAAGCACACTTTAAATCTTTTCAACGTGAACTGAAGATCGCTTGAACTAAGGTGAAGCAATTTTAAAGTTTCTAGCTACACGGAAGAAAATGGTCCGGGGAAGTTTGACTGCTCTTAATTATTGTCAGTTGGTTATCGTGGCTAGTTGGAGTTCGGAACTCTATAATCGTATATCGGGGGAGTACCTGTTCTCCTGTTTTATAGTTGTTAAATAAAATTTAGTTCGCAGGGGGAATTAACATTACAGAGTTACATGAGGTTTTTATATCTATCTATAAATACAGGGTGCAAGGAACATTGACCCGCAAACTGTTATCATGAATTCAGCACATGATTCTAGTCTAGACGAAAAATTCCTACGGTTGGGTTAGGAATTTTTCATCGGTTATTAACAGAAAATCAACTGTTCCATTCATTTGGACCATGTTGGTATTGGCACTTTAATAGAAAACAGTTATTTTTTTTTTAATAACAACCCTTTTATTAAAATTGTAACGAAGTCAAAATTGAACAAAGAAATAAAAAAAAGAATTGCTACGAGGTGTGGGGCACGAGTCCGAGACCGAAAATATAGTTTTTAGAATTTTTGTCCGTTTGTCTGTTTGTCTGGAGGTATGTTCTGGATTAGTGCAAAAACGACTGAATGAATCGTGGAAAAAAAAATCTGTTGTTAATCTGTTATCTGTTGTTGTTGTCTGTTTGTTGTCTTGTTGTCTGTTGATCTGTTGTCTGTCATTATGTCGAGTTATGCGAACATGAATCTATGGAACAACAGATTTTTTTAGTAAAACGATCAAAATTTAACGGTGCATAAACTAAAAGTAAATCATGTAGCTAGTGGGTAGATGAATATTTGTTGTTACCAAGCTAGTTGAGGTCAGTAGTTATGCTGTGCGAATAAGTTGTATTTCCGCTACAGGTTACAAGTCAACCTGTAGCGGATTAAATTGTATGACCGTAACATCATCAACTACATAATATATACAAACATGATTTCTACGCTTTTATAAATGCGACTACTAACCCTTTTTTCCATATTAACGTGTATATATATATGTAGGATCAGGAGTGCCGAGCGGTTTATATCGTCAGGGCTTGGAGTTCCCATGTTATTGGGATAAGCAGGATGGTATAAACAGTTCCAAAAAAATACACTATACTTATGACACAATAATGGGTAAATATTAAAAACAGTTAATCGAACAAACCCTTCAGGGTCACAGTTCGTATAGCGGCCAAGCCACCCAACACAAAGTGTATCTACTCGCTATTTAGCAAGCCAACACAGCTATGTAAATATGCAGCAGCGCTGTACCAGGTAAACCGACAGTTTTGTCGGGAGCAGGTGCTCTGTATTGAGTCGAATCCGAAGACCGACTGACTAGCAAAACAAGTGCACCCTCTTTTATAGGATGAACGACAACTCTGTCCGATGACGCACGTCACGCGTTTACTTGATACAAAACACTAAAATATGCTAAATCTAATAAGACTTACACTATAAAGTGATCAAATAATACAAGAATAATTGTCATAAATAAACAATGGTGATTTCACAAAGTAAATCATTTTAAAAACAAACTAACAGTCATCCGTTGTTTTGAATAAAACCAACGGGAACAATTTATCGAAATAAGTTGCTAAAAATCAATTAGGGCGTACACCGAGTACTGAATAAATTATGCTTCGATATATTAGACAATAATTGATAGTAAAAATCACCTAAATTAATAATAAACACAAATCATACCAAATTCTGTTGACTACCCACAATTGATTTGACAACCAACTCCGACATATATATATGTACCTATTCAGCATATTATTACAGAAAAAGAAAAAACCTACAATGTATAGTAAAATTTTACTTTTTCGTTTTGGTAGCAAAATCCTTCAGGCTCAGGCTACATTACTAGCAACATTAAAAAATAAAATTAAAAGCCGGTGGTGATGTCGACAGCAGGTATTTTGTTTTATGCTCACTGAATTTATAAAAAAATGATGACAGGAGGCCATTACCCAGCAATGGGACAGAATACACTAACAAATAAAAAATAAAAGAAGGATCAGTTTTGTACTATTCAGAAAATGGTGCGAAGGGTTGATTTGGCATAAATTTAATCCAAATTAAAAATAACTGTTTTTTCCCTATCGGTTTCAGAATTAAAACCCAAGAACGTAGCAATCTGATTTTACTACCTACCTACCACGTGACTCAACCCTCCTTCCTCTACTGAAAATATCGCATTACGGCCGCCACGAACTTAACACGCTAGTGCGACGCCACCCCTAAGTCTTCAAATTAAACTGTCCATCAAAAACCACCCTAGTTATCGTAAATCACATTTGATACGCGCATGCTCGTAATTTCTTCGTAATACCCATTATTAGTGGAACGATGCTCGAATCTGGTGAAAGATCGATATTTGGCTTAAATTTATGCATGAGACCGTGGGACCTTTTAAACTGTTATTGTAATGGCTTACGAAGAGGCACGAGTTACTTTTGTGCTTGTTTATTAATATTTTTCGGGACTTATTTTGGTGTTAAGTTGTTTTAGGCAAGAGGGGTTTTGCTTGTGATTATATTGGTATATGACACGAAGCTTAGGGACATGTGTGAAGTTGATGTTTCGAATTCTGGTTCCTCTTCTTAACGTGTCAATAGCAATCTAATGGACTCGGCGCAGAATTCGACTACGTGTTTGGCGCCATCAGCAGCGTCCGTCAGTTCCTGTAACGTGCAGCTGACAGGAAATGTAGGACATGATATTAAGTGTCCCATCATTTGTGGATCAGCACCACATTTACACTCCAAGGCGGAATTTTCAACGAATCTCCACCTGAACAGGTTTTCCTTGCTTCAGTCAACCTGGGTCCGGAGTATGTTTAAAGACTTCCAAGACTTTCAGGACCAAGTTTATCCTGAACTGTCGTTTTCAAAGAGTAGGTACTTAATGAAAGTTTGGAAAGAAGCTACTTGTACCTACTTACCATAAGATAATTGCAGAATTCTCTATTCACAGCCTGCAAGAGTTAACTTGAGACCCGAGTGGCGCGCCGCCGCGCTTTTACCGAGCGCTCTTGCTATGGACGCGTCAGCATAGCGCGCTTACGTCATCCGAGCGAAATCTCAAGTTAACTCTTGCTGGTTATAATTGTAAGTTGCAAGTCTATAATTAATAAATACACTACTTTTTAATGTGTATCATTGTATAATCAGCGTTTACATCAGAACGAAAACATTATTTCAAAACAATCCCGCATTTTCACCCATTTTCTCATGAACCTACCTATTATACCAAACTTTAATCAAAATAGATGCAAAACTTACTTCAATTCCGTGTTCAATACAAAATATATAACACAACAGCCTTAACAAAACAGTTCAAGCGGAAAATCCGATATCTTGAGCTGGAGCATTGATGAGCGCTTACATATTCATGAGCTATGCCAAGCTTGGCACGAATAGGTGGTACCACTACACAAAATGACGGCTGTCACCGATCTAGCACTGAAGCCTGGCGACATAGTAGGATAGATTTAATACTTTATACCTATGTGTGTTTGGTAAGTTTATTTAGGGTTAAAGTGTTTCAGCCGTTGATTTTATTTACTGTAAGCCATGAACGTTAGTTATTAAAATCCGATAACTTGAGCTAGAACTTTGATGAGCGTTTAAATAATATCTAGGCCCCACGCAAAGTTTGGCAATGAGTACCTTCAGTACACATAATTACGGCTGACATCGATCTTCCACTGAAGCTTGGCGGAATAGTGAGGAATGGTTAAGATCGGTGTGAAATGATGTTTTGTTTCATATGAAAATGTTGCTAGGTCTCTTCATTTGCATCTTCACCTTACCAAATTTCTTTTAGCGTGGAAATCGCTATACACTTGGATCTAGTGAACCATAATCAATTTGTAAAATACTTAAGTACTTACCTATTAGACCGTAGGCGGTAGATAAAAATAAAAGTTACCTATAAACAGGAAATTATTTATATTCCAGATAAAACTGTAATTTACTTTATCAGATTCGTCGGTCACGATATACCTTTACCATTTTTGTTTTCTAAGTAATAAACGATCTAGCTATAATTTGTTTACGAACCTAAATTGCAAAACAAATTGATATTATTTCCGTGTTGCTTTGAAGAATAAGTAGGTATACCAATTGGGTATGGTTAACTTTACTGTGTCAGTTCTAAGATGATTTACAACTATATTAACAAACAATACTTGTCTAAGTAAAGTAGCAATACTATGCAAACTAAGGCATTTCGCAATGCGATCCATATGACAAGCATTTCAATTCATAACTATTAAGGGACACATAGTGCCGATCGACACTCAAGTATTGTCTATAAATAGGTTTTATTTTGGAACCCTGTGCGTCCGCGCGCACTGTGTAACCTCATAGTAATGTTGTTTTGTAATATATGTATATAATGTACAATACGTTACATAGCCATAATAGTCATTCGCCTAATGGGCATGCTGCATTAGTGTAACTACCTACATGCCGAAGATGCTCGCAATCGCGGTCAATATCTCGATACCTCGATGTTGACACTCGCTATTTCTACACGGATGGCGGTGCGAACACGTCGATTCAGTCGCACCTAAAAGCTATGTTGCTCAGTCTTGTGCTTGTGCTGTACTCTACCTAGTCCAGATGAACAAGATGAACGTATTTGGCCAATCACGACCTTGCCGTCATATAAACACAAAATATTTTGATTTCACGTAGACATCGAGATAAACCCCCAAGCAGCCCGCAATATAGCACAGTGAAGTATCCTTCGACATGTGTCTGCGTGTCTATTATCATGTATTTGTTTTACATGGAGGAGACATCGAGATAGTGAGCTAAACTGGGATCGCGAGGTATCTCCGGCATGAAATTACCCTAAGCCTTCGTACAGCTTGAGCTTTCGTTGAGCGACCTACGATCCACACACGTACACCCGGCGATTAAAATATTTACCTAACACCCACCACACGTAGCACAAACGCAACGTTCGAATGTTTATGTTCGCGCTACGCTTGACAAACACCACAATTTAAATCGAAAAGAGAACAAGAGATACCTATATCCAAATTTACTAATATCTGCCTTCTTTACCCTTCAGAATTCTACATTTCTTCTCAGAGAAATTCCCCAAAATGGAGCAGATTTGCAAGTCGACGTGAGTTTCAATAGGCACCGCAGCATGCAGACATGCAAGTGTCGTCAGTCTTCAGTGTGCAGCTCGGTCCCTACGGAGCTTCACTGGCTGTACTGCCGTGCAGTCGCTTACCAAAATACTTACGAAGAAATACTATTTTAACGCTGTGGTATTTTGGGTTCGAGATCGGTTCTGCATGAGGGAGTGCGTTGTAGAGACCAATTTACACGACGCTAGTTTCTTGACTATGGCATACAATAAAATTTTGATGACTACCCTCGTCTAAACACTGTCTAATAGTGCTACTACAATAGTTGTTTCAACGTATGGTATGCCACAGACAATAAAATTGTACTATGCAAATCACGGTAAGCCAGTGGTAGCCGCCGCTTACGAGTTGTAGGTTTGAACCCAGACAGGCGCTTTACTTTGTGCCAATTAAAAAAAAAAAAACTGCTCTCAAAACGATGAAGGAAAGCAACATGTTCTGGAAACATAAATTCGAAGTCATGTGACATCTATCAACCCGCACTGGACCCACGTGGTGGATTACGGCCCACTCCCTCTCACAGAGAAGAGGCCTGTCTCCCAGCAGTGGGAACACAGTGGCTGATTATGATCCAAATCTGGTGTAAACGCTCTCTTATTTAAAGAACTCTCCAAAATTCAAAATCAATTCGCATTCTACATGCCTGGTTTTTAATCATTTCTTATTCGGCCATTGCTTAAAACGTCATCATCATGATATCAGCTTAAAGATGTTCACTGCTGGACAATGAAACCTTCTTCAAGCTTTGCTATTGCGACAATGCTTAAATAAAAAGACTCAGTAGGTACCTATTAATCCATAGCATCTAAGTAGGTATAAAACTCACTCCTTATAAATAAATGTACCTACAAAAGTTAAAAACAGGCAGTAAGTAATGAGTCACGTTCATAACTTGAGCATTCCTGTCTAAGTCCCTTACATAAGTTCTCATAATACTTCCAAAAAAGTAAACAGTTTTAATTCAAGTCCAACCAGTGGGCCACCTGTTGACTTTGAACCGAAAATGTTATGAATGCTTGAAAACCGAATCGATTTACTACTAAAGCTAAACTTTTAATAGTCTCGCGTTCGGTATTTTCCTTCCCAATTGCTTGAAATGGCAAGTGGCTCGTTAAACTGAGTAAATTATGACTTAGACTATCATTATTTTATTGAAGTAATAGTCAACAAGGAGGAATGATCTTAAGCATATTTACAACTGTTCCAGTCGTTGTATAACTGTGTGGTATTTGCTTACTGAGTAGGTAAAATAAATAATTATCAATGTGTACACACAACCAGCCGACCTATTCTGTAAAACTCTCTCCGTGAAAACTTAGGTGAAGTGAGCTTAAACTGAGCTGTCATTCCACCCGATGCTAAGGAATTTACACTTGACAGAGCTAACTTCACCTAAGTTTTCACGGTGAGATTTTTACAGAATAGCACCGCTACACCCTAATTGCGCAAAACACTATCACTCACAGTCTAAATCATTTTGGAGGATATTACTAATCCATTACTCCATATGTTAGAAAAATTTATCTGCTTAACAACGTAAATAACACAATGAATGTTGTTTAACTGTCAAAATGAACGACATTCCTACTGTTAGTGTGTTACCCCCCCCCCCCCCTGCATATACATAAAAAGGCTCAAAAACCAAAACAAAAATAAAGGAGAAAAACAATAAAATATGATATCAACGTGATGCGTCTGGCTGAACATCAAATTCTAAACAAACAAAACAAAGCATAGGCTTAAAAAGTGTGCAAGGGAATAAATAATGTAACATGAATGGAGTAAGAACTGAATATTCACTTCAATGATTGACATTCGAATAAGTACATAACTCTAGTTATGTCGTCAGTCTTCGCACCTGTGAATGGCACCTCTTGTCACTCAAAGATTATATTGCTTCACGCCATGCCCCACCTTTTGGGCGCTGCGACAAAATAAAAATAGTAATAGGTACCAACAACACTTGAAAACAAATCTGACTGGGAATGGGAAGAAATAATATACAAGTAAAAAAAAAAACTGTGGTTTACGACAGCTGGGCTAGAGTCGTCACGCAGTGGATACCAGGAGTCGGGTGTAGTCTCTAAAGGAGACCTATGAAACATCAGCGTAATGACATGGAAGCATTTTTGAGAAATATGGCCGGAGAAGCCAACGTACAGAACAGTGGCAAGCTATAGGGGGAGGCTCAGCAATAGGCAAGAGTAAAATACAGGTTGAAAAAATTGGTTAAAGACCCCTAATATCTTACTCTTAGACGTAGATTATAATTGATGGTCCAATTTTGACGTATGAAAATAATTACATCATGATAGCATTCCTCTTTTCTGTAATGTTCAAGACACGGTTCTAGGTGTTATGTTTGCTTTCTGGTCAAACCAGAAAAAAGATTAACCTACTATTTACTTGATTTGCGTATATTTTAGCAATGAACCAGAACAGTCCTTAGAACTTGTTATGAGAAAATATCTCCTACCTAACTTATATCTAAGATGTAGTTGGGGAAAATGGAGATGGGTATCGTTGAGCAACAAATTTGTATATGTCAGCATTTCCATTTTTTTTTTCGTTAGCTTTTCTGTCTTACTGTTGGCCAAAGGCCTCCCCAAATCCTCCCAGGAACTCTTTTCCCGCGCTTCTTTTCTTTTAAGTTTTTCCATTATAATGCATTGGCATTATAATGGAAAAACTTCACACTGCCCTCAGCCATTGGGCTGAGGGCAGGTTTAAGGTGTTAAACCAGCCCTCAGCCATTATAATGGAAAAAGGTAATTAATACTTGTGATGAAAAATAAGATATCTAGTTTATTAGTCATACTAACACGGTAGGTACAGGTCGTGGAAAATAAAGCCAGACATAGGTAATACCCACATCACCTAGCCTTGATCTAAAACTAATGACCTGTCCTACGTGAATAAACCTTTAATGTCCAATAATACTAAATTATGAATGTTAATCTGGAACTATTGGTACAGAATGTTATCTCAACCACAAAAATATACCTCTATTAAATTCGGCTGGCATAATAATTAAGTAACAGGCGCTCTATCAAGGTTGTGCGGGTTCTCGGGTACCCTAATAGCTGCGATTTCGCAACACCCAGTTGTTCCAGTTTCAAACCTAAAGTCAAAGTACAAATTATTTAGGATTTGTGTGTCATAATGTCATAATATTTGATCTTATAATGGTTACACTGGCGTTAGGAATTTTACCCTGAACCAGCCCGCTACAATTACGTAGATACTATCTAATACTGTGAGCTTGTAGCTAAACCATTAGTCCGCTGACAATAGCTGAGATGTCAATAAGTTCAGTCGTAAAGATAAATGCAATTAGTTAGAGAATAATGACCATAAAGAGTTTATCAAACTCTTAATTGTTTTGAGTCGGCGTTTATATTCAAATATACGTCCTATCGTATATGGAATTGAAACAGGCATTACAATCCCAAGTTTTATTGCAAAAAGCAGCTAGTTGTCAACAGTGAATCACTGTCTGCCGTTCAGTTAACGGCCGCACGGAATTTGAAATGAAAATTGGAACGCTAAATTTGAATAGCACGTGCTTTGGAAGTAGGAGAGGCGGTGGCGGTCGCATAGCGACGCGCGCTTGCGCAACCACGAGGCAGGTGCCTGCGGGAACGAATGAAATGCCAAACGAATTAAATGCATTAATTCAAAACCGGTCTGGTAAATACTTTACAGCAAATAACCGCAACGCCACAATTAACTCAATTGTTTTCTCTCGCTGTTCGAAATCAATTGAGTGCCGCCGTAATTATCAACAAATAACGCTGGGCGATAAAATAAATATTAATAATTTAGACCATGCGAACCTTAACAACGGCTCGTAAAACACGATATCTTAAGCCATGTACCTATCTCTTTAACGCAATCATGTCCGAGATTTAAATCCTAGGAGCACGCCAATAGTGCACGTTGAATTTCGACACAGGCCATTCGTTACACGAAATAATTGTCAATATCAAACGGGCGTGCTGTTTCCGATCGTTTCCGATTTATCTAGACGGATAATACTGTAATAGTATAATAGGAAATCCTGCCTATATTAGGTGCCTTTCCAAATCGCAATGATAATAATGTTGCGAAATATCTAGCGATACTGTGGGAGTTAGTCGTCGAGGTTAATGTCGTGGGGAGGGGTCTAAGATCGTATTCGACGCGACTGGACCTTTGAGCTGGACACTGGGCACGTAACGTTAATTCACACGTCGCTTTTGAACCGTCTGTATTATATTAAATGTACACGTATTCTGTGTAGGTGTTCCTCTATATATTAAAGCTCTGTTGTATTCGTAAGCGTGCAAAAAGCGATTAGCAATATGTTAATTTACTTGTTAGTCGTGTCATAAAGCCTGAGTCTTTACTTTAGGGTCGTACAAAACAAAAGGTAATTATAATTCTCAATGAATAAACTTTTCATTAGAGAAACTCTTGCAAACATAAATAAGAGCTGCAATATAAAAATAAAAACCCATTAAATGCCGACTCATTAGCCTGTTACCTATGGGACCTTACATTGCCCCTTGAGTAACCCCTAGCTAATTTACTTAGGAAATCACGGAAATTGTACACAGTTATTTAATGTAAGTGTATTTTCGAAGAATAGGTTTTACAAAATTAATTGTTAAGACTATTCTAGTTAAGTTAAACCAACAACTAACAATTCTTAGTAAAATACGACAATTATAAAGGCAAACACCAAAACGCATAACTCGAAACGCACATTTGTCACCAAGACATGACTTTTCACGCCAATTCCGAGCTAAGCCCTATTCTATCGACTCTGTAATATCTAAATGTGTTCATTAATATTTCTATGAAATGTTCGAAGCCAACGCCTACGGAACGAATCTGAATCACGCTAGGTATTCGCACTTACATAATAAATTAACACAAGTTTCATATCCGAACGGAAGTGGCCGAAGGAATTCACCACTAAAACTTTATGCGACTACTAATTTGTCGAACATACACTACTGTACTTTTGTTGTAAGAATTTTCAACAGAATTCCTGTCGTTCTATAGATTTACATTTTTTGTTCGTGTATCAATTTGTTACCTTGTTGGTGATATGAATTGAACTGCGATTGAATGAATATTCATGACAAACATAATGTAGGGACATAAAAATCCAGTGCTGAATACTAAATCTGCATCGATAAACAGTGTCGACAAACAAATCATCCACTTTATTTCCATAATCCTTATAATAATTGACAGGCTGTTTTGTAAATTGCTGATCAGGTAATTATTGGTCACAAGGAGAGAATAAACAATGACGACAGATGAAATAGCGGATAGCAGGAATATAAAAAATAATATAGCTAACATATATGAAATAATTTCTTTTTCTGGTAAATATTTAGCATTTTCTATGATAGCAGAAGTGATCAAGCATGGAACAATATCAAAGTAAAAATTAAAGATGAGTTTAATGATGATGGACATTAACGCCACCAGTTCAGGTGTCAGGTGTGCCGTCATTCATAGATGACGCCGTCTTGAAGTGTAAATGTGGTGCTGGTCCACAAACGATGGGACACTTAATATCATGTCCTGCGTGTCCTGTCAGCTGCACGTTACAGAAACTGATGGACGTTGATGAATGGCCAAACAAGTAGCCGAATTCTGGGCCTAGTCCATTTACATCGACACGTTAAGAAGAAGAACGCATCAGGAGCAAGCTTTGTCAAAGGCTCCCAAGATATTACTCCAATAGACATACATTTAATTTATGTCCTCACCTTGACATTTCACACCACACCCTTAACCCTATACCTAAATAACTAAACCAGCTGCTAATACTTCCACAACGTTATACCATTACACGTCCGATAGCTCGGGTCGTAAATACCAGCCACACACGGACGTAAATCAATTACCCACGACAGAACGTCAAACTAGCTTTATTGTTGGCTACGTGTTTACAGGAGTTTTCAAACGGTCACTAACACGTGAACGGGTTACGTTCTGGCTAACGATCCCGATATTTACTTTTAACTGGTGTTTTTGTATATTTTTTTATTTGTCGTCTTTTGGTTTTTTTTTTTTTTATTTCTGTTTTTGGAGCAATGTTTATAGTCTTTGGGTCGTTAGTCTGGTTCATCATAATATTGGCCTTTGTTTGCTTACAGCTGGATATGGTTTCCCAATAATAGTGACCATCAACGTTCATAAGTATATTATCATAATCCTGGCAAACTTATTGGTTACGCCATTTATGTACACATCTTTACTGTATTCAAGTGATTCCCCTGGTGGTTTCCCTTTACCACTCCATTTTAACAATGCCTATAACCACATAGTATACAAAGGATCACATGCAAACAAGCGTGCACGGTGCACCATTGTCGAGCCACAATGACCGCTTACCATCAGGTGGAATATTTTATAGTATATAATATGTCACCTTTCCATAAATTTTTCAGCAGAGCGATGGTGGCATTTTTGGTAGGCATCGAAAAAAATATTACCACACATTTTGTAGTCTTAAACCAACAACCAACCAGTCTTACGAACGGGTATCGGGTCGAATCAGGTTAAGCTACGCTTGCCGCGGTTGGTCCGCGGATGGGTGTGTCTTCTTTACATATCAAGAGAGCCCTCCGTGACTTGGAAAGCACGCTAAGCCGTAATTGGTCCCAGCTGTCAATCGTGGATCTTTGGCATTCGTTACGGGTCGTCAGAAGCCCGAAAGTCTGACATCCAGTCTTACCAAGGGGTATCGTATTACCCAGTAACTGGGTTGTGGAGGTCAGATAGGCAGTCGCTCCATGTAAAATACTGGTATTCAGCTGCATTCGGTTAGACTGGAAGCCAACCCCAACATAGTTGGGAAAAGGCTAGGCAGATGATGATGATTTTGTAGTGTTTAAGTATATACAATATTATATTATTATTTTAACGTATTTGTTTCCCAACTTAATATCAAATGAGGTACCATCACGATCACAACACTTCATTCCCGAATGGTAAGCAATCGAATCCTTGTTTGCCACTTTCTATGTGTTGTACATAGGCCCTTATCTTCAATCTTCTCCACCCCATCTTAAAACCAAGCACGTCACTGCTACATGTGGCTACAAGCAATGTTTGTGCACGCTACGCTAATACTGCTGAACATTGTGATTCCGATCAGCTTATAAGGGAAGCGATAAGTATAAATTCGCACAAGCTTATAGGGCTTGACGTATAAATTCAACGAAATAATATAAAAAACTTTTTATATCTGCAAAATAATCAACGTCAACCTAATGATAGTTAATAATTACTTAATATTATTAACCAAGACACATTCAACTCTCAACCAATTATTGTGACAAAATTTTAAGAACCTCCAAATAAATCATTTGGTCTCCAATTATCGCTCGTAACTTGTCGTACCCATTGTAACAGGGTCACACATGGTCGCATAAAAATACTAATTAATTCCCTACATTTTTCGTCCTAACTAACTGCTGTGACATGTTTTTGTCAAATTTATTTAATTTTTATTAGATAAAAGCACGGTTTCAATGATAAATTTATATCATTCAGTGTATAATGTATTTCGTTTGTAAATTTCCTAACAAAAAGTGTATTTTTGACTCCGCTGTGCGAATGAATTATGTATTGAGGCCTGTTCATACATCAGAGGCCTTATCAATCGCATTAAACTCTTGTTTCGTGTACTATTGTGCCCTAAAAATGGCGTAGCGTGAACGTTAGAGGCGACAAAAAAAAAGATTTTATAAGTTAGCACAGACAATTTTTAGATCAATGTGAACGCTATTTGAAAAGCAAAATGGTCTAGTTTTTAGACAAGTGGGAATATGATACATGCCTTTAAAGGGCTTGCAGTTTTACAAGTCATTAATTCTCGTGGTTATTAGATAGTGTAATACGTCTACATTGGCTGTTGTATCAACATAATGCTACTCGTAGTTTGTCGTTCGTTACTTCCGCTAAATATCAATTTGTAGGTGTCAATACTTATCTTGTAACATAATCATTATTTTCGTCGGCTACGGAACGTGCTATGACAGAATTATTTGAAAGGTAATGTAATCAATAAAGCGACCTAATTATAATATTTAAATTGAACACGCAGTAATCTTTCACGCTGATCGAGAATAAAAGCTTGACAAATACTTTATTGTTGCAGTAATGAAGTCATTACGTAGAAACTTGATCTTATGGCCTGATTTGAATATCTCTTCAATTATTTTATTTTATTTCTGAAAACAACATGAGATTTTCAGTTTGAACAATTTTATGCTCCCTGTTTATTAAAAAAAAAATTGTTTATCAAAAATGAAGAGATGCGGAGGAGAACCAAGTTAGGGTCACCTTGGTTCTCCTGCCTTCGGGCACATAGCCCGAAGCAGGCCCGAAGCCCGAGTAACATATGTGGGTACATAGCCCGAAGAATTGCCGAACTTAAGTGGCAGTGGGCAGGGCACATTACCCGCAGCACAGATCGCCGATGGGGCCAAAAGGTTCTGGAGTGACGACCGCGTACCGGAAGACGTAGCGTTGGAAGGCCTCCCACAAGGTGGACCGATGACATTGTGAAGGCCGCAGGAATCTGCTGGATGCTGGGAGCATAGAACCGGTCAGTGGAGGTACTTGACGGAAGCCTATTTCTAGCAGTGGACAACATTCGGCTGAAATATTGATGTTTTATAAAGAACTTTCTATAAGTAAATATAAGTCAATTTGTTCGTAACAAACGTTAAGCTCACCAAAGGGCAAGTTCATATCAATATAGCTTACAACATAATCAACATGATTAATTTATAGACAACTAAAATAAATATGACTATTTCAAAACTAGACATGTTACAAAGTAACAAATGCCGTTTTATTCAAAATAATGCATTTACGGAATAAGGAAGATTTAGTCATTTATATTTCTCTTGAATACATTAGATATGCATAGTGATAGGTATAACCTTAGACAAAGTGAGAATAGCACGTTATTTATAACAACAGTCCCCTAACCTCACATTTTTAATATTGTACATATTTTCGCCAGATTTATTTATCTATCAAGTTCAAAATGCATCTAATTTATGGCTGTGATCATCTGATCTTTTGGCAAAATAAAAAAATATTTTTTATGTAAAAGCTGTTTATCTGCGAGGTAATGGCGTAACACGCTAACAATTGGAATGGCTGTCATTTTGACAGTTCAACAACATTTATTGCGTTATTGACTTTGTTGAGCTGACAATTTTTTGAACATATGAAGCATTGGATTAGCAATAATATCCTTCAAAATGATTCAGATTGTGATTGGTAGTGTGTTACGTAATAGGGTGCTATATAATCAGATTTCTGTGTTATAGGGTAAGTGGTTTTATTATATCAGGTGAAAATAAAAAATCTTTCATTACGTTGTTTTAGATCATTCTACGCAAAAAAGTTGCAGTAGAGGAACTGTTGTATCTGCGTCCTGAGCTGTTGAAGGTTTTAATTTCCGTATTAGAACAAAAAAAAAAATTAACGGTTGTTTGGGGGAATGGATCAGTAGTCCATTGATCGCATCTGTTTTTTTTTTACATAGTAGCTGGAAAGAAAGAAAATGTAGTTATTGTGACTAGCTAGTGTCTTAATTTGTAAAAACATCTTTTAGACACATCACATTACCTAGTAACTGGGTTGTGGAGGTCAGATAGGCAGTCGCTCCATGCAAAATACTGGTATTCAGATGCATTCGGTTAGACTGGACCCCCCGACCACAAGATAGTTGGGAAAAGGCTAGACAGATGATGACACATACTCACTGTCTGTTTTAACTTATTTTTGGGCAAAAATGTCTTCAAATAAGATCATATTTTTGAACTTTGACTTAAAAGGAGCTCGTTTGAGTTAACCTTCAACTTTATTATTTGCTATAAAATATAAATAAAATTAAAATCTCAGTACCTACTCATATCTTCGTTGCCGTTGACACCTATGTTATATGTTGTGGTTTACACACTAGTGCCTTAACACCTTTTGATTGATCTTTATGGGTCCATTTTCTGAGTGGCAAGAATTGACTGCTACATTATGGCTGGAGAATTTTAAAAGCTCTCATTTTTATTGCATTTGGTACAAAATGGTTACAGACAAACACTTCAATGACCAATTACGCTTGCCCGCGACTTCGTTCGAGTCCATGTCAGAAAACAAATTGGATTTCATGGGTTTTTTTTTGCGCGGAACCCTGATTATTTTTCTGAAATAAAAACCTGACGTTATAAGAAGTAACTTAGATTTATCTGCCAGTGCTACCTGCCAGTGAAAGTCCCGTCAAAATGGGTCCAGCCATTTCGGCGATTAACCGGAACAAACAGACAGACAGACAAAAATTGTACATACTTTCATTATGCATTTAGTAAAAAACTGTTAATTAAACATTACAAACAGACACTTCTACAATTTTTATAGATAAGGGTTGATACGCACTTAGAAGGATGCCAGTGTGAGGGGTTTATAAAACCCAACCTGTCCAATTCACTCCAGAACGTGACAAGAGTTCCAGCCAATTTTCACACGCGATGAAATTCGGCAACAGTCCCTGTGTAATGCCAATTATCGAGATGGTCAACGTTCTAATAGCTAAGGGATCGATCAACATCTCAAGAGGCTCTTATCAGGCGTTTGGGTCAAGAGTTTGCTACAGAGAACAGCTCTTTGACAAGCCACGTAGGTCGTAGGTGTTATGAGGTATCTGCTCGAACTCTGTCCGCTGGGAGTTGTATTGTAAGCGCTAGTTTCGATACGTGTATGATGTGTTTAATACTATTCAATGGGAAATGAGGAAGGCCGAGAAAGAAGTAGCTACATTATGAAGACTGAAGGAAAAAGCATAATTATGATGAGGAAAAGGAACAAATATTAAAAGAGTATCATTAAAAAGAGAAGAATAGAAATTGCTACATCAATCCACGAACGGCAAGGAACAATTTCTGTAAAAAAACATCAGGGAAGAAAAGTTTCAACATGTACCTATCACCTCCATTGATTCCTATGTATAGGTACATGCACGTATGCAAAACCAACACTCTCATTTATGAAAACCGAACGAACGAATTTTAAATAAAGTCGTCATTAAAAAGATAATATCACCGATAATCTCTTTGTTTCAGTTAATCCAGGAAAAGATAAACTTAAATCATGGTACACAAGTTCAACAGTAACACTAAGCGTATCGCAAAAGCGTCTTAATACAAGTTATCCTAAGCTAATACATATCTAAACTAAGATGACGCTGAACGCAGGCGGCGTGGTCGGGACACAGACGGGAGACTGAGGGAGCAACTTTAAGTGAGTACGTGATTTAGTGGGGTTTGATAATCATTAACGTAAGATTTCATTGATTGATTTGCGTTTAGGATACTAATGGGACTGCCCCGTTTCTGTAGTGCGTCAGGGATGTTCGCAGATGCGCATGTAGATTGCTTTTACGCAACAATGCGTAGGTGTGCTTCCCTGGTGCGCAGGGTGTGGACCGGCTCCAACAGTGTCTTAAGCATGACTGCAAATCGCCTAGACTGCAATTACGTACGTGTACGTGGGTCACTGTTGTGCCGTCTCTCATGGAAAGTCGCAACGGTGACCAACCGTTGTTTTTGGTATTGTTTTGTATTGTTTTACTTGTTTTGTTCAGTGTTTTTAATTTTCAAATGACAGGTCCTCTAAATAAGACACAAAGCTTACATACAAATCAAACATATAATTAGTTAAATAAGTTGAGTTAATAACTGGATTTTAATAACAAAGAGAAGTGGAACCTGCTGCACGGACAAAACGGTAGATATCAAATTACAGAAGACTCTTACAAATACAAACATATAGTTTTTTTAAATATGATTGACGTGTTAAAGTTTTTGTACAAACTTACTTACAGAAATCATTTTATCGCAACAAGGGAACATAATCTCTCGCAACAAAACAGTGGGCGCCAACATATAGTGGCCCGTCTTTGTAATATCTTATGGTGTAGATAGCAGGGTAACTGCGATTGTTCTCAACAAACTGTTATCAAGTTAGTTTCCGACTAGCACAGTATACTCTCATAATTGAACCGGTATTGTTATCGCTAAGAATTAAATGGAGCCTTTAGAGGTTTCGATTGGGTTTGTAATAATAACTTTTAGTTTAAGACATAAATGTACCTACCTTCCTACTATTGTGAATATAAATAAAATTCGTTTATTCAAACTAGGGTGAGAATCAGCACTATTCGAACGTCGAAATTATATAAGACAGCCCCCAAAACACCCGCACTTTAGGCTATAGACTGCATTTAAAGAACTTCCATGAGTGTCGATACATAATAGACGCCTGGCTTACTATGAGCATACCTACAATCAATTAAACCAAATCAGCATCCTGATTTCGTAACACACTATCAATCACAATGGGTATGGTGGGGTACAATCAACTCGGGGTGCGACGGGAATGTGTTCTGGTCTCGTACATGGTGAAACTGCTCCGAGGCATAGAGCACAACCCGGGAGTGTTGCAGTGGTTGCACTTGTACGTACCCGACCGTTATGTGTGGAGGCGACGGCCCCCGCCACTGCTGGTCGTACCATCAGCCAGGACCAACTTGCGGCCAAAACCTCTCTGACTCGAGCAATTCGCACCATCAATTTTATTCATTCGTTTGATATAAGAGGTCATGTCACTGGGGTGAATTCGCAAAAGTACTATTGTTTGCACTATGTTACAAACAATGATCTTTATGATCTTTACATGTAGTTTGTGACTTATTTTTAATCTGTGTGTGTGACTTGGCTATCGCACTAAGTTAAGTAATGATAGTTTTAAGGCATTTAAATAAATAAATAATAACAATCTGAATCATTTTGAAGGATGATAGCACTAGGAAGTGGTGAAGGGCGGGCGTGTTTAGAGGACTGTCTTTTGTAATTTTGACGTTCGAAAAGTACTGATTCTCAGCCTAATTTGAATAAATGACTTTTGGTTTTGCTAACCCATTGCTTTATATATTTGAAAAATTTGTTTGCTCAACATCGTGAATACCGCAATGAATGTTGTTGAACTGTTAAAATGAAAGAGGTTGCTACTGATAGCGTGTTACAATACGCAATTACCCTGCACTGGCCTAATCTTTTCAAACTCAAACTCAAATAATTTATTTCAATTAAACCATTTACAGGCACTTTTGAATTGTCAAAATTAAATAGTCGGTCGGTCAGTCTTTTGAGCACAACTCGAATATCTTGTGCTGATATGGGATCATAGGAAGTTGGTACCCACTCTCCATTTCCTTATTGTTTTCATGTTGTATCCAGAATGAAAACAGGCCAAATGCGATTCGAACTCGCACACGAAGGGTTCCGTACTACAAGGCAAAAAACGGCGAAAAAAACACGTTTCTTTATTTGTTGTTATAGCGGCTATTGAAATGCACACTCTGTGAAAAGTCCCACTGCCTACCTGTTACAGTTCATGAGATACAGCCAGCTGACAGTCAGACGGACGGAAAGCGGAGGCTTAGTAATAGGGTACCGTTGGCACCCTTTGGGTACGGAACCTTAAATGAACTATGTATAAAACCGAAATATTTTCTGCCAATCACAGTAGTAAGGAACTAGGAACTAACTCAGTTGAGGCAGTCAATTTATTATTGCGTTCACGTCAGAGCATGGCCGCGGCAGTTCACAAACCACTAGTTTAGCTGTTTCTGTTGGCTACGCTAGACCGCTATAAAAAGCGATGTATTTCTGACCTAATTAGCCTCAGTTTGAGCAGGAAAGTTATAAAACGCTTTATGATGTTATTGCACTGTATATTTCTGAAATGGAAATGGTTTATTTTAGGAGTGATGGAAAATATAATTAGTACCTATAAGGTTATGCCCCGATTTACATACTTCGAGGTCCAAACTTAGATTAGGATAGATATTTTTTTTTATTTACAGATAATACCTAATCTTTTTATTTATTTATGTATAAATAAAACAAAGTCGGTTTAGTTACACCGTTTAGACCGTTTAGTATAACTCAAAAAACGGCTGGACCGATTTTTACGAACCTTGATTTGTTGGATTTGTCTCCGCCCCGAATAGCAGAATAACGACTAAACTATGGGAAATATTCACAAATAAAATGAAGATAATTAATTTTCTCATGCATTTTGTATGGAACGGCTTTTTTGAAGAATAAGTTAACTCAACTTTTATTGATTCTGAGGCGTTATGAAGTTCTGCGGGTCAGCTAGTATGATACAACTATGTATTCGGTTTTAGTTTTTCATGAAGTATTAGGCATTTGGCTAGAAATCTAAAATCATGAGAAATATAGGTCATTCGCGCTCATTTTGCGCACAGAGAACCCGATGGAATCAACTTAATGCATCCGCTCCATCAAAGCCCGTGCAGTAAAACCCTCTAATGCATTCAGCTCGTGACGTCATTGTGCGTCAACGTTGACGCACGCACGCGTAATGTGTCAAAGAACAGAATGACGTGGAAGTGGAAGTAGTGACAGGTTACAAGTGTCTGATGGTCGGCTGTGAGTGGTGAACAGTCGTATCTATCAACAGTATTAGATTGATTGCAATTGCGTTAAGTTTTGCAGTCACTAGTGCACCAGTAATATACGCACGTTTTTGACGCAGGTGCTGGGTTTTTATTAGGCTGCTACCTATTAACCCTTAGTAGGGAGCGCCCTAATAAAAATAAAGTTGGATTTAAAGGCACTTAATTTCTCTTGCGAGTTAGGTGTCAGGAGTCACCAATTTTTGCAATATATGTAACATAATATAAAAAAAAAAACTTTAATTCTTAAACAATAAAGTTCAGTTTACGCTACAACTGCAAACATTTTTATAACTTTTTCAATAGTGTTAGTCACTCTGAAATCAACTTAATCTCCATTAAAATAAAGTTGATATTTGTTTAACTTGAAGTAATGGCAATTTGAAACATAAATAAAATTTGAAAATACATAAGTAGATACCTATCACATTATTAATAATGAAATTTACTATACTGTCCCATACCTCTAAGGGGAAGTGCAGTTAAATATAACTTAGAGTAGTTTAATAGCAAATACTTAAATATGTTCTATTTCAACGAACCAACCAGCATTAAAGTTATCAGCTTCAAATAGGTAAGCGCAAATATGAATTTCCACAGCCAAACTAAAGTATGAATAGCCTTTGCCATGAATAAAACTGTAGGAAACCAAGTGTGAAATGAATCCACAAACAGTTAGTAACTCCTTCTTTTTTGAACACGAAAATTGTTTGGCCAACAGCAAGGCTCTGAATTTCGTTTGATTCAAAAGATTCCGAGTTTCCACAATATAATTTACTTTAGGATGTACTCGTACGTGTTGGAATTAGTATGTTAGTACTAGCTTCCGCATTGTTCCAGTTGCGATATCTAATCTTGTTACAGTAGGCTTAGAGTAAACACACTTGAGACTTATTTTATCTTACGTTCTCATCTCCCTCTGACCGAGAGGAGGCCTGTGTCCCAGCAGTGGGAACATGAAAGCTGATTATGATTATGACGTTGTCATTTGTCTTTATTGTAGTTTTTTTCAGGTGCATATTCAATCAAACTGTTTACCCAACACGGGTGTGGCAGACACTGTGGCATCGTCATACACAAAGGGCAATGCGGGCAGCCGCTCAAAACGATCCACTTACTTACAACGCAATATATACTTCGATACTATCTCTTGGATGACCGTCGAGTAATCAACTGAAATATCTTTGTTAGTTTCCACAAAGTGTATGAAGATTGGTTTTAAACGTCCTTGTTGGCTAACATATCTATGTAATCGATTTACAATGAACGGGAATGATCAATATAGAAGTTTAAAAGGTTTTCAGATAAGATTTTTGTCTTGTGCAGCGCCCTATTAAAACACACGCACCTGACACTTTCAGATTCAATGATATAAGCATATTCAGTCTATAATGTTCCCACTGCGGGGACACAGGCCTCCTCTCAGTGAGAGGGAGTGGGCCGTAATCTACAGTTGGTAGATGCCACATGTCTTCGAATTTCTGGTTCTAGGACATGCCGGTTTCGGCAAATTTAAAAGAGTGTCCGTGGAGTTTCTTGCCCGTTCTTCTCCATAGAGATCTACGTTTTTGGAATGGGCGACTAGCTTCAACTTTCTGACTAACTGACCGACTATTTAATTTTGACAATTCAAAAGTGCCTGTAAATGGTTTAATTGAAATAAATGATTTGAGTTTGAGTTTGAGTTTGAGTTTGAATATAACTGACAAGGGAAAGCGAATGACTATTTCATGAAATATCAATAAATAGGGTAATATGAACTTACGAGGGTTGTATTAATGATTTTAATAATTATAATTCTTTAAATACATACTTGTTACGGTCGCGAATCATATTTTGTTCAATATACAACCTGGCACTAGACTTTCACGTGAATTTGAATTTCGCGGGCTACCTTGCTGCTTCCCCCTGAAGTTCACGATCAGACTCCTATCAATATTATCCAATAGCCTTAATTTCACGATCCAACAAAGCATTCAAACATTCATAAAACAGTCATAAAACAAGACACTTGTACTACAACGATAAATATATTTACTGACGCACTTCTGGACTTCAAAAGCCAGATGAGACTTTCCCAGTCAACTTTACATAGCCACAGTTAACAGTAAACCCACACTGGAGTCCCTTTTAACTGATGGACAAACAAACAGACAGTTTCACGTACAAGCTTTGTGAAAAACATGTGCAATTTCATTAATTTGAGTACGGCTTTGCAATACCTATTTCATGTACTATTAGCGTATTCATTTCTTGCTTGCCTTTACAGATGTACTGGAGGTAAAGTTGTTTTTGTTCAGTTGGTGTAAAACCAACTGAATAAAAACAACTTTACCTATTTTATTCGTTTCAACTTAATTTGTTCCTAGAATATTAATTTGCGTATTGCTTTGTTCTTACCTAGACTCGATTAAATGTATACAGTATAATCAGCATATAATGGTCCCACTGCTGGGACACAGGCCTCCTCTCTGTGAGAGGGAGTAGGCCGTAATCCACCACGTGGACCCAGTGCGGGTTGGTAGATGTCACTTGTTTTCGATTCTTTATTTTTTTTTTCATAACTCTAGGACATGCCGGTTTCGTCACGATATTTTCTTTCACTGTTTTGAGAGCAGTGGTGACGAAATAATTTACACAAAGTAAACGCCTGTCTGGATTCGAACCTTCGCCCTACAACTCGTAAGTTGCGGGGGTTGCCACTGCTCTAAAATGTAGGTATGTGGCGGCCGAAAGCAATACCTAGAACACCCGTTGTTTCTACATGGGTCACGACTCGAGTCTACTGAACTCAATGTGAATATCGACGTTGTCGAGAACTCGAGACAATTTCGTGAAATTCTACAATAGATTGTGTGATCCTGTTGGATAATCCAAAACATGGAAGCCTCAATTTCTTAGAATCTTTGCTTTTTCCGTTTAATGATAGAACATGACTTGTGCTTACAGCCGTATCTGCAGCTTCATAACTTGATCCTAGAAACTGGAATCGATAGGAACCTTCATCAAAATTACTTTAGTTACTACCAAATTAAATCCATTTCCTTACATGGACATTCAAAAGTCACTTAAGACAACCTAAATTGCTTCAAAAACTATAAATCTAAGCTTGGAATGCAAAACAGTACTAGTAAGTGACCTCCTTAGATATTATACAAGGTGTCGTTTTGACTCCTCGTCAAATTCAAGGAGGTAACTATGCTACTGATTCTCGACACGAATCAATAATAAAATACGTAGGTATTTTTTTATAATTTTCAGAAATCGGCATGTGTGGGACACGCGTTTTTAAACGCGGCCTGTGTGAGACCGCACTGTAACTGCCCTTTTACACACACATAAAAACGCGGCCGCTTATACGATTCTGTTCTTTGAAAGTGATGTATTCTGAAATACTGTCAAACTTAAATAACTAAAAAATCAAGTATGTATTCATTATTTACCAGGGATCGTATTTTTTTTTTTTTGATTAAGTATTTATGTATTTCATAACAGCCACCTGAAATTTGACGAGGATGCAAAACAACAGCTTGTATATCACAAAAGGAAATAACAAAAAATACGAAAATAGCGAACAATCATTTTTGTTTAATCCCAAAAAGGAGTCCATGCAAACGTGACCTCATAAACAATCTAACTTTTACCGCTTAAATAGTAACTTAATTATGTAAATCAGTCACGAATATCGTATATAATATTAAACCAAATAAACCTACGCGTTATACATAACTCGTCGTTAGGTCCATTACATAATGTCCCGTTTACAGAGACAACCACTCAAATGTCTGCCAGGGATGATAAGATGTGACAATGTAAACAATTGACTATGCAGATACATTTACAAATTAATATTCAACTATATCAGTATCATCACTATGTTTGACTATTAACACTGTCGAATTACTCAGAGTTATACATATACATACAATGTGTATATACATTTGCAGGCTACTATGTATGCATGGAGATCGCACGCGGAGTTGATAAGATATTACGTTAATTAAACAAGCAAATATTAAAGGATAGGTAGGTACATGGACTAAGCATTGATATGGTAGATGGGATGTTGGTCAACAATGTCAGGGTTATAATGGAACGGAAATGATATTATAGGGATTTGTTTACGTAAACATTTTTGTTGAACACTTTGTATAAAATTTGATGAGAAATCTGCTGAGCAATAATAAAATTGCAGCTAATCAATTCGGTCTCTAAACGAGGGATTTCTCTCATTTAGAATGTATTTATTTCATTAATTTAAACGGTATAAAACCAATTCCAAAATTAAAGACAGTTTGTATCTACACATACACATAAAAGAGAACATAAAAACATCGAGTTCAGTTAAAAAACACTCATTAACTGTAATAAGGCAAATAACACAAAAATTCAAGAGGTGTCGTGGGACACCCACAGGTGGAACTTCCTTTCGCTGTATATTGTGTATTAAATAGCAGGCATAGTGAAATAAATTTAACAACGTTTGAAAGGAACTAAATTAGACAAAAAGGCGGTCAACACGCTACCCTTTTTTCGCTATAGTTCTCATTCGCCATGTGAGTGAGGATAATGTCCGATAAGGAAAAAAAATCTATCTTCGCTCAAAGAACAGAGACTTCCTATTACAACATGAACACAAGGTAGGCCTACAAAGTTGTATCAAGTAGAATAGTGTACGGTTTATTTCCATTTAACTAGGCAACCAAACGAAACATATAGATCCTTTGTAAAGTAACAGCACATAACTCCTACCTTTCGTTTAACAGGAGATTCGTAGTAAAACATGTTTTACACCTTTGTAAAGCAATACTAGACAAGTTTACAATGCCATGCAAACCAACAAGACCTATGCCTAGGTTTGTGTTGGTCGCACCTAGGTGTTTATTTTATTTTATTATGGAATCTACAACAAGACCTTTCGAGGAATGATTAAAATAGATGATAAATGATTTCTAAAGCATCTTGGTATTTCGGACAAAGTCCTATTCAGAAATTAATAAGTAATTCCATTTTATTGATTTGTAATCGATGGTCTTTCAAATCTACAGTTTAATGGCACACCTAGAATTATATTGTAAGAATTATGTGTGCATATTATGCAGGAGATTGTCTTACCGGGTGGTCCTGTCATGCGGCTTTGTAAGAAGTGACGGTCAAGTTTTCAATTAAAGAAGTGTAGACAACAATCCCACTGCACCGTCGTTTGTACACGACCGACATGCGTCGACGACAGAGGTAACTGCGACAGTCGACGCGTGTCGACGGCCGCTGCCGACGAACATGCTGATTGGAATTGCCTCTGTCGTCGACGCGTTTTACTCGTTTGTATGCCCACTTATGTATTCGTATAACATGTAGGGTCAATACTAAACTTACCTACACTTACATGTCGTAAGTCTGATGCATTCCGGGCAGTCAATGACGTCACCAACCTTGGTTATTTTTTTTCAACTACAAATGCGAGAACAGATGCGATATGTGCAAATCACACACAAATATGACACAAAACAAACACAAACACACAAACACTGCACACTGTGCACAAATATGATGGCAAAATTGCAAAAATAAAAATGATAACAAAGCATTCTATATGTTTCTCGGATTCCCAGTAAAACTTTTCTTTTAGTAGCGAAAAATTGAAAATACTCTGTAACAAAGTCGCCGTAGTAATACATTTTCACAATCCTCGAACTTTGTTGTACGTCTGGGGATTTGCTATCGTTTTTATTGCAGTATCGAATGGCAATCAAATAAAACGTCTACGATAAAGTCCAGAAAGTATAAAGGCAGCTAAGTTAAACCTAATAAAGTTAAGAATAGTTCCATTCTTATTTGACACCTAAATCGTTGCAGTAGATTTCAGGACTTAGAAGGATGGATATGAAGTCAGTCGGGACATAAAAAGGAGTTTTTTCTTTCTCAAATTGAGCTCAAGGCCTAAAATATATCCATGTCTGTTTCATTCAGGACGCGTGCACGATACACTTTTGGTGGAATATAGCCAACAGAATTTTATTAAATAACTATGAACCGGTGCCCGCAGTTTTACCCGCATGAGTCTCAATCCTACGGGAATATGGGGACAAAAAGTATACTATGTCCTTATCCAGGTCATGGCCTACCCATGTGCTAAATTTCATCCAAATCCATTTAGCCGTTTTTGCGTGAATGTGTAATAAACAAAAATACAAAAAATCAAGTCTTTTCTCTTTATGATATTTGTTAGACATATAGCTAACAGAACAGTATTTCAGATTTATGTTACTTAATACTATTATCGATAATACCCACTTAATTACCAAAAGTAACTTCCATAACTTGTAGCCAAAACGTGAACTGAGCCGTGGGCGTTAGCGTGGTGAAGGCGGGATTTTCGATCGGATCGCTTCACCCCCGAGGCATTATACCTCCTAACATGTTTCATAGAAAATACATAACATAACTACTTACATATATATACATAACTGACACGTCTGCTAAGCCCAAGCAGAGATGTGTACTGGTAAACCCACGTTTTGCCGTAGGCCATTTTGGTCCCAATAACGATAGGGGGCGACGTCGAGGGTATCGGTTTTCATCCCCAAGTTATTACTTAGGATTTGTAATAAACAAATGTATTTAGGGTCTTACTTCGATAACGTATAAATCGTCTTTGTTCATAGTTACTATAGAGTGAAAGAGGAATCCACAATCAATTAACAAGTTGATTATTAGGCACGCTCACATTATCCAGGAATAAAAGTGTTTTTTTGGCCACCATCGTCATCATCGTCAGATTTGTAATCTACGCATGGTTTGTGTTCTTTTCTACTCTATTTTTAATTATGACAAGGAAAGTTGATGTCAACTATTCTGCCAATGTCAAAAGTGAATTGGAAAAAGCAAGTGCGCATTATCAAAAAGATAAAAATCTTTGATGCTGTTTTTCTTTTCTAAAAACCGACATCACGCGGCATCAACCTTCTCTGAATGAATGTAATGTACTTGTGAGAATCCCTTGAAAATCAATTAATGACTACTTCGACTATGTAGCCATAGTCGAAGTAGTCATTAATTGATTTTTAATTGACTTTTAAATTAGTCAAAAAAAGTTGGCGTCTGGTCCAAAGACTAAGTATCGGTGCTCTAACCTACTGTTAGCTCAGTAGGTTAGAGCACCGATATAATTCTAAGCTTGACCATGCCCCCCCGGTGGGTTCCCACATTGTCGGTGCGCAGTTGCATTTTTGACAGTTCCTCTCTACAAAAATCTGTCAGACGTCAATTTTATTCTACGAATAAAAACTATCTATCGATTGAAAAATCAGCCCTAACAGGCACAACTTTTTTTCAAACGGGTTATCCCTCGTCATCCGTCAACCTGGCGGCACTATTCACACAGTTGTACTTTATCGTTTTACACATTGTTGGCGGTATGTAGGGCCGCTTATGACGTCATCTCAAGCTTTATACTCGAAATAAAGTACCTACACTGAAATTATGAGCCGGAGTATAAGCAACAATGTCACACGTGATACGAACTAAAGTTTTAGTTCAAAATTATTAGTTAGGTAAACTTCAGGCGTGTTAACTGCTGCATGTTTCTGGTTTCCTGGTACTTTGTGTTGATGTGAATGGTTGTTACTTAAAAGGAGATGGAGTTAAAGGCAAGCTTGTATTTACTTGTAGCCTTACAAACAGTTGAAAGATTACATGCTGATAGGTTAACGTGACGTTTACGTGTTGGTTGGTTGGTAGGAGAAAACACTTGTAAAAGTGATTACTTTTCCAAGTCATTTCTTGAAGTTTCGCTCAAACTATTCTCTTGAGCAAATGCGATACAATGAACGGCTGATAGACAAAAGAAACGATTTCTACCCGGAAACCTTGAAATAAAATTATTCGAGCAGTGCCAAGTTACTTCAATGCTGCCATTTAAACCACTAATAACTAATATTTGGGTCAAGCCTTTAAGACAGTCTAAAATGAACTACACCAAAATGTTAATCAACATGCACTTATCACAAACTGGTCCAGTTTCAAACCGCTATCTAATTCGCCTGGCAATAACCTACTGGTATTATTATATCTACATTATTGGTTTTTTGCATTCTTTAATGAAGCCAGTTCTATATCTACTCACTCCAGCCAGCCTGTAATTGACAGGAGTTGAAAACGAAATGTCAAACTTTTTACCGACCGATTATTGGACTCCTTAAACAATACCTCATTTTGTAACTTATCGATTAAAACAAAAGTCGAGTTACGAAGAACGAAAACCACTTCACAATCAAGGGACTCACGATCTCGTCCAACTTGATCTGCGTACTTCTTTTGCAGAATCAAATACCGATAATATCTGTAGATAATCGCCTGAGCATTAATCAAATATCAACTCCACGAAAACCGATTAATTGGTTCAATTGTCTGGATCAGTTTGACATTGCACGAACAATCTGTAGACAAAGTTTGTATGCAAGAGTCGATGTTGAACTCCCCCCGCGATTGGATTGTCTACGGGGTAAAGTTTGATAGCTTTGAGAAATGTAGTTAGATATAGAAGTTCGTATGAATTATTGCTTCCACACTATGAGCCATTCTAGACACGTAATGGATTCAAACAAACCAACTTCGGAGTTAGTGTTAATTTCGTTGCAAACGTAGAGTTTCGTATGCAGAGCGCTCTACGCGTTGAATTGTAGCTGTCACATTTATTAATAGTGGCGTATGAATTTAGATAGGCGTGGAGGGAGACCGCAAACCAACTTGGTGTCAAAAAGCGAGGTTGCTAAATATAGACAGTTTCTGGTGCGGGTTTAATAGACAGTGATTTAGTCGAGTACGTGCAAGCGGTGCTTGAAAACTGTAATTGTCCGCGCGTCACGACGCAGCATTCCCGCCAAGCGCCGTGGGATAAAGTTCAAAGGGCACACTTGCTATCGAGCCTTTGTATCTTAGGATGTGGTTTGAGTTGAAGCCGCAAATAATGTCGGGGGTTACGTTATTCTAATAATTCAACCATAAATGCAAATTGCGGCGATTACTCATCGTAATATTATGCTGCACGTTGTTACCGGTAAAGGCCTTCCTTATAAGACCATGTCCTTACATTTCCTTTTGATTGGAAAGATATGAGAACTTGATTGACTGGTAGACTGCAAATACATACGTCATTTACTCGCTTAGGAATAGAAAAAATATCTGCAAAACTACGTAGATACGGCCTCCTTGTATGTTTTATTATTTTCCACCTGTTTTAAAACATCCTATTTGAAGACATTCTCTACACAAAGCTACTAAGTTGACCAAAGTCGCTATAAGTAGCAATTTGTTGCAACCTATTCGGACTAGAGCACATAATAGCCCAGGCTAGCGACAGGCTGACAGGTCGCTTTAATACACGACCTATTTCAATCTGCACTATCACCCGGCAAATAAATGAAATATCTGTTATTAGATCGAGCGTGAACTACCAAAAGGGGATTTCTGAAATCATCGTTCATTGATGAAATAGGTAGGTATATAATTTTGTACAGGCAACAATTGGTGTTAAACCTTAGCATTTAAAGGTATTGACATTTGGTCATACCGTCGAGAGTATAGTGTTTATAGATTGAGCATAGTGTTTATAAGCTGCGTGATGATGATCGTGATAATAGCTTATTTGGGTTGACCCCGAAATACGTGCCTATGCGGTAATTTTGATATACCTACTTACTTTAACTTCGGAAAAAAAAAAATTGTTAGGCATAGGCATACCTACATATTCAGGCAGGTGGCGTGGTGGTGGGTGGAGGTGGCAGGGGTTTGCAGGTTTTTAAAGGCTATCAGATGATGATGATGATGACGAGGCATACATATTCAGATTTACTAAACTTCACAATATACCCATTATTTTTTACCAGCTTTTGCCAGCGGCTTCGCCGCTATTATCCCACGGGTACGTACAACCGGGGTTAAAAAAAAGATCATAAGTGTTATCCAGGTTATAAACTATCTGTGTGCCAATTTTTTTCTAAATCCGTTCATCCGTTTTTGCGTGATTGGGTTACAAACATCCAAACAGAAACATACAGACGTTTACATTTATAATATTATTAAAGTAGAAATTCTGTAGAATAAAAATTATAGTTGGAAGGCATGGGTAAGTTGAAGTACAAACTATTTTAAAGTTTTCAGTGAAAACTGTGATCTGCCATATTTCTAAAAGAATAATAAAAATTGTACTACGCTCACTCAAAAGTGAGGTATCAAGTTTTTCTACTGTTTGCCAAGAGCTAATCCGGTCTCAGTGTTAAGGCTAAAGATTATTACTGGTTATATTTTTTACATGCCTACGCAAGTAAAATAATCGCCCATGAAAACATACAATTATCTGCATTTTCTGAATTATGAAGGCCATTGCAACTTTTTTTTTTAATTATTTTAATCACGCATCGTTTGAATGTGTTTTTAATTACGGCATTATTTTTCTTTAGTCAAATGGTCAAACAGCTTATACAGCGTGGCGCTTTAGTGGCGACATTAATTTAAATGCTCCAAAAAGCTGAATTTTGTAAGCCCAGTAAATCTATCGCACCTTATAAAACAAACGCCTTTCTTGTTATGTAAGCACAATATGGGGAGTTCCGACACGACTGGAGAGAGATCAGGCCGCCAATCAGGGTGCCGTCCCATCGGACTATGAGAGTGAGGGAAAAGGGAGTGCACCTGTGTCTGCGCGCACACTTGTGCACAATAATATCTCCCGCGCCGAAGGCTAGTCTCCGTTGAGATTGGCCGTCGTGGCCGAAATACGGTCTGGAGGAGTTCTTTTGTTTTATGAGGAGTTTGTTGGGCCGCATCTTCTTTTCAACTAAAACACAAGGTAGTGGTGAAGGGCGGGCGTTTTGGGGGAGTATCTTAAATAATTCAACATTCAAAAAGTGCTGAGATTATCAGGCTAGTTTGAATAACAACAAATATTCTACGACCACCAACCCCGCTCCGCTCACACCTTGTCCCACACTCGGAACCGGTGTAACAAAAGAGCTGTTCAACTTCCTCACAGCCGATACTTTGCAAGTTCTTGATAACCTGCAGACTACTCGGATAATGCCGATTTGCCGACTCACTACTGGATTCGCTACATAAGCATTATTATGTAGTTCTGTGGTGGAATCGAGTGGAAATTTTAGTAAAATGGTACCTCCATTTTATTAAATTTTCCACTCAATTGTACTCGATTGTACTTAGTTGGTCCTTGTGGGATTACAAAAAAATTGTTAAATATGCCAACTTATTTCAAGAATTCTAGTGAAGTAAAGAGATAAATAAAGAACCACTGCCTAGAGGGCAAAAAAATATTGCAGATTTTTTTTTCTACAGAATATCGATGTCAGATCCAAATTAAACTGTACGTTTTCCTCACACCTACCTGTATTGGTGTGAGGTGGCCCTTGTGGTGGCAGGAACATCGCCGCGCAACCTGTTATCATGGATTCAGTACATGATTATTTTTTTAATAACTGACCAAAAATTTCAACACAGGGGTTTGAAATTTTTGGTCAGTTATTAAAAAAAATATTTGCATTGCACTTTTCTATGAAACAGCTGTTTTTTTTTTATATCCGATGAAATATTTCTACGCCAGGGGCTCTAGAATCATGTGCTAAATTCATTAAGATTTCAATTTGCGCGTCGATGTCCCTGCCACCATGTAGGTATCTATATATAGATGACAATGACCATTCCGTGGAACGATCAATGTAGTTACGACCATGAAAAGAAGATGAGGCTCATACTGCTATTACATACAGCATCTTTCAAGATACCAAATCACTTCCGAAAATAAATCAACACCACTCATAATACGAACACAAAACAAAACAAACAAGCCGACTGACACATCCAAAAAATAACAAGCAAATTGAGTAGGCTACAGGAAAAACGCTCACGTAGTAATAAAGTACTTACGTAATTCATTTTGCTTATCTAAATACGAATCTTCAATCGTGTACGTACCATATGGACCATGTACTTGGGCGTATTTGTCATAATCAATCATTGTGCAAGGTCACTGGCTCAGGTGTATACTTGCTCCTAAACTTTATATCCTATTCCCGCCATTTTGTTCAATTTTATTTTGTGACACATTCTCCAGGAAATAATGAGCACTTCCGTTGCGATGGAGTGTTTATTGTGATGGATAACTGCTTATTTTTGGGTGGGCTATAAATAGAATGACGTATGTTTATATGTTTAAAATTCTTATATACAGCCGTCTAGTTAAAAATAGAATTATTTATTTGACATAAACAAGTACACAGATACAAGGTGACACATAATTAAATGAGGGTGCAAATAGCCTGGCACTAAATAAATGATCAATGACACCCATGCTAGGAAAAACCTGTGTTACAGGTGTCATCCATCCGTCCATTTATGGATATTATAACAGTAAGAATTTAGTTATGTGCACTTTTATAAATATAAACTAGAGCAGTACAATTAATAATTGAGGGAGAAAATGGGCAAATATTAAGGGACGCCAAAAATCGTGATAAAAATGTAGAAGGTTTCCTTCCATTTTTTTAGGAAAATTTATTTCAAGGAAAAAAAATAGGCCATATGATGATAAGAGTAGCTGTGTTTTTGACAGTAGATGATGCCTGTGCATGGACTCTGGTGAAATCTCTCTTTGTTAATAATACCGAAATGTGAAACACGACAAGAAATTGATCCTAGCGTATCAGATTAATGTTTAAGAGTCGGTAAAACAGCACCGAACCAAATTCTTGTTTTACAGAAGTATAAAGTGCCCTGGCATCGATATACCCACATTTAGGGCTACTGTAATCGGCTAATTATAGTCAAATTGCACAACTAAAGTGAAAGGATGCTGAGCATCGTGCAACCATAGACATTAATATCTAATTTCACTTTAATTAGCCTTATCTCACCTCATTCTGAAATTGGAGTCAAATTGGGAAATGTGATTAAAGTAATCAAATGTTACACAGCGTCGCCATGTAACAGATGCATCTCAGCATTATCTTGAAACGATACAGCTTTTGTTAGTAAATTCGTAAGTTCCCTTGAAGGTATACTGTTATACATACCTGTATTGAAGGTAAGGTACGAATCTTCTGGTAAAAAGGTTTAACTATGGTAGGCACCTGGATGAGACCAGCACAAAAGCCTGGGGTTTGACAAGCAAAGAGAGGCTATGACCAGTAAAGCCAAGCCAGGCTATTGATGATGACGATGATAACCTAAGAAAAGGGTCTACTAAGGCACAAACAACGTTGTAGGATTCTGATGACTATGTATTTAATCTGATTGTATCACAAGCTTCTCGCGGAGAGACCGCTTCACTTTCAACTGTTTCCCGCCATTCGTGAAATGACAGTTGACATTAGTGACAGCTACCTCACTACTGACGGTGTTTACAGTTGTTGAACAATTATTTTACCTTTGACAGCAGCAAACCAACAGCAACCTTATTGTCATGAGATTAATGATCACGACAAGATATTGACAATTATGCAAAATCAGAAGTAAAGTAACTGTGAATGTAGGTACTGTACATATCTTTTAAATAGAAACACTACACAAGTGATGAAAGTGCCCTTATCTATACATACATCTATACAAATACTAAATAAAATTAAAGTGTCTGTTAGTAACGTCAAAACAAAAACAATTTGTATATTTTTAGTCTGTCTGTCTGCTTGTTCCGACTAATTTCCTAAACGGCTGGACCGATTTTGACGGAACTTTCACTGTCAGATAGCTGATGTTATAAGGAGTAACATACTGATTTTCGTCCTGGTGGCATGTTCCCGTTGGATAATTTCCAACATCCACGCGGTCGCAGCCGCGGGCGGCAGCTAGTATTATTATATTATAAAAAAAAAAGTGTTAGTTAAACCATTAACATGAAAGATCATACAGCAACGCAAGCAAGGTTGAGCAGCTATGTACGCATTTTGTTAGTCCGCACAATCCCGCTATTTGTATCCATTATCTACAGTTTCCCTTACATAGGACTAATGCTGAAGCATATGTCGTCATCTATTGTCTTTTATAAAAGAAAAACGTCACATTGTTTGTTCCCATACGTTCAAATAAACCTTTCTATAGTTTCTTGCACAATTGTTTTATTGGTATTTGACAAGGTGTAAGTTTTTTTTATCAATAAGCACAGTGATTGTTTAATCATTCTACCTTAAGATGACAAATTCTCACTGTGTACTTGATGCAATACTTGTGTGACATTGGCAAAGAAAAAAAGTCTAACCAGATGCAGCTGAATACCAGTATTTTACATGGAGCGGCTGCCTATCTAACCTCCACAACCCAGTTACCGCGTAATACGATACCCCTTGGTAAGACTGGTTGTCAGACTTTCGGGCTTCTGACGACCCGTAACGACTGTCAAAGATCCACGAATGACAGCCGGGACCAACTTTTTAACGTGCTTTCCGAGGCACGGAAGGGTCTCGGTATAAAAAGATGGTCACCCATCCAAAGACCAACCGCAGCAAGTAGCTTAACCTGACCGACCGACCTGTGCAGCTGTTATTATTTAGCCACGGACCTGGAAACATAAAAACTATCAAACGGATTTTCATACGGTTTTCACCAATGGACGGAGTGATTCATGAGGAAGGTTTAGGTGTATAATTCATTATTTTTTTGTGTAAATTGGCTGAAATATGACTATGATTATTGAAGATGTCGGAAAAAATTATGCTGACTGGGCGTGTGCCGTGCCTTGAATAAAATTTGGCACACAGATAGTTTATAATCTGAATTAACACATAGTATTACGTTCCCGTGGGATATTTTCCGACATCTACGCGGGTGAACCCGCAGGCAAAAGCTAGTAACAATTAATTGATAGATAGTAAAAAATTTAATAGTTAGAATATGATTTTTATTCCAGCACCGTTTTTTTTTTCGATAATATTTAACCAACGCATGTACGAGTAGGTATGCCTCGAACGAGTAAATTATACATTCTCGGCAGAAGCGAAAAACTAATCCCGCGCGCGCAGAATGTCATTCCTTTTTTAAATGTTACATTTTTTTTTTACTGTTGTTTTGTTTTTATATATATTTGCATCATCACGTGCGAGTTCCAATAAATACTTTATTTATCTTTCACAATATTCTTTTTACATCCAAATACCATCCTATATTTCAAGTTGTCATCCAAACATATTTCAGTGCTGCAAACGATGAACTTACCTATGCAAATGATATCGGGACTTTAGCAAGATACTGCCATAGAGCACTGGATCATGGAAACTTTAAATTTAGTTCACTACTGTTTTACTTTTAAGTTACTGCATAAGATCGAAAATTTTATAAGGTTGTCGAAAATATTGTTACCACCCTACAACCTACCTTGCTATTAAGGATATTGTTGTATTTTGTGAAAAAGGAGATGACTTCTTCTCTTTGGGAAAGAAAATTGGGGATAAGATCAGAAGATGTCATAATATTATGTTAGCAGTGAGTTTATTTGAGTATTGGTGGCCAAGAGGTAACGGCCGCGACTTACGAGCTGTAGGTCGTGGGTGCGAACCCAGACAGGCACTTTGTGTGAATTATTTCATTACCACTGCCCTCAAAACGGCGAAGGAAAACATCGCGAGGAAACCGGCATGTCCTAGGACCCAAAATTCGAAAACATGTGACATGCACCGACCCGCACTAAGCCCGCTTGGTTAAAAACAGCCCAGTCCTCCCTCTCACAGAGAGGAAGCCTGTGTCGCAGCAGTGGGAAAATTATAGACTGATTATGCTATGTACAGTCACGACCACCAGTATGTCAACACTTGGCAACTTTCAATTGCGATTTTTACGTGAAATAACGAATGCAACGTTGAAATACGACACATTACATAAACCTATGGGTTCGAAATTGCTATGTTCGAAACAACATAAAATTTCATTCAAAAATAAAGGAGTAAATCGCTTATGAATAAAGCCGAGTGTATACATACTTTTGCTCGTGACTGTACCTACTATTACTATCTACTCCTTTAAACAGAAACTTGAATATTCGATGAAAACATTTGAGTCTGTGTAGAAATAAATGTTCACCCAAGGTTCGTCAAACAATCCAAATGACACGAAAACGTTGAAAATCATTTTCCTCTCACAGTCTCCCAGTTTCAATGCATGCGGGAAAATAAGCTGACACATTCTAGAATTTTTATTTTATTTCCATTTTTACGTTTCATTCCAGCGCATCGTATCGGAAGTATATTTTCGAATATTTCTTGAAACAGAAATTCTATTCCAGGTATCTTCATCCCACGTAGTTTAAAACTCTGTATGAAGCGGTGGCCTCTCAATATCGGAACTAAATAAAGAAAATGCTGGATAAACTTTGAGGTTGTATGAAAGATAAAGCAATTCTACAAACTAAGTGCAAAGAATCGCTGAAGAATCTTTTGCAGGAATATAACCGTGTTTACATTTATTTTCGTTGGATTCAAAACGGTGAAGGAAAACCGATATGTCTAACCAAGAATTTGAAGACATGTGGCATCCACCAACCCGCACTGATCCCACGTGGTGGATTATGGCCTCTCTAATAGAGAAGAGGCCTGTGTCCCAGCACATTATAGATTGATTGTGCTATGCACACAAAATAAAGTAAACCTGAAGCTGATATAACAGCCGGGCGTCGGGAGCCGCGTGACGACTCCCGGCCACCGTAGGCGCGGGCCTGCGGGCGGTGAGTAATGGGTAGCTCACCGTCCGATCAGGACCAGGAATGGATGGAAATGGATCAAAAATCGTAATTATGCGCAATTTATAGTGGCAATTACATTGATTTCATTGTTTGTAAACCCGAAATTATTATTTTATCTCATCTTAAAAATGTTTTCATTTGACAATTGAGGTTAATTTTACAAGTTCAATTTGCGTCGATGATTGTCCAATTACAATTTTAATCATGTGTCAATGTGTCAAAGAATGATTGTTGGAAAAGGTGGTGTGATATAAAGTTGAAACTTTCTAAATACAAACGAATGTGTTACTAATTACCTTTAGTGGGTGATTGGGTAAGAATTTAACTTAAAAGGTTTGTTTACACTTTCATCAGATAGTTCTGAAACAGACTGATACCGAACATTCACTGTCAAAATCTAAAGCCTGCGGGGTAATAGCGTAACACACTATCAATAGCAATGGGTTTCATTCTGACAGTTCAACAACATTCATTGCGTTATATTCGTTGTAGACCAGACACATGTTTCAAACATATAAACCAATGGATTAGAAATATACTTCAAAATGGTTCACATTGAGATTGGTAGTGTGTTACGCAATTAGGGTGATGGAATATATTATCAATGCGAAATTAAGTTTGTCTATTTTTTTGTTACACTTTCACGCTAGAACGGCTGAACGGATTAGGATAAAATTTGGCACATGGGTGAACCATGACCTGGGTTACGACATAGGATACTTCATATCTCGGTAGTACATTACCGTGGGATAATTTCCAACCTCCATAATTCCATATGGGCTAAAGCTAGTATTAAATATTTAGTAGCACAATAGCATGATAATTTCGAGTAGATACCTACTACCCAGTAGCACACAGTTAGTACGAAAAGAGTATGATCATTTTACACATACGAAAACCATACTAAAAATAAGCATGCTACGTACTAGCAAACAAGCACGCTTTTTAATACCATGTGTATGCAGCCTAAAAACACACACACGTCTACGCATTTCAAGATAAGACATCTAAAAATTACACTCACACACACACACACAGACTTCCCCATTCTCACTTATCCCAGTTTGATAAAAGTATGAAGCTCGCAGGTGCAACCTCAGGAGCTAGATGCGCACATTCCAAACTCAATTTGAGCAGACTTCGGTTTCAATTGTTTCAGAACGCAATCAATTTTAATATGCGCCCGACGTCGCCGGCGAGGTGCGCGTCACACATACGGGGGCGGAGAATGGTGGATATTTTGTGTTTTGGATGATGTCATATGAAATCGAAAAGAAAGGCAGAAATAATTGATTTTTTATATAAACTGATGACATATTAATAAGAAAGAGAAGAGTGTGAGGGGTGCTAAAATGTTCTCCATGTTCATATTATGTACTTTCTGAGATCGTGAAGAGACCGGGGGTCTACTCCGAAGTATTATCGGCCGAATGTTCGGCCGTTTCCTGCTACGAAGTTACTATTTGATTCGGTCGGTTCCGATCCTACACTCCTACACTCTTTCGAATATTGACTATGGTCCCGACCCAACTGAGCCGATCCAAACTTTTTTCGCATTTTTCAATAATATTCGGCTCGGCCATATTGTGTCGGTCCGATCCGAAGATTCGCACTTTGCACTTCGGAGTAGACCCCCTGGACATACAGTTAACCCAATCCTGAGAGTCAGTCTGTGAGTGGTCTTGACCAAGCGTGGTGATCAATACTCATGCCTTCTCTTGAAGCGTCCTTTGCTCTGCAGACAGCTTATTTTCTATAAAAATCTGACGAGCCGACCCGAACAAGATACAGCTAGGCTAGAATCAGATGGCGAACGAAGTTTTCCGATCAGCTCAAGCCAAATGAAAGCCGAATTTGTGTAACTAGCTGCGCCCCGCGGTTTTACCCGCATAACTCTCGACCCCGTGGGAATATCGGGATAAAAAGTAAAAAGTTCTATGTCCCAATGTGCCAAATTCCATCCAAATCCGTTTTAGCTTGAAAGTGTAACAAAGAAACACGAAAAAAAAACAAATATTTTCTCTTTATAATATTAGTTTAGACAAATACTGCCGACCTGAACATGTATGACTCCTCATTCGTTAGATAGACCGATGACATACCAACAAGATATTGGGTGTGTGTTGCAGGGGACAATAACAATACCGCGGGAAAGTTCCTACCTGTAGAGCAGTGGGTGAAAAAATTATAGGTACTGCTATTCAGAAGGCCAATTCTCTTAATTTAAAACGTTCAAAATCTAGTCGCAGTCTCATCTCGGCGACAAACAAATGTCAAAAACTTGTCAAAATGTAGGGAAAAATGTGGGGAAATTAGAAGTATTTTTTGACAGATTGAGACTGAGATCAGACTGTGAACGTTCTTAAAATTATCTGTTTTGGGTTTGCCTTTTTCGTGAGGAAATCCTCATGGATACCTTTTGTTTATGAACGGAGAGTTATGTTTGACCTTTTCCTGCAAAGAGTTAAATTCTGATCATTCATGTAGGTTATACATGAATGATCAGAATTTTGCTTAGCATATTAGATACTCATTTTGTAATCAGACTAAACTAATAACCAAACGGTTACCTAGTGTCATCATCTGATATTAGGCTGAGCTGCGGCCCTTTCATCAAGTGTTTTTTTTTTTTACTTTTAAGGTATTTTATTTGCATTTACACATTATACCAATAAACGCATTTACTTTCTTTCTTTCTATCTTGTAAACTGTTTATAAGAATCGTCTCGGAAAGTACAAAACATAAGCCAATTTTCACTAATATTAGGCATTAATATAAGTGTCGCTTAAGTGAAAACGGGCATTGGACGTAGTCAGAGCCGCTGGCTAGATTACAATGGCATAATTTAATTACACTTGGGCATGCAGTACCACAAGAATTTATGGGTAAAGACATAATAAACGAACTTAATTACATTCTTAGAAATTACAGTGACGTGAATGAAAACGAATTAAAGTTAGTAATATAGTAACCAAAATATAGTGACTTATATCCTGCAAACGCATATTTATTTATTAAAACATAATGCACAAGTAAAAAATCATAAGGTTAACTTTGATCAATTCCACCTTAATATTCTAAGGTGGAATTTTTTACACGATATACGTACGTACCTACCCATTATTTCTTTTCAAGTAGATCCTTGAAAAAAATATATGGGAAAACTGTTTTTTCAATGTGTGTGTATTTTTGTCTCTGTGTGTGTTTTTAGGGTTCCGTAGTCAACAAGGAACCCCTATAGTTTCGCCATATCTGTCTGTCGGTCTGTCTATCCGCGGTTTAGCTCAAAAACAATTGGTACTAGAAAGTTGTAATTTGGCATGAGTATACACGTTAATGACGCCAAAAAAGTGGTAAAATAAAATTTTGGAAATAATAATTATTTAGGGTACCTCCCCTACATGTAAAGTGGGGATGATATTTTTTTTTCGTCCTTTTCATAGTGTGGGATATTGTTGGATAGGTCTTTATATTAGGGGTTTGTGAAAACTGTTTTTTGATTAAGTAAACCGTTCGTGACTTATCAAGCTTTAAAGTACCAATTTTCGTTAGAGTCAAGTGACCCACTAAACGGTTGTAGTTAGAAATTCAAATGTCACGGCAGTAGTACCTATATATAACGAAGTTTAAAGGAAAACTATCACACTTAAGTGGGCTTTACAAGTTTACGAGTAATAGTCGACCAATTGTATTTGACTCGAAAATTTCGTACGAAACTATCAGTCAGCGAATACGACCCGCACTTGGCTGTTTTAAAAACTACGGAACCCTACACTGCGCGTAGCCCGACACGCACTTGACCGGTTTTTTTAAACACTGTAAATGGTCACAAAAGATGATTTCCTGATTTGCTTTGCGCGATATGAGCTTTTTAATCACAAAGTTAAAATAGATCTTGAAACGAACAAAAATATTTTATTATTTTCTATATTTTACATACAATAGTTGGCTAAATCATAGGAAGCTGTGTCTCCCGGAGTTACAAATTGCTGATATTGGTCGGTAAGACTAAAGTTTTAATGCGGAAAATGGCCTTACGTAAAGCCGAACATTATTTCGATTGTTATATCCGTTCGGAGCAATGCATACGAATGTTTATGGAGCCAATACTGCCAGAGAATTGTACCGTAAACTAAAATTTACTAGAGCAGGCTTTTCTCTTTTTTATCGGCAGTCCATTTTATGCATGCCCATAAAAAACCAATTTAAACCATCGTTTTCATAGATCTTTGTTAGAATATTTATATTCGTACTTTTTTTTTACAAAACTTTCGACCAACTGTATCTTTTGTTTTTTGTGCGGTCACAAGCTTTTCACTCACTGGACGCCTGAAGGAGGACATCGCCGTCGAGGTAGATCACGGCGAAGTTGGTGTGACGATCTAGCGAGGTTTGCAGGTCCAAGAAGGCCAGAGATCGCTCAAGACAGGGAGTTTAAGAAGGAAAAAGGAGGCTTATGCTCAGCAGTGGGAGACAATGTAGGATAACGGAAAAAAAATGCTTTTAAAGATAAAGTGTCGTTTATTACACGTCTAGACATTTAAAGACTCAAAGATACGATAAGTAAAATTCAAATTTTATTTGTTTCTTACTTAAATACATTTAATAAAAATCTAATATGTAAAGCAGATTGAAGATCTAAAGAGCCTACCTAAAAATAAAATAAAGCTTTTACGGAGATTGATTGACTACAAACGTTGCTAAAGATTTGCTTGTTTTATGTCAAAAATGAAATAAGTGAATAAATTTACCATTTTCAATCAATTTAGCGTTCAAAAAAGCGAATGACAAGACCCTTTTTGTGACCTCTAAACTAAAACCTTCCACAGAGATAGGTTATACAATGAAAACATAAAAACCAAGAAAGAAAAGGACCTACAGTCCGGCCGTCAACTAAATGTGTTTCTGACACCTGTCAGTGCAACAGTAATAAATAAAATAGTAGCTAATAAAGATCAAATTCGCAAGACAAGGTTTCGTTTGTGTGAAACTGACAGGTGTCCAGAACGCATTCTCTCGTCAGCCGTACATTTCAATTTTAAATATAAATATTTAAAATTAAATTAATTGACGTAGACGTCACAATTTTTGCTCTAGGTGCGAATTAAAGCATTAAAATTATCACGTTAATTAAATATCTCGCCACAATAGCTTGTTATGATTCACTTTGTACCTACGCTAATTAATTACAAAATTAATTACTCTGATGTTTGTGATTAGAGATGGCAAAATCCCTACTTTTCGCTAGCAATAATATTAGGGTATCTACGAAATTATCAATTTTTGATACTGGCTATTCAGAAGATCGATATATTTTATCATATTTAGAATTCCAAATTCAAATCAATTTTATAATATAGCATGACATTTTGTTTTTCAAAATCAGTTGTTCATTTGTTTTTTAAATATCCCTGTTTCGGTAACCATGAAAAAATCGAAATTGCGTGTTCGTTGTCGTGGCACCAACGCAGCACAGACAATACGCAGTATTAACGACGTGCATAGACATGGTACCGCATGTGAACGTTTCGTTTTTGGTTGGATTTGGATGGCTTCCGTTTTAGAAATTTTGATCTCAACGATGAGCCTCGTGGCCGACCGGAGACGAAAGTCGTTAACGATGAATTGAAAGCCATAGTGGAAGCTGATTCATCTCAAACCACGTCGTAACTTGCAGCAGTCAAATGATAGTTAGTTATAAATAAGAGTTAGTGATAAATCGATACTGATTCATTTACTTCAAATAAAATTAGAAAGATAAAATGGTCGGAAAGTGGGTATCGTATGAACTCACTGAAAAACAACAAAATCTCAAACCTATAGGATTTACGACTGGAACTCTCCGTCACCTACCATACTGACCAGACCTTACTGAAACAAATTCGGAATTTATTCGGAATTTGGATACCTTTTTACAGGCGAAAATTTTTAAATCCAACGAGGCGGTGAAAAACGCCTCTAAAGAGTTAATCGATTCCCGTCCCCAGGATTTTTATAGCAGAGCCATCAAAGAACTTCCACTAAAATGACAAAAGTGCATATTCACTAATGGCCAATAATACTTCGTTTAATGAAATAGGTACACAATTTTCTTATTTTTTTTTTTATGTGTAAAAGATGAGGACGATCAAGGGGTCAAACATATGACCCAGTGAGTCCCGCTTAATGGCAAATGACATCACGGCAGGCCCAGACGGAGATGGTGGGATGAGCTGGACAACTTTCATAAAGATTGATCCTTGAAAGTTCTGGACAGAGAGAGGTGGAAAGAGAGTAGGGCAGCCTTCGTTGCTCTCCATAATATTGGTATGAATGAATTTTCCTAATTTTGGACATACAAGTACCCCAGAAAAAAGAAAAGATGGGTAGACGGTTATATGTGTATTTATTGTGTACTAGCGACCCGCCCCTGCTTCGCACGGTTTACGACGTGACCAAATATCGAGGCTTCTTAATTAATTAAGAATTGATTCTAGTCGCCAAAAGGTAGCTTTCTTATGGAAAAGAATGGGCAAGAAACTCCACCGTTACTCTTTTAAAATGCTTTACAGGGTTTTGTATACATTCATTATATAATAATACGTGAAGATGATGCATCTAGAATAAAATTTCTATACCACAAAAGGTAAAAAGAATTAAAAAATAAACCAATGAGGTAAATTTCGGAGTTGAGAAGAACAATGCGATCACACAGCCAGACAGGAAAAGCGACCTCAATTTATAATATGTATAGATTACCGATTTAGATTACCGTTTTGTTCTTGAAGAATAAACGGGGGTCCATACCTATTAGAAAACTAAGGTAAGGAAGACGCAGAAAATGCCCAAGAAATTCCTTGGCATTTTTTATACAGGCCATTCTACTCATAAAATAAACTAATCCTAAGCAGGAAGCAGGGTTCAAAAGCCAGTGACTAATAAATCGACCAATACTTAACTGCGCCGCTTTACTTAACGGAGACTTAACGTGTTCTCTAAGAAGATTAAGTGCGGCAAGTAAACTACAAACATGCTGCTTCATTTTATGTAGCTATGTTACCGTGCTAACAGATTCTATACTTTCTGAACGTTGCCTAGATATTACTTGATGACACTTTTTACGCAATTTTCTGCCTAAACTGTCTTTAAAAGAAAATCATTTTTACCTTTTCTGAACAAAATTGTGGGCACGTTTTTGTTACATAGGTATTATCTCGGGAATATGGGGTCCCGGACCTTTGGAAGGCGTACGAGGGGCCGACGCCAACTTGCAGAGGCCCGTTAGACGCTTTTAATTAAATGAGGCACCAACCGACGATTATCCCTGTGTACGCTAGGCCCCAAGGACAACCCCCGGTTGGTGTAAGACTAATGCAGGATATGGAAACAAATATATTGGATTATGGGTAGCTACAGTAAACTGGTTATCTAAGACTATGGGAAGAGTGTGGCCCCTGCCTGAGCAATGTTTTATATAAAATATACAAATAAAATTATTATAATATTGTTTTTAATGTAGGTACCTATTGATTATACACTAGCCACGACAGAACCAAAATAAAATTTAGATTGGGTCAATTGTCAAACTCTTGTTCCTAACATGGGCATGTATTCGTAAAGGCAAACTAACAGACTGAATACCTTGCCGTGCACAAAAAGTTATCTTGATCACCAATTCACAGACTGATAGCGGTAAGAATGACCTTAATCTCAAATACCTCCCATTGCAGTTAAAAGCCAAGAGCCCATACCTACGTCCCCTCCCTAATGAGTGAAAAAAACATAAAAGAATATATGTATATTGTTTTCCACGTTTATGTCAATCTAATGTCAATCAAAAAATGTCAAGTGTTTTCGTCTTATAAGACTTGACATTTGGATGAATTCGTATTCAAATCCAAATGTATATTTCGATTGTTATGATAGATGGGCCCGCCTGTCTGCTTAAGTCTTCCTTCTGACGAAGAAAATTTGGCAAATGTTGTAAATAAATAAGATGGGAAAGTATGTAGGAAGGTACAGCTTTCCAAAACAAAAGTGCTCTTCGGGAATCATCGTATACAGGAATTACGGAAGCGCGATGATGAGATCTAATAACAGGGGTAAAAAGACGCTTTACAAAGCCGAGAGTCACTTATATGCATGGATAATCAGCCTATAATGTTCCCACTGCTGCGACTCTTTCGAGAGGGAGTGGGCTGTAATCTAACACGCGGGCATAGTGCGGGATATGTGACACGTCTTCGAATTTTTGGTTCTAGGACATCACGAGTTCCTCACTGTTGATGTTTTCCTTCACAGTTTTGATAGCAGTGGTGATTAAATTATTTACACAAAGTAAAGGCGCCTATCTGAGGGGCAATTCTCGTAATTTTAAGATCGTTCACAGTCTGATCTCAGTCTCAATCTGTCAAAAAATACTTCTGATTTCCCTACATTTTGACAAGTTTTTGACATTTGTTTGTCGTTGAGATGAGACTGCGACTAGATTTTGAACTTTTTAAATTACGAGAATTGGCCTTCTGGTTTGAACACACGACCTAGGACTCCATTACTACTCTATGTAATTCCAAAAAACTTTTCAGTAACAAATGACGATTTAAGACCGGAGTAGGTAACCCGGCAGAGTGACAATTTCATACAAAACCGCAATGACAGACGCGCTACTACAAATCGCGATAGTACACAACTTAGCAGCATTGCCTCTATGGGGTTTACTCTGTGGCGTGACGTTTGTGCTAATTCGGAAATACGATTATTCCCGAAACACATATTTTTCTTGGGAAAGCTGTAATTACGTTGTGATATTTTCCTTCCTTGTTGTAAATCAGACTAATTCAGAGTGACAGCCAAATGGCTGGATACACTCACATTTATTCAGTAAACAATTTAACTCTGACAGTTTGACGGTAATCATATTCATTGTATCTATTGATCGGGTTGTTGACAATTCGATTCCTAAATATACGATATATCTAACATCAAATTTTCAAATAAAATCCAATGTTAGCATACTTATGCCCGTTTTCACTCATACTGGGCGAAATGTAATATGTAATGCGGAAATGTTATTGCATTGTTGGATTTTCAACTCTCGGCGCTGAGCCGAGCGTTGACTATCCAACAGAAATTTCAGAAAATCTCTTAGCTAACCCAGTTATAGCGTGATATCGGAGTCTATCTACCATTACTTATAGTTCTGTAGTGTAGTTACCCGCGTCCGAACCAAAAAGATCGTTCGCGCGAATACGCAATCAACGCGTTGATACGAGTACGTCACTAATTTGTCCGGAAAACGAGAAGGCGCCCGCTGTCAACGCGACCACGCGTTCTGGTTCACCAAACAATTTGAATGCGAAGATCGCGTTGGCTAGGACGCAGCCTACCAATTGTGATATTATGTACACATCTTCGATAGCTTCAAGTCCTTTAACTATATCAAATAACAAGATTACCTCCCCAAACTTTGTATTCATATCAATACTACAAATTATTAACAAGACTAGAAGGTAACAACAAATTAAATTAATCCATCTAACGTCCTCCAATACCTATTCCCAAGCAACGTGTCCCTTTTGCTCGAAAACGTCCCAACACAAATAACTTCACAATAATTTCCAAAGCGGTATCTACCTGTAGGTATAGTTTAATGTGAAATAAATCGATATGTCTGTACAATGTACTGTACTGTTCAATAGATATTTCATTACATTTCGGATTGATTTGGTAATCGAACAGGTCCTATTTTTATTTGAAAATTACTCGTGGAATTTAAATAATAAACCTGTGATCCGGGATAGAACGCAATCAATAACCTAGCTAGAATCAAGATAATTGAAAATATGTTTTTCCAACGTGAAGTTTTCAAACAACGTAGCTGATATTTCCCTAGAATTTTGAGTTAAGTCTCGGCCTGTATTATCCTCTAGCAGAGTTCAGTGATGTCCAGATTGAAACTATGCAATATTTTTAAGTTTTCACACACCATAATTGTTAACGGCTCTTTTCAATATGACAATTGTCTTCTTTTTTTTTTGCCTGCGCTTGTTTGCCCAGCCTCTGCCGTCAAATTCCAGGAACTCTTTCCCCGCGCCACCTCGAACCAGCCCTCGCTGTACGCGTCCAGGTCATCTCACCATTTCTTTCTGAGCCGGCGTGTGGAGATTTTAAGAATTTTTTTACCCCACTGCACTTGACTGCAAAATTACCTATAAAAAGTCAAACTACATGAATAAAGTGTTGTCTGGCTGAAGCACACACTTCAATATAACTATAAACACTGCTTACCGCACAAGACAAAGAGAGTGTTAATACTTACACGAGCCGAGCAAACACCTTAGTCCTTACCGCGTTACGCTTCATAGATGAACTATTTGCATTATTCAAACAGTTCCCTTGTTATCTTTGCACTCAAAACTTTGAATAAACTACGCAACTTCAGTTGAGAAAATAATATAAGTTCGACAGCGTCATGTACAGACTACAGAGTAATACAGAGTACAGGCTACAGAGCCACAGGGATTTACCTGTAGTGCGCTTTGGTTTGTACAACATTGTCAAGCGACGTTATGAAACTTTGAAATGTATTTATTGTCGAGTCGTTCGAGTTATGTGTTTGAATATTGCTTCAAGACTATATGGTAAATGAAGTCCTACAAACAGATATTCAATACATCTTTCTCTCAACGTTAACGACATGAAGAGCTATTTAAAGTTCCAATTAAAAAACCCACATTTTGGTCCACGCCGTGAGGAAAAAAAAAAAATTATTTCACATAAATCTACATGGGTACTTATGAAACGTAAGAAGAATAGCAGGCAAAAAACTCAACGGTTACTCTTTTAAAAATAATTGGCTTTTACAATGTTAACAGGTATGGGAGGACAGTGTAAATCGTCTAACACCTGGCATTCGATTACCAGACTTAGAAAGTTTAACATTCAATTAAAATTACCCGAAGATGATTATATATTTTGTATAAACAGATTGTGTTGATTGATATCGACGAAAAGACCATTTCAAAGATCCATCATTATGTATAAATATCAATCAATTTACCCATCCATATCAATCCACAAATATTCATCATCTGCAATTAATATCCACAAGTGAAACCTCTAATGTAACAAAAAAATCACCTCGCCGTGAGTTAGTGACTATTGTTCTGGATACACGAATTGTGCATTAGGCAATCGTTTGACTCAATACACCATCAATGCTTACTGACCATTGATTAGCACTTTGATAATAATAGTTAGTTTCACTACTATAGTGCGCGGAAGTTCTCGCTTTGATTTGTGTTTTGTTCATTAACAATTTCAGTCTAAGAACTAACTAATTAAGGAAACATGTTAATATAATTATACAGGGTGGCAGAGACATTGACGCGCAAACTGTTGCCATTAATTCAGCACATGAGTAATAATAATATAATTTTATTCAAAAATTATAAGGTAATATAGGTAATAGGTAGAACGGGCTGGTGTCCGCAACTCCACGACAATGCGCGTATTTTGCGTACGGGTGGGAAAATCGATCATTCGATCCACCCCAGCTCCTCAAGGAAGGCCAGCAACGCCTTGATGTTATTGACCGTCTCACGTAGGGTACCTGGGTTACCGAAGTACTTTGCCCTGTACGTAGCGACCACCGGGCAGTTTTGCAGCACATGCGCCGCTGTCTCGTCATCCTCCATGCAGGCCCTGCACAGCGGACTGTCTGTTACTCCTATGACATAGAGGTGTTTGTTAAATGACCCATGGCCAGTTAAAGCTGCAGTAACTGTACGCAGCTTTAGTTTATTTAGACGGAGAACCTGTTGGTTCTGTTGGTTCAGGTTCGGTAAATTATAAGGTATGATAATTAGTACAGTTTTGCTTAAATGTCAGACCGCCTGATGCGTTGAAATTTTTCGTCGGTTATTGTCGGTGTCGGTTCAGAATCCATGAACCGCCGGTCTGTGCGTCGCTGTCCCTGCCACCCGGTATTATATACACCGTTAAATTTTGATCGTTTTAATCCTTAAAAGGGGTCATTGTACTCATCATTATGAACAACTTTTAATACGGGAGCAACCCTGAAATCGTGAAAAAATAATCAGTTGATCCATAGTTTTATGTTCGCATAACTCGACATACCTAATGTATGGATCAACTGATTTTAACTCTGTTCTTCTGTTGTTCTTCTCTCTGTTCTGTTCTGTTGTGTTTTCTGTCTGTGTCTGACTATTTATAACGTAAATAAAATGAAAAAGGCATTGCAACTCATGACGGACATTAGCTAGTTTATAATAATAGTCAAATTGTCTCCAGTAATTATTACAACTACATAATTTCCGACAGTATAAACCTACCCACTTTTGAACGCCCATGAAAATGAATGTTCTATTCAATTAAAGTACATAGATTTATATAGTACATAATAAGTGCCTACAAAAATAATTATTGAACTAATTGATGGCATTAGGGACCTAATAAGTTGTAATAATATATCATTACAAGAACCCAACCTTAGAACAGAATGTGAGAAATCAGCAGCCCAGCCCCTACACCACCAATCAATTCGTAATACATCTATAATTTTAAACAAAGCAATTCACAACATATCGCAACCATAACAAGAACCAAGTCACTTTCATGCTCTGTAATAAAATTAGCAGCTTGCTCTACAAAAGAATTAACAGACATAAACTCCAACCATATAATCATACACCGATACATACGTCTATTATCCTCAACCGAAGGTCTTTGCTGACCATAAAGGTTTTATTATAAAGCATTAGCCACTTGATTACGCTTCTCTGTAACATTAAAACCTCTGTGATCCTTTAAAATTATTTATAGTCTCACTAGAAACTTAATTGGTACTTATTTCAAATACTTAATGCCAACAAGGTAAAAACATTGGAATATTGAGGTTCTAATTCTATGTTCGGACCGTACGCGATGTCTTTAATTGGTTGATTAGAGAAAAAACGGGTGTTTAGTGTCTGATTGAGAGATAAACGCGGTTTATGACTTTGACCGCGCATTCTAGTATGATAATTGTGACGATAAGATACCAATCAGTCACCCGTATTGGAGCAACCTTTAAACGTAACATGTTATTGGTGTTGAAGTTTCAAGCTCAAGGTGCTTATAATTAAAAGTTATTTGGTTTCAATTGTATCAATGTGCGTCTCTTAGATATAAAAGCTTCTACATCGTGTATATCTCTAGTGAATATAGTTTCTATTCTATGCACTCGAAACTACTAGGTGCCGATACTAAAGAGCTACTCTCACAATACTACACCCGACTTTTCTGACACCGGCGGCGCACAAACGCGTGCTTACAAAAACCAAACGCGAACGACATTTACAGTTTGTAAACTTCATGCACAAGAATGCTTCTAATTTTAGTGACCACTATTATTAAAGTGTGGACATCGTCCATCTATCCTATAATAACGTCGACTAGGAAATTGCCATAATCGCCAATTATGTCAAAGTTCCCTTTGATCCTTGTTGTAGCGGTCAATTGAAGTCACAGTTTGGGGACATTTTCATGCCCATATTTTCCAGAAAATGTCCCCGAGTACTATATTAGTTTTCAATTTAGAAACGTAAATTATAATATATTTAAACGTAAGTTTACGAAACAAGGTCCTTTAAAAACCAAGCTAAGAGTAATATTTAAATAAGATCGATTGGTTTATATTATAGAAATAAACTGCTTACAAAAACAGTCATTATGCCGAGGTAAATCTCTTTCATCGAAACGAAAAGGGTTCTACAGATAAGAAAACGCTTTGAACGAAGACACAATATGCTTGCATGCTCTATTAGTTCTTAAGTGGAAATGCCGAACAAGCACAACACATTTGAAACGACTTATTTATGCTCCTCCTCATTCGATCGGACGCTTATTTTTTTTTTATTAACTTTATTTGCATGTACGGGGGGAGCCGTACAATGGCCACAGGCATGTTTGTTCGAAACAAAGGGAACTATTCAGATTGGCTGTGTCATAAGGAAACTAACTACATAGTTCGGTGTCATTTACCTTAAAATTACAAACAGGTAAACATAAATCTCATATCTACTAATTCCATCTACAACCTCGTTTTATTGAATTTCTATAATTACTTTAGATTTCGAAACTAAGGACCTGTTTAACTGTATCCCGATAGACACTATCTACGAAATCCAAAAATTGCACGACATTTGTATGAAATTACCTGCCAGATCAGTAAATCAACCGGAATTTATCAGGAGCTGATGAAAAACAGATGATAATTTACCAAACCCAATTGTAATTTACCAAGCCCAATTGTATATCAAAACCACAAGGACTACTTAAAGTTACGAAATATTAAAACGAAATCGCTTATTCCGGATTAGAATTCCGATCAGTATTTCAGAAACCTGTTTGTGATAGAGTATTCAATGAAGGTATGGATGCAATTTTAGAATGAATTATTCATTGATATTTGAATATATTAATCTAGTATGCAATACCGTTGCCATCAGTCTTTTAGAGTTATGTATATCCACTTGTTTATAAAAGTATTGTTTCCAAGACAATTAATGAGAATAATCTACTACGAAATTACGAGAGTATGTAAGGTAGGTATCAGTAAATATCGCACATCAATCAATTGGCCTAGACTTTTCCCAACTGTGTTGGAGTCGGCTTCCAGTCTAACCATATGCAGCTGAATACCGGTATTTAATATGGAGCGGCTGCCTATCTGACCTCCATAACCCAGTTACTGGGTAACACAATACCCTTGGTTATCAGACATTTGGGCTTTTGAAAACCCGTAACGACTGTCAAAGATCTACGAATGACAGCCGGAAACAGAGGATTAACGTACTTTCCGAGGCACGGAGAGGTCTCGGTGTGTAATGGATGGTCACCCATCCACAAACTGACCGCGTGCCTTAACCTTCGATTCGTTACTATTTAGCCACGAGCCTCAGTAAATATTGCACTAGTTAGTTTAGAAACAAAACAGTACCTACATTACGAAAACATTGACCACTAGAAGTGCTAGCTTATTAAAAATAGGACGTTTGATTTATGAAACTTATGACTATTGAACTTTTAGATTTATGAAACATGTACATTTGTTAATGTCATTGTTAATAGGTTAAAAAAAACAGGAGTGTCTGCGCTATATCCTATTTCCTCGTAATATGAGTTCAAAACAAAACAAGGAACTTTCTAAAAATTAGTATGGTACAGATCTAATCTAAACCTCATAATATATTACTCTACCTGAACAATTAATCTTCCATGTTGAACTACCACTACCACAATTAATGAGTACCACAAATCCTTCCGTAAGCAGTAATTTAAAACAAATCAGATAACAAAACTCCAAGTGATAATTAATACGAATTCATATTCAATCATTAGAAAAAACTATTAATTTATACACTCGTATAAAAGTCGGTTATGGCATGATATATTTCAACTGGTAATAAATCATTTTGCGTCAACTTAGACGGGACATTAAAAAGTACATTCGTGTTAACATTACTGTAAAAGGTAAAACAATGTTCAACCACCGTTCAAGTTGTAACTAAGAAAACAACAACGACTTTTGACGTTATTTCCACCTTTTGATCAGAAGGCCAATTCCCATGAATCAAAAAACATTCAAACACACAAATCAAAATCAAATCGCAGTCTCATCTCAGGTATCAATATTAAAAACTTGTCAAAATTTAGGTAAATTAGAGATATTTTTGTCAGATTAAGACTGATAAGAATGCAAACTCTCTTCAAAATAATAATATTGGAACAAACACTTTAAGGGTGAAAATGGCAACTCGATGCTATCCGAGTGTTTCGATTATTATCACCCTCTGGTAGTCGAACTATAAATTACATCGCTTTTTGCATGCCTCGTGCAAAATCGTGCATTGTTAGGTAGGGGTTCAATATTTAGTGGAATAGTTTCACAAGTGGCCCTCATAAACTTGTACCTATTAAGCCAGGTAGTGACTACTATTCAATTTAGGCAAGACCATAGATAATGCATCTAACAGACGGTATTTTTTCATTAAGTACTTCTATGAAATATTGATGAACTTGGTTTCGTTATTGCAATGCTTAGTTCTAGTTTCCAAATTAAGATATGGCTGTATGTAATTTAAATTCAGTGAAGTTGTTAATGATCTGATAATATTAGGTACATGTTGTTAAAGCGTCACAGAATAAAATTTATGAAATATTAGACATTTGAGAGCAGTGGTGTAGGTCGTGGGTTAGAACCCAGACAGGCGCTATAAATAATTTCATCACAACGGTGCAGGAAAACATCGTAAGGAAACCGGCATGTCCTAGAACCAAAAAATCGAAGATGTGACATCTACCTACCAGCACTGGGCCAGCATAGTGGATTATAGCCCACTCCCTCTCGAAGAGAGGAGGCCTGTGTCCCAGCAGTGGGAACGTCATAGGCTGAATATATAAAAATAAAATAAAAAGGGTTTATTTCTTCCATTGAAATACGCAACGCTGTAAAGAGTAACAGAAATTACGCTCAAGAGGTAATTTCTATTAGTCTTCAGAAGTAGGTAGGTACTCCAGACAGAGGGCTGAAGTATAGCACAATTGGTATCCAGTTTCACAAACGTTTTGTTTTTCTGTTTCATCTAAAAAGGTTCTAAGAAAATCCGCTCCTTGATTCCCAAATCAGATAAAACTAACTTCAAGAATTCATCAGACATAATATTTAACTTCACAAGAAATTACAGATGCTTATCAATTAATTAGAAAACAAAGTACGTCTTCACTTCGAGTACATTGACGATGCCAATTAAAAGTTAAGAACTCTTGCGTTAAACTTCACTGCAGATCAACTGTCTTGTCTAGACTTCGTTCTTGAACAGTGTATAGAAAATGTAGTTGTACCCACACTATCAAATATTAACGAATCGGTCATGTCGTTAACCGATATCGTGATAATTGACAGCTATATTTTACTGCCGATCTATGGCTTCTGACAAATTCGTACGTAGTCTTGCGAAATTCGGTTTCGACTTACCAAGGTCTAAATACTAAACATTAATCGCTGTAGGCTTAAGTGAATGTTGCGACATTTTCTAAATAAAGTTATATGTCATTCTGTTACGGATAACAATTCGAACACGTGTTAATGTAAATATTGGACCAAAGGTCAATTTGTGGTATCGGAACCTGCATATTTTGTCTGTGTACCTGGTAACGAAGAGGAAGCAAATCTACAAGGCAGGGACATCGACGCGAAAACTGTAAACATCTATTTAGCACATGATTCTAGACCCCATGATTCGAGGGTAGAAATTTTTCGCAGGTTATCAAAAAAAAATCTGCTATTTCACAGAAAAGTGCAATACCCACGCGGTCAAAATGTATGGAGCACCGATTTTTTTTTAATAACTGTCGAAATATTTCATCACAGGGGAGAAACTTCAGAATTATGTACCTACTACTGAATCCATGGTAACAGATTGCGCGTCGATGGCCCAGCCACCCTATATGTACCTAACACTCCCTGGTCCGTCGAACCGCGAAAGACCGTTTACATTTTCACCTTCCATTGTTTTTACACCGACCGTCCGGCCATCAAAGAAAACAAGACTATTTTCTGTCACTACAACCAAATAAAAAAGAACATCTAATAATCCAATTCAACAAAACCAAGCGTGCTAAGAACCGCCCTTGAAAATTAAATCTCTGAATAAATAAAATAATAAAAAGTAAAGGAGTCTTTTCCATTCACTATTTTCTCTTGGCAACGATGAGCAATTTCCTATAAAAAAAAGTAATAAAAAGAGGCGGGGAGAATTGCCTCAGAAGTGAATCTCAATAAAGGCTTAACTTAGTTTTAGCGACCTCGCATATTATGAGGGTAGGACTTTTGAAAGGGGTTAAAGAAATACTGATTTCGAGAAGACAAGGAAAAGGTGGTGCGTGGATAGGAATAAATTGGAATTGGAAATATTCCTTTTGAAATCCCACTGCAATAGTTGCTTAAGAGGATTTTCAAGACTATTTATTCAGACTTCAATGTACCTTTTATCCAATAAAGAAAATTCGTACTTCAACCGTTTTACATAAGGTAGATACGTGTATGATGCCCTAAATATAACTATAGGTTTCAATAGGTACCTACTGCTGTTTTCTACCAAAAGTTTAAACCCCCCGTGGAAGCCTTATGATCCCTCCCAGTTCCCGGTCACGAATTGGTCATTTGTAACCGAGAACGAATGACTTTTAAGAGCCCAAAGAAATTCCCATCAAGCTCAAATTAAAAGTTTAAATTTATGACGTCTTTTCATTGTTTTAGAAGGTGTAGGTGTATGATTGTTCTTGCAAGAAATTTCTCGCATGTAGTGATGTAGCGTTTCAGGTAGGTTAATTTCTACGAATAATTAATAGCAAGAAGTATGAGGCATCTTTTTAAAACCCTTAATTAATGTTTTTATCACTTTAACTTTCAATAAAATGATACAGCATAAAAGTCTTAAGCGTTCCTAAACGAAGGGATTATATTCCAAATCATTGAGACCAAACAAAATGTGCAAAATCCAATTTCTTTTTTCTAGAGCTCCTAATGAGACCCAGCGAAAATATTTTGGTATTATATATCTTTTCAAAACTTTCAATGATAAATTCTTTAGTAAGCTTTCCAACTGTTTTCTCAGTGCCAATAACTTTGAAAGATTTGAAATTTAATTAAAAGCACGTCTCAGAATTTTCGGTGCCATTAATGTATTTCAATTTTATTAGACACTCGAAAACGCTACTTGAGAAAAAAACGGTAATAATTTAAAACATAAGGCATTTTTCTGGAGTCTCCCGTTTTAATTAAGAACAGTTTTTTCCTTTCTCCTGAAAGAGTTTCGTTCAGCTTAATTACGGTTAATTCTGGCTCCCCTCTGTCATCTATTTTATCTCAGGGCATAGCAACAGCTCGCTTCTGTAATTAGCCCGCTAATGACGAGTTTTAAGGCATGAAACAATTCTTATCGCTAGCGGTCGCACGTGGCTCTTCTCGCTTGAGCCAAATAAAGACCAAGAAAATGAACATGGTTTATCATTTTACCTACATACCTCACCGTTAAAATATTTTGATTTAAATAAAAAATGTCTACAGTAAGTAAGATTTCAAATTAGCCAGGCTAAAAAATGTACTCTTCCGTTTCCGTTTACAGAATTCGTAATTTCTTTTGTGAACTGCAAAACCGGCAGGAATTCTCAGCAAATACCTAAGTACTCGTATACTAAACGAATATAAACAAAACGTTAGTGGGTAAAATTTTAGTTGGTAAAAAATAAACAGGAACTTACAATTTATGTCTTATTAACTGACGCGGACGTTTGTTACTTTAGTAGAAGGGAAAGAAATAATTAAGGTGAATTCAACCCGACGATTGGTGAATATTTCTGGAAGCGCAATTACAACGGAGTACATTGATCTCACTTAAGGCCAGATAGGGTTATCATGGCACAGCAAAACAAAGCATAACGTCGGGTTGATAAACACGGAGAAGTGAACCAATGAAGTAACACAGCGGGTTGGGGGAATGTAGCCGGCGGGAAAGCATGTAATATGCGGGAGTAAGAGCTAAGGTCAAAGGAAAAGTAAAGGAAATATCACAAACTTATTTATTCTGATAAATAAACTAGTACAAAACATAAAAATACACGGTAACAAAATCGTCTTATTCTCCATCATTCAAAAGCAACTGTCATTCTACCTTTTTAAATATCTTCCACGTCATCCCAAGCATACGTATTTGGCATACACCACCTGTCTCACTTACACCTTAGCATTTAACTTTTTCACACTAACATGCATTGAACAACGTTCCATTCATTCGTTGTCACTACATAATATATTGACAACTGTTTGGTTATTCAACGATCAAACGACTAACTGACATTTCTGTCTCATGTACCCCACAAGCTGTGTCTTAGATATTATTGACTCATTGGAAAAAGTATGTAGTTCAAAAGAGACCTTTACATTACGATAGACCATTCTAATCTTTAGAAATTTTAATCACTTGGCATTTCAATCTTAAGCTAACAAGTATAACAATTTTCAATATTTCGATATTTAAATTTTCGAGAGTCTTGAACATTGACCTTTTACCCGTAGGTATTTTAATTTTCGACATTCAAAAATGTACCCGAAAATATCAAAAATTAAATCTAGGTTGGTAGCTCTTTAAAGGAAAATGGTACCCAGCACTTTGACATAATACCTTAATTACCTCGTACGAGACACGAAGATACCAACTAGGGAACTTACTATGTGACCTTTTTCAGAGGTGTCATAATCATCCATGTCCTAACTCCTCCATGATTATAAATTATCTACAACTTTAGTGTTCACTCCAAACATAAAACGAGCAATGCTGAGTTCCATTAGGTAAGTTAATTCAACTAACGTTGGGTTTTACGACGCAGCGGCAGCGTTACTTCGTAGTGTAGTGCAATTATCGTATCCTTATTAACTCTAAATTTTAGCTACACTTACGCCATCTTGCCTCGAAATTGGTGTAGAAAGTTAGTAGTTCACAGTTCGTGGTTTTAGATAAAGGACATTGGGTTTTTCGAAATTGGTTTTTCGTGTGTTTTGAAAGTTTAATATTGGCACAACCAGCGAACCACCGCCACCGCCACTAGCCTACTAACTAACCCTTAACGTGGTTAAAGGCTAGTTTATTTATAGGATTCGTACATTCAATAACATAATCTATGCATATTATAAATTAAAGTCGCTTTTTGTGTCTGACTTTGTGACTGCTTTGGTCTTCTTGACTGCGCAACGGATTTCGATGCGGTTTTCACCATAATTTACAAAATTTATTCCGGAAGGTTTGTGTGTATAAATACATTAATATTTTAACTACATATAGTGAAGAAATCTCGATGTTATCGTGCAAATCAGGGGTGGGTCGCTAGTTATAATAATAATTGATGCTATCAAGTGACCAATTTCCCCGTTTAACTTGTTGTTACTCACACCATTACTATCTCCACAGTCAATACCATGTTTCAAGCGGTAACAAGACATTCAATGCACACAATTTCAGTTAGCACCATACGGGACTATGTGAATCTCGTAAAGGAAAAATACGGTGGCAATACATACGTCTGTGCGCCTGGATACAGCTCTTGTATAGAAGATGAAGGAAAACATTTTAGCAACGTCCGACTGAGAAAATTTAGATTTTAGTCTAAAACACGAGAAAAACGACTTTGTTATAGATTATGTACCTTGACTGAAAAATTTACGGCTATGGTACATTCTGATTACTCCTCCTGATTTGTTTGTGCAACATTCCTTACCCCCTGTAGGTATATACAGGAAACTAAACGAAGGGTTGACAGCGGTTCTTTTTATTGCACCTCCTTGCTTTCGATTTTTAGTTATTCAGAAATGTACATTACGAATCCCACCTTTTTCCTGCCGCACCAGATTACTTTTTTTTGTAAACAGATAAAGTTACGTACGCTTTATTCAGCTCCCTCTGAACCTACGACTTGAGTGTTTCCCAAGGAAAAAGCTATTACGTTTTGACTTCTTAGCAAACGCCATTCCGTGATGTTTACCTTAATGAGTCCTCTCCGAATTTCTGCGTAAGCTAAAAAGATCCCTTAAAATATATTAAGAGTGCCACTGCCAACTTAAATTTCTAATCAAAACACCGTCTCGAACGGTTATTGTATAAAATAGCTCAGGTTATGCGCGATTATCATAATGAAATTGCTAGCAGTTCTGGGGGGCCATAAGAAAAATGGTAAAATTTGTGGCGTTAAATAATATCGTTAAGAGCGAAGAAAAATGTTCGCCGCCCTGTAGGACGGAGTAGGAGCGGCTCCACTCTGAAATTGCAAGTCGTATATTACACAGGGAATTTTCAATTACGGCAATCCTGCGGTTTTTCATTCGTAATGTGACTTTTAGGCAACGCTTCGAGCTGGTCATTCATAACTGCCACACGGCAGTAGAGCTACGATAGACTCGATATCTCCGAACATGATTGGCCAAGCTACTTTGTTTTTCTCCGTCTTTGCACATCGTCTGGCAGATGGCATGTTTTATATTAAATGGTTGAATTTACGGGAACTTTTTTCTTTGTGGGGTGGCATTGCGGTGGATTTGTCGGAGAATAGACTGTAGAACATTTCAGAAAATTAATAGTGCTGAGCAGCTTGTGGCAAACTATTACTGCAAATTGCGAGTTTCCAAATAGGTACTCCGGCAAGTAAATTCAAACCTTGTGCCCAGCTTGTCTTTATTAGGCGTAGTTCTCAAAACCCAAAGCAAACGTGCTTCCTATCGTCTTTGTATAAATCGGGCAGTCACCGCGCAGTAGGGCTCATTCATTGTCCCACGTAGCTTGGGTTTTCATTTCTCAGAATATTCGTCTAACAAAGGAAATCCTCACTTCCCTTCCTTTAGGGCGTGTGTTCATTAGTGTACGAGTCAGTATAGGTATGCCTAAAATATAAACGACTGAAGAAAACCACGATAAGGGAGGTATTGCTTTAAGCTTTATTTACACGGTGAGATTAAATTGCCCATGGCAACAATAAACGTTTCACCGCTCGTGTTTAGACGATCGATGCAAATCATTTGTTTCTTTATTTTATTATATGGTACAGAAACTTGTTTCATGTGTTTCGGGCTTTTTTTTGGTGCAAGCTATGAATTTGAGTCCACATCGAACATTCAGTACCTATCTCCTATGAGAATGAGGGACGAGTGAGTGCACCTGTGTCTGCGTGCACATACCTGTGCACTATAATACTCGCATAGATAACCATCTTTGGCTATGACAGTTAATCTCAACGGAGACTGGCTAGTCGCCGAAATTCCTATCCCGAAGTCCTATCTCCCAAAATAGACTAACAACAACGAAGGTAGATACGTGTAGCAAGCAATTATTCCATTTTCTTTACAGTGTCATGATCAAAATTCAATTTCATGCAAAGTAATTCTATAACAAAGCCCACCTCATGAAATAAAATTTTCTTCACGTACTTTTCTCGTCTGAAAATAAAATCATAACAATAAAACTTACCATTTAGAATGGAGTATAAAAGATGGAAGACTTATATTCAAACAATAATTCTGTGAGAAATATTAAGCTATTGAGGATCGCGCTTTTCAAACCGATCTTCGTGCCCGAAGGCTTTCAATAAAAATTTATTATTATGCAAATTGCACCTCTTTGTGAGAGAGTATGGTATACTTACACTCAAATACTTATAGTATTTTTATAGAACTGTCTAGTCTAGGCAATAACTGTGGGCTGAATTTTAATGAAGAATTTGTTTTCATCGAATATTTAGTAGCTAAATTGAACGCACTAAGTAGGTACTTAAAGATTGTGGTCAAAAATAAATATTTGTATGTCGTGTCTTTCAAGTGATTTTTTTCAAGAAGTTCCAAGTTTATAAACATCAAAAAAAGTGTTAAATAAACAGTTTCTGACGTAAACACCAGGAAAAAAAAACACTGTTCCCCTAAACCACGTCTGAAATGGGTCTATATTTAACTCGGTTTATTCCGTAATACCTAAAATGGAATGTCATTTTCTTACATCATCTGTCTAGCTGGGAGAGGAAATTAAATATCTTATCAGCGAGATAAAGTCGTTCACCTTTTTCACAGCAGCGTTTTGATAGACTCGAGATGTTATGACATAAAAAATGTAAGGCGTTTGTGGCAGTAACAGAGGGGCTACAGTGTAATGTTGTTGTGGAAATCTTTAGTATTATCCCTTGTTATAAAATAAATGGTTCTATTAAATAAATGGTTAAATATTTCAGATGCACTTTGTATCAGCCAGTGTAAGAAGGATAATAGGGGACCTAATCAGTGTAATAACTGTGTCTGGTTGACGTCAAATTTTGATCATCCGACACTTTAAATGTAAAATAAATATCTTCACCCAGCCATGCCGCGCAAGCATATGAGTGATCAGGCTACTGGGACCGCTGTCAAATGGGACCGCGGTCCCACTTTCTCGCCCAATAGCGTTTTAGAATTGGTCGACTGGGACACAAACCACGTGACGCCAATAATGCAGTCGCCAGCAAAATATAAAAAAAAAACCATAGAGTTAAACCATGTAAACAATGCAGTTTTACCCTCAAGAAAAAATCGATATCAAAATGCAGAAGATGAATAGAAATTATTTTTAGTACGAAAACAGCTAAACAAAAGAAAATAATTTCACAACACAACTTGATATCTGCAGCAATAAAATAGGTAGCGTGCTGTTAGATGATGAGAGATGTAAATTACAGTCTAGTATTCTTGCTTATTCCTCCAAATAATTCGCTGGTATTAGGAGCGTTCAGGGCATTAATCCGGTGAGCTGTGGCGCAAATTATGCAACATAGATAATGAGATCGTGGCTCCTATTCCACCTTCCTCGAACTTTCCGCTGGGTTTAACATGGATAATGGATGTACACTATTTATGTGTTAATATATCATACATAGTCATTAAAAGTTGTGTTAGGATTTTTGTAAGAGTCATCTATTTATTGTCATCTAAGTATTATTATTATTAAACTTTGAACTATGTACTATAAGGATAAGAATATATACACTGGATAAACTTCTAATACTAAGGTCTAATTTTTCATATTATGCATAAACGAACAAACTATTAAAATAAAAATATCGTATCATAACCGAACTAAAAGTATACTAACTAACTATTTAGGACTAAATACATAGAAAGTTCGTAAGCAATTATTTGTGTCAAGAGATCACAAAGAAAAAAAAAAGAAAAAGTCAAGCTTCAGTTAAAATATTCACAGAGAAATATTCCCACTACTTCAGCATTAGTCCATAGTCTGAATTCATAATCAGTGACTTTCAAACTAAGTTCAGTTTGGTCCAGACAGGGTCTAACTTGGATTCGTCTTCGGGTCAGAACTTAGCTCAGAAGTAACATTGTCTTGTTAAAACTTTTAGCTAACATGGCCGGCTGAAAACTGAAATCGATTGGTACTGATTCTACCATCTACTATTTTGTGATTCAAACTTACTGACCATTTTTTTATGATAAAGAACTAGGCTCCGGCTCGACAGGAAATATTATTCTCTTACTACTTATATTACATTTATACAAGGTAGCATTGACGCGCAGCCTGTTACTATGGATTGAGTACATTTTTTTTTTTTAAACATTGCTTCACACTAGTAATTTCTCCTCCTGTGTCGTGGGTGCGTTTACAGACATATAAACTCACATACACAAACAGCCAGACCCGAAACAACTAATTGTAGGTCATACAAATATTTGTTCCGTGCGGGAATCGAACCCGCGACACGCAGCGCAGCAGTCAATCGCTCAGCCCCCCTGCGCCGACCGTGCCGTCACATGACTCTACTTTAAAATTATCGTCGATTATTTTTTTTAAAAAAAGCTGTTTCCTACAAAAATGCAGTACCTACGCGGTAACCGACGAAAAATTTCAACGTATGGGGCCCAGAATCATGATGTACTGAATCCATGGCAACAGGTCGCGCGTCAATGTCCCTGCCAGCCTGTATAGTTTTGTGGCGAATTCTAACAATACCTATATAAACAAAATAGGTACAAGTTATTCTAGAGCGCCCTCCAAAGGCAGTCTTCTGCTATAATAAGGGCCAGTGTCTCGAACGAAAATTATAGTAAAATTAATGTTAAACTGCTGCGATTGTGCGCTTTTATAATTCCTGACGTGACGATATTAATGACGGAAATTATAAAACTTCTTCATTTATTTACATACATTTTACTTCCTTATGTTATCGTGATACCATGACGTGAAAGTCGATGTCCACGTCAATATCGTTACGTTAGACATTATAAAAGCGACAATGGCTGTTGATAAATTATTCAACCAATCACAGCAGTTTATGCGTTGACAATTTGTCACATTAATTTTGCGATAATTTTCGTTCGAGAAACTGGCCTCACTTCACTTGTAAAACTTTTACAAGATTTCCCTCCTACTTATTACATGATGAATAACTGAACGATGTCTTGTAATCATTAAGAACTTTGATTACATCCTACTCAGACCCATAGTAGAATTTTAGAAAAGATCTTTCTCTTTTCAAAAGATATATAATACGTACTTTGTTACGGGGGAGCTAATTACGGGAGCGGCAAAGAAAAGTCGAAAGAAAAGAAATATTTCAAAGTGGGTACGTAATTATGCTCCGAATTAGGTACTTTTGACCTAAGAGAATGAATGGTTATATGTTTAAATATTATGTTCATTTTGTTAACGTTCGGATGGGAAATTGTAAAATGGGATTGAACACTGATTTTGAGTGGACAAAACCAAACATCAAAAACAATAATTACCAAAAATAGGGCGATGATACCTACAAACGGGGCGAATGGGATGCAGGAGTGAATAAACGTTTAAAATGTTGAAATAATAATTATAGTTTGTTTCTTATATCTGGATTATTATCTGGATTAAAAGTCAGCCTCTTCAGACCAGAAGTAATTACAAACTTTATTGTTTTACTGTCTCAGCTTACACATCCTCAAACATCCCAGAATTACGTGGCCGTAATCTGACCCTTAACTTACAACATATTATTATATTTACTAAAACAATGTTCAGTTCAGCTAACCCTTGTAGTAGGTATAAGTGTAAAGGCACAATTCCATTCCTGCATAAGAGCGAAGCCACACGACGCGTTGCGATGCCTGAGCGGTGACGCTACGTCATCCTACATACAAACCACAGTATCATGCCAGACGGAATGTTACGGAAACGTGCGGCGACGACGCAACGAACGTTCAACGGGCAAGGGGACTATATAGAGTCAGATGTCAGCAGATGACGGGGCCCGACAGAGCCGAAGCCTGCCAGGGCGGCGGGATCGTCCGAAAGGGTTACCGCTGCCCTGGAACAGAAAGGGCTAAGGAAGGAACAAGGGTGGGTTTTAAGAGTCTGACACTCCCTTTCGCTCCACCCCGAGCGGGATCATCAAATGACCCCCATTTGATGATTTACCATCCAAAAAAAAAAGGGGGACTATAGAGAGACGAAGCGGTGAGGAATCGCAGCGGAGCAGTGTTGTTTGGACTATATAAAAGACTGACACACCCAACACCGCAGCAACGTTGCGTTGCGATACCGCATTACCCGTGTGGCACTCAGTGCGTTGAAATCATAACGGTACACTGACGCAACGCACCGGCAACGCCCGTGGGGCTCACTCTGAGATGTGTACGGAGAAGTTACGCACGTTAGTTGCGCGGATTCATTTGCTGGCATCCGCGTGGCCGTGCGTCGTTGTGGATAATCCCGCGTACACGAGCGTAGCTTAGCCGTTAGCAGCAATGGAACTGCCCCTTTTGTACAATACCTGCCCGTGGGAAGTCTTCATAATGTTTACTGCATTTGAATACGTGAAAACATTAATGGGCGTTCTCGTTGCGAAGCTGCAAGTTATTGTTGAGGGATCAAAGGTCCTCCACAATGCAACCATGTTAAGTGCATAACGTGATTATGTAAACAATTAATGTTCTTTGATAATTTAATGTATTATTATAAATAAGTGTTGAACACACAGTCGTGTAACTTTGTAGGTAAAATGTATTTCTCTTTACTTGTCTTATTTAGTAAACAACAAGGCATATTGACCAATAACATTCGATGAAGCTCGCTAATTACGAATTGGTCAATACTTTAATAGAGGTGTGGTTTATATAAATAACGCAATAGTTTGGGGTAATAACTAATTGCGATGGAAAAATCGTAACGATTGAAAGTCTAACGGCCGCAAGTGCTACTGTTGACCATGAGGTCCTGGGTTCAATTACCAGGTCACACAAATTGTTATTGGGTGTTTCAACCGGAAATTTCTCAGTAGCTGCTCAAATTCTGGATTTATGTATGGTTACAGGGGACTTGCCCCCTATTACATGAGATTTAAATATAGCTGGCGAAATATGAGAACACACGCTCAACACGCCAGCTCTGTACAACCCTTCGGGTAATTAAAGGCGCGATGTTACGATATTTTATTTTAAGATAAAAATTGACACGTGAAACTGCGTGTGTGTTTTATGTTTTTATTATTATTCAATGGACGAAAATAATTAAGTGTGGCTAAGTAATAACAGCGGCACGGATGGATTGATCAGATTAAGCTACGTTTGCCACGGTTGGTCCGTGGATGGATGACCATCTATACATACCAAGACCCCTCCGTGCCCCCTGTTGGTCCCGGCTGTCATGCGGGGACCTTTGACAGTCGTTACGGGTCGTCAGAAGCCCGAAAGTCTGAAAACCAGTCTTATCAACCAATAATTAGGTTGTGGAGGTCAGATAGGCACTCGCTCCATGTAAAATATTTGTATTAAGCTGCATCCGGTTACACTGGGAGTCGACCCCAACATAGTTAGGTAGGTAGAAGTTCCCCCCCCCCCCCGGTGGGTTCCCGCATTGTCGAGGCGGGGGGGCTCTGTAGCCGTGGTAAGCGGAACCACGGTGAAGCTAAGAGGGACCCCATGGGGCCGCTCGTCAAGGCTTTGCGGTTAAGCCAACGACGTAGCGGCCGGCGGGTAGGTTGCGGTGCCGCTTGGGCGACATCACAACCTACCTGAGGCGGGCCGCGATGTCCCCCGTGTGGGTGACATCGCGGCTGAGGATTTGAGGCCGCGGCGGGAGCGGTGGCGGTGGTATTGCGGTGCACCGCTCTCCCTACCTTCCGCGGCCTTGACGGGGCCCCCACCGTTAGATGGCGGACGCGGTGGGGCCGCAGGGGAGAGCATGCGGGGCCCGCCAGTTAGGAGGGCGTGGAGTCCAGCAGGCAACGGGTGCGGGGGCACCGTTGCCTGTATCGCACAGGCCTCCACCAGTGTGGGGCGGGAATGGTCAGGAGTTCCCGGCCATTCTCGTAGCCCCCCAACCTGGGGGGCATGCGGGGCCCGCCATACCAGCTAGGCGGGCATGCGCCGGGAGGGCTGTGGAAGTAAGCTATGCCGGTTTCCCATGGCCCTCCCATCATGGCGATGTGGGAACACCGCTGAGTTTTAGTGGGTATACTGTCATTCCGACAGGGAGTCCCACATACCCCGTCTCGTCCCCCGCGTGACGGGGATGCATAAAGCATTTCTCAGCGACAAAAAAAAAAAAAAAAGATAGGTGGTGGTTTGATAAAATATGGTGTGGTTATAAAGACAAACATAAAGAATAAAGTAAACAGTGCCTTTATTATAAGCTAATAATAGAATAACAAAACAACACGTGAATTCCATCACAACTAAAATTAGGAACAAATAAATTACAACAATTGAATAATTTATGAAATTAATAACATAATTTTGAAAGAAAATGGTTTTATGCTTGAAACAAAATAAACATAAATAAATTTTAGGGCTGATTTTTCAATCGACAGACATTTTTTATTCGTGCAATAATATTTACGTGTGACAGATTTTGTATCGAAGAACTGTCAAAAATTCAAAATTATTCCTCCGATAAAATTATCTGGCGTTGGAAAAATTAGCCCTAAATCTAATTGTATTATCAGCCACTGCCTATTAAATGTTTCTATTGGGTATCTACTCTAAACTGTGAGCGAATAAAGGTATCGTATCACACACTCTTTTAGATTGTATGAAACTTTATATTTAAACAAATACCTATAACTAGTTTAGAAAATAAATAATGAAACTACAAATGGAATTCACACCTCCAGCAGTGACGCAATTTAAACGCCAGTCCTCCTTCTTATATATGATCTGACGCGCATGTTTCCTATCCGGGTGTAGACCCCAGGTGAATTCGGACGGGCACAGCCAAAACCGTATGACGTAATACCGGCGAGACGACCGCCGACCACCGCAGGACCACCAGAATCTCCCTATAAAATAAAACCAGTTATAGTCCGGCCGTTGAGAGAATGCGTTCCTGACACCTGTCAGTGCGAAAATTCTAGTAGGTTATGAAAATGAAATTGTCAAAACATGTACTCGTTTCCACATGACGCTGGCGGAATAGTCTACATGGCTCAGTTGCCAAAGAAGAAAAAAAAAATGTACTCGTTTGTATGAAACTGACAGGTGTCAAGAAAGCATTCTCTCGTCGGCCGCACTTTAGGTTAGGAGAAGGTCAAACAGTGACAGTATTGGCACGAACAACAATAATTAATTTGTAGAAATGGTCATGCCGGGGAAAAATGAGCGTATCAACAAGGTTGATAAAAGGTAGGCTTAAGTGCCCAGGGTAACTCTTTATTCTATGCATATTTTAAGTGACATTACGCTTTTCGGCCTCAAATGCTAATACTCTTGTGTACTGCAAGTTTAGATTAAGCACTCTACTCGATAAAAAATGTACATTTTTATGTGAATAAACATTATTATTATTTGTGTAAAATTTTGAGTACCTACCCATATTATTAATCAAAACCAATATTACATAATTTAAAATAAAGAGAAAGGATTCGTTTTTTTGTGTGTTAGTTTGTACGTTTACACGCTTAAACGGCTGAACGGATTTGGATGAAGTTTGGCACATGGGTAGAACATGACCTAGTTCGGACATAAAATATATCTCATACTTTTATCCCGACATTCCCACGGGATCGAGACTTTTGCGAGTAAAACCAGCAAACTAGATATGAAGAGCCTTAAGTTAAATAGGTAATTTACTCAAAATAAAGTATTTACCTGACAGGTATCCTTGCCACCTTCGGGGACGCCAGCACAGAACATTCTTGTAGTAACATTACTTGGAAGAAGCTCACTGCACCCCGTTCTGTTCAATGCGGGGACCGTCACTACATTCAACGTTCTTGTTGTATTTCCACCTTCCTATAAAAAATAGGCATTACTGGTTCACTTTTGGTGGTAGGTTCCCTATCAAGAACACTGTGGCATAATAAACAGTATGAGACACAGTCGCTTTTTGTGTCTGTCTGTGTGTGCGTAGAAAGGAATATTGTGGAGTTACCGACATAACTTGCAGAGTAAGCAAACTGAAGTGGAAGGACCGATGGCCGGTGGAGCAGACGACTCCTGGAGTGGAGACCGCGTATCGGCCAGCTAGATGGACGGACGACCTAAAGAAGGTGTCTGGGACAGACTGGATGGGGAAGGCGGAGGACAGCCCTTGTTGTGGCGTAGCCTGGGAGAGGCCTATGTCCAGCAGTGGACTGCGATAGGCTGAGTTGATTGATTGGTTGATTGATCGATTGTGTGTGCGTAAAGTTCTTCTAAACTACAAAATGAATGTTGATTAGGTTTCTAGAGAATTTATTCCGGGAGGCTTATATGTTAACAAATTGAGTATTTAACTTAGATAAAGCATAGTAAGCTCAATGTTTTGACATGTCACCACATCAGCAGATCGCACCCGCACGAAGCTCGCTAGTGTTTTTTTAAAAACTTAAAAGGCTTTTATTTTCCAGGAATCTTATCAGGTTTAATGAATACGAAACCTAGAACAGATCTGACGTAATTCCAAATACAGAGAAAAAACAGAAACTTACGCTAGTAGCTCCCCAACCAGTAAGAACAACGTCCTGGCCATCAGCTACGTCAGACCCCGACCTGACCATGCGGATTGCTCTGGCATTTGTGCCATCCAAAGTCATGCCCTGGCTAATAGCAATGACCCCTGCGTCATAGTCGAAGGTAGTGGGATTGAACCTAGGATGGGAGCTAAAAGAAGATGCGTTGTATACCAAGCCCCCACTAAAGGCGTCGGTACTGCCGATTCGGACATTAATTGTTCGAATTCTGAAACATGAATTGTATTCAATATTAGTTCTAATATGGCTTTTTATAATTTTTTCTGGGGGCATGCACATTCACATTATACAAGGGTCTTATTATTTATTTTGCCGAATATTCAATGGCCTGAATAGTCTAAACAGGTATGTTAGATACCTATCTAACATACCTGTTTAGACTATTCAGGCAGGACTCAAGTTTTTTGATTAACACTACCAATTCTGTTGGGATATGTTATCTAAACAATCCTTTCCTTATATTTTAAAGAGATAATGTTGCTTGTTATTGGTAATCTCTGAAATTGCAGATCCAGTTACAAAATTCGTTAACTGATATAAAACTACACTATTCACAAGAGAAGAAATGTAGACGGCGAGGCGAGATGTACTATAGAGGCTTGCCCTCTTTTACATAGAATTTAAACACAACCGGCGAAACGTAGGTGTACTATAGGTACACCTCTGTCCATCCCCTCAGGAAACAATGCGTGATGTTATGTAATTATTCTAAATCTATATCTTACCCTGCTAGACAATGGGCAGCAGTAACGATGTAATATCTACTGACAATAGAACCACCACATTGGAAGTCATCTCTGCCATCGTTAAGCAACAGGTATGCTTGGTATGGGTAATTTTGTATAGTGGTTTCATTACCACCTACAATCTTACCCCCATCGTCTTGTTTATGTTCACGTGTTTTACACAAGACATCTGTAAGAAAAGAAAAAATATAGGCATGTACAGACGCCAGCACATCAAGCTACTACAATCTGTCAAATTTCTTTAATAGATTTTCAACTTTATCGCTGAAGCATTAAGGTTCAAGGTTGATTGGGAAAATTTGACAGTTTCGTGTAGCTTGACCTGCTGGCGTCTGTACATAACATCATACGATGAATGAAACAATTTGAGAAAATAATGCAGGCAGTCAAGATTACATAATAATAATAATCAGCCTGTATTGTAACACTGCAGGACCTCCCTTTCCTTCATCCACTCAACTCGATCCTGAACCAATATGGACCAATCCCTTATAAAAGCGTCCAGTTTAAGACTTCAGTCGATTGTTTATTAAAAATTAAATATAAATAACATTATCTGCCTAGCCTTTTCCCAACTATGTTCGGATCGACTTGCAGCTGAGTACCAGTATTTTACATAGAGCGACTGCCTATCTGACCGCCACAACCCAGTTACTGGGTTAGCTACGAAACCCCTTGGTAAGACTGGTTGTCAGACTTTCGGGCTTCTGACGACCCGTAACGACTGTGAATTTCAAGATCCACGAATGACAGCCGGGACCAACGGCTTAACGTGCTTTCCGAGGCACGACCCCTCGTCTTAGTATGTAAAGATGGTCACCCATCTACGGACCAACCGCGGCAAGCGTAGCTTAACCTGATCGATGGACCCGTGCGGTTGTTATTACTTACGTACAAGCCCCATTTTTTTTTTTTTTTATTAAAATAGAAATGTTAGAAAAACATGTTAGAAAAAAAATTGTATATTTTTTTTACCTTTGCCGCAAAAGGCAATAAACAAAAAGAAGTAAAGCGTTAACTTGTCCATTTCTTTTCTGCCACAGAAAGTGTAATGTGAAGTTCTTTCGCGGGAATATGTTTAAATACTTTTCTGAACGATAGTCGCCATGTAATAGGGATCTAATTATCTCATTAATTGGACGACTTCGAGATAACGCCCCTATACAATACCAATATTGTAAAAAGACTTTTTTTATAATTTCGCTTCGTACTTCCTGACACAAATATGTTATAATTGCTTCTATTACCCATCCGTTATCTGTCTAAACTAAGGTTGTTGGACAATTATTTCTGTCCTCACTCGAGGACTATAGTAGACTAAAATTAGATTTTTATCTAGGAATTCAGTTATTTGCACGACTAATACTCATATTGCAGATATTTGAAAAAAGGTTTTCATACATTTTCTCCGTTATTTAGTATTCATAGTATTTTTATTAGTTTCAGGCCAGTTTTCAGTGTGATCAGTCATGTCAATAAATAAATTATTTTTAATTTATCAGGTGCAGCCGTGGTGTGATGTGATGACGAGGAGGAATGAGGACACGAGCTGGTTGCAAGTTCATTTTCTGGCAAGTACCAATAGAAATGGTTTCTTTTTCATGTTGTTCTGAAATCACCGTGGCCGGTTTATTAATTAAATGAATAATGCAATTCAATAATCAATTAATAATAATAATAAATTCCTAATTCAATTTTCATTTTGTCAAGAAACCGAGAAGCCCAGACTTTGTACAAATCTAGTATGATGTTGAGTGCATCGACTGTCCAAATCTTTGTAAGTACCAGCAGTGGGAATAAGGTATGTAAGCTGATTATGACGGGGTTACGTGTTTATTTTTGAAGTGAAGTGAATATTATTCCTTTAAGCCGTTACTGACATCGCACGGAAAATTGAAACACAATTGACACGTCTCGATAAATAACTCATGTAATTTGTTCAATGCGAATGTAAGCTATTAAACAATTTATATGTGAGTGCACATTCGGAAATGAACAAGATTGGATGCAGCACATTATTTATACGGTGTCTCGCATGATGAATGACAGATTAAGTAACTTTTGAATATTGTATTGTATTATGCTGGGAGGGCAAAAGCCTGCCACGACTGGCGTAATGTCGCGTCAACTGACGTTTACGAGAATGTATCGACTTTGACAGTCACGTACGAATAAATTGGCGTCACAGAATGGTGGTTGCTTTTTTTTGAAGGAAATAGAAATCAGGAGAATCAGAAGCTTTTGTTGTTTTAATCTAGATACGTACCTATTTATTTAAATAACTCTTCAAGCTACATATATAGAAGAACCAACAAAAGTACAAAACGAAAAACATAACACAACCCCATACACCATACACATACCAAACACACTGTACTAAAGAATATCTAAATAAATAACATACTTTCAAAGTATTTCTGTAGCAGCGTTGAGTATGATACCAACTGATCACATCTGATATCAGATCAACGCTGCTCTAGAAAAAGTGGTGTAAGGTGATCTAAGATGTAAACTTATAAAATAAAGTGAAAATATTTGATTTTTTGTATGTTTGTTTGTTACGCTTTCTCTCTAAAACGACTGAGCGGATTAGAATGAAATTTGGCACATGGGTAGATCATGCCCTGGATTAGGATTTAAGATAGGTAATATGGGATGTGTCTGCAACAACACGTCAGTGCGCGTAGTTTGCGCATAATCCGCACTGGCACGGAGTTGCGGTGGAAAACGATTATTCGATTCACCCCAGCTCCAGCCAAGGAAGGCCAGCAACAATATCACAGAGGGTTCCTAGGCCACCGCACTAATTTGCCCTGTACGTGGTGACGACTTTGCAATTTAGATGCACATGAGATGCTGTCTCGTCGTCCTCCATGCAGGTCCTGCACAGCAGAGTGTGTGTGACTCCTATTACAAAGAGGGTTTTATTGTATGACCGTGGCCAGTTAAAGCTGCTATAACTGTTCGTAGCTGTAGCTTAGTTAGTCAGAGAACGTAGGGGTCTACTCTGAAGTGCAAAGTGCGAATGTTCGGATCGGACCGAGACATGGCCGAACCGAATATTATTGCAAAATGCGTAAAAAGTTCGTATCGGCTCAGTTGGGTCGGGACCATAGTCAATATTCGAAAGAGTTTAGGATCGGGACCGGCCGAACCAAATAATAACTTCGTAGCAGGAAACGGCCGAACATTCGGCCGATACTACTTCGGAATAGACCCGGTTTCCTGAGGCGGCTATCAATTGTTGGAAGTGCTTAATTAGCCTGTCTGCAATCACCTTGGTCCACCTGTTGTTTGTGATGTTGGTCCCTGGTGTGTTTCTTTACTAGATTGCGTAAGTATCCAAGTGGCGCGATGGGTTTAGGTCCTTCAGGTGCCATGCTCGACTCCCTTCTGGCAAGTTCGTCAACTGCATCGTTACAATCCATTGAATGGTTGTTATTGAATCAACCACCAGTCAGCTGTCTGCGAGTATGCGGATCCAATGGGCCTTAGCTTGCCTGACCAATGGTGTGGCTATGTGTAATTTGAAGTACTCCGAGAAGATTCTAGCACCTGTAGGACATAAGATACTTTTTATACCGATATTCCTACGGGATTGAGATGTATGCAGTGAAACCGCGGGCTAGTGAGATATAAAAACTAAACAAAAACTCCGGTACCCACCACAACCCGCAATCAAATCATGTTGTTTACATTTGCCCAATACGTCGCGGTAAAAATACTACGTAACACAGTAATGGAAATGTGATTCAGTAAATAAAAAAAAGGGTTAGGGTTGACTGCGGCGGCATTTATTTTCTCCGGGGCTCTCGAGTTTCTAGTAACTCAGTAATTTTGTATTGCAATTAAATCTCACCTTTTTCTTGTTTCGCTAGAATTACTTTTTGGCCAGCAGGTGGCAATACAATGCAGGTTTTATCTGATTATCTGAAATACTCCATTCAATATCATGTGAAAGTAGTTTTTGGTTTGTTTACTGCAACAATGTTAACTATTTTGAAGTGAACTACACTTGCAATCAATTACCATGCAATTCTAATATTAGTTTGTTGAAAACTGGTTTAAATCTTAATTTACAAATAGTGGATACAGTTTACAATAGAAGGCGTTACACAAACGGTACAAATAAAAATAACGAGACTCAAGAATAAAAATAAATTGAACGCATGAAATCTCTCCAACAAGTAGTTAACAACTCACGCTGCATCAGCATAAATTAAAAAAAAAAATAAAATACAGACCACCAAAAAAACAAGATTACCCTGAGAAAGAAATAAATAATGCACCCGAAGCTAAAGAACTTTTTAGCGCTCTCCTAAAAGTTTCCTCGTGCTTAATTACGTTTTCATTTATCTTTCGACTCGTCCAGTTTGGAACAGAAGCGACTAAACAAGGCCTACATAACAGTAGACTGCTCATTTCTATTTAATAATACATTATGAACTCCGGAACAAAGAGTGACGTAAAACAAAAGTGTTTGGAAAACTTTGCCATTATGCTTATTAAAAGAGAGAGCAGTAGTGGTCCAGTTGTAATGGCCGCGGCTTACGAACTGCGGGTCGTGGGTTTAAACCCAGGCAGGCGCTTTGTGTAAATAATTTCATCACCACAGCTCTCAAAACGGTGAAGGATGACAAAGTGAGGAAACCGTTATGTCCTTGAACCAAAAATTCGAAGACATCTGACATCTACCAACCCGCACTGGGCCCGCGTGGTAGATTATAGCCCACTGCCTCTCGAAGAGAGGAGGCCTGTGTCCCAGTAGTTCCAACATTAAAGGCTGATTATGTTATGCTTAAGGGAAAACATTTTTCTGAAAAGAATTAGCTCCTGTACATGTACGTGGTTTGTCTTCGTATGGCTATCGTTGAATATTATATGCAATTAGCGTACTTCTTCCTTCTAACAGTTCTAGGACGTATCCATCCCAATAAATCAGTAACTGTTTAACTGTTGATTAGCAATGAATCTCACAACTACTACAGACACTTGGTAACACAACCACATCCACCTACACATAAACAGAAGAACAACCAAAAACTTTGACCAGATATAATCACAATTAAAAACGAAATCTCAATTAAAAGGGAACGATTCTTCCCGATTGTTCCCGAAGTGCCTCACCTTATCACGAGAATTCAGCGAAGTGCGGGGGGCGGGGATTGTCTGTCGGATTGAAACTGACGTGAGCTGGCCACCTGGTTCCTTTCGACGAAATTAAAAAAGTTTCAGCAACACGGGAACTCGGTAGGTCTCGTTCATTTAAATGCTAAGGGATTCCGTGTTAGTATTCATTGCGAGTTTTGTCATTCAGAGAAAAGTTTTGCTTTTTACCAGTTTCACTTCGCGCTGGGCGGAATTTGCATTTTTTTTTTTTGTCGTGAATGGTGTAACAGTAGGTAGCAACTTTTCCGTCTGTTGTTATCTTTGGAACATATCGTGATATATTAATGTGCAAATTGTTGATCATGGGAAATTCCAAAAAAAATACCATTATTCATTACGCACCGCTTGCTTTATCCTGCTGACAAACATTACATGAGACATAAATATAAAGACTTAAAACTGCGAAATGTAGGTGAATATTCTAAGCACACCACTGCACAACCCTTCAGGTAATTAAAGGTGCGATGGTATGTTATGTTATTTGTGTGTATTTGTGTTTTGTTTTTATTATTATTCAACGGAGGAAAATAATTAAGTCTGGTTTGACATAACATGGTAGTGTGGTTATAAGGACAAATACAATGAATAAAGTAAACAGTGCCTTTATTATAAGCTATTAATAGAATAACAAAACAATAAGTGAGTTCCATGAGGACTAAAACTAATATTAGGAACAAATAAATAACAACAATCGAATAATTTATGAAATTAATACAATAATTTTAAAAGAAACCGATTTTTTGCTCGAAACAAAATAAACATGAAAAACTTTAAATCTAATTGCATAATCAGCCACTGCATATTAAATGGTGTTTTATTGGGTATCTACTCTAAACTATGAGCAAATTAAGGTATGTGTATCGTATCGCACACTCTTTTAAATTATATGAAAGTTTATATTTTAAACACAAAAACCTACAACTAGTTACAAAATAAATAATGAAACGATAAATGTTAGTCACACCTCCAGTAGTGACGCAATTTAAGCGCCAGTCATTCTTGCTATGTAAAATCTGACGTAATACTGTCCTATCCGGGTGTAGACCCCAGGTGAATTCGGACGGGCACAGCCAAAACCGTACGACGTAACACCAGCCAGAAGACCATCGACCACCGCAGGACCACCGGAATCTCCCTATAAAATAATACCAGTTACAGTCCGGCCGTCGAGAGAATGTATTTCTGACACCTGTCAGTGCGATCATTTTAGTAGCTAATAAAGAAACTGACACGTGTCAAGAACGTATTCTCTTGTCGACCGCACTGTTATTAGGAGAAGGTCAAACAGTGACAGTATTGGCACGGACAACAATAATTAATTATTAGAATTGCTCATGCCGGGGAAAAATAAGCTCATCAACATTGTTGACAAAAGGTAGGCTTAAATGCCCAGGGTAACTTTTTATTCTATACATATTTTTAAGTGATGTTTTAGCTTTTCTATGGTAAAATTCCGAGATTTATTTTCTTTTTGTATGTTTGTTTGTTATGACTTTACGCTTAAACGGCTAAACAAATTTATATGAAATTTAACACATTAGTAGAACATGATCTGGATTAGGACATGGGCTACTTTTTATCCCGATATTCCCAAGAGATCGAGACTTATCTGGTTGAAACCGCGGGGCGCAACTAATTAGATATAAAGAGCCCTATGGTAAAAAGGTAATTTACTCAATGGGTACAAAATATTTACCTGACAGGTATCCTTGCCGCCTTCGGGGACGCCAGCACAGAACATTCTGGTGGTGACATCACTTGAAAGAAGTTCATTGCACCCCGTTCTGTTCACTGCAGGAACCGTCACTACGTTCAACGTTCTAGTTGTAGGTCCACCTTCCTATAACAAATAGGTATTACTGGCTAGTACATCACTTTTTGTGATAGGTTTACTATCAAGAACAGTGTGGCATAATAAGTAGTATGAAACACAGTCGCTTTTCGTGTCTGTCTGTGCGTATAGTTCTTTAAAACTACAAAATGGATTTACATGCAGTTTTCTCCATCATTTAAGAATTTATTCCGGAAGGCTTATGTGTATGACACATTGATTATTTAACTTAGATGAAACATAGTTAACTCGATGTTTCGGCATATCACCACATCAGCAGATCGCACCCGTACGAAGCTCGCTAGTGTTTTTAAAAACTTAAAAGGCTTTTTTCTTCCAAGAATCTTATCAGGTTTAATGTAATGAGACTTACAACAGAACTGGCGTAATTACAAATATAAGAAAATAAACACAAACTTACGCTAGTAGCTCCCCAACCAGTAAGAACAACGTCCTGGCCATCAGCTACGTCAGAGCCATACCCGACCAGGGTAATTGCTCTGGCATTTGTGCCGTCCAAAGTCATGCCCTGGTTAATAGCGACGACCCCCACGTCATAATCGCTGGTAATGTCATCGTAAAATGGATGGGAGTTGAAAGAAGATGCGTTGTATTCCAAGCCCCCACTAAAGGCGTCGGTACTGCCGATTCGGACCATAATTGTTTGAATTCTGAAAGATGAATAATTATTAAATATCACTGCTGACATGACTTTTTAAAAGTTTACAAGTAAAAGTTTAAAACATTTAGTGTGGTCTCATTATTTATTTTGCCGAATATTCAATGGTGTGTGGTCTAAATAGGAATGAGATATAGATACCAACTCAATTTTTTTGGTAAACACTACTAATTCTGTTGGCAAATGTTATTTGAGCGATCTTGTACCCGGTGGATGGCAATAGGCTTGCCCTATATTACATGGGCATGTATTTGACGGCACGGTTGGCGCAGTGGTTAAGCGATTGACGCTGGTTCGATTCCCGCACGGAACAAATATTTGTATGACCTACAAGTAGTGGTTCCGGGTCTGGCTGTTTGTGTATGTGAGTTTAAATGCTTGTGAACGCACCCACGATAAAGGAGTAATTCCTAGTGTGGGACAATGTTTTATATTAAAAAAAAGGAACTTAAACAAAAACGGCGAAATGTGCGTGCACTACAGGTAGACCTCTGCCCAGCACTTCGGGGAATCAATACGTTTCGCCATGTAAATATCCTAAAACTACATGTTACCTTGCAAGGCAATGGGCAGCAGTAACGATGTAAAATCTATTGACAATAGAACCACCACATTGGTAGTTATCCCTGCCATCGTTAAGCAACAGGTATGCTTGGTAAGGGTAATTTTGTATAGTGGTTTCAGTACCACCTACAATCTTACCCCCATCGTCTTGTTTGTGTTCACGTGTTTTGCACAAGATATCTGTAAGAAAAGCAAAAATATAGGTACGAGTATGTACATAATTAACAAACGATTAACTAAACAATTTGCGAAAATAATGCAGGCAGTCAGACTACATAATAATAATAATCAGCCTGTATTGTAACACTGCAGGACCTCCCTTTCCTTCTTCCACTCAACTCTATCCTGAGCCAATATGGACCAATCCCGTATAAAAGCGTCCAGTTTAAGACTCCAGTCGATTGTTTATTAAAATATAAATAATATACTAATATATTTTTTTTTTTTACCTTTGCCGAAAAGGGCAATAAACAAAAAGAAGTAAAGAGTTAACTTGTCCATTTCTTTTCTGCCACAGAAAGTGTAATGTGAAGTTCTTTCGCGGGAATATGTTTAAATACTTTTCTGAACGATATAAGTCGCCATGTAATAAGGATCTAATTATCTCATTAATTGGAGGACTTCAAGATAACGCCCCTATACAATAGGGGACAACACCAATATTGTAAAAAGACTTTTTTTTATAATTTCGCTTCGTACTTCCTGACACAACTATGTTGTAATTGCTTCTATTACCCATCCGTTATCGGTCTAAACTAAGGTTGTTGGACAATTATTTCTGTCCTCACTCGAGGACTATAGTGGACTAAAATTGGATTTTTATCTAGGAATTCAGTTATTTGCATGACTAATACTCGTATTGCAGATATTTGAAAAAAGTTTTGCATACATTTTCTCCGTAGTTTTATAAGTCATAGTCTTTTTATTAGTTTCAGGCCAGTTTTCAGTGTGATCAGTCATGTCAATAAATAAGTTATTTTTAATTTATCAGGTGCTGCCGTGGTGTGATGTGATGAGGAGGAGGAATAAGAACACGAGCTGGTTGCAAGTTCACTTCCTGGCAAGTACCCATAGCTTATCAGTCTTTTTTTCATATTGGTCTGAAATCACCGTGTGTTGTTTATTAATTATGTTTCTCATATAAGTTCTTTAAAAACTATTAAGTGGATACAGATTTTGCAATAGAAGGCGTTACGAAAACGGTACAATTAAAAATAACAAGACTCAAGAATAAAAATAAATTGAACGCATGAAATCTCTCCAACAAGTAGTTAACAGCCCACGCTGCATCAGACAAGGCATAAATTAAAAAAAAAAAATACAGAACAAATAAAATAACAAGATTACCTTGAGAGAGAAACAAATAATACAGCCGAAGCTAAAGAACTTTTTAGCGCTCTCCTAAAAGTTTTTCATTTATCTTTTGAGTCGTCCAGTTTGGAACAGTAGCAACTAAACAAGGCCTACAGTAGTAGACTGCTCAGTTCCATTTAATAATACATTATGAACAGTGGCGGATTAGCCACGTAGCAAGAGTAGCAAATGCTACCGTCCGTCCCCGCGCATTTTGGGGCGCCGCGCACCAACACTTTCTGACCGTAAAAAATATAAATTTAAATGGAAACCTAAAAATTGTTTTTCAAATCAATGTTGGTACAATACTTAACACGAAAGAGTTGGTATCAAAATGCTCGATAGCCATGTTGAAGGCCATAGTGCTAAACAACTCGAAGCTTATTAAATTTTCTTAAGTGAGGGTAGAATTGCTATCATAGATTGTCGTGGGCAAAGTTACAATGACGTCAGCAATATGCAAGCACGTATTAAGCAAATAAATAAGTAAAAAAAGGCTGTTTTTTTCACAATTTATTATTAAATGTTTACCAGTTATAGGTAGGTACTAATCGAATAGACAATCATTAATCTTGTTACAATAAAAGGTACTTACCTATCTATCTTAATAAAATTGAAAATGTCTGATTAACGCACCATAAATCTTGGTCACCCTTCTTCTAACTTGCATTATAGGTTTTAAAGTTCTGTAAGTCGTGAAGTTCAAACATTAGGAATTTATTCATACTGTCTACATTTTCTTCGAAAACGTATCAGTGTTTAGCAAAAATAATAGGACCTCTACACAGCTCCGTTTAAGAGAACTGCGTGGCCGCGCAATTCTCCATGTTTCAACCGCGTGACCATAGAATTTAAGTTCTGTAGCTCGCGTAGTATTCATTGCGAGTTTTGTCATTCAGAGAAAAGTTTTGCTTTTTACCAGTTTCACTTCGCGCTGGTAGGAATTTGTATTTTTTTTGTCGTGAATGGTGTAACAGTAGGTAACAACTTTTCCGTCTGTTGTTATCTTTGGAACATATCGTGATATTCAAACGGCTGATTAATGTTCATATTGTTGATCATGGGAAATTCTAAAAAAATACCATACCAATTCATTACGCACCGCTTGCTTCGTCATACGGATAAATATCATCAAATTCATGTTTAATAATATCTACGAGTACATCAGGTACACAGACTAAAATAAAATTAATATTTCAGTACATCAAACCATATTCTAAGTTAACATTCAACTCTATACATAACTCGAGTGTTCATGTCTTTAATTGGCACCTTCGATCACGATCACAAGACCACAAGCATCTTAAAATACAGATTTTATTAACAGTTTCATTAGTATTACGAGGTATTATGACTGATAACTTTCCGCGAATAACGTTCGATGATACTCGCTAATTACAAATTGATCAATGCTTTAGTAAAGGTATGGTTTAAATAAATAACGCAATAGTTTGGGGTAATAACTAATTGTGATGGAAAATTTATAACGATTGAAAGTCTAGCGGCCGCAAGCTCTACATATGAGAATGAAGTCTTGAATTAAATTCCCAGACAAAGTCTCAAAGCCCGTAGTCTAGATCTGTGCCTGGTTTAATAGCCTTGCCCCCTATTACATGGAAACTAAATATAACTGGCCTCTACTCCTCTACCTAACCTTTCGGGTAATTAAAGGCGTGATGTTATGATATATTGCGAGTATTTCAAGATAGAAATAATATATATATATAAATAATAATATAATGTACCCAGGCACGGTTTTTTAAAGGTAAGCGGGGTCTGAATGTGCATATTGGCAAGGTACACAGACCACAGAATGCACTCACCTCAGACCCTGTCTTAACATCTACACCTACACCTACAACCTATTCTTGACCCGTTTTGAAAAACCCTTTCAAAATTAAAAAACTCTGTTCCTGTTTTGAAGGCGGCGCTAGACCTCTAGTGGCACAACAACTTGCAGGTTGCATTCGTCTTGCCGCCCGGGAGAACTCGCAAAGTGCTTGGGAACAGCTGTTCACCTTTCCTTACAGAATCCTACATGTACAAAAGAATTTGGCTACCAAAAAGACATAAACTGCACAAATTAAAGAAAACTGTAATATTTCGGCTCATAATTTGGATTCAAAATTACCGACACAGAGATATACATCCTCAAGAGGTATATATCACATCTGGTAGAATCTAAGTTAGGGGAAGGAGACATTAGCGGAGCAGCTAGGATTTGTTGTAAATTTTATGGGGAGGTTGTTTCGGAAAAAATTCAGCCCCTGCAGCTTGGGTTACGGCTCCAAAGAGGCTCCAAGGGGTGCTGTGAGCATGCAGTCCACGCTTTGTCGACCTAGCCAAATTCTGGAAAGGGAGAAGTTATCCTGAAGGTTGACATAAAGAATGCCTTCAATTCCGTTAATAGCCTGTAACCTTGCTGGCTGAAAATAAAAAAGAAATACCCCAAATTTATAGTTTCCTTTGGCAATGTTAGAGACACCCATCTAAATTACTGTATCGCGACAGCCTTCTGGATTCTGCTGTTGGCTGTCAACAAGGTGACCCCCTCGGGCCAGTGATTTTTAGTTTAGCCATTCACCCAATTATTCGACAGCTAAACTCCAAAAACTTTTGGTATCTAGACGATGGCACCTTGGGTGGCGAAGTAGAAACTGTTTTAAACGACCTAAGATTCTTAAAAAATTAACTTCATTCCATTGGCCTTGATCTCAACCTTTCGAAATGTGAACTATATTTAGCGGACAGTACTGACAGACAACTGACACTTCCCAAATTTAACGCAATAGCTCCAAATATTAAAATTGTTGGAAAAAGCTCTCTTCGTCTCCTTGGGTCTCCAATGTTTGAAAATTCCTTTTCCGAATTTATTGAGGAAAAAATACAAAATTTCAACGACGTTTCGGAAAGATTGTTCCAAATTAATATGCATTAGGCCATCACCTTAATTCGTTACTGCTGTTTCGGCCCTAAATTAACTTATTTTCTTCGCGCTTCCCATTTATGGAATCATACCTACTTACCTTTTAGACAAAATGGACCAAATTATCAGTCAATGCAATTTGTGCTGCGCTGGTGCTGCTGCTGCGGCTGCGGAAAACCTCAAGTGGTGTAAATATAATAACCTTATTAACAATTATATTTTCGAGCCGTTTTGGGTTGAGACCCTCGGGACCCTCGGTCCGAGTGCGCATGGTCTTTTTAAGGAAATTTCGAAAAGACTGGTTGACACTTCCCATGACCCAAGGGCTGGCTTTTACCTTGGTCAGAGGCTAAGCATTGCCATACAACGTGGCAATGCCGCCAGTGTCTTGGGTACATTACCAGTCGACAGCGATGCGGATGAATTTTAGTTTGTGAATAGTTTTATTTAATTTAGGATATAATTTTGTTATTTTATGTAATGTCCGTGTTATGTTAAAGTAAAACAAATCTATTAAAATAATAATAAGATAGAAATTGACACATGAGACTGCGTGTGCGTGTTATGTTTTTATTATTATTCAATTGACGAAAATAATTAAGGGTGTTTTGTCATAAAATGGTGGTATGGACATAAGGACAAAAATAATGAATAAAGTAAACAGTGCCTTTATTATAAGCGAATAATAGAATATCAAAGAATACGAATTCCATCAGAACTAGAACTAAAATTAGGTAAAATAAATAACAACAATTGAATAATTTATGAAACTAAAAACATTATTTTAAACGAAAAATGGAATTCACACCTCCAGTAGTGACGCAATTTAAACGCGAGTCATTGTTCTTATATAAAATCTGACGTTCATGTTTCCTATCCGGGTGTAGACCCCAGGTGATCTCGGACGGGCACAGCCATAACCGTACGATGTAATACCAGCCAGAAGACCATCGACCACCGCAGGGCCACCGGAATCTCCCTATAAAATAATACCAGTTACAGTCCGGCCGTCGAGAGAATGTATTTCTGACACCTGTCAGTGCGATCATTTTAGTAGCTAATAAAGAAACTGACACGTGTCAAGAACGTATTCTCTCGTCGACCACACTGTAGGTTAGGAGGTCATAAAGTGACAGTATTGGCAAGAACAACAATAATTAATTATTAGAATTGTTTATTTATTTATTTACCATTTATGTACACACATATATATAAACAGACAAGAAAAAAAAACAGAACAGAAGCGGGGTGCAGCTAGTTAGTTAGTTAGTAGAGCCCTAAGATAAATAGAGAATTTATTCAAAACAAAATATTTACCTGACAGGTATCCTTGCCACCTTCGGGGACGCCAGCACAGAACATTCTGGTGGTGACATCACTTGAAAGAAGTTCATTGCACCCCGTTCTGTTCACTGCAGGAACCGTCACTACGTTCAACGTTGTAGTTGTAGGTCCACCTTCCTATAACAAATAGGTATTACTGGCTTGTACATCACTTTTGGTGGTAGGTTTCCTATCAAGAACAGTGTGGCATAATAAGTAGTATGAAACACAGTCGCTTTTTGTGTCTGTCTGTGTGTGCGTATAGTTCTTTAAAACTACAAAATGGATTTACATGCAGTTTTCTCTATCATTTAAGAATTTATTCCGGAAGGCTTATGTGTATGACACATTGATTATTTAACTTAGATAAAGCATAGTAAGCTCAATGTTTTGACATGTCACCACATCAGCAGATCGCATCCGTACGAAGCTCGCTAGTCTTTTTAAAACTTAAAAGGTTTTTTCTGTTCCAGGAATCTTATCAGGTTTAATGAATACGAGACCGACAGAACTGACGTAATTTCAAATACAAGCAAATATACAAAAACTTACGCTAGTAGCTCCCCAACCAGTAAGAACAACGTCCTGGCCGTCCGCTACGTCAGACCCCGACCTGACCATGCGGATTGCTCTGGCATTTGTGCCGTCCAAAGTCATGCCCTGGCTAATAACGACGACCCCCACGTCATAGTCGCTGGTAACGGCGTTGTACATTGGATGGGAGCTAAAAGAAGATGCGTTGTATACCAAACCCCCACTAAAGGCGTCGGTACTGCCGATTCGGACATTAATTGTTCGAATTCTGAAACATGAATTGTATTCAATATTAGTTCTGATATGGTTTTTTATAAATTTTTCTGGGGGCATGCACATTTACATTATACAAGGGTCTTATTATTTATTTTGCCGAATATTCAATGGTCTGAATAGTCTAAGCAGGTATGTTAGATAGGTACCAACTCAAGTAAACTTTACTTAAGTATGACCATTTTATCGGTAATTCATGCTCAACAGTGAACAATGGTGAAAGGGTGTTTTGTATCAATACTAGCTGACCTGGCGAACTTCGTACTGCCTCAGAATCAATAAATGTTCAGTTTTCCAATGCGCGAGGAAACTTCTCGACGACCGAAAAAAGTAATTATCGAGTAGCAGCCCTTTTTTTTTTTGTCTAAATTGAGTAGCAGCCCTAAGTCTACATTTGTGCCCGATTTATGGCAATAGGCTGGCCCTCTATTACATGGGAATTAAACATAACCGGCCAAATGTAGTGAGTTATATCAGAGGTGTACCTATAGGTGTACCCATAGGTAGGTACTCCTCTGACCAACCCTTCAGGAAAACAATGCGTGATGTTATGTTATTAGTCTAAATCTATATCTTACCTTGCGAGACAATGGGCAGCAGTGACGATATAATATCTACTGACAATAGAACCACCACATTGGTAGTTATCACTGCCATCGTAAAGCAACAGGTACGCTTGGTATGGGTAATTTTGTATAGTGGTTTCAGTACCACCTACAATCTTACCCCCATCGTCTTTTTTGTGTTCACGTCTTTTACACAAGACATCTGAAAGAAAAGCAAATATATATGTGCGAGTATGTACATAAGCATGAAACGATTATTTAAATAATTTGCGAAAATAATGCTGGCAGTCAAGACTGCATAATAATCAGAGTCACACTGTAGGGTAAAGAGCTTCCATTCCCTCGTCCACTCAACTCTATCCTGAGCCAATATGGACCAATCCCTTATAAAAGGGTCCAGTTTAAGACTGCAGTCGGTTGTTTATTAAAATATAAATAAAATATGTTAGTAAAAAAATTTGAATATATTTTTACCTTTGCCGCAAAAGGCAATAAACAAAAAGAAGTAAAGCGTTAACTTGTCCATTTCTTTTCTGCCACAGAAAGTGTAATGTGAAGTTTTTTCGCGGGAATATGTTTAAATACTTTTCTGAACGATAGTCGCCATGTAATAGGGATCTAATTATCTCAATAATTGGAGGACTTCGCGATAACGTCTGTATTTAATAGCAATGTTCTAAAAATATTTTTTTTTATAATTTCGCTTCTTACTTCCTGACACAAGTATGTTGTAATTGCTCCCATTACCCATCTGTTATCTGTCTAAACTTACTGTCTGTCTGTCTGTTAAGATTGCTGGACAATTATTTCTGTCCTCGCTCAAGGACTATATATTAGTGGACTAAAATTGGATTGTTATCTAGGAATTCAGTTATTTACATGACTATTATGCCAGATATTTGAAAAAGGCTTTTATGCATTTTCTCCTTTGTAAATATCGATTTAGTAGTCATAGTATTTTTATTAGTTTCAGGTCAGTTTTCAGTGCGATAAGTCATGTCGATAAATAAGTTACTTTTAATTTATCAGGTGTGATGTGATGACGAGGAGGAATAAGGATACGAACTGGTTTCAAGTTCATTTTCTGGAAAGTACCAATAGGAAAGGTTTTTTTTTTATGTTGGTCTGAAATCATCGTGGCTGGTTTGTTAATTAAACGTATTAGTTAAGGCATTGACTGCCACTGCAGTCACCGGTGACTGCCAACAATAGATTTTGTATTGTGTTTGTTTGTTGTTTGTTGTCTTTCAGTCAACGTATTAATTACAATTTCTCTTTGTTAAGAAACCCAATACCCTTTGTACTAATAGACTTTGTACGATACTAGTATGATGATGAGATGATTTAATCCAAATTAATGTAAGTATAGTACAATGGGAACTATTAGAAACTATCTTCTGCCCGAGACCTCATCTGCGTGGACTTCAGAATTTGCTGTCGAAGTCGCGACCAGAAGCGTTTTTTTTGCGTAAATTAAAAAAAAGGAAACTTAAAAAATAATAATAATAAAACAGTCGTTAATAAGTCATGTCCAAGTTATCCGTTTAGCCGTTTTTGCGTGATTGAGTAACAAATATCCAAATATTCCAAACAAAACAAAGTCACATTTATAATGTTAGTAACATAATAATATGGACACATTCTTGTGCAGGAAAACAAACAGGTGGTCTATTAATGATGCTATCGGAAACAATGGGCGGATAAACATTAAATAATTATTTTCCTGAAATCCAGCTAAGGGCACGATAATGTTTGGTATCACGTACACTAACAAGTCATTTTGTTAGTAAATTTTTATATTTATTTTGATTGTAAGTAAGGTATAGATAGATTTGTGGTTAGGATTTGTTATTAAGGTATAGATGATTTCGCAATGTACTTTTCAAACAGTTTTATTTTACTGCAGTGCTAAAAATATTTTTTTGACATGACTAAATTTTCATCCAATTCCGTTCAGCCGTTGATGCATAAAAAGGTCACAGACCGACTATATTTCCAATCACATTAAACACTTAAAAGCGACACAGAAAAATTTAAATATGAAATCAATGTGAATTTTATTAAAATATTCCCCTATTTTATCGCCTTGGGGGATGACTTTAATTACGATTTGACACACAAACACGAAATGCTTTATTTCTTACCAAAAGCACAAAATTTGATTTTCATAATGCTGGGTCCCATACAAATTTCATCCCCTATATCACCCAATTTGGGATTATTATTGAGACAAAAAGTAACCCATGTCCTTCCTCAGGATTCCATCTGTCTCCTTGCCAAATTTTATCGAAATCCGCTCTGTAGATTAGGCATAAAAAGGTAGCATACAGACATGCAGTCGGACAGAGTTACTTTTGAATTTATAATATTAGTATGGATTATGATAGTATAGTATGGATACAATTATATAAGAACAACTAGCTGCGCCCCGCGGTTTCACCCGCATAAGTTTCGATCCCGTGGGAATATCGGGATAAAAAGTATACTATATGTTAATCCTGGTTAAAAAACATCTGTGTGCCAAATTTCATCCAAATCCGTCCAGTAGTTTTTGCGTGAAAGAGTAACAAACATCCATCCATCCATACAAACTTTCACATTTATAATATTAGTAGGATACTATCTGCAGCCTGCAACAGGAAGCATATATATAACCGAAACTGTAACATAAACGCTCAAATCGAAAAGTGCTAGCCAAAAGCGAGTATCCTCGTTGCGTAAATTTCGATGAACCAGATTTAAACATCCGAATTCTGCAGTTATTACAGCTCTGACCATATTTACAAGGTACGTATGTTATTATATTGTTTATAACTTAATTTAATATTCTAATTAGAGTGTCTGAGGTCTTGCGCTTATTCTGTTACGTGTTGTAAAACTTGTTAGAGGTTACAGTAAAACAAATGAGTTAGTTAAAAATTACTCTGTTTAATTTTGAAATAATATCACGCTGGTTTAGTGTCAGAGAAATTAATTGTTAAACTACAAATTGACACATTACGTCCATTTGCCGTATTATAGAAATTTCATATAACTGTTAAGAATATACAAGATCATTCAGGTCTTGAGCATTTTGTACCCTTACATTAAGGGCCGGCGCCCACTAGCGGCACGGATTTTTATGCGAATAATAGAAAATATAACTTAAAAGTATGACAATAACATTGAAATTTCCTACAAGAAAACAGTTTATTTTTTCTGGGTACGTTACGAATGCTAGTAGTCAATTTCATAAACAATTAATTTGCCTGATATTCCTAATATAGATAAAACTATCCGTATTTATTATATTTATTGATGCAGTTTTTTCCATCATATAAACAATTTATTCCGTAAGATTTACGTGTATACACTAATATTTAACTTATTTAGAATAAATTAATCTTGTAGTTTTATCAAGTCGTAAGAGCCGTGCGAAGCAGAGGCGGGTTTCTAGCTTTTAATTAATATAGATAATATTTTCCAGGATGCACAAAATGAGAGCTGTAATCTTCCTGATCGCAATCGCCACCGCTGTCGCTGAGTTGTCCCCCAGCCCACCACTCCCCACAATACTGGAGGGAGCTACTCCTTCAGACGTCTTGCGTTACCTCTATGACGTAATGCTTACGTCATACATGTCTGGTGAAGAAAACACCGAGGGGCATGTAATGGCTGGTGTGAAATGCCCCGGTGGTGGGAAAAAATTAGCGTCAGGCGCGTGTGCTGTACCAGAATCAACGAAAATGACTGATTTCTCCTATTTATTTGATTACAATGATTAATGTTTTAGATTAGTAAAATATACTTTATTTATGCATATATTTATTGTAAAATGTAAATGGTCCACCACAGACTGCCTACTTTATTTGTCTCTCCTTAATTTTAATCCGTGCAAAGGTTGTCTTTATTTAAGATCATTCTATGATATTATATTTATAACAATAAATATTCAAAGTTGTAAAATAATTTATTGAAATTATGTTTAATTTGAATATTTATAAAAAAAAAACTATATTTTGTATAATGTAATCAAATATTACTATTTAATTAATAACAAAATTACTAATGAAATAAAAACCAACAGACTTAAATGAAAGTAATAATATTTACATCATATCAAAGGAAAAGGAGAGACCAGAGGCCATCAAAACGTTTTTGTGAAATAAAATAACATTAACTTAAGGATCTGTGACATGATATTAGGGGTTAAAGTATGAAATTGCCGATTTGTTCTGAAAAATTGAAATTCGTTTTTTTTTTAATTTAACATATATACTTAATTACGATGAATGTATAGACATTACTGCCATCTAATAGGAAGCTCATTTATGCCTTCGCGATACAACTCTCGTGATCTAGATTCGACAAACTGTGTGAAAGCATTTTGTACTGCCTCCTGAGAAGAAATTTTTTTATCACGTAGAAAATTGTCCAAATCACGAACAAAAATGGTAGCCCGTTGGAGCAAGGTCTGGCGAATACGGAGGGTGACGAATGGTTTCTAATTGCAGTTCCTGTAGAGTTTAAACGGTTTCTCAAATCATGAGGCACCCATTTCTCATATTTTTTTTATTTTATTGATTTGACGCAAATTAGTCAATATTGTTGGTAAGGTAACGATAAATCATGCCGCTAATTGCTGGGTAGTTTGGCTCGGATCGGCTTCCACCATCTCTTGCAATTCATTGTTATTCACCTGTGTGAGCGGTCTTCCACGCGGTTCGTTCTTCAATTCAAAGTTTCCATCACGAAAGCGTGTAAAACAAAATCTCATGGTGCGTTCATTAGCAGTCCCCTCTCCAAACACAATATTGATATTGCGAGCTGTTTCTGCCGCGTTAGTTCCGCGTCGGAACTCATATTCAAAAATAACTCGAATTTTCGAAGTATCCATCTTTCCTGTCTAAGCTGAATAAAAAAAAACAACTGAAAGTCGATAAGCGAATGTAGCACATTTTTTAAAAGAAAAACTTCATAGGTACCATGTGAAAAAAGTTTCACTCAAAAATCTCAAACCATGAAGGTTCTATGTCAATTCGAAGTATAAGAACACGGCAATTTCATACTTTAACCCCTATTATTTATAAACACGTAACTTATATTTATTTGCACTGTTTTTGCAGTGTCCTTTTGTTTTTAAATAAGTGTGTAAAAATATGTCAAAATAAAGAATACTCAGCCTAAAAAAACATTGCAGTTTTTTTTGTGTGTGTGTGTGTGTGTATGTCTGTCTGTGGCATCGTAGCTCCCGAACGGATGAACCGATTTTAATTTGGTTTTTTTTTGTTTGAAAGGTGAATTTGTTGGGAGTGTTCTTAGCTATGTTTGATGAAAATCGGTCCAAGATGGCCGCCGCCACAAAATGGCGGATTACATATTTTTCACAACTCCCTCAATATGGGTATCAAATGAAAGGGCTTGACTAGTAGAATACTATACACTATGATAAATTTCAAATCCAATATGGCCGCCACCACAAAATGGCAAATTACATATTTTATTTTACACAATTCCCTCAATATGGGTATGTATTAAAAGGGCTTGACGAGTAGAATACTATACACTATGACAAATTTCAAATCAAGATGGCCGCCACCACAAAATGGCGAATTAATTTTTTTTTTTCACAAATCCCTCAATATGGGTACCAAATGAAAGGGCTTGACTAGTAGAATACTATACACTATGATAAATTTCAAATACAAGATGGCCGCCACCAAAAAATGGCGATTTACAAAAAACCTGATTAAACACCAAATTACCTGAATCTTAAAACACAAGAAAATAAAAGAAATGAAATAATAAGGAGTCCCTATAAAAAGCATGAAATAAAAAATTTAAAAAACCCCCGACACAAAATAATAATAAAAATAGTATGAATTTAAAAAGCCTAAAACAATTAAAAAAAAACTATTGCAAAAATAGAACAAAAAGTTCCCAAAAAGTCCCCCGACGGGACAACATTTAGTCAAAAAATTTCATACGCACTTACGTAGGGTCATTCATAATTTCAAGGTTATTTTATTCTTTTTGTAGGGTTTCTTGTTTATAACTTTTTTGTTCTATTTGTGGCTATTTTTGCAATAGTTTTTTTTTATTGTTTTAGGCTTTTTAAATTCATACTATTTTTATTATAATTTTGTGTCGGGGGTTTTTTAAATTTTTACTAAAAATGTACCCGCCTGGATACACAACATTACATGGATATAAATGTATATTCTGAACAATTTCAAGTTTATAGAGTTTCAATTCATTTTGATTGACCTACTACTGAACTATGTATGTGTGTATATTGTGTTTAATCGATGCTGGAGGATAACAAAATTAGCCTATTTTAGTACCTGGTATCCATTTTCATTCTACGCATCTGCATCATTGGTTAGATAAGTCTATTAATCGTGTTTTGCGTGCCGTTTGGTGACCACGTTGATTAATAAAACATTTTCGTTTTGTGAGTTTAGAATTCATCGTTAGAAAATCAAGAATCAGTCGGTTTTGTTTCTGGATCAAGGGATACAGGTAATATTTTATTTTATTAATCGACTTCTAAAAGAGGAGGTTCCCAATTCATCTGAATTTTTTTTTTTTAAATACGTTAGTCTATTGATCTTTCATCGATTGTAGCCCGATTTTTTTTAAAGATTATACTCCTGAGGTCCCCTTTACTACCCCCCCCCTACTTTCCCCCTGGCTTTTCCCCTTTACTTTTGGTGTACACACAGCAAGCAGTGGTACCTATACATATTTGTGTGGGGAACCACAACGAAAAAGTAAAAAATTTGAAACTTTTTTACAAGAAAAAACAACCGACTTCCAAAAAACACTACAAAGTGAAGTAACTTTCATTTCGGAAGTCGGTGTCTTTGGTTTTGTATTTTCGGTTTTGCCAACGACTTCCGAAATCAAAGTTTGTTTTCACTTTGTTGTGTTGTAGTGGGTTGTTGTTTTTTTTTTTGTTTGATTAAAGCGAAGTTGATATATTTTTTTTATTTTCTTAATTTTCAAGTTATTGTGGGAGCAGGAGTGGCACAGTGATAACGGACGCGACTTGCAAGTTTTAGGTCGTATGTTTGGACCCAGACTTTGTGTAAATTATTTGTTCACCGCTGCTCTCAAAACGGTTAAGGAAAACATCGTGGGGAAACCAGAAAAACAAGAACCAAACATTCGAAGACATGTGACATCTACCAACCCGCACTGGGCCAGCGTGGTGGATTACAGCCCATTCCCTCAAGCAGTGAGGAGGCCTGAGCCCCAGCAGTGGGAACATGACTTGCTTATATAAAGTTGTTGTGGTTGTCAAAGTATACAAATAGATAAAGTACGATACTACTTCAGTTACTCTGTTTTTCTTAACGACAACAGGTTTGCGACATATTATGTTTTTTTTTTTATTACAGGAAAAACGGCACATGATGAGAGCTGTAATCTTCCTGATCGCAATCGCCACCGCTGTCGCTGAGTTGTCTCCCAGCCCACCAGTGCCCACAATACTGGAGGGATCTACTCCTGCGGACGTATTGCTGTACCTCTATGACGTAGTGCTTACGTCACTCATGTCTACAGAAGCCAATAACCAAGGAGGGGGCGTAATTAATGGAATCAAATGTCCTGGTAATATGCATACATTAGGAAGTACTGGACAGTGTGCCCCCGTAACGGAAGCGCCGGATATGTCGTATTTTTACTCGTATTAATTTAACAACGAATCTAAACTTTCATTGTTTTTACTAGTTTCGTTCGTACGTTATTCAGATAAAAGGGAACAGCCGATCGATTCTGTAAAAAAATAAAAATTTCTACTGAAAACTCAGGTGAAGTGAGCTGTCAAAAGTGCCAAGTCTGGCGTAATGTCAGCTCACTGAAGTGAGCTCACTTCACTGAAGTGAGTTCACTTCACCTAAGTATTCACGATGATTCTTGCAAAATATACCGGTTTGTACCAATATATTTATTGTTTATATACCCAGCTCACACATGTCGTAAAGATATTTCTACAAATTAGAATGTATTTAGAATATACTTAGATAAATAAAATATTATAAACATGGCTTCGTTTTATTTCAACATAATTATTATATAAATATAGTTTTTTTGAATACTAGCTTCTGCCCGCGACTTCGTTCGCGTGAATTTTCTTATTCCCCCGACCCACCCCGTCGCATCGCCCTATTACCTAATTCATTTTCTGACTTTTTTTCCTATATGCTCGGCCCCTAAGAGTTCTAGCGTGATGTTAAATAGCCTTTCTGAAGAATTGGGCTATCAAATGTAAAAATAATTTTTCAAATCCGACTGGTAGTTCCAGAGATTAGCGCGTTCAAACAAACAAACTATTCAGCTTTATTATTAGTATATGTAGATATAGATTTCTTTGCGGAGTTATTTTAAAATTATGATATCTCCTAAGATGTTGATTGAAATCAAGTGATAACAAGGGCAATTTTGTTCACAATTAAATACTTGTGATGAATAACGTACTTATTTGGATAAGGATTAATATCATGTTTATAAAACACCTTCAAAAATAATGCATTAATTTCGAACAAATTTGATCCCCTATATCACCCAATTTGGGATTATATTGAGACAAAAAGTAGCCTATGTCCTTCCTCAGGATTTCATCTGTCTCCTTGCCAAATTTTATCGATATCCGCTCTGTAGATTAGGCGTGAAAAGGTAGCATACAGACATGCAGACGGACAGAGTTACTTTTGAATTTATAATATTAGTATGGATTATGATAGTGTAGTATAGATATTACAATTATATAAGAACAACTAGCTGCACCCCGCGGTTTCACCCGCATAAATTTCGATCCCGTGGGAATTGCGGAATAAAAACTATACTATATGTTAATCCTGGTTAAAAAACATCTGTGTGCCAAATTTCATCTAAATCCGTTCAGTAGTTTTTGCGTGAAAGAGTATCAAACATCCATCCATCCATCCAAACCAACTTTCACATTTATAATATAAGTAGGATACTATCTGCAGCCTGCAACAGGAAGCATATATGTTTATAACCGAAAATGGATTTGGATTTTTTGGATTTTTTTCTTTAAACGTTGCCCCACACTAGGAATTTCTCCTGTGTAACTCACAAACACAAACAGCCAGACCCGGAACAACTAATTGTAGGTCATACTAATATTTGTTCCGTGCGGGAATCGAACCCGCGAAACGCAGCGCAGCAGTAAATCGAAACTGCGACACGCAGCGCAGCAGTCAATCGCTTAACCACTGCGCCTTCCGTTCCGTCAAATGTAACATATTAAACGCTCAAATCGAAAAGTGCTAGCCGAAAGCGAGTATCCTCATTGCGTAAATTTCAATGAACCGGATTTAGTTATACGAATTCTGCAGTTATTACATCTCTGGCCATTTTTACAAGGTACGTATGTTATTATATTGTTTATAACTTAATTTAATATTCTAATTAGAGTGTCTGAGGTCTTGCGCTTATTCTGTTACGTGTTGTAATACTTGTTAGAGGTTACAGTAAAACAAATGAGTTAGTTAAACATTACTCTGTTTAATTTTGAAATAATATCACGCTGGTTTAGTGTAAGAGAAATTAATTGTTAAACTACACATTGACACATTACGTCCATTAGCCGTATTATAGAAATTTCATATAACTGTCAAGAATATATACAAGATCATTCAGGTCTCGAACATTTTGTACCCTTACATTAAGGGCCGGCGCCCACTGGCGGCACGGATTTTTATGCGAATAATAGAAAATATAACTTTAAAGTATGACAACAAAATTGAAATTTCCCACAAGAAAACAGTTTATTTTTTTGGGTACGTTACGAATGATAGTAGTCAATTTAATAAACAATTAATTTGCCTGATATTCCTAATATAGATAAAACTATCCGTAACATCCATAATAATATTATACTTACATATTACTTATTATTAACTAAAGTCGTATTTCGTGTCACAACGGATTTTGATGCAGTTTTTCCCATCATATAAACAATTCATTCCGTAAGATTTACGTGTATACACCAATATTTAACTTATTTAGAATAAATTAATCTTGTAGTTTTGTCAAGTCGTAAGAGCCGTGCGAAGCAGAGGCGGGTTTCTAGCTTTTAATTAATATAGATAATATTTTCCAGGATGCACAAAATGAGAGCTGTAATCTTCATGATCGCAATCGCCACCGCTGTCGCTGAGTTGTCCCCCAGCCCACCACTCCCCACAATACTGGAGGGAGCTACTCCTTCAGACGTCTTGCGTTACCTCTATGACGTAATGCTTACGTCATACATGTCTGGTGAAGAAAACACCGAGGGGCAAGTACATATTAATCTTAAATGCCCTGGTGGTAGGTCAAAATTGTCGTCAGGCGCGTGTGCTGTACCAGAATCAACGGAAATTATTGATTTCTCCTCTTTATTTGATTACAATGATTAATGTTTTAGATTAGTAAAATATACTTTATTTATATATTTATTGTAAGATGTAAATGGTACACCATAGACTGCCCACTTTATTTGTCTCCCCTTAATTTTAATCCATGCAAAGGTTGTCTATAAAAGATCGCTCTAAGCGATAAGACCGCCCATTGTATCACCCTATGTAATTTTTTTTATATTTATGTGCTGTAATTTGTATGTGGTCATAATAAAGAGTGTTCTATGATATTATATTTATAACAATAAATATTATATATTATAAAAAAAATAAAAACCAACAGACTTAAATAAAATTAATAATATTTACATCATAAAAAAGGAAAACTAGAGACCAGAGGCCATTAAAACGTTTTTGTGAAATAAAATAACATTAACTTAAGGATCTGTGACATGGTATTTATAAACACGTAACTTATAACTATTTATTTGCACTATTTTTGTAGTTTCCTTTTGTTTTTAAATAAGTTTGTAAAAATATGTCAAAATAAAGAATACTTAGCCTAAAAAGACATTGCAGTTTTTTTGTATGGTCAAATAAAATATGATGAAAATTTATGGTCAAAACTTTAATCTACTGTGGTCACAGTTAATTAACTTCTGTTTGAGAGGTTTATAGCACCACGCGAACATTAAACAAACTCACATTGTGATGCTTTTTGGTTTTTACTAAAAATGTACCCGCCTGGATACACAATATTACATGGATATATGTATATTCTGACCAACTTCAAGTTTTAGAGAGAGAAGAGAGAGCCTTCTACGTGAATACCTTTTTAGAATTTGATTATTAACTCCGAAGATTACCCGCTGCATACAAACAAACAAACAAATTTTACCTCTTTATAATATTAGTATAGATTAAAAAAGAATCAAAATTCAACAGGGGCCAAATTTATTGATTCTATTAAACCACCACATAGTAAGTATTTCTCTTGACCTTTCTTATTTTTACCAGTTTCACTCTAGCGTTATTAACCACTAGCTGTTGCCCGCGACTTCGTCTGCCATCCAGGATGAAAAATAGCCTTTGGACTTTTCCAGATCCAGGCTACCTATCTGTCAAATTTCAACGAAATCCGTTCAGCAGTTTTAACGTGAAAGCGTAATAAACTAAAAAGTAATATTATATGAGTTAGATTATTTTTTATGAGAACTAGTCCTATCGAAGTGTGAACTACACGTCTATGGTATTAAACACGTAATTTGACACTGGCAAAGCTTTATGTCAAAGCAGTTAGAGTGGTTGTCGTAGTTGAAATGTTGCCACTTGGGTTTTGGTCCCGGGACGTTTCGGGCCCGAAGTCTCGGGACATTTAGTAAATTTAGTTGTCTCGGGTCTCGAGACATTCATGTCGAGACCACAGCTTACAGTCCCACAAAACGAATTTTTTACTTTGAATTTGACTAAAACTGCACTTTTTGCTATTGTGGAACTGTATTGCAGACTTTTCGAAAATATCCCTTTCAAACAGTCAGCTTGGCTGTTTGGAAATAATGGACGCTGTACCTAGTACCAGTAGCTCTACAGTACGCAAAGAGCCCGGCCCGGCGAGTCGTTTCAAAGTCAGATGGAACAGCCAATCCAAAAAATCTAAGAAAACGTACCCGAAATTCTTGCAAAAAAATCAAGAGCAACATTAAAGAAAGGAGTTCCAGTTGATTGAAGGAACCGGAAACCATACTCTTAGTGTGGGCCTACTATACTAAACTTTAAACATAATTAAACCGACATATGCTTAAAACGAAAGGGTTTTCTCCTTGACAATACTAAAAATATTACAAACGAATTCCTTTTTTTTATTGATACATTCGGCCCAAAATTAGCTCGAGTCTAATTTTATCGTGAGAAGTGTTGAAGTCCCAGGACGTCCCGGGACTTTGATCGTCAATTGTCTCGTGTCCCGAGACTTGAAGTCCCGTGCCACTGCCGTGCGTTTGATCGTAGTAAGTACTCGTACCATTTTATTTATTTATGTTCACTATTTAGACCAACTAACAAAAAAAAAAAAAAATTAAAATACATCGCATCTAATGTACAGACGCCAGCAGGTCAAGCTACCCGAAACTCAAATTTTCCCAATCAACCTTGAACTTAATGCTTTAGCAATAAAGTTGAAAATCTATTAAAGAAATTGGACAGGTTGTAGTAGCTTGATGTGCTGGCATCTGTACATAAAGTGATAAAGTTAATTATATTTACCTAACTTTGGAATTTATGAAATTCAACTTAGCAGATCGTTTCATTTTGACATTATTTTCAAGCTAATCATTTTGTGCGAACAATTGGATAGATGAGTAATTATTATTGCGAACGGTAAGAACCGTGTCTATTTCATAAATCCTACCACAACTATATTAGACGCATCACTATTGTTTCAACATTTTCCTTCTACAACTCTTAAGTATCAGGCAAGTAGCAGTTTTACATTAGTTATTATATTGTGCGTATTCTGGTCACAACGTTAACCAATATAATTACTGCCATTCGCAAAAGCTTAGAATATTTACATCAATAGATTTTATTCAGAACTCTTTGTTTTTTGTTTGTGGTCACAAAGGATTTATAATAATAGGTAAGTTTTGCGATTATGTCAAATTTTATTATTTAAATGTTTGCATTACCTGAGTTTATCCAATTTATAATGAAAATTTCCCCATATTCAAATACTTAGTTTATGCTACGTACTGATTATTTCTTTGATTATGACGTTGTTCTTTACATACAGTGTGGTGACTAGGTTATCATATTAATTGAAACCACGTATTGTACATTACGTATTTTAAACATACACAATTAAAATAACTCATAACAATATTAGACCTGTTTTTCGCTGTAGTATTTAACAACATTGAACTGAATTTGTGATTATTTGGTAACAATACAATAAAGTTTGTGTTGAATTGTTGATACCATCGTCCCGAGCGTGTCTAGAGCCTTATTATCAAGGGTAGTTTATTTCCCGACCATTTTTTAAGCGACTTCAAAAAAGGAGAACGTTCTCAATTCGGATGCTTATATATTTTTCTCTGTTTATTTTGATTGAAAAATGCAGTTTTCTTTATTTATTTTATTATTTTTAACAGACTTCTAAACAGGAGGTTCTTAAATTCGGATGTTTATATAGGTATAGATATTTTTGCAGTGAAAACTTCTTCAGCGGCTTTGTGCACTTTTGGTGTGATGGGTAAAAAATGTTAAACTCGCGTCAGGACACGTGACCTGATCGAAAATTCGTAAGACGGAGGGAGAGTAGATCGCATTCCAAAATATGAAAAATGCACAACGTTAATATTATTCAAGTTTTCACTTCTGCCGGCACTCCCGGAGTGCAACCCGTTTTTTTATGTATGTTCTCGCATAACTCCGCCTTATACATATAGACGGAATTGCAAAATTCTTTTTTTAATGGACAATGTATACTTCAGAAATGGCCCGATATAAATTAGATTAACTTTGTTTTGGTAGTTTTTGAGTTATCTTCAAAAATACGATTTCTTTTCACTTAGTTTATATTGATAGCTTCCTGTCACTGATATTTACACAGCAAGTAGTGAGAAATGAATTTGTGTGGGGTAGATACAACAAAAAGTCAAAAATAAAAACTTTTTTACAAAAAAAAACAACCGACAACGAAGTCGCTGTCGTTGGTTTCGCATTTTCGTTACTTGACACCGAGTTCCAAAATTAAAGTTATTTACTTTTTGAACAAACTGTTAACAACTTGTAATAATCGCTGTACAATAATTGAATGTGATAAACCTTGTCGCAAATCTGGATATTATAAATATTTAGTACTTATTCGTTCTGTTTGTAATCCTACTAATATTATAAATGCGAAAGTTTGTATGTATGGATGTATGGATGTTTGTTACTCTTTCACGCAAAAACTACTGAACAGATTTTGACGAAATTTAGCACACAGATAGTTTATAACCAGGATTAACATATAGGATACTTTTTATCCCGACATTCCCACGGGATCGAAACTTATGCGGGTGAAACCGCGGGGCGCAGCTAGTATGCCATAAATTTTCGTAATGTGTTTTAACTTTATTTCAATTAAAATAACTTTTAAACGGGACAATTTGTTTTTTTTTTTTCCAGTAAGTAAATTCTCAGTATCAGGCCAGATTCTGTATTATTTTGTACCCGGCTGATAGCAATAAGAACACTGGTGGTAACGGCCCCGAATTACGAGTTGTAGGTCGTGGGTTCGAACCCAGCCAGGCCCTTTACTTTTTGTAAATAATTTCATCACCGCTGCTCTCAGAACGGTGAAGGAAAATATCGTAAGGAAACCGGCATATCCTAGAACCAAAAACACGAAGACATATGACATCTACCAACCCGCACTGGGCCCGCGTGGTAGATTACGGCCTACACCCTCTCACAGAGAGGAGGCCTGTGTCCCAGCAGTGGGAACATTATAGGCTGATTATGATGATAGCAATAGGCGCGCCTCCAATAACAGAGGACTTTACACCATTTAAATGTGGTTGTTTTACACCTCTGCCCAATCCTTCAAGGAATAGAAGCGTGATGTTATATTTTGTTATTTTCCAGGATGCACAAAATGAGAGCTGTAATCTTCCTGATCGCAATCGCCACCGCTGTCGCTGAGTTGTCTCCCAGCCCACCAGTCCCCACAATACTGGAGGGAGTTAATCCTGTGGACGTATTGCTGTACCTCTATGAGGTAGTGCTTACGTCACTCATGTCTACAGAAGCCAATAACCAAGGAGGGGGCGTAATGAATGGGATCCATTGTCCTGGTAACATGCCTATATTAAAAAGTACTGGACAGTGTGCCCCCGTAACGGAAGCGACGTCAACTATTGATTACGCTCTTTTTGTATAATACGTTGATAAAGACAATAATATAGTTAAAAATAAAAATATGTAGTTTAAAAAAAACTAAAAAACTCGTTCACCCACAAGATCATCATTTGTAGTACGTGATAAAAGCGTGTTTTTTAATTTTTTATGAGTAATTTAGATTTTTATAATTTTAAATATGAAAAACGAATTTTAAGTTTCATTGTTTTGATTAGTTTAGCTCATCCGTGGTTCACAAAAAAGGGAGCAGCCGATCGATTCTGTAAGAATCTTACCATGAAAACTTAGGCGAAGTGAGCTGTCAATAGTGTCAATTCCTTACATCTGCAGTGCGATTCTGTAACCATATCTCACCGTGAAAACTTAGGTGAAGTGAGCGTGGAGTGAGCTGTCATTTCGACTAATGCTAGGGATTTTTACTATTGGCAGCTCACTTTAAGCTCACTTCACCTAACTTTTCACGGTGAGATTTTTACAGAATCGATCGGCAGGTGGAACAGCTCACTTCAATGAGTTTGTTAGTTTTCTCGGTGAGAATTTTGCAGAAAAGACCGGCTGGTATCAATGTCTTATTTTATTTTTTAATTTACGAGACCTATCCGAAATGAAGATATTATTCAAGTGGCAAAATATTTCTAAAAATTAGAATAATAATAATAAGTGTATTGCCAAAAAGAAAATACATGACGTGTTACATCTAGGAGTTCTTCTTTTGCATTTTATTTTATTTTATGAATAATGTCCCCTATGCCATGATGTAATGTATAATGTATTTACGATATTAGATAGGTAGATAAATAAAATGATTTTAGCACAGCTTCGTTTAATTCAGCATATAATGTAGTTTTATTTCAATACCTATGTAGTTAACAATTACATTATAGTTTTTGGGGTTCTGTCCAAAAATTAACATCATGACGGTAGCTTGTCAATACATCTATGAAAACATCATGTACGTAAGGAAAAATTTAAATCTTTTCAGTAAAAGGGGTGAAAGACAAACAGATTTGGCACCGTAAGGGTTCCTGCTTAGCATGCAAACTCAAACTGAAAGCATTCATTTCAAATAAATGAATTACAGGCACTTTTGGATTGTCAAGGGTTTGGTCTGTCAGAAAGATGAAGCTAGTTGCCAATTCAAAAGCGTAGTAGTTACCATGGAGAAGGACGGTTTATTTAAAATAAATGCTTTGAGTTTGAATTTGGATGGTAAGAAGGAACCCTTACGGTGCCAAATCTGTTTGTCAGAGCAGCTTATTTCAACAAGTTATGCTATCGACTTGTTTCGAATATTTTTAAATAATGGTTAGCATAAGCCTATAATGTTCCCACAGCTAAGACCTTGTCCCAGCAGTGGGAATATATCTTTTGGCCAGGTCTGTCTATAGTTGCCAGGTCCAGTTTTCGGTGATTGTGGAAGTTGGATCTCTTCCGGGGATTCTTAGCACCCCTCGCCTCACCATAACCTTGACCGCTTCTCTAGCACAGGCAGGCGGGTCGGCGGGCACTAGGGGCCGTTTTTTCTTAGAACGTGTCATTTTGGGAGTTTTGCCATCATCGCCCCGCTTGGCAGTCTTGTTGGCGATCGAGGTATAGTGATAAAATGCATAGAGAACGCTACTGCCCATTCTCTAGTAAATCCCACGGGAAGAAATGAGATGATGCTATTCTTTACGTCTGGCAACGCACGGAACCACAATAGGTAAGCATATTTAAAGATGAAGCAATGGCCACAGATAAATCTCACTAATATTATAAACGTGAAAGTATATATGGATGTATGTTTATTACTCTTTCACGCAAAAACTACGGAACGGATTTGGATGAAATTGGCCACACAAATAGTTTATAACCAAGATTATTGCCTACCATTGCTGGTGTAGAAATATTAAAAGCTATGTACATGCAGACTAGTTAAAAATGTATCAAAAATGCATTATTTATAATGTCAAAATATTAATAGTTAAATCTAAAATAATTATAATTCAAAATGGTGAAAATATAAATCATGATGTCAACGAATAAATCATAATGTCAAAATAAAAATTACAATGTCCAAGAATTCATAATAATGTCATTATTATTAATTTTTTTTTATTCAGCCATTTCTCTCCCACTGCAGGGCAAAGTGAAATGTCATCATTAATCTTAATTAAAATATCAAAAAGTATGATTTAAAAATTCATTGACAAATAAAAACACATGTCTTAGAGCCAAGCAAACATTTTACATTTAAACTTATTAATTGGTAACATTCTCAAGGTGGGTGGTAATTTATTATAAATTTTAATTGTCATACAACTGGCATTTCTACTGTATAATTGCAACTTCTGAGCAAGTACTAGTAATTTCCCGGCATTTTTTTTTGCTTGAGACTTGTTCATTTAATAGAAATAAATGAGGGTGTTTTTTTACAAATAGACCAACTTCAAAATATACAGACATACACAATATATACCCAATATGTGGAACCCGATATTTCTTAAATGACTAGTTTCACACTAAGCTTACCAGTAACGGAAACTTCACCATTGTGTCACATAGACATAATAATTTATAATTAATTTTCCTTCTACAAATCTTTCTTAGTAATTGGTAGCAGTTTCGTATTAGTCTATTGTCTCTCGTCTTGTGACAACGTATACCATTGTATAACTATAATTGCTATTCACAGGAGCTACTACATATGTAGTTCTTCTCCAAGTCTGAACCTCTTTGTTTGCGATCAACAAAGGATTCACTAGGTAATGTATTAAATCATGATTTAATAAAATGTATTATTCTGGGTTTGTCCAATTAACAATTTAATTTTCCCCATAGTCAAGTGGTTAGAGCTATTTGCAAGCTACTTTTTGTTAATTCTATGAAAGTTTATTTATCTTGAACTAGCTTTCCGGACAGACGTTGTTTTATTCAAATCTCAATTATTGGCCACCGCTCCCACCGAGTACACCCCAGTGCCCACACTCTAGTATTGTAGGAACTGGGGTGCTGGGGAAAAGGGGGTCCAGGAAGCTGACTTTACTTTAGTAATTTGAAAATAATATTTTCCAGGATGCACAAAATAAGAGCTGTGATCTTCCTGATCACAATCGCCACCGCTGTCGCTGAGTTGTCCCCCAGCACACCAGTCCCCACAATACTGGAGGGAGCTACTCCTGCGGAAATTTTGCTGTACCTCTATGAAGTAGTGCTCACGTCACACATGTCTACAGAATCCAACCGCTTTGGTGGAGTATTTACTAGTCAGCAATGTCCCGGTGGGGTGTCTAAAGTAAAATCTGGAGCATGTCTGCCTGAACCAATACCAGAACCGAATTACGATTATTTGTTTGGGTAAGTTTTTACGCAACGTGCAATAAGCTATGTAGAACATACCTTCTTAGCTGCTGAAATGTAGGTATTTATTGGTTCATTCTCTGTAAGTCAAACGACAAGCGGGAAAATTGTAAATAAATAATGAGAAATAAATCATACTAAACTTAAACTTTGCACTACGTTTTATTGGAACACCCATAGATTCAACATGAATTAAGTAATATAAGGTCCAGCACCTTTATTGCGTAACACACTATCAATTTCAATCTGAACAATTTTGAAGTAATACATTGCTTCATACGCTCGAAAAAATTGTATGCTCTACAAGGTAAATAACGCAATGAATGAATGAATTTTCGCTTGGCATTATGGGGAGCACCCCATAATGCCTAGGCGATAATTCATGGGATTCGAGGAAAAAAAATTATGTATTTGGATAATATTAGACAAAATGATTAAAAGTTCATGTTATATTGATTTTATGTTTGCGTTTTCATCCCTTTTTTTTGAGGTGGAAATCATCAGATGACTTCTCCCGCTCTGGGCGGAGCGGGAGGGTGTTTCAGACTTTTACTGACTAAAACCCACCCGTGTTCCTTCAGTTGCCTGTGCCAGGGGCCACGGTATCTCTTTCAAGCAACTCGCGGCCTTGGCAGGCATCGGCCCTAGCGGACCCTGTCACTTAGTGCTGACTTCTCTTGGAGGCACGTGTGGAACACAACGCGCCCTCGACCCGGGCCCGGTCCTTACCCGCCCGCAAGCCCGCACCTACTGTGGCCGGGAATCGGCTGTTGACTCCCGACGTCCAGGGCGTCTCTTGCGGCGTGAGAGTGCAGGGATTGCCTCTTCCTCACGCGTTCCGCCTCCTCCTTCGCGAGCATTACTGCTTCGCAGAAGGAGGTGACGGCTTCCCATGCAATCTCGCTCCATACCATGGCCTGGACCAGGGCCGGACGCGAGAGATCGCCGCCGCCGATCGCCGCCACGAGAACGCGGCGGTGCTCCGCCCAAGCCGGGCAGTCCTCCACCGTGTCCTCCGGGGGTTCCACACAGTGGTGACACGCTGGCGTTTCCTCCCGCCTTATCCTGAACAGGTATCTCCCGTGCATGTTTCCATTCCATAGGTACAAATAATTTATCATCAATATAACGTAAATATGAAACTGGGAAAATACAAAATAATATATTATAATTATCTATTTCAATTGTATTTATTTAACTGGTAGGTATTATATTTATTGTAGTGTATGATTTCATCATTATTTAATTTTCAATTTGTACCTACGTATGTGTCAGGCAAACCACGATCAAGTGCAATAATACACTAACAAAGTACGAAAATCCTATCAAATTATAAACTTATCAATCTAATAAGATCTATAATTCTAAGGTTTTCGGGGTACTTTCACTGTTTGCACACGCCTTTATTACCGTTTTTATTAAATGCAAAATTTTGTCATTTGACAGACTTTCAGTCTAGGAGTGTCCAATAGATAATGACTGCCAATATTTATTATTATGATATATCCGGTCCATTAGGTAAACCGTTTTAACTGACAGATGTAACTAGTCATTGCAGCAACACATAATATATTAATTGATATATGTACGGTATTATAATCTCTGTAAGAAGCCATAAATAAGATAATCCAATAACATAAGGCAGTTTATATATTTATTTTATTACGCATTTTAAAGTTAACTTCTACGTAATCTGGAATAGTTCGTTATAACCTGTCAAAAAACGGATAACGAAATGGACAGGGTATAGCGACCCGCCCCTGCATGGCACGGTTTGACAAAACATCGAGATTCCTTTATTTATTTTCAGTTTAAATAAATGCTTCGTTTTGGGTACTTACTGTTACATATATTCACTACACACTTCACTACTACTACTGTTTACTCTGTTTCTATGACGATTATGAACCATAAAAAGTCATAGAAGATCGGATTTTATACATCTAAAATCATGTTGCGATTCTAATGTGCGGACGAGCCTCTAAGAGACTTTGGAGTTCGCCCCTTTTCTGCTCATCACGAAGTATTAAAATTTCATAAAGTATTTCGAAAAACTTCGCAAGCAATGGGAATTTGCTACTGAAGCCAGAATGCGGGTGTTGACGTCAGGACGAGTTGCTTCTCACCCGGACAATTATACGTCGCTTGTTCTCGTCACCAGTCCTGAGTCTGTCCGGATGCTGAGACCTTCTACGCGAACGAAGTCGCGGGCAGAAGCTAGTCGTGAAATATACTCGTATCGTAGATGTAACATTGAATAAGGAACACATGACTATTGCAGCGAATTGTTTTAATTGGCGTCAAGGGGATATCGCCTAACCACGTCTGGTCCGGGGACACACGGTCAAACGTGAATACATTCATCTACATATACAAATTATAAATTGGGGGTCCGTGGCTAATAACAACCACACAGGTCGATCGATCAGGTTAAACTACGCTTGCCACGATTGATATGTGGATGGGTGACCATCTCTACATACCGAGACCCCTCCTTACCTGGAAAAGCATGTAAAATCGTTGGTTCAGGCTGTCATTCGTAGATCTTTGACAGTCATTACGGGTAGTCAGAAGCCCGAAAGTCTTACAACCAGTCTTATCAACGGGTATCGTATTACCCAGTTACTGAGTTGAGGAGGTCAGATAGGCAGTCGCTCCATGTAAAATACTGGTATTCAGCTGCATCTGGTTAGACTAGAAGCTGACCCCAACGTAGTTGAGAAAAGACTAGGCAGATGATGATAGATATATATATTATACAATTGAAGTCGCTTTTCGTCTCTGTCTGTGTGACCACGTTGCCCACTAAACTCCGCCATAGAGTTTGATTCGGTTTTCATCATTAGTTAGAGAATTTATTCCAGAAGGTTAATGTGTAGAAAACATTAATTAAAACTTGCGTTTAAAAAAATAAATCTTGATGTTTTGTCAACTCGTACAAACCGTGCGAAGCAGGGGGTCGTTAGTAGATTTAGAACACAGAATTAGGTACTAGATAAGAAATGTTAAAGAGTGTAATGAAAAGCACCGTTTGAATAAATGAAGTAGAATTTTAATGGAGGAGTGCTGTACAATTAGTGCTGGTAAAGAAATAGAAAAGGATTAAAAAGTGGACGTTGACCAAACATGAACGCTGTGTGTAACGTGAGTTTCCCCAGTATTTATCTCTTACCAACTTCTCCCTTAACTCTTTCCGGTCTCTAAACATAGTCTCATCTAACAATGATTTATTTGCTCGTACATTTTTAACAGCATGTTTTGCTTTGCTATCATGTTTATTGACGGTTTTAGCTACCTTATTTCGGACAAAATATTTACGTTAGATAAATATTATGTGTTAATCTGTTTAGATTGCAGTGCAGAGCAGTCACAGTGGTGGTCTAGCGGTAACGGCTCCGACTTACGAGTTGTAGGTCGTGGGTTCAAACTTAGAAAGGCACTTTGTGTAAATAATTTCATCACCACTGCTCTCAAAACTGTGAAAGAAAATATTGTGAGGAAACCGGCATGCCCAAGCACCAAAAATTTGAAGACTGGGCTGGGCCCGCGTGGTAAATTACAGCCTACTTCCGGATCTTGAGGAGAGGAGGTCTGTGTGCCACCAGCAATGTGCAGCAATGGGAATATTATAAGCCTATAATGTTCCCACTGCTGGTGGTGCTGGCCGATTATGCTATTCCGTTTAGATCACCTATTCCCTATGGCGCACCCACGGTTATAGTGGTAGTTAACAACAAGAACTTTAAAAAATAGTGCTAAACATCAAAATAATTGTGTGACTAATAAATTTGTTATTTAGGTGATCTTCAAATGGGTGCTCTAAACGAAGTGCCTCAATATTATCTGTAATATGCAAAGAAAACAGCTCAATATTTGGATTTAAAATCTTTAATGTAAAAGGTAACTTATTGAAAGCTTCTAAAGAACCCGACAACCCCATTTTATATCCAGGCAAATCACTGTCAATAATTCCATGTTTGCCTGGAAGAGAGAAAAATCGTTCGATCATTTTTTTTTTATATGTATTTTTGTAGTGTACAATATGTAAAGTATAAATAAACAAACTAGCTTTTGCCCGCGACTTCGCTCGCGTTAAGAAGTATACAGCCCGATCGGTTTAAAATTGACAAAGTTTCATACAAACTTTCATCCCCTATTTTATCCCCTTGGGGGTAGAATTGATCAAAGTCTTTTCTTAGCGGATGCCTACGTCATAACATCTACCTGCATGCCAAATGTCAGCCCGATCCGTCCAGTGGTTTGGGCTGTGCGTTGATAGATCACTATGTCAGTCAGTCAGTCACCTTTGAGTTATACCTATATATTTAGATAAATAAATGAAGAAGTACATTTCTTAAGATTTTTGCCAAGTCTGAAGAAAATGTGGCAATGAGAGGGGAAGAACTCCTCCCTCTGTACTCAACCCAACTAAAGGTTATATGAGGCAGGCATGATACGATGCCAACGTGGCAGGGATAGTACTGTGAAGCTCTGATGAGCTCAACTAAGAAATCAAACAACGTTACGATTTCTTCACATTTATTTTGACGGAACGTCTTAACATTTTGCCGACTGACACACTGATTTTTCTTAAACCTAAAACCTAATAAAATATTTGACACCCCATTATAAACTTGCTTGACTATACGAATAGAACCCGCGCTAAATTATTGCCAGCCCACACTACATGAGGTTGACTTTAACGGAAAACCTCTACAGTACCTACCAATTTCCAAATTTTTAATCACTATTTTTGTGGCTATTCAAATGGGAATCAACAAATGAAATCGACACTAAAATTGTATTATTAGTTTAACGCATTACCTACTACACCGCTTATTAAGGCAAACCGGTCAATTAACCACAATAACTCATACCGCTTATACCGATTAGCGGTATGTGTGTGTTATACCAAAGAGGACCAACATCATGGGACCATACAAATAATGACAAAAGTAATTATTATGAACTATTAGTTTGTTTTTCCTTATCCCGGTTAAACATTCGAACGATGTGGACAGGAATAACGTCACCCGTCGAGGTAAAGACGTCATATTTGACTGGAATTTTCCAATTGGTTAACAACAAATTTCCTGGTTCAGTCAGCAATGATTGGAATTTCAAAATGGAACCAAGATGTAAAATTAAAATAACTGAAACTTGTTAGTACAGACGCGAGCACATCAAGCTACTACAATCTGTCAAATTACTTGAATAGATTTTCAACTTTATCGCTAAAGCATTAAGGTTTTAGGTTGATTGGGAAAATTTTACAGTTTCGGGTAGCTTGACCTGCTGTCGTCTGTACAATAATTTATAATAATAATAAAGCTGAAGAGTTTGTTTGAACGTGCTAATGAAGTGTATGCTCTCCTTTACACTATTGTGTATGTATGCTCCGTTATAATTATGTATCAAGTTAATGATTGATTAGCGTTTTATGTTATTTTACTTGTTTCGTATTAAATATAGACATTACCTATACTTTTGGCTGCCAATCTAAGTGGTTCTTTCTAAATAGCCTTACGACCCTAAACATCTCATGGCGACCCTGCCTAGGGCTGTCCTTGGGTTTCAGCAGTGTAAATTGCAGGTTTAAAGTATAATCACCATACAAAACTGTATCGGAATCATCGTAATGACCATAGAAGATGTGCCGCTCAACGGTCGAAAAAGATGAGGTATTCATCACCCAAAGCGCTGCAGGTAGCAACGAGGCTTCTTTGAAGGGCATTGGTCACATGGAGCAAATGAATATTGTTATATTCGCACTGCTGGCTGTATTCACCATAGCCATTGCCTACTTTATGGTGCGGCTATACAGAAGGTGCCATCGTCAGTGGATCCAGGAAGAGATTGGTCTTAATCTTGAGGTTGGTCTCTGGAACTACCATCCAGATTTTTTTTTTAGCTTTTGATAGGCCCCTTCTGGTGAAAAGATTATAGGCTATTTAACATCACGCTGTTTTTTTCTTTTCTTTTTTTTTTTCTTTTCTTAATCTTTTTTGCGCGGCTCCTAAGGGTTACCTTAGGAGCCGCGCAAAAAAGGAAAAAGTCAGAAAGAACGCAAAGCGAAAACAAAGTGATAGCGAGGGCGGGCGATGCGATGCGACGCGGTGGGTTGGGGGAACAAGATAATTAGGGGACAGTGGGGTAATTGAGAACGGCGGGTAATTGGGAATAGTAAGTTGTAGTAATACTTTCCCCCGCACTACACCGCTCCGCACCCGTTCAACAGACGCGTCTAGCCCCCCTCAGTGCGTACGCGACAGTTGAACGGGTGCGGAGCGGTGTAGTGCGGGGGAAAGTATTACTTACCTAGCTATTCCCAATTACCCGCCGTTCTCAATTCCCCCACTTTCCCCTATATCATGCGGACGAAGTCGCCGGCTGAAGCTAGTTAATACATAAATAACAATAATACCAGCTTATTATTGTCCCACTGCTGAGGAAAAGCCTCTTCTCGTACAGAGAAGGCGGAAAGCGAAGGCGGAAAAGCGTGGTGATGGAATGCTCATGCGTTCCATCACCACGCTTTTTCAGACGTTAAAAAAAGACGTTTGTATAAGTTGTAAATACAGGCGGTCTACTCTGAAGTAGTATCGACCGAATGTTCGGCCGTTTCCTGCTACGAAGTTACTATTTGGTTCGGTCGGTCCCGATCATACACTCCTACACTCTTTCGAATATTGACTATGGTCCCGACCCAACTGAGCCGATCCAAACTTTTTTCGCATTTTTCAATAATATTCGGTTCGGCCATGTGTCGGTCCGATCCGAACATTCGCACTTTGCACTTCGGAGTAGACCCCCTGGTTTCCTCACGATGTTTTCCTTCACGGATGTCAGTGATCTCCAAGATAAACTTAGTAATTACATAAATGATTTGAAAAAATGCCTGGGTACCTGCCCGGATTTGATCCCGCAACCTCGTCCCTGAGAGGCGAGGTCTTACCCGTTGGACCATCACGACATCATCTCACTGGGCCAATTAAAAAGCAGTATATTATATAATTTTGTGTAATCTATGTATAAGAATTAATCCCTATTTCCCTTGGTCACGCCATAACTTGAGAACGACTTTACCGACTTCATCCATCTTTTTCTTAAGTTTTTAAATACTTTGTAGAAAAAAATATTAAAAAAGTTTCGCAGAAAATTAGAAAATTTAAGAATTACGCTTTTACGCTAAAACTGCTGAACGGATTTATATGAAATTTGACACATGGGTAGACCATGATCTGGAGAAGGACATAGGCTACTTTTCATCCTGGATCGCAGACGAAGTCGTGGGCAACAGCTAGTTTTAGATATATTTATGGGTGTCACTCAATCGGTAAGTACCATTACAACTGTATGTTAGCTAAAAGTTAAAGATCAATTTTGCAGCTCAATAGCTCGAAGTTCTAATTCGGAAGAATCGGATGGCAGTGTTACTTTTAACAAATAACATAACATAACATGACGCTGGTAATCCCCGAAGGCAGAGGTGTACAGTCACGAGCGAAAGTATGTATACACTCGGCTTTATTCAAAAGCGATTTACTCCTTTGTTTTTGAATGAAATATTATGCTGTTACGAACATAGCATTTTCGAACCCTTAGGTTTGTGTAATGTGTCGTTTTTCAACGTTGCATTCGTTATTTCACGAAAAAATCACATTTGAAAGTTGCCAAGTGTTGACATATTGGTGCTCGTGACTGCGCCTATGGTACACCCACATTTCGCCAGTTATGTTAAAGTCCCATGACATAGGAGGAGAGGCTATTGCCCTCAACTGGTCACAAATCCAGACTTCGAGCTTCTTCTGAGAAATCTGACCTGAGAATCGAACCCGGGACCAAATGGTCAGCAGTAGCGCTTGCGACAAGCCGATCAATTCTGTAAAAATCTCACCGTGAAAAGTTAGGTGAAGTGAGCTTAGAGTGAGCTGTCAATAGTGTCAATCCCTAGCATTCGTTGGAATGACAGCTCACTCCAAGCTCACTTCACCTAAGTTTTCACGTTGAGATGGTTACATAATCGCACTGCTGACCAACGAGGCAGTCGGTGTGTTAACTAATATTCTGTTAAAAATGCATGTTTAAGTACTCTATTCAATCTAAATGTTGAGGGCATTCACACAAACTCAAGTTTGGTAGAGCTTCGCTTAACCAGCCATAATTATAATTTTCACTAACATCCATGGATTTATTTTCCTTATTACTAGCCGTAATTAAGGAAAGTTAAGTACTGCGTTCGAGTGTGTCATGATAATTATAATTATTGAAGTAAAGCATAACCTAAACAGCGGTAGCAACAAGTAACGCCATCTATCGCTTTAGGCTTAATTTATTCGACAGCGTTTGTGAAGCCTTTGTTGAAAGTACGTTTACGTATGATTTCCAGGGCTCTGACTTTCTGACTATAATAAAGTATACAGGGTGGCAAGGACCGGACGCGCAATGTGTTACCATGGATTCATTACATGATTCTGTTTTTTTTTAATAACCTGCGAATAATTAGAACGGTGTACTTTTTAGTCGGTAATTAAAAAAAAACATTAGCTACATTTTGACCGCGTAGGTATTACACTTTTCAATGAACCAGCTGTTTTTTTTTTTATATCAACAGTCCAGAATTGTGTGCTGAATTCATGGTGTCAAGATGGATGCCATGTATAAAATGAATTCAGATTCATGTCGATGAACCACTTCGAAACTTTACTACAATGTAATTTAGAGATAGTGAATACTGATGTGGAAGTCAAGAATAATTTGAAAGAGATGATGGATTTTGAATGAAGGGAATGTTAGATCATCTGCCTAGCCTTTTCTCAACTATGTTGGTGTCGGTTTCCAGGCTAACCGGATGCAGCTGAATACCAGTATTAAACATGGAGCGACTGCCTATCTGACCTCCATAACCCAGTGACTGGGTAATACGATACCCCTTGGTAAGACTGGCTGTCAGACTTTCTAGCTTCTCACCGACCGTAACGATTGTCAAAGATCCACGAATGATGTTAGATGTCGAAGTTATTTATTTATTTAATCATTTATGTACACACATATAAAAAGACAAGAAAAAAAAATGGTTTTAGGAACTTGCTATTGAATGATGCTAACTTTGAACTTACTCTGATATTGAAAGTTTAATATCTTCCCTTTTCTTGTTGTTATTCTATTGCGACGAAAACTTTGTTACACAATCAGTCGTATCAAACTTCGGTGCCTCTTACACCGATAACATCAGCTTCATTTACAATATTAATACGACTCGCTGCTAATTGCTTTGTTCAGACCGTTGGCGTAGTAGGAGTCGTTGACAGCACGCACAAACGGTCACGATTCCATCCCAACTGTCATAACTTGCTTCATTTATTATCGGTAAGGTAAAAGTTTCGAAACTCTGGTCGAGAGACTGTTGGTGCCACCGCCTTGTCGTCTGTTAGTCATTAAATCAATTTGAAGTGATAAATCACGCCCAACTTCCAGCTCTTTTGATAAACTTCTCGGCCATGAAAATGTTCTGTGTATTTTAGTGTTTACAATTTTTGAGGGAACATTGTTATTAAATAGGTACCTACTCCACAAAGTTTTCTGGTTATCTTATCGTTTGTGTTAAATATAGCATCTACGAAGGCGTCGTATTGTTTTTGTAAGATAATCCGTTTTATGTTTAGGGTTTTTGAGATAAAAACTAGTCTTTATTAGTACTGGCGACCTGAGAAGTTAATAGTTTGAACTGAACTATTGCTACGTGCACTATCCTTAAGGTCAATTTAGACCAAACGAGCGAATGCACATTCTATTACCAATCTGCCAAATTAAACAGGGATTGAGCATTCTTTCTTTGGTATATCTATCTTAAATTTATTTATTAAAATCTCCCTTACAATAACTATCATTACAGGTGTATACCTAATGCAATAGCGTGGTCTTGAAATTAACTTACTTACAATTTAAAACTATGAAAAACGTAAAAAACTAATAGTGCTTATAATAACATCTAAAACTAATAACTACTTTACTAAGTTCCCAAAATAAAATAAATTATCAAGAATATCAAGAAAATTATTATGTAAAGCTTGTTTCTTCGTTTAGTTTCAACACATTTTTACACAAATTATGTACATAAATACATTCTGAATTCAGGATGTGAGAGTACCTACCTACTAGAGAGTACTAAGACCAGTGGTACATAACTGACATCAGGTAGGCCAGAAGATAGATTAAATAAACAGATATCTATTCACAAGTGATTTGTAAACCGCTTATCATAATACGAATAATAATTGTTGTTTGAAAAGTTGTCCGTGTTTGTCATCCCTGGTCGTACAAGCTTTCTTTTAAAAGTAAATACAGATAAGGCTTGTTTACACTGGTGATATAAGCAAATGTCTTTTTATTTGTCAATCTATGGGTGTCGGCCTGCTGCTGGGCAAATTTCTCCCCCAAGGATTTACATATCTCTTGTTTTGAAGTGGTGCTTGATCAGGAAATGCCTTACCTTCTTTCGTGACGTGATGTGCAGCTCGTTGTGCATGATGATACACCACGACCTGTACATCCCAAGATTTGAACGAGGTGAATGACAGAGCTTTCCAAAAGGCCAATTCTTGTAATTTAAAACGTTCAAAATCTAGTCGCAGTGTCATCTCGGCGATAAACAAAAATGTCAAAAACTTGATAAAATGTAGGGAAATTAGAGTTATTTTTGACACATTGAGACTGAATTATCGTAATTTTAAGAAAGTTCACAGTCCGATCTCAGTCTCAATCAAAAATACCTCTGATTTCTCTACATTTTGACAAGTTTTTGACATTTGTTTATCACTGAGATGAGACTGCAACTAGATTTTGAACGTTTTAAATTACGAGAATCCCTCTGGTAGCTTTTTACTTGTCCCGGTTGCGCTAAATTTGAGTGTGGTCACTCGACACGTAAAGAATAAGTTTCCTTTTAAGTCAATTAATGAAAATGAGTTAGATTGTGTCTGACGGCACAGCTTTTTTCAAAGAATCGAACTTTTTAAGAAAAAGGGGTTCATTTTGTAGGATATAAGAAGACAATGACCATTATGATTTTATACACTTTCATCATTACCTTATAGTTACCATAGTTATAGTATATACAGCATTTATCCGAAAAGTGAGTTCAGGTCAAAACTTCAATACCTATTGCACCCGAATATATGGGACAGCTGATTATTTTTTCGCGATTATATTATGGTTGGTTCCTTGGAGAAAGTTGTTCAGTTTGATAGTTTATACCAAACCCTAAATATGACCACACATTTCTGATACACGCTGTGTAAATCCTAACCAAGTATCTAGCATCAATTTGTCTCTGTAAAATGTGTTCTAAAATACTTAACTACCACTTAGTAAAATTTTGCTTAGCTAACCTCACGGGCGACGGCGTAGCACTATTTTCCGGGTCAAACTAGTTAAATTAGCATTAAGTATGAACATTGGAAAGTTAAGTTTTTGCCCATAGGTGGTTCTCAATACTACCTACTACTAAACGCTAACAAACAAAATATCATAATAATTTTGACAAAGCGCTCCCATTATTTTCAGTGTTTAAAATAAAACACTAAAAACGGTTTTCGGTTGGCGCAGTGGTTAAGCGATTGACTGCTGCGCTGCGTGTCGCGGGTTCGATTCCCGCACGGAACAAATATTTGTATGTCCTACATGTATTTGTTCCGAGTCTGGGTGTTTTTCTATCTATAATATGTATATATTTACAAAAAAAAAAATTGTATATAAGTAGTTTATCAGCCATCTTGTTACCATAACACAAGCATTAGGTTGCTTAGCTTGGGACAAATGGTGCTGTGTGAAATGTCCAGGGATATTATTATTATTAATGGGAACACTATGTCAAAATTAGTTGTTTTGTTTTTTTTTGTTTTATTATAAGGAGATGATGCCTCTGCAATACCAGCTAAATAGATATTTTCTTGTAAATTCAAATCAATAATACAATTCATAATATTATGTTGCATCAAGTCTATGGAAACAACGCCAAATCATGATTAAAACCAAGTAAAAAAACCAGTTATTTCTGTCACACAATCGACTGTGACCGCTATTTAGTAACGCGCTTTTTTTAGGCCATTTCTTAAATGCTGTAGGCAAATTAAACGAGAACCGTAAATAAAACAAGAAGAAAAACTTTGCGATGTTCACAGATCTTGGCGCCAATGTTGGTAAGTCAAAATAGGACAGACAGAGCCAACGAATAAGTACTCAGGCACTCACAGATTGTTGAGCCAATATTGGTGCCATTGGCGGTATTGCCAGTGAATGACATAACTAGTCATGGTCACCACCATAACAATTCGTAATCCATTTTAAAGCACGTTGGGATTGTCGCACATTTTTTCAATTAAAAACAAAGTACCTCGGTGAAAGTTTGGTATACGGCCACTGCAGTTTATTAAACTTATATTTTTTTTAATATTTGTTACGCAAATCGAAAACAAATTAGTTAATTATTATTGTGATTATGAAATTAGTGATTAGGTACTGTTATTAGTAAGATAATTGACTTATTGAATCGAATCATTATGTTGAATAGGTACAGGTAACGCTAGTTTAAATGATGACAATTTAAAGTTCATTCTTACAAATTCGTAAAGGTTAACAACATCGCTGCATCCAACAAAAAGTCTGACTTAGATGTTTCCAAACAAATTGTAATCTATTCGAGACGGTTGCTATCACAGTCGCTATCATTACTCTCAATCTAGGTAGGTACAGTCAACAGCAAATATGACAGCAAAGTATGACACTGAGTCTGACATTCTTTTGAATCACTTCGATGCCACACAGTTCTGACGCAAACTCCGTTCATTAGTATTAAATTTCTGATTTTGATCATCTACTTTTGCTGTTGACTGTACCTACACCAATTACAGCCGAACGTGGTTCTGCTGATGCCAACATGCCTTATAAAATTACAGTGTTTATGGTAGATAATGGATATAAGAAATTGATCCAAGAATGTTATACACAAAAATAAAAATTCTTTTGTAGGAAAAATAGAGATATTTCACGAAGTTAGTTCGTGAAATATCTCTTTTGGCTATATGTATACAAAAAATATAGCATATTTTATCCAATGAATTCGACCAAGAAAAACAGAATAAGCAGAACCTAGAGATGAGTTGATAACTTTTTTACATTCTATTCTGTTTTCTTATAAGTTAATGTAGACCACTGGTTATATCTTTTGTCCAGTTCGTCCCGCCATCTCTTACGGGGTCAGGGAAAGTGGCCTTTTGCCCAACAGTGGGCTGGCTAACATCGTGAGGAAACCCGCATGTCCTAGAACCAAAAATTCGAAGACATGTGTCATCTACCAACCACTGCACTGGGTGCGCGTGGTGGATTACGGCCCACTCCCTCTCACAGAGAGGAGGCCTGTGTCCCAGCAGTGGGAAAATTATAGGCTGATTATTTAGGTAAGTATGTATGCGCAGGCTAACAGTAACAGTATTTTTTTCTGAATCCCTTTTCTATCTCTGAACCACCATTTGGTAAATAAAACCCTTTTAACATTATCTGATCTGTTTTTATAATATTGTTAAATGGGGTATTATCTTTTCAGCAACGCTATTTTCGTTTTCCATTAAAAATCCCTGGTAAAAGTTAATAAAAAACTTTACGTTCCAGGTTTTCAGCGAGTTGTCAAATAAAAATATGCAAATGAATGTTTGGGTACAAAAATGGGCACTGTATTTTTTTTTTTTTGCTCCAAAGCAATTCAGACATTCCACATAATGTATGGACGAATTTTAAATGGACCAGTAAAATAGTAGAGACGTATGCAAACATGTCGAAAGAATTATTAACGAATCGAAATACCGTTTGAGGAGAGTAAAACTTTCATTAGATCGACTATGGTTATAACCAATCAAGATCATATTTTTTACGCACCGATTTGCGCAATTTATCGATTACGTTCTGAAATATATTCACGTAGAGTTTATAACAACCAAAATTGTTCGAGTAATCGATATTAAACGTACTAGTTTAAATTTCTTCACACACGAGTCAAAATCGGTTCGGTGTTGCAAGGTGGCCGTTACCACAGCGTAGCCACTTTGATGTGGTGACAATATTGTCGATATACGTAATTTTTATTACGCTACACTTGTTATAAGTACATGTTACACATCTTGCGAATGGGTTAGGTGTCTATTATATATTGATTACTTCTATTTACAGTTTGGCAACACAGGGAAAATCACCCCAAAAGTCTTACGCGTGTATACTCGCTGATTACAACAAAATACCTTGTAAAATATTGCAATTAAATGAAAGAAAATTTAAAACTTATATTAAAATTACACTTTGTGTACAAGAATATTACAAATTAGAGGATTATATCCAAGATAAGAATGCTTGGAAACATGCTGGTCCTGCTCTATAGGACAATCTCTAGAGTCAAGACCAAATCATTTGACAGCTCGTTTGGCGCAGTGGTTAAGCGATTGACTGCTGCGCTGCGTGTCGCGGGTTCGATTCCCGCACGGAACAAATATTTGTATGACCTACATGTATTTGTTCCGAGTCTGGGTGTTTTTCTATCTATAATATGTATGAATTTACAAAAAAAAAAAAATTGTATATAAGTAGTTTATCAGCCATCTTGTTACCTTAACACAAGCATTAGGTTGCTTAGCTTGGGACAAATGGTGCTGTGTGAAATGTCCTGGGATATTATATTATATTATATTATTATATTAAATCAAACTGTTTGCTAATGTAATTGTATTTTTTTTTGACATTGATTTACGTTCTGTAATTACTGAAAGTCACACCCGGACTTTTTACACTTTTTTTTTTAAATCGTCTAGGTACTCTTAGAATGTTTGTAAATATTTGAGCATCATGTATCTATCACATAGTTAATTTATATGTCATGGTGTCATTAATCCATTTAATTTTTTTACCTATTGTGGTATAGTAATTTTTTTTTTGGTGCATCGTCTTCACATATAATTATATATTTAATGTATGCAAAATATTGGAAAACATTTTAAAAGAGTAACGGTGGAGTTTCTTGCCCATTCTTCTCCATACGAAAACTACCTCTTGGAAGGGGCGACTGGAATAAATTTTATTTTCATTTAATTTTTGACGTTCAAAAGTGCCTTTTATGTGCCTATTTGAAGTAAATGATTTGACTTTGACTTTGAATGGAAAATCAAATAACTTTAATAAAATCTAGTAATTCAATACCTGAGGTTAGTTTCGAGTAAATATCAGTGGCTGATACACTCGCTCTGGGTAAACATCGTGGTTGGTATGGTCAAATAGAATGTTTTAATTGTTACTTATTTATATTTAAATTCTTTACCTACTAACATAGTTTATTTAAGCTCCTGTTGTTAGAAACCATAATGGATCATGTTATCTGACAAATAAATAGATTATTATTATTGTTTTATCGACTGCCATTGAAGACCACCACAACGTGTTTACCTATTCAAGAAACACTGTAATTTCAACCTAATTGATATGGCTCTTAGATGAATCATACGTTTATCTCAGATCTGTAGTAGAAAATGCATCAGCAACACTTACAAATGCATACTTATTACAATTCTTTGTAAGGTTTTCCTTAGTTAGGCGCACGACTGCAAACGCCTCTGCATCGATCTTGGTCTAATGTTTACCCCAGTCGCCCAGTACTTTAGCTGAGCGCTTTGACAGTGCACGTATCCTCGCGTATAGACACACCTACATCTAATAGGATTATATCGTAATTTTTCTCATCAGCTTTGGACGACTGCGACGGCAAGACAATGTTTTTTCCTGGGAAAGGAATCCGTCATCGGCTACCTCTCACAGGTCCTTCAACGTACTTTCTTTCTGGCTGACTTTGGTTTTAAAATCTTGAGTTTATTAAACTTTTATTATACAGCAACTGTGATATCACGCATGTTTTCGAACAGTAGGTAATTATAACATATAAAACATCTTTCACAAGCACACGTAAGCACTCATCTCTGAACATCTACTTACTAATTAAGACCTCTAACTATCGAGATACTCTCACGCTCCAATTGTATCTTACTGCAACTCAATTAGCATCAAAATCGAGTCACGCTATTTAGGCACGCTATATCGAATCGATTTACGCAAAAATTATGCCCATAACACTATCGTTAATGGTACTTTTCTATCCTTAACCTTAATAAATCGCCCGCGCATACGACGCATTGTGTAGGGTGTTAGATCGACATTGATATCTTACCGATTTACGCGGTGCGGCGTACGCGCGCGTATTTGGTTTTACTTTTAGGTGAGCGTGCGCGAGCGCAACCACGCACTGCTCTTCCGTTAAGAACGCTCAGTGCAACTACGACACTGGCCGAGAACGAACTTAGAACCTCGAATCGTAGACCGCGTCAAGACCGCGCCGCTACACCTGTGAACTGTGAACTTGCGGACTTTCTTGTGCCAATTATTTTGTGATTGTGTTTTGTTTGGCATTTATACGGTAAGTCGAATTTTTTTAATGACGATTCATAAATCTAGAGAGAAATAAACTTTCTTTAAAATAAAATAGCGGCTGCGCTCTCTCCGCGACAGTTGAAGAAAGCTGTGATTAGGCGAGCCGGTACCGGCTGACAGATTATTTTAATGTTAGGATGACGTCTTGGGAAATATTCATTTAATATTGTTTATGGATTGGTGGGTGTCTTGATAGGCAGTACGTTCCAAAACAATAGGTTGGTATAGTCTGTTGATATTATTTTCGTGAAGAAAAATGTAAAATAAATTAAAGTGGCCTTCAAACTATTGATTCATTGAGTATTGTGCAAAGATAAGATTTTTTTTTAAGTGGCATGTGACACGAAAAGTGTGCGTCTAAAAAACCCTACTCATGATTTTAGGGATTCATTTGTTAAGTCTTCATAACCCCATTAAATATTTTAGGGCGCAAAATACTAAGTAGTAATGAGTTCGATTTTTTTAATTACCGAACAATGGCAATTATGATTAACCACTTAATTATGATGAACGCAATAAATTAGCATTTGCAAATCATATTAATATTTTTAAACATTTAGAAATCAAATTTCATTTTAACGAAAACGAACCACTTGAGAAATAAATTCGGGAAAAATGGTAAACCGTTAGCGAACGTCGACACAGTTGCAATATTTCGTTCGAATTAGCATGCCTGTAACAATCGGTAGTCAATGATTTTTTTCGCTCATTTCATAACTGCGAAACTTCGATACGGTTCGAACTAAATGTGTAACATCGTTGAGCCATAACCGTCGAAACCTATTAGCCAGTTTTACTAGTTTCGGTGAAAATTACGACCTTCCAACATTACCCTTTTGTTTCGGTCATATTTCAGCTGTCATACCCAGTTACCTAATTAACATACTCATAATAATTGTTTTGAAATTTAAAGGAAGCTTTATTTCTGAATAAATCATGCGTACCTAGGATTTTTTTTCCGTAAGTATTTTGAAAATCATGAAACAGAAGTCATGAAGTTTTGATAGAATTGTTTTAATATTTTCTCAAACAAAAAAAAAAGTGTTAAGTTTTTTTTTTCAAAAATCTAAAAATAAAGACTTAAAGCAGTGTTAATAATCTCAGATAATTTACATTCCATCGCCACTTAAATCGGTTATCTACTTTAGGGCTGATTTTTCCAACGCCAGATAATTTTATCGGAGGAATAATTTTGAATTTTTGACTATTCTTTCATACAAAATCTGTCAGACGTCAATTTTATTCCACGAATAAAAATTATCAGTCGATTGAAAAATCAGCCATTAGTGAAATATATTCTAAGTTGATTTTTAAGTCACCATTTGTAACAGATAACTTTTATTCGAGGCATAAAATTGACGTTTGACAATTTTTGTATTAAATAATTGTCAAAATTTCAAAATTATTCCTCGAATAAAGTTATCAAATAAAAAATAAAGTTATGGTGAAGGGCGGGCGTTTTTGGGGGACTGTCTTTTGTAATTTTGACGTTCAAAAAGTGCTGATTCTCAGCCTAATTTGAATAAATGACTTTTGATTTTTGATTTTGATTTTTTGAAATGATCGAAAAATCAGCCCTCGGTTTGTTGTTCCATAACCTGAAAATCATCTCAAATTCTTAATTCAAATATAATTAATAACGTGACTAATTAAATAAAAAACAAATGACAACCGACAATGATGGCGCCAAGCCTCAGTAATTTCCAGACAAATGAACTTCTACATATTATAATTAGATAGAATAACACGAAAGTGTGTCTAGTTTTCACTTGCTCTAAATATCCCACGCTTGGTGTTCAATGTGCGACTCAATACAATGATCGCGACCTACAAAATGTAGAAATACTCTCACTGTCACGGAGAGCGAAGAATCGCCTTATGCAACGTAAACAATTACAATAATATTCAAAATTCAAGTGGTTTGGCTCGTTGGCATGGCAACGGAAACTAACGTTCGTGTACTAATAATAACACTTATTTCTACCAAAAAAAGTAACTTGATATATAACAAAAAAAAAAAAAAAATCTTAAATACGTTATTGATTTTTGATGGGAATATAACTTAATTAAGACGCTTTCGCTACTTTCTTGTTAACGATCAATAAAGCGGTTTTACCACCATTCTACTATTATCAAAGTGATAAATCATTACTGAAATAAAATAATTGCAGCAAATAAAATATAACAGCTTCATTAAATTTTATTTTAATTATAATTAGTGCTTGATTTATCAATCTATAAAAATTAATAAAGCAACTTAAAAAAAACGCATCAATTAACCAACTGACTAATACCTAAACTTTAAAAAGAAAACAACAAACTTGATAAAATTACCTAATTAAAAACTTCATCACATCTCAATTACAAGCTCTTTGCCAAAATTTACCGCGCTGATCTAACACACACATAATTAATGCCTTGTTTATTTAGTCGTTCATTTTATGCTCGCTTGCATCGCGCATAAATCATCCACGTAATATGGTGCATGTTAAAAACAATAGACAAAGTGCAAACAGCTTACATTATATGCCAATTACTTGAAAAAAAACTAGTATTTTTATAACCAGAATGGCATTGCAAATTGTTTAATTTTAATTACAAGTTTATGAATATTTCATACACGAGTTACTACTAAGGCCAGTGACGAAGGTAAAATGCTTTTAAGTAACTTTAATAGTTAAAACAGAGATTTCTAAACTGAATTTGTACCGTTGCGCAACAATGACACAATTTTAGCATTAATTATTTAATCAGTGAACTAATTGTAGTATCGAGACCTTGCTTGTGTTTGCTCGAGTGCGTGTGTAAAAGAGGGTAACAATTTTCACAATGCTTTAAATGTACTTTGTATGTATGACTTTTTGGTAACTAGTTGTTAGAATGTTACCGTTTTGTGTTGCGACGGTGATATATCAGACGTAACGCTCAAATGAAACGGGTTTTCTATTTCGTGTGAGTAGGTACCTACGAACGGTACCTACGTTCGGTACCTACATAATTGTGTAAGTAGAACAAAGTTATCGGGCAAGCGAAGGAACTGAGGGAAATGAGGCAAACGGAAGAGTTAATTACGAAGGGTGCTCGGGCGGCTGCTAACTGGCCGTTTTATCTTTTTTTTTCCAATCTGCAATTATTATACAAACAATGTCTTCAAATTCATTCGTGAATAACGGCTAACAGTGAATAATATAGCTTTAAATCATGCCTGTTTTCTTCTAACGCTTAGGCAGAGGGCTACCTGTACCATTTCGCCAGTTATGTTTAAATCCCGTGAAATAAAGGTGAACCCATTCCCATCCACCAGGCACGAATCGAGACTCGGGATGTTACTGAGAAATTCTAAATTGAAACACCCAATAACGTAACGTCATAATAAATGTATTTATCTCCGGGTGTTCTCGTCTAGCTAACGGAGAGTACTTGCATAGACACAACCTTGTAGCCAGGATAATCCATCAGCAACTTGCTCTGAAATACAGCCTTGTGGAATTTGAGGTGCCGTACTACAGGTATGTGCCCGACCCAGTTCTCGAAAATGGAAATATCACATTGTACTGGGATCGATCCATAATCACTGACAGGACTATTATTGTTGCCAATAAGCCTGATATAGTGGTGGTGGATCAATCAGAGCGGCGGGCAATGATTGTTGACATAACCGTCCCGCATGATGAGAACCTCGTGAAAGCCGAGAAAGATAAACATATCAGGTATCTTGACTTGGCTCGCGAGATTGTCGACATGTGGGGTGTGGATTCAGCGATAATTGTGCCGATAGTCGTGACAGCCAATGGCTTAGTAGCCAAGAGCCTCGACCAATACCTGAGGAGGCTCTCGTTGGGCAGCTGGATCAAGGGCTTGATTCAGAAAGCGGTACATCTGGACACGGCTCGCATTGTCAGGAGGTTCCTCTCTCTGGAGCCCTGACCGCCGGTAGCTTGGACCCTGTTCCCGATACCGGTGGGCTACTATTTTTTATATTTTTAAATGTTTTTATACTTTTTATATTCTAATATTTAAAAATATAATTTATATATTTACTTTTAAATAAAGGAGATAATAATGTATTTAAACAATTAAAAATATAATTTATAAGTATTTAAGTGAAATAAAGGAGATAATAATGTATTTATTTTTTTGATTACGTTATAATTATTAACATTCTATTTTAGAAGTATGTATGTTTATTATAGCAGTGGTGGCCCTGTGGTAACAGCCGCGACTTACGAGTTCTAGGTCGTAGGTTCGAACCCACACAGTCGCTTTACTTTCTGTAAATTATTTCATCACCACTGCTCTCAAAACGGTTAAGGAAAACATCGTGAGGAAACCTGCATAGTCCTAGAACCAAAAATTCGAAGACATGTGCCATCTACCAACCCGCACTGGGCCCGCGTGGTGGATTACGGCCCACTCCCTCTCACAGAGAGGAGGCCTGTGTTCCAGCAGTGGGAACATTATAGGCTGATTATGTATGTTTATTTGTATGTATGTAAATATTCACATAATATTTGGTCAGTTTTATTAAGTGAATTGTTAATGATTTTATGTTTTTTTTTGCGTCTCCACCTCTCTTCCTTTCACACGCTATCTACATCTCTCCATCTATTGTCCTATCGCAGGTATGCTGGAAGAGATTTCTTATGAAATAAGCAGATGCTTATTTCATAAGAAATCTCTTCCAAAGAAGAAAAAAAACAGAACAGGAAAATAGGTACAAAGAAGATCCTTTGTACCTATATATTTTTCTGTTCTGTTTTTTTCTTGTCTGTTTATATATTTATCTATTTGTATACATACATGGTAAAAAAAATAACCTAGACTTTGCCTATTATACAACAATATCTGTAAATTCAGTCACGAATAAAAGCTGAGAGAGAAAAAAAATCTAGTTTCATAAAAGAAGTCTGCCAAGTGATGATCGATCTTTCTGACGTTATATTTTTTTATACGATCAAGAGTTCTGAACAAAAAAAAAATACCTGCTTTATCTTAATTGACGCTTATGATCAATGATTTATTCGAACATGTACTGGTGTTGAATAATATAATACATAAGTACCTACCTGATAATTTGTTATAACTTCTGGCAATTGCTACCGTCATGTTTATTTATTTATATAAGATAACGAATACTTTGAAGTTTTTCTGAATCACGAAGATTATTGTACCTCGGTTTATTTTTAGTACTGCCTTATTTGATTATGCTATAACTTTTAAACTTCTTAAAAGTTCCGAGGATCAGTTATTTTTTTTCTGTCAAAATCTACAAAATTTCAAATAGAAGAAGAAACTTATAAATAATCGCATTAATGAACTGTTGAAATAGGTAAATACATTTTCATAACAAAATTATTTAAAACAAAGCCCCACCATATATTTAAATGTTTGGTACACCTAATCTTGACAAGTGACAAATTGGTTACTTACTTAGATATTTTTTCATGGACGGCTTTATCTAAATAGAGTTTATAGTCCTCCTTATTTAATAGGTACTGACTTTAGCCCGTGGTTTCACCCGCATGGGGGTCGGAAATTGTCCCACGGAAACCAGCTACTATGTCCATCCTATGACGACTCAGACTGGTTTAGTCTGATAGACAGACAGAGTTACTTTCGCATTTATAATATTAGTATGGATAACTCAAATACCCTCAAAATACACAAAATGCAGCAAAATAAAAACATACACAAAATGCAGGAACATTTAGTACCATCGACAAACAAAAGCCGTTTGAATCCATTGCATCAGTTGAATCGGATGAAACCGAACGTTTCAACAGCAGTAATCGATGATGTCTGTGTCCGAACTGATCACACAGATTACGTTGGTCAATTTGTCATTAGGAACCGTTGAAGAATCACTGCCATGTTGAACGAGATTTTAATGTGAATAGGTAGACCTGTTTTTTCAATATTCAGATAACTTTTATCTGAGGAATAAATATTGTGGTTTGAGAGCTTTTGTGTAGAAAATATGTTAAGGGCTGATTTTTCCATCGCCAGATAACTTTTATTCGAGGAATAAAATTGACTTTTGACAGTTTTTGTATGTAATAGCTGACAAAATTTCAAAATTATTCCTCGAATAAAGTTATTAGATGATTGAAAAATTTGCCCTAAATTGTCATAATTATTCTTCGGATGAATTGAAAGATGAGCCCTATAAACTTAATTGCATAGCTTGGATAATAAAGTTACTTCAAGCCGTTAAACAGACTTTTAATTGTAGTCATCATGATGCTACTAAACTATTACAGCTAATTGACTATGAGATGGATGCATTGGACGATATCTTCTAAATGCCGAAATTTTTCAATCAACAAATTACAAATTGGTCAGATTTTTTTTTTAAAAACTTCTAATTTTCCTACAGTTTTGACCAACATTGATTGTCGCTGAGATGAGATTGCGACTGCAATTTGAACATTTTTAAGTAGAAACTACCCTTCTGATGTCGTGCTGTTACTTAAAAATTCCTACGTCCAGCAGAAGATACTGATATGTTAATTAATTGAAATCGTAAAACCAGAACAAAAAAAACGCTGTATATAACAAGTAGATGAATCTCAATATACCGTTAAGTATGTTTCAGGTTCAAAGATCAATAATACCAGTCTCCGATTTAAAAATAAAACATTGACCCAATGCCCCTGTTTCACATGTAAAACTTGTTGAGCTAAATCTTGTATGTTGACTAACAAATACTATCAACATTTAACAAAACAACAACACCAATGTTCTTCGTATCAATTCTTTTTTTATTTATAAACTCCTCTATTTTCGACATAAGATACTTTCTTTAACATTTTAAAACCTAATGTCATAAACATAATAACGAAATTAAACGAAAACATTCATGTGTTACAATAAAGCGTAATCTGGAATTTACGCAAATGCCATCCGTCATAACTTTTTAATGCAGGGTGGCAGGGACACCGAAATTGTTCGGCGGTTATTAAAAAAAAACACAGCTGTTCCATACATTTTGACCGCGTAGGTCAAAACGGTCAATATGGTGGACTGTGTGGATTAAAAAAAAAAAGTGGCCAAAAATTTCTACTCAGGGTGGTTCACAATCATGTACTGAATCCTTGGTAACAGGGTACGCGTCGATGCCCCCCTGCCACCTGTATAGAAACCTATTTCAAATGAAAATAATAATTTGAAGTTAGCATTTAAGGCGGTTGTGAGCTTAAATGGCCCTCATGCTATGTCTAGTCTACGGAGATTATAATTGCATATGTCACACAATCAGTGCTAACTAATGTAACTTTCTTTAACTTTGTCACACACCCCGCAATTGGATAGGCTGTGTGATTGATGATATGGTTAGAAAGGGGGTGACTACCGAGGTGACGACTAAAAATAGAGAAATATGTAAGAAAAGGACATGTTAAGCTGAACTCAAATAAATTGGAATAAGTGCAGGAGAATCATGATGACACCCCGCAATTACAAACGTCTTTTATCGTTCATGAAAAGTTATTTTACTTTTGATTTACAGGTATATTCCACAAATTCAACAATTTGCAAGATTCATAAAAATAAAAAACCATTAGGGACCATAAATTAGCATGTACTTAAGTAAATTCTTCTATAAGCAGCCATACTATCTAACAGATGCCACATTAATAAAAATAAAAACAACTATGGACCATAAATTAGCATGTACTTAAGTAAATTCCTCTTTAAGCAGCCGTACTATCTAACGTATGCAACATTAATAAAAATAAAAAACAACTATGGACCATAAATTAGCATTTACTTAAGTAAATTCCTCTTTAAGCAGCCGTACTATGTAACGTACGCATCGCTCTTAAGTAATTGTGACATAATAGTGATTCATTTACGTCCATTGACATACTCAAGTGTGTGGGTAAGACAGGCTCATGATAAGGATGTGAACAAATCTCCTGCAAAACATGAACTCCACCCACACAGTTAGACCCCTGGCAGGAGTGGAGCTTTGGCGTGGGAGTAACGATCTTAAACCGATATTGCAACATGAAGTCATATGACAGAGGCTGCCCATCTACTGAACCATAACACAGGACACAGGAGAAATTCCTAGTGTGGGGCAACGTTTTTTAAAAAACTAAAAAAAATAAATAATAACCGCGAAGAAAATACCATTGCCCATTGTTTATGCCTGTAACACCCATTGCTACACAGGTTTGGTGATGAAGTAGACAACTCCCATGGAAATATAAGAAGAATGGCGAGAGTAATAATCTCAGAGGTATCAAAATAAACATTTTTGTTTTTTTGTTTACCAGTAAACAGATCTTACTGGTTACTGGTAAACAAACAAACATAGGTTATTACTGGTGACTGGTAACTGCCACCCTGCCAAGATTTCTTGTTGTTTTGGACCAGGGCCACTGTGAACCAAACTTACTGGAAAAAAGTTGTAGATAATTATTATGACAATGACCAGAACAATGGTCAACCAATGACCTACCAAATACGACAAAAATAGAGGTGTCAATCTCCAAAATGGGGACCAATAAATCCCACTGCAACGTTGCCCTTGATTCTCGGTTACACAATAGTTATTATATTCAAGCAATAAAACTCAACTACACATTGAAGCTATCAGCACATGTCAGCAACAATTATAGCAGTTATAACGGTTATTATAACTATTACAAGAGTTACGTTACTCGTCTTCGTTACGTTACATAACCTAAATAAATATGTGTGTCAGTGACAAACGTTGTGCCTTGAGCTCATCGTTCGTTCTAATTCGGTTGACATACGAAATTAAGTGTTACAATCAACTAACCGTGACTGAAAAGATTCAGTTCAGCTGTAGAGGTTTTTCTAAATAATTGTTTAGTATCAATATACTAAACAATTATTTAGAAAAACCTCTATCTTTCTGTCATCCAATGATGACAGAAAGATTTGACTATAAATTGAATAACGTTACTATTGTATTCTCCAGCAGTGGTGGCCAAGCGGTAAAGTTATTTCTGAGTGGTAGCTTCGACCCAGACAGGCGCTTTACTTTGTGTAAGTTATTCCATCACCACAGCTCTCAAAAACGGTGAAGGAAAACATCGTGAGGAACCCGGCATGTCCTAGAACCAAAATATGAAGACGTGTGACATATACCATCCCGCATTGGGCCAGCGTGGTAGATTACGGCTCACTCCTTCTCGAGTGAGGGAAAAGTTCAGAGCATAAGGGAATAACCGAGATGTTCTATGTAATTGACAAAAAAACTGTTAGCTTAGTGATGATGACTCTTACAAAAACCTTTAACTTACTTATAATTATACTAACCGTCTCAAACCTATATTGTGCCGATCCCGGCTAGCAAAAACCGCAACAAAAACGTCTACACACGCCAGACTAGTGACGTAACCGTAACAAATCAAAACCGCAACATCACACATACCGCAGAAAACCGTACATCACTAGTAGACGTCGGAAACTATCCAAGTCCGAAGATTCGTACCGGTATGTGAAAGTAGCAATCATAACATATTCACGGCACGCTAGAATATGGGACCGGTAGATCACGTAGTGGGGCTGACGCAACTAATTATACATAACGCCTCAATAGACGAATCGACCTGCGATCGACAAAGCGAGGCGAAAGTCCGACGTAATAGGTACTTAACGCACGCGATTCTTTCGGACGTCTTCGTCTGGGCCATTTGTTTAGGTCTAGGAGAAATCTATGGAAGACAATGATCAGTTTTATGTTATTGAGGAGCGGAAATGCAAGCTGATTGTTTGGGAAAGAAAACACCAATTTTTCTTTATCATCTTCGTTATTTCATTACTTACTTCAGCAGTCGCAGTTCAGTAAGTCGCACACCTATATACATTCTCTGTTACACGGCACGTAACTACAGCCAAACAAAATAATATTGTGTAGTAAGTTCATTTTCATTTACTTAATTATTCAAGAAAATAAATAAAAGAAATGTCAGCCCGCGCAGCTCTGTGCCGTATTTATTTACCAAACAAATTAATATTCAGACAAGCTTTACAAATCGAACTTCCATTTTAATGTAGTTCTTGGTTCAGTTTCGCATGAACATTTCTTGTTATGTAAATAAGCGCAGAAACAAGACCTAAGGGAAAAACAAATAAAAGTAGTTAAAGATGACTTTTACAACACTTTTGTTCAATTATGTAGTTTGTTTATAGAGTAATTATTTTAATTTTATTATAACCCAGTTAATCAAAAGAAGGATAAAAAGTGTAGAAGGCACTCCTTGGCGTTGACATAAATTGTATAATGTCCTCGAGGACACGGTAGGTACGGGTTGAGCGAGGGAGTCAATGCACCCACGACGAAGTTCAGTGCTCCTCCCGAGATATTCTAGACACGTGCTGAATGTTAAAACTTATATATCGCGTAAATGTATGTGACAGGTGAGGTTTTACTGAAGAACTTTTGAATTCACTCCAAAAATATATTTGGAAAATTGAAGTTCTAAAGACGAATCGGGGCCAAGCACTCCGGCCATATATTTCCCCATATTCGTAAGTAAGTCGTTGAAAATGTTCAATTCGAAAATATTTGTCATAAATGTTTGTCACTTAACACTGTATGACTGGTTCTTATTACCAACTAGCGTGTGCTATGAGCGTGTTCGTGGAAAACGAAAATGTGGAAAAACAGTTTTGATATATTTCTTAAAATTTACTCGTGATGAGCGCGATAAAAATAACATAAAACAAACGTTGCATTTCTTGCCCGGTCTTAGGGGCCACAGTTAATTTATTTCCTCTGAGACTTTTTATGTTCCCAAGACCCGAATGACGTAACCAGTGAGCTCATCGTTAAAACAAAAAAGCTTTTAGGAAAACTGCCTACCTATAATTTGCATCACATAATCCCTTTAAAGTTTAGAAGTCAAATGGACCCTTTCAAGTAATATGTGCTCTCAGGCGATCAACCAGAAACTTTGTAAGTTTCTTAGGACTATTTAGCCTTTAGCGGTACCGGCACACCTAGTGTTTTGATATTACTTTGCAAACCCCCCTAGGCCTAAAGGCTTAGACAGTACATACATATACATAAACATACAGTTAAGACATTTAAAACACGTGTTTTTACATTTATACATAGATATACAGTACTAACTGAAGTATTTAAAGACAAGGACAACGAAGTTTCTAATCGCTAACCTGTAGCAACCAGGCCCTTCTAGCTAATAAATGAAGAGATAATCTGTACTTCTCGTCATAAACCAGCAATATTATTAGTCGTAAGTCTTTTATAAGGCGCAAGGCTGGCTGTTCTATACGTAGGTATATAAAGAAGAAACGAGGTCCAAAGTCGGTCAAGTCGACGGATGCATTCCTGCGTTGCTCTTGACATTCCACCTTGGTTAAATAGCTACATAATACTGCAGACAAAAGGAGTATAAGTACCGGGGGCTAAAGAGCTTAGTCTGCAGACAAGTAAAGTTGCCTTTTAGTAGAGGGTCTGCGTGTAATTATTCTTGTTACCATGTCGATGGCAATCTAAATTGAGCCGGCCCAGAATTTGGCTATGAGTTTAACGCCTTTCGTAGCGTTCAACAATTCCTGTAACGTGCAGACAACAGGGCACGCAGAACGCGATCATAAGTATCTCATAGATTGTAGAACAGCATCAAATTTACTTGCGTTCCAGGGCGGAGTTATCTAAGAATCCTCTCCATCTGAGCAGATGTTCGTTGCTTCTGCCAACCTGGATCCGGAGTCTGTTTAAAGACCACTAAGTAAGCCAAGACAACTCTACAGTTGGGAGATTTTTAGTAGTGTAGGTACTGATTGTCAATAGCTTGGTATCGCTTGTCTGAGAGCGTGCTACGCATAAAAAGTTATCACGCACACTATATCAATGTCATTTCGCTGCATGTTATAAGTTTGATGTTTACCTGCATACTTAACTTCTTTCCCGTCTGTATTTGTTTAATTCAGGTGATTCCGCGAATATACCATGTTTGTCTTGTAAAAAAGAGCTTGCACATAAAAGTTTATTATAATGTTTGTAATGTAAGGTAAATGTGAAATGATTTGTAGGATCAAAGTTAACAATGTTGTTATAAGTTACAAATTATATTTACACTCGCCATAATGAGAGGCAACAAAAATTTTCTTTGGAGCTAACTTAACACAGAGACTGTTTTTTCTTAGATAGACAATTCTCTTTTTATTACCTAACTAGAAAAATATGTTCTGCATTTTTATAATTCTGTATTAAAATAACTAGGTTATACATGGTTACCTTTATGTCACTTTCCGCGAGCATGATTTTATTTCATGAGAACTGGCATTAGATTTAGCTTAAGTCAAATTGAGGAAGGATTACACAGGATTAATGGGATTTCTAGATAACAATATTGTTATTACTACGATTACATCACGGTTCGCAATAGATTTGTGAATAATTTGTTTTGAATCCCACTCTCAAACGGATATTAACGATTATTTTTTGTTAGTGAGTAATGAACATCACTAAATAATTCCATGAACTGTGTTATGTCATCGTTTTGTATAATAAAATCAATAATAATAAAAATGTAGGTATATAGAAACAGGTTCCTTCCAGGAATCGTTGCAATGGATAGTATAATTACTATGCTTTGCATTGATGATATAGAAAAAGTTCTATCATAATAAATACAGCCAAAGGATTATCTTGCCTCATACATACTTAAGCTTACTCAGCAAACGATAGACGTTTGCTATAACAAGATGCAGTGATCTTGCAAATTCAAGATTGCCTTCATAAGTCATGTGAGGGCAACTCCAGAGAAATCTAGACCGAGTTCGTGTGACTGGGGAACGATTGTGCAAAAGACGTAAGCCCATAGGTCGTAAGTTTTGGAATGATGGAGTATTTCACAGTTACAAACCTTGCTTTTTGTATTCTTTATAGGTACGTCCTTTGTTGAATAAAAGAAGGTTACGATAATTTGTCGATTTAAAAGTATCAATAAAATTATTAGCATTGAGTATACTTTTATTTTAGCTGATTATCATTTTGTAGCTGGAGCGACCGTTTGGTGGAAGGCGAAGTTATCGTCTTCGGTACCCAAAAAACATGTGTATGACGCCTTCTCAGTTTTCAGAGAGTATACAGAGCAGTTTTAGTTATCACTAAGAGGAAAAGCACAAATAAGGCTTTGGCAATGATTATTTAGTATTTAACGATCGTTGTTTGTTTATTCGTAATAATTTGCGTCCGTGTCGAAAATGTTAATATCTGCCCGGAGTAAAATACAAGATCTATTCTAAAGTAAATTTAACCAACCCATAAAGTTGTCCTAATTTAGGATAAATATTTTGATACCAAAAGCGGCAAACCGCAAGTCTGAGAATATAAGATACGAAAATGATGAACATTTTCATTCATATTCCAGTAAGAAAATTTAGGTACTAACACAAATGGCTTAAACAAAATTGGACTGGATGAAATTAGGAGTGGGTAACCCGGCTTAACCTAACGAACCTCTAGGTCGTCTAGGAGTCAAACGTTTGCCTTAACGATTTATAGGGGTTCAAGTTGGAATCACTTTCTCAAAAGATTTATTCAGTTTCAATGTCCATAGAATTCTCTATTACACTTTATTAGAAAGTTTCGTTCTTTCGTTAACTTCTATTATTTTGTAAAGTACGTCTTAAGAAGTTCGCAGTGAGAGTAAAGTCGGCGTTCGCGTTCGTTGACACTTTAGATTAACTAACACAATATCTACTTTCCACAGCTGTTTTAGAATTTAATAACAGCGGCGATACTTAATCAAAAGGCATAAAAAAGAGATGACTGTATAAAAAGCCACGGTATTGAAGAGTGTTTCACAGAAACGGAGTACGACAATAAAATTCACGTGTTTGTATTTACGAATTTTCCCGGAAATTGGCGAGCATCAGCGACATGACCCGAGCAATGCCTGCTTTGCATATCCAAAGGACTATGTAATTATTTGCTCAAACTGTAGTTTATTTGTAGACTGCTATTAGTAAGGAATTTGGAGCAAAGTACTTTGCAGTTTGGGGTCACTATTTCATCAACGATTATTCCGATATATACCTAATCGGTGTTTAGTTATTCGATGTAATAACTGGCACAACACCTTTTATACCAACCGCGTTTTTATACGTTTATTTTAGGCGTATATTTTTGGCAAAAAAGGCAATCATCGATGTTGTCGATGACGTAAGTCGAGGGGAATCTTTAGTAACCAGTTTCAAGAAGTGAAGTGGGAACAAACGTGGCTTAGGTACTAAATAAAACAGCGGGAGAAAAGTGCATTCACACCAACGTGGGATGACACTTGCAACTCCAAACTGGATTTTTACCTCTGATTTGTTTCAGAGCTGGCAATTTTAAGTGTTTTCGTTTACGAACATAATTTGATAGTCAGCAGAAGACACAACAGAACAACATGTAGGGATCTTCAGTGCTTAATTATATCTTATCTTCTCATAGAATCTGATATTATGAAAATGCTAATTTTAATAAACAAAGTAGGTACTGGTTTCAGATCCAGTGAATACATTATCAACATTGTCAGTACAAGATGTTAGGTACCGTGTTTACGACCAAACAACCACATAAATGTTATGTGATTATCTCACAGACAAAAACTTTACCATTCATACTAAGTTTAATTTCAAAATATTTACTCAATTACATTGTTCAACTTCTCAAGTTGCATTTAATGACAAAATTATTGAGAACTAGGGCGTCTAATAGTTGGGTGCTGTATAATAACGTGTTGCAACTACTTCTTTAACTAAGTCTATCTAAATTCAGGCAGATTTAGGCATAAAATCAATAACCAAGACCGGTTTCCAGTTTAAAAGCGTCAGACCCAGATTTAAGCTAACAATTGCAAACAGTAACGAATTGATTTAAATTGTGCAAATCCATCCATCATGTCGGTGGCAATCAATTACGTTAATGCAATTAAAACATTAATTCAATTAATTATTTAATGGAGTAAATGTACTTTTCATTCTGTGATTCAGGATCATCCTGTGATAATGTATTTTTTTGTTAATTAAAGGATGTGAAAAGTATTTCCCTTATAGCCGGCTGAAAGATCAGTTCCCATTACGAATAGATATTGATCGTTGTTCATCGTCAACACGGACGACGGCTCGGCACGGTCACGGACGGCACGGACGGCACGGTTTGACGGCACGGTTGGTGCAGTGGTTAAGCGATCGACTGCTGCGCTGCGTGTCGCGGGTTCGATTCCCGCACGGAACAAATATTTGTATGACCTACAATTGGTTGTTCCGGGTCTGGCTGTTTGTGTATGTAAACGCACCCACGACACAGGAGAAAATCCTAGAGTGAGGCAACGATTTAAAAAAAAAAAAAAAATCTTCTGCCCTTTCCCCAATTTATTTAGAGTTGGTGCGACATGTCCTTTTCTTCCATACTTCTCCATTAGTCGTCATCTCGGTAGTCACCCCCTTTCTCACTATATCATCATTCACACAGTCCATCCATCTGTTCGTTGGTCTTCTTCTCTTATAGCCATCGACATTCATACTCGAAACTATCCTCACGATATTTTCCAGCTGCTAAACATAGAGCCTTTAACAAACCTCCACGAAGCAAGGTTAATAAAATTTGTTGTTAAACGATTTGACTAGATACTAAGTTAAAGTGTCCGTATATTCAAATCACAACTGTCATTCTTTGACAGTTGTAAGAAATTGCTATAACACAGCAAAATCACGCAGTGTGTCAATTTGCTTAACAATGAATTTGCCCAACTGTACTATAATTGCCAGAATTTTGTCCAGTCGTTACTGAACGGTCGCTTGAGGATCTATGTTCAATTCAGCAGTCAATGTTTACAGGTGGTATCTAACATGATAATCCATGATCATTCAGTGACATGATATTATCAGTATACGAGTTGATCATATCACCAAACGTATTGCTGTTTCTAACAACACCAAAGGCCATAATTATCTTATAAAACACTCACTAATTAATCAAATGGGTCTAGCAAAAAATTAAAAGAATCAGGTTATTGTTATGTTCTCGGGCTGTGAGCTAACAATTATCTACTATTACGATGTTAGTCAAACCGTGCGTTAGGTATATGCACGCAATTGTATTCTTTGAACATTTTTCGTTTATTTGATCGTACGTTCTCAGATTATATCAATGTGAATAAAATATGTTTATGTTAGCATTGGATGGCTAGAGCAGTGGTAGCCCAGTGGTGACGACCGTGACTTACGAGTTTTAGGTCCTAGGTTCTAACCCTGGCAGGCGCCTTTGTGTAAATTATTTCATCACCACTGCTCTCAAAACGATGAAGGAAAACATCGTGAGGAAACCGGCATGTCCTAGAACCTAAAACTCAAAGACATGTGACATCCACCAACCCGCACTGGGCTCGCGTGGTGGATTACAGCCCACTCCCTCTCACCGAGAGGAGGTCTGTGTCCCAGCAGTGGGAACATTAAAGGCTGATTATGTATTGGATGGCTATATGCGTGAGCATATAGCCATCCATGTTATATTTAAGCCGTTATAGGGGTGACCCTATAACGGCTTAAATATAACAGGCGAAATGTAGGTGCTCTATAGGTACACCTCTGCCGAACCCTTCGGGGAATACAGGCGTAATGTGTGTTAACCGTAGCTTGCAATCTAGCAACTTATGGTAAGTGGTCTACGTCGCCTATGAACATCTACAATACCAGAGACATCACAGAACTATTGCCAACCCTGAAAAAAACTGAAATTTATAACATCTTGCCTTCATAAAAAGCCTTTCCATAACACAAACTTACAAAACGATGAACGCAAACTTAATCATCATTTAATTGAACGAAAAGTAAATGCAGATAAAATGCAATGCAAAATACATTGTAAGAGAAATCGCGTGCACCCAGAACCTTACATTTCCATTCTTTACGCGGGACATTAACATAAATAAACATTTATAACTAGCGAGCCAGCAAAGCGACGCTCACATTAACGCTGGGTGCATTCAATGAGCCCGTTGTTCCCACACGATTTGTCCTCGTGAACCCTCTGATGTTCATGTGCTCCTAGTACCTGATTTAACTTGTCATGTTATGAAGTATGGTGGTCTGCGGGACTGAAATGTTAGGATCAGTTCACATGGTTTTGCAAATTGGCTCTAATCTGTAAAGTGCTTGTTACTGCGGTTTAAGTTACTGAAGAAAGCATCTACATTAAAACACTTGAATGATAATTCAATAATTACTTGACACAGGTTTGTAAAACTATAACTTAAGCACACTATACACAATACTGTATTGTCTCTCCTTTCCCTCTAAATCCATCCAAAGATTATACAAGTTCGGCCATTGTGTCACTCCTTGCAAAATGTCTACATTTATATCTGTAATATTTATGGTGTACATAATAAAGAGTGTACTATTCTATTCTACTGCAATAAATACAAGAGTATTCCAATGTGTTAAGCTTTGCAGTCAAGACTTACCTGCTTTTCAAACAATTTCGTGTTCCCATGGCAATAAATTGAGTCTATCATAGCCCTCTCCAAGATTCTCAAGTTACGCAACAAACCTTTTGAGAAAAGGCAATCAGATGCTTCAATAACTGAATGAAAGTTATGAGAAACAATCAAGAGGATACCATTATTACAGTTCGCGTACATAGTAGTTTATTACTTACAGTGAGCTTTCTTCGTAAACCCGTCTTTAATGGCCGTAGCCTCAGGGCCTCCATTATTAACACTAGAAACTTAATAATTCTTGATACATAAAAAAAAGCTTATCACATAAGTACCGATTAACACTTTACACTGACTCCAAAGTAACTGAAAACGCCAGTCCCACCATATTAAATACTATTTGTTGTTATAAGAAGTCATACATGTCATATACGTTACCACAGCAACTGTGTTGTTAACTGGTCAGTAGATAAAGAGTAGGTAAAAGGTATAAAAATACTGTGTTTTATATGAATCTCTGTATTTCTTATAAGAATTGTTGATAAAAACCGGTCTAGTGCGAGTCGGGCTCGCACACAAAGGGTTCCATTCCACCGTACAATATTTTAACATAATTTTTTTTAAACACGTTTTGGTCTGGGTAAAATTAAAGGGTGTCCCCCTTTAATTTTTAACTTTATTGTATTTTTATTATTTCTTATTATAGCGACAATAGAAATACTACACTCTGAAAATTTCAACTGTCTATCTATTACGGTTCATGAGATACGGTACCGCTAACAGACAGACGAACGGACAGCGGAGGCTTAGTTATAGGGTTCCATTGGCACCCTATGGCTACCGTACCCTAAAAATGAGTTTAATTTTACATCAACGTTTCAAAAACGCGTCCATTCAGAAAATACACAAAAGAAACTACTATTGGTATGTTCAAGCCCGAAAAAAAAAAACAAAACACAATCTCGTAACTGTATTCAATACTCAATCGTTCCACTAACTCGTTCAGTGCACTTCATGCCCATTTAACGCAAATATGTTCGTGGGCTCAGTTATCTTGCAACATTGTGTAAGAATAGTATACACTTGTACAATTTTTACGAGAACGTTGCATGAACGTAAAAATTATGCAAAAGTAGTTTCAAGTTAGTCTCGCCTGAATGACGATTAAGATGTAAATAAAGATTATGTGCCTAGACCTAACTAACTTTTTTGTCTAGTGTTAACTGGTTTTCGAGCTAAAAATATGCAATAAAGAAATAAAAAGACGAATTAACTTGTACAAGTTTCATTTACACGCTTATTTGGGTAAACAACTATTTTTGCACAATTAATGTGACCTCATTTCTCAGAGACTTGAGTTTAGGTTTATTTTATCATCCTGTACTCTGGAGACCGCTTGAACATCAGCTTGAACCGTCTCAAAATTATAATTTAAATTAAAAACTGCCAAACTAATTTAGGTAAATTGAGTGGCGGCGGAGCCATCTTGATATCCTAGTAACGAAGCGACTAATTGGAAATTTACATGGAGCCAACAGTTTGGTAAAACGCGCAACCTGCCCTTGCATTTTGTGAATTTAATTACTATAGGTACTTATACATCGTAAATACTCAAATTATGTATGCTATGGTAGTTCTAAATTAATCTCTAATCTTTTCCCAACTATTTTGGGTTCAGCTTTTAGTTTAACTGAATGCAGCTGAATATCAGTATTTTACATGGAGCAACTGCCTGTGCCTATCTGACCTCTACAAACCAGTTACTGGGTAATACGATACCCCTTGGTAAGACTGGACGTAAGTGTCAGACTTTCCGACTTTTGACGACTCGTAACGTCTGTCAAAGATCCAAAAATGACAGGCAGGACCAACGGCTTAACGTGCTTTCCAAGGCACGGCGGGATATCGGCATGCAAAGATCAATCATCCACGGACCAATGGCTGCAAGCTTACCTTAACTTGAACGATCGACCAGTTCGGCTGTTATTATTTAGCCACAAGCCCCCGTTTATTACATACCTACCCTTAATCATCTACGGTTAAAATAGAGCAGATTATATGTTTTTATTGATGAGTTTTAAAATGGAAGGTTACGACGAGCCAATGGGAATGATCAATGAAGATATGACTATAAAATTGATGTCGTCATAAAAATCAATTAATACCTACAAACCTTAAATCCGAATATAAAGCGATTGATAATCAACGGTTTTTATCTGTTATTACTGTAATTATCACTTGTTTACACATCAGGCCACGATAATTGACCCTCGTCATATTCGGGCATTAAATTATCTCGGCCCATACAGCCTACATGACGTCTTATCTAATAACGAAACGTAACTCGTCTATAAATATACATACATCTTCACGAATAACGTGACTCATCAATATCGTTTAGCGTCAAAACTATGTTTAAAATGGACATAAGCTTGAAATCGTATTAGGCATAAAGTAGTTTTAATGATGAATGATTATGAATGCATATTTGCTATCAAGATTTCGTTCTCTTGATGTTATTGAATAGGTGACTGAAAGAATCAGAAATCCCATATCTGTAAAAGATATCATAATCAGCCTTTGCTGGGACACAGGCCCCCTCTCGGTGATAGGGGGTGGACCGTAATCCACCACGCGTGCCCAGTGCGAGTTGATAGATGTCATATGACTTCGATGTTTGGTTCTAGGACATGCCGGTTTCCTCACGATGTTTTTCTTCACCGTAAAACGACATAAAAGGACTAAAATAGAATGTGTTGAAAAGGCGGTTGCAACAACCAGTAAGGTAAGCAATAAGATGATGAGGTAGTACGCGGGTAAATAAGTGAATCCAGCAATAGTATCATCAGTCATCACTGTACGAAAACATCCTACTAATATTATAAATGCGAAAGTTTGTATGGATGTATGGATGTTTGTTACTCTTTCACGCAAAAACTACTGAACAGATTTTGACGAAATTTAGCACACAGATAGTTTATAACCAGGATTAACATATAGGATACTTTTTATCCCGACATTCCCACGGGATCGAAACTTATGCGGGTGAAACCGCGGGGCGCAGCTAGTATATCATATATGTGACAAAGAAGTAGTAGATATACATATATATATTATAAGTGTATATTATTATAGTAATAGTATGTATGTGTATATAACCTATTTATGTATTTGTGGACCTACCTAGTTTTAAGAGTGTTTTACCACTGTCCCTCTCAACCAAAGCACCTGCCATCTAATCTCTTCACCACCCTTGGTTGACTGGTAGAGAATGCCTAAGGCATTAAGTCCGCCTTTGTACCTTTTCGTGCGAAAAGTTTAAATAAATAAATATACATAACCAGTCATTTCATATCCGTTAGACCTGAAGGAATTTGTCGCGTGCTTACTTCTCTCAACCAACAAAAAACCTAAGAGTGAGCCTTCGATAGCTCTTCCCGCGACATCGTCCGACCGCATTTCTTTTATTTTTGAAGTTCCTCATTAAAAGGCTGTACTTTTTAGTCGGGACACAGCCAGTGAAAGTTTGTCATCTCTCGACGTCGGAAAAAAATGTACAAAAATAGTAAAAAGTCTTGATTGCGATTCCGCAATTAATCCACTGGCAGAAAATTGGCTACGTTTTCCATTAGGTAACAACTATGGTTTTAAAAACAGTATTTTGTATGTGGAAAGATTTTTTTTATGTTTGGAGAAAAAGTAATTTGACCTACGTGTTTCATTTGGGTCTTCCCCTCGAATAAAGCTTTAAATAACTCTTGTTAATGTTTTGATGCTTTTCGCAATATGGGAGTTTCATTTTTGTGGCGAGTAAAAAAAGTTAACAGAAACCGCGCTCAATCATAATGCGTAAAACACGGAAAGGTGAAAGACCTCGATCCGACTTTTTCATTTACAATGAATTAAAAATAAAATTGTCGTCGTGAAAATTTTAAACTCATACCCACCTTAAATCATGTTGAACTCCATTGTTACATAATTTAATTAAATATTTAACAAAATCAAATGTTTGAATATTAAATTAATATTACAATAGGTACCGATATTCAAATCATGTAAAAAATAAATCATACAATTTATATACTATTAATGCAAATAACGTAACTTGAGGTCTTTGACCGAGCTTGGACATTAAAATTATATAAATTAAAAGGTAGATACTAACGGCATAATAGGAGCAAAATCGGCGTGTAAACTAAGCTGAACCTTGAAGGATGAAGCCATAACTTGACTCCCTTCAATTAATTATGATCAAAGTCAACAGAATCACGCTTTTGTATAAACAAAAGATTGCTCGTAGTAACGTTCACGTGAATTTTCACATAATTTGTGGTTAATTATTTTTTATGTTTGTTAATTACTTGAATTAGTTAATTAAATCATACCAGGTTTTGAGGAAAATAAATGTTTTTGATCGTACATATTAACACAATATTTTTACATCAATTAATTGTTCAGTAAATTGACTACAAACTTAAATTGTCTGTTAGTTCAACTCACAACTGTCATTCTTTAATGGTTATATGAAAAGGTACGGCCCGGCAAATAGCCACGGTATTAATTTGTTAAAAAAAATATTTACCAGACTGTACTTGCAAAGCTGCAAGGCTTTTCCTGAGAAAACAAACCATCAATCGCGACATAAATAAAGTTTTTACGTTACCAACAATTTTTTTTTACATACAACATATCTTCTAGCACACCTCTAACAAGGCGTTCGCACCATTCAATTATTACCTAACGACAGGATACGATAAAGTATTCAAGCAGTACCTTTATCCTCTAATACATGAATAGATACGCTAACTAGTCCCTCAACAGTCACCATCAATATCAACAGGCAATTGCAAATACGCGCGAATGAACAGGTTTCGCGCAGAAGGATTTATTCTATACTGAATCTATGTCAAGATCAAGGAGTAAAAACAAGTTTGTTAGTCATCTCACTATGTTTACTTACAGACGTCACTGACCCACAAAAATGCATGTAAGATGAGAGATGATTGATAAAAAGCTATTAACATTTTGTTAGTGTTGCTTCCAAAACTACCGATGTTTGTCAGCGTCGATGAAAATAGATGCAGTTTTTAGTACCACGTTGTTAAAAAAACATACAACGTTTATTATAGTGACGTTATTTGTACAATTAAATGCAATATCACGTTTTCAATATTAAAACAAACTGTGAGCAAAAACTTTTCCAATACATTTTGTTATTGCTTTTTTGTAATGCATCCTTGATTTGGCTTTGTAAACAGCTTATATTAACATACAATATTTAACACAGCTAACTATTTAAAAAAGGACACTTAGGCGTCGCAGTATTCCGCAGTGCTGTCACCCGGAAACGTCTCCAAAAGACTGACAGCATTGCCACGTTTAGTGGCAATCGTAATTCTTTCGCCAAAAAACGATCCAGATGAAAGATAATATTTATGAAGATAACATCGAGAACAAAATCGACTACATCATTCTGAAACAAGAGCGAAGCTTCATCTAAAATACAAAAGGCATATTCGAGAACCGACTATTGGAATAACTTACAAATTGCGTCCAATTTGTACAGCGGATAACACAAAATAATGGCGAGTCGATAGTCGATACCTAGTAAAGTTCGAGACTTAATCTCGACTCGAGATTACTGGGAGCCAGCGGGCTATCTGGTACACACGGCAAAATACTCGAGCATGCAGGAAACTTCTTGTATTTTAGCAGATTTGTGGACTGAAGCTAAGGGCCGTATTACATAACCTTACTCAAGACTTAATAATAGATGTAGGTCTTTAGATTTTTTGGGTCGTGACTAAAATGGGAACTAACCCGCCATCTTGTGTTTTCAATACATTTCACAAATGTTCACAAACATCGCCTCTGTCAATGTCATTCAAGCGCCAAAAGATCTTTTAGCACTATAAATGGGTAAATGGTACATGCCCAAGTTATTTTCGTACGACATTAGGTTGATTTATATATAAAACATGGGAGTTTTTCATAATTAACCGGAACTCTTTCGCTGTGTGTACCCGGACTACATAGTCTGTCCATTCCGTTACTTAACAAGTTCGACGGTTCGACCTGAACCATGCAGTTTTATACAGCTAGAACAAAATGAGGCAGAAGCACCTCCACTATAACTTTTAAATTTGATGAACAGCAACTTTAATACTTTGATATTGTGAGAATATTTTTCACTCGTTGCACTTTACTCTGTTGTGGAAGTTTATGAGATCGCGTGCTTCGCGAAGATAATATTTTGTTCCGTTTAGACCGATTTAAGTTTAATTGAATGGACACTGTTACCCCAGTTTTCTTACAATGTAAGCTCATATTGGCAAAGTCTTGGTTTAGTATCGAATGTTATAAGACACTTTGTTGGTGATTTGCGTGGATGTACTTATTTATTTAACCATTTATGTACACACATATAAACAGATAAAAGAGATTTCTAAAGAAATCTCTTTTATCATTCTCTTGCAAGTCCTTTTTTGTGTTTACATTTTTTTCGTCATTTTTTACCGCAAATAAACATATTTTCTTCCTTTGATGGGTGTTATTTGTAATTTAAAATGGTTATGGAAATAAGAAAACCAAATCAAAATATTTATTATATAATAATATAAAGCACTCACCTTAAAAATCATCATTATATTTTCTCTGCTCCTGTTTCATGTTTATTTTTATATAAATAAATAAATATATATAGATAAGTATAATATACTTTATGTATGTATTTATTGTATTATGTAAATGGTACACCACAGATTCCCTATATTATTTGTCTCTTCTTCCCCTTTTTAATCCACCCAAAGGTTGTCTTTAAAAGATCTCTTAGCGATCAGACCGCCCAAAAATCTATATTTATGTCTATAATTTATATGGTGTATATATATATAACAAAGAGTATTCTATTCTATTATTAGCAACAAAACTATGCATAGGTACAAATATTAAAGCGACGAAGCAATTTCAAACTGCGTTTCAGCTTTGAAATAATAACTGAAAGGAATGTAACATATGATTTCTTATGAATACAAATAGAGTAATTCATACCCGTCCCTAGTGCAGTGCTGTATTTCTGAGAGTAATATTTTCATCATTCCACCATCTGTGTTTATATCAAATGGTATCACGGAGTTTGATTGTTTGCAACATAAATCTATCTTGTGGGATAAATGTGAAGGAAATGATGTTCGTGGGGCGATGGATGAAAGTAAATAATATCAACGGTTCCCCAATAAAATATTATATTATATATAAAACATACCTAGTAATTCGCAGAAAATGGGGGGATTGTTGCTAAGAAATAACAGCCCCACGGTTCAATCGATCAGGTTAAGCTACGCTTGCCGCGGTTGGTCCGTGGATGGGTGACCATCTTTACATACCAATTTAAGACCCCTCCGTGTCTCGGAAAGCACGTTCAGTTATTGGTACCGGCTGTCATTCATGGATCTTTGACCGTCGTTACCGATCGTCAGAAGCCCGAAAGTCTGACAACCAGTCTTACCAAGGGGTATCGTATTACCCAATAACTGGGTTGTGGTCAGATAGGCAGTCGCTCCATGTAAAATATTGGTATTCAGCTGCATCTGGTTAGACTGGAAGCCGACCCCAACATAGTTGACAAAAGGCTATGTAGATGATGATGATAATTCGCAGAAAATAATTCTTCTCGTCAAAAATCTAAACTAATGATGAAAAACTAAAGAGGGCGCTCCTGTCGTGTGCGCGAAGTGCGCCCTCTTTCTCCTGTCGGTTGCACAGATATCTGAAATATTCTACGTTGTCTTACGTCGTTTGCATATACATGTGTGCACTTGCATACATATGCGAGGCGTTAACAATAAATAATAATACGTAGTTGTTATTTCGAATCGAGGACTGAGGTCATAGAATATTTTGGTTTAAAACCGCTTGAATACCGCAATTACAGAAACAATTAAAAAGCCATTCTGTCCCGCGTAGATCCACGTTCGATACGAAGGGTTAATGCATTACAATTTTCAGTCAATTGACCAAAAAACTAGTTGAAATTAACGAAGTTCATGTTTATTCTAGCAAGTAGGACTCGGTGAATAAATATTTATTACTTGTCTTATAAAACGATTTTGTAAAACAAACTGGCTAACATGGTGGACACCTTGTTCCACGTTTAAAATAACTTTTACATGATCTAATCATAAAATAAACTCAGTTTCTTTCGTGTCTTACAACTGTTTTTTTTTTTCAATGAGATTTCAACTAAAGAACCACATTTATAATCACAATGCTCTCAAGATGATTATGGATGCGGTGAGTTACGAGCATGCGCCCGCGCACGCGACTCGTCCAGTTCCGGACTCGGCGACTTTCCAGTGAAAGCGACAAACGCTTCACGGAACACGCCTTTAGGGAATTTATTCAATGCTCATCTGTATTGAAGATGATTGCAATTTAAATAATCTGTATTTTCAGTATAATTTTAACATTATGTCATTTTTGGGGGATTATCGATGTAAACGTTACTACTCTTGAGAAAAAAAAACAAGAAAAAATTCACTGTGTGAAACGGACCGAATATTTCTTTAATAAGCGGAGTTTAGGCCCCTCAAAACCACAAGCAAAATATTTATTTGATCGTTATTAACTCTCCTGATTTTCTCATCTAAAGTAATACACAATAAAAGGAAAAAAAAATTTTTTTTTGTATGTTTGCGTATAAAACTGCTAAAACGGCTGAACACAGTTGCATGAAATTTGGCACATTGGTAGACTATAACCTGGAAAAGGACATAGACTACTTTTATCTAGGATCGCAGACAAATTCGCGGGCAATAGCTAATTTAAAATAATCACTAAAGAAATGTTTGTAGGAAAACCAAAGATACTCGTAAGTTGATTTTCATCATCTGACACTGAACAAAAGCTGTCATAAACATAATGTTTTTAAAAGGTGAACAAGAAACCAGTGAACCTTACCAAAGCATCTTCTACGGTACATAAAAGTTGAGCGGTATTTATGATATCAAGCAAATTGTTTGGAAACATATTCGATACAATCAAGAAGCCAACGGACGGCGACTCTCACTGCATTTATATTCAATGCAAGTAATATGTTGTATAACACTGCAACTCACTCACATGTAATATGAGGAAAATGATGCAGTTCTGTTTGTAAACCGGTTTTGCGATATTTAAAAACGTCTTCAAAAACTTTAAATTTCTTTGTAAATTTTATTTTCCTTTCTTTCTTTTTTCATTAGGAATTTCTTAACTCAAGGCTGTTACAGCCTGGAGTTTTGAAGTTGGCGGTGTGATAGCCCCGTGCCTCAGAAAACACGATAAGCCGTTGGTCCTGCGCCTGATCTCTCTCCGGTCGTGTCGGATTGCCGTCACATCGGACTATGAGAGTGAGGGAAGAGGGAGTGCACCTTTGCCTGCGCGCACACATGGGCACCTTCCTTCTCTCCTTCCACTTGTCACCATACTATGAACTTACGGTAAAATAATAACAATGGTGACAATATTAGCTAGTCAACAAGGTTTATAGCGAGACTTACTGCCCAGAACACATATCCTGTGAAAGAATTTCCAATTATCTGACTCAATTCTTCAGAAATTTAGTAACAACCCATTTCCCCTTGTTACAAAGTAGTTACACAGTTGTTCCTTCAGCTTGTTCAACCAAGATATATACAGGAAGAACATTATTTGTAACAAATTGACTACCAACAAAGTGAATATATACAAGGAAGTTGGAGTACAAACTCTTCATGAATACCTAGATCTAAAAGCGAATACCATAACGATGTTCAACGCAACCGCATTACATATTGTGATGTGCAACTTGTACACCATCAGTACAAATTAACTGACTGACTTATTTGCATAATACACACGCCTTCTTCCCACGGGGCAAGGCAGAAACTTAAGAGTGCTAGGTAGCACTCTAAAGTTTCTAATACTACTGCTACAATCCTTACACACTGTTTTCGGATCGTTTACGATCATACATCTGCACCCCAATTGCGTAACACACGATTAATCGGAATCAGTTTCATTTTGACAGTTCAACAACATTCATTGCGTTATTTACGTGTTGAGCAGACAAATTTTTCGAACTTATGAAGCAATGGATTAGCAATTTGCTTCAAAATCATTCAGATTCCGATTGATTGTGTGTTACGCACAACAACACAACACGTACAACTGTTTGTTTACAATTTAAGTAAGTATTGTAAGTTCGGTCTAAATATAAATAGAAATATCAAAGTAACAATAGTCTAGGCGTCAGTCTGGCGAGAGACAGAGGTCGTGAGTTGGAGCACTTATTGTGTACCCACTTTTCCAAACAAGCATGATAACAAAGGGTTTGGCAGAAATAGTAGTAAATGCAACCCAAGCGTCTACTTGGTAGTATAACAGCATAATCAGCCTACAAATGCTGCTGGGACACAGGCCTCCTCTTTGTGAGAGAGAGTGGGCCATAATCCACCACGCGAGCCCAGTGCGGGTTGGTGGATGTCACCTTTCTTCGATTTTTTGGTTCAAGCACATGCCAGTTTCCTCACGATGTTCTCCTTCACCATTTTGAGAGCAATGGTGATGAAATGAAATACCCAAAGTAAAGTGCCTGTAAGTCGGGGCCGACTACTTGTTAGATTAAAGTTAAATTTTGGAATAAAAATCTGCGTAGAATCTGAAAAACCACTCCTAAAAGACAAACTAAACATAAAAATGCACTAACTAAGATTATGCTCAACACAACGCACAACACTTACCTCCATTCTTCAGTCTGGCTGGCGAGCGAAGAGTCGTGATTTCGAACATTATAACGTGAACTCTCTCCTATAATTTAAACTAAGATTAATTGCCAGAAATGCTAGTTAAAACACCAATGACTACTTGATTGTATAATAATAATAAGTCTTCGCACGACCGCTTAAAGAAATGTTGTAACAATTCTCAAAACTGTTTATAGCATTTTTCATCACACTGCATTTCACTAAGATTATCTTGAACACAACTCGCACTCACCACCATTTTTCAAGCCTAAACAAGGATGAAAATACTCCATAGTGTTCCCGTATCTGAACTGGTCACTAGCCAATACTCCATCGAACATAGCATATATATTTTATCCGAACTCTGAGTGATTATCTTGAATGGTTGCACAATAAGGTCGATGTAAACAGAGCTGTATTTTGACCACTACTTATTTTAAGGACTCTTGTACCTGAGTTACAAAGCTGCCAGTTAATAAATAGAAAGATGGTGGTCAAAGCAATAACATTCTCGTGAGGCGTTAATCTGGTGAGCAAATAATCATGATTTCGAACATTATAACGTGAACTCTCTCCTATTATCCAAGCTTTGATTAATTGCCAGAAATACTAGTTACAGCACCAATGACTACTTGATTGTTTTTTAATTGTAAGTTTTCGCACGAACGCCTAACAAAGAATTGATTAATTTCTCAAAACGGTTTATAAAACGACTAAATAAACATCAAGCTACACTTCACAGATTACCTTCAGCACAACTGCCTAAACAATCATGAAAATGCTCCACAATATTCCCTTATTTCAGCCGGTCAATATCAGCATATCTCATTAAAACTCCAACTGATTATCTCAATTCGTTGCGCTTTATTTCGATGTAATAGAGTTCTATTTCGACTACTACTTACTTTAAAAACTCCAGGAGCGTAGCTGTATTATAAATCTGTAATTTGACAAATCGGGAACCGCAATGTGGGATGCCCCCAAGCTAGATGGACTGACGACCTAAAGAAGGTGGCTGGGACAGACTGGTTGCGGAAGGCGGAGGACAGGGTGTTGTGGCGCAGCCTTGGAGAGGCTTATGTCCAGCAGTGGACTGCGATAGGCTGAGTTGATTGTTTGAAGTTAATAAATAGAAAGATAGCGTTCAAAGTGACACTAGTACAGACAAAGACAAAGTACAGACTAGTCGTAAGTCGGACTAGCGAAGAATCGTGATTTCGAGCACTGTAATGTGAGCTCTCTCCTATAATTCAAACTAAGATTAGTTTGAGAGCTAGACCAAAATACTAGTTGAGACACCAATGACTAGTTGAATTTAAAATACTTACTACTTCATATTAATGTCAAGAGAAAATAAGCTGTTCTAAAAATTCCTGTAAGTTTCAAAAGAACACATAAATCGCTACACTGCACTTAGATTATCTTCAATTCTTCAAGCCTAAATAAGCAGAAAATATTCCACAATATTCCTTTATCTCAACCGGTCACTACTCCATCTAATACAGCATATTTCGTCCAAACTCTAAGTGATTATCTCGAATGGTTGCACAGTAAGGAGTCTCGAATGTTGCGAGCCCGATGTCCGACTGGCACACCCGGAGTAAGGTAATTATAGACCAGCTGCTTGGCACGTCACGTCGTACTTACAGTACTAGTGAACTAGATATTGCTTAGAACTTAGAACTGTGTGGTTTTGGCAAGATTTTCTTGTTATTAAAGACTGTTGTTTTTAATGAACAGGCTTCAGTGTATGGTCAACCGTACCGTTCAACTATGAGAAAAATCGAGCGTGCTACTGCAAAAAAAGGCGCTGTCAATTTCAAAATGTTACCATGACAGGTTGACTGTATAATGGAAGAATTTTAATTAAACAACAGTCTCATGGTTGTTTTTCCTTCGCGTAGCAATTACATATAAAATGAAGTAAACGTAATACGAACCACACCATACCTGCATATCTTCATTACATCGCCCATTAACAGGACAAACAAAGGACAATCGCTTGTAAATCGTCGCGCACAGAAAACTTATTTAAGTCCGTATCTTAAGTCCCGATCGAAACAAAATGCAAGTTTGGAACGTCGCGAGACTCCCACTGCGTCGTGGGACTTAATCAGCCGCTTTCAAAGTGCACTCGACGTCCGTGCGAGCTCTTAGCTGGGTGTTTCTGCCTCGTAACCAACTTGATTAAAACTGGCAGCCGGGACGAAGCAAACTGGCCACTTATTTCAACAAACCACCCCTTTTAGCAGCTGCAACACGTCTATTAAGTTTCGTTTTTTTATTAGCCATGTTTGGGACGTTCAACTTTTTATTTTTGGCCAATGTTTACACTGAGTGTCCACTCTGTAAGCTATCCACTCATGAGCGTTTGTCGGTCGTAGTTTCTATCGCTTCTAAGTGGTGACATTTGAATGGGAAAACGGTTAAAATAGTATAGCTACTTTCAATTGGTAACGCAATGTAGTATTTAAGTGGGCAATTTTCTCGCCCACTACATAGTTAAACTGTTAAAATATAGCAAATAATTTTTCATTGCCTGTAATTACAAATTATTATTATTATAAATGAAAATAGCACATACTTAACATACTTTTGCAGGCACCGTTCACTCGTAAAATATAGTTGAAAATAAAATAAAATGGTTAGTACTCATTGCGTAATATAAAGCATTTTAATATTCATTGAAACATTATTTCCAATCAAAAAGTCTGAGAGCCGACATTTATTTTATCATGTCATTTAATTATTATTATTTTTATATGAAAGTTGAAATAGTTGATTTAACATTATTTCGTAAGTAGGTACAGACAGTAGTAATTTATTATTCCTAATAGCTGCACAGGATATAATTTCCGGTTAATACAGGAGTGTTACTTTTGTTTGTCAGGTTATTTTATAACCAAACAAAATCATAAATGGTACATGAAAGCCGAAGTAATTGCTTTAAGATCATACGTTTACACGGCTATAATTTATCACTCTTAATACAACAGATTGACGGTGTTATGACTGCTATAAATATGGTATAAATAACCAATCAATCATTGCTACTAAGCTGCTACTTACTCTCTCTTTTTAATGTTAACTGCATAATAGAAATTGATAGGAACTTGTCGTTTAGTATAATAAAAAATAAATATTATTTGACTGTTATAGGTACTCAATTCGTTCCCAATTGAATATTTTATACACCGATTAGTATATTACATAATTAAATATGAAAAGATACTCGCGTTCAAAGTTTTAATCTTGCAATAATTTTATTTAAATTAGTTTATTTATCATGGTTATTATGTAGGCAAATTATTTAAAGTATATTTAATTGTATAGGTATGTAATTAAAAAATTAAATTATAATTTGTTTTATTAACAATAAAATAAATCATAGCCATGAAAATATGCTGCAATAAAACTTTCAGACATTAAATTCAAATAAAATTGTATCGTCTTAATGTTTGCCTGTTCAAAGTTTATTAGTAAAACATCATTAGTTTGGTGTATGAGGAAAACCAACTTCACTAGATTACTGTGTGTGACTAATTCGAATTATAAGCCGATGCCAAGTCAACTGTAATCACATAAAAACAAATAATAATTACACTTACTTTATTACCACATAATCATTTTCCTCTACAAAAACATATCTCAGATTATCCTTTGTCATCATATCCTTGACCTAAATCGTTAATATAAGTCCTTTGTACAGGTAATGTGAGTAGCATTTACGAACACCATACTTATTGTTTTTTATGTTTATTAAGGTACATTATGGACGACAATAATATGCCTATTTACGTTTTAAGTGCAGCAATTGTGAAGTCATTGGAGGCAATAGTGTCTAATAAACGGTAGGATTCATTAGAATGGACTGTTGTAGTAATGAAATTATATGACTTTTTTTTTCCAAAACCTATATTTTCTTACTGCTGGGCAAAGGTCTCCTCCATATTTTTCCTGTGCCTTCTGCGTCCAATGAAAATTACATGATAAATATTGGAAATCGGGAAGTGATCTTTGTGACGTAACTCGCTTGTAACAAAAATAAAAACAAAAAAAAAACATCAAAAAACAAAAAGCAAACATTAAATTACAATTAGAACAAATACGATATTTATTGCCAGTTGATAAATTGCCAGCTGAAAAAGACCTAACCTAACCGCAATCATTATATTTTTGAAAATATTAACAACTAGCTCCTAAACTATAAAGCCGTCGTCACATCCTGTGAACGAGTTAACCCGTTAACATTTCTAAGTCAACTGTCAAGGAATTTTCCAAAGTGTTACACAATAATTACGATAGTGATTAGAACTCAGTAGGTACTGATGCAAATCTCGGCAATGACACTTGCGTAACGTCGTACTTAATAGTTGCATAGTAAAGCGAATCGATCTAGATCGCTCGCTCTAGTGGAAAAGAGTTCAACGCACGCGCCTGCACCTCTGCGTTTGCGCACGCATCGTGGTTCTCAATTAGCTTTCGTATCAACATTCCTTGACAATTGGTGTGTGATATTATTGACCGTTTTAGTATGTGATAACATTTTAATTAACTCTGTTGAAATTAATATTTTAGTTATTTATTTAATGATTCTAGTTTGTTATCTGCAAGCATGATTTTAAAACGCAAAATTATTGATAATTCAGGTAGAAATAATAATAATAGTTATTATTTAATATTATATTCTACAACCTACAACTAGGTAGGTCAATGCGCATTGATGCTAACTGAATATTATTTACTTACAAATTGCTCATAACATGAGACAGGTAATATTCTTCACATAAATACCTACTCACCGAGAACGTTGTGAATAAATGATTAAACAAACAAAGGGGTTAACAAAACAAAGAAAATGCACACGTCTTTTTATCTTCAAACCTATAAGACTCTAGAATGTACCTAGTGTAGTGTAGCCTAACTTACTGGTTTTAGGCAAAAAATCCTTGGCTTTGAAATAGTCAACATTTTATTTCACTCACGTACTGTAGAATTGTAGATACATTATATAGTTCAACAAAAAACCTAGAACCTGCCACCAGACCACATATGACGTAACCGGAACTAAATGATCTCGTAATACGAGCGATCTATTCGATAAAGTTCATGTTAGATAAATAGTGTCACTTGTAGCTCTCTCCGATTAGTGGAGGCTGCGCCAGCACAACAAGTCCGCTTTCTTCCGTACATCAGACATTGGAACATGAAGATAGGAATAAGCTTGTTACAAGTTGTTATAGAATAGAGCATTATATAATTGTTGTTACAGGTAAGATTACAAAATAAATGCAGTCAAAATTTTAAAAAAGTATTTCAATAGTAAAATATCTGGCTTGTAAGAAGAAAATGCAAAGCTTAAGCTTAAGTAAGACTCCCGGGGTCTCCCAACAATAGATAATCAAATTTGTCACATTTTTCTCAATTGATTGATAGCGAAAATTATATCTAAAAACACCCATTAATGGTTGGAAATTCCCAAATGTCCAGTTATGAAGAGGTTTATCCAAGTTTCAACTCCTATTTTGAGAATGTCGACTAAGTTACTGAGAAGTTTTGGTTCACGGTTCAACTCTGTCACCGTTTCTCCTTAAGCTTTTGAAACTTAAGGTCGAAGCAATGTGTTCTATTCTACACCACTCCTTAGTTATAAGGAAACATGCAACACCGTTATACAATGTGGTAATGCCACATATAACACTGCCACAATTCTCGGATATCAATTCCTGTAACTTTCATAAGACTTATCAGTGCCATGGGAATGTGCCTACATAATACCAACTTCGTGGTATCACCAATCACTTCCTATACTAAGATACATTCCAGGAATGTATATATTATGTAGGGGTCGGCTTTCAGTCTAACCGGATGCAGCTGAATACCAGTATTTTACATGGAGCGACTGCCTATCTGACCTCCACACCCCAGTTACTGGGTAATACGATACCCCTTGGTAAGACTGGTTGGCAGACTTTCGTCCTTCTGACTACCCGTAACGACTGTCAAAGATCGACGAATGCCAGCCGGGACCAACGGCTTAACGTGTTTTCCGAGACACGCAGGGGTCTCGGTATGTAAAGATGGTCACCCATCCACAAACCAACCGCGGCAAGTGTAGCTTAACCTGATCGATCGACCTGTGCGGCTGTTATTGTTTAGCCACGGGCCCCTCATTTTTCTGTCTACGTATAGCCATAATTTTGAATGGAAATGATAGAAAAGATGACATGTGCACGCTATGTCAGGAATGCGTTTGAAGTTTGCTTAATCTATTCGATAATCGAATATACGATTTGTAAGCGACTAAGTAATTGTATCAGGAAGAGCAGTGGTATATGAAACAATAGTATTGTAAGCATTTATTAGCCTGTCAGACGTAATGATTATAGTTGGTCACACGCTATGAACTCCTGAATTCCTAGAGACAATGTGTTTTCCTAATTATTATAGGCGAAGATTTGAATTACTATGTTTGAAGTATTTGTATAAACAAATATTATAAACGCGAAAGTTTGTGACGATGGATGGATGTTTGTTACTCTCTCACGCAAAAACTACTGAACGGATTTTGATGAAACTTTACAGTAATATACCTTATACATCAGAATAATACATAGAATACTTTTTATCTCGATATTCCCACGGGATCGACACTTATGCGGGCGTAACCGCGGGGCGCTGCTAGTATGTGTATAAATTAAAAAGAGAGGTTTGCTTAGATGATTGGTCATGTTGAAAGGATGTACGAATAAAAAAAATAAAAAAATGTTAATTTCAATTAACATAGTTGGTTTGCATTATATGGTTTGGAGACTCCTTTTAAGCAAGGAAATGCTAGTGTTAGGAGACCCCGCTCTTCCACATATCATTGTCCAAAAAATATATAGAATTGAAAAACATGTACATACGAGTATTTAGAAAAGAGCATGCAAGTAGATTTAAAGAATAAACAAAAAGGAAAATAAGCGTGATTGAGTGAAGTGTAGTGTAGTGAGAGGTGAGTGTGTGTGAGTGTATGAGGGTGAGTGAAGGTACAGTGATGCATGTGATTTGATTAAATAAGGTATTGTGGTTAACCCTGCGACAGTGTCTTGGGATCGGAAGAATGAATTGCAGTCCGGAATTGAGTAGAGATTAGTCTGTAAGTAATCGTTTTTAGCGATAAGTTCACCCATTGTCTCAGCCAAAGTAATTTTTACGGTATACAATAAAGTGTTTTTACAAAAGGGTTTTTAGAAGGCAGATGTGCGTTGAAACGCCGGTACAACGCCTAAGGAGTAAATGTGTTTATTTCTTCAGAAAGGTCAGGTGCGTAGTACTTGCTACCGGCAAGCGTGTATGAACCTAAATAAAGCAAAAAAAGTATGTATGTATAGATCATATCAGAGGGGCAATTCTAGTAATTTTATGAACGTTCACAGTCGGATCTCAGTGTCATCTGTCAGAAATACGTTTAATTACCCTACATTTTTGTAATTTTTTTGACATTAATTGTCGCTGAGATGAGATTGCGACTAGATTTTGAACATTTTTAATAGGGGAATTGGCCTTCTGGTGGCGTTCTGTAGTTTCTTCCTACGCCCATGGGAAGAAGGCGAGATTTTATGTATGTATGTTTCAAGTATTGAGCTGTTGAGTGCGGAATCAAGGTAAAAATTTTCTTATATTGCAACCTTAATCATTCACCTTCGTTTCGATACAAAAAGAATCTCAGTGTCCAAAATCATATCCACGGCAGGTCAAGTCTTGCACGATTTTCCACCTAGCATCTAAAAAAGCAGGAACTACTATATTTCACGTAAGACCACAAGGCCGTCCTAGTTCTGAAAGTAGGTATAACACACAATTTTCTAGTTTACCTACTTTTAAGGAACACAATAACACCGACCTTGAAAAATGCACAGTCCAGTTTCCGTAACTTACCTTTAATCTGTCATTATATAACCATTACGAATAGAATCGTGGTTCAGTTAAGGCTATACTAAAATTAGCTCAGCCATCATTTGAAGGCATTTATTTATAGTTTAAACTGATTCATTTCATAATTATAAGGACATATCGAAGCCTTGAATCACGGATAGTGTTGTTAAGTGGCGCGGTGTATCCGGTGTATAGAATTATTATGTAGAACATTCGTGTGTAGGTATTCTACATATCCTACAAATTCTTGGCATCTATCGTTCTTTCGTTTAGTACGGTGATGTTTAGTATGGTGATGTATGTATGAATGAAGTAATAAAAAAATAATGTGATGAATGTGACGGTGTCTTCTATTTTTTTCCCTATACATTCATAAAAATGAACAGAGTCTTGTAGTGTATCGGAATGGAGTATCATGCACTGGTGATCAGGGTACGTTTCTTTATCGACGTGATGTGTTTCGGTCACCGGGAAGTAAAAGGGAACCGGGAAATATAAGTTCTATTATATATATATATTATTGAAATTATTGAATTTTATCGATTGATTATTTATTGGATTGGATTGGATTTGATTTTATTTGAATTTTGAATTATTATTGAATTTTATATAGTATTGACATTTTGATCTGACTTGTGTATAATATTCTGACATTTTTTAATTTGACGTTCTAATATTTAATGTAAATCAATTTAAAATTAATTTTATGTACCTAATATATTAATTTGCACACCTCAATAGGTTATAATACAATGTACCGTTTATACCTGTAACACCTTTTTAACATGTATTATGCAAATAAATGATTTGATTTGATTTGATTTGATTTGATTCTATACAGAGCTGCAGGGACATCGACGTGCAAACTTACACCATGAATTCAGGACACAATTCTAGACGTAACCCCCTAAAATTTCTACGCTAACCCATTAGAGTAGAAATTTTTCAACGCAGGGCTCTTAATCTTGTACTGAATACATGGTAACAGGTTGTCAGTCAATATCCCTGCTAACCCTTATAAGTTCTATAAATATAATACCAAAAATACAAAATCTACTTATTTTTATCTAAGGCAGATCTTTGCTAGATTACAGAGCTACGTAAATGATTAGATATCTAGAGGCTCCTGACCACAAACATACCTAGTTACTTTAGGTCAGCAAACAGCAAATCATTGTGTAATTAGCACTTCTCGTATGTCCATGATCCTTAAAACCAGCGATGACTAATACAAACACTACATACTTTTGTATTAACCTGTCACTTCGACTACAATACCTCTCAGACATCCTTCACTTGGCTAACAGCATTTTATATTATTTTCGTATTTTTCCGCAATACATGTTTGCACGTAGAATCTTAATCATTTCATTTACATTACAAATTTGTTACTATGCGTCACGTCACGGATCTAGTACGAACGTATAAAATATATAATAATAATGTATGTTAAAACTTGGAGATAATTAATTACTTTGCTTCTTATGGGAAGTAAATGTATAGAAAGTTTACTTTCCGTATTTATTTTTAGAGAGAAAGAAGTGTTACAGTAATAGCTGTAGTATCGCTACAAAGAGAACGTTAGCCGAATGGAGTAACCGCTGTGTATAGCGGTTAGGTGACTATACTCCGTTCGTGAGAAAAGGATATAATTACCTAAAGATAAGACCTGCATATGTAGGTAAAAAGACTAATCTTAGAGACCCTGAAAAACCGCAACGCCATTGCCACAATTGGGATAATGCTCAATGTTGACATGACATGATGAAAAAACAGAACAAAAGCCAACAAATATTAAAATCCTACTAATATTATAAACATGAAAGTTTTTATGGATGGATGTTTGTTACTCTTTCACACCAAAACTACTGTACGGATTTGGATGAAATTTGGCACATTGATAGTTTATAACCAGGATTAACATATAGAGTACTTTTTATTATGATATTCCCACGGGATCGACTCGTATGTGGGTGAAACCGTGGGGCCCTACTAGTATTAAAATAATGACTATACATATATGATATATATAGTCATTAATAATGACTGACTACCTCTACTTAATTTATAATGACTAACAAAAGAAAAGGTAAAACAATAAACTAAATGAGAAGGCGTGATTACAATTCGTGTCTGAAGCCTATCATTTTTAAGCAGTAGTTTGGACAGCAATAATAATAGACAAACTGCGTTAGGCTCAACACACTGAAACACTTTAATTATTATTAATAACGCTACATATAATTATTTAATACAAGGCACACAGTTGATTAGCACGTCAAAGGTACCAATTAAAAATACGGAAGACACGACATGCGGGACCTTACACACGAAAACTACTACATTAAATAGACAGTTCCTTGACTCGCTAAATGTATAATATAATATATATATTATTACAGTATGTATACACACAAGATATTTTTTTATAGCGTAAAGCTAAGTTAGGTAAAGTTAAGTGTTAAACTACAGGTCAAAGAGAAAAACATTGAACAAATTTGCTTACGGATCCTACCATGAGCTCAATTTTAATGCGAATAAAAGTGACATTGAATTTATTTAAAAAAAAGGATTTATGATATACGAAGATTTATAACCTGTTTTGGAAAATAACTTTTTATATTCTGCCTTTACGTAAAAATCACATCATGTAACAGTCATAAAGTAGCCATTTTTATGCACCTTAAAATTCAGCCCCTGAGTATTTTTAATTACCTTTAATAGGTAAAGAATCTACCCCAAACTGGCTTGTTGTTGGAATAAAAATCATACCGAATATTTGTAACAAAAACTGAGGTGCAAACGTGAGGTCACGTCACGAATAGCAGAACATTACCCAACGATCTTATTTGACTTGACACCGCTTCCTTGTCTTAACAATTAATTTAATTTATTATTCACCTGTTCCTTAATAGAGATATAAACCCTTTGTGGTTTAATAATGACTGTGGTACACTATGAATTACGGTGGGCTGTCAAAATTAATGTAGTCTAGTGCATTTGTTATATTATGCAGGTTGTAGCTTCCGTGTGTATTTTTTATTGTAATTTTGTTATCATTTTGGAGGTATCATGTATAATATTACGACGATGCAGGATAGTCATGTAGCTTTCCATGATTATTTTGCTGTTGAAACTGATCTTATAAAGCTATCATTTCATTTTCCTCGTCGATAACAAATATAAATCGATATATTTTTCAAGCTTGACAGATGTCAACTACAATCTGGTATCGTTTCTCATTATTAATACTTTCCGAGTCCCTTCAATTTCTTGTATGATCGTCAATTTGATAAGTAAAGTTGTAATAAACGAAATAAATTACTGAATATTTTATCACGAGAGAATCGCAAAAGGAATATCTTAAAGCAAAAATATCCGAGCGTTTTAATTACGCAACTCGAAAAAATATTCTGTAGCTGAATTAGAGACGAAAACTTTCGGCCATTTGTTTACAAATGAACATTAAACAAACTTTTTCTAAGGAAGTGGTTGCAAAAAATTTTAAGTCACGCACAAAAACAATTTATCATAGTGATTGTTGTCGGCATCTGGGCGCAGAAATAAATCGCAGAGTTTTAACATTAAGTCGCGGCCCTCGGCCGGCCGGCCCTAACGGCCAGGTAATAATTCCAATCTGCACCATCCGTCCAACTTCAAAACGGCCAAACTTCAACACATTATCTTTTAATTTGGACCCCGACAGACAAATAAGATGTTGCCGAAAGGAATTTCATTGAAACAGTTGAAACTTCGGTCGAGACAGAATAATTGACGCGAGAGATTGCCGCCCTCCATAGCTGTTTCTAAAGCAATGAGATACGAATTTCTCATTAAAATTTTCAGACTGGAAGTCGGATTCCCGGTGCTCCATTCAATTCCGCCTTTTGAAACTAAATCACAAGTTTTAACGAATTACTTTGACAATAAAGAATTTCATATAACATTGGGATCAAATAATTAAAAGGTTCGATCGGTCGTGGACCTATCGTCATAAGTTATGGATACACAAAATAGGCCGGAAGGGACCGTGCCAAACTATAATAGTGTTCTGACATGTGTGTCCCTCGACCACGCACGGTCGAAGTTATAACGTAGCCTCAATAGATTTAATTGTACGCACGATAAAATGAGTGTTTCAACACCGGAATATGGTTTAAAGCTCTGTGTAACAGGTGCTGTGTTTTCTGATTATTAAATTTCCAGTTTTATTTTTTATCGTCAGCGGAAGCAATGTTCTTTGAAAGTTTAACAAAGCACCCGGCTGTCTTGTAATGTCGGCGTCCAAATGTTCCCACTGTCTGCCTCTCTTAGGAAAATCTATAAAATTTTATCTTTCGCTGGTTGCTGATTACATTTCTTTGTGTGTTTGTGCATAATCATAAAATATACTTTTGATGAATATTTCGAAATTTTAGTATTCATTGGATACAGAATTTATTAATTTTGGCATCAGCATAACGCAACCAGTCAGTTAAAATAAATGAAGAAATAATACTTTTACAATTTCCGGCTCTTCACATCCTACCAATTGTTTAATTAAATTGTCTTGGACATTCATTCAAGATTTAAAGACTATTTTTGGTTCTTCATTCAATTCTAGTTAATTATGCTCCCTAATTACGACTTTTTACACGATTAACTACTGATTACCTGAGTGTCTAACAGAGTTACGTTAATATAACACACGCACGATACTGCCACTCGTGTGTCAATGCACCTAACTTTGATAAAGAACCTCGTTG